>JAQPPZ010017226.1:3495000-4745000 GCA_028583015.1 Wollemia nobilis | reverse complement strand
TTTATTTTTTGATATGCAAGGCTTCTTTAATTCTTTTTATTTTGTAAGCCTTAATTGTTGTAGCACCCTAAAATTAGCGCAGTTAAACCATCAGTAAAAAGTAGAAAATTGAATTTTAACCCCGAAACCGTCTGTTAACCACTCACCTCATTTTTCATGTCATTTTTAGATGTTTTTGTGACCATTTTATGATATCGTCGTCGATCTGACGATATCATCCCAAATCGAACGAATTCAGTCCGGAGCAGAACGTCCAGGATGATTTTGCCCCAAAACCAAATTTCGCAATTAGCTTTTGTTCCAACAATCTCTCCAACTTGGGCAAAAGCATGTCTGCATGGTTGGAGATTTCCACATTGGGGATCTCCCATATTGGGATGATCCCCAACCTCCTAACCTCCCCCTAATCCTATATAAACTAGGATTTTCCCAGTTTATCCCCCTGACTCCATACCTGGCTCTCGGATGACTGATTTCCCTAAAATTTTAGTTTGCTTGTGCATTAGAATCCCATCACACATTCGTTTGCACTCGTGTATTTCAAGTTTTGTTGCGGGATTTCACTGTTTTTTAGTCATAGGTAGCTCGGATCATCATAGGCGATTCCTAGATGATTTTAGACGATCCTATCATAGATTGGCGACGATCTCGTATGATTAGAGGCGATCTTGTTTGCAATTCAGATTGGGGGCAATCGGAGCCTAGAGTTTGCATTTCTCTATCTCTATCTTCCTTATTTCTTGATGCATTAGATTAAGTTTATTCTATTTCTACATGCTAGAGTTCACCTCATTTAGCATAGATGCATGATAAAGTTAAAATTTTTTATTAAATTAATGCATTTATTTTAATTACTATATGTATCTATCATTTAGACAAATATACTCTTATTTCTATCATTTTGCATCATTCTTGCAATTGTATTTTTGGGTTTTGGTGTTTGTTTTCTTGATTGCAAATTTTTGACGAATTTTCTTGATGAATTCGTCATGTCACTGACGATATTGAGTGATCTCAGACGATCTCCTATGATTTGGGATGATTTTGTACAATTATAGATGATCTTGTCATATCCGAGATGATCTAGACTCTTACAAGCCTTGGAATCTTCATCGGACATCCGAAATCAGGTATATTCTTCTCCTTTTATCATATCTTTCGTGTTCAATCGCATTAGAATTCATTCATGTCTATTGCCTTCATATAAATCAGCATCGACATATAGAATAGCTTAGAATCATCTTGGCCAAACCTAGTAATTGAATGATTAAAATACAAAATGAACACATCAAACCCACTCTCAACCTAGGCATGGAAACTGCCACTCAAAAGTTTCCTAGTGAACCCCACCATCCGTTGAAAATTCACCCTTATACTCCTCCCCTGAGAGGCGCGACCTTCAAAGGGCCTCTCAGTCCGAGGTATTGTACCATCCTTCTCGCATCCCCCTTATGGGAATGGATCCTATAGCCCGAAGGTAAGGATGCAAAAAATTTGGAGCGATACATTTTGGTGAACTCGATGTGAAAAATAAAAACCCTTTTGAAAACAATCCAAAAAAAACACATTATTAATGAACATTTAGAATCATCAGAAAACAAGTAAGTTTGCATATCATACTTAGATGGTAGATTATAATAAAAGATGAGTTGTCACCATAAATGTTGAAAATCAATTAACAGCCATAGAAATTACTTCTTTGCTTAGAGTACCTCAAACATATAGAGTCCCACCTTTGTGGGACGAACTTAATAGGAGATTGAATCTTATTTCATCTAGATCAATAAAACTTAGGCAAATCAAGAGGTTTGTCCTAGATAGAATCCTAGATCCTAATCAAGTGACCTTATATCATGAGATTCATAGAGCTTGTCATAGGTGGTTAGTAGATAAAAGAGCCCTTGTGTCTTTCGAGTTGTACACCTTTGAGGAATACCTCGATAATGCAGTTGTAGTACATAAATTTCTATCTCGTAGAGAGGATCAAAAGGTCATTCTTAAAGATAGAAAGAGATGGAATAGAGTTCCTAGAGCTGTGTTATATTGAGATTATTTTGATGAGCTCTATTTTTACAAGTCAGAGTCAGAAGTACATAACATCACCATAACACACTTTGTCAAATTCTTGAAAAACCATTTTCAATTTGAAGAGGATCATTTCATGACTCCTGATGAACTTGATCTTATTAACAATATTCATAAACTATTTATAGAAAACTAAGACATTATTTTATTATTATTATTTCTTTCATTTAGTATGTTGTTTGTGTAAAAAAAAAAAAATTTTTTCTTTTTAATGTTTTATGGTGGGTATTTAGTTAAAATATATCCAACCCTATCACATATATATATTGTAGCACCCTAAAATTGGCGCGGTAAAATTGTCATAATTACATTCACCTTAGTAAATAATTTAAAATTCAAATTTAACCTCCCAAACCGCCGTTAACCGTCGGGTAATCCGTTTCCCCCTTTTTCGTGCCATTTTTAGAGGTTGTTTTGACCGTTTGACGATATCGTCGCCGATCAGACGATATCGCCCCAGATCTGACGATTTCGTCTAGGCTAGGACGTCCAGACGATCTTGTCGCAAAACTAATTTTGCAAAATTAGCTTCTGTTCCAACGGGCCTCTAATCCGGGCAGAAGCGTGTCTGCGCCGTTAGAGACCCTCCCCGTTGGAGATCTCCCAAATAGGGATGATCTCCAACCTCCTAACTACTCCCCTAAGCCTATTTAGTCCCTAGGACCTTCCCTTCCCAACCCCTGGCTGAAATTCTCTGTAACTTAGCTTCATGCACGTTAAATCATCCTAAGTTTTCATTTGCAGTAGTCCTATATCAATTTTGTTGCAGGTATCATCTTGTTTTTCAGTCGGAGCAAGCATACATCGTCGTCGACGAACCTGTTCAGATCGGAGGCGATCTTGTCGAATCAGAGACGATTTCGTACTGATGCGAGACGATCTCGACTGCAGTCCACATTGAGGCAATCAGTGCCATAAGTTTGCATTTCTTCACCTTTTCTCTGTTGTTTTATTCTACAAATTAGCTAGTTTATTTGATATTTTATATTATATTGCATTTGGAGTTCACCCATCTAGATCAAATGCATAATTAGATCCTAATTGTGATTTAATTAGCATCATTCATACATGGTTTGGTCTTTAAGTTTTAGTTCGGTGTTGTCATTGTTATTTTCATGTTTCCCTCAATTAGCACAGTAGTATTCTCTGTATTTTGCATCTGTTCTTTGTTTGCAGGTCTCTGAATTAAATTCGTCAGATCTCGAACGATCTTGTCTGATCTCAGATGATTCTATCGAATTCCAGACGATCCTGACTGCTTCAAACATCAGAATCTCCATCAGACATCCGGATCAGGTATTCTTCTTATTCTTCCTTAATTACTTTGTTTTTTTGTCTTAAATTTGTTCTCTGTATTCATTAAATCTGCATTTTCATATAGATTAATTTAGACTCATTTGGCCAAACCTAGGATATGAATGCTTAAGGTTAAAAATGAACACATAAAAACACATTCCAAACCTAGGCGTGGAAAGCGCCATTAAATGTTTCCTGGTGAACCCACCATCCGTCGAAAAATCATCAAAATACACCTCCCTTGAGAGGCGGGACCTTCGCAAAGTCCTCTCAGTCCGAGGTACCGTGACATCCTTTTCCCATCCCCCTTCCGGGCACGGATCCTATAGCTTGAAGGTAAGGATGCGAAAAATTTGGAGCGATACATTTTGGTGAACCCGACGTGAATGCATCATAACCTTTTGAAAACAAAAAAAAAAAAAAAAAAAATAGAACAACTAAAACATAGATGCATTTTAAAACATTTAAAGTTTAAAATCATGTTTAGATGGTAGCTCCTAAGAAAATATTAGGAGTTACTATAAATGTAGAAAACCAATTGGCAGCCGTGGAAATCAATTCTATGCTTAATGTGCCTGAAACAAGTAGAAATCAATTTCTGTGGAACGAACTTGATAGAAGACTTAGTCTCATCTCATCTAGGTCCACACAACTTAAGCAAATCAAGAGGCTAGTCCTAGATAGAATCCTGGATCCTCATCAACTAGTTTTTTATCATGAACTTTAGAGAGCCTGCCATAGATGGTTAGCTTATAGGAGAGCTCTAGTATCTTCAGAATTGTTCACCTTCGAGGAATACCTCGAGAACGCAGCCATTGTGCACCAGTTCCTAGGTTGTGTAGAAGACCAAGAGGTTGTTCTTACAGATAGGGAAATATGGAATAGAGTTCCGTGAGCTGTGCTATATCGAGAGTATTGCCATGAGCTTTACTTTTATCAACCGGCATCTGAGACAGATAATATCACTATAGCTCTTTTCATCAAATTTTTAAAAGAAAACTTTCAATTTGAAGAAGAACACTTCATGACCTCTGAACAACTCGAGCCTATTAATGATATTTATAAATTATTTATAGAAAACTAGATTATTACTTTCAGTCTTATTTCTTGCATTTATTGTGTTGATTGTCTTTACAATATTATTTCAAAAAAAAAAAAAAAAAAAAACTAAAAAAACATAGCAAAAACTTAAACATTTCATTTCAAATATTGTAGTAGGTATATAGTAAATATATACCTCTTAATTTGTTGCATATATATATATATATATATATTTGCTGAAATCAAAATTTAGCACCATGCCTAAACTTAGGAATGGTAAAGAAACTTTAGGAGAAGAAGAAGATTGGTTACAAGATACAACTGGAAACCCAAATGTCCTTCTTGAAGATCCAACCTCGGAAGGAAAAACTCTAGTTCAACGAGAAGATGACCTAGGTGAAGATAAGGAACAAGAAGGAAGTGTTAAAGAGGATGGATCCTCATCCCCTAGAGTAGCTCCAAATGGAACTATTGCTTTTGACAACATAGATCATTTCAAGAAATTTCTCAGTGATAACATTGATGACCTTAATGTGGCAATTCGTATTGATAAAGGGCAAATTAGTGACACTCAGGCAGCTTTGGAACATATGTATGATGTGCGCATTAATCCCTTATCTTTCATTGATCAAGAAAGTGATAAGGCTGGACCATCCAATACGGATATGGTCTCTATGATTCAAAACATGTCAAAACAATAGGCTATCCAACCTCCTAAGGAACCTGTTATTCAACCTAAAATCATTCCCACACAAAAGAAACCTTCCTTCACTACTTTATTCCGCCAAACTATTGAGCAATATGCTTCAAGTAAACAAAAACCTAAAACGAAGCCAAATACAAATTTTCAACAATCCGAAATACATCATAATACAACTTCAAAATTCCTTCATAATACTTTTCCTACCAATAATTTGCACAATAGTAACATGGCATCTAATCTTCATGTTCCGCCATCATATGCCCATAAAACCCATGTCAATGCCCTACCGAACCAATATGGGGGGCAAACTAGTAATCTGGAAGCCATGGTGAAGCAGTTAGCTTCGCGTATGGACCAAGATAGATCCCTACCGTCCCTCGTATAATTATCGAGAGATATGTAGTCAACCTTTGGATCCCATAGTTGTAGCTCAACCATACCCTAAGCATTTTCCCATGCCTATCTTGCCTATATATAAAGGAACCGAAGATCCCATAGAGCATCTTCGCATGTTTAGGATAGCATGTCATGACATATCGCATGATGACTTGCTATTATTAAAAATGTTCCCAAAAAGTTTAGGTGGAATGGCATTAGAGTGGTACTATCAATTGCCCACTCATTCTTTGAGAAACTTCGAAGAAACAGTGGAATCATTTGTCCATCAATTTAGTGCCTACATCGAGAGGCATGTAACTATTAAAGATTTATACAATTTAAAACAAGACAAAGATGAATGTTTTGCCGATTTCTTAGCTAGATGGAGGCAATTGACAGGAAAACTGCACTTTGTGCTACCTTATAGGGAAATGTTGGACATTTTCATCAACAATTTACAAGAACAAATATCTTATGAGCTATCATTGCTACCTTAACTACCTTCGATCAAGCTATAGATTTAGCTCGAAGAGTAGAAGATGCCCTCATTAGGAGAGGCCAACTTAGGAAGAAGGATGATGAGAAAACATCCAGAAATCAATATAAAAACAAACAAGTCGTCGGTGATGGAGTCACTGACAGCAAAAATGTTGCTAATATCAATGCAACAAAGACAACAGAAAAATTTATATTGAAACCTCTTGACAAGCCTCCTCGAGAATTTACTAGATTAAACCAACCCTTATCAACTATTTTACCTCAATTACTCGAAAGAGGTTTGATCCAATTACCAGCTATCCAGGAACCTGATCCAACTATACCCGGATACAGAGCTGACTTACACTGTGATTTCCATAGAGGACCTGGACATTCTACCAACGCTTGTAAAAGGTTGAAACATAAAATACAGGATTTGATTGACAATAATGAAATGGAAGTGCAAGCCTTCCAACCTAAACAAAACCCTCCTAATAATACTCAAAAGACCGTTCCCCAAAATCAAAATCAAAATGCCAATCAAACTCTAGACATATTTCAACACCCTTTACCACGACATGGTAAAGAGGTAGCCAATCAAATCGAACATCATAATGTTCCCCCTCCTACCCGATATGTAGGAACCATTAGCGGACAATTACCTATTCGGGATCCTCAAATATTTGACACAACCTTATCCCTGGTTACGACCAGGCCCTTACATAATTTTCAAACTTTGATTCTAGTGATATAGAATCGGATAGTGAAAGTGAACTAGACATTACTTCAAACCAATCGAATAGTTCTGAAAATGAATCAGATCCTATTCAACCCATCACGGATGCTATGGTTCCAGAAGAACCATTTCCTAGACGAGTTACTACTCGACCTTCTTCTAATATATTCCTTTCTAATGAACAAGCCATCAATGCTCAACCGAGACCAGTTCAGCGTCTTCATTATAACATTGTAGGTACCATTGGAGTCGTCACCCGACAACAAGCTCAAAATTCCCAACAAGAACCAAACCAGAACGATGGATCGGCTCCATTCGTTTTGAAAAACCCCAATAAAGGGAATCATGCTCCTATTGTTCAACCTAAACCCCCTTACAATATTAATGAGCAATTGTCCAATACTACGGCCAGAATTTCCCTTTTGGATTTATTAAGATCCTCTCCCACCCATAGGGATGAGTTGATGCTTACATTGAGCCAAATGATGGTACCTCAAAACATTCAACTTTGAAGCTATGGCCAATACTATCATCACTCGAGAGATTGATTGTATTGACTTTCGGGATAAAGATATCCCACAACACGGTTTACATAAGGATAATCCCTTATACATTCTTGCTCTAATTGGAGACGTAGTTGTCAAAAGAGTTTTGATTGATAATGGCTCATCTCTAAACATTTGCACTTTTGACTTCTACCAACGATTTGGCTTTAGAAGTGATGAAATGAAGAAAAGCGATATGATTATCAAAGATTTTAATGACGAAACACAAGAAACGTGTGGAGTTATTACCCTCCCATTGCAAGTTGGTCCTAGAACCCTAGAAACAACCGTGTTTATTGTACATTGCCCGACATCGTACAATATACTTTTGGGTCGCCCTTGGATCAACGCCATGCGAGCGGTCCCATCAACCTTACACCAATGTGTTAAATTTGAGTTTAAAAATCAGTTGGTCACTATCCATGGTGACCCTAGACCTTTGATATGTGTGCTTTGGTAGAACCCGTTGGAGTGCAATTTTGCCTGCTCTGTCGTCCACACATCCTAGTTCTTATTTTTCATCTAAAACTATGAAACACACACCCATAACTTCACCTATTTCCCCTCCATTAATTTCATCCTCCTATATAGACCAACAACCCTCTAAACAAATCATTTTAGAACCTCAAAAAGATCTTAAATCTACAACCAATCCTTCAAGTTCTATCCCTATAAATTCAAAACCTATAGACACATCTATCATTCCTCCCACATCTAAAGATATAGGTAATAAGCCTTCTACATCTTATGCCCTTTCTGATGAACTTTTACCAGATTTATCCACAACCTTAATATCAGAAAAAACAAATGCTTTCATGCAAGATTCAATTCTTTTAAATAAATTGCCGCCATCTCCTCGTACTTTGGGCCTCCCACAACCTATGGGAAGTACTTACCAAGTCGGGAGTTGTGCCTTCATTTATAAAGGATATGGTAGGGAAGAATCCCTCGAAATATCAAAACTCATCATGAAGGATATGCTCGGTGTTATTTTACCAATGATTATATTAAAGCTAAACCCATGATGCTTAAAATGGGATATAAAGGGAAAGGCTTGGGACCTTTCCAAAATGGCATGAAAGAACCTTTCGAGGTAGAACCGTGGCCTACCTGCTGTGGTGTGGGCCTATTTCCTAGTAAGGGTCAACCCTTTCCTTTTGATGATGATGATCACGTCATATGTTATCAAGATTATTTGGATAGGCATGTTGATTTGCCTCTTAAAAATCAGTCGTTTTCATGCAACATGCTATCCATAGCTTACCCTGAAATGATTGCTGACCCCGATGAAGAGTTGGAAGGAGATATCTTCCATGATGTCTCTGTTGAAGAGATGTTACACAATGGATTTTATTTTGATGGTTCTATACCAACTATAGCCCAACTTGAGGCCACTAATCCTCAAGATGAATTATCTAAATTAACCTTACAAGAATTACAAGAATTGGGCGTTTCACCCGCCCCACCTAATTTTGAAAGAGATCTACACATGGAGGTAGAAAACGTCATTAAAATTAATATTGGAGCTGAGGACAATCCTCACATAATCAATATTGGATCAGAATTAAGTCAAGAAAAACAAGAACAATACATTGCATTTCTTAAAGAGTATGAAGATGTCTTCGCTTGGACATATGAAGATATGCCGAGTCTAGACCCTTACGTAGTCATGCATCATCTAGTGGTCCATCCGGATGCTAAACTGTTAAACAAAAACTTAGAAAAATGCATCCCAAAGTGGCTCTGCTAGTCAAAGGGGAGTTAGAAAAACTCTTGAATGTTATCTTTATACAAGCTATTGATTATGCGGAATGGATCTCAAATGTAGTTCCAGTCACCAAGAAAGAAGCTACCAAAGTTAGGGTTTGCCCAGATTTTAGAGATATTAACGTTGCATGCCCTAAAGATGACTTTCCTCTTCCAAACATGGATCAAATCATTGACTTTACTGTCGGGAGTGGGATGATGTCCTTAATGGATGGATTCTCCGGTTATAATCGGATCGGGATAGCTCCTGAAGATCAGGCTAAAACAGCCTTTATTACCCCCTGGGGTACCTTTTTTTGGAAAGTGATGCCATTTGGCTTAAAGAACGTAGGTGCAACTTATCAACGAGCTATGACCTATATTTTTCATGATATGATGCATGATATCCTACATGATTATGTAGATGATATTATAGCTCGCTCTATTATTGAAGATAATCATTTAGATGATTTGAGAAAAGTTTTTAATCGATTACGAGAATATCTTATTCGATTAAATCCAGCAAAATGTATATTCGGAGTTAAGTCCGGTAAACTATTAGGGGTTTTAGTTTCTTTACGTGGTATTGAAATCGACCCTCTCAAGATTGCGGCCATCACTGATATGCCCGCACCTACTAATATATCTGAGTTACGAAGTTTACAAGGTAAACTTCAAGCTATCCGTCGCTTCATTGATAAGCTGGCGGACAAAACTGGTCCCTTTCTTAAACTCCTTAAGAAGGATGTCCCTTTTAATTGGGACACCGAATGTAGAGAAGCTTTTGAACTTCTCAAACAATACCTCCTTAATCCACCTGTGCTTTCACCACCTAAACCTGATCGCCCATTTCTCCTATATATTTCAGCTTGATTACTGCCTTAGGAGCTATGTTAGCTCAACTTGATGATGAAAAGCGAGAACGTGCTAATTATTACATTAGCCGAACCTTCATCAGTTATGAAACCCGCTACACGACATTAGAAAAACTATGTCTAGCCGTCGTGTTTGCTACGCAAAAATTACGACACTATATGCTTAGTCAAAAAACTTATGTCATTGCTAAATACGATCCCTTGAGGTATCTCATGAGTCGACCTTATTTATCGGGTCGCACAGCCAAGTGGGTTCTTGCTCTAAGCGAGTTTGATCTCACATTCATAGGACAGAAGTCCGTTAAGGGTCAAATCATAGCGAGATCAATTAGTTGCTGCACCCTTAGAGTCTACCCATCCCCTCATCATCGAATTTCTTGATGAATGCCTTCAATTAGAGGCCGACCATACTGAACAATGGTCCTTATACTTTGATGGAGCCCGATGCATGAGTGGGGCTGGTGCGGGTATTATTTTAATATCCCCACAAAAACATCTTATTCCTCTGTCCTTCAAATTGACATTTGCTTGCACCAACAATACTACTGAGTATGAAGCTCTAATCCTTGGATTACGAGCTGCCCTAGCGCTAAAAATTAAACATCTTTTAGTTTTTGGTGATTCCCAACTGAGTTATAAACCAAATTAATGAAGTTTATCAAACCGAGAGATGATAAACTATGCCCATATAAGGCCTATGTTTTACAATTAATGTCTTTATTTGATCAAGTTACCTTGGAAGCTATTCCTCGAACTAGCAACCGTGCGCTGATGCTATGGCCGCAGCTGCATCTCTCCTACCCTTGGAGTTAGATGACGAATATGCCACTATCATTATTCGTCGACTCCAGGAACCCGCTTCAAATAAGTCATGCTTAGAGCCTTTGGATGTGTTTCTAATCAATGAAACTACTCCTGAACCTTGGTATACGGACATATTTGATTTTCTCCAAAATGGGACTTTCCCTGCCAATTCTAATAGAAACCGGCGTCGGTTATTACGTCGACGAGCAAGTCGATTTGTAATAATTGGCAATACTTTATATAGGAGATCTTTTGAAGGTATCCTATTAAGATGTTTAAACTTAGAAGAGTCTAAATCAGCCTTGAGTGAAGCCCACGATGGATCTTGTGGAGGACACTTTAGTGGTAGTGTCATTGCTAAAAAGCTCCTTCGGATAGGATACTTTTGGCCTACCATGGAAACGGATGCACATGAGTATGTGCGCCATTGCGACAAGTGCCAGAAACATGCTGACCTTGTCCATGCGCCTCCCAAGAACTGCAGGCTATTTCATCTCCTTGGCCCTTTTCTAAATGGGGTTTAGACATTATTGGCAAAATCAATCCGATGTCATCGATGGACACAAGTTCATCATAACCGCCATGAGTATTTCACGAAGTGGGTCGAAGCTATGCCTTTAGCTTCCTGCCTGCACACAAGTCTCTAAATTTATTTTTAATCAAATCATTTGTAGGTTCGGAATTCTTGCAAATCTCATCTCAGACAATGGAACTTGTTTCAAAAATAAAGATGTTAAAAAATTATGCCAAAAATATAAGATTCAACATCGTTGGTCCACTCCCTATTATCCTCGGGGTAATGGTCAAGCGAGAAGCATCTAACAAAACCTTAATCAAAATTCTCAAAATATTGGTCAATAAAGCGGCCGTGATGGCACATTCAATTATACCCGACCTTGTGGGCCTATCGAACTAGTGTTCGAACCCCCATGGGAACTTCACCATTTGTTTTGGTTTATGGTCTTGAAGCGATTTTTCCATTTGAATTGGAAGTTCCTTCTTTGGCTCTACTACTTCAAGATACCGAAGTAGGAGATGAATATCGAGCTGGCAGACTCGATCAGCTGGAACTCCTAGATGAAAAATGCATCAATGCTTTGGAGCATCTCCGTGCTTACCAAAACAAGCTTAAAAGATCATATGCTAAGAAAGTTCGTCATCGATCCTTTGAGATCGGCGACCTTGTTTTAAAAGAAAATAAAAAAAATACAAATGCAACTAAGGACCTTAAAGGTAAATTTGAGCCCAAGCGGCTTGGACCATACATTATTACTTGCTAAATTTGAATCAGGAGCATATAAATTATCTACCTTAGATGGTAAAGAACTTAAAGAACCCATGAATATTTTGCATCTTAAACGTTACTATGCATAAATTTGGTCATTTCATCCTTGTATATATTTGTTTAAAATATTTCAAAATTACTATCTTGTATTTCTTTCAAATTTATAAAAATCCAAAAACATCAAAAACATTCATAATCATCAAAAATCTTCAAAACTATTTGTTGCATTTATTTATGGCACTTGTTAAATTTTTTGCTCAAAAACAAAAATAAAACCAAAAATCAAAATAATGATAAAAATATAAAAACAGCAATATGCTTGACTCTTTCGAAACCAAAACAATATAAAGAAGAAAGAGGGAGTCAACATTCTCAAAACTTCTCAAAAGTGTTTATATATATTTTCTTACAAATGTTGCAGTTATATGTTTCAAATTATTTTTGATAAATTAGCATTTATTTGGAATCCCTCACTTGCACACTCACAAAAATAAATATCTTGATTTTATATGGCATGATTACTAATCTCTCTTATATCAAAGTCCACAAAATTCAATTAAATAAAGTTTGAGCATAGAGAATTGATCTTGTTATTTACTTAAACCAAGCACATCTTTTCACAATAAAATGATTATATTTGTAATTTCCATGTTTTGCTACATAGTAGATGTGATTTCTTGAGCGAAAAGTTTCCCCTGCTATCCTATCATGCACATGGTCTAGAATCTTTGAGAATTGGCAAAAGGACAAGCTCACCCCTACCCAGAATAAAAATCCCTTGCTCTATGACTAATCCGAGCAAGTATCCCTAGCAAAGAAAAAGAAAAGAAAAGTTCAAGAAAAAAAAGAAAAGAAAAATGTTATTTTATATCATTACAGCAATATTTCAAGCACTATCTCAAAAATCAAGCAAAAAAATACAAAAAGAAAAAGAAAGCAAAAGCAAGAAAGCAATAAAATCCCTTTCCCTACCCTTTGAAAAGAAAAGAAGGGTTGATGAGCTTGAATCCTTGGAATTCTCAATTATTCGAAAACTGTGAGGTAAGCCCCATAACAGGTGGTTTGTGCCCAACACTGCTTGGCCTTGGGTAACTCCTAGCGTGGTGATATGTCTGTCACATTAGCGACCTTCTTTTGTATGAGACCTATGTCTGCTTATGGATTAGCTAGCTCTTGATAATCCGACCTACATAGTAGTCTAGTATGGTTATATGCATCTACATCATGGTTAATGAACACTTATTTGGTTTCTTCAAATCACTTGTATCATATTATCTTGCTCAAAATCGGTAAATGCACAAAGCAATTGCACACACATTTGTATTTGAGAGATTTTGTGTATCATTATGATAAATCAAGATCGGAAATGAATTCACATATGCACATGGGATTCCTTATAAATCTAACTTTTGTCTTCAAAATACTTTGAAATATTATTTTTGCAACTTGTTTGGAATAAATCAAGTACAGTTGTTTACCATAAAGACAACTATATAATAGAAAAATAAAAAATTTCTTTCAAAATATACACTCAAAACATATATATCTGGTTGACTTTCGTGACGATGGTATAGTTCCAAAACCAAAATTGGAATTTTATGCCTAGCGCAAGTCCTCATTTTCATATTTTCTGTTTATCAAAAATCAACCATGCAATAAAACTATCTTTTTTGGATTTTCGCGATGATGGTATAAGTCTATACCTACATATTCTATGCCTAGCGCAAACCATCGTAACAATTTTTATTCCCCATTTAAAATCATGAAAACCATATGACTTAAATCATTATGTTACACAAATTATGCTTTTAAAAAGCAAACCCATTTTCATTATTTCATGTCATTATGTCAACCTTCAATTTTGCAATGATGGTATAATTCCTAAAGAATTATCCAAAATTTTATCACACTTAGGAATTTATGCCTAGCAAAAATCATTTTAACATTATTTCATGCATACTATTTTCATGAAAATCTGAAAACAAACCATCATCATCATCATCTTTCACTATTGCACCAAAGTCTTAAGGCAGTCTCTTAAGCACTCTTTTACTTTTAACAATATTTCTATAATGGGATTAGCTTGACGACCGAGTGAGAGCGACTCCATGAAATGGTCTATAATAGCGACAATGTCCTTTGAAATTATTGTTAGAAGTCTCTTTTTATTTTTATCACATTTCATCACAAACAATCAATTTGTTACATCAGATTATTTCATTTAAAATATTATAGCATGACATCAAAGTTATAAATTTTCAAAACGACATAATTTTATGAATCCTCAATCCAATTATCAAATTAATCAATCAAACATAAAAGCATCATAAGCATACACATAATACAAGTCATATGATCAATAACATATCATATATATGTCAACAGTATATATACATCATCAAAACTGGATTGGTATGCCACAATCTGTACCTCGGCATACTCAATCCTCTATCAACAAAAAAATAATAATACAATGTCAGTCTATACAAAGTTGTGCAGCCCTCTAGCCTCGAGAGCCCCTCGAGCTCTCCGCCTCATCTCCTCCCCCACCTTGAGGTGGACGAGGTGGCCCCATCGCAGTCTGAGTAGTCCTAGTCCTCGACCGGGACGTGGTCCTCGACGACCCGATCCTGATCGGATCTGCAATGTTGGCTGGCAGGGGTAGTCTATCCGCCTCTGGCACCAGTGATAATACAATGTCTGATAGAAAGTGAGTTGGGCGATAGCCCATGTCAGCTCTCCAGAGCTCGCCCCTCCGCCCCGTGCCCTGAGGCGTGCAATCTCGTCTCGCAGTTGTGCCACCTCAGCTCGGTGGCGTGCAGCCTCATCCTGTAGAGTCTGCACCTGTGCCTGGAGATGATCTCTCTCCGCCCGAAGAGTAGCCATCTCGCTACTCTCTCCTGTGTCAATGCCCTTGCCCTTATCGGGCGATGGTGGCCTCTCCCTCTATGGAGATGGGGGTCTCGCCTCCCTCCTCTCCCTCTGTCGTGGCCTCTCCTGTGCCTGTGGCCTCCTCGGCTCTCTCCCATCGTGACCCTGGGCTGCCTCCATCGCTGCCTGGCATCGCCTCCCTATCCGATGCACAACCACATGTATCGGACCCTATGCCCTCGTCATCCGAGGAGGGCGGATGCCTACGTACCAGGCATCGTAGCCATCGGCTACCCCTACGTCGTCACCATCCACTGGCTGGATGGGGGCATCGTCTGCGTCCTGGCTCTAGAACCGTTGCATGTCTGGAGCCCACTAACTGTGGTGTTATCCCGGATAGTCCAGGAAAACTCATAATCCCTCAGAGATGGGATCCCCTACTGCAGACCAAACTGATGCAAAACTCGGTCATAGCGGTGGAGCTCCACCTCTCCCCTCTCCATCCACGACTAGCAAACTTGCCTGACGCGAGCCAACTCCTGTCCATCCTCGGCCCACCTTGGATGCTCCCTCCATGGCCTCCAGGTGATCTGGTCCAGGACTAAGTCATCCAATAGTCTCGGGACATAGGGAGGTCGATCCACCATTGTGACCCTCTTCGGAGCCACCAGTAGAAGACTCGGGGCCTCTCCCCATCTACCCCTGTCAGAGGAAGCCCTATCGGCCTCCGCACTACAATGTGCTCCCAGCACCAAACCTGTAGGAGCGATGTCATCACCAGACATCGGCCGCCCTTGTACACGACCCCATACAGGATCCTGTACAATCGGCATAATACATAGCTGCCCCAAGAGAACCTGTACCTGTGGTCCCGCATATCGTAGATCACATCTCGAGCATCCACGGCACCCTGCACCCACTCCGGTGGCACAGCAAAAGTCCACCAACCACTCCGGCTAGCACTCATGTGAGTCTAGATGCCCCAGGCATCGGCGTAGGTGCCTCGATATTAACTCTGCCCTTCTCCAGGGTGAAGCTCGGGTCACCACACAGTCGTCCCATAGCGTGGCCCTGATTGGCCGTAGGAGTGATCAATCGTCCTTGTATGGGGATTCTTAGAATCCTCCATACATCCTCTAGAGTGGGAGTCATCTCCCCTGTCGGTAGCCAAAAACATGAGGAACCCGGATACCATCTCTCTGCTAGGGCTGTTAGTAGCCCCATATCTGTGGACACTGTGGCATCTCGCCACATCTTGCAAGCCGACTGTGCCAGTGATCTCGCTCCTGTGTGAGAGCGGCCAAGTCATCCCTCAAACCTCCATACTTCCATTCCCTGCTCTTTAGCAAACCTCTCTGCAAACATAAACAACAAAACAACAAACAATCATTAATAAACAATTCAAGTAATTAATAATGCAAGTTAAAATTCAATTTTATGCAATTGATGATATCGCCCACTATTGGACGATATCGTCCCAAATTTGAGCAGAATCGTCTCCGATTTTGCAAGCCGAAATCGTCTCTAATTTGACGAAATCGTCCCCCTTTCATCGATTTCGCCCTTGGGCGAAATTGACGAAATTGAGACGATTTCGTCCCGACAACGTCGACGGCCCAAAAACGGCCGCGATGCTCAAAATTCATCTAAAAATTACCTACAAAGCATGTAAAATTAAATTAAAGCATTCTAGTTAAGTCTAGACTCTTACCCGTAGACCGCGTCGGACCTCTGTCGATCTGTGCGTCGTCTCCACCATTTTTGCTTCAGAGCTCTAAAAAACGAGAAAATGAACGGTAAAAATGAATTAGGGTTTTACCCTATTTTTCTTAATTTTATTCAAAAATAATTTTTTGCTTTTCTGCGTTTTTACCTCAAACGTTCGATTTGGGTAAAAACACGGAGGGGCACCATAGTAAGCTGTCGTACAATTCGACCAAGAATCGTCGCCTAAAAATGGGAATAATTTTTGCTTTCTCGTAGATCGAGAAGAACTCATCTTTAACGCATTTTCTTCGGAAAATTCGCTAAAGAGGGGGCAAAATGTAGCACCCTAAAATTGGCGCAGTAAAATTGTCATAATTACATTCACCTTAGTAAATAATTTAAAATTCAAATTTAACCTCCCAAACCGCCCATTAACCGTCGGGTAATCCGTTTCCCCCTTTTCCGTGCCATTTTTAGAGGTTGTTTTGACCGTTTGACGATATCGTCGCCGATCGAACGATATCGCCCTAGATCTGATGATTTCGTCTGGGCTAGGACGTCCAGACGATCTTGTCGCAAAACTGATTTTGCAAAATTAGCTTCTATTCCAACGGGCCTCTAATCCGGGCAGAAGCGTGTCTGCGCCGTTAGAGACCCTCCCCGTTGGAGATCTCCCAAATAGGGATGATCTCCAACCTCCTAACTACTCCCCTAAGCCTATTTAGTCCCTAGGACCTTCCCTTCCCAACCCCTGGCTGAAATTCTCTGTAACCTAGCTTCATGCACGTTAAATCATCTTAAGTTTTCATTTGCGTAGTCCTATATCAATTTTGTTGCGGGTATCATCTTGTTTTCAGTCGGAGCAAGCATACATCGTCGTCGACGAACTGTTCAGATCGGAGGCGATCTGTCGAATCGGAGACGATTTCATCGATGCGAGACGATCTCTTGCAGTCCACATTGAGGCAATCAGTGCCATAAGTTTGCATTTCTTCATCTTTTCTTTACTTTTTTATTCTGCAAATTAGCTAGTTTATCTGATATTTTATGTTATATTGCATTTTGGAGTTCACCCATCTAGATCAAATGCATAATTAGATCCATAATTGTGATTTAATTAGCATCATTCATACATGTTTCGGTCTTTAAGTTTTAGTTCAGTGTTGTCATTGTTATTTTGCATAGTTTCCCTCAACTAGAACAGTAGTATTCTCTGTATTTTGCATCTGTTCTTCTGTTTGCAGGTCTTTGACGAATTCGTCAGATCTCAGACGATCTTGTCTGATCTCAGACGATTCTGTCGAATTCCAGACGATCCTGACTGCTTCAAACATCAGAATCTCCATCAGACATCCGGGTCAGGTATTCTTCTTATTCTTCCTTAATTACTTTTTTTTGTCTTAAATTTGTTCTCTGTATTCATTAAATCTGCATTTTCATTTAGATTAATTTAGACTCATTTGGCCAAACCTAGGATATGAATGCTTAAGGTTAAAAACGAACACATAAAAACACATTCCAAACCTAGGCGTGGAAACTGCCATTAAATGTTTCCTGGTGAACCCACCATCCGTCGAAAAATCATCAAAATACACCTCCCTTGAGAGGCGGGACCTTCGCAAAGTCCTCTCAGTCCGAGGTACCGCGACATCCTTTTCCCATCCCCCTTCTGGGCACGGATCCTATAGCTTAAAGGTAAGGATGCGAAAAATTTGGAGCGATACATATATATATATATAGTATATATATTTGCTAAAACCTAAGTTTAAGCACAATGCCTAGACTTAGGAATGGAAAACAAATCGAAGAAGATGAAGATTGGTTAGGAAGACCATTAACTGACCAAAATGTCCCTCCTGAGGACCAAGTTCAAGAAGAAGGAACCCTAGACCAACAAGAAGAAGAGCTTGTTGTAGGAAATGAATAAGAAGAAACTATTAGAGAGGAAGGATCCTCATCCCCTAAAATATCTCCGGGAGGAGCTGTCACGTTTGAAAACATGGAACAATTCTAGAAGTTCATTAACACTAATATTGGCGTTTTTAATAGAGCAGCCCATATGGACAAGGATCAAATTAGTGACACTCAAGCAACTCTAGAAGAAATATATCACACATGCACTAATCCCTTGTCCTTTATTGAACAAGAGAGTGATCAAGTCTGGACCATCCAATTTGGATATGGCCGCTATGATCCAGAGCATGCAACAACAACAAGTTACCCAACCACCTAGAGTGCTCGTTAACAATCCTAGGGTCATTCCCGCACAAAAGAAACCATCATTCACTGCCCTATTTCACCAAGCTCTTGATCAATATACCTCAAATCAACAAAAGCCCAAAACGAAACCAAACACCAATTACCAACAATCTAGGGTACAACATAATACTACAACAAATCCCCTTCATAATACTCTCCCTACCAACCCTTTGCATAATATCAATATAACATCTAATCCTTATGTCACACCATCATACACTCACAAATTCCATACCTATGTGCCACCAAACCAATATGGTGGACAAACTAGCAATCTTGAAGTCATGGTGAAACAGTTAGTTTCCCACATGGACCAGATAGATCCCTACCATCCCTCATACAATTATCGAGAGATGTGTAGTCAGCCTCTAGATCCTATAGTAGTAGCACAGCCATATCCTAAACATTTTCTTATACTTGTTCTTCCCATATATAAAGGAATCGAAGATCCCATAGAGCATCTTCATATGTTTAGGATAGCATGTCATGATATATCACATGATGACTTGTTATTACTAAAAATATTTTCAAAAATCTTGGGAGGAATGGCATTAGAGTGGTATTATCAATTACCCACTAATTCTTTGAGGAATTTCGAAAAAACTGTCGAGTATTTTGTTCATCAATTTAGTACCTACATCGAAAGATATGTGACCATTAAAGATTTGTATAACTAAAAATAAGGTAAAGATGAATGCTTTGTTGATTTCCTAGCTAGGTGGAGACAGTTGATAGGAAAATTACACTTTGTGTTACCTTATAGGGATATGTTGGACATCTTTATTAATAATTTGCAAGAGCAACTATCTTATGAATTATCAACTGCTACCTTGACCACCTTTGATCAAGGCTATAGACTTAGCCCGAAGAGTGGAAGATGCTCTCATTAGGAGAGGCCAGCTTAAAAAGAGAGACGATGAGAAAACATCCAAAAATAAATATAAGAATAAACAAGTTGTGGGTGATGGAGTCATCGATAGTAGAAATATTGCTAATGTTAATGCCGCAAAGACAATGGAGAAGTTTGTACTGAAACCTCTTGATAAACCACCTCGAGAATTTACTAGGTTAAATCAACCTTTATCAACCATTCTCCCATAATTATTAGAATGAGGTTTGATTCAATTACCAAATATTCGGGAACTTGATCCAACTATACCCGGATATAGAGCAAATTTACATTGTGACTTCCATAGAGGACCTGGACACACTACCAACTCTTGTAAAAGATTAAAACATAAAATACAGGACTTGATTGATAACAATGAGATGGAGGTGCAAGCATTTCAACCTAAACAAAATCCTCCTAATAATGTTCAAAAGAAAACCCCACAAAACCCGAATCGAGAATGTCAATCAATCATTGGACATCTTTCAACATCCTTTACCAAAGTATAGTAAGGAGGTGGCTAATCAAATTGAACATCATAATGTCCCTCCTCCTTCCCGATATGTAGGAACTATTAGTGGGCATTTACCTACTCATGATCTAGAAATATTTGACACAACTTTATCCATGGTTACAACCAGGCCTCTATATAATATTCAGATACCTGATCTTAGTGATACAGAATACGAGACTGAGAGTGATATGGAAATCACATCAAATCAATTGAATAGTTCTAAAGATGAATCGGATCCTATTCACCCTATCACAAGTTATATGGTTCCAGAAGAGCCATTTCCAAGAAGAGTCACTACTAGACCATCATCTCACCAATTACTTTCTAATGAGCTAGCTATAAATGCTAGACCAAGACCCATTCATCATCCGCAAAATAATATTGTGGGTACCATCGGAGTCATTACTAGACAACAGGCTCAAAATTCTCAACAAGATCAAATTCAGAATGGTGGATCATCTCCATTTGTTTTGAAGGTTCCTAATAAAGGGAATCCTTCACCTAATTTTCAACCTAAACCTCCTTATAATATTAATGAACAATTATCAAATATTATAGCTAGAATTTCTCTCTTGGACCTTTTAAGATCTTCTACTACACATAGAGATGAATTAATGCTCACATTAAGCCAGATGATGGTACCACAATACATTCAACCTAAAGCCATGGCCGATACTATAATAACTCATGAATTTTATTTATTGACTTTCAGGATAGAGACATACCACAACATAGTTTACATAAAGATAACCCCTTGTATATTACCGCCTTAATTGGAGATGTAGCAGTCAAACGAGTTTTGATTGATAATGGTTCATCTTTAAATATCTGCACTTTTGACTTCTACCAAATATTTGGGTTTAGAAGTGATGAAATGAAAAGAACTGATATGATCATAAAAGCCTTCAATGACTAAACACAAGAAATGTGTGGAGTTATTACCATTCCATTGTAAGTTGGTCCAAGAACCTTAGACACGATCGTGTTTATTGTACATTGCCCTACATCGTACAATATACTCTTGGGTCATCCTTGGATCAACACGATGCGAGCTGTTCCCTCAACTTTACATCAATGTGTTAAGTTTAAATTTAAGAATCAGTTGGTTACCATTCATGGTGATCCAAGATCCTTTGATATGTGTGCTTTGGTAGAACCTATTGGAGTTCAATTTTACCCTGCTCTATCATCCACACATCCTAATTCTCATTATCCATCTAAACATGTGAAACTCACACCCACAATGTCATCTACTTCTTCTCCATCAGTTGCACCTCCACATATAGCTCAACCATCTTCTGAACAAACCGCATTAGGACCTAAGAAAGATCCTAATCCCACAACCAATGTCTCTTGTTCTACTCCTATAACTTCCATACCTGTAATAGACCCATCCATCAACACCTCTACACCATCTACATTCACCAGATTCATATTTTCCGCATCGAAATACGTAGGGAATGTTCCTTCTACCTCTTATGCTCTTACTGACGAGCTCTTACCTGATCTATCTAAAATTCTTATATCAGAAGAAACGAATGCTTCTATGCAATATTCCCTTATTTTAAATAATTTGCCACCATCTCCTCGTACCTTGGGCCTCCCACAACCTATGGGAAGTATTTACCAAGTCGGGAGTTGTGCCTTTATTTATAAGGGATATGATTGGGGTAGAATACCTAGAAACATCAAGACTCATTATGATGGATATGCTCGATGTTATTTTACTAATGAGTATATTAAAGCCAAACCTATAATGCTTAAATTGGGATATAAAGGGAAAGGTTTGGGACCTTTCCAGAATGGTATGAAAGAACCTTTTGAGGTAGAAGCGTGGCCCTCTCGATGTGGTGTGGGCCTATTTTCTAGTAAGGGTCAGCCATTCCCATTTGAGGATGATGACCATCTTATATGTTACCAAGATTATTTAGATGAACGTGATGCTTTGTGTTTAATGAATAAGACATTCACATGTAATATGTTATCTATAGCTTATCCTGAGATGATTGCTGAATTCAATGATGAGTTGGAGGGAGATATCTTTCATGATGTCTCCATTGAGGAATTATTACATAATGGATTTTATTTTGATGGCTCTATACCTAGTATAGCCCATCTTGAGGCCATGACTCCTCAAGACGAATTCTCCAAGCTAACCTTGGAAGAATTACAATAATTGGGTGTTTCACCCACCCCACCTAACTTTGAGAGATATCTACACATGAAAGTAGAAAATGTCATAAAAATTAACATTGGAACCGACGATAACCCTCACATAATCAACATTGTGTAGACACCAAAACAGCACCAATCCGATTATGTGACTACAAACACTGATCACATTATCACACACAGCCCCCAGAGGTTAAACAGTGGTTCTAACCACTTACACAATAGTTTTGCAAGTCAAAAATCATTTTGGCACCTTTTAGACACTTTATTTCTTATTCGTCCCACCCAGGGACGAGTGCAAATTTGTACTCGTCCTACCCAAGGATGAGTATGGATTTGTACTCGTTTCACCCAGGGACGATTATTAGTGCTCGCTCCGGGGGTGGGACGAACGCCAGGTTTGACCAGCAAAAAGTCAGACCTCAGCGCATGACAACTCAGAACTACCACTCAGCTTTTCATGCATGACATAGGAGTGCAAGTGAGTTTTCTAAAACACACAAAGACATGCACAGAGGCAATTAAGAAGCCCTTGATCAAGAAGAAGTCTTCTCTTCACAAACAAAAGCATTCATGCAAAGAAACACTTTTGCATGTTAATTCAAAGATACCCCTTGGGTCTATAAAATGGTGAGTTTCCTCACCCAAAGGAGATACCGAGCAGGAGCATTCTGAGCAACGAAGTGCTGTTAATTCACTTACTTGCGATTTGTGCCCAAACCCCAATCTTTTGACCACAATATTCTATCAATTTGACGACAACACATCACATCAGGTTTCGAACCCATCTCAAGCGGATTGGTGTCAAAGCAAGGTTTTATCCACGGGTGGTTTGCCTTCGGGCACCTCCCCGCTTTACTTCATTTATAGTATTTTAGCTAGTTTCATGTTTATGCATTTATCAAGTTTTTAGTGCATTTAGATTCATTTCAGCTATAGTTAGATTTATCTTTTATTTTTCATACACAAGTGCTACTGATTCTTTGTTTGTTTCTTTGAACACTGATTTCAGGTCTATTGAAGGAGCAGCGAGGAATCGACCTTTGTCAATGCAAGCGGCGACAACGTTTTGGTTCGCCCATTTTATATGTGGGAACGCGAAAGAAGGAATTCAGAGACAAGTTGTAGAGAACAATATCTAACGCTCCTATCCCCTAAAAAGGAAGGAGACGTATTGTAACACGAATTGAAAAGAATATCAATAAAAAAAGGGCTACATTTCATATTGTTCTTATATCTTGTGTTCATTCATTTGTGTTCCTTCCTTTTAATACGATTTCGTTTAGTCTTTCCTTTTTGTTTCCTTTTTTTTTTATATTTTGGTTGTTTTGCGTGTTTTTATGTATGTGTTTGATGTATGCTGAGGCGATTATGAATGTGATGTTTTTAAATTGTATGATGTATGGATAGGGAATGAATGAAATGAGGTGTTGATGATGTGTCGATGCACCATAGACTGTACAATATTTGACTAACTTGCTATACTAATGGGATGACTTTGTGAAATGACTTTGCATGTGAAAACTTTGTTTTTATATTTTGCATATATTTTGATGGTGATGTACGGAATAAAATGTGACAGTTGTTTTTAAAATGTAGTTAAGCTTTTCTTAGATTCAGATATTTTAACTAACTAGCCAAGACTATACATTTATCTCGCAAGACTTTTGAACAAGGTATAAATTCGACTTGAATTTAACCAAGTTATTTCACATCCTTGTGTGTGCAATTGAGTTCGTTTATGTGTTATTCATCAGGATACCGCCAGTGCCAGATGGGCTTTCAATCGAACCTGTACTGAGGATCACCTAATTAGCTCCACTAACTCCTTTATTGTATTTAGTCAGATTTTTCTGCGATGTTATCTAGGATACCATAAACTAGCTCATCCACATGCAAACATTGATCTGCACACAAGTTAATGTGACAGATATATCATCATGCGGGAGTTTTACTGCCAGTGGATTGATAGGCTATCAACCAAACCGGTACTGAAGCTTGCCTCATGACCTGTCGAAATGCTGAGAATTCCAGGGATTCAAGGTCGACTCCCTTCTTTTTTTTAATGGTATTGGGATACTTGCTCTTTATAGTGATGAAATCACTGTTTATTTTTATGATAGTACTCGTCTTGTTTTTTTTTTTTTTTTTTTTTTTTTGAGCAAGGGATTTGAATATGGAGTGATGATAATCACTATTATTTGTGCCTTTTGATGTGTGCACTGTAGGATGTCAAATTTTAGTGTTTTGACGTTTGCAAATGTTTGATGTTTTTTTGCAACTTTTGAGAACTTGGGATTCATGGGGAATTGGGTAGGGAGGAAGCTTGTCCTTTTGCCAACTCTCAGCATTTCTAGGGTCATTCGCACAGGGGGATAAGCAAGATAGTCGTTTCGCGTATGGTGACCTAGATTACTGTGCAGGTTTCATCTTTCCTTCACACAACTTAGGAATTTTTATATGTGTGTTAATTTGTGTTGGGATGCTACGTAACAAGGTGTGATCCAAGTAAAACTTTCCCGTGTAAAATCTGTTTAGCGTATGCAGTTTTGGCTAGAAATTTAAAGACAGCTTGAATGATGAAAACCCTATATACATTAGGAGACAACTGACTATGCTAAAAATGGTCGTAGTGTTATGCTGGATGTATGCATTTATGCACATGGATGTGATGTGGAAAATGATGGTCTTGTCAAGTAATGACAGCCTATGGTATTTTTGACTTGTATGATCTAGCAAATGTATAATGTATGGATGCGATGCCTAATGCAACCTATATTTTTGTATTTTGATTTGTATGAGAATGCATGGAATTGGAATGCAATTGTTTTTGTAATTTTGATTTTTTTATGAGTATGCATGGAATTGAAATGCAATTTGTTTTGTGATTTTTGATGATTTTATTGTTATGCATGGAATTGAAATGCCATTGTTTTTGTAATTTTTGATGATTTTATTGTTATGCATGGAATTGAAATGCCATTGTTTTTGTAATTTTTGATGATGTTATTGTTATGCATGGAATTGAAATGCAAATGTTTTTGTGATTTTGATTTTTGTGTTGTTTTTGTTGATTTTTGAATACTTATGTTGACCAAGCAGTTATGGTAACTCTTGGAGCTTTTGGGTTGACCAAGCGATTGTGGTAATCCTTGGAGATTTTGTCTTGACCAAAGGGTTTATAGATACATTTGGGGCATTTAGGGTTTGACCAAGCGATTATGAAAATCCCTGGAGCTTTTAGGGTGACCAAGTGATTGTGATAATCCTTGGAGCTTTTTTGGGATGACCAAGCGATTGCGATAATCCTTGGAGCTTTTTGGGATGACCAAGCGATTGCGATAATCCTTGGAGCTTTTGGGGATGACCAAGAAATTGTGATAATCCTTGGAGCTTTTTGGGATGACCAAGTGATTGCGATAATCCTTGGAGCTTTTGGGATGACCAAGAGATTGTGATAATCCTTGGAGCTTTTGGTATGACCAAGAGATTGCGATAATCCTTGGAGCTTTTTGGGATGACCAAAGGGTTTATGGACACCTTTGGAGCATTTGGTGTAACCCACTGGCTCTTCAGGGAATAGAGGTACCCCCAGTGTGATGATCTTTGTGCACCGGATCTGGCTCTGTAGGAATTGGCATGAATGGATCGACCTTATGCACGGATAGGAGGGCAAGGTCTACCTTCGACACTGATGGTGCTATGATATCTCTGGGTGGAAGTGGCTCGCGATCTTCCCAAAGGAGCGGAATTAACATGTGATACCAGTGGGTCGGGTCTATGCGCCACTCATGCCCTAGTCTTATGCCTAGTTGGGCCATTAGTTCGTCATGGGTTACAGGGTGATTGTGCCATCGCGCATGATTGATATATTCCATCTCAGTTTTGTCTTTGTAATCATTATCGATGATCCAAAGGCCCTCGTTGGCCCCAAAAATTGTCTGCGACATGTTAGGCTCGTCCGGCTCGAGCAGATTGACATGGTCCCGATGGGGTTGTTTCGTGCTTTGCAGGGGGACCTGATTTTCCTGTAATGGCACAGGCTCGATGGGAGCCTCCAAAGGGAATAATGTTAGGAGAATTTTATGATGCTCATCCATGGGGACCACCTGTGAATTAGTGATGTCAGACTCGAACGGGTCCCATGGCACTATTGCATATGCTAACTCATCTTTGGTGAGAGAGTCAGGCTTATCAGAATCTGGTGATTCTAAGATATGGAAGACCTCATCATCAGGTAGCTCTACAACCAGGGGTTGATCCTCTTTGAGAGGAGTTTCACGTGAGTTGGGCTTTTGTGGCCCCAAAATCTTGGTCTCTACTGACTCTAAGTGCTTGGGCAGTGCATTGCTTGTATTGAGGGATTTGAGCTCCTCCTGTTTGATTTGTTCTCGTTGCAAGTTGTGGGAAACTTGATGCCTTGAGAGGGATGACTGAATAGCACCCCCCATGCTTTGGTATTTCATTTTAGTCCACTCTTTTTCTAGCTCAGGTTCCTCAGAGGCTTCTTGAAAAAATTTTGGGGGTGGTCCATGAACTCGGGTGGGCGCTCGAAGAAGGCACCCATCATTGGTCTTAGGAGTGGCCTCCCGCTCAAGTCTAGGAGGCATCAAGGGCAACGTTTGATAGGGTCGTAGAGACTGTCTTGCACCCGATTGTGTTTCTCATAATGTTTTGTCTTATGCATGCGAGGGGTTGGAGTCTTCGCCCGCATAGTGTGTTGTAACAACTCATCCTCCTCGGCGCTAAAGGCACTCTTGATTTAAAAGATATTGTTGCTCTAACTGTTGTTGTTCTAGCTCAAGTATCGTGAGTTGCATCCGACGTGCAATATGCTTGGCAGATTCTAAGATAGTTGGTCCTCTCGTCTCATGTCTAGAAGGCCTAGATGCCTCTCCTAGATATCTATCTCGGTCATGGTGATCCGATATCTCTATAGGTCGCCTCCCTCTGTTGGGGGTAGCGGCATTCCCCTGAGGCTTTGGCCTCAATAAGTAATCCTGAAAGCTAGCAATTGCGGAGGCGTGTTGCTCCTGCGATGTATATTGTTCTTGAGGAAGGTAAGGGTTTTCCTCATGCTCTCTTTTGTAAGTGAAAGAGGAACAGGAAGAGTTGGCTCGCCCCGCCTGAGGAGCCTTGTGCTCTGGATTTGTCCTTGTAGTCCTGACAACTAGAGGGGGTGAAGGAGGGATAGTGTAATCATGTGGTTCCTCCCGTCGAACCCTATGTTGACCTAGCACTTCATCACGCGATGACCACTCATAGCGAGCATCTAAGGGAGCTCTCCTATGGATATACCTCTCGTGGGAGGGTGTGTGTTGGGTGCTATGCTGAACAGGAGTGCCCCTAGAAGAGGTGCCCCTATAGTCCCTTTTCGTTAAGGTGTGTAGGGGACTGCCTTATGTGTTAGGTCACCAAGGAGGCTACCATAGCCGGACCGCTCCATGGGAAGATGGATTTTCACCCATGTTACCCCCAAATGGCATCCCAAAATGGGTTCACACCCACCAAAAATAGGTCCACAAAAAAAAAATCGAGAAACTGCTTGCACATTCAACGGACAAACATCTGAAGGCACCCTCACTTAAGTCATCTTGGGTCAAGCGACTAGTCGCTTTTCTCATGGCAGTCCTTCCTTCATCGATTCATCGCTTGAGGGGGTAGTCACACTTAAGTCATGAATCAACAAACACACACCCAATCACGGCAATAGCATGCATTCAAAGAATCATTGACAAAGACAATCACGCTCCTGCTTGGGGCAGAAAACAAGCAATAATCACAAAATTGATCAAACACTTGGCATTCCCGAAGCATGAACACAAGGTTCCCCCATTGATAAAAGGTTGCGCCCTTTGCCTATTCATGGTCGATCAATGTCCAAGCTCAAGTCACACCTCGCCAAAATAGGTTAATACTTGAAATCAAATTCCTTAGCTCGTCAGAAGCAAGGATTCAAGAATGCATGCCCTTTCCATACTTGGGGCATCAAGAGTTGGTTAGGTTCTTGAGAAACCCTAATCAATAGTGCTTTGGTTATCTATTTTTGCTCGATGTTGCGCCTTGCACAATGCTTCCCAAAAAGGGGCATCTGTAGACACCAAAACAGCACCAATCCGATTATGTGACTACAAACGCTGATCACATTAACACATAGCCCCCAAAGGTTAAACAGTGGTTCTAACCACTTACACAGCAGTTTTGCAAGTCAAAAATTAGTTTGGCACCTTTTAGACACTTTATTTCTTATTCGTCCCACCCAGGGACGAGTGCGAATTTGTACTCGTCCTACCCAAGGACGAGTATGGATTTGTACTCGTTTCACCCAGGGACGATTATTAGCGCTCGCTCCGGGGTGGGACGAACGCCAGGTTTGACCAGCAAAAAGTCAGACCTCAGCACATGACAACTCAGAACTACCACTCAGCTTTTCATGCATGACATAGGAGTGCAAGTGAGTTTTCTAAAACACACAAAGACATGCACAGAGGTAGTTAAGAAGCCCTTGATCAAGAAGAAGTCTTCTCTTCACAAACAAAAGCATTCATGCAAAGAAACACTTTTGCATGTTAATTCAAAGAGACCCCTTGGGTCTATAAAATGGTGAGTTTCCTCACCCAAAGGAGATACCGAGCAGGAGCATTCTGAGCAACGAAGTGTTGTTAATTCACTTACTTGCGATTTGCGCCCAAACCCCAATCTTTTGACCACAATATTCTATCAATTTGACGACAACACATCACATCAGGTTTCGAACCCATCTCAAGCGGATTGGTGTCGAAGCAAGGTTTTATCCGCGGGTGGTTTGCCTTTGGGCACCTCCCGCTTTACTTCATTTATAGTATTTTAGCTAGTTTCATGTTTATGCATTTATCAAGTTTTTAGTGCATTTAGATTCATTTCAGCTATAGTTAGATTTATCTTTTATTTTTCATACACAGGTGCTACTGATTCTTTGTTTGTTTCTTTGAACACAGATTTCAGGTCTATTGAAGGAGCAACGAGGAATCAACCTTTGTCAATGCAAGCGACGACAACTTTTTGGTTCACCCATTTTATATGTGGGCATGCGAAAGAAGGAATTCAGAGACAAGTTGTAGAGAACAATATCTAACGCTCCTATCCCCTAAAAAGGAAGGAGACGTATTGTAACACGAATTGAAAAGAATATCAATAAAAAAAGGGCTACATTTCATATTGTTCTTATATCTTGTGTTCATTAATTTGTGTTCCTTCCTTTTAATACGATTTCGTTTAGTCTTTCCTTTTTGTTTTCGAAATCTCGTGTTTTCACATTGGATCAGAATTGAGTCAGTAAAAATAGGATAAATACATTGCATTTCTTAAATAATATGAAGATGTCTTTGCTTGGACATATGAATATATGCTAGGTTTAGACCCTTCTGTAGTTATGCATCACCTAGTAGTGCATTCGGATGCTAAACCTGTTAACCATAAGCTTAGAAAAATGCATCCTAAAGTGGCCTTACTAGTCAAAGGGGAGTTAGAAAAACTCCTGAATGTTATTTTTATACAAGCCATTGATTATGTTGAATGGATCTCGAATGTAGTTCCAGTAACTAAGAAAGAAGCTGCTAAGATTAGGGTTTGTATAGACTTTAGAGATATTAATGTTGCATGCCCTAAAGATGATTTTCTCCTTCCCAATATGGATCAGATCATTGGATTTACTGCTGGGAGTGGAATGATATCCTTAATATATGGATTTTCTGGTTATAATCAGATTAGGATAGCTCCTGAAGATCAGGCTGAAATAGCCTTTATTACCCCTTGGGGGACGTTCTATTGGAAAGTGATGCCATTCGGTTTGAAGAATGCAGGTGCAACCTATCAATGAGCCATGACTTATATCTTTCATGATATGATGCATGATATACTACATGATTATGTAGATGACATTATAGCTCATTCTACTAAAGAAGATGACCATTTAGATGACTTGAGAAAAGTATTTGATCGATTAAGGGAATATCTTATCCATTTGAATCTAGCCAAATGTATATTCGGAGTTAAGTCAGGTAAATTATTAGAGGTTATAGTTTCTTTATGTGGCATCAAAATTGACCCTCTCAATATTACGGCTATCACTGATATGCTTGCACCTACAAATATATCTAAATTACGGAGTCTACAAGATAAGATTCAAGATATTCGTCACTTCGTCGATAAGCTGGCAGATAAAACTGGACCCTTTCTTAAGCTTCTTAAGAAGGATGTCTCTTTCCATTGGGACGACGAATGTAAGAAAGCATTTGAACTCCTTAAACAATATCTTCTTAACCCACCTATACTTTCGCCACCTAAACCTGATCACCCATTTATCTTGTATATTTATGCTTCAGATTTTACTTTAGGAGCTATGTTAGCTCAACTTAATGATGAGAAAAGAGAGCGTGCTAATTATTACATTAGTAGAATATTAATTAGTTATGAAACCCGCTACACAGCATTAGAGAAGTTATGTCTAGCAGTCATATTTTCTATATAGAAACTATGCCATTATATGCTTAGTCTAGAAAACATACGTTATTGCTAAATCTGATCCCTTGCGGTATCTCATGAGTTGACCTTATTTATCTAGTCACACAGCAAAGTGGGTTCTTGCTCTAAGCGAGTTTGAACTCACGTTTATAGGACAGAAGTATGTTAAGATTCAAATCATAGCAGATCAATTAGCTGCTGCACCCTTAGAATCCACTCATCCCCTCGTCATTGAGTTTCCTAATGAATGCCTTAACCTAGAGGTGGATCATTCAAAGCAATGGTCCCTATACTTTTATGGAGCCCGATGCATGAGTGGGGCTGGTGCAGGTATTATTTTGATATCTCCACAGAAACATCTCATACCTCTATCCTTTAAATTAATGTTTGCCTGTACTAATAACACTATCGACTATGAGGCTCTAATCCTTGGATTACGAGCTGCCACGGCATTGAAAATTAAAAATCTATTAGTTTTTGGTGATTCTCAACTTGTTATAAATCAAATTAATGATGTTTATCAAACCAGAGATGATAAATTGTGCCCATATAAAGCATATGTATTACAATTAATATCTTTATTTGATCAAGTTACCTTGGAAGCTATTCCTAGAACTAGCAATTGTGCGGTTGATGCTATGGCCGCAGCTGCATCTCTTTTACCCTTGGAGTTAGATGACGAATATGCTACCATCATTATTTGTCGACTCCAGGAACCCACTTCAACTAAATCATGCTTGGAACCTTTGGACGTGTTTCTAATCAACGAAACTATTTTTGAACTTTGGTACACTGGCATCCTCAATTTTCTTCAAAATGGGACCTTGCCTGAAGGTTTTAATAGAAACCAACACCGGTTATTACGTATACGAGCAAGTCGCTTCGTAATAATTGGCAATACGTTATATAGGAGATCTTTTGAAGGTATCCTATTGAGAATTTTGAATCTAGAAGAGTCTAGATCAGCTTTGAGTGAAGCCCATGATGGATCTTGTGGGGGACACTTTAGTGGTAGCACCATTTCTAAGAAGCTCCTTAGGATAGGATATTTTTTGCCTACCATGGAGAATGATGCATATGATTACGTGCGCCATTGTGACAAGTTCCAGAAACATGTTGACCTTGTCCATGCGCTTGCACAAGAACTGCAGGCTATTTCATCTCCTTGGCCCTTTTCAAAATGGGGCTTAGACATCATCATAAAAATCAATCTTGTGTCATCTGATGGACACAAATTCATCATAACTGCCATCGAGTATTTTATGAAGTGGGTCGAAGCTATGCCCTTAGCTTCTTGCACTGGAACACAAGTTGCCAAGTTTATTCCTAATCAAATTATTTGTAGGTTCAAAATTCTTGCAAATCTCATCTCAGATAATGGAACTTGTTTCAAAAACAAAGATGTAAACTATGCCAAAAATATAAAATTCAACATCGTTGGTCCACTCCCTATTATCCTCAGGGTAATGGCCAAGCAGAAGCATCTAATAAAACATTAATTAAAATCCTCAAGAGACTAGTCAATAAATCTGGCCATGATTGGCACATTCAATTATATCTTGCTTTGTGGGCTTATCGAACTAGCATTCATACTCCCACAGGCACTTCACCTTTTGTTTTGGTTTATGGCGCTAAAGTTGTTTTTCCCTTTGAACTAGAAGTTCCTTCTTTGGCTCTGCTACTTCAAGATACTGAAGTAGGAGATGAATATCGTGCTGGTAGATTTAGCTAGCTGGAACTCCTAGATGAGAAGCACATTAATGCTTTGGAGCATCTTCATGCCTACCAGAACAAGCTCAAACGAGCGTATCTCAAGAAAGTTCATAATCAATCCTTTGAGATCGATGACCTCGTCTTAAAAGAAAATAAAAAAAATACTAATGCAACTAAAGACCTTAAAGGCAAATTCGAGCCTAACTGGCTTGGGTCATATATCATCGCTGCTAAATTTGGATCGGGAGCATACATATTAGCTACCTTAGATGGTAAATATCTTAAAGAACCTATGAACATTATGCATCTTAAGTGCTATTATGCATAAATATGGTAATTTCGTCATTGTATATATTATACATATTGTCTCATATTAGTAATTCATATAAAAATTTTAAAAATAGTAATATTATGTATTCTCTCAATTCATAAATTAAAATCAAAATATAAAAAAATCAAAATCATCAAAATCCTCAAAAACATCTTCTATTTTGCACTGTCAATTCTTGAAGTATTGCGAGTTATATTTTCGGTTATTTTGGATAAATTAGCATTTATTTGGAATCCCTCACTTTCACAATCACATGAATAAATATCTTGACCTTATTTGGTATGATTATTAATCTCTCTTATATCGAAGTCCACGAGTTGAATTAAATAAATTTTTGAGCATAGAGAACTGATCTTGTTATTTACTTGAACCAAGTACACCTTTTCACATTAAAATGATTTCATTGCAAATTCAAAACGATGCTACATAGTCGAAGTGGTCTCTTGAGCGAAAATTTTCCCCTGCTATCCTATCATGCACATGGTCTAGAATCTTTGAGAATTGACAAAAGGACAAGCTCACCCCTGCCCGAGAATAAAAATCCCTTGCTCTACAGCCAATCCGAGCAAGTATCCCTAGTATAGGAAGAAAAAGAAAAAGAAAAAAAAATCAAGAAAAATCATGAGAAAAAGAGAAATTATTCAGAAGCATTATTTCAGTATCATTTTGTACCATCTCAGCAATATTTCAGCATTATCTCAGTGTCAAGAAAAAAAAAAAATACAAAAAAAAAAATAGAAAAAGAAAAGAAAAGAAAAAGCAAAAAGCAATAAATCCCCCCCTTTGAAAGAAGGAAGTGTGAAGCTTGAATCCCTGGAATTCTCAATTATTCAAAAATTGTGAGGTAAACCCCATAACAGGTGATTTGTGCCCAATTTTCTTGACATTGGGTAACTCCTAGCGTGGTGATATGTTTGTCACATTAGTGACCTTCTTTTGTACAGACCTATGTCCGCTTATGGATCAGTTAGCTCTTGATGACCCGACTTGCATAGTAGTCTGGTACGGTTACATGCATATAAATCATGGTCAACGAACACTCATTTGGTTAATTCAAATTACTTGTATCAAATTATCTTGCTCAAAATTGGTAAATGAACATTACAATTGCACACACATTTGTGTTTGAGAGATTTTGTATCATTATGATAGATCAAGATCGGCAATGAACTCACGTATGCACACGGGGTTCCTTATAAATCTAAATTTTGTCTTTGAGATAATTTAAAATATTTATTCAAATCTTCTAGAATAATTTGACTTTCTTACTTGAGAATATCTTCTTAGCGTAAAATCAATTAAATACATTTTTTCAAAAATCCAAAATTTTCTTGCAAAACATGTTCAAAAATCTAGCAATAAAGTCACATTTATATATTTTCGACTTTCGTGACGATGGTATAGTTCCTAAACCTAAATTGGAATTTTATGCCTAGTGCAAGTCCTCATTTTTATATTTTCTATTTATGTCAAAATCAAAAATCAACTATGCAATAAAACTATTATATCAATTTCTTCTTTGGATTTCGCGATGATGGTATAAGTCTATACCTAAAATTATATGCCTAGTGTAAACCATCGTTCTAATTTTATTTCTCATTTATTTAATCCATAAAAGCATATGGCTTAAATCATTATGTTACACAATTGTGCTTTAAAAAGAACGAAAACTTTCCTATTTCATTTCATTATGTCAACATTCATTTTTTTTTGCGACGATGGTATAATTCCTAGGGAATTGTTCAAATTTCTATCATACTTAGGAATTTTATGCCTAGCAAAAATCATATTTTTAATATTTCATGCATAATATTTTCATGGAAATCTGAAAACAAATCATCACTATCATCATTTTTCATCATCACAACACAAAGTCTTAAGAAAGTCTCTTAAGCACCCTTTTACTTTTAGCAATATTTCTCTCATACAGGGATTAGCTTGATGACCTAGCGAGCGGCGACTCTATGAAATGGTCATGTAACAGTGACAATGTCCTTTGAAATTATTGTTAGAAGTCACTTTATTTTCATCAAAACACACCACAACAACCAGTTTGTTTACATCATATTATTTCATTTAATTTTATATTTTGACATAAAATTATAATATTTTCAACGACATAATTACATGAATAGTCAATCAACAATTAAAATATTAAAGCATCATAAAATATATGCACAAGTCATATCACAAAAATAACATCATATATATATATCAAGAAGTATATACATAATATCAAAATGGATTGGTATGCCACAATCTATACCCTGGCATCCTCAATCATCTCAAAAATAGTCTATGTACAATGTGCATCTAGTCTCGATAAGATCTCGAGATCTCAGCCTCATCTCCTCTCTCGCCCTGAGGTGGAGGAGGTGGTCCCATCGAAGCCCATACTATATCGTGGGTCCTCGATGTCGATCATGATGATGTCCTCGATGACCCCATCCTGATCGACTTCACAATGCCGACTGGAAACCGTATCCTCTGGCCCTCTAGAACCAACTGGTAGTACACTCCCTGATAGAATGTGGTCTGAGCAACCGATCGCGCCAGCTCCAGAATGCTCACCCCTCAGCTCCGAGCCCTAAGTCGTGTAGCCTCATCCTATAGAGTATGCACCTAAGCTCGTAGGTGGGCATTCTCTGCCTAGAGAGTTGCCATCTCGCTGCTCTCCCCCACCTCGACACCCTTGCCCCTATCGAGTGATGGTGGCCTATCTCTCTATTGAGGAGGGAGTCTTTCTCTCCTCTGCTCTCTCCTCTCCTCTCTCCGCTCCTCCCTCCTCTCTAGTTGTTGTTGTCTCTTCAAAGCCTATGGTACTCTTTGGTGTCTCTCCTGAGGCTGTCATTGATCCCTCCCTTCGTGACCCCTCACTACATCGATGGCAGCCTGGCATCGCATTTCCATCCATTGCACTACAGTGTGCATTAGACCCTATGCCCTCATCATCCGAGGAGGGTGGATGCCTACATACCAGGCATCATATCCGTCTGCTATCCCCGCATCATCCCCATCCATTGGCTAAATGGGGGCATCATCAGCATCCTGACTCCAAAACCACTGCATGTCTGGAGCCCCGCTCAGTGTGGTACTATCCCGCATAGTCCAATACTCATAATCCCTAAGAGTAGGGATCCCCTGCTGTAGATCAAACTGCCTCAAAACTTGATCGTAGCGATGGAGCTCTACCTCTCCCCGCTCTGTCCTCAACCATATGAATCACCTGATGTGAGCCAACTCTTGTCTATCCTCTACCCACCTTGGATGCTCTCTCCATGGTCTCCAGGTGATCCAATTTAGGGTGAGGTCATCCAGCAACCTTCGATACATCGATAGATCTATCTGTCGTTGTGACCCTCTTTGGAGCCACCAATAGAAAACCTGGGGTCTCTCTCGGTCAACTCCTGTCATTGGAAGCCCTACCGACCTCTACACCATAATGTGCTCCCAGCGCCAAGCCTGTAGAAGCGATGTCAGCACCAAACATCGACCCCCCTTGTATACGACCCCGTAAAGGATCCTATACAAGCGGCACAGTACAAAGCTACCCCAAGCAAACCTGTATTCGTGGTCACTCATGTCATAAACCACATCTGAAAGTAGCCATGATAATCTGCATCCACTTTGGTGGCATATAAGAAGGCCATCCACCACCCCTACAAAAACTTGGGTCAACCGAGATGCCCTAGGCATCCACCTCAAAGCCTCGATGTTCACTCTGCCCTTCTCCAAGATGAAGCTCGGGTCTTCGCACAATCTCATCATAATGTGGACTTGATTGGCCAAAGGGGTCATGAATCGACCATGTATGGGGATCCTCAAGATCCTCCATACATCCTCTAAAGTAGGAGTCATCTCCCCTATCGGTAGTCAGAAGCAGGACGACTCTGGATATCATCTCTCTGCTAGGGTTGTCAGTAGCCCCATGTCTGTAGGAATTTGTGGCATCTCTACCACATATTGCAGTCCTACCTCTGCCAATTTATCTCGCTCGGCCTGATCGAGCGCGGCCAAATCATCTCTTAGAACTCCGCATTTCCACTTTTGACTCTTTAGCAATCCCCTTTGCAAAATAAGCAATAAAACAAAAAAAATCATTAGTACATAATCATTAAAAAAAAAAATTCAATTAAAATCAAATCATCCCATAAAAGTTGATATCGCCCATTATTGGACGATATCGTACCAAATTTAGATAAAATCGTCCTTAATAGGACGAAATCGTCTATGTTCTTCAATTTGGGGATCGCCCCTTATTAGATGGGATCACCCCTATTTCTTTGATTTCGCCTAGGGACGAAATCAACAATATAGAGACAATTTCGTCGACGGCATAAAAACATCCGCGACGCCCAAAAACACTTAAAATTCAAGTCAAAAATCAAGTAAATCAAGTTAAAAACATAGTAAACTAGGTTTAGATCCTTACCCGCAACCTACGTCGGATATTTGTCGATCTGTGCACCGTTTCCACCATTTCGCCTACAGAGCTCTGAAACAGTGAAAGTGAACAGTAAAAATGAATTAGGGTTTTACCCTATTTTTCTTATTTTTATTCAAAACGACATTTTTTTAATTTTTTATTTTTCATGCTTTTACCTCAAACGTTCGATTTGGGTAAAAACTTGGAGGGGGAACCATAGCAAACAGTCGTACGATTCGACCTAGAATCGTCATCTAAAAAATGGAATAAATTTTTTCTTTCTCGTAAAGCGTGAAGAACTCATATTTAACACATTTTTTTCATAAAATTTGCTAAAGAGGGGGCAAAATGTAGCACCCTAAAATTGGTGCAGTTAAACCATTAGTAAAAAGTAGAAATTTGAATTTTAACCCTGAAATCGCCCGTTAAACGCTCACCTCATTTTTTGTGCCATTTTTAGAGGTTGTTGTGACCGTTGGACAATATCGTCGTCGATCTGAAGATATCGTCGTCGATCTGACGATATCGTCCCAAATCAGATGAATTCGTCTGGAAACAGAACATCTAGACGATTTCATCCCAAAATCGAATTTTCCCAATTAGCTTTTGTTCCAACGACCTCTCCAACTTGGGCATAAATGTGTCTACGTGGTTGGAGATTCCCATGTTGGGGATCTCCCAGATTGGGATGATCCCCAACCTCCTAACCTCCCCCTAATCCTATATAAACTGAGATTTTTCCAATTTATCCCCCTGACTCCCTACCTGGCTGCCTGGCTGATTATTTATCTGCAATTTTAGTTTTTGTTGTGATCTCCCATCATTTGCACTTGTGTTTTCAAGTTTTGTTGCAGGATTTCACTATGTTTCAATCGAAGGTAGCTCGGATCGTCATAGGCGATTCAACTACAATTTTAGACAATCCTGTCAAGATCAATGACGATCTTGTATGATTACAAATGATCTTGTATGATTACAGACGATCTTGTTTGCAATTCAGCTTGGGGGAAATCAGAGCCCTAAGTTTGCATTCTCTATCTCATTTTCTTTATTTATTGGTGCATTAGATTAATTTACTTCTATTTTGCATCTTGGAGTTCACCTCATTTAGCATAATTGCATGATAAAATTCAAAATAAGTTTCCAAAAAAGTGCATCTCATTTAATTTGATATCTGGATTTATCATTCAAACATCTATACTCTTATTTCTATCATTTTGCATCATTCTTCCAATTGTATTTTTGGGTTTTGGTGTCTATTTTCTTGATTGCAGGTTTCTGACGAATTCATCAAGTTGTTGACGATCTTGGGTGATCTCGAACGATCTCCTATGATTTGATATGATTATGTACAATTACAGATGATCCTATCATATCCGGGATGATCTGGACTCTTACAAGCTTAAGAATCTTCATCAGACATCAGAAATCAAGTGTACTCTTCTCCATTTTATATATTCTCTATATTCAATCGCATTAGGATTCATTTATGTCTGTTGTCTTCATATAAATTAGAATCTTCATATAGAATAGCTCAGCTTCATTTTGGCCAACCTAGGAATCTGAATGATTGAACATAAAACGAACAAATCAAACCCATTCTCAACCTAGGCGTGGAAACTACCACTCAAATTTTCCTGGTGAACCCCACCATCCGTAAAAAATTCTCCTTTATACCCCTCTCCCGAGAGGTGTGACCTTCAAAGGGCCTCTCCGTCCGAGGTATTGTTCCATCCTTTTCTCACCCTCCTTTCGAGTATGGATCCTTTAGCCTGAAGGTAAGGGTGCAAAAAATTTGGGCAATACAATTGCTTAGATTTCTATAGATCATATTTAATTACCTTTTTCACCACCTGCCATCTCTTCCTTTCTTTGGAAAGTTTTGGGTAATTATCCTTCTTAGCCCGACATCATGTCATGACTAGTACATCCTTTTCAGTGTCCTCCTTCTTTATTGAGGGTATGTCAATGTCCAAGAAATTCACATTTTGTGAGCCACTCATACCTACTTTCTTGGGATAGTTGACTTCCTTGTGGTTACCTAGACCACACCATCTACACATGTGTGTAGTGTTATTTTGCATTATCTCTTGTGTCTAGGGAGAAGGAAAATTCTTCGTAAAATACCCTTATTCTTGGAAATTGTAGTATTGTATGATTGGCCTTCCTTCTGAATCATCCTACAAGTGGTTCTAACCTCCTTGCATGTTGCCTTGATACAACCTTCCCCCTCTATGGTTATTTTTGTAACCTCAACTAGTTGTGGCTTGTCTATTCTCTTGAGACTTTAGTTTTTCATCTTGTTCTTGAATTGTGAGAGTTTATTGTTAAACTTTTGAATTGAATGAACATTTTACTACTTCATGTCCCAATACATTACATATGTGGTAATATTTATTTCGAGGACAATTCATATTTGTATGTCCTTCGATCTTACATTCCATACACGAGATATATTTTTTATCTTGCCTTGTATCTCCTTTGGCCTCCTTTATTATATTATCAAATTTCTTTTGGAATGATTGGATATTTTGATGTATCATATCATCTTCATCACTAGCTGAGTCCTCATGCTTAGAATATATTGTGATTCCTACTATCATCTACTTCACCTCACTTTCAAAAAAAATTGCTTTCTCTAGTGCTTCTTCATATGTTGAGGATGGTATCACCTTCATATTCTTCCTATAAATTGGTAGTAACCCATCAAGAAACCATCGTTTAACTAGTGCATCTACTAGTGGTATTTGCATCTTGTCTACTAGTTGTTTTAATTGACGGTTGTATATTTTAATTTCCTCATCAACACCTTGCTTTGTGGTGTATATTTCTATTATAATGTCACCATCATCTCACAAGGGATGAAATTTATCAATGAAGGTATCTTTCATCATATTCCATATCTAAAATTTTGGTGTATTCTCTTGCTTTAGAGACCAATATCTTGTGAGTCCTTATAATGTGGTGGGAAACAGTTGCAACCATTCATATGGTTGGTTTAAATAATTTGCTTTCTAGATGGTTATGCATGTACTGATATGCCTTGTTGGGTCCTCCTTACATTCTTCTATGAAGGGTGGGCATATCTATTTTCCTGCTCTTGTGGCTATGTTAGCCATTGGTGAGATTCCTCCTTCATCACTTGATGAATTGTCCTCAAAAATCCTTGATTTATTTCTCCTTTGTGTGGTCGATCCACTATGCTACTTCTTGTGAGATTTTTCTATCCTTGGTAACTTATTTTCATCGAACAGTCATCTCTTGACCCCTTATGCATCCTCACTCTATGACCTTGTTCGCTAGTATATCGGTTATGGCTTTGGTCGTACTTCTTGAGACCTTGCACACTATTTCTCTAGTTCTTGACTCCCATCCTCCATACTCCTTTGCAACCTTCCTATCACTTGTTTAGGTGTTACCATCCACTCATTGTATCCTTGCATAGTTTCTTCATCAACATCTCCTCTTACGCCAATGTTCTCCTTGACTCTTGGTGACTCTTGTACCCCTTCTTCTATTTCTATCAACAATGTCTTCCACCTTTCAATGTCTCCTTCGTTTGAATTCCATACTTGTTCTATCACTAGTTCATTTGTATCTTGTGTGGAATTGTTCACATTCCCTCTTTGAGCAATTCTAGTACTTCTCCTTACTAGAATTTGCTCCTCTCCTTGATCTTGTCTTCCACGTATTTGCAAAATTGTATCTGTCATTCACCTCCAATTAGTTCTTACTCAAAATTACCAATCGCAAGTTCTTCTCAACTATGACAATTTGACCCAATTTTGATAATACCATTTTAAATCCTTAAAGTTTGATTAGGTAATGATGCCAAATGTAGCACCATTTTATATCCTCAACGATCTTCCACAATAATAATGGGTTCTTCTCAATTGTGTCAATTTAACCCAATTTTTATAGGCAATTGTGCCAAATGTAGCACAGCGGGAGTATTCTTGAAATGGGAGGTGAAATGGAAGGTTTTGGGATGAATTTTAAAGTTTTGTAACTATTTTGGTCCAAATCATACAGTTGTACGGTTTGCAATTGTACGATTTAAAAACTCACAAAAAAAGATTGTATGATTCCAAATCCTTAAATTGTATGGTTATAACCATACAACACCCTAAACTATAAAATTTTCCATTTGTACAATATGCGAAAAATGCATTTTATAAATAAAACTTGGCAGTTTTGCAATCGTTCATTCCGAAACTCTTATTTTCCACCTTGAACAAGTTCAACTATGCAATTGTGAACACAAAACAAGGCAATTGATCAATTGTATGATTTAGGGAGGCTGACTGTATGGTTTGTAGCAAACCCTTGTTGCAATTCCTTAGTCTCAAATCTACAAAGTTATATGCAAGAATTCATCACAAAATAGATTGATTAATCGTAATGGTGAAATTGCCACTATAGTAGTATAGCATGCACATCCAAAATCACCATTCTTAGTTTGTACCACATGTTACACTTCCTTTTTCATTTCCAGAAACCATACAATGGTATGCAAATGTATCAATTACCATTTCCAGGGATATTTATTGGTCAATACTCAACCATAATACATGGTTGGAAATTAATTATCACCTCAGTTTCATTATAGAATTACCGTTTACACTATCATTTTGGCCATACTTGGACAAAATGTTAGAAATTTTGAGTAGTTGTGTTGTCATTGATGTCAAGAGTCAGTGTTAGTGATCAGTGCAAGGATTGGGCAAAAGGAGGGTTAAAATATTTATATTTTAAGCCCAAGATGTTTGGTTGAAAAGCTTCACATGATTGGTCAAAAGGATGGCTAAATACCCTGAAGGAAGAAAAATACCTAGGCCCAAAAGAAATAATATTATAATATTTATTATTATAATATTAAAGGTTTAAAAATAAAGCAGGCCTAAAGGAAATAATATTATAATAGTTATTATTATAATGTTAAAGGTGGAGGTCCGAGGTGTAGACCAATTGGTTCATCCAAACCCCATAAGGGGGCGAAGGTCCAAGGTTCAAATCTCGAGCCTTGTCGTACTGAATGCTTGTCCCTTTCCTAGTGCTTTCAGCGGCGTAAAAGGTTTAAAATGATTGTGGCATGGCGGTTATAGCGATGGACAGCGTGAAGATCTATGTGGCGGCTTCTGGGGTAGACAATGCAGAATACTATGGCGGTCATAAAAGCTGGACAGCCTGCCCGGATTCGTGGCGGCTACCGATTCTACCATGTTAAAAAATAAATAAATAAAAAATAATGTTAAAGGTGTTCAGATTGAAAAAGAAAAATACCTAGGCCCAAAGGAAATAATATTATAATATTTATTATTATAATATTAAAGGTTTAAAAATAAAGCCTAAGGTCATTAATAAATTATTTATAATATTTATATTATAAATTAATTTATAAAATAAAATTATTAAACCCAAAGTAGGGTTGGGCGCAAATTCAATTTAAATATTTCTTTCCCCACCGACGTTCGAAGGAAAGTGGCATATGGTATAAATACCATAAGACTTGCCACATTAATGCAAGTCTTCGATTTTCATGCATGTGTGAATATTGGAAAGTGTGTGGAATGCAAAATTTGTGAGCGCATAAGACAAAGGATTTTTAATTTTTTAAAATGCAGCAGGAAACACATCGATAAATTGACGAAGGCCTAAAGCCTTGTCACCAACCAACTGGTTGGGCTAGTGGCAAGTCGTTGGTGCGTAAGGCACAAGGTGAGCAGAGGTTCCACGTTCGAGTCTCGACGGTAGCAAGGGTAAAAGTTTTTTTTGTTTTTGTTTTTGGTCCAAGGGAGGAACAAAGCACACGAGGCACTTTCACTTTCCATGTGAGTGCCTAGCTCACATGGTAGCTAGGCCGCGACTAGGGCATTGGTGGCAGCTCGATAGGGGATCGAATCCCATCGAGGAGTGCGCAAAGGTACTTTATTTTTTTTATGTTTATAGTGTGTGCATGGTCTAAGGTTGTATAGTTAGTGCCTTGGGAGATATAAGGTAATTAAGGTAAATCATATTTTTACCTTAGTTAAAGATTGTGAATTATTTAAAATTGGCTTAAAAGGTGAATTGCATTATTTTTGGATAATGATGTTAATTATTTTGAGAAGCAATTTTTGAGTTGGAGAGATAAGGTGATTAAGGTTTATTATTTGCCTTAGTTAAATATTGTGAATGATTTAATTTTGGCTTAAAAAGTGAATTGCATTATTTTTGATATTGATGTTAATTATTTTGAAATGCAATTTTTGAGTAGGGAGATATAAGTAAGAAATTTGATTATCCTATGCATTAAATTTTGAAGGAGGTTATAGTGAAAGTGATTAAGTGAAACTTTGTTAATCATACTTTGAGAAGTTTGGATATTATAAGGTGTACTTGAGACTTGTTATTTGTGTATGGTGAAATAAATATTGAGGAGAATTTTCAGTGGAGATTTTGAGATAGATTGTTGCTATCTAACCTTGAAATTGGAAAAGAGGATTTGATTGTGATTGAGACAGGTTTTGAAGACATATCTCCATCAAAAAAAAAGGTATGGGCACATCTTCCTTATGAGTGAAATATTGTGAAATGCAAAGTTGGAGTGAAAAGGATTGTTTGATAAGCATTGTTGGAAATGGTTGAGTGATTTTTCATATGCATGATTTATGAATGTTGAAATAACGTGAGTATCATTGTTATGTGATATTGAAAACTATCTTGAACTAGGGTTTGTGAAAGAACATGAGTATCATTGTAATGTGAAATTGAAAACTATATTTAACTAGGGTTTGTGAAAGAACATGAGTATCATTGTTATGTAATATTGAGAACTATCTTGAACTAGGGTTTATGAAATAACATGAGTATCATGGTTATGTGAATTTGGAATCATCTTGATTCAAGGCTTGAGCTTCATAGTGTGAGTTGTTGGAAGTAAATTGAAATACTTAATTAGGGTTTGTAAGAAAGTTGTGTTTCATTGAGTGGATGTTTGAGTGAGGTTGATTGAGCATTATTGATTGAAAGCATTGGAGTGTTAGTTCAAGATTTGTGAAACAAATTATTTTTTATTTCTAAATTGATTTCAAAGAGAGTTTTAAAGTGATAGAGTGATTTGTGAGTGTAAAACATAATAGTCTCTTACCATTCTCTATATGTTTCTATGGTTAAACAAGATTCTGAGTGAAACTTGTTTGTGTGATTGAAGAGGTTTTCTAAAAAATATTAAGTTGAATTTTGTATGCAAGTATTGCAGTTGTTTAAGTAAGCTTTTGTGAAAGCTTATGAGCAGATTTGAGTAAGTCCTAGAGGGGAATTAAGGACAAAATTGAGTAAGATTTTGTGAAATATTAAGGACAAATTTGTGTGAGCTTTTGAGAAAGCTTGTAAGCAGATTTGAGGTAAGTCTTGGTGAATACTTGTTGAGCAAATTGGACAAGTTCTAGGGAGAGCTTGTTGAGCAGATTTGAGGTAAGTCTTGGTGAAGACTTGTTGATTAAATTTGATGTAATTCTTGATGAAGACTTGTTGAGTAGATCTGAGGTAAGTCTTGGTGAAGACTTGTTGAGTAGATTGGACAGGTTCTAGGGAGAGCTTGTTGGGTAGATTTGAGGGAAGTCTTGATGAAGACTTGTTGAGCAGATTGGACAAGTTCTAGGGAGGACTTATTGAGCAAATTTAAGGTAAGTCTTAGTGGATACTTGAGAGCATATTGAGAAAGATATTGATAGGGATTGTGGATAGATTTGAGGTAAGTATTTTAGAAGACTTGATATTAGATTTGATTGATTAAATTTTTCAAGGTTTGAGTTAAGGCTTGGGGCAGATCGAGCAGAGTTGATTTGTGATTGGATCAAGCTTTGTGTCAAGGCTTGAGGATAGATTTGGGGATATATTTTGGTGTAGATTTGAGGGAAAAATTGTGCCATAATAGAGACAAACTTATGAGTAGATTCATGCTAACCAAAGGACAGTATTTAGTACATATCTAAGAAAGATATTGAGCAGAGCTAAGAGCAAGCTTTGGAGGTGACAAAGCAGATGATAGTAGTCTCCAGTGGATAGAGATCCATTATCCAGGGTAGTGAGGACAGATATCTTTTGAGTGAGGATGTAGGTCTTCTATGGAGAGAGATCCACAAGCTAGTGTAGTGAGGATAGTAGTCTTCTAGAATATCATCAACCAGAGTAGAGAAGGAGTTCTCCTATGGATAGAGATCTACAAACTAGCAAAGGATAAGGAGTTCTCCTATGGATAGAGATCTATGAACCAACAAGGGGAAAGAGTTATCCTATGGATAGAGATCCATGAACTTGATTAGGGGATTGGCATCTCCTTTAGAAAGAGGTCCATAAATATTGTAATAGGGAAGGATTTCCAAGAGATTTGTTGAGAAAATTTTAGTGAAATATTTTCTCCGTGGAGTAGCCCACATTGGGTGAACCACATTAAATTGGTGTCTCTATTGTGTGTGATGATTTGTGCATTGCTTTGATTACTATTGTTGATATTGCCATTGATAATATTGGATAATATTGTTTGGAAAAGAAAAGTAAAAAGTGGTCTTATATTGTTTACGCACCCTCTCAATATAAGCTTGTGTTCTTCAAAAAATGTATTTTTCATGTTCAATGAAAATAATGATCAATAACTTGTACAATCATCAATGAATAATTCTCCATTATGCATGGGTAACTATCAACAGTAATCAATAGCCTTTAATGAATCATCTATAAGCATGGTCTAGACTTTATAACAATAAACAACCATCAACATCCCATAAGTATGGACAATCATCCACATTCATGAACAATCCTAAAAAATTGAATGGGGGGATTTATAATCCTTTCCCAAGTCGTTCCAAAGAAGATCCTAAGACAACACATCATCCACAATTGCCTTTAAAACAATTAATGCACTAAGGTTTTACTAAGTCCTAATTTAATTTTTATCAAATTACCTTTCATGTACATTTCACTTTATTTCATTTAACTTCTAATTGTATGTTTATGACCAATTATATGAAGAACACAAGCTTATACTGAGAGGGGGGGTGAACAGTATAAGGTAAAATTTTACTTTTCTTTCCCAAACAATATTATCCAATGTTATCAATTGCAATATCAATAGCAATAACAAAACAATGCACAAATCATCACACACATGAGAGACACAAATTTAACGTGGTTCACCCAATGTGGGTTACGTCCACGGAGAAAATATTTCTTCTAAATTTTCTCAACAAATCTCTTGGGAATCAATTCCCTATTACAATGTTTGTGGACCTCTCTCCAAAGGAGATCTCTATCCCCATTGCTCTGGTTTGTGGATCTCTCTCCATAGGAGAACTCTATCCCCTTTGCTCTGGTTTGTGGATCTCTCTCCACAGGAGAACTCTATCCCCTTTGCTCTGGTTTGTGGATCTCTCTCCATAGGAGAACTCTATCCCCTTTGCTCTGGTTTGTGGATCTCTCTCCACATGAGAACTCTATCCCCTTTGCTCTGGTTTGTGGATCTCTCTCCATAGGAGAACTCTATCCCCTTTGCTTTGGTTTGTGGATCTCTCTCCATAGGAGAACTCTATCCCCTTTGCTCTAGTTTGTGGATCTCTCTCCATAGGAGAACTCTATCCCCTTTGCTCTGGTTTGTGGATCTCTCTCCATAGGAGAACTCTATCCCCTTTGCTCTAGTTTGTGGATCTCTCTCCATAGGAGAACTCTATCCCCTTTGCTCTAGTTTGTGGATCTCTCTCCATAGGAGAACTCTATCCCCTCTGCTCTGGTTTGCTCCAAATCCTACTCTCAACTCTATCTCAAATCTACACCAAACCTCATCACAAGGCTAGCACAAATCTGCTCCAACTCTGCTCACAACCTCTACCTCAAATCTGCACCAAACCTCATTACAAGGCTAGCACAAATCTACTCCAACTCTGCTCACAAATCTATCTCAAATCTACACCAAACCTCATTACAAGGCTAGCACAAATCTACCTCAAACCTGCTCACGTCTCAAATCTGCACACATTACATGCATAAATCTACCTCAAACCTACTCTCTATATTTACCTAAATTTACACCAAACCTCGTTACAAGGTTAGCACAAATCTGTCTCAAACCTACTCTCTATTACTGCCCAAATCTGCTTCAAGTCTTCTCACAAGACTTTCTCAAATCTACCTCAATGCTGCTTCAAGTCTTCTCACAAGACTTGCTCAAATCTACCTCAATGCTTCTCATAGAACCTGCTCAAATATTTCCAAATATTGCATACAAACAATGCTTATATCTCTTTCAAAAATGCTTTCTTCAACTAGGCAATTCAGACATATTCTACCTAGAATTCGTTTAACCTCTTGAACATATAGAGAATGATATGTATTATCAAATACCCAATATGTTCTTCACATTCACAAATCTTGCATTCATCTAATCCAATCTCTACCTCTTGCAAAATCCCTTTCAAATCAAATCAAACTAGTGTATAACTTTGCTTCACAAAACTGGTCTCTAACACTTTCCCATTCACATTCAATGTCACTCACACCAATGCACAAATGCTTCACAAATTCTTTCAAGAAGAATGCACAATTTGTTCTCAAAAACCCTAACTCAAGTGTTTCCAATTTCACTAATCAATGATGCACAATTTGTTCTCAAAACCTAGCTCAAATATTTCCAACAATACACACTAATCAACCCTTTTATCTCCACCTTATAATTCTGAAATATTTGCTCAACCAACCACCTTAGAGAAGGAATAATGTCAACATACCTCTTAACTTGCTTTGATGAAAATGTGCCCTCAAAACCTATTCCAAAATAATTTCCTTTTTTCCACTTCAAGAGGTTAGCCAATCTTCTTTTCAAAACAATCACAAAAACCTTTCCTCAAAAATTGTGCATAAAAATATTGCTCTATCCTCTTTTTACTTTCTCAAAACAAGGCTTTTAATTAAAGAATAAAAACCTTTTAACTTTCCTTCACCATGCAAAAATACACACAATAATTAAACCATGAAACACCTTATAACTCCTACTTTTAAAACATATTAAAAATAATACTTTTAAAGACTCAATTATCACCTTTTTATTTCTCCTTCTAAAATAATTTTAAAATAAAAAGACTTTTTTCACACCTTATTTCTCCTATATCAAATGAGCAAAAATTAAATGACAACTCAACCTTATAACTCCACAAAATATCAAATTATAATTAAAAATTAAATACCTCTTTTATTCTACCCTCAATGTGATTCGAACCTCTCACCTCGTGAGAGCAAGGCACCCAACCAAGGGGCCATGATCGGCTATGCCAATGCAGCTCATGAGAACACAAAGGCACCAATCACCTTTTACTTCCTCCTATCGTGAACTCTACCAAACAAAACAAAATGGTCTATGATGGGTTTCGAACCTGAAACCTCCTCCTCACAACGCCTTCGTGTTGGCTCAGCCACCAGTTGGTCTAGCTGGCTAGATGGGTTTTAATGTGCACTAATCCAAATATGAATCTCCACCATTTGCTATAAAAGACTGCGCTCTCCTTCCCTTTCCTTCTCTATCGCATGCAATGAATCGAATGTCGAGAGTATTACTTGCACGAATTTTGAACACACTTCAAATGACTTTAGGCATGGGTATTAATAGTTTTAATTTGGTCTTCATCCAACGTCGGTGCCACCTTGTATTTTTTACCCCATATGATGTCGACCACCTTCATTCAAAATTAATTCGAATTACCTTCAATTTCTTGGTGCTCAAATAATAATTTAAAATATTTATATTATAATAAAAATATTATAATATTAATTTAATTAAAATTAATAATATATAATATTAATTCCTTTTGAACCTTGCCTTCACAATTTAATATTATTGAATAATATTAACTTTTCAATAATATTAATATCTTGCCTTCATTTTTAAACCATTGTTCCAAAGAACTCTTAAGCCTTTTGTCCTTCATTATAATATTCAAAATGTAAATATTATAATGCTTTTCTCAACCAATATTATAATAATAAATATTATAATATTTTCCTTGATGTTAATGACAACCAATGACATCTTCTCTTTTGACATCAACCTATGACATCAATCCTTTGACATCAATGACAACACAATATACTCAAAATTTCCAACAATCTCCCCCTTTGTCATTGATGGCAACCCTTTCTAAAAATTCCTTTTCCAACCACTGGATTCCAAATCTGCTCCCCCTAGAACTCTCCCTGAATGCTCTCCCCCTTACTCAAATCTCTCCCCCTTTGACATCAATGGCAAAGGGACTCCTTTGGGGCTAAATATAAGACTCTTAGCTCAGCCCCCTCCCCACCTCCTCTCCTTGAGGTGATTAATTTTGGGGTGGGAGTAATTCTACTCCCAACATACAATGCTCTTTTTCTTTTTCAACCTTCTTTTTCAACACCTTTGTAATCATACCCTTTTGATCCTTTTGAGTGTCCCTATTCTTGCTTGACTCTGGAAGTTTTGGAAACTCTGTTCTACACCACTTGGCCTTATGCCCAATATTATTGCACTTGTAACACCTGATGTTGTAGTTCTTGGAAGGTGCAAATGACTTGAAGTTCCTCTTGGTGAAGCCATAATCATTTCTATCATGAACCCTGTAGTGGATCACTTTATGACCAAAGTGATTACATGAGTAGCAATACCCTTGAAAGAAATATCCATCTTTGAATGAGTTGAAGTTCCTCTTAGTGAAACCATACTCCTTTCCATGAACCCTGCAATGCATAGCTTTGTGACCAAAATGATTACATGAAAAACAATGCCCTTTGAAGAAATATTCATCTTGTCTTGAAACATCTGGTCTCTTAGTCCTTTCTTTGCCTTCTCTATGATGATCCCTGTTTCTTGTTTGTGCATTGTTTTCTTTCTTAGTGAAGCTTCTATTCTTCAACTTATCCGCATAGGTCTTAGTTTCTTCTTCAATCTCTTCCTCTAAAACTTCCTTTTCTTTTGAGCTTGAGCTTGACCCTTCTTCTTGTTTCCCTTGTCCTTCTTCAAAACCAAGTCCTATTTTGATAAATGAAGATCTTTGTGCATTGATAATTTTATCCAAAGATTTTGAACTTTTCCCAAACCTGTGCAACTTATCCTTAGAATATTTCACTTCCATCCTTAGAGAAACCACTTCATGTTCTAATATTTCACATTCTAACTCTTTTGCTTCTAAATTTTCAACCATGACTTCTTTAAATCTCCTTGCCTTAGCTTTTGAGTTTGTGAGGTCTTGTAGAAGCTTTTCTTTTATTTCCTCATGTTCTTGAACTTGAGCCTTCAGTCTTGAATTCTTCTTTCTAACTCTTTTCAACTCTCTAAGAGCAACAATAAGTTCTTCTTCTAGATCAATTGTGCCTTCTTCTTTTTCTAAACCTTTCTCTAGGTCTTCAATTATAGGATCCATACCTTCTACTTGGTCTTCAATAGGAGTGTTTTCTTCCTCTTCTATTGCCAAAAATAGAATCTCTTCTTCTTCACTATCTGAGAGTCTTTCATCACTATCACTTGAAGCATTGCTTGCCTTTTTAACATAGAAACTCTTCTTGTGCCTTTGAAAGAACTTCTTTTCATGCTTGCCTTGACCATACCTATTTTTCTTTTCATGCCTAAATTTTCTTTCTTCCTTTTTCTTATAATCCTATTTCTCTTCACTACTATTGCTTCCAGCTTGTGGACAATTAGATGCATAGTGACCAAAGTCACCACAATTAAAACATTTCATAGTCTTTATATCTTTGTGTTTTCTTGAGTCCTTATTTCTTCTCACATAGTTAGCTTCTTCATTATTGCTTGACTCATCACTTGATTCTGGTTTCTTATCTTTTGTCTTCTTTGAAGCTTTGAAAGCTACCTCTTTCTTGGAATTGTGATATTTTTCTATTCTCATCTCATAAGCTATGAGAATTCCATGTAACTCATCCATAGTCAACTTATCAATATCCTTCATCTCTTCTATAGCTAAAACCTTTGCATCATACCTTATAGGGAGTGATCTTAATACCTTCTGAGCAACACTGGAGTCCTCAATTTCGAATCCAAGTCCACACATGGTATTAACAACTTCATCAACATGAAGTAAGTATTTAGCAATATCTTCCTCATATTCCATATTCAACTCTTCAAACCTCCTTCTATGAGTTTGTAGTTTTGCCAACTTGACCTTGTTATCTCCTTCATATGTTTGCTTCAATTTATCCCATATCTCTTTTGCTGATTTGCATTGCATAACTTTCACAAATTTTGATTCACGTAATCCACTTAAGATTCCATTCATAGCCTTGGAATTATTCACATGTAATTGCTTACCATCCTTATCTGTGGGAGGAGTAGTTGTAGGTGTGAACCCATCCTCAATAGATTGCCATGTTTCATATCCTTGTGCCATCAAGTAAGTCTTCATCCTCATACTCCAGAAAGCATAATTGTTCCCATCAAACAATGGAGCCTTATTTGTTGAAGATCCATTCTGAGATGCCATTTGTGTTCCTATAATATCTTCCTTCAAGTTGTTAGAATTTTTTGAAGGAACTCGCTCTGATACCAATTGAAGAACACAAGCTTATATTGAGAGGGGGTGAACAGTATAAGGTAAAATTTTACTTTTCTTTCCCAAATAATATTATCCAATGTTATCAATTGCAATATCAATAGCAATAACAAAACAATGCATAAATCATCACACACATGAGAGACACAAATTTAACGTGGTTCACCCAATGTGGGTTACATCCATGGAGAAAATATTTCTTCTAAATTTTCTCAACAAATATCTTGGGAATCAATTCCCTATTACAATGTTTATGGACCTCTGTCCAAAGGAGATCTCAATCCCCAATACTCTAGTTTGTGGATCTCTCTCCATAGGAGAACTCTATCCCCTTTGCTCTGGTTTGTGGATCTCTCTCCATAGGAGAACTCTATCCCCTTTGCTCTAGTTTGTGGATCTCTCTCCATAGGAGAACTCTATCCCCTTCTGCTCTAGTTTGTGGATCTCTTCATAGGATAACTCTATCCCTTTCTCTTTGGCTTCTCTTTCTGTTTTTCTCCTTTCTTTCTCTCCATGCTCTCTGGTCTACTCCAAATCTTGCTTTCAACTTTATCTCAAATCTACACTAAACCTCATCACAAGGCTAGCACAAATCTGCTCCAACTCTGCTCACAATCTCTACCTCAAATCTGCACCAAACCTTGTTACAAGGCTAGCACAAATCTACTCCAACTCTACTCACAAATTTATCCAAATCTACACACATTACATGCACAAATCTACCTCAAAATTTCTCTCTATCAAATTTCCTCTCCAAATTTACCTCAAATCTCTCTATCTTCCCAAATTTACAAACTTTAATTCAAATCTATCTCAAATACTTCTAATTCTCTGCTTCAAGTCTTCTCACAAGACTTGCTCAAATCTACCTCAATGCTGCTTCAAGTCTTCTCACAAGACTTGCTCAAATCTACCTCAATGCTACTCATAGAACCTGCTCAAATATTTCCAAATCTTGCATACAAACAATGCTTATATCTCTTTCAGAAATGCTTTCTTCAACTAGGCAATTCAGACATATTCTACCTAGAATTCGTTTAACCTCTTGAACATATAGAGAATGATATGTACTATCAAATACCCAATATGTTCTTCACATTCATAAATCTTGCATTCATCTAATCCAATCTCTACCTCTTGCAAATCCCTTTCAAATCAAATCAAACTAGTGTATAACTTTGCTTCACAAAATTGGTCTCTAACACTTGCCCATTCACATTCAATGTCACTCACACCAATGCACAAATGCTTCACAAATTCTTTCAAGAAGAATGCACAATTTGTTCTCAAAAACCCTAACTCAAGTGTTTCCAATTTCACTAATCAATGATGCACAATTTGTTCTCAAAACCTAGCTCAAATATTTCCAACAATACACACTAATCAACCCTTTTATCTCCACCTTATAATTCTGAAATATTTTCTCAACCAACCACCTTAGAGAAGGAATAATGTCAACATACCTCTTAACTTGCTTTGATGAAAATGTGCCCTCAAAACTTGTTCCAAAATAATTTCCTTTTTGCCACTTCAAGAGGTTAGCCAATCTTCTTTTCAAAACAATCACAAAAACCTTTCCTCAAAAATTGTGCACAAAAATATTGCTCTATACTCTTTTTACTTTCTCAAAACAAGGCTTTTAATTAAAGAACAAAAACCTTTAAACTTTCCTTCACCATGCAAAAATACACACAATAATTAAACCATTTAACACCTTATAACTCCTACTTTTAAACATATTAAAAATAATACTTTTAAAGACTGCAATTTTCACTTTCACACTTATTTCTCCTTCTAAATAGATTTTCCAATACAAAAAGACCCTTTTCACACCTTATTTCCCCTATATCAAATGAGCAAAAATTAAATGACAACTCAACCTTATAACTCCCACAAAAATCAAATTATAATTAAAAATTAAATACCTCTTTTATTCTGCCCTCAATGTGACTCGAACCTCTCACCTCGTGAGAGCAAGGCACCCAACCAAGGGGCCACGACCGACTACGCCAACGCAGCTCGTGAGAACACAAAGGTGCCAATCACCTTTTACTTCCTCCTACCGTGAACTCAGCCAAACAAAACAAAATGGTCCATGATGGGTTTCAAACCCAAAACCTCCTCCTCACAACACCTTCATGCTGCTCAGCCACCAGCTGGTCTAGCTAGCTAGATGGGTTTTAATGTGCACCAATCCAAACATGAATCTCCATCGTTCATTGTAAAAGATTGCGCTCTCCTTCCCTTTCCTTCTCTATCGCGTGCAACGAATCGAATGTCGAGAGTATTGCTTGCACGAATTTCGAACACACCTTCAAATGACTTTAGGCATGGGTATTAATATGTTTTAATTTGGTCTTCGTCCAACGTCGGTGCCACCTTGTCCTTTTCCACCCCATATGACGTCGGCCACCTTCATTCGAAATTAATTCGAATTACCTTCAATTTCTTGGCGCTCAAATAATATTATAATTTGAAATCTTTATATTATAATAAAGATATTATAATATTACTCCTTTTGAACCTTGCCTTCACAAATAATATTATTGCCTTCAATAATATTAATAATATTAATCCTTTTGAACCTTGCCTTCACAATTAATATTATTGCCTTCAATAATATTAATATCTTGCCTTCATTTTTAAACCATTGTTCCAAAGAGCTCTTAAGCCTTTTGTCCTTCATTATAATATTCAAAAATAAATATTATAATGCTTTTCTCAACCAATATTATAATATTTTCCTTGATGTCAATGACAACCAATGACATCTTCTCTTTTGACATCAACCTATGACATTAATCCTTTGACATCAATGACAACACAATATACTCAAAATTTCCAATATTGTACAATTACACAATTGTACATTTGCAACCCTATACTATACAATTAGATAAAACTAAACATTTGACAAAATGGTGCAAATCGAAGTGTTATCATTTCTTATTCCTTTGGGAGGTGGATTTGTTACCTATATTATGTGCCCTAGCATGCCACATCGAACCAAGAGAAATGTTTTGATCTACTACGTTGTCCCCATTTCGTGGTTTATCTTCCCTACTGCTAGTCGTTACCCTACCATGCACCAATTCTAGCTCTTTTGTTTTGTCCTCATGTGAATCTAAGGATGTTAAGAAAATATCCATGATATTGCCATCTAGTATAAGGGTTGGGCTTGAGCCCCATTTCCATTATGGCTCCCATTTTTTTACCTCATAGAAGGCTTCCTCTAATGAATGGTTTCACCCTATCAAAAGTCCTAAAGGATTTCTATTTTCAGTTTCTTTATCACTCTAAAATCAACTCATTCGAGGTGATTTTGCATTACTTTTTTGATCATTTTCTCTCGGTCGACTAGTTCGACGTGCGTCAACATCACATGCACATTAACAAAAGGTCAAACTAGAATGGCCATATTTGTTTCCCTATTGGCTAGATGTCCAATTATCTTTGCATGGTGATGTGTATACATCGAGTAGTCAAGAGCATGCCATGTCTTCAATATGGCTTTCACCCCTATTCTCCTACCATGATGGCTACATCAATGATATTTGCATCCATCTAGCTCCAATTACCTTTTCATCATGTTATTTGCATCTCACTCGTCAATATCCACTACAATAGATGATTTTGCCAGATTCATTTTGAAGGACTCCATCGTGCATCGAAGGTATCCAACGTTCTCTTGTCTACCATGTTTCTCCATCATCATGTTTCATTGCATCATGTTCACCCTAAATTTACCACATGTGCCATGTCTACTGATTGGGCACATTGGTGTTTTCCACTTTGGTAGTGATCAACATGTTTTAATTTTTGGTTATCCCACATCAATCATGCGGGGGCACTTGGAGTGCTTTATATTTGTTTTATTTTGTTAATGTGCATATAAAAACACAAAGATATTCATTTGTATATTTTAAACAAAAGAAAAGGCAGCGCATGTCAAATTTTGAAACACAAGTACATTGTGGCAAAATATTCCTATTTTAAATTGTCAAGGGAATTTATTCCTCTTCTTTTTGCTGTTGGTCGTAACTCTATTTTTCATGCAAATTGAAGTTCCATTTCAACATGATTATACCCTTATTTATACTCATTAAAAAGCTCTTTTCAAGCAATGATCCAATGGACTTGATATTGTTGCATTTTGTGAAGACCTACTTTGGCTATTTCCTCATCAAATTTGGATAGCTCATCTTCTACTTTCTATGATTTTCAAGCTTTTTCTCTTCCCATTAGAGTCCAATGCTTTAATGGTTGGGAGGAATGATAAGGGTTAGCCTAGGGATATTTAATTAGTATAGGCATAAATATTATTTTAATTAGCATGAATTTTAATAGAAGCTTTCTAGTTTGAAAGATTAAATTAGTTGAAATTAGTTATTGTTATTGCACCCTAAATTATACTTTTTTTGTGATTTGGGTGATCGCATAGTCTTTAAAATTGGCATTTTAAATGCCTATATATGTCGTGTAACTTCATAAAGTTTTTAGTGGATTTTTTATCCTTATTAATCTCTAAAGAACCTTTGTGGATTTTAGGTTATACAAGTTATTGCAAGAAACTTGCTAGGAATTCTAGAAAGATTATAGCTCTCACTAAGAAAGATTTATTGGGATACAAGAGATTTCAATGCCTTAAAGTATGTTATGTGCACTACTACTATTATAGCTACTTCAAACTTTGACAACCCTTTTTTCATTAAATGTGATGCTTTTGGAATAGATATTGGTGTTGTCTTGATGAAGGATGGTCCCCCAGGATTTTTAAGAGAAAACAACTTTTGAAATTTTTTTGGGTTATCCTACTTATGAGAAAGAGATGTTAGCCATCTTGCATGTGGTAGATAAATGGAAGCTTACTTGGGTCAATACTTCATTATCAATACAAATCATAGTAGTCTTGTTGGTTGGAAATTTGCACCTAATGAAAATATAGAGGAATCTAAATGTTGTGTTCCCTACGAACCTCGACCAACATCGAACGACCGTACAACCAAGCGGGCTTCGTGGTCGATCTCCAAAGAAGGATGGTTCCTCAAGTCCTAGCTACCTAATCCTGGAGTGGGGAAAAGGGGAGAGGGAAAAAGAATAAAAGGAGACCATAGGATGGGTTATAGTTGCATCAAGATGCGCAGGGCAAGTGAACATCGTTGTTGAAAACACAATCCTACACCTAACAAATTAGCCAATCTCACCCTTGATTACCCCTTTATCATGCTAGTTGTGAGCGAATTCCAGAACTTATGAACGAAATGCAAGAAATCCAGATAGCAAAATTAATTGCATATTCATTCAACAAGCATTAGCAAAAATAAACCCACAACACATAGACATACATTTGAGAGATAATTTGGAGACCAAACAGTAACAAACTTGTATTAATAGAGTGGTGAATGCCTTACACATGAATTGTAATAGCTAAAGAGCCACCCTCTGGAAGGATCCTCCTTCTAGTATTTATAATAATTTTACAATAAATTCAAACATAAGCTTTAATGGTGCTAGACAGGAAGATAAGACTGATATAGACGGGTCTTCGACTGGTACCCGACATCTCTGAAGATGTGACTGGAGATGACTATCAAAGAAAGGTAGGTGACTGCATAGGTTTGAGTTTTATATGCCATAACTTTCTCACCTACCTTACCCCTTCAGACAAGCAATAGACTGCAATTGCTCTAGGATCCATGTTTCAACATTTCATCTTCTGGAAAAGGAGGCTCATCTTCCCATGAACCTGGTGCCTTGGTAGTTGGGCGCTTATAATGTAGGATGGCACCCTAGGGTCTATTTGTCTTGCTATTTTCTGCCCAATATATTATTTATGATTAGGTGGGGGTTTGGGACAAGTTCGCCCCATTGACACCCCAAAGTTTCGCTCTCCTCCTGGTTGGGGACTTAGGATAGTTTTGCCCTCCTTATCGCCCAAAATTTTGCCCTACTTCTGAGCAGGGATTTAAGATAGCTCTGCCTTGATGTAGATCCTAGGTCTCCACTTATCCAATTCTCCACCCATCATTAGAAAATCTTCAACTTATGTGGCAGACTCATAGAACTACACTTACTCGGCTACCCCTAGATCTTCTACCCATATGTCATTTGCTACCGCCCACTGGTGTTACCTACCTTCATCTTTCGCCTAACCACTAATGCTTCAAAATTTGTTCATTTTTTATAGATCATCTTTGCAAAGAAGAGTGGGTGAAGGGATGCAAAATTTCACCCACAAGATTAAGAATAGGAAAGAAAATATTCTGAAAAAATATTAGTTGTATTTGAGCCGTCGCTGCTTTGATTCAAACCTTGTACAACTGTCGTCGTCGTCTGATCAATTGTAGATTAAAAACCCTCCAAAATCACTGTTACCTAATGTTTTCAATGCTAGTATGAGATGTGATTACTAGTCTTTATACTTTTAAGTTAAAGATAATTACAATATAACAATATTGTGAGGAATATTGTACTGTTATGCGTGTGAGTTTTTTTTTTTTTTTAAATAATATTGTTTATACACATTCACCATAGATATTGAACCCGGGTCACATCACCGATAATGCAAATGGATAATTAAATTTTAAAAACCCATAAATATATAAAACCGAACTTTTTTTCAAATATTCATGCTTTACCATAAAATTTTAAATTCTTTTAACAAGTTGAGATAAATAGACTCTAACATGAATACTTGCAGTGCAACCCCTTATACGATACAAAGTGGCCATGCGGCAAGTTTCAAACAAGCATATGCATTTTTACGATGGGTTCTGTGGCAAACATGAAAACATTGAGGCAGGTCAATACCCACATCGTCAGAAAAGGATTTAGACAATACATATACAAGCAGGAGATTTTACAGAACCCACAAGGTATGCCTCTTTACTTCCCTTTCTATATACAGACATGCACCACCTCTAAACAACTCAACCAAGTCCATGCCCACATGATCATAACTGGAATTTTTAACCAAGATATGAACTTGCTATCAAAACTTGCAAGCATGTATGCCTTGTTTGGCAGTATGGACAATGCCTACTTAGTTTTTGATAAAATAGGTGAAAAAACCTCATATCTATGGAATGTAATGATCAGAGGATATGCAACCAATGGACCCTATGAAGAAGCCCTAAATTTGTATTACCAAATGGCAAAAGAAGGTAAGAAGCCAGATACTTTTACCTTTAATTTTGTACTGAAAGCTTGTAGCGCTCTAGAGGCTTTGAAAGAGGGGAAGAAGATACATGATCAGATTGATGCATTAGAACTTGAGTCTGATCTGTTTGTGGGGAATGCCCTTGTGGGTTTGTATTGTAAGGGTAGTGATATGGGATTTGCTCGCCAGGTGTTTGACAAAATGTCTCAACGAGATGTAGTCTCTTGGAACACTATGATTGCTGGGTATGCCACCCATGGGCCTTTTGAGGATGCCATTGGACTTTACCATAGAATGCAAGGGTCTGGTATTAAGCCAGACAGCTTTACTTATAATTTTGTATTTAAGGCGTGTGCAGAGCTGTCAGCTCTAGAAGAGGGGAAGGCCATTCACGATTGTGTGGTCAGAAATGGCCTTGAATCTGTTGTTTATGTTGGAAATTCCCTTGTGGCTATGTATGCAAAGTGTGGAAGCATTGAGGTTGCCCGTGAGGTATTTGATAGGATGTGTAGCAGGGATGTGGTTTCATGGAATACAATGATTGGAGGGTATGCCCACAATGGATATGGTAGTGAGGCTTTGTTACTTTTTAATGAAATGCAAATGGAAAGCATGAAACCTACAAAGGTTACAATGGCAAGTGTGCTTAAAACTTTGGCAGATTTGGCAGCTATGCAACAAGCGAAAGCAACCCATGGTTATATAATTCAAAGAGGATTTGATTCCGATGTTTTTGTTGGGACTGGTCTCATAGATTTGTATGCCAAATGCGGAAGTATAGAGGTTGCAAACCAGGTGTTTGATAAGATGTCTGAGAGAAATGTGGTGTCATGGAGTGCAATGATTGATGGTTATGGAATGTACGGACTTGGTGACAAAGCTCTTGAAATCTTTGGTAAAATGAAGCAGGTGGGCATAAAGCCAGATCATGTTACCTTTCTTTGTGTTTTGTCAGCATGCAGTCATGCAGGACTAGTGGATGAAGGCTGGTATTATTTTAAGTCCATGTTTGAAGATCATTGCATCTCACCCAAGGAGGAGCACTACGCATGCATGGTTGATCTTCTTGGACGTGCCGGGCATCTGGATGAAGCACAAGACTTTATAGAAAAGATACCATTTGAACCAGGCATTGGTGTTTGGGGTGCCTTGCTTGGTGCCTGTAGCATTCATGGCAACATTGAGCTAGGGGAAAAGGTAGGCAAACGTGTTTTCGAATTAGATCCCCAAAATGCAGGACGTTATGTACTGCTATCAAACATATTTGCTGCTGCCGGAAGATGGGATGAGGTAGTAAAGGTAAGAGCATTGATGAAAGAAAGAAGAGTAAAGAAGACACCAGGATGCAGTATGATTGAGTTGAATAACAAGGTCTATGCATTCCTTGTTGGTGACAGATCACATCCTGAGTCTGAGAAAATTTATGCAATGCTGGAAAACTTGGCTCCACACATGAAGGAGTTAGGGTATGTGCCTAGCACAAACTTTGTGTTGCATGATGTGGAGGAGGAGGTGAAGCAAGATATACTTGGCAGCCACAGTGAGAAGTTGGCCATTGCGTTTGGTTTGATAAGTACAAGCCCTGGAACTCCAATCAGGATCACGAAAAATCTTCGCGTATGTGGTGATTGCCACATAGCAACTAAGTTCATCTCAAAGATTGTTAAACGGGAAATTGTTGTAAGGGATGCAAAGCGGTTCCATGTTTTTAAGGATGGAATATGTTCTTGTGGGGATTACTGGTAGTTCTAATTGAAATAATCACCAAATGTGGGCATCTGTAACTCCAATCCTGTGCAGTTTTTTTGTTATAGGTAGGTAGCTTTATCATGCATTATCTTCACTTCTTATACAATGTAGCCTTTGTGGATCCAGGGCATAAAATATTGGCTGCAGAAGACACAATGGGTAAATGATTGATGAGGACAATGCTGAAATTGAAGTTGTGAAACATATATCTACGGACATGCCGGAACATCCTTGTAACATGTTTAATGGCATGTTCAGTTAAAGCATCACACTACAATGGAGTAATTTGCTTTTCCACGTTGGTTCGTGTTGACCATTTGCAGAGAATATAAGGGGTCAACCTCTGTTATGCAAGCATCATTTCATGATAAAAATGTGTCTGCAATAAACTTTATGTTCATTTTTGAAGAAATTGATTTCTTCAGTCTGAGACTTTAGCCAGACAATGCACTGGTTTCTGGTTAAGGTAGAACATTCATCTGTTATCTTTAAGCATCTCACTCTGTCATGAGTAGCAGATCCCCTAGTACTCCTGATCTTTGACTTTTCTGTGCCCCTCTTTAGCTTCTTTGCTACACTGAAGGACTACTTGCATTCAAGCCTACAAATCAGGTAGGAGTGATCCATTTACATTGTATTTTCCTTAGGTTGGCAGCTTAATCATGCTTCTAATGAGTGTGGCCTTTGCAGGTCCGAGAATTATGATATGGTTGCAGAAGAGGAACAGGGTGAATCATTGAGCAGGATAATATTGCAAATTAACATCTACGGATATCGTAGTTGAAACATCGTCATTTGGGAGGTAGTCTGTTTTCCCATGCTTGTGCCTGATGATGATTTGGAAAGCTTGTGAGAGGTCATTCTAAGTGACACTGGCATTGTTTCATATGATAAATACAATGAAATTTAATGCACATCCTGTATTTCTTCAGACTTCGAAATAAAAGGAAAGTTTGAGCTAGAAACTGCACTGGATTTTCAGTTGTTAAGGTAGCACATTCATCTGTTATATTTAAGCATCTCACTCTGTCATGAGTAGCAGATCCCCTAGTACTCCTGATCTTTGACTTTTCTGTGCCCCTCCTTAGCTTCTTTGCTACACTGAAGGACTACTTGCATTCAGGCCAATAAATCAAGTAGGAGTGACCCATTTACATTTTATTTTCCTTAGGTTGGCAGCTTAATCACACTTCTAATGAGTGTGGCCTTTGCAGGTCCGAGAATTATGATATTGGTTGCAGAAGAGGAACAGGGTGAATCATTGAGCAGGATAATATTGCAAATTAACATCACAGAACGTCTATCTACGGATATCGTAGTTGAAGCATCATCATGTGGGAGGTAGTCTGTTTTCCCACGCTTGTGCCTGTTGATGATTTGGAAAGCTTGTGAGAGGTCAATCTAAGTTACACTTGCATTGTTTCATATGATAAATACAATGAAATTTAATGCACATCCTGTATTTCTTCAGACTTCGAAACAAAAGGAAAGTTTGAGCTAGAAACTGCACTGGATTTTCAGTTGTTAAGGTAGCACATTTATCAGCTATTTGATTTTCTGTGCAATCTTACTTGGGTGTGAAAAGTACAGTGCTTAGTGCTTTCTAAATTTAAGCTTTGGATGTGCCTTTTAAGCTCCTTTCCTGGATTCAACAACTTCTTGCATTCAAGCCTATAAATCAGCTATGGGCTAAGGCCATCCTCAAGCACCTCCATGTCAACCAGGATTTTTACCAGGATTTTTAGTGCAAACATTGGAGTTTACAGGAAAGTATCCGTCCTTTGATTTCAAATCTAATCAAATATTATTAATGTTTATCAGCTAGGTTTATAAAAGGTTTTGGAAGTGTAATTTGATTCATGGCCAAGGCTGACATTGTATGATTTAATAATGTGTAGGTCTAAGGGAAATCATTGTGTAATATATTTAATTCATTGTAATATTTTACTACGTAAGCCCTATGGACCGTGGTTAACCTTGTTATGGTTAAATCACCTTATAAATTGTAATTAACCTTAAGCCCTTTTATGATGTCAGCTTCGGTTAAAATCATCTATGTAATTGGGGTTTCAGGTGTTGGTATAAATACCCCCAACCACTTCATTTATTGCATCAGAGTGTTGTGATTCTTATCTACAGATATATGGTGAGAATATATGGTGCCTACGGGTGCCCACTCTATCTTTCTCTCTTTTATCCCTTTTACGTTTCTTGTATAGAATTTGCGTGGATGTATTGCTTCTATTTGTTTCTAGACAAGTATTGTGAGTTTCAAAAAATGGCATTGCAGGGAAGACATTTGTCACATGAATGACTATGTTGGGGGTGTTAGGAGCATATAAGGGTGAAACAACTTGCTTTAAGATGCACTTAATTGCTACAAGTTGAGATAATAAAGATAATGCAATAATAGACCATCTCATAGTGTAGAAGATTCTAAACTATTAGATAGGTTTTGGAGATAAATCAACACTGCATATTAAGTGAATTGAGAAAATTAGAAATGGACAGATATCTAGCTAGAAGTTGGTATAATGAGGCATTGATTAATGTAAAGATACAGATACAAGATGAACTGCCTCTATTGCTGTAATGATGTTGATTAATTACTACATGAGGCAATTCCTTTATGTTTCATGTGAAAATGTTGACATAATCTTAGTATCATGGAAAGTTGCACTAGTTGATGTGATAAAGAGATGACCAAAAACAAGCTTGATAAAATGTGAATATGGTAGAAAGCAAGACCTAATAGAAATTGTTGGCAGTCATGGAGAGCCTTGTATTTCATCAATAAAACATTATAAATCATTTCCAATTTTGTCATGTGCATAAATGGAATCTCTGCACATGGCATAAGCTCTATGTGCTAACTATCCTATACCTTGCGGCTTGATAAAATCATTTTGGAGTCCTAATCTATTGGTGTAGATATCATTATAATATTAGTTTTCAAGGGCTATATGTAGTCGTCTTCTGTGATATATTAATGAAAACAGCTACATGACATTGTAGTTGATTGTCATAGGGGAAGTATTTATTTCATTGAAAATGGAAAATTGAAATATAATCTGGAAGAGAAACCTTACTTGACTGAGAACACATTTTCCTACTTAGCACTAAGCATTATCACTATTGTCAACTTTGCATCATGTCAATTGTAATAACACAAAATACCTGAGATCTCCTCAATAAATACTTATTACACAGTGTATTTGCTTTTAATTCAGTCTCACTTGGACTTGTAAGAAACTAATTACACCGATTCCACCATGTAAATTCAAAAAAAAAAAAAAAAAGTCATCAGATCCATTCTTTGATGCTCAGGAGTAATGAAAACACTATAATAAAGTATGAATGTCATAAAAAGGAGCTTGGCTCGGAGATTATGCAAGACAATCTTTGGAGTATAAAACTCCCTAAGATTGCCTTTTCTCAGCTCATAAATATTGAAGAAATTAAAAGATCTTCGCATCAAAATTACCTCTTGTTGATACCAATAATGACCATAGGTACTTTTTGCACATTCTACAATGTCTTCTTAATCTTTCCCTTTCTTTCTTATAGCAAAATACCTTTTATTTTGCATTTATATGTATTTTTGTGGAAAATTTACTTCGATTATAGTTTTGCTTCTTGGGGATTTGGTGGTCTTGTTTTGAATCCCCAAGGTAAAGGTTGAAATTTTGTGATTTTGGATTTTTTTTTGGATACTTTAACTTTCAAGACTAAGCTTGGGTTACATTTCCATTGGTGGCACCTATCCTACCACTTGTTCTATCATATTGAAGTAGGAAGTCACCTTGCCAAGGTATCTTAGTAGCTCTTAAGCCTTACCAATCCGTGCTTAGGCTTCCTTCATATCACTAGCAAGGAAACCTCCTTGTAATTGTCTTAAGTACAATAACTCCTTCACTTAGTGTTTTAGGCCTTTTTCTAGTTTTTTTTCAATGAGGCCTTCAACAAGTCAAAGCTTGTCCAATAGCTCTTAAGATGATGATTGATAGTGTAAACTAACTAAACAATTTCAATAGAAATTAATCTTGAATTCAATGAACTGAAATTCTTTATAACTTCTAGCTTTTTGGGATTGACACTTTAAAAGTTGTCTTGTCGTTATTACAAGTTTCGGCCTTATCACTAAAGTCCTATATTGCACCATTGTACCACAACATTCCATATACTCTAAGAACAAATTTCTACTATTTCCATCCCACTAGTGGCCAAAAACGAAGTACTTGCCTATTCAACATGTTTGTCAAAGTGTTGTCAAGGAATTGACTCATGCAATCCTCTATTTACCTTTCCATTGATTTTAGACTAATCCATTTAGATCACACCTATATAAAAGAGGCTTTTGGTCCCTTGAAAGCTTAAGAAAATGAAGTGTTTCTTTCTTTTTTGTACATCCTTTGCTTCTCTTTGGAAGTGGTACTATAGTGTTAATCCTACTTTGTGATTTTATGTGGATCATAATCTGATTTAGAGGTGTTCATATTTGAAACTATTCTTGGATAATTGAAGTTGTCCAGGTTTGTAGACTTTCTGTAATATTAGATTTTTTTGATGTAGTCATGTTAACTTCATACTTAATTAAGTCTACCAATATTTATTCCTACCCTTATGGTGTGTTATATTAATCCTCTTAATGTTCCAACAACCTTAGTTGTTCCTTTCCATTGTTTCAAATAGTTCTCTTGCTTAATCTTCTATAGGTATAGAGAGTTTGGAATTTCATTCAATCCCACAAAGTCCATTTTCATGGTAGAGGAAAGCAAACTGCTAGGTCATGTAGTGTCAAAATAAGGTTTAGCCATAGACCCCTATGCATTAAGAGTGATCCAAGATCTTCCATTGCCCACCTTTGTCAAAGGGATAAGGTCTTTTCTAGGTCAAATCAAGTTTGTCACCAAATTTAAAATGAATTTCGTACAAATGGTTAAACCAATTACCAAAAAGCTAAAGAAAGATGTTGCCTTGGTATAGATTTATGAAGGTAGGAAGGCCTTTCAAGACATCAAAGATATGATTATCTGAGCCCTAGTCTAGATCAACCTAGATTTTTCTAAAGATTTTAGGTTCTATGCATTCAAAACAAATGAAAGCATCTTGTTCATGAGCCAAGTCCTTCACAACTACAAAGAAAGATGTGTTCATTTGAAAAATAGGTGTTTTCCATTACAAAATCTCTCATAAAATTCTAATATTATCTATTTAAGAACAAGACTATAGTCTTCATACTGCACCTTGATGTTTGATCAGTCATGCTTCATAGCAAATTGGAAGAAAATAGAGCTGGATGGATTAATAAAAATTCAATAATTTTATATTGAAATCCAACCCACCAATCTCATTAGTAGGGGCTTTGCAAGAATCTAGCAATGTTGGCACCTAAAGATCATATTGCACTAGTGGAGGATACAAAAGTGGATGACCAAACAAGATGGATGGGTGATATTTGTAGATATAGGATCATAGGATAGGCACCAAAAGGGTTGATGACAAAGGAAAGAATCCCATTCAAACAAAAGGCTACATACTATTATTGGCTTGAGAACATCTTGTTCAAGAAGGGATATAGGGATATGATGGTATCTCACTATGTTCTATCAATATAATTTTTTACCTTTTCAAACAAAAAATATTAAATGATGTGACTTCAAAAATGACATCAATTTATTCAATTAAATTCTTAATTGAATATATATAATTGACAAAACAAATTATTTTTGATGAAAAAAAGTAAATTTATATTAAATTAAGATAAAAACCTTTACAATAAAAAAATATGGGTGGGTTAACACACCCCATGAAGAATCAAACTAACCCTCATTGATAAGGGTTAGTAAACAAAGTCGGAGATCAAAAATGCTCCTAGAAGAGCGCTATGGGGGATCGGTTGACTGTACACGGAGCATTGGCTCAGTGTGTCAAAAGAACTTGTAGATGATCCAACTCTATAACAACTTTGTTGGTTTGAGTACATATTTAAAAACAATTTTGTTACGAGCCTTTCAAATATGAAAGAAGAGACTAATCTTGAAAACCTGCCCTACTTCAAAAAGCGAGAGACAAAGTAAAAGAATCCCCAAGAAGAACTTGGAGCCAAGAAACTGTTTAAGTGTAAATGGAAAAAAATCCATTCCCAAGATTACCTAGACCTTGTACAATTCTAAAAAAAAAGTGAATACAAGAGTACACCACAAAAAAGACACCAGCTATTTTTTTTTTCAAATCCTATATAAACCGTCTATAATAAATGATGCTGGAACGATCCAACTTTTTTCATATGGTTATGTTGAGGTTGTTTCTTTGAGGTATGGTTGTGTTGAGGTTGTTTCTTTGAGGTGAGGAAGGTTTGTTTTCACCTTTTCATACTCCCTTTCTGGCAGGATCTCATGAAAGGTTTGTTTTCACCTTTTCATACTCCCTTTCTGGCAGGATCTCACAATTTCGTAGAGATAACTTTTGTAGAGTGCTGTGGTTTAATCCCTGTGGCATCTTCTTTAGTTTTGGTTGAAGAGAGATATCCAAGCTTTTCAGCATCGGCATTGCTCCATTCTCTAAAGATTTGTGAAGTTACAGATCCGCAGCTCTTCCAGCTTGGGGAAACCTCCTGTTCTACCAAACTCCTTGGGCAACTCATTGCAACTTTTATTTGACTCTAGAAGTAGGTGTCGTAAATTGGGTAATCGATCCAGCCTTGGGTACTCTTCACAATTACATTCAAATAACTCAAGTCTGACGAGGCTTGGGAAATTAGAAAGGCAATCTCGGGGAACATGCCTCTTTAGAAAAACACTTTAAAGTTTACGCATTCTTTCCTTGTCGCTTGGAAGACGAGTTTGAATGTCTGGGTTATCATTCAATAAGAAGAGATCCCCCATCTTCTGTAGGGTTATCATTCAATAAGAAGAGATCCCGCATCTTCTGCATGTTGCCAAAGATGCCCTCCGCAACTTTGCCATCCACAACCATTTGCACTTCATCTGAAGCTCTCAATTGTCCTTGGAATACTCGAAGCTTTGCCAAATCTTTCAAATCCTCGAATCTCAATTCATTTCCTCCCAACAAATTATAAGTGTTAGGTAGTCTGAGAGTCTCCAAAGATGTGAGCAAAGAGACCGCTTTAGGCATAAACTCTATTGAAGAGTATGACAAGTCTAAATAAGTCAGACATTTAAGTTGACCAATCTCCAGAGGCAACTTCTTCAAGATGATACACCATCTAATATCCTGCAAATGATGCATATGACACACTGATTGGTTCTGGTAGCTCTTCTATCTTTGAGAAGGAAAGATTGAGAACCCTTAAGTGTTTCAAACTTCCTAAACTTTGTGGCAAAACACTGATTTGCGTGCCGCTCAAGTCCAAGACCCTCAAGTGTTTGAGATTCGTAAGGAAATCTGCAACTATCTGTTTCAGATGTGGGTTTTTAGACAAAAGTAATGTGCGAAGAGATTCTAGGCCTGCGCTGTTTTGCAGGGTGATCTGCAAGTCACATGCCATCAGCGAAGCTCGTCGATGACCACTCAACTGTTGCAGAGGAAGTTCATTGATTTCTTTCCCCGCTTGGAAAAAACATCTCATTTCATTCTGCGACTTGCCAAGAGCCAACTCTCTAAGCAAGTCATGCATTTTGCAATAACGAAAAGCTTTCCGTCTATGGCTTCAATGAGACAAAGATTGATAAGTTCGTTCAGACAACCCTCTGCTACATCGGAGGGTTCTGTCCTCTCTCCGCCACAGACAATTCCTTCCCCAATCCATAATGCTTTCAAAAATTCGCATCTTATTTCATAGTCTTCAGGAGAGTGAGAAGGCAAAGCTTCGTAACTCATCTCCAAGACGGGCATAACATCGCGGCTCAGGTCCACTTCGGTGAGACGCTTCAACGCATCCTTCCATTCTGTGGGACGTCGCCGCCTAGCCATGGATGCTGCAACCGTCTTGATTGCCAGGGGCAGTCTTCTACATTTGCCTTCAATCTCCCGAGCAACAGTTTCAAGTTTTTTAAATCTAAAGTTCTTTGTATGGGTTGAAAGTTTGGATTAAATTTCATTTGGTGCCAAGTGTGATTAGAGGGAAATGCCAAAATTTTTAAAGAAACCTTTTCATCCTTAGATGGCGTTTGGCAAGCCATTTGGAACAAAGTCACATAAACAGTGACAGTGTATGCTAAAGAGGAAAAGGTTGATATAGGGACGATGAAGAAGGAAGTTGAAGTGCAGGGCAGGATAGAGCTAGTTGAAAACCATTCCCAAAAAGTTGGATTAAAATTAATAATGATGGAACTGCAAAAGGTAATCCGGGTAGAGCTAGGTAGAGCTGGAATTGAAGTGGTATGTAGAAATCATGTTGAGACAGTGCTCTATTAAGAACTGTGAACTACAAGGCCTGGGAAGGGCCAACATAAGCCTTAGCTATCAAATTTGCTTCTATCTGGGCGGTAAGACAATGTTACAAGGATAACCTAGAATCAGATTCTCAAATATTGGTGGGAGCTCTAGATTGCAGGAAGAACTTTGCTTTGAAGACATGGAGGTTAAGGATTCTTGTCACCCAAATTGAAGAATGTGGAGGGAATTAGATGATGTGATTCCAGTTTATGTGAGTAGAGAGACGGGTATTGAGGAGGTAGGGGTTCAATGACACGGTGACATGCTTATTGAGGATGAGAGGATTAGATAAGTTGGTGAGTAAATCCAGTGTTTAAGACAACCAAATATGGTTTAAAAGATTTAACTGGATGAGAGGATTAGATAAGTTGATGAGTAAATCCAGTGTTTAAGACAACCAAATATGGTTTAAAAGATTTAACTGGATGAGAGGATTAGATAAGTTGGTGAGTAAATCCAGTGTCTAAGACAACCAAATATGGTTTAAAAGATTTAACTCCAACGCAAATCTATTATCTCTGTTTTAATATAAAATTTCCAAATCCTTCCCTAATTCTGTAGGAAGAAGTCTATTTGGTGGAAAAGCATGTCCGAAGAAAAATCTTTAGCTGTTCTAGATAAACTTGGCATGTCATAGATTTCAGCTCTCAACTCCTCTGCTCTGCTACTAGTCAGTGGCACTCTGAGATCATCTAGCAAATGTCTTCTGTTTCAAAAGTCATCCAAAATCAGCAGAGATCTTCTTCCTCTCAAGCACCCAAAAAATGGCCTCCCTGGCCTCTTCCGCGTTCACGTTTTCCAGGGAAAGGATATCTCTGCCCAACCTTTCACTATGGCTTTAGGGGAATAACTTTGAGATATGGTGAGCCATGCAGACTTGTCAAACTTGCCACGCTCAATTTTGAAGACGTGCTTGAGAAGGTGAGTCTTTCCCATCCCACCCATGCCCACCACGGCAATGCGTCGGCGAGGTTGGAAGTGAGAGGGGCCTTCATCAGATAACCAGCTGGTGATTTTAGCGATTCTGTCATCAATTCCAACAGTTTCTAGACAGATACTTAAATGCGGACTCTGTTAGTAGATGGTCACCATATAAATTCGAATAGACAGATACAGATACATCATCTAAAGCAGAAAATACAGACAACGTGTTGAATAATAGCACGATGACAAAGGGAAAGATCACTTCAAAAGGCCTTTACAGCTAAGCCAGTTGGACAAACATTGGAAATTTAATTTCAGAATTCTGCCTTCTCGAAGTTCTTACGTATTTTCAAAGGAAAAACAGGAGCGTGCCAACTACGGTGAAAATAATCGTGGGACCAACGAGGACCAAAGAGGAGTTTGTTCACACAGAGATGCACCGGGATATGTTTGATAAGGACAAAGCTATTGCTGAAATTGTACCGGGATTCCTCAACTAATGCCTCTCATTTTCCACAAAGCTATCCTTCTATTTGTTTTTCTCCCTTTGATTATTATTGTGCTTCAACTATAGAGCCGTTTTTTCTTTAAAGGCGATAAGATTCTTTTCACTCATTTCATTTTTTCAATGGTTTTAACATTTTCACGGTTCGCTTTCTTCTCCATGTGATTTGTAATCTTTAACTTTAGAGAAGTTTTTTTTTCACAAAATAGTTTTTCAACATTTTCCTATTCGCTTTCTTCCATTTTTACTTTAAATGTGATCAGATTCTTTTTAATAGTTTTTCAACATTTTCATATTCGCTTTCTTCTTTTTCTGTGGTTTGTAATCTTCAACTTTAGAGCTGTTTTTCCTTTAAATGTGATCAGATTCTTTTCACTTATTTCACTTTTTTCAATGGTCTTTCAACATTTTCACATTCCTTTTCTTCTTTATATGTGGTTGATTGTTTCTTCTGTTCATTTCACTTTCTAGAAACTATGATCTTTTAATATATATATAATACAAAGTATAATGAATGGTACAACTAGGGTCACACTTCCCTAGACATAGCCTTCCTATAATTAGAACTCAAGTTATAAAGTGCCAACTACAACTACATAGAGTTGGAGTGTACTTGCAAAACATTTAATATATATTTTGATTGTTATAGATTTTTTCTAATTATAAGTTTATTAATATTTATTATTTATTTTAATTAATCTTAATGACATTTGAAGACACGTGGATAGGTATTAACATGGAATGAATTTCCAATCATAGAATATGCCACTAGACTTGCATCATCACATTAAGTGGTTAGAAAGCAAGAAGGCCAGCCCCCACACATATCCAAATTTGATGTTAAGAAGAAAAAATCATGGATTGAAATTCCAATCATAGAATATGCCACTAGACTTGCATCATCACATTAATTGGTTAGAAAGCAAGAAGGCCAACTCCCACACACATACCCAAACTCAATGTTAAGAAGAAAAAAAATCAACTAATATCATCGAGATTGTAAATCATAAGTTAATAATAATTAAAAATTATATATTGCACAATAATATAATAATTTAATATATTATTAAAAATTAGATTGTTTAAAATAAATAATTAAACATATCTAATAAAAAGCAATATAATATAAGGATTTAATTAAACAATTAGAACTATAACATAAGATAGTTTAAATATTTATGTTTATTCTCATCCTTTTATAAAAATAGCCTCTATCTAAATTGAAACAATTTTTACATCCTCAAAGGCCATACAACATTATTGAAGTTATGGTTTCATGTTACCCTCTAATTGTGGTCAAACTTACATCTTCACAACTAAGTACCAAAGCTGGTAATATTTGATTTAATTGTATATGCAATGAAAAATCATTTTTATTTTTCAAAGAATTTTCATAAAAATGAAGTTATAGTAGTTCTATAAGGTTTGAGCCAAATCCACCACTAAGGCTTGAAAGCTTTAAACATAGCTAATAAGAAGTAAGAGATAGCAGTTTTAATTATCTAATTTCTCATCTCATATATATTTTTGCAGCCTAAATACCTTTCTTAATTATAATATGAGAAGCCTTAAATATATTTGAATACTCTAAGAAGAAATGGTCTAGTGGTATAGTGAGAAAATTTAAAGAAGTGATAAGGTAGGACCCCTCTAAAATTTTACCAAGAATTCAAGCAAGCTAACAATTCATTTATATTTTTTAAAGTTTTTTCTATACAATCTTATTTTGAAATGCATCCAATCATATCATCCTCTCCTATCAAAACAACTTAAAGGTTGTTGAACTATTTTTCTAACTTTATCAATTAACTTGAAGGTCTTTGCCATGCATTGAAGTCCAACCATGAATTCTCTAACAACTTGGGGATGATTAAAAAATGTTCAACCTTTGCTAATATGCTTCAAAAACCATGTAGACTACCCTCTTATCTATGTTGCATCAATACCAACAAATTCAAAGTAGAAAAGAAGATAGATTTTTTATTAAAGTAAAATAAATTTTTTTATTAAAGTAAAAGAAAACCAAGGTTTATAAGAAGTCTCATTCTATTATTTTTCAATATATCCCATTCATTAGCTAGGGCATCACTAGAAAATCCATTGGAAACCATTAGTTAGCTAGATGAATTGACAACAACATTATTGCAGCACAACAAACCTACAAAAATAATAAGAAAATTTCAATAAATATCTATCTTGAGTTTCATAGCAAGATCCTCACAATCCAAACTTCAAATAGGTTTATGGGTAAAATTCCCCCAAAAGAATTCCAAAAATAGATGCTTTTGTTATTTTTTAAAATTATCTTGAAATTACTATGGAGTTGTCGTAGTCATATAATTGTCACGAAGTTTTCATAGCTAAACTATCGTAGAGTTACTATAGTTGAATTCTTTTCTGATTGTGTAATGAAAGTTTACACCTGCTCTAATACCATGTTATATTTCACAATAATTTTCTAAAAATAATAGAGTGCTCTAATACCATGTTATTTTTCACAACACTTTTCTTAAAAATAATAGAGTCAACACATTATATAGAAAGAAAATATATATAACAAGTAAGTACATAGGATATGAAGTGTCTAAAGACACCAAATCTCACTAAAAATAAATAGAATCATGATGATGACTAAATAAATGGTCTCATGGGGTACATATACCCAAAATATAAGTGACCTTAGGTCAAGGTTAAATAATAAACTTTAAGCTTTATTAATAAAATATTATTTTAAACTCATCTTTAAAAGGTGGAAAGCACCCATAGGGCTATACAAGTTAATACAAATCATTTTACAAAAAGGGTTGATTGTGGCCTTAAGGAAAGATTAAGTCACCATAAATATATTTGAACATAAAACTAATATATAATCCACTTAATATATAAAAGTCTTACTCTACCTTTTAATCATATATAATAAATTTATCGCCTATATCTAGTTCAAGTGGTAGATTTGCTAGTCGTATGTTTTACCTTAAGTTTTTAGTCAATAAAAAGTTTTTTTGTCTACATAAATATGTATCTGTCATTTTTTACCCCTACCTAGAGCCTCTCTACCTATATTTGGTCCTTTTTTATCCCTATATTATCATAGATAATGAATCTTCCAACCACTATACTTGTAGGTGGTAAATTTAATCTAGGTTACCCTAACACTAGGCTTTTGGTTGAAAACATTCTCCTACACTGCTAAGCAATCTTGACATCTCCTTTTACTATTATTTTAGTCCTTCATATCACTACTAATCCACTGGTTTTGTTGTCTAGTCATAGAGAATGAAGTTACCACCTATATTTTGTTTAGGTGGTGGATTTATCACGTGTAAGTTGTATCTTAATATTTTTGCTTAGTTTAGTCATTTGACTATATAATCGTCCTCACAAGTATCTATATAACTATATGAAACTCCTTTTGCTCATTTTAGCTCTCTAGCATCCATTTCAAATCACAAAAATTGAATTCACCATCTACCACACTTTTCAACAAGTAAATGTTACATTCATTTCAGGTTTAATTTCAATTATGTGTATACAAATTGGGGGTCTAATTGTGCTTATCAGATAGTTAGGTATATCCTACTATTTGGAAGACCCCTAAAATATGGTCTCCCTTTTTAACTTATTTGTTTTACAAGTTTTGATGAATTTTCTAGCTATGAGGTTCACAAATGATGGTTTTGCAAGGCGACAAATTTGGCTATAGGTAATATATTTGCACCAAATGCCAAATCAAGTAAGCTCTATTCTTGGTTTTTCTATCTCTAATTTTTGCTTGTTAATTTTCCCCTATTTCTACTTTCTATTTTCATTTTAAGACACTAAAAGAAAAAATGGAGGGAAAGCATTTTAGTGTAAATTTTTAGCATAAAATTTATCCATTTTCTTAGGCATTCAAATAAAATTATCATGTAGATCTACATTAGGCTAGGTCCTTGTCCTCATATGCTCTCTTTTGCATGCTATTTGGAAAATAAAAGCAACTCTTTTAAATTTTATGAAAACTTCCTTTTATAACTTAGGAATAGTACAAGAAAATTGAAATTGAATACAGGTTAGTTTCTTGTTTCCTGCATTTTATTTTCATACTTACATTCAATTAGATTTAGGGAAATCTATAAACTACCCTTAGTGAACCTACAAAATTTCTCTTACCAAATATTTAGGCTCAAAACTACCTCCAAGAAGGCGAGAGGTTAACAACAAGGCTTTCCCATACGAGTGTGTGGAGGTCAGTACCTTTGGTGTCCCCCATATATTTGGTGAACCCAACATGAACACCATGTAGATGCCCATCCTTTTTAACCAAACCTTAGCCTTAATCAACATAAAAATTAGCTACACTTTAATCAAGACCACCTAATTTGTTTGCTTAGTATAAATCACATTAATCCAAGATAACAAGAAAATAACCAATTATTAGTCCTACTAGGGGAAGGATAACAACCCATTAAATAAACTGATATAAGAACCTTGAGAGTTATCTCTCTTGGTGCATTAATCCAAGATAATAAAAAGATAACCAATTACTAGTCCTACTGGAGAAAGAATAACTATCCCTTGAATAAACTAATGTAAGAACCTTAAGATTTATGTCTCTTGGCTAGTCCATTACGATAGGCTAATGGGATTCATAAAGCGAGTTTTTTTTCATTTGGGATATAAGGGTTATAAAACATCTTCTCTTTCTTCTTTAAACAACTCTAGAAATAAAACTTTAATAAATTGAATCTCCTTTGTCCTTGACCATGGATGAACCCCATTATCTCACTTAGAATATTACATGATAATTAGCACAAAATTTGAATGCTTTACCTAAGCTTTCAGAGAATCAAAGGATGATTATAAATCCAACACTACACCAAAAAAAGGCTTTAACAATGATTTTTAACCACCCTTAAAGACCTTTAAGGATGGTTATTCAATCGTCGTCTATGAGGGTGTCGTACATAGTCGGTGCCCATACGATGGTGGCTAAAAACCACCTTAGAGGACCATCATCTTAGGTCCTAATATGATGGTTTAAAACCAACGTCTTAATCGACATCTTAGGACCTAAGATGACATTTTAAAACCTTCATCTTAGGACCTAAGATGACGTTTTAAAATCGTCATCTTAGGACCTAAGACGACGGTTTAAAATGGTCATCTTATTATTTATTTAAAATAATAATAATAACTTAAGACAATGATTTAAAACCGATGTCTTACTATTTATTTTAAAATCTCTAAGAGGGCGGTTTAAAATTACCATATTAGGGTGATTTAAAAAATATATATATAAAAACCATGACAACGTGGATTTCAATTTTAACTTTTACATTTATCAAATGTACTATATTATTCCCAAATCAGGGCTTCTTTTGTTACAATGGTTATCACATGGCAGAAGCATGGACAAATACAGCGAGTATAAACCTTCATGAAAATCTACCTTTTTACTTGCAGCTAGAATCTTGTCTCACCTGTGTTTTCTAAGTTCTAAATACAGATCAAAAAATTATGTACACAAATGCTTATACACGCTTTCTTAGGTGAAATCCCAAATCATGAGCGGTATTTCAGTCCTCTGTAATATTTGTTAAATCATTGTTTCATGTACTAACTAATAAACTATTTTGATTTGGTAGAAGGTTTTGATTGTTTGGAGAAAGAATGATAGAATTTTCAAGTTGGAAGACGCCTAATCTCTTCGAAGGTAGCAAAATTCAGTAGTTTAGAAAATCTAAATACAACTTTTTAGATCATTCCTTATTTGATATTTGCACTCGAGTCTGTGACTTGAAGCCCACATTTTCTTATACGCATATTTGTGATACAACCATATTGGATAGAAAGCTACTCTAACAACGATAGAGGAGTACGGAGATGTTCCTTCTTTGAAGAAATCAAGAGAGTTGAATGGATTACTATTGAAATTTTTGCTAAATAAAGAGGTGTCTTCCAACAAATAATTGAAATGGAAAAGTAACTGGTAAAAATAGATGAAGGAAATTTGACATCCGTCAAAAGAGAACAATTTTAATAAAATTTAAAAGTTGCGAAAAATTTATCAAACGTGACAATTAGGCAGCTTTGTTAAGATTTTGAATTCCATACACGTATATATCTATGTCTCTATGTTAAAAACTAAAATGCTTACAATACCAGAATAAGAATTTTAATTACTTAAAAATATACCGAGACACATCTCACAGACATAGACGAACTAAAATCAACTTTAAGACACATATTATTCCTTATAGATAGATATCAACCTCTCTTAACAATCATGGGCCCTGCTATTCTTTTTGGATCCCTCTTGGTTGAGTTCGAAGCATAGTATATACCTTAGATTGCAATACATGATTAGAAAGATGGATCCTCTTGATTTACTAAGTTTCTGAAAGAGTTTCGAAAAGGACATCTACAATATGTGCCATAAACAGTAAAAAGGATTCCAAAAAATAAAATAGCCATATCAATGGGTTATTTTGGAAAAATTTAGAGAAACTTTAAAAACTTTAAGGTGGTGCAATGTTGTAAAACGAATGTAAGCAATGTACATAGTGAGCTTTCCACCCAAGAAAAAAAGATGCTGAGTCCAAGAACAAATGATGTAAGTACTGCATGCCTAACAAAAAAGGCCACATGAAGAATCTTAAACAAGATCATTGGCATATATAAGAATGATGTTTTTTGAAACCAACTATTTTTCATCAATTTTATTTTAAAATTTTCTTCATGACTTGAAATATGAATAAATGAGCCCACCTTTTGAGCAATTGTAGACCAATCACTTGAAAACTTTGAATTGTAAAATATCCTCTTTAGTCCAAAACCAACATAAAAAGTAGTATCAATGTAAAATTCAAAATCTAATACTTCCAAATTTCTATCTCTTTGTCATTGTAGCTTCAGGTGATGATGTTAAACTGAATTCCTCAAGCAAAACACTGCAACCCTAGCATTAGAATATGAGGCCTGCAATCCTATGAAAGCATTTACCTACTGATCGACATTAAAATGATATAAAATCATTCCTCATGATAATTTCCATAGCCATAATTGTGCAAACATATGATAAAAACAAAGAAGAAAAGTAAGTGATGTCAATGCTAGACCAAGGCTAACACAATATTCCCATTAACTAAAATATAAATGAAAATAAGTTTTTCTAAGTTGACCCAATGAATATTAACATGTGACTTATAGCATGTATTTTCATGATTTTTTCTAAGTTGACCCAATGAATATTAACATGTGACTTATCGCATGTATTTGTACAAAATTGAACTACTTGGGAATACATATAGATTAATAAAGATTTCAAGACATGTTCAAAATGTGTCATAAACAGTAAAAAGGATTTCAAAAACTGAATGCACAAAGGGTAGTTAAGGATCAATCAAGCAGGCTTCATTGTCATCAAGCAGAGAAAAGGTAAGGTCTAATGTTCATCTACTCTGGATATTTTTTCCAATCTACAAGACTAAGACATTGATGACAAGAATCTTCCAAAGAAACAAGACTATGAAGATTGAGCAAAATGAAAAGGGTAGAGAAGAACTCCCTGTAAAATGGAAAGGTGACTTTCAACATATATAAATCCACTCAAGAGTGAAGCCTACTTTCTAGAACTACCTGATTAGAAATAAAATTTAAATAAACAAATTACAAGTTCAATAAAGCTAAAAAATGCACATGACATTCGATTAACATTTCAGGTTGAGATGATTGTTAGAATGTAAGACCATCATTAATAGAAGAGTATAACAACTTCTCTAAAAATCCAGCCCTTGTGAGTCATTCTCACATGGAGAATTTCGAAGAATTTCATTAACCATAAAAATTGTAGATGGTTCTGAATACAACCCAAGTTAAAAATTAAACCTGTAAGTCAAGCTTTGTTGTCTCAGAATAATTCATTAAAGAAGAGAAAATTTGAGCTACAAAGACAACAAAGAACTAGAAGCTAATTTTTCTGATACAATTATGGAGTGCCAACTAATGAAAAAGAGAGCTTGTCAAAATACCCATTTGAAGGACACGAATAATATAGTCATGGAGACAATCAAAAAATGCTTTGACAACTTCTTAGGAAAATGCTTTTTGAAGGTGTAAATGACAAAACTTGTGGTAAAAAATAAATTAATTATAGGGAGGACCTTAATGAACTATGATATTTTTCATCAGCATCTATGGTTTCCATATATTTCAAATGGTTGGCATTGCATAAGTTGATGGAAGGGATTTGGATATTATTTGGGCTCCTGACTCATTGTAGTTATGGCATATAAGGCTCATAAAAATTTCAAGAGTTCACATAGAGGTTTTTCATAATTTTAAATTTAATTAGTGTGTCAATGCCATTCCTCTTAATTTTTTATGATTGCCCTCTCAATGACTTGCTTTCTTAGAGATGCATGTCACTGACACTGAAATACTACAGTGACACGATACAAGTGCCAAGAAGGAAAATAAAGAAAAAATGCAAAGCTATGAGATAAACACACTAACATCACACCTTGTGCTCTTTAACATTCTCATTCAATATTACAAATATGCAAACATTCAATCTTTAAGCACAAATACAATTGTGTTAGTTAACTAGGTTTCAGAGCTTTCATTACGTGATAAAGAAATCTATGTTTCTATATGGCAATGTATCAAATATTTATGATCCCAATATTTCACATCTATCAATATAGTATTTTCCATTAACTTACAAAAAATGCATGACTGCTAATTTCAGCCATTTCATAATTTAAAGTTTTCAAGAATTGTAATGTAATAATTAAAAATTATCAAAGAATTTCTCAAACCACATATAATCTTAACGATATATCTAAAATGTCAAGATAAATGCACAATCCAACTCATATTTCACATAGAGCTTACCTGATTCTTGGACAGTCCTACAAAGTAAGCGATATGCTTCCACAAGATGAAAAATATCACCATCATAATTTGCTCAAAATAAGAACAACTAGAAAAAATATTTTGAAATTGGCTTGAAAGCATTCCTAAATAAATGTAAAATTATCACACAAGAAGTTTTTGAACAAAAGCCTTCTACTCCTACAGTAAAGAACTATATAATCAGATTTCAAAATATCATCAAAGACACCTAGGTGTTGTAGGTGAGTTGGAGAGGAGCGGGCAATCCTCCAAGGGAGGTCCCTGTTCGAATATCCACCCTACCAAAAATTTGAATTGGGTATCCAATATCCAATTGATAATGTTGGTGCGGGCAGGGTCGGGTGCGACCCCGGGTGACTTTGACGGTGTAGAACCCCCTGTTCGTGGTCTCTCAGACCAAGGCGGCCCCTCAAGGGTTTTTTCGCTTAAAAAAAAAAAATATATATATATATATATATATATATATATATATATATATATATATCATCAAAGACACAATGTAGAAAAAACAATATTAGTAAAATCAACAGGAAAGGACACTGATAAATTTCAATTCACTTGTCATATCATTCACCATACTCTCCAAATCGAGTTCAAAATTATCTCCCTCTTAAAATTCTTTGGCATAAACACAACAATCATGATGAATACAATATCTTAAATAAATCAAATGTACAAATTAACATAACACATAACCAACCATTGGAAGTGAAAGCAAAGTATCAAATTACCAATGAAGTAATACCAAATAAAAAAGGTGAATTCTTAGTCAAAAGCAAGTTAAAGATATACATGTGTGTAAATTTTGATGCTATGCTAACACAATTTTATAGTCAAATCAGTCCTCAAATAAAAATTTGGTTAAGACAATCAAAGTCTTCCAAAAGACTCGTTGCACTGTATTAACTGGCTCAATGGTACCGCTAAGCCTCCTTGGGCCCTTGCTTCGATTTTCCAAGAATGCAAGGCCCTAATTGGCAAATACCCAGAATTAGCCATTAAGCATCAATACTGGGAAGGAAACAAAGTTGCGGACTGGCTTGCTAACAAGGGAGTCGACAAATCTGACATTCAAGTGTGGAGAGACTCCTTCCCCATTGGCCTAAGGAACGATCCTACAAGTTTCAATGTTTGCACAATGTGAGATGTTGCCAGGGGATTGGTTTGGTATGCTGTTGAAACTTGTCGTGATATCGTGACACCTTTTCCTTCTTCTCCTTCGACAGCAAAAATGCAACATGTCGTGATATCGCGACACTTTTCACCTTTGGCCATGAAAATTCAACATGTTACGATATCGCGCCATTTATTTCTCCTTTGGACGTGACTTTGCAACTTGTCGTAATATCACGACACCTTTTTCTCCTTTGGTCGCGGCGTTACATCATGTCACGATTTCACGACACTTTTTCAATTTCGACCGTGATGATGCAACTTGTCATGATATCGCGACACTTTTTCTCTTTGGCCACGATAATGCAACATGTCGCGATATCACGACATTTTTTCTCTTTGGCCGCGATAATGCAACATGTCACGATATCGCGACACTTTTTCTCTTTGGCCACGATAATGCAACATGTCACGATATCGCGACACTTTTTCTCTTCGACCGCGATAATGCATCATGTCGCGATATTGCGACACTTTTTCTCTTCGGCCACGATAATGCAACATGTCGCGATATCGTGACACTTTTTCCTCATTTGGCCGCGGTAATGCAACATGTCACGATATCGCGACACTTTTTCTCCTTTGGCCACATCGTTGCAACATGTTGCGATATCGCGACATCTTTTCTCTTTGGCCATGATGTTGCAACTTGTCGCGATATCGCGACACTTTTTCTCTCTTGTCGCGATATTGCGACACCTTTTCCTTCTTTGGCCACGACAATGCAACATATCGTGATATCGCGACATTTTTTTTCTCTTTACCGAGACGATGCAACTTATCGCGATTTCGCGACACTTTTTCTCCTCTGGCCATGATGCTGCAACATGTTGCGATATCGTGACACTTTTTTCCCTCTGGCCGCGATGACACAACATGTCGCGATATCGCGACACTTTTTCTCTTGGACTGCGATGATGCAACATGTCGCGATATCGCGACACATTTTTCTTCTTTGGCCGCGGCAATGCAACATGTCGCGATATCGCGATATTTTTTATCCTTTTGTCGAGACGATGCATCACGTCGCGATATCGCAACATTTTTTCTCCTTAGGCCGCAATGATACAACATGTCGCGATATCGCGACACCTTTTCTCTTCTATCCGCGATATTGCAAAATGTCACGATATCGCGACACTTTTCCTCCTTTGGCCGCGACATTACAACATGTCGCGATATCGCGACACCTTTTCTCTTATAGTCGCGATGGTGCAGCTTGTCGCGATATCGCGACACTTTTTCTCCTGTGGCCGCGACAATGCAACATGTCGCGATATCATGACATATTTTCTTCTTTGGCCTCGATGATACAACTTGTCGTGATATCACAACACCTTTCCTCCTCTGGCCGTGATGAGGCAACTTGTCGCAATATCGCGACACTTCTTATTTTCTGGCAGTGACGTTGCAACATGTCACGATTTCGTGACACTTTCTCTCCTTTGGCCGCGATGCTGCATCTTGTCATGATATCGTGACATCTTTTCCTCCCTTGGTCATGACGGCGCAACATGTCGTGATATCACGACACCTTTTCCTCCTTGCTTTTTCTCTATGCTTGGGACCGCGAAAATGCAACATGTCGCGATATCGCGACACCTTTCTTCTTGTGGTGCTTGGCTTTTTCTCTGATATTTAGCTCTTGGACCTCTTTGGTCGGTTTGGATAACATGTAAAAATCTCTTTTACAAGGTTCAGGGACCTTTCAACACCCTTTCAACCAATCAAAAAAAAAAGTCTTCCAAAAGACTTGTTAAGAGGGTAATCACTTCCTTTTGTGGCACATCAATATTTCCCCTCTAGGATTTGCTCATTCTTTCCTTACAGTGTTTATGTATTCTCACATGGGAGTAAATATATTTGATGATCTACACTATATATTGTAACATATTGAAACTCAAAAGAAATTAAAAAATAGCAGGTTTATCAAATTGTTATCCTAGCCATCAAGTGGCATTAACTCAATCGATTAGATTTCTCAATATTTAAGGAGGAGACCAAGGTTCAAATATTGTGTGATGATAACAAGCTTCTCTACCCATGGCATTGGACTTAATGTTCAAAATTATAGGTGGCCCTTTATGATCCGCACCCCTGCCAAAGACCAACCTACTTATCAAAGAAAGACATGGCTAGGAACTAAAAGATGATAACCATATAAGACTCATGTTTTAATGTTATTAAGTACTTTGAAATGCTAAAGTCTGGGTTTCCAAATAGAATGTTTATTCATTATTCCAATTTTTACTTCACAAATATTCTTGTATATTTCTATGGTTGAAACATCTAAATATCAGCATAAATGGTAGACATTTAGTGTTGTATTGCAATTAATAAACTTCACAAGAAAAAAAATTGTTATCAAATAGTAGCAACATCAAAAGTAGAACTGTAAGAAATACATTCCAAAATGATTGCCTGCAACCAACACACATTAGGATAAAATTTATATATATGCATAAGTTATGAATTTGCACTATAAAAAAAATTATATTTTTGGATATATGTTGTCTTTATTGTGTATGATAATTATAAAGAGGAGTTCATATCTTGAGCTGCATAGAAAAGATAAACCAAATTAGATCAGAACCAAGTGCATATGATAGAGGCCTTCAAAGGACCAAATCTAAGTAGATGTTAGATTCACTCAGTTTCCAACTTATGTCTTATGTTTTTCTACATCAAATTAGTTTACCAACAATCAAGCCTTCTAATATTTGTTGTCTTTAATGTGCATGATAATTATAAAGAGGATTTCATATCTTGAGCTGCATAATAAATACAAACTATATTCATTAGAGAGGATGTAAGCGATAGTGTTGTGAAGTCCTTGATGAGATCATCAATAGTATAAGCGAAAGGAATGACATATTGTGAGGAATCCTAAAAGAAATGATCAGGAATGTTGACCATAGAATGAGGAGATAGAGAATCACTATGTAGATCACACTCAGGCTTGGTGTCAAAATCATCCTCTAGAGGGTCTAGAGAAAGGTGATGGAGCTCATCTTCCAAAATATTGATAGGATCACGTTGATAACCTAAGCTAGATTTATCTTTAGGTTGTTGATAAGGTGGATCGATAAGGGTTCTAGACCCTTGTTCATAATGGCCCAAACCAAATCCATGCCAGTGAAAGCATTGGAAATAGTGCATCATGAAATCTGGATTTGACATATGATCAAGATTACCATAAAATTTATCCTTAGACTATTTGGGCTCAGGTATGGTAGAAGATGTATCGACACCCCCATAGATGAAATTTATGTGATTCGTAGGTGGACCAAGAGGAATGATGACACCAATAGTGAGGGGTGCATTATGAGGGTGACCGAAGTCATGAATGGATTGGATGTTGGGAGGAGAGACACGAGCATTGTGAATATTATACTCCCCCAAACTAGGGTTGGTCATGAGTATGGACACATGAGGTATTCCATAATGCTCATGGTGGGGTGACAACCCTCGATGTGATGAATATGATGATGGCTGTGACTCTTGAGGAAGTGAAATATAAGAAGAAATGGATGGAGGAGATTGGTTGAGTTGGGCATCAAGTCGAGTGATGCATTATTCCCAAGAATGACACTCAACTAGAGTAGATAGAATGGGATGGTTAGCATGTGGGAATTGTGAAGTGGATGGAGAAGGAGATTCATCAAAAGGAATATTGGTGTGAGAGAGATCTTGAAATGGTTGTGGATGAATGGGAGGAGTATTTGAAGTGGGTAGAATGGGGATATTAGTAGTAGTGTTAGCAAATGTAAGAGGTTGTAGCCCAAGATGGGTTGAATATGATGATGGTGGAAGATGTTTGAGAGAAGAAGAGGAAGAAGATCTTGAAGGTGAATGAGATGTATGTTATGTGCATGTAGTGGGGCGTTTAAGAGGGTTAACCAATGTGTTAGTAGAAGGAGGAGATGGGAGGATTGGAGGGTTTGATTGAGTGGTGGATGAAGTAGATGAATGATAGGATGTAGAAGGTTGTACTATGATAGGTGTGAATTGAGTAGAAGATAATGGTGGACCTAGTGGAAGAGCGATTGTGTTGCAAAATTGGAAGGGATCCTCATCAACCTAAATGTGATGCACTTGGCCACCATGAAGATACTTTAGATAATGATGAAGCATGGAGGGGACACATTGCATGTCCCAAATCCATGGCCACTCAAGGAGGATATTGTATTGCATTTCTCCCTCGATGACATGGCATAGAGTGGGTATTGTCTTGATGCCAACCTAGATTGGCAAGATGATGGAACCCACTATTTTATGCATAGAACCATCGAACACTTGTAGGTCAAGAGTAGGAGTAGCGATATGGGTGGGTGGAATGTTGAGATGTTGTAAGGCAATAGTAGAAATGATACTTATAGATGATCCTATGTCGATTAGAACATGCTTGTATGTAGTATCATTTATGCAAGCCAAGATATGCATTGGAGGATCAATACCCTCCCCTTCAAGAGTAGTGATCTCATGATCATAGAAGATGATGGAAGGTTGCATACATGTCTGTATATTATCAATAAATTATACAAAGGTATTAGTATCATGTGTTTCCAAATTGATTGATCATAGGATTTCGTTTAAAGCCTCATGATGAGGCTATGATTGTTGCAAAATGTCATATATGGACAACCTAGTAGGAGCCATGCAGATTTGATGAGTGAGACTACTATGAATGGTGATGACATTGCATGATATCTATGGAGGGTTTCTTTGTATCGATGGTGTAACTAAAGAAGTTGTGATGATAGGTCGATTTTCTTAATGATCAGAGTGAGTGGGGTAGCATTGATTTTGTGTAGTGATATTGATCATGCCTACAAAACCTTGTTGGGATGGGTCCCAATTTATATGATTAACCTATCAAGATCTAGGTTGAGATGTGGAAGCATTGGGTTGTGTTTGTGATGGCCCATGTTCTAGCAGAGGTGTTTTATAGATCCCCAAATTTTTATTTGAGGGAGCCAAAGGATTTTTAGCATGTATAACCCCATTGTCAATGAGATATTGTACCAAATGGTGAAATGTGTGGAAACTATTGATGTCATGTCCCCACTACCTATGATACTCATAAAATGCATGCTCATTATAGTTCTTGGGCTTTGGCCAATTTGGGTCCTCAGGCCTTGCTTCTAGTAAAGCAATATGCCCAACATCGTATAACTTCTAAAATATGTTTGGTAATGGCTTCGATAAAGGAGTCCAATTGTAAGGTGCATATTGTTGATGTTATTTTCAATTTAGGGTTTGATTGGTTGGGGGAGGAACCCCATATTTTTGATACCCTTGTTGATGTTGTTGATATTGTTGTGGTGGTGGGGCAGGTGTTGAGTTCAACATGACTTGATTGGCCTACGGTGGTTTTGGAGGATTTGGATTTGGACCACCTCTGCTGAATCAGGTGTTGGGAGTGTAATCAATCTTCTTACAAATCTTAACTTCACCCTCTTGCACCTTTATATCTTCAATTATTTTGGCCTGAGCAATAGCATCCTCAAAGGAGTGATGTTGTTGTATTTGGAGTGTAGTCGATATGTGCTTAGCATAACTTTTTGCAAATATTTTGACTAACTCTAAGGGTGGGATTAGAAATTTTAAATCATGGATGACCCCATATCATCGAGCAACATATTTATTGATAGGCTCATCATCAAATTGTCATAGACTATAGAGATCTGGTAGCGATATTTTTTTTTATGTTGATAGAGAAATGCTCAAGAAATTGATTGGCCACTTGCTCAAACATAAACAAGTTGTGTTGGGGAAGGTTATTGAACCAATCAAGGGCCTGACCACCAAGATATAGAGGAAATATGTGGAGCATAAGTGCATCGCTACCTTGAAGTAGGTGGCAAGCATATCGATAATTATACAAGTGCTCTTGAGGATCCTCTTTACCCCTAAATTTATCAAACTTGGGCATCTCATACTTGCATGGATACTGATGAAGGGTCATTGATGGGTGAATGGGATCATTGTAGATTTGACTATAAGTGGATTTTTATGGCCCATAACCACTAGTTCACAACTCCATATTTTTGAGTTGTTCCCTCATAAGTTGTATTTCAATAGGGAGTGCTTATGATGTATGAGTGGGGAGAATATTTTGTTCCATGATAGGTTGTTTAGAGTAATAATTGTGGATGCTAGTAGAATGATGTGGTAGTGAATGTACATAATAATTAGGAGGAGGTTGAGTATGATATGATGTGGGATTGATTTGAGATGAAGAAGAAGAAATTTGTTGTTGTTGTTGTTGTTGTTGTTGTTGAAGTTATTATTGGTAGAATTATTGTTGATGAATTTGCTCTTGATGGAGTTGTTGTTGATGGAGTTGCTCTGATGGAGTTGTTGTTGATGAAGTTGCTCTTAATGGAGCTATTGTTGATGAAGTTGATATTGATGAAGTTGTTGTTGATGAAGTTTTGATATGATGGAGTCGTAGAAGGCTGATTTGGATTGTTAGGGGCTTGATGTTGTGCTTGAGAGGGCACTTGTTGATTTATCTGAGTTAGAATTTATTAAATATTTTGATTGGACCCTTGAATAGGTGCATGATATGGATGTTGAAGATAGTCTTGATTGACTTGTTGAATATGTTCTTGGGTTGATGCCTGTTGATATGTGGAAGGCCACTCATATTGAGATGGAAGGAGAGGATGAAAAGATGATGTTGTGGGTATGGTTGAAGTCCATGTTGGTGGTGAAGTGAAGAAGTCACTTTGACTTGAAGGAGGCATGGAAGTGGATGTAGGAATTTGAGATGAGGGGTAAGTGGTGTAGACACTCACCTAAGAAGATGCAAGAATATTATGTTGAAGATGTTGAGAAGAAGTTTGTGGATAAGAAGAATAGGTAGGAGGATTTTGAAGAAGTTGAGAAATTTGAGAATGGGTTGGTACCTATGTATAACTAGAAGAATAAGGGGCATGTGTGCTAGTGGGATGCAAATTTTGAAGAAGAATATTAGAAGAAGAGGGAGTGATATTAAGTAAATTGGCTTCAAGTAGTGGATTGGTGGAATAGAAGGAAGAAGGTGGTATTGATGAGATGGAATGAGAAGGAGCCTCGAGGTATGTATCAAAGAAGAGATCAGAATTTATGAATGTGGATGAAGGAGGAGCTTGAGTATGTTGTTGTGAAGAGGAAGGTATATTTGAAGAAGAAGCCCCCTGAGTGTTAGGGGGGTGGTAGTGGCGAAGACCATAGCTATAGTTTGAATGGTAGCCTTGATGTCTTGATGAGTATGGAATAGATTTTCTTCATCATCCAAGAGGTGTTGTGATGGTCATTGTAGAAATGGATGTGAGGGATGAGAAGAGAGTGATGAAGGCTCTTCATCATAGGTGACTTCTAGTTCAAAGTCACCAGGTAGAAAGTAAATGATCCTTGAAAAAGAAACCACTTCATGAGTTGATTCTTTAGAGGATTGGGATGGTGAGGTGTCAAGTAGGGTGTTGAGTGATGTCTTGAGTGACATTTAGTGTAGTGTATGATGTTGTACTCATTTGAGATTGACTAAGAGTATGGGTTGTAGAATTTGGCACAATGATGGTGCCAATTTCTATAGAAGATCCAATGGATGGAGAGGGATTTGCATGAGTAGCTTCCATCACAAGATGAGCTTGCTCACATGCTTGGCTATGGGTAACAACCATTTTTTGGTAGATAAAAGGCTAAGAAACCAAGTTTTTATCAAATTTAGGTTGAGGAAATAGTTGTAAGTGTGTTTCTAGAGTTATCAAACCTTTCTATGAAATAGAGGTTTGGGTCACAAGTTAACCTATGACTATTTTGGGTCACACCTTACCTTGTGACTCTGATGAAAACTAGTTACAAAGGTAGAAGAGTTGCCTGAACTATTTTTGGAGATGTTTAGAAATCTATTTTTGATATTTTGTAAAGAATTTTGTAGTAAAAATCAACCTATTTAACAATCAAAGCAATGAACATGCAAGTTTTATGAAAGTGTGTTTGAGATGTTGTAACAAACCCTAAAATAGAAAAGAGGTAGTGGATGTGACCTATGAAGGTATGTTCATGCATAGTTTCCTATTATACCCAAAGGTATGTGAGGGGTAATTGTACACAAATAGGTGAATAGCTTCTAATGAAGGTGATGGCTCAGGTAACCTAGAGGGGAGATATATAGAACCTCTTAAGAAAGAGGTGACATTATCTAAGACTTGCTACTAGCCCAATCAAGATTTTGCTTCACCCTCGGATGGGCTTAGTCACAAATGATAGTTGCACACTCACTAATTATATGAAGCCCTGTGAGTAAGGGCATCTAATCCTAACCTACCTCAAGGATCTCTCAAGAGTAGGGGATTATCTAGTGATGAAGTCCAAAAAATCACTTATAGGGGCTACTATGGTGTTTAGGGGGTGATCCAATGGAAGGAGATGAATTCCAATATCGTTGGTCTCGATTGGGGGTTGGTGATGAAATCCAACCTTACCAATATGTAAAATATGTGAAGTGTGTGTATATCCTACTTAGGAAAGTTGGAAATGTTGAAACTAAACTAAGCAAAAGTAATACCTTTTTTCTTTTTGGATTTTTTATTTTTGTAAAATTAAATGCCTTTTTAGAATAAAAGGAGTGTAAGAGAAGAAATTCAAGTTGTACTTTGTAAAAAGAGAAACTGTGTGCTAAGGGAAAAAAAAGGAAAGTCACTTGATTTCAATGAGCTACTCTAAGACTTGCTAAGGCATAAATCTATTTACACTAGCCAAGATATGTCTATTAAGGTTATGGCTAGATGTCTCTTAGAGCTTTATATATGAGGTAAATCAAGATTTGCTCTCATCTCATGAAGATGAAGAGGTTAGAAGACCTCTTCGAACCTTATGCAAGTGTTTTAATTCTATATGATGCAAGTATTTAACTAACTAACATGTATAGAAGCAAAGGAAAGAGATTTTGGAAGTTGACCAAAGTGATTTGGAGCCTTTTTAAGCAAATGACAAGCAAAATTAAATGTGACCAAATCAATTTGGAGCATTTTGTAAAGCTACAAAGTAAAAGAAATGACTTTTGTAAATTACCCAAAGCAATTTTGGGGCTTTTGTAAAAGTGAAAGATGCTAAATATTCTAAACTAAACTTGTTATTTTGAACCAAATAGACATGTTTTTCAGAGCTTACCTGTGGTCTCCAGCTCCTAAAAGTCTCTATGATTGAATTTTTGGGTTTGAACTATGTCTCAAATCTGATCATAGGTTACCCTATGACTCAAATGGTCGCACCTTGCCTTGCAACCCAAATAAAAGTGGAATTTTTACCAAGTTTGGGCTTGCTGATAGTCTATGTGGTATGGTAGTTGGTTTGTGTATAGGTACCTACAATAACATAAGGTAGAATATCAATTTTGGTAATGAAAAGCTCTCTACACAATAAAAATGAAAATACAAAGTAAAATTTTTGCAAGATGGTGTGGTACCAAGTTTTGCAAAACCTAAAAGTAAGAGAAAGGTGATCGATTACACCTATGGGGATGTCATTTTCATTAGGATGTTTGGCCTATGAAGGCATGGTGGAAAGGGAGATAGCAATCTCTTGTGAGGGTAAATCAATCCCCCAAACTTACCTACAACTATGGAGTTGTTGTTGGTTGTGTAGAAACTAGTTTTTAAACTAGTTTTAGGAGCACTTTGTGCAGTCGTAGGGTACCTTATGATTAAAATGGTCACACCTTACCTTGCAACCCTAGCTCATAGACTAAAAATACCTTTGTCTTTGACTTGAGTTGTGTTTTAGGTTTTTGTAAGGTTTTATGTTGGTTTTGTGTCACCTGTAGCACATAAAGATAACAAAATATCAGTTAACAAGCTAGAAAGTTAACCAAAAATAAATAATATGGTGGGGGTCCCATCGGGTATGCTATAATGAACTAATGGAAAATTGGTGTTGTTTGCAAATTGATGATTAAAGGGGGTTACAAGAAGATCCTTTTACAAAAGTACCTTTGGAGGCCACAAAATGGGGTTTTTGAGAGGTGAAAGCCCCTCTTCAATGAGCTATTCAATAACATCCTAAAATTCTTCCAAAATATCCTCAAATGGGAGTGGGCTTATTGCTCATGTGCCACTATCGGTCAAACCTATCCTCAAGACCTACAAGACCTACAAAAAGGGGTTAGAATATTTGGGGGTCTATCTCAATCAGACCCCTCATGTTTACAGACAAAAAGACACCAAAATGAAACTAATTCATTACAAAAGCAATAAAATTATTACAAAACTAGTTTGGATAGTGATACTTACCTTCTAGGAGGGTTTTCTATCCTTCTAGTGTCTGAAATTGACCCTTGAAAAGGGTCGCACCTTAAGGTGTGATCGTTTGGGTCGTAGGTTACCTTGCGATCCTAACTGTGATATCCCAACAAAATTTTGGGTGGTGCAAAATGGTCTTCTATTGCTGTTGGAGCTCTTGTCCTCATTAGGTCACCTTCAAAACCTACAACAAAGAACAATTTTGGGACACAAAAAGGGTGCAAAAAGATGTTTTGGGTATTGATTGATGGAGATTGATGGCAAAGTGAGTGATGGAATGTAGTGTAGCCTAGATGGATTTTGGCAAAGTTTGGGTATGCAAATGGTGGATGGATCAAGATAGAGGAAATGATCCTCTATTTATAGAATTTGGAGAGGTTAGGGGGTGAGGTGTCCCATGAGGTATCCCCTATGAGGTGTCCCTTGCAAGGTGTCCCCTGATGTGGCATGCCTCATAAGTGTATTTGGGTGAGAGAATCCCTCACCCATCTACATATCATAAATGAGCATGGGGATGTGGAGTGGATTTGGGGTTAAATCCTAACCATAGTAGGATTAACCATGGGTTAAGAGTTGACTTGGGTGAGGTGGAAGGTGACTCACCCTTGACCCATGCTTTGAAACCCAAAAGTCCTCAAATGTCATTTATGGATTTAAATGCACATGGGGATTTGAAATGGAGCAAGGGTTAAGTATGACTAGGGTTAGGTTGACCCTAGGTTAGATGTTGACTTTTGGGTGAGGTGGAGGGTGACTCACCATGTCTCCCATGCTTTGGGACACAAAAGTCTTCAAAATCCATTTAAGGCCCTAAATGCTCATGGGAAGATGTGTGGAGCAAGGGTTAAGGTTAACCCTACTTAGGTTGACCCTAGGTTAGATTAAGGTCAAATGGATGAGGTGGAGCCTAGGCTAGTCAAAGAGTAGACTAGGTGAGGTGGCCATGAGTTAGATTGACCATGGGGTGGAATTTGACTATGAGGTGACTTTGACCAAGGTTAGAGATTAACAAAGATGATGGTCGCATGGGGACCTAGGGTTAAGCATAGGAAAGGGCTTAAGTGGCCCAAGGGGCTTATGAATAGTGCATGAATAGTGGTTTTGATAAATGAATAGTGTTTTGAGGCTAATATATGCAAATTTTGTGGGTTTTGCAAATTGATCAGCCATGATGATGGGAGAAGTGGCAATGTGCAACTTTTGGGTGTCTACAATACCTCAAAGGTAGACATATGTTATCATCAAACCCATAAGGGTAAGTGAGTTTAGCCATAAGTTCAATGATAGTAGGTTGTAATTTTATTTTGTGGGGCGGTAGATTTGATACAAAGCTAATGAATGGAAGAACAAGATCAAACAATGATCTCTAAGAAGAGATGTATGAGTTTGTAGTGTATCTATTTATCTAGACTTTCTAACTTATGGAAATAAAATAATACATGCTTATATAGAAATAATATGTGAAGATGCATTGAAGAAGATCAAACTCATCTTCTAATGGTTACAAGATCTAGAACAATAGTTGGTGATGACCAACTATTGGTATTCTGGTGATGGCACCATAGATAATATGACACTATGTGTCTTGGCACCATGCAAGTGGTGTTTGAAGATTGATGTCATGTGAGTGGCACTAAGCTTAAGTGAAAAAAGTAAATATTGGAACAAAGTTTGCTAGGGTTGGCATCATGTCTAGAAGGTTTCAAATGACTAACGGTTGGCACCATGTGCTATTGAGATTAGATCATCGAACCTCCTTGGAAAGTAATGGTCTCCGTTATTTATAAATTTAGGATCAAGTGAGGAAATTATTATTAAATTTAATTGTTAGTTAGATATCAACTATAGTAAATAAGCTAAACTACTTGGGCAAATCAAAAGAGAAAAATCTCTCATGTCTTGGTGTGCTTTGCTTATGTGTCCATGATCAAATTTATGGCTAATAAAGAGGTGCAATCAAGATTCAGTTTTGAATGAAGCAATTGCTTTGTAATATCTAAAGTATTTAATGGAGGATAGTATGTGCACAAAAGTTTCATAATAAAAATAGGATGGAGGTCCAACTATGAAGGAAGACGTAGGTTAAAAGCATTGTCTCCTACCTACTTTGTAATAGTGTATTGTCCATACCTAATAGGCTTGATATTATGACAAACACCTCGAAGATATTTTTTTCTAAATATGAAGCTAGACTTTATTGTCAACTTTGTACTAATGTGGTGGATGATGCATGTCTTGATACTTATTGTACTTAGCATTATCCTTCTAAAGGATGTCACGGACCTACCATTCAACCTATTAAATCTAATCAACAAACCGCTTGCTTTGTCAATATTTGTTTATCCATAAGAGGTGTCTCCTATCATGGATAAAGAGAAAATAAGATTGATTGATACCAATGGTTAGAAACCAAGGCAAGCGTAAATAGTGTTGTGGCCTATAGAGCTATGGATAGGCCTATTCTATCTATGTTGAACATTGGTTATGTTCTTGTCTTGTGTGCGTGGATGTTAGGATTTCTAAATTCATAGAAAATGCATAATCATACAATTCACCATCTATATTTTTCCATTTGTCTAAGAATGAAAGGTCATTGACCAAAGAAGCTTGATATCTATGTAGGACCAAATACTTGACCAAAATATTTTGAGGAAGTGCGGCAATAGGTAGCTAACTTAGGTAATCTACAAGAATGACACTTCCTTTCATGTGCTTAATGTTCATTTGGAAACGATCTAGGAAAGTTGACCACTTCTAGTGGTATTCATTCTATAACTTGTTTTGTTTTTATTAGATAATATTACTTTATTTGGTACATGTTAATGTACCACCATGGGTACATGGTTAGATTAGGTATCTTAAGTTAGTATTAGAGTCTTTAGTTTATGTAATTTAATAATGTACTGATAATGCATAAGTACCTTTAGTTAGGTGTGCATGTGCACAAGTGTCTATCATGTAGAATGCACATGTGTCCTTAGTGTAGTAATGTGAAGTGTCACATACTATTATATATTTATGATTAAGCATTGTAATTTCTATGAAGAGGTGCATTTCTTATAGTAATCATTAGTAGATATCCATTTCAGTTATATTTTCGTGAGTTTTCATTAATATTTTTTTATGAGCAGTTATAGAAGTTTCTCATGAGTTATACATGCTTAGAATATTACCATTATATTATACTTAATATTGCATGCTCATTTTAGATCTTGTGGTTGCATTTCCTTAATATATAGCATCAAAATCTAACAGTGGTATCAGAGCATAAGGTAGATTGATAGGATATAGTAAAATCCACAAGAGAGATTGAGAAGAGAGGAGAGCATAAGGTAGATTGATAGGATATAGGAAAATCCACAAGAGATATTGAGAAGAGAGGAAGACTTCATATTGAAGAAATAAGAAAGCAACTTGCTTGAATGTTGAGAAGACCCAAGGATGAGGTCTCAAGAATATTTGGAAGGAGAAAGAAGGAGAAGGCTAGAGAAGCCTATTGAGAGATTGAAGAAGTGGCCATTGGAGAATATTTGAAGAAAGCTCAAGGGAGAAGATTGCAAGCAAGGAGAAGTTCCTAAAATTTAAGTATTTGGGACAATTATCGCCATCCAACGACAAAATAAAATAAAAAAGGATTTGGAAATAAGTTTGTCAAATTTTGGAAAGGATTCTAGAAGACCTCAAGAAATTCAAATTATTGAGAAGGAGGCCACTCAATAGTTCAAGTTTGAAGTCAAAATTCAACAAGATCTAAGGAGGAGAAAGAAGGTAGAAGAGGCTATCAATTTGAGAAATTTGAAGACTGTCATTAAAGGCTTGAAGCTGATTTGCAAAGAAGAATATTGCTGATTTTCACAACAGAAGTTGAAGAGTCACTGGACAAAAAATTGGAGGTGACATAAAGCTACAGTTTGGAGAATATTTGAGCAGATTTTGAAATACCCTTAGACAAAAAATTGAAGGAGTTGGTAGAAAAAGAAGGCAACGATTTAAAAGAATTTATTGTTATTTTTGGACAACAAGATAAAGGTAAAGAATATATATCTTGAAGCAGTATTAAGAAAATATATCATAGCTGCATTTTGGAGAATTTTGGGGTAGGTTTAGAAAGGTTTTTGGACAGTGAAACAAAGAAGGAATAGGCTACAGTTTAAAGGAGAAGAATTCAGATAGTTAAAGTTTTTTTTTTAAAACATGACTAGAGCAACAATTTTTACAAATTTGGGGCAGCAAATAGGTGAGTCAAATCACCAAGAAATCTAGCTACAAAAGGAGACCAAAAGGTATGCAATATTGGTGCAATAAAAGTTCATTATTTGAACATTCATATTAGCTTATTTATTAAGTCTTTAAAAGCACCACATTTGAGGTTTTAAAGTAGAAAAAGGAAAGGTCTCAAGTTTATATCTTCAAGGTTGGAGAATATAGCATTCCCAAGGGATTAAAACCTACATAAAAAAAGAGAGAAGTTATAAATAATATAAGGAAAGGAATCAAATCCTTGTTATCTATTGAAAAATAAATAAGTTGTAGCAAAAAATAGAAGTATCATTCTATTTAAAAGGCAAAGGTTTTGGCACAAATTAAAATCTGGGGGTCACCATAGAAGAAACCACCAAGCATAGAGCTAAGGAGGAGTAATTGTAGAAGAGTATCCAATGAGGAGAAGCTGCCATCATCAAAGAATGTAATGTAGTGAACCACCACCGGAGGAGCATTGGAAAACCGCCATTGAAAGAGCCAATGTTAGAAAGAACTCTACAATGTTAAAGAGAAGACTGAGGTAAAGAAGGTTTGCTGGTTTTACTATAAATTAGGAGGAGAAAACATTTTATGTAGCTTGGTTCTCTAGTATGGACGATGACAAAAGGAGATTAAAATGATGCCACCTAGACCTGATGGCAAAAGGAGATTAAAATGATGCATGATAATGATAGTCATTAAAATATTAGGGGAGAGAGTCATTTCAATCCAAGGATAAATCAAATGTTTCGTTAACCTACATAGCGTACATCAAACACATGGTAAGTCAGAAGGTCAAGCGATTGGAGAACTTGAATGTTGGAAGTATTGAGAGAGTTGGCATTGTAGAGAAGAAGCACTAATGAATGTTAGTCTGTCTATTATCCATCAACTCATTAATCCATTTTCCAAGCATTGGAGGAGAGGTCTAAGTGCAGCAACATTTTTCTTAGAGAAAATTCAAACTTTTTGGTCTAACATTTTGTGCACCACCTTCAAGGCAAAGGTAATAATATCAATTTTTATTTACAAGGGTTGATATTAGTGTTCTAAGGTATTGATTAATTAATCATATATTTGAGGGATTAATTAATTTAAAGGAGAGATAAGGTTTTTGGAAGGAAAATTAAAACCTTAGAACTAATATATATTATTTTTGAAAAGTCTAGAAAAGTTTTAAAGTCTTATTTTAGAATTTTGGAAAATTACATTGAAGTTTTGAAAAATTAATTACAACTTTTGTAATTAATCAATTAAGTTTTGTAAGTTAGATTTAATATTTGTAAATTGATAATTTTTTAGATATAAAGTCTACTACATCAAATTAGGATATTATATTTTGCAAATATAGTTCACAAAACTCTAAATTTCTTATTTGGGAGCTATAAGGACTTCAACATCAAGTTGGAGAATTTTAAATTATCCTTAGGCTATCATTCAAATCTAAGGAGAATCAAATATTGAAAATTTATTATCTCAAATATAGGGAGCCATAAGGTAGTCTACGACATGGGAAATAAAAAGCAAATGAAAAAGAAAACAAATGATCAAAAAATAGAAACAAAAATACATGAGTTGAAAACAATTGAAATAGAAAATTTATGTTTTCAAGAAAAACCAATATACATTGAAGATGACTCATTAGAAGAAACTAAAGAAATGTTGCAAAATTTGAAACTTTGTATCAAATACATGATACCAAACATTGAAGGACAAAAGAGTATATCAATAAAGGAAAAGAAGTTGAACCCAGGTTTTGTAAGTGAGTTGGAGAGGAGAGAGCAATCCTCCAAGGGAGGTCCTAGGTTCAAATCTCCACCCTACCAAAAAGTTGAATTGGGCATCCAAAATCCAATTGATAATGTTGGTGTGGGAAGGGTCGTGTGCGACTCCCGGGTGACTTTGATGGTGTATAACCCCCTGTTCGTGGTCTCTCAGACCAAGGCGGCCCCACAAGGGGTTTTCCGCTTAAAAAAATAAATAAATAATGGAAAAGAAAATATTACAAAAAATCGTGGAAGAAGCAAAAGATGAAAATTTTTCAATGCTTCAAAAATATCTAAATTCAAAGCTTGAAGGAGCAATTGAAGACTCCAAAAATATTTTCATATTACCTATTGATATAAGAGCAATAATGAAGATAGTATTACTTTCTATTGAATATCTCAAAGGCAAGATGAGAAAACAAGAAAAGATTGAAAAAGTAGGGAATAAAATAGTGATGAAACATGCTTCTAGTGATATAAATGATTTAAGACACATGATGATAAATTCATGTTGTAATACTATAGAATCAAAACCATTGATGATTGATGCATGTTGTGATACTAGTGATCTTCTTCAAAAGGAAAAAGATGCAAATTATGATTCTTGTCAAAATGAAAGGAAATATTGTAATGCAAGCAATGACACTAGTGATTTAGAATTCATGACAAAGATAGAAGAACCTATTACAAATATTGATGCTATATGCGATACAAGTTATTTGAATACAATTCATTATAGTTCAAGATAAGCGTATGCTATTAGAATTGATGAAGGCATAGATTCAAATGATGTTAGAGATAATAATACATATAATTGTAATGATAGAGATCAGTCTAATGATTGTATTGGTCATTTTGAAAAGTATACTAAAGGATTTGGTTCAAAGTTGATGAGATATAAAGATACAAATTTAGGAAAACATGAATAGGGGATAAAAGAACCAATTGTACCAGAAATTAAACGTAAATATGAAGATCTTGGATATATAGGTCAGACTAGTAGCAATAAGCAAAGAACTAAGTTTGTGATAGAAAATAGTGATATCAAATCAATGATAGAGATTGATAGGAACAATTGCAATGAAGGAAAAAATTATTAAAGGGATTTGGTAACAGAAAACAAATGTAGTCATTGTAGTAGATATGGGCATAATATAGAGAGATGTTGGAATCTCCATAGTTGTAAAATTTGTGGAGGTATTAATTATTCTCAAAGACATTGTTGGTATAGATAAAATCATTTTTGAATGGATATACACAATGACAAGAAAAGCCATTAATGGATTTTCTCAAATATATTTCTCAAAGTTAAGATATGGGCATAAGAAAGGTGTGAACTTATTCGATAACAAAATTAGAAAGAAAACAGTAACAATGCCAAAGCCATAATACAAATTCAAGCAAAAATATGAAGCTCAAGCAAAAGATCAAATGCAAGGTCACTTGAAGAATGAAGATAAATATGAAGATCTATATTGAATACTAAAGTCTTCAATAACCAAATAATGGAATACATGGGGGTTTTAGAGAATATTACATTATTTGGTACATGTCAATGTACCACCATGGGTACATGGTTATATTAGGTTTCTTAAGTTAGTATTAGAGTATTTACTTTATGTAATGTAATAATGTGCAGATAATGCACAAGTGTCTTTAGTTAGGTGTGCATGTGTACAAGTGTCTATCATGCAGAATGCACGTGTCCTTAGAGTAGGAAAGTGAAGAGTCACATATTATTATATATTTATGACTAAGCATTGTAATTGCTATGAAGAGGTGCATTGCTCATAGTAATCATTAGTAGATCTTCATTTCAGTTATATTTTTGTGATCTTTCATTAATGGTTGTTTTATTAGTAGTTATAGAAGTTTCTCATGAGTTAAACATGCTTAGAATATTACCATTATATTATACTTAATATTGCATGCTCATTTTAGATCTTGTGGTTGCATTTCCTTTAATATATTTCATCAAAAGCTAACAGTTTTGCATGAATTGCAATGGTATGTGGTCTATGTGTATGATGGTCTCCTTGTCAAAGATGCTATGCTTCCAATGGAAATAAACCTAGATAATATCATAGATCTCACAATCATACATAGGGAATATTCAAATAATATGACTAAATATTTTATTGTGGTGAGTGATTGAATACCCATGTTGACTAAGGATGATATCAAGTGCATACTTTGAGGCATTAGTCTCAATTTTAAATAGCTATTGTAGGTATAGTAGTATGAGAATTTAAGCAAAGCATATTTATTGCTTGAACTCCTCAAATTCCTTATGTTGCATTTGTGTCATAGTGAATTTTGTTTTGGCATCTCACTTGGTCACCTAATTTAGTGGCCAAGTGGTCATAGTGAAACTTAGTACAAATTGACAATAGAAATTCATAATACCCAAGAATATGCAAAGCTTTGTTAGGGTATTTGACATAGGCCAATATTGGATGACATGGATCTTCTCCATAAACTTCATGTTTATCAATGATGAATCCTATATATCGAATGTGTCTAGCACCAAAAGAATACTTCTTCAAGTTTCACTAAGCTCATGCTAGCGCAAAGTGTTTAAAACTTTACTAACATGCTCTAGGTGTTATTACCATTTCCTACAAAACACAAAAATGTCATCCATTTAGATGACTATGAATGAATTAGTGAATGGTCATAGTATGTTTTTCATAATCCACATGAACCTTGTAGTGCATTGGTAAGGCCAAAGGCATAACCAACCACTTGAATAGACCTTCCTTGGAATTAAAGGTTGTCTTCTAGATGTTAACTGACTCAATCAAAATTTGCTATTATGTAAACTTTAAATGGATCTTGGTGAAGTATTCGGTGCCTCTTAATTAGTCTAAGAGATCATCAATCCTTGGAATAGGATAGTGATTCTTCATTGTTATCTTGTTGACCACTATGTAGTCAATATAGAGTCATTAATAATCATATTTCATGTATGCTAACATAATTGGGATTTCATAAGGTGAAGCATTGGGTCAACTATGAAATTTTTGTATTAGCATTTAGATCTAACACATAATCTCATGGTTATCTAGAATGAACTATTGATAGACCAACACATTAGGCAAAGCTATCCTTAATACCAACTCAATCAAATATTTGATATGAAAATAAAGAGGGACCCTTGAAGGTGAGGTGAAGTCATCATTGAAGGATGAGACAACTTGATCTATTTAGCATTGATGTCCCTACTAGGTGTCTACAAGACCTAGAAGTGGTAATAATGAGTTTTTTACTGAGGCTTGATCATAAAAAGCAGAATCTTTCCTATCATACTGATCACCTTGTGAAACAATTTGGCATTGAAGGAGACCTTGGTGGGTGGTACCACCTTTGGAATCATGTAGTACTGGTCATAGAGTGTGAAGATGGAACTTTTAGGTAGAGACATATAGACAAGAATCCCCACATGAAGGGTTTCTTAACAAATGTGCCATACACATCAAGTGAAATAATTTCAAATATTACATCATCCATGAAAGACTTGATGACATAGGAGTGGAAAGACTACTTTATACCTTGGATGGCTTTACCTTGCTAAATCCATGCAACATTGTATGGATGAGGATGTGGTATCACAACTAGTTTCATCCTTTTGACTACATCTATTAAGATTAGGTTGTTTTGGGTACCATTATCCATAATGAAATATAGGGGCTCTTTGTTCACCCACATGTTTGAACTAAAGAGGTAATTATTTGTCTTTGTTAGTTGGTGACAACTATGTTATATCAATAATAGCATTAGGATCAACATCCATGATCTTTTTATCTTAATTTGATGTTGGGATAAAGAGGGAAGCATCTATTCAGATGGTGGCACATGCACTAGCACTAACACTTCAATCAATTAGACTAGTAAGCAAGACACTCATCTTGATTATGAAACCTGCTTTTGTGATATGCACAACACTTGCCTAATTTATTTAGGGGTTCTTGGATTGGTTTTTTCATGGTTGCCCCTTGTTTTATAATATGGCATTAGACTTGGTACTGCTCTTGTCCTTCTTGTATTATGACTTATGATTGGAGCCATTTATTTCAAGACATTATTTCCTCTAAAATTTTACTTCCATCATTGTTTCATAGCAACATATTTTTTCCAATGTGGTGATGTTAAGAAAGCCCACATTTATTTAGATGTATTTATGTAGATCATTGCAATGCTTTAGTATTTTGTCGATCTAGATCATATATGCCCATTTTTACCTAAAGCTTATGAAAAGCATTTATGTAGTTTTTGACAATTTGGTCCCTAGTCAAAGTTGTTACCACTTGATACTTTATTCATCATAATCACTCATTGGGTGGAACTCATCCTTGATGGCTTCAACAAAGTCTACCTAGGTAATGTTGGTGTTGGGTGTGTCGATGTTAGAGTTTATAGTATTTACTTAACATATGAATCCCACTAGTTGTAAATATAAATATAATCTTCTCATCATTAGAGAAATTGTGGACTCAAAAGTATTTTTGTAATTGATTCATGCAATTCTCCAAGTCTTGGATGTATCCTTTGAAAGTAGGAATATCAAGGTTTACTTGAACTTTGAAGGGTGTGTAACTTCTAAAAGTCCTTGAGGGGGAAGAAGGATGGTTTGCAACAAGGATCCATTGCAATATATAGACAAACCAATCAAATATATCCATTCTCTATCTTGATAATTCTTTGTCCAACATTGTTCGAACATATTGCATTTGAGGTCATCTAGTACTACAAGGTAAGTATACTAATGGATCACCTAGTGTGATCTTGCTCTTCTCATAGATTACACTCATTTTGGATTGCATGCAACGTGATCACAAATTATGCTTTGGTATCAATGATATAGTTTTGTGGGGCTACTTGGTTTCCTATCATCATAATGATCAAATAATGAGAACAAATAAACACATGCACAAGTATTATATATAATCAACTAGAAAATGTATAATGATATCTGTAGGAAATATGTAACAGCTTGTGGTGTCTCCTCTATTCCTTTCACCTTTCAAACTTATGGAAATAAAATAATACAAGCTAACATACAAACAAGATGTGAAGAGGCATTGGAGGAGACCAAACACTTCATCTTCCAATGGTTACAAGATATAGCAAAATAGTTGATGAATGACCAATTGTTATTCTAGTGATGGTGCCATAACTAAGATGGCACCACGTATCACACCAAGGTTGGGACTGGTTCCATGCAAGCAGTGCTTGAACATTAATGTCATGTGAATGGCACAAAGCTTATATGAAAGAGTTGGAATTGGTTCCAAGTTTGTTGGGTCTAATGCCAAGTCTAGAAGATAGTGAACAACTTTGATAGTGTTGTCAATATTTGTTAAAAATTAGGTTGTTTTGTTGTAAGACCCAAAGAGGCATGCATGATTTAAATAGATATATAGTTAGGCTAAAAGTTTCCAAGATCCATATGGGATTAGTTGATTTTGCCAAATAAACATTATGGGGGTATGTTAAAATATTTGTGTTTATTTGTCCACTAAAGTGTCAACAAAGTTATAAGTGGAACTTGTAGGTAAAGTAAATAGAGTCATTAAGAATTGGTTGTGTTTAAGTAGAACACTACACCTTTATGTGGTTGAGATGTATCTATATGAGAAAATTTATTTTGCATATATTAATCAACAAGATCTTTGTTCATTTGTGTTCCTCCATATTCAGTTATGCTTAAATGTTCTAATTCAATGTCTATCACTACAAGACTTGGATGCCTTCCATGCCATGTCTTGGGTATAGCAAGGCTCCTCATATGAAGGAAATTATTATTTTGGGTAGACAAAATCCCTTCCAATGCAATCTCTTCTCTTAAAAAAACATGGAACATCCTTGGCTTTTAAAACAATGAATTTTAACTTTACTCCCTTCCCTGTTAATTGATGGTCTGAGTTATTTTTCCACTTGGTGTTTGCTAAGCCTGCCACAAAGGTTTAGCATGGGTCCCTATTGGATGGAAGACAATGATCTCAGTTCTCTTGAATCCCTTCTCCAATATGGTTGGGGAATCGCCCTTGATATGAACATAATGTCCTATCCAACCTTCCAATATGGGATCGTAATGCTATCAACAAACTTTTTTCACTATTAATTTGCTCAAGTAAAGCATTAGAGATGTATAATCCAAACATAAAATGGAATCACCTTCATATATTAAACATAGAAAACCTCCATTTGATGCTTGAAATTAGATAATATCCATTTGCTATTGTTAATTGCTTACATTAGCATACTATCTATCACCAAGTTTAGGCATTAATGCTAAGGTGCCCTAAGCTAGTACCATATGGGGATGACAAATTTGAAAAAGAATAAAAGATATAAAATTGCTTGCTAAACGGAGCACCTATAAAGTCCCTAATTTTACCAATCTTTATCATTATTCACAGGTTGAATTAGAGAGTTTATAGATCAATACCCCTTTAAGATACTAGGACATGACGAGTATTAGGTAATTGCTTCAGCTATTACATATAATCTATAGATCAGTAAGATTACCCACTACTATGATCGGTGCATGGTCTATAAATCAAAGAGATCAGCTATTGTTATAATTGGTCATATTCCTTAAGGAAAAATTCTTTATGGGCCAAAATGGATAAACATATTAATAAGCATAGACTAATGTTTGAGCATTTCTAGAGTTGCTAGCTAAAAAAAATTGAATTGCTTCATATCAAGCATAAAATATAAAAATCATTTACAGTGAATCTATCAAGCATAAAATATATACTTCATTTATAGTGAATCTATTGGATGAAAATATTTTATGCACTTGATAATTATTTCGTAGAACATAAAGATTACATTAGTGGAACAATAGGATTACGAAGAATCACAGGAAAACACCTAAAACCTTGCACACGATTTAAAAAAATTACCTTCAAAGAACAACAAAATAACATGAAAATCCCTTGAAAAGAAAACACCTAAATTTTTGTCTTATTAGGCAAGCAATCAATTTTATGTGAAAATTGTGCTTGTATAGATTTGTCACTACTAGTTTCAATAGACGTACAAACTAACATTGATAGAAAACATTGAAGGCATATTTATGTATAAATAAATATTTTTTATTTATTTTTATTTTTAATTAATATTATGTATGAAATTTTAATTATAATTTTTATAGATTAAAATCTTATGTATTATCTCCTACATAATATTATATTCTTGGAGCAAGAGAGTTTTATAGAGGGTAGACATATCTTGGATGGTGTGGTTTTAGTTCAAGGAACAATCCACTCAATGCAAAAATCTGGCAATAGGGGAATGTTCATAGAATTGGATATGTCAAAGGCTTATGATAGGGTGGAGTGGAGCTTCTTGTCAAGGATGATGGCAACCTTCGATTTTTCTTTGGATTGGATAGAATGGGTCATGAGTTGTGTTTCTACTCTGACATACTCAGTGTTAATCAAATGCCTTCCCTCACAACCATCCGGAGCCACTCGAGACCTTCGTTAGGGAGATCCTTGTTCCCTTTATTTTTTCATATATTGGTGGAAGGCTTGGGTAGACTCATCTTGAAGATAAGACAAGAAGGTTTCCTAACATGTATCTGTTAGCGTATCTTTATCTGATAGTTGTTATTACATTATGTTAGGGAATAAATTGGTTAGCCTATAGTTAGCGCTAGTTTTATTTCTAGCTCTAATAGGTTAGTAGATCCTATATCTATGGGCTAATTGTAGCCTATTGTAACCTATATTACTTGGCATCTTAATGGAATTAATTAGCTCTTTTGTTCTCCCCAATATGGTATCAGAGCCAATGTGGCTCAGGCTCATTCGTAGCCTGAGAGTCGAGTGGGGACTTGGACACTGGTGGCAGATTTTTGTCGAGAGCAGTTCTACCTATTGGTTGTAGATCTGATTTAAGCAGATCTGGCGACAACATTTTATCATTGGATTGAGTCAACAGAAGCAATAGACGGGACCTACCTGACACGTGTCTAAGTGGGTTACCACATCTATCAGATTTCTAACGATGAAATACGTGGGAGACCTACCCGTGGGTGATGATCAAATCATACAATGATGATGGAGGACCAGCTGGTCAACAGTTGTGACACGGATTGTGACTAGGATGCGAACACCAATCTAGACTACTAGACGGACCACTAAGCAACCTAGCGACATGTAGGCCAAGGTCTAGACAACAGACTGGTGAACTAGACGCGATGACTTGGAGATCGTTGACACATGAATCAATGCAAGGCTATGAGTCTAACTGGATACTAGCTGGAGTGGTCAACAGTCATGCGCTAAAGCGTAGGCTGGAATATTAGGGGTTCTAATCCCCTCAATGGCACCCGAAGGCCCTCTATAAGGTAACAAATTTTTTTATTTGTAATTTTTTTTTAATTTTGTTTCAATTTATTTTTAATAATTTCATTTTTTTGTTTTAAAATCAATTCTCAATTTTATTGATTTTTAAAAACAAAATATGTTATTTTTTATTCAAAATTTATTTTTGCAAATACTCAAAATCAAACCAAAAAGGGAGATAAACTTTGTCAAGGCAATCAAACCAATTTTTTTAGGCCTCATAAATAGCAAACTTCTTTTGTTTGAAGTACTTCAGGGGGGGATTATTTTGGTGACATTTTATAATTGTTCAAGTTGGGGGACAATGCACCATATTTGTTTTTGCCTACAAGGTCATCTTTGTAAAAGCTCACACGACTTCCTAGTTGCATTTTTGCACTAAGGGGGGAGTACCATTTTTTTCTCTCTCCACAATCTCCTATTTTGCATCCAAGGGGGATATATTATAATTTTGCAAACCAAAGGGGGAAATAATTATAAGGGTGCATTTTTGGCAGTAACCGACACCTTAGTCAAATTATTTTACAAAATTTCATTATAAAAGATGCATTTTTGGCAGTGATCGACACCTTAAAAATGGGCAGATCAAAGAAGAAAAATACCCCAAAACCAACTAATGATGTTGCAAAATCAGTTAAAAGTCCCTACTTTTCCCCATACATGGATGGGATAGATTTTTATGAGGATGGCACATTTCTCACACTACGTAGTGGTGTAGATGCCATACTCGATGATTTTGTGTCTTGTGAAGACATTCAGAAAAATGGTGTTCTAATCCCTATTGGTGTTGTAAGGGCAATATACATGTCATTGGTTTCTCTTGAAATTGCACAATGTAAAGTGAAAAGGGATATTAGTGAGGAAACAAAGGTCAAACCCCTAATGGTCGATGCTTGTAGTGACACAAGTGACCTTCAGCCCATGGTGGTGAATGCTTGTTGTGACACATGTGACTTTGTTAGTCTCACAATGAAACTGATTAGGGGGGGTGAATCAGTGTAGCTCTTTAAAAATTAAATCTTCAACACTCAAATCCAAAACAATGAAAACATAAAACCAAATAAAGCAAGTATAACAAGAGAACATCACACAACACAAGATGTACCGAGGTTCACCGATTTGGCTACATCCTCAAAAATGACTGTTTGGACTCCCATACAAATCCAAAATTTGCAAAGCACCAACTTTACAATCAATTTACCAGCACCCACTGGAAGGAGCACCAACCCCTGATTTATCTGCACCAACAGAAAGGAGCACCAACCCCTCTACCAAGAACCCACTTGATTTTGATATTGATAATAAAATGACATATATGAATGTCTTCATTGAAACCAGAACCCTCTATGGTCTGTAAGCTCAAAATCTAAAATTTTCTATTTCACCCAGTATAACATCCCTCTCTCTGCATTACTCAGAATTTGAATCTTCTCTTCTCAAAAAAAAACCGATTGTTCTCTTAGCTCATTATGCCAATTTCTAAACGTTTTTTGGGTATTGTGCAGCACTTTTTCTGCGAACTCCTCTCAAAATTTCAGCCAACATGGATATCATATGAGAAAATTATGCCCAAAATACTAAAGTGATGTTTTTCACCACTCTCCAAAAATCATGGATTTTCACTCTTTATTTTTCTCCACACACACTTCTCTCTTCACAAAATAAAGTCCCCATATTTCAATAAAATCCTTTGTCACTTAAAAAGCACACACTTGCATTCTTTTTCCCTTTTCAATTTTTTTTTTTTTTTTTTTGAGAAGGCATTTCATCAAACACGTCACATGCAAAGAATTGACACCTTACTCGTTCTCTTACTTCGGAGCCACGTGACACCTCAAACCAAAAATGAAAGATGCTCTATTTTATGCCTTGAAGGTGTAACAACACTGAAACCAAAACTCTGGCAACTCTGCAAGGTCGAAACGGCCAACTAAAGGATTTTGCACAAGTGGAACAAATTGACATAAAAGTGACCTGTACCATTTTTGCAACAATCATAACTCTGACCTTGTAACTCTATTTTCTCTGAAATTGGAAACGTAGAATATCTGCAATGCTGACTACATCCAGTCCAAATCTCACTGTATAACTCCTTACGGTTCCTCTGTACTACCTCCACAAAAACTACTATTGACACACTTTTTCTAAAAAAGTGTTTTTGTGAGTCTTGCAACGCTTGTAACATTCGCCTCGTTTCTCCGTTTTGGTGAAAATTTGGAACACATGTTCTTGAAGATAACGACCACCTCCAATTCAAATTTTGCTATCAAATTATTCTCATTTTGCTCGCAGTGCTTCTGACAAAACTACCCTTTTTTGGCCTGTACAACCACTTGCCAAATCATTCACCAAGATACCAAAAACGTCACCGATCAATCCAAAAACTGTGATGACACCTCCAACGCTGTTCTAGACTATTTTATGACATGCTGACATGTTCCAAACTGATCCATCTTGTCCAACTGCGCCCGTGATGAATTTTGCAATTTTTTGACAACTTGATGATTTTTTCAACTTTTGCAAATTTGCATGATCAACCTGTAACAACTTCACTCGAACATCAAAAACATCCTCATAAGCATTGAACATCACTATACATACTCTAAAAAACCTCTGAAAAACTATCCACTGCATCAACTTGTCCATCTGAGTGTGTTGACAACAATGACAATACTGTCGCTGCACCTTGCTCAACAATCTCCCCCTTTGGAATTTTTGGCAACACACACACAATTTCCTATAACTCTTCTCTCCCTTTGACAACAATACCAAAGGGCTACTGCAAACTCCCCCTGATTCCATGCACAACATTCTCAGGTAAAAATTATTACACTTAGCAAAAATCATAAACATGAGCAAAAAGATAAACAAATACACAAGTGCTCCCCCTGAGAATGTGGCCCCAATATCTAGTCAATTCTTGGGAAGTGTGACCACTCCCAATTTCTTGTGAAGGTACTCAAAGACTTCCTTGGACAATGGTTTGGTGAAGATATTCGCTACTTGCTCTGATGTTGGAACAAAATCCAACTTAACCTCACCTTTCACAACTTTCTCCTTCAAAAAATGATACCGGATAACAATATTTTTTGTGCGAGAATGCATAACCAGATTCTTTGAGATGTTAATGGCACTAGTGTTTTCGCACTTAACTGAAATTGGCTCACTGAAATTAATGCCAAGATCCTTCAGAGTTTGTTTCATCCATAACAATTGCGTACAACACGTTGTCGCTGCAATGTATTCTACCTCTGTTGTGGATAAGGAGACTGACTCTTATTTCTTACTATGCCACGTGACCAACTTGTCTCCAAGATAGAATGCACCTCCACTGGTACTCTTCCTATCATATATACATCCTGCCCAATCTGCATCTGAATACGCAATAAGGGTGAAGTCCTTACCTTTCGTATACCATAACCCATACTCCATAGTACCCTTGAGGTACCGAAGAATCCTCTTCACTACTGTCACATGAGTCTCCTTGGGACTAGCCTAAAATTGTGCTACCATGCATACTGCCTACAAAATATCTAGTCTGATAGCTATCAAGTACAGTAAGCTCCTAATCATAGATCTATACATAGTTTGATCAACATGTGGATATTTTTCATCCTTGCTCAACTTGCAACCTGTCGTCATGGGAGTGCTAACTGGCTTACAATTCTCCATTGTGAACTTTTTTACCATCTCTTTCACAGATTTAATTTGAGAAATAAATATGCCCTTCTCCTTTTGATTAACTTGCAATCCGAGGAAATATGAAAGTTCACCAATCATTGACATTTCAAATTCTTTCTGCATCTTATTTGCTAAATATTTACACAACTCATCTTTGCTGCTGCCAAATATGATATCATCTACATATACAACAAGAACAATATGATGACCATTTTTTGTTTTGACATACAAATTACTATCCACCATACCTTTCTTGAACCCTTGTTGAGTAAGATAATTTTTTAGCCTTGCATACCATGCTCGGGGTGCCTGTTTTAAGCCATATAACACTTTCTTCAACTTGCAAACCAAGTTGGGATCATCACCAAGATGGAAACCATCTGGCTGCTCAATATAAACCTCTTCTTCAAGTTTCTCATTCAAAAATGCTGATTTCACATCCATTTGATAAAATTTGAAATTTTTGTAAAATGCTAAAGCCAGAAACATTCTAATTGCCTCTAGTATGGCCACATGTGCAAAGGTTTCCTCAAATTCAATACCTTGAACTTGTGCATAGCCTTTGCATATCAATCTTGCTTTGTTCCTGACTACCTATCCGTCTTCATTCAATTTGTTCCAAAAGACCCATTTAGTATCGATTACATTTTATTTGTGAGTCTTGGTACTAACTCCCAAGTCTTGTTTTTCTCGATCTGATCTAATTCTTCATTTATTGCCTTTACCCAAATTTCATCTTTGCTTGTGTCAACAACATTTTTGGGCTCAATGTTGGATAATAAAGAGTAGTTACTTACTAATCTTCTTCTTGTTTGAACACCAACTGTGGGGTCTCCAATTATTTGCTCTCTAGGATGATTTTTTTGCCAACTACCTATTTTGAATTTCTTGTTTTCTTCCACTTTTGAATCATTGTTTGAATTCTCTAAGTCAATTTTTGGTTTCTTTTTGGTTTTTTTTTCCTCATCTCGTTCAATGACCTCTTCATAAATTGGGTAGTTCTCTTCATAGATAATTACTTGTTCCCTTCCTTCATCAACTTTAACATTGGCACTATCCATAATGTTTCTTAGCCTCTTGTTATAGCATTTGTAAGCTTTGCTTTTTGATGAATAGCCAAGAAAAATACCTTCATCCGCTCTATCTTCAAACTTACCAAGGTTTTCTTAAGTTATTTTGATGTAACACTTGCTGCCAAAAACTTTAAAGTATCTTTTTGTTGCATTTTTACCGAACCACAACTCATAAGGAGTTTTGCTTTCATGCGTCCTCAACATGCACCTATTTTGGATGTATATTACAGTATGGACTACCTCTTTCCAAAATCTGTTTGCTACTTTGCTCTCAGTCAACATAGTCCGTGTCATTTCCTACACTGTCCTATTCTTTCTTTCTACCACACCATTCTGTTGAGGTGTCTTGGCTGCTAAAAATTGTCTCCTAATGCCATATTTTTCACAATACTCTATGAAATCCTCTAAAATGAACTCTCCTTCTCTGTCTGACCTTAAACATTTAATCATTTTTCGTGTTTTATTCTCAACTTGGTTTTTGAAAACCTTGAACATCTCAAAAGCTTCTGATTTATGCTTCAAAAACAATACCCATATCATCCTGGAATAGTCATCTATACACAACATGAAATATTTGTCATCGTTTATGCTTTGCGTTCTCATGGGTCCACATGAATTAGTATGTACTAGTTCCAAAAGTTTGCTTGTGTAGTACTCTTTTGTTTTAAATGAGACTCTAGTTTGCTTCCCATTTTGACATGAAGTACAAATGCTATTTGATGGTTTGCCAATGGTGGGAAATCTCTCATTGCTTTCTTTGAGCTGATTTTTACTAGATTTTCAAAACTGATATGACCGAGCCTATTGTGCCACAACCAATTCTCTTCTTCCTGTCCAATCAAGCAAGCTCCTTCTGAAGTCTCCGAGAGAGTGTACGAGGTTGCCAAATGTCCTTGATCCAAGTTGCTATCAACTTCCCATTGTTTGCCTTTCTGACTTCACAACCTTGCTTCTTAAAGATCACTTCATGACCTCTATCACAAATCTGACTTACGCTCAACAAGTTATGCTTCATACCAACCATAAACAAGACTTCTTTTGACCTAATTTTTTTGTCACTAATCTTAACTGAACCTCTACCAACTATCTTAGCTCCATCATTATTTCTAAACTTTACTGAACCACCTTCATATTGCTGCAACTTCTCAAATTTTTGTTTGTCACCTGTCATATGACTGGAGCATCCACTATCAAGTATCCATGGTGTGAATTTATTCTGTGCTTTAAATACCGTTTGTACGATCAAGGATTCTTTTTATTCCTTAGGTCGTTCTTTTTCTTTCCACTCAAGTTTGATTACAATTTTGGGCTCTTGTTTTGGCTTTTCTTTTTCAGTAGCTTGTGCATGTTTTTCGAGAAATTTTCTATTTTGTTTTATTCCATTTAGCTGCAATTTTCTTCCCTGAAATTGATTTGATGCAAATGTACTTTGAAAATTTCTTGCAATATGCCCAAAATTATGACAGTTATAACATTCTACTGCATAATCCATCAAAGGTGGAAAAGCATTTCTATTGGTAAAATTCCTTGGTCCTACATTATACTTGCAATCTGAGATCTTATGTCCATAAACATTGCATTTAAAACGATAACAAAAAAAAGATGATTGAACCAAGGTGGTGGTCTTTGCCATGTTGTCATAGGAGCCATAAATATTCTTCTTCTTTGATGTGTAACATTGGTGAAGCCATCATTGTCAATTCTTCTTTCATGCCTTGCATTATTGTTTTCCTTTGCATGATTCATTTTTTCTTGATCAACCTATTTCTTCTCTTCATTATTTGTGGATTCTTCATTTATGGCCTTTGATCCATTTGACGATTCTCCTTCATAAAAACCCAAACCAAATTTGATGCCTATAGTCTTTTGGTTATTTATGATCTTATCTAGCTTCATAGAACTTTCTTCACGTTTGTGATAATAACTAATTTTCTGATTCATCTCTTCTAGCTGCATTCTTAAACCAACAATCTTTTCTTCTAGCTTGCTGCAATAATCTATTTTCATGGTTATTTGCACTTCGAGATCTTCGAAGATTTTCTTGGATTCTTCTATTTGTACTTTCAAATTTGTTATGATTTCATTTGCATCCTCAAGCTTTCTTGAAATTTTCTTATTCTTTTTTATTTTTATCTTCAATTCATCTACAACTGCAATTAGTTCCTCTTCCAAATTCACTTCTGCATCAATTTCTTCTTCATCACATTCCTGTTCTTTTTTTGGTTTTTCTTCTTTGAGTGCCATGAAAAGAGCTTCACCTGTTTCCTTTTTAGAATCCTCACTAGAGCTATCTTTTGATGAACTGACATTCTTGGAGATGAAACTTTTCTTCTTGAAGTTACCTTTTTTGAAATTTGTTTTTTTTTTCCAGTCACTTCTTTCTTCGTGCGATCCTTCATCACTTCTATTCTTCTCATTAAGTGGACATTTAGCTGCAAAATGCCCAACGCCTCCACAGTTGAAACATTTAAACGGTAAATTTCCTCTATATTTTCTTTTTTCCCTTTTTAGTTTTTGAACAAAGTTTGCTTCCATTTCATCTGATGTCTCTTCTTCCTCGGATTCTTGTTTTACTTTCATATTTTTATGGGCTTTAAAAGCAACTTCTCTATCTGTGGGTTTAGATTTTCCTATTCTCATCTCATATGCAGTAAAAGAACCATGCATCTCATCTATACTAAAAGAATTTAGATCTTTAGCTTCTTCTATAGCTGAAACTTTAAAATCAAATCTTTGGGGAAGGGATCTTAATACTTTTTTCACGATGACATAATCTTTGATTTCCTCGCTAAGTCCTCTAATCACATTAATGACTTCATTAACTCTCAACATATATGCCTGTATATTTTCATCGTCATTCATCTTTAATACTTCGAACTGAGTTCGATGTGTTTGTAAATTGACCTCCTTGATCTTAACATCTCCTTCATGAATACTCTTAAGTTTGTCCCATATTTCCTTTGTCGTTTTACAACCCATAATATTTACCATTCGCTATCCACTAATCCACACATGATAGCATTCTTTGCTTTTGAGTCATTCTCAAAAGTTTCTTACCGGCAACATCGGTTGGAGAAGTGGTGGGTATTGTGTATCCACTATCTACTGAATCCCAAATGTTGTATCCCAAAGCACAAATATATGTCTGCATCCTAAGTCTCCAAAATGTGTAATTAGTTTCGTCAAACAATGGTGCTTTGTTTGATGAGAAGCCTTCACCACTTGCCATTATGTCACTTCCAAGATCACCCTAGCTGGTTAAACCTATTCAGGAACCTCGCTCTGATACCAATTGTTAGTCTCACAATGACACTGAGATGGGGGGTGAATCAGTGTAGCTCTTTAAAACTTAAATCTTCAACACTCAAAGCCAAAACAATGAAAACATAAAACAAAATAATGCAAGTATAACAAGAGAACATCACACAACACAAGATGTACCAAGGTTCACCGATTTGGCTACATTCACAAAAATGATTGTTTGTACTCCCATCCAAATCTAGCCTTTGCAAAACACCAAATTTATAATAAATTTACCAGCACCCACTGGAAGGAGCACCAATCCCTAATTTATCTGCACCAACATAAAAAAGCACCAACCCCTCTACCAAGCACCCACTTGATTTTGATATTGATAATAAAATTACATATATGAATGTCTTCACTGAAATCAAAACCCTCTATGGTCTGTAAGCTCAAAATATAAAACTTTCTATTTCACCCAGTATAACATCCCTCTCTCTGCATTACTCAGAATTTGAATCTTCTCTTCTCACAAAAAAAATTGATTGTTCTCTTAGCTCATTCTGCTAATTGCTAAACACTTTCTGGATACTGTGCAACACTTTGTCTGTGAACTCCTCTCAAAATTTTAGCCAAAATGGATATCATATGAGAAAGTTATGCCTAAAATACTAAAGTGACATTTTTCACCACTCTCCAAAAATCACGGATTTTCACTCTTTATTTTTCTCCACACACACTTTTCTCTTCACAAAATAAAGTCCCCACATTTCAATAAAATCCCTTGTCACTTAAAAAACACACACTTGCATTCTTTTGCCCTTTTCAATTTAAAAAAGATTTTTTTTTATGAAGCTTCTTAAAACAATATAACTTTTTTTTTTGAGAAGGCATTTCGTCAAACACGTCACATGCAAAGAACTGACATCTTACTCGTTCTCTTACTTCGGAGCCATGTGACACCTCAAACCAAAAACAAAAGATGCTCTATTTGATGCCTTGAAGGTGTAACAACACTGAAACCGAAATTCTGGCAAATCTGCAAGGTCAAAATGGTCAACTAAAGGATTTTGCACAAGTGGAACAAATTGACATAAAAGTGACTTGTACCGTTTTTGCAACAATCATAACTCTCTCCTTCTAACTTTTTTTTCTCTGAAATTTGAAACATAGAATCTCTGCAATGTTGATTACATCTAGTACAAATATCATTGCATAAATCCTTACGGTTCACCTGTACCACCTCCACGAAAACTGTTGCTGACACACTTTTTCCAAAAAGAGCGTTTTTGTGACAGTATTTCAACACTTGTAACATTCACCTCGTTTCTCCGTTTTGGTGGAAATTTAGAACACATGTTCTTGAAGATAACAAACACCTACAGTTCGAATTTCTCTATCAAATTCTTCTCGGTTTGTTCGCAATGCTGCTGACAAAACTGCCCTTTTTCGGCCTATACAACCACTTGCCAAATCATCCGCCAAGATACCAAAAACATCACCGATCAATCCAAACACTATGATGACACCTCCAATGCTATTCTGGATTATTTCCTGACATGCTGGCATGTTCCAAACTGATCCATCCTGTCCAATTGCGCTTGTGATGACTTTTACAATTTTTTGACTACTTCTTGACGATTTTTTCAACTTTTGCAAATTTGCACGAACAACTCGTAACAACTTCACCCGAACATCAAAAACATCCTCATAAGCATTGAACATAACTGTACATACTTCGAACAACCTCCGAACAACTGTCCACTGCATCAACCTGTCCATCTGAGTGTGTTGACAACAATGACAATACTATCGTTGCACCTTGCTCGACAGACTTGAGCCCATGATGGAAAATGCTTGTTGTGATACAGGCGACCTCATACCTTCAATGGTAAATATCAATTGTAGCATAGGTGATCTCATCACAGTAGCAGATTTTTCTTGTGACACTAGTGACTTAAAAATTAAACCTCCTAAAAATGAACTCCATAATCTCATCAATAGTGACAAAGTCACAAATGCCATATTGTTAAAAGCATTGATGAAGATGATGAAATTGGGTGTTTTGAAAAACACACCAAAGGATTTGGATCCAAGCTGATGAAGAAAATGAGATTCAATGGTGAGAGATTAGGTAAACAGTAACAAGGCATTAAAACTCCTATAATGCTAAATGTCAGGGCAAAGAATGAAGGCCTTGGCTATTCTAGACAAGCAAGTACCAGTAAAACCATGTTTGTAAATCCTAAATCTCCTCCAACTCCAAAAAAGCATTGTTCCAGTCATTGTGGAAAGATAGGACATGTTGTAGCTAGATGTTGGAAATTACATCCTTGTGATTCATGTGGATGTACAAATCACTCTTCTTCCAATTGTTGGTACAAAGTGAAAATGACCAACAAGGTTCATATAGATTGTGGATGGACAAATCACACACAATGGACCATGATGAAAGAAATGTTGTATGGCTTCTACCGAAAAGGTAAAACCTATGATAGACCCCAAGGCAAATATAGTGACAAATCGAGTGGCAGTCCCAGCCATAATGACCTAGAGACAGACCTAAAGACAGACCCAAAGATAAAGTTCCAAAGGCAGATCTTCAAGCAAATCCAGAGGCAGATTCATAGGAAGATCCCGAGATAAACCCAGAGGTACAAATCTAGAGGTACGCTTAGAGCCAGAGCCAAAGCCATGAGCCAAAGCTAGAGCCAAAGGCAAATCAAGAGCCAACATTCTTTCATTTCTCTTATTCTTCACTGTATTAGGATAGTTATATGTATTACCCAAATAATGTAATAAGGGGGGATGTTAGCGTATCTTTATCTGTAATGTCCCTTTTTAAGAAACATCAAAACCTTACTATGAAAATGCAAAAATTAAGTACAACAAGGAAATAACTCAAAAATTGCTCATAAAATAACACAAGTATGAGGAGAAATCAGCCAGTATCATATATTAAATATTGCCAAACCAATACAACAGCTCCCCAAGGCTGAAAAAATGCAAAAACTCCTCAAAAATGACCCCAAATACAAGCGTAGGGTTTGGGGCTACCAACAGATCTGAAACACATGACACAAATGCTCCCAAAAATACCATGAACTCCTCATGGATGCCTCTTTTTTTGTATTTTTGATATTTTAGGGCAATAACACCTGCAATGATATTGCCAAGACCCCAACCATGCACCTCCAATGCACTATGGGAATGAGCAAGACCTGCAATGTCAACTCATGGAACCTCTAGGATTTCAATATTCAATTTTGATATCCACACAACATGCCCAAAATGGGATGTCTCACTCCCTTATATAGGGTGAGGTTCTAATTTGGAGTTGACATCTCCTAACCCTAAAATCACTTAAAGTGACTTATTACAACATAAAAACATAAAACATAAATAAACACAACTTAAGTTATGTCTCCTAGTCACATGAACCCCTTTTTCACTTTTATAATTAAGTGAAAAATATTTATTTTTGGGACATTACAAGTCCACCCTCCTCAAATTGCTTGTCCTCAAGCAAAGTCAAAGCTGAAGCATCTAAAATTTCTACACCTTCCCAAGTAGCATCCTCCATAGACAAGTCCTTCCACTTCACAAGATATTCTTTGACAGTTCTACTCCTAAGCTTTCTCTCCCTTGTCTCAAGGATCAATTCAGGTTCAAGAATGAGCTTTCCTTCATCATCAAGGGTGGCAAATCTGAAGATGGTTGAATATGTTGGCCCAAGGCCTTATTCAAACAAGAAACATGGAAGACATTATGTATTTTACTTCCACTTGGAAGTTCCAAAGCATATGCAACCTGTCCAACCTTACTCAACACCTTGTAAGGTCCATAAAATTTGGGTTTGAGTTTTTTTGCTCCACTTCTTTTCAATGTAGACTGTTTGTAGGGTTGCAACCTAACATAAACCAAGTCTCCCACCTCAAATGAGCGCTCACTACGCTGCTAATCTGCATACTTCTTCTGCTGATTTTGTGTCGTAAGAATATTTTTCTTCAAAGCATTAAGAATATCTTGATTTTTTGCTGCAAAGTCTCTAGAGTTTTGGACCCTTGAATCACCAAAAATCAGATCTGAAAAGTGTGGGGCATCATAACCATAAAGTGCCTTGAATGGAGATATTTTATGGACATATGATAAGTAGAATTGTAGCAATATTCACCAAGGTGCAACCATTTAACCCATGCCTTTTGTTGACCTGAAACATAATTTCTCAAATATCTTTCAAGCCATTTGTTAACAATTTCAGTTTGCTCATCAGTTTGGGGATGGTAGCTAGTACTAGGAGTCAATTTAGTACCACATAACTTAAACAATTCTTGCCAAACAATGCTCAAAAATCTGTTGTCCCTATCACTCACAATGGATTTAGGAAAACCGTGCAATATGAAAACTTCTTTAAAAAACAAATCAACAACTTGTATGGTTGTACAAGTTGTTGAAATGGCATAGAAATGAGCAAATTTTGTCAATCTATCAACAACAACAAATATGCAATCCTTCATGTATACCTTAGGGAAACTAGTAATGAAGTCCATGGAGATACTTTCCCATTTCTGATTTGGAATAGGAAGTGGTCAAGTAAACCAATTGCAAATTCATGTTCCCCCTTGTTTTCTTGGCAAATAACACATTCTTGAACATGCAAGAAGACATCCATTTTCAAACCCTTCCAATAGAATCTTTCTCTAACCTGTTTGTAAGTCTTGTAGAAACCTGGATGGCCTACAAGTGGAGCATCATGCATGGCTATAATTAAAGCTTGTTTTAGCTTTGATTCAGGTACTAAAAACACTCTTTCCTTACAAAAAATCAGTCCTTCTTTATGGCTTAACCTATCATCTTCAAGTTGCCCATTTATTAGTTTAGAACAAAAATCATTCTTTGCATATTCAGCCATAATTTTCAACTTCCAATCAACAGAAATAATGGAAAGAGAATGAAAAGTAGGGTGCCTAGAAAGTGCATCAGTAGCTGAATTCTTCTTACCCTTTACAAATTCAATTTCAAAATCATATGATTACAACTTTGTTACCCATTTCTGCTGTCTTTCATTCAGTTCAACTTGCCCCAAGAAGTATTTCAAACTGTTATGATCAGTTTTGACCACAAACTTGCCACACACTAAATATTGCTTGAATTTGGTCAAGGCATGCATGATAGCTAGCATCTCTTTATCATAGATGCTGAAATTTTTCTCCACATTTGAGAGATTTCTACTCTCATAAGCAATGGGGTGTCCTTGTTGCATAAGTACAGCTCCAACTCCAACACCTGAAGCATCACAAGCAATAGTAAAAGCAACAAAAAAATTAGGAATAGCAAGTAAAGGAGTGGAAGTCATTACATATTTCAGCTTTAGAAAAGCTAAAAGAGCCTCATTGGACCATGAAAAGGCCCCTTTCTTAGTTATTTCAGTAAGGGCAGCCAAAGAAGAAAACCCCTTAATGAACCTCCTGTAGTAACTGCATAAACCCACAAAACCCCTCAATTCCGTTAGGTTGGATGGTATAGGCCATCTTTGTATAGCTGAAACTTTAGTTTGATCAACCTTAAGATGTTTTTGTAGTAAAACTTGAATTTGAGGATGATAGGTGGCTAATTTTTTCCCTTTTGAACTGAAAATTACAGCTACCCACTCAACGTCCTTATGCCTTATCATCTTCTCCATTATTTTGTATGAAACCTCCAAAATTTTGCAAGAATCTTTTGACCCATTTTCCTTGATTCCTTGCAACACCACATATTTCCCTTCAAGCACAAATTTCAGTTCTAATTTTTGATAATTAGTAACATAATCACCAAGTGAATACAACAATTGCACACCCAAAACCATATGTGGAATACCTCCTAAGGGAAAAACAAAGAATTGCTCATCTACTTCCATGTTGCCAAAATTAATTTTTATGTTTCTTACCACTTTGTTGCATGTGATAAGATCACCATTGTCAATAGCAACATTAAAACCAGGAATGATAGTTGTAGGAAGATTCTTTCTAGTGCAAACTTTTCATCAACAAAATTGTAAGTAGCACCACCATCTATTAAAATAATAACCTTTTCATCAAAAGATCTACCTGGTACCTTAATAGTGTGAAACTGATTCAACCCACTTAAAGTGGCTAGAGAACCTTCAGGAACTTCCTCATACTCCCTTTGTGCTTCCTCTTCCAAGGGTGTCTCATCTGCCTCATAAAAATTAGGATTATCAGAATCAGAATTAGAATGTAATTCAATGATTTTCATACCTCCTTCTCTGCATTTATGACCTCTTTGCCAAGGAGATTTAAAACCAGGAATGATAGCTGTAGGAAGATTTTTTCTAGTGGCAAACTTCTCATCAACAAAATTGTAAGTAGCACCACCATTTATTAAAACAATAACCTTTTCATCAAAAGATCTACCTGGTACCTTAATAGTGCGAAACCGATTCAGCCCACTTAAAGTGGCTAGGGAACCTTCAAGAACTTCCTCATACTCTCTTTGTGCTTCCTCTTCCAAGGGTGTCTCATCTGCATCATAAAAACCAAGATTATCGAATCGAATCGGAATGTAATTCAATGATTTTCATACCTCCTTCTTCGCATTTATGACCTCTTTGCCAAGGAGAATTGCAAATGAAACACTTGTTTTGTTTCCTTAGCTCATATTTCTCTTCTTGTGTCAAGCGTGGGCCATTTGGGGGCTTATTAGGTGGCTGAAAACTAGATCTGAAACCTTCTCCATGCGTGGGATTCCTGCCATAAAAAATTCTCTCATTTCCACCTTGCTACGTGAGGTTTCCTTGCTGCCCATACTACTGTCCAAAAACTATTTTTCTGGCTGCAAAAGGTGGTCTAGCAGGTGGATTATGTGCAAAATATCTAGGAGGTAAAATAGATTCTAAGCTTAAAGCTCTCTTAATGGCATCTTCAAGAGTGGTTGGTTCAAAAGCTTTAACTAATCCCTTCACGGGTTCCAACAAACCATCCATAAAAAGAAAAATTACCCTCTTGGGTGAAATATTTTATACCTGAACTAAAAGTTGTTCAAACTCCTCCACATAGGCATGAATGGATGAAGTTTGCTTCAAAGTGGTAAGCTCCTTGAAATACTCTTCCACATTCCTCCTTTCAAACCTGTTCAAAACCCCGGTACAAAATTCATCAAATGTATCAATATCACCATGCCCTTGGGTTACTAACCCATGATGCCACCATGAGTAAGCACTACCCTCAAGGTGGAGTGTAGCAATATTAACTGCATCATCTTCAGAAATAGACTCCAAGGTAAAATAAGTCTGCAATTTTTGAAGCCATGCCTTAGCTGTAAGACCATCTTGACCATTAAATGAGGGAATGGTCACCTTTTGATGCAAAAAGGGCTTCTTTTTCTCTTTTTTAGCCTCAATAGATTTAACCACAATCTTCAAATATTTATCAAAAGAAACTGCTGCCCTAAAACCCTCAGATTTATTACTATAAGCAGCAAACCATTCATCTAATTCATCAGTTACCTCATTTTCCTCCGGTGGAGGTGGTGGAACAAGGAACATAGGCTTGGACGACCTAGGCAAGGGAGTGTGTGAGTTAGATGATGACTCATGCCCATTGTTGTTGCCTCCCCTTTCTCCTTCCCTCCTTGTGCCATTTGGGTTGCCCAAAGCTGCCCTTAATTCTTGCTGATTTGTCTCTTGTAAGGACACCATTCTTTGCAGCATGTCAAGTAGGGCATCGAATTTTTGCTCAGTCCTATCAATTGGCCTTTGGGGCTCCTCAACCTCTTCCTTATTTGACATTTCCAAAGCGAGTCTGTTTCTCCTAGTAAAATATTGATGAACAAGAGGACGATGCATAAAACCCTATCAAACCCTAAAAGGAAATCTAAAATTCTGAAAATTTTGACCACCAAATTTTTTTTTCTGAAACCACATAACTGCAAATTGGTCAAAAGGGTATCCAAATCTGCAATTTTTATTTTTTGAAAAAAATCCCTAAAAATCTGCGATTTTCACTAGGGCACAACTTTTCACCACAGAAACACACTTATCACCACGAATCACAGGCTGGCAAGATTCCAGCTCTGATACCACTTGTAATGTCCATTTTTAAGAAACAACAAACCCTTACTATGAAAATGCAAAAATTAAGTACAACAAGGAAATAACTCAAAAATTGCTCATAAAATAACACAAGTATGAGGAGAAATCAGCCAGTATCATATATTAAATATTGCCAAACCAATACAACAGCTCCCCAAGGCTGAACAAATGCAAAAACTCCTCAAAAATGACCCCAAATACAAGCGTAGGGTTTGGGGTTGCCAACAGATCTGCAATACATGACACAAATGCTCCTAAAAATGCCATGAACTCCTCACAGATGCCTCTTTTTTTGTATTTTTGATATTTTAGGGTAATAACACCTGCAATAATATTGCTAAGACGCCAACCATGCACCTCCAATGCACTATGGGAATGAGCAAGACCTGCAATCCCAACTCATGGAACCTCTAGGGTTTCAATATTCAATTCTAATATCCACACAACATGCCCAAAATGGGATGTCTCACTCCTTTATATAGGGTGAGGTTCTAATTTGGAGTTGACATCTCCCAACCCTAAAATCACTTAAAGTGCCTTATTACAACGTAAAAACATAAAACATAAATAAACACAACTTAAGTTATGTCTCCTAGTCACATGAACCCCTTTTTCACTTTTATAATTAAGTGTAGGAGACATTTACAAAAATATTTATTTTTGGGACATTACATTATCTGATAGCTGTTATTACATTATGCTAGGGAATAAATTGATTAGCCTATAGTTAGTGCTAGTTTTATTCCTAGCTCTAATAGGTTAGTAGATCCTATATCTACGGGCTAATTGTGGCCTATTGTAACCTATATTACCTGGCATCTTAATGGAATTAATTAGTTCTTTTGTGCTCCCCAATAATATCAAGGTGGGTGAGGATGTTTTGACTCACCTACACTTTGTGGATGATATAGGATTGGTGGGAGTGGCCAACTTCATGGAAGCAATAATGATTAGAGATACTCTTAATTTTTATCATAGGGCTACAAACCAAGTCATCAATGATAAAAAAAAAACAAAGTGGTCTTTTTCAATCTTGATCGAAGGTTTTTTTAGATTGTATCAGAGAAAGAATTAATCATTGGTCTCACAAATATTTAAGCTTTAGAGGTAGATTAAATTTTTTGTAGTCAATCATTCAGGCCATGCCAATTTATAAAATTTCTATCCTTGTTGCCCCACATACCATATTGCAAGAGCTAGACAAGATGGCTAGAAATTTTTTATGGGAATGAGTAAAAAGAGAGAGGAAATGGGTCTTAGTAGGTTGGAAGAAAGTAAGACAACCCAAGGTAAAGGAGGTTTGGGACTGAGGAGATCAGAGTTAAATAATAAAGCTTTGGTTGAAAGCTTTACTATAGGTGGATATTCCAACCAACTTCTTTATTCAATAGAATTTTAACTAGTAAATATTTGGGACAGGTGAACCAGAATGAGGTGAGTCATTTCCCTTTGGATGGCAAAGGGCCCATAGTGTGGCAGGCTCTAAAGTTAGGATCTCAAGTAGTGAAAGATGGATTATTTTGGAAAGTGTGAAAAGGAGAGAAGGCACGATTTTGGACAGGTTCATGGGATCAATACCCACATCATTCCTGAATTCCTAGAATTGCAACCAATAAAAATAGTCACAAAAAGTAGGGGTTGGATCCAAATTGAAAGTTATTTCAACACTAGTCAGCTGGGGATTATAAGTTTAAGCAGTTTAAAAAGTTGGATGAGTGGCCAATTCCAATCCCTCCAAAATTAACACCCATCATGACTAAAATTTTGGCAGAAAAATTTCTCACAGGTAGAGATGAGGAGGATGAATTAGCTTAGGACTATAGGAGTCTTGGAGTCTACATAGTGAGGATGGATATAATAAGTTCCTTTCAAAACCTCATCCTCATTCATATTAGGTTGAGGATTGGAGAAAGATTTGGTAGTCCAAAGGTTGGTTGAAAGTAAACTTCTTTGTTTGGCAGTTCATGCACAATGGAATTCTTACTTTTGATAATATGAGATGTAGGGGAATCACTAGTCCATATCAATGTATTTTATGTTGCAAGAGCGAGGAAACATCTTACCACTTGATGTGTGAGTACCCGTTCACGTGCCAAATTTGGGAGCGATGGTTTTTATCTTACAAAATTCGAGCCAATGGTGATTTGAATTAGATTAGTATTTGGGAAATATGGAAGAGGAGTAGATTTAAATCTAAAGCTCTTTGTATCGATTGGAAGCTTGGATTAAACTTCATTTGGTGGCAAGTGTGGTTGGAGAGAAATGACATAATTTTTAGAGAAACCTTTTCATCCTTAGATGGTGTTTGGTAGGTCATTTGGAGCAAAGTCACAAAAATTGTGGCAGTGTATGCTAAAGAGGAAACTTAGGATGATATAAAAACAATGGAGAAGGAAGTTGAAGTGCAAGAGGGGTAGGACAAAGCTAGTTGGAAACCACCCCTAGAAGGTTGGATTAAAATTAATACTAATGGAGCTACAAAAGGCAATTCGAGTAGAGCTGGAATTAGAGTGGTCTGTAGCAATTATGTTGGGATACTGCTCCATTAGGAACTACAAGGCCTGGGCAAGACCACGAACACTAAATTAGAAGCCTTAACTATCAAATTTGCTTTTATTCGAGTGGTAAGACAAGGTTATAGGAGGATAATCCTACAATCAGATTCTCAAATATTGGTAGGAGCTCTGGAATGCATGAGGAACTTTGTTTTGAAGACATAGAGGTTGGGGATTCTTGTCACCCAAATTAAAGAATTGTGGAGGGAATTAGATGATGTGATTCTAGTTTATGTGGGTAGAGATCTAAATAAAGTGGCAAACTTCCTGGGGTTTAGTGACATAGTGGCATGGCTATTGAAGATGAGAGGATTAGGCAGATTGGTGAGCAAATCCAGTGTTTAGCTAATTCGGATAACCATTATAGAAATATGGTTTAAGAGATTTGGCTCCAATGCAGATATTATTTTACTAGGAGAAGTATCATTCGACTTGTAAATGATCTTTGTTTTAATATAAGTTTTTCAAATTCTTTTTTAAAAATAAAATCTTATGTATTATTTTATTTATTTAGTATATTTTTTAGAAATAAAATATTAAAGCTTTAATTAGACTTTTTTTTTTAAATTAGTTATATGGATTTGAAACTAACCCCACTTGTATTACATCATAACCACACAGTGGTATTACAACAATTTTGGCAAATTAGGCATGCATCACTTTGCAAGATTCGACCTTGGATCTCCTCCTTAAAAGTTGAGGAATATAATGAGTTGAGCCTAATGCCATTTGGTTAATTAGACATATTTAGGATATGAAGCTTTTAGATTTAATTTTTTTTTTCCTTAGGTTTATTAAAACAATGAAGGCCAACTCTTAGTAAGAGTATATTTATAAAAAATCATATTAAAAAATTACTCAAATGCAATTAGGTTAAATTCCCCAACATTTAACGAAAAGACCCATGTTCAAATCTTACGATCTGTTATAATACCACTATGTAGTGATGATGTAATATAAGTGGGGCCCATTTCAATCCTATATAACCAAATGATTTTTTTTTTTCAGGTTTTTGACTCTTGATGATGGAATACATATCATTAATTGCCTTGTATATGATGTATCCCAAAACTTACAAACAAATACAACACCTCGTAAAACTTTGAGAATATACATTGAACTCGATTTCCCGAGAACTTTTACTGTATAGGTCATACCATCTTTTTCTTGATAAAAATTCATACCTTACTAACATATTCTCAACCAAAATCTGCTCGACCCTTGGAATACATATCATTAATTGCCTTGTATATGATGTATCCCAAAACTTACAAACAAATACAACACCTCATAAAACTTTGAGTATATACATTGAACTCAATTTCCCCAGAACTTTTACTGTATAGGTCATACCATCTTTTGCTTGATAAAAATTCATACCTTACTAACATATTCTCAACCAAAATCTGCTCGACCCTTAGAAAACTTTGAGAATATACATTGAACTCGATTTCCCGAGAACTTTTACTGTATAGGTCATACCATCTTTTTCTTGATAAAAATTCATACCTTACTAACATATTCTCAACCAAAATCTGCTCGACCCTTGGAATACATATCATTAATTGCCTTGTATATGATGTATCCCAAAACTTACAAACAAATACAACACCTCATAAAACTTTGAGTATATACATTGAACTCAATTTCCCCAGAACTTTTACTGTATAGGTCATACCATCTTTTGCTTGATAAAAATTCATACCTTACTAACATATTCTCAACCAAAATCTGCTCGACCCTTAGATTCCCTTATGATAGGGAAAGGACCTCAACCATAGAGAAATGAATGTGTCAATTTTGGGCTAGGCTTAAACATATTCTTCCCCATTTCTGTTTTCTTGTGGATCAACTTCACATTAAATAGTTACCACAATAGTCGAAAGAGACTGTAGTGATGTTTCATTAGTATTCCAAACATAGATTGTCTAACTTGGACGATGCAAGGACCCAATGTTTGACATTTTCCAATTTAAGATCCTGATTATTCCAATCATCTGTATAATTATCTGATTGTCAACGTAGAAACTGGACACTGCACAGTTGCCTATCATTGAGGTTATAAGTGTTGCCACCAATGTCACAAGTTTCATACAGAGCATTTCATATGGTGGACCTTAAATACAAGAGAAAAACAGTTCATTGAAAAAACGGTTGACTATGGTTTACAATTTTTGAAGTTTCACTATGGCATTCATCAAATCCACCCTTTTTGTTTACCATATCAAAATGTTATCTTTTTGGATTCTATATAAAAAAAAAAAAAAAAAAAAGGAAAAATTTACCAAAGAAAGAGTCTTAGAAGTTAATTTTAATAAATAAATAAAAAGTCTTAGAAGTTAACTTTGCTTTCATAATCAACTTCCAGAATAGGCCTGATGTGGGAATGTATACTACTATAATTGAGCTGAACCCTACAATTAAAGAAAAATAATATATTTTGTCAGGGTTTTTCTTGTGGAGGTATTTTTCTGGAATAGCCTCTATGTCAATTTCACAATAATTGCTTATTGAATATCCTTATGGATTAGGTCACCCTGCACAAGTTGACTTTGCTAATTTGCTTCATCTGGTCCAACAGTGGGATTTTACAATGATTCAACATTCCTTACACTAAAGATTACATTGCCTCTGCTTTATTGATGCAACAACTGAGACAGGAATTACAATGATGCAAGTTGCTTGCACTGCGGACTTGATAATTTGCATTTTCTCAGCCAGAATCACGTATTTATTAGCCCATAACTCAACTTTGGCTTCAATTCTTTCCCTAATGGCCTTTGAATGCCTTACAAATGACACTCATGAACAAGAGAAATACCTTGCATTTTTTATAAGCATCTCATAAATTGTAGTATCCTTATTAGTGTTATTGCGTGTTGACGGAAAAATACTACAATTTTTACTGGATGTTAAATTGTGGAAGCTTTTTGATAAATTGCAAAAGAGGTTTAACCTTGTGTGCTTCCTGCTGACTTGTAGTTGAAAAGAGCAGAAATGTTGGAATTGTAAATGAATAGCAGATCCATCTGTTATCCATATATAGAATTTTTTCTATATTTCTGCACATAAAACAGGGCTCAAGCCTTCAGTCAATATGACAGAGCTATGGAGACAATTGGTTCCTTTCACAAACTCAATGATGAGAAATAACTGGGGAGGAGTGCCATTTATTGCAAGTTGAAATGAAGTCAGAGATATATAAGTCCATGGCATGCAGTGAACCGAGAAGCAAACTGCTGACATGAAATTCCAATTAGTCTAATTACAAGTGCCTTTCAACATATCAACTTTGATAATCACCACAAGGCTTTGACTAACATATTAAAAATGCATGATCTCTTCAGCTCATAAAATACCATTTTAACTCAAGATCAAATGTCTACTAGGTCTTTCGATATCAAAATATTACTTCATGATTGAGAATATGAAGCTCAAGCACCTTGACATTTCCAAACATGTACTCAAGAGGTGGAGTGTAGAAAACGCAACAAGAGCTCACCATATGCTTAGATTGTTACATAAATCAAAATTGCTAAACACTAAGCTTAAAGGTTGGAATTAAACTTGTTTTGGCAACATTTTTCACGGAAAAAGGAAAATGAAGAATGTTGATGCAGTAACAAGTCCCTGTAGATGATATGACAGATTCTTTGCAAATACAAGAAGCCAAGTTATACAAACATCCAATCTAAGAAGATAAATTGGGGCAAGAACCTGAGAAGAAGAGGTATTAAAGTGGAACGAAATTCCAACATAGGAAGATGCCACTGGAAATAAACAGCTTGTATGGGAACACAACATCACATGAACTGGTTAGAAAGCAAGAGGGCCAACTACCCCCACACACATGCCGCGACTCAATGTTAATAGGGGTGAGGAGTTCCACATAAGCAGGACCAAGGACTCATTTAGATTCAGTGATAATATTGAATTCGTGTATTTTTCAGACATTGACCATAAACTGAAGGATATCAATCAAATCACAATGGTTGTTCTCCAGTGTTAGCGTATATTTCATTATTAGTTATTACATTATTCTATGCTAACTATATTTGTTAGCATCTTTTATTTGGGCTCGTTGTTGTTAACGAGATCCACTTTATTAGGGCTAATTAGAGCCTACGATGTACTATTTAATTTGTTCAATAGAATAGTACTTTAATTGTTTTCTCTGACATGGTATCAGAGCAGGTGCAAGGAGACCTCACTCTGACTATGGTGGGATGAGTAATCAAGACACGCAACATTCAACGGCTCGCGAAGACTGGTAGCACTCAAACCAGTGGAGATCTAAGCGACGAACATTGTTGGTTGATTCACGATCCTGGAAATCATCTTCTATAGCATTTTGGCGACATCGTAGATGATTGTTCAACAAATCGTTGGTTTGAAGATTGAGCTTGGGTGATTATCGCAAGGGATCACGACTGATGGCGAAAGACTGCGTTTTGCAGGCAGATCATCGAATTCCTCCAACTGCACCTATAACCTTGGGAGCAGCGCGCTGATCGAAAGCGTCGTCGCTCATCGAAAAAGCGCCACCGACCGTTGAAGGGAGAGGTGCCACCGGACGAGCCACCATCGAGCGCTGCCTGTAGCAGTGCCGCTGTAGAAAGCACACGCAAGATCGCTTTGCAACAACGATTCTTAATGATGCAATTCGCTGATCAAACATTGGCCATTTTGTTGAGGCGCAAACGGACCTTGATTTTTGCAGTCTGAGATATCTGAAGGTTGGAGGTGAGTTGTGGTGTTGAGATTTGTTTGTCTGCCATTGTACAGACTGCCAACATGGGAGGAGAGCAGCCCCCATGAGGCACTACTAGTGGTAGTCGAGCGGACGTGCAACCGAAGAGGAACTGTGGAGGAGAGAAGCCCCCATCGCCTGGTCGCCACCCGAACGCAGCTCGAGCGCCACTTGAAGCCGCCGCCCGCACGCCACCCGAGCCACGACCGAGGTGGAGGCGCGGCATTGAAGGAGCTTTGGGCTCGTGGAGCCTCCTTTAGTAGGAGGGCGCCCAAGATCCTTAGCGGATCAGCCCGCTGGCTCACATGGTCGTGAGCCAAGCGGTTGGGCTCTGGGAGCCCTGAGGTCGCGGGATCAATTCCCGCCGACCCCCCCCCAAAGGTAATTATTTTTTTTGTTAAAGTTTTTAAATTTTTTTTTAATGTTTTTTTTTTAATTTTTTTCTAAATTTAATTAAATTTTCTTTCTTTAAAAAAAAATATATTTTAAATAAAAATCATTATTTGAAATATTTTTTTTGAAAAGAAATTATTTAATTAAATTTTTTGTGAAAAAGTTAAAAAAAAAAAAAAAAAACATTTAGGAAGAAATTTTTCAAACTTAACAAGGGGGTCATCATCACACCTCCAAACCTATTTTTTTAGGCTTCATAAATAGCAAACTTTGTTTGTTTGAAGTACTTCACACAGGGGGGATTTTTTTTTGGTGACATTTTGTGCTAATTTGCCTAGGAGGCAAGCTTTGTAAGAGAGGATAAATTTTGCAAAACCAAGGGGATAAATTTTGCAAAACCAAGGGGGGAAAAGCCTTATGGAGCGCCCATTTTTGCGCTTCCAGAAAATTTTGGGGCGCTGCCCCTTGGAACCCCGTACAAGGGAGATATAATTTTGCAAAAACAAGGGGGAAGACTTATAAGGGTGAATTTTCAGCAGTGATCGACACCTTAGTCAGATTATTTTTTGCAAAACTCTTTGTAAAAAGGTGCATTTTCAGCAGAGACCGACACCTTAAAAATGGGCAGATCAAAGAAAAAGCAAGCCCCAAAACAAACTGATGTTGCTAAATCAGTTAAAGACCCATACTTTCCACCAGAGATGGATGGGATGGATTTTTATGAGGATGGAAAATTTTCTACACTACACAGTGGTGTAAAATCCATTCTTAGAGATTTTGAAGATTCTGAAGACCTTCAGAAAAATGGTGTTCAAATCCCTATAGGAGTCATAAGGGCAGTCTGCATATCATTGATTTCTCTTGATATGGCCCAACGTAAAATCTACAGGGACTTTGGTGAGGAACTAGAGGTCAAAATGGTCAATGCTTGTAGTGACACAAGTGACCTTCAGCCCATTGTGGTGAATGCTTGTTGTGACACGAGTGACCTTCAGCCCATTGTGGCACATGCTTGTTGTGATACAGGCGACCTCATACCTTCTATGGTAGATATCAGTTGTAGCACATGTGATCTCATTTCAGTAGCAGATTTTGCTTGTGACACTAGTGACTTAACAACTGAACCTCCTCAAAAAGAGCTCCATAATATCATCAATAGCGACAAATGCAATATTGTTAAAAGCATTGATGAAGATGTTGAAATTGGGTGTTTTGAAAAACACACCAAAGGATTTGGTTCCAAAATGATGAAGAAAATGGGATTCAATGGTGAGAGATTAGGTAAACAAGAACAAGGCATTAAAACTCCAATAATGCTAAATGTCAGGGCAACGAATGAAGGCCTTGGCTATACTGGACAAGCAAGTACCTATTGGTCACGAATCCGCCATGAGGAAAGGATTTGTTGCTATTGCGCCCTGGACCCGCAAACCAACATTGAAAGGCCGGAAGGAAGGAATGCCTTTCGTGCCAATCTCCGGAGAAGGTCGTCTCATGTGGGTTTTATGGTTTGAGATGAGGGTGCGGGAAAGAGATAAAAATGTAGAAAGAATTTACAAATGATGTTGGAGTTGGGTGGGGGGAACTAACAGTATAACAACACATCAATCATCGCTACTTACTGCATTATGAATACAAAGCATAACCAGGAACTGCAAACCCTAAGTATACTTTTTGTATAAAGCAGGGTACGCACAACTACAATGGCTCCCTAGAAAACATTCTCCCTACAAGGAGAACTAACAGCACAATAGCGCATCAATCACCACTACGGACAGCAACAGAAAGCAACCAAGAGATGTCAGATCCGAGTATGTGTGTTATGCAAAGAATTTGTACGCACAGCTACAATGGTCCCCTAATAAACATTCTACCTACAAGGAGAACTAACAACACGACAATGCATCAATCACCACTACGTACAACAACATAGACATAACACACAAACTGAAGGAACTGCTACCACATTTATTCTATGTATCCTCTAATCAATTAGGTTCAAGGGTGCTCAGCCACCAAATGCTGAGATGAATCAACAAGCCATGACACAAGCAATGCCTCAGGTATTCCTGACCACCAAATGCTGAAACGAATCAACGAGCCGTGACACAGGAAAACGTAAAGCAAAAATGTAAAGGAGAGGCAGCATAAAAAATAGAAGCAGTAGAACAGAGCCAGGCATATACTTTATATTTATAAGCAGAAGCACAATTACAATGGTTCCCTAACAAACATTCCCCTTCCATCGCCTTATAATGAAAATGCGATGGGTATTTATAGCCCAAGTCCCTCCCGTTACATCAATGGGCACAAAGTCCCAGTCAAACACTAGCTGACAAAAGTGGCGATGGAGCTGCTAATGTTGACCTTTGTCGGACAGGACTGTACCTACAGCATGGTTCCCCTAAAGACCGGACAGCTACATGGTAGGGCGTTGGGTAGAACTTCTCATCAACCGAAATGTAGGCAGCTGGATCAGGTAGAACCTCCAATCAGCCTTAAATGAGGCAGCTGGCATAAGTGATGCGGCCCATGCTTGTCCTTTTGCTCGGCACGTCTTGGCTCAGATCCCGAAGCTGGACACTTGTCGGATGATGCTGTTTGACACGTGCTTGCCTTGAAAGGCAGTTTATCCAACTTCTCCCAGGATATGAGCGCCATCGGGTTGGGCAGGCAAAAAACAATGCAATTGGGAAGGTCTTCATGCCTTGGTCAAATTCTGAGTTTGTTTCCCTACTACGCACCTGTCAAAGGGCGCACTCCGACTTCGCTGTGAAGTCGGGTTGCGCATAGGTGAAAGCTGATTTCTGCTGCCGAACAGACTTCGCCCTGGAAAGGGGGAGCAGTCCAACTTCACTGCGAAGTCGGACTTCACCCCAAAACTTAGTCATTTTTCTTTCCAGCCTGCCAGCCTGTTACAAGGTGCGCCCAGAAAGAAAGGAGAAGTAGGACTTCGCACCAAAACTAGGAGAAGTCGGACTTCGCACCAAAACTGGGAGAAGTCGGACTTCGCACCAAAACTGGGAGAAGTCGGACTTCGCACCAACACTTAGCCATTTTTCAGGGCAACTACTGTCAAATTTGGGATCTGACTGAGGGGCTCCAAGAAAAAGGGGGGAAGAAAGAGAATGTAGGGAAGAGAGAGAAAGGGAGAGAAGAAGAAAGGGAAAGGGAGGAAGAGGAAAAAGGAAGAGCAGCACTGCTACAAAATTGAAAACATTGCACCCCGTGCAAAATGTGGCAACATTTTTGGTGGCTCGCAGGGTGTCGAGCTCGCCTCGACGCAAAGAATCCATGCCTTCATCCATTGGTAATAGATAAAATTGCTTCCCTTGCCTTCTGCTGCTCTAGCCGTTCTCCTCGCGATAACTGTTCTTCAGATTCACTTTCGATAGTCGCCTCCTCAGAATCATCTTCTGAATGCTCTCCAGCTCTAGCTTCTGCCTCGCAAATACGGTTGATGCTGAAAGGGTTTCAAGCGGCTGAGGGGATGGATGCGACGGTGAACGCGTGGCCTCAGCACTAACCACGGGTGAAGGGTTTGGGGTTTGACTCAGGGATAGAGAGTCGTTGGGGTCCTGAGCAAACTGGTTGAAAGAATGATGGCCACTAGAAGGCTGTGGAGATGGGGAGGAAGACACGGCCACGACTTGCTCGGATTGAGTGGGAGATGGAGTTGAAGTAGGGCCAAATGGAACTTGAGGGAGCGGGGCAGCGGACGTACCTACGGGCTCCGCCTAAGCCGATGCTGGATGGATGTCTACGGTTTTGGTTCTGGCGGCTGGCTCAGGATCATCCATAGAAACAACCTTTGGAGCGGCTGGACGCGACTGCGGCTCTGTGACTGACTGCTGCACTGTCAGGCTAGGTCGCCTGATCCTATCGACCCTCTTCCTCTTCTTCTCTTCTAGAACAATGGCTGGTTCGGGAGGAGAGGAAGTAGGTGCAGCGGGCGCTGATGTTCCCACGGTAAACTTGTACCGATTTTTGACTTGCAAAAGGTCCGCCGCTACCGGTCCGCTTGCTAGTGGCACCGGCGTCTTTTGTGCCTGAGGAGTCACCTCGGGCGTTGACTTGACTGATTCTTTTGCCTTTTCAGGTGCCACCTTGGAAACAACAGGTTGCATTGGGTCCACTTGGATATCTGCTGGGCCCGCATTGGCAGTTGTAAAAGTGTACAACTGTTGGGAGGAAGACCCTCCTTTACAACATTCAAAGGGACCTCGGGGAACGTAATCTCGAAATGCGAAAGGCCGCCAGCTGGCAATGTGCTGGTCATATAGAGTTGAAAAGTCATCATCAACGACCAGATTCTTCCTGATGGATTTATCGTGCTGCGTGTGGCACCTCATCTTCCAGAATTCAGTAACTTTTTCTTTTGACCAGTTAAGGCCTGCTAGCTTGGAGATGAATTTTTTAAATCTTGGAGAAGAGAACTTGTGGTCCGGGTTTCGCTCGGGGTCATATGCTACCTCCTCGCAGTAAAAATCCTGCCATGGAGGCCATGCTTCCATCGAGTCAATCTCCCAGTCGAGGTCAACATGGACCACATTGCATCTTTCTTCGATTATATCCGCCCGGGGGCAGATATGTACAAACTTTCCCCTTATCCCATATGGGTCGTATTTCCAGCGCTGTGGCAACAGAATCAGACCAATGTCAAAAAGCTCCCGCTCAAGATAGGCATGCTGTCCTACCTCAAAAATCTCAACGTTCACCCAGGAAAGAGGATATTGAAAGATCTGGCCCTTTCTCTTTCCCTGGTCGAACTCTTCCTCAACGTAATCCATCTACCGTGCAACCTCCATCCCAAACTGATGATCCGTGCACCAGTAGGGCAGCAGATGAGGTTTGCCCTTGAATCCATAGATTTTGACCACAATCCCCTGCGTCAGTCTAAAAATGTCCCCGAGCTTCTGATTTAGCAAATAGTTCGTCATTTCTTACGGGGGGCGAGGGATCTCGCCATCGCTGAAGACTGACATGACCAATCCCAGAAAGTTGAAGTTGAACTTGTAGTAAGACCCTTTCTGGTATAGGTCATCTGTCCAGTCATAAATGGGTTGTGATTCTCCCCTCTCATTCACCTTCTTCAGGTTAGGGATCTGCATCCGGGAGTGCAAATGATACAAACAAATCCAAGCCAAAAAGGAACTAAACCGAAATTCAGTTGACTGCTTTTTCTGGAGCTTCACCAGGCTGGAGTGAATGGCGTATGCAAGCTAGTCCACCTAGTCAAAAAATATGGGGCGCTTTCCACTTCTCTGCGCTGCTGGTTCATAGGATTCTCCGCACAGGAGACATTCTGCCAGTGCTAGCTGGTATGGCTATACCAGCTCGTCAGAGTCGCAGCTGAGGACCCACACCAGAATGGTGTATATGTACTTGCTCTAAAACCTGCTCAGGGGTATGGGGCCGGTTGGCCATTGTCCAGCTGTGAGCGGGGTGTTCAACTCTGAATTAAGGAAATCCCTCATCCTTTTTGTATGCGTGAAGCATCCTGCTTGCTCGCCCAGATTTATTTTCCTGACAATCATGCTGGAGTCATACTCCAACCCTAGGGTGAAAGCCGGCTGAACAGTCTCTTTGTGCAGCGCGAACAAGGGTTTACCGTTGGAGCTGCAAATTTGTCGGGTAGCTGGTCTGTAATGTCTGACAATTAGGTCTACCAGCTCCGGGCATTGATGGATAGGAGGGCACAAGAACCGAAAAAGGTTCGACTTATACGCAGCTCCGAAATGGTGAGAGGGCGAAACTTTGTCAACCCAACTCTCCACGTTTATCTGCAGCTTAGTCAGGCTCATAGAAAACGAGCCATCCTTGTATCCCGACAGGTAATTTACTGGTGGTGGTGGGGCTTGCCCACGCTATACTTTCTTTGGCCAGGATTTTGACTTTTTCTCCTATAGCATCTCACCCTTGGAACCACCCGTTCGCGGGAAATCTCCACTTTCGCGCCCCTCGCTATACTGAGCTTGTACTGGAAATTTTTCCTTGTCCATCCCTCCAAAACAACAATAATTACGAATTCTGGACGTTTGCACCAGATTTCGCAGTCACAGGAATAATCTGTACAATTTGGCATGTCTGGATGCATCATATCCCTTTTCTAGACAATGACAGTGTCATTAATGTCGTGCAAGAGGGGGTAGGTCGGCTGGCAAATGAAGGCGATATGATTTTTGGGTGGTCGCACAGGGGAATGTCTTGAAAGATGTACCCCGGCTACCGTGCCATGCTTATTTGATTGAGCTTTCTTTGAAGATTGTGCAATCATTAAATTTACCTTTGAACGCTGCGCCATGGCTCACGTCACTGCCGCAATCCGGGCACACTGCTCAAGAAAAACCCCTTTGGTGCGGAAACTCACTTCTTACTAACGCATTGCGCCTCTGGGCCCATACTTGGAATTTTTTATTCATTTTTTTTTTAAACCGTCCGAGCTGGCCCAATAGACAGGGCGCAATCGGACTTCGCCCCAAGGTTGGGCGCGATCCGACTTCGCCCGCGCAGTCGGACTTCGCCCGAAAATCGAGCGCAGTCCGAATTGCATGCGCAAGCTGGGCATAGTTCAAACTTCGCTTGCGTTAAGACTTGCCTTTCTTTTCAACTATGCCGAGGATCGGGCACAGTTCAACCTTTGCAACTTTTGAATGAGGCTTCGAATTTTTGTTGCCTTGTGATGGAGCGCGCTCGGACTTCGCCTGAAGTTTGTGCGAAGTTCGCACTTCGCACACAAGCTGAGCATAGTTCGAACTTCGTGCGAAAGCCGAGTGTATACAAACTTCGTGCGCGAAGTCGGAATTCACTCAAAAATTGAGCGCAGTCCGAACATACTCCTTTGCAGCTTCCCTCTTTCAAATTGCGCCCTTTGGTCGGTGCGCAGCCCAACTTCGCTGCGAAGTCGGGCAGCGCACTGCCACTTAGCCGTTTTCTGTTTTTACAAGCAGCTCCCTTCTACGAACTTCACTCCTTCTGAGGGGCGACAACAGATTTCACTGCGAAGTCTGTGCTTTCTCCCTTTGTCCTGTTTTACCTCAAACAAATGGAAAACTAAAAGCTGGAAAACTGTACATGCTAAAAATTATAAAAAAAGCATCAAGGAAATTTTTACAAAGAAGGGCCCCTCGGGCACCTTCAGCAGCGATAGATTTTTAAGTGGAACCCGTTAACGGGGATAGGTAGGAGCTAACCCTCCATATCCTGAAGTACGTAAGCATTGAACTGGTTCACCCGGGAAATCTAATAAGGGCCCTCCCAGAGGGCATCAAACTTCCCGTGGTCGCTTGGCTTCGCCTTGTATGAGTCCCACTTCAGCACCAAGTCCTCGATTTTAAAAACTCGAGCAGTGGTGCCTTTGCAAACCAGCCTTGAGTGGCTGCAATATGCTTGGTGAAGGCCTGGTATGCTTCTTCTTTGTCTTCTTCCAACTGCAGGAGTTGGCACAGTCTGTCATCCACCGAGTCTCCACTACTCCTGTCTTCGTCCAACATCCATAGGGCAGGGATTTCAATGTGTGTTGGCATGACAACCTCTTTGCCATAGACGAGTGCATAGGGGGACGTTCTGATGGATTTCTTGAATGAAACTATGTCCGCCCACAGCGCCCGATTTAGGAGTAAATGCCAAGTCCACTTGTTCTTGTCAATGGTCCTCCTGATGATTTTAAGGAGGTTCTTGTTAGTAGAATCGACGAGGCCATTCCCCTGCGGGTAGTAATTAGAAGAAATTTTGTGATAAATGCCAAGTTTGCCAGTGTACTCCGTGAGTACAGCGCCTATGAATCTCGGACCATTGTCTGTCACAATCAACTCTAGAACCCCAAAGCGGGTAATCAGGATCTCCAGGAACCTGATGACTGTTTCTTGGTCTGCATTTTTGGTTGGGATCGCCTCTGCCCACCGTGTGAAGTAGTCGGTGGCTGTAAGAATAAACTTGTGTCCGACAGAGGAATTAGGCGAGATCACCCCAATGAAGTCTAGACCCCATTGCTGGAACGAAGTCTCGACCTGAATCGGTTGAAGGGATAGGGGTGCTTTTCTATTTTTTCTAGCAAACCTCTGGCATTGATCACACTTAGAACAGACCACATAAGCGTTTGTAAATAGAGTGGGCCAATAGTACCTGGCTCTAATTATTTTTAAGGTCGTAGGACTTGCAGAATGATGACCTCCAGACATCTCAAAATGAAATTCTCCGAGGACCCTAGGCTGATCGGATTTCATGATGCACCGCAATAGGATGCCGTCAATATTTTTGAAGTAAAGCCCCTCGGGGTGAAGAGTGTACTTGAGTGCAACTAGCCGAAATCTCCTTCGTTGTGAGGCGTTCAGGTGATCGGGACATCTTTCGGTGCAGAAATATCTCACCAGTTCATTTGTACAATCACTCTCCTCCGATAAGGAGTTGGCTAGGTAGATGCTTATCGTTGTGTCCTCCCACTTACAGGCGGAGATGCCGGCTATAGCGCTTCGGGCCAGCTCCTGACACAAGGCTCGGCCTTTGATAAGCTTGGTGGGCCGCACTTCGATGTTGAACTCCTATATTTTTGCAATCCATCCTGCTCTCTTGTGACCCAGCTCTCCTTGTATGATGAAGCTTCGAACCTCCGGGTGAATCACGAAGATAGTCGTTTTGCTCTAGGAGACAAAATGCTTGAACTTTCAAAGGGATTTCATGACAGCGTGAACCTGTCGCTCTATAAAGTTGTACTTTTCCTCATGCGGTTGAATCACTTGGCTCAGGAACGCTATGGGGCACTCCTCACCATCGTCTCCCTTCTGAGTTAGGACTGCGGCATAACTTTTCGGTTCTCCCATCGCATACAGGATGAAGTCCTTGGAGTAGTCCGGGTTTATCAACACCGGAGCTTGCGTGATTCGAGCCTTGATTTCCTTGAAAGCTTTCCCTCTCTCATCAGTCCATTCATAAATTGTATATTTTTTTAGTAGTTCAGCCATAGGTTTGATCACCTGTGCAAAGTTCGGGATGAACTTCCGCACGAAGTTAATCTGGCCAAAGAAGGACTGCAGCCCTTTTTTATCGATTGGGGCTGGCAAGCGAAGGAGGGCTTCTGCTCTGTCAGGGTCAATGGCGAGGCCTTTCTCGGAGATGACATGTCCCAATAGCCTACCTTCTTTTACCGCGAAGACAGACTTCTTCGAGTTTATAGAAATGCCAAATTCTCGACACCTCTCAAATATTTGCCGCAGGTGGGAAACATGATCCCCTCTTTGGTGAGAGAAAACAGTCATGTCATCAAGGTAGATGACAATGATCTTATTGAGCAGCTCTCGGAAGGCCAGGTCCATGGCCCTTTGGAATGTGGCACCAGCATTGGATAAGCCAAAAGGCATGCGCTGATAGGCGAACGTCCCCCATTTGGTGGTGAACGCCGTCTTATGCTGGTCCTCATCCTTGACCCAAATCTGGTTGTAGCCAAAAAATCCATCTAAAAGTGAGAATCTCTGGGCTCCAACAACGATGTGTAGAATCTGGTCAATTTGGGGAAGCGGATAGTGGTCCTTGAGGGAAGCCTGATTCATGTTTCTGAAGTCGACACAAAGACGAATGTCACCATTATTTTTCCTCACAGGCACCAAATTCGTGACCCAAGATGAATGTTTGATGGGATAGATGATTTTGGCCTCCAACATCTTCAAGAGCTCTGCTTTCATCATGGCCTCAATTTTTGGATTTACGGCCCTCTGCTTCTGACGGAATGGCTTAGCACCATCCTCTAGCTCAATGGTATGCTGGATCACATTTCTGTCATACCCCTTCAAATCCTCGTAGCACCAGGCCACGATATCGGGGAACTCTCGACACAGTGATCTGATCTGCTCAAGTTCCTCCGACGTGCAGTCTGTCCCAACCTTGATAGTTTTACCAGGTTCAAGTTCCAGGTCGGCATACTGCTTTGGGTCTACATTGATCCTATGAGATATTGCTCTGTCATTCTGATCAAATAGACTCTCCAACGTAATCAGTCCTTTTTGGACATGATTATTTTTTAACTGTATCAACCCCTCATATTGCTCGTCATCAGGGTCTCTACCTTCGATTGAACCAACTTCGTTGACCAAAAATGTGACAATCTCCTCGTCACAATCAAACACCTGCCAGTGGGTGTCCTTATCAGGCACAGAAGGCCTGTAAATAGTGTGAACCGACTTCAGTTTTTGGACAACGTCATCAGCCAAAACGTACCTGGCTCCAACAGATGCCAGAATGTCAACGTGTTTGTTTTTCTCATGTGATATCGCCTTGACATTCAACGAGTCAAACGACTCCATCAGGTCCCACACCCGGTTGCGGTATGCCTTCAGATAGTGATGTTTGGAGGCGCACTTGTTCGTAACTTGGTGGCATACCAGCTCTGAATCTCCAAAGATCTGCAGGTGTTTGATTCCCAGCCTCTCCGCCTTTCGCAAACCCAAGCATAGGGCTTCGTACTCCACTGAGTTATTAGTGCAGCTCCAAGCCAACCTGTAGGTATAGTCCTTCTGGATCCCGATCGAAGAAACCAGAAGCACCCCTGCATCGGTGCCATTTTTGCATCGCGCGTCGTCAAAGAAAAGCTTCCACAACTTCTCAGGTGTAGGTCCCACTTCCTTTGCAGCTAACTTGTCAAGCCTCTCGGGCTGGGATCTGGGAAAGTCGGGACGAATGGGTTCCTGCACCCTGGACGGGAGTCTGCCGATAGAAATGATATCAGCTTCAACTTGCTGGGCAGCCTCGTACAGAGCAGGAAACTCATCTATTCTGGCAATCTTCAGGAGCAGGCATATTTCTGAGTTGAAGGATCTCAGGTAATAGTGAGCAGCCATGCTAGCTGAAGGCAGAAGCTCGCGAGGTACCCGTTTCCAGGATCTCGCAAACCTGATGTTAAAGTCAGACACCTCCTCTTGAGGGTGTCTCTGGATACTTTGGAACTAATGCAGCAGAGAAGTAGGATCAGCGGACTCGTTGCATCCTTTCACGAGCCTTCTGGCAAGCCGGGGCCATCCTGTGATGGATCCCTCTGGCAGCGATCTCCACCAGTAGAGAAGCTTTCCCCTCGGGGAAAGGGCCGCGAGACGGGTCTTCACACTCTCGTCAGTAATGGAATGCAATGCGGCCAGGGCAAGGATGTCCTGGATGTGCTCGTACGCCGTCTTGCCGTAGCCATCGTACGTAGGGATAGACTTTAAAGCAGCATGGGGCACAGCTTGCTGTCCGACCAGGGCCAAGGGCCCTGTAGAGTCCACCGCTAGGAAGAGATCATCGTCATTCTGCTGCAGGGCAGCCATTTCTTCTTCTTCTCCTCCGTCGGTTGTATACTCAGTGTCGGTACCTTCCGAGGATGTAGATGCCTCTTCTTCCTCGGCCTCTTCTATTTCGTACTCAGCTCCTCCGACCTCGGCTTCGGCTTCTTGAATTTCGGCCTCGGCCTCGTCGACACGAGCTTGCGGATCAGCCAGCCTGGCAATTTCGCCTCGAGCGTTGATGTCCAGTTCGTAAAAGTCAGGCAGGTTTCTCGGATCCCTTGCTCGCCACCTTCTTGTCTGCATGAAGGTGCTAGGACCGGTCTCTTGGACTCAGAGGATTTGTTCATGCAGAGTCGCCAGGTGTTCTGATTTTGAACAGCAATGAAGCGAACACCAGTGCTTCGATTCTGTTTGGGGGTGGGAAACTTCCTTGGCCCATCGAGTGCTCAGAAACTGTTGCGCCAGGTGGGACCAAGGTCCCACATTTGAAGAGAAGATTTGTTGCTATTGCGCCTTGGACCCGCAAACCAACATTGAAAGGCCGGAAGGAAGGGATGCCTTCCGTGCCAATCTCCGGAGAAGGCCGGCTCCTGTGGGGTTTTATGGTTTAAGCTAAGAGTGCAGGAAAGAGATAAAAATGAGGAAAGAATTTACAAATGTGATTGGAGTTGGGTGGGGGGAACTAACAGTACAGCAACACATCAATCACCGCTACTTACTGCATTATGAATACAAAGCATAACCAGGAACTGCAAAGCCTAAGTATACTTTCTGTATAAAGCAGGGTACGCACAGCTACAATGGCTCCCTAGCAAACATTCTCCCTACAAGGAGAACTAACAGCACGACAGCGCATCAATCACTACTACGAACAGCAACATAAAGCAACCAAGAGATGTCAGATCCGAGTATGTGTTATGCAGAGAATTTGTACGCACAGCTACAATGGTCCCCTAGCAAACATTCTCCCTACAAGGAGAACTAACAGCACAGCAATGCATCAACCACCACTACGTACAACAACATAAACATAACACACAAACTGAAGGAACTGCTACCACATTTATTCTATGTATCCTCTAATCAATTAGGTTCAAGAGTACTTGGCCACCAAATGCTGAAGTGAATCAACAAGCCATGACACAAGCAATGCCTCAGGTATTCCTGACCACCAAATGCTGAAATGAATCAACGAGCCGTGACACAGGAAAACGTAAAGCAGAAATATAAAGGAGAGGCAGCATAAAAAATAGAAGCAGTAGAACAGAGCCAGACATATACTTTATATTTATAAGCAGAAGCACAATTACAATGGTTCCCTAACAGACATTCCCCTTCCACCGCTTTACAATGAAAATGTGGTGGGTATTTATAGCCCAAAGTTCCCCCCGTTACATTAATGGGCACAAAGTCCCAGTCAAACATTAGCTGACAAAAGCAGCCGCGGAACTGCTGATGCTGACCTCTGTCGGGCTGGACTGTACTCTCGGCATGGTCTCCTTGAAGGTTGAACAGCCACGTGGCAGCGCGTTGGGTAGAACTTTATATTGACAGGAATGCGGGTAGCTGAGGTAGGTGGAAACTCACATCAGCATTAAATGAGGCAGCTGGCATAAGTAGTGCGGCCCATGCTTGTCCTTTCGCTCGGCACGTATTGGCTCAGATCCCAAAGCTGGACACTTGTCAGATGATGCTGTTTGACACGTGCTTGCCTTGAAAGGCAATTTATCCAACTTCTCCCAGGATATGAGCGCCATCGGGTTGCGCAGGCAGAAAACAACGCAGTTGGGAAGGTCTTCATGCCTTGATCAAATTCTGAGTTTGTTTCCCTACTGCGCACCTGTCGAAGGGCGCACCCCGACTTCGCTGCGAAGTCGGGTTGCGCACAAGTGAACGCTGATTTCTACTGCCGAACGGACTTCGCCCTTGAAAGGGGGAGCAGTCCGACTTCACTGCGAAGTCGGACTTCGCCCCAACACCTAGTCATTTTTCCTGCCAGCCTGCCAGCCTGATACAAGGTGCGCCCAGAAAGAAGGGAGAAGTCGGACTTCGCACCAAAACTGGGAGAAGTCGGACTTCGCTCTGACACTTAGCCATTTTTCAGGGCAACTGCTGTCAAATTTGAGATCTGACTGAGGGGCTCCAAGAAAGGGGGGAAGAAAGAGAATGTAGGGAAGAGAGAGAAAGGGAGAGAAGAAGAAAGGGAAAGAGAGGAAGAGGGAAAAGGAAGAGCAGCATTGCTACAAAACTGAAAACATTGCACCCCGTGCAAAATGTGGCAACATTTTTGGCGGCTCGCGGGGTGTCGAGCTCGCCTCGGCGCAAAGAATCCATGCCTTCATCCATTGGGTGTAGAGGAAATTGCTTCCCCTGCTTTCTGCTGCTCTAGCCGTTCTCCTCGCGGCAACTGTTCTTCAGATTCACTTTCGGCAGTCGCCTCCTCAGAATCCTCTTCCGAACGCTCTCCAGCTCTGGCTTCTGCCTCGCAGATGCGGTTGTATGCGGCCTGGGCTTGGCCCCAGGCCTCTGCTTCGAATGGTCGGCGGTCAGCAACTTCTTCTAATGCTGCGTGGAAAGCAGCGACCGCGTGCAGGTCGATGGTGAGGTATCTTTTTCCCAGCTCCTGGAAGTAGGAGCTGATCTTGCAGCACTTGGACACCATCTGGGTGACCTGACTTTCTTGAATTGGCTCGGTCCAGCTATCAATTTCATTCTTTTTCACCTGCTCATGGGTGAGAAACTCACCATTCTCAACGAAGCCCGGGCACCCTAATTCGGAGAGAGCGTGAAAGGGAGCCATACAAATGTCTCTTTCATGTTCAAATGCATCCACCATTCGTCTGGCAACCCTCACCTCTTCTTCTCTTCCAGAACAATGGCTGGTTCGGGAGGAGAGGAAGTAGGTGCAGCGGGCGCTGATGTTCCCACAGTAAACTTGTACCGGGGTTTGACTTGCAGAAGGTCTGCCGCTGCCGGTCCGTTTGCTGGTGGCGCTGGCGTCTTTTGTGCCTGAGGAATCACCTCGGGCGTTGACTTGACTGATTTTTTCGCCTTTTCGGGCACCACCTTGGAAGCAACAGGTTGCATTGGGTCCACTTGGATATCTGCTGGGCCCGCACTGGCAGTTGTAAAAGTGTACAACTGTTGGGAGGAAGACCCTCCTTTATAACCCTCAAAGGGACCTCGGGGAACGTAATCTCGAAATGCGAAAGGCCGCCAGCTGCCAATGTGCTGGTCATATAGAGTTGAAAAGTCATCATCAACGGCCAGATTTTTCCTGATGGATTTATCGTGCTGCGTGCGGCACCTCATCTTCCAGCATTCAATAACTTTTTCTTTTGGCCAGTTCAGGCCTGCTAGCTTGGAGATGAATTTTTTAAATCCAGGAGAAGAAAACTTGTGGTCCGGGTTTCGCTCGGGGTCATATGTTACCTCCTCGCAGTAAAAATCCTGCCACGGAGGCCATGCTTCCATCGAGTCAATCTCCCAGTCGAGGTCAACATGGACCACATCGCATCTGTCTTCGATTATATCTTCCCGGGGGCAGATATGTACAAACTTTCCCCTTATCCCGTATGGGTCGTATTTCCAGTGCTGCGGCAGCAGAATCAGACCAATGTCGAAAAGCTCCCGCTCGAGATAGACATGCTGTCCTATCTCAAAAATCTCAACGTTCGCCCAGGAAAGAGGGTATTGAAAGATCTGGCCTTTTCTCTTTCCCTGGCCGAACTCCTCCTCAACGTAATCCATCCGCCGCGCAACCTCCATCCCAAACTGATGATCCGTGCACCAGTAGGGCAGCAGATGAGGTTTGCCCTTGAATCCGTAGATTCTGACCACAATCCCCTGCGTCAGTCTAAAAATATCGCCGAGCTTCTGATTCAGCAAATAGTTCGTCATTTCCTGCGGGGGGCGAGGGATCTCACCATCGCTGAAGACTGACATGACCAATCCCAGAAAGTTGAAGTTGAACTTGTAGTAAGACCCTTTCCGGTATAGGTCATCCGTCCAGTCATAGACGGGCTGTGGTTCTCCCCTCTCATTCACCTTCTTCAGGTTAGGGATCTGCATCCGGGAGTGCAAATGATACAAACAAAGCCAAGCCAAAAAGGAACTGAACCGAAATTCAGTTGACTGCCTTTTCTGGAGCTTCACCAGGCTGGAGTGAATGGCGTATGCAAGCCAGTCCGCCCAGTCGAAAAAGATGGGGTGCCTTCCACTTCTCTGCGTTGCTGGTTCATAGGATTCTCCGCACAGGAGACATTCTGCCAGTGCTAGCTGGTACGGCTGTACCAGCTCGTCAGAGTCGCAGCCGAGGACCCACGCCAGAATGGTGTATATGTATTTGCTCTGAAACCTCTCCAAGGGTATGGGGCCGGTTGGCCATTGTCCAGCTGCGAGCGGGGCGTTCAGCTCTGAATTGAGGAAATCCCTCATCCTTTTTGTATGCGTGAAGCGTCCCGCTTGCTCGCCCAGATTTATCTTTCTGAAAATCGTGCTGGAGTCATACTCCAACCCTGGGGCGAAAGCAGGCTGGACAGTCTCTCTGCGGAGTGTGAACAAGGGTTTACCGTTGGAGCTGCAAATTTGTCGGGTAGCTGGTCTGTAATGTCTGACAATTAGGTCTACCAGCTCCGGGCATTGATGGACAGGAGGGCACAAGAACCGGAAAAGGTTCGACTTGTACGCTGCCCCGAAATGGTGAGAGGGCGAAACTTTGTCAGCCCAATTTTCCACATTTACCCGCAGCTTAGTAAGGCTCATGGAAAACGAGTCGTCCTTGTACCCCGACAGGTAATTAACCGGCGGTGGTGGGGCTTGCCCACGCTGTACTTTCTTTGGCCGGGATTTTGACTTTTGCTCCTGCGGCATCTCACCCTTGGAACCACCCGTTTGCGGGAAATCTCCACTTTCGCGCCCCTCGCTAGACTGAGCTTGTACTGGCAACTTTCCCTTGTCCATCCCACCGAAACAACAATAATTACGAATTCTGGACGTTTGCACCAGATTTCGCAGTCACAAGAATAATCTGCACAATTTGGCATGTCTGGATGCATCAGACCCCCTTTTCTAGACAATGACAGCGTCATTAATGTCGCCCAGGATGGGGTAGGTCGGCTGGCAAATGAAGGCGTTATGATTTCTGGGTGGCCGCGCAGGAGAATGTCTTGAAAGATGTACCCCGGCTGCCGTGCCATGCTTCTTTGATTGCGCTTTCCTTGAAGATTGCGCAATCATTAAATTTGCCTTTGAACGCTGCGCCATGGCTGACGTCACTGCCGCAATCCGGGCACACTGCTCAAGAAAAAACCCCTTTGGTGCGGAAACCCACCTCTTACTAACGCAATGCGCCCTGGGCCCATACTTGGAATTTTTTATTCATTTTTTAAACCGTCCGAGCTGGCCCAATAGACAGGGCGCAATCGGACTTCGCCCCAAAGTTGGGCGCGATCCGACTTCGCCCGCGCAGTCGGACTTCGCCCGAAAATCGGGCGCAGTCCGAACTGCGCGAAGTTCGCACTTCGCGCGCAAGCTGGGCGTAGTTCAAACTTCGCTTGCGTTAAGACTTGCCTTTCTTTTCCAACTGCGCCGAGGATCGGGCGCAGTCCAACCTTTGCAATCCGGATGAGGCTTCTGATGGTACTTAGAGTTTGTTGCCTTTTGTGATGGGGTGCACGAGCTGCGCTCAGAAAATGGAGCGCGCTCGGACTTCGCCCAAAGTTCGGGCGAAGTTCGCACTTCGCGCGCAGTTTGCGCGAAGTTCGCACTTCGCGCGCAAGCTGAGCGCAGTTCGAACTTCGCGCGAAAGCCGAGTGTATACGGACTTCGCTCAAAAATTGAGCGCAGTCCGAACATACTCCTTTGCAGCTTCCTTCTTTCAAATTGCGCCCTTTGGCCGATGCGCAGCCCGACTTCGCTGCGAAGTCGGGCAGCGCACTGCCACTTAGCCGTTTTCTGTTTTCACAAGCAGCTCCCTTCACGAACTTCGCTCCTTTTGAGGGGCGACAACAGACTTCGCTGCGAAGTCTGTGCTCTCTCCCTTTGTCCTGTTTTGGCTCAAACAAATGGAAAACTGAAAGCTGGAAAACTGTACATGCTGAAAAATAAAAAAGCATAAGGGAAATTTTTACAAAGAAGGGCCCCTCGGGCACCTTCAGCAGCGGTAGATTTTTAAGTGGAACCCGTTAACGGGGATAGGTAGGAGCTGACCCTCCATATCCCGAAGTACGTAAGCATTAAACTGGTTTACCCGGGCAATCTGATAAGGGCCCTCCCAGAGGGCATCGAACTTCCCGTGGTTGCCCGGCTTCGCCTTATATGAGTCCCACTTCAGCACCAAGTCCCCGATTTTAAAAACTCGGGCAGTGGTGCCTTTTGCAAACCAGCCTTGAGTGGCTGCAATATGATTGGTGAAGGCCTGGTATGCTTTTTCTCTGTCTTCTTCTAACTGCAGGAGTTGGCACAGTCTGTCATCCATCGGGTCTCCACTGCTCCTGTCTTCGTCCAACATCCATAGGGCAGGGATTTCAATGTGAGATGGCATGACAGCCTCTTTGCCATAGACGAGTGCATAGGGGGACGTTCTGATGGATTTCTTGAATGAAACTCTATCCGCCCACAGCGCCCGGTTCAGGAGTAAATGCCAAGTCCGCTTGTTCCTGTCAATGGTCCTCCTGATGATCTTCAGGAGGTTCTTGTTAGTAGACTCGGCAAGGCCATTCCCCTGCAGGTGGTAATTAGAAGACATTTTGTGATAAATGCCAAGTTTGCCAGTGTACTCCGTGAGTACAGCGCCTACGAATCCCGGACCATTGTCCGTCACAATTGACTCTGGAACCCCGAAGCGGGTAATCAGGCTCTCCAGGAACCTGATGACCGTTTCTTGGTCTGCATTTTTGGTTGGGATCGCCTCTGCCCATCGTGTGAAGTAGTCGGTGGCTGTAAGAATGAACTTGTGTCCGGCAGAGGAACTAGGCGAAATCACCCCAATGAAGTCTAGACCCCATTGCTGGAACGGAGTCTCGGCCTGAATCGGTTGAAGGGGCAGGGGTGCTTTTCTGTTTCCGCCAGCAAACCTCTGGCATTGATCACACTTGGAACAAACCGCATAAGCGTCTGTAAATAGAGTGGGCCAATAGTACCCGGCTCTAATTATTTTTAAGGCCGTAGGCCTTGCAGAATGATGACCTCCAGGCATCCCGGAATGAAAATCTCCGAGGACCCTAGGCTGGTCTGATTTCGTGACGCACCGCAATAGGATGCCGTCAATGTTTTTGAAGTAAAGCCCCTCGGGGCGAAGAGTGTACTTGAGTGCACCCAGCCGAAATCTCCTTCGTTGTGAGGCGTTCAGGTGATCGGGACATCTTCCGGTGCAAAAATATCTCACCAGTTCATCTGTCCAATCACTCTCCTCCGATAAGGAGTTGGCTAGGTAGATGCTTGTCGCTGTGTCCTCCCACTTACAGGCGGAGATGCCGGCTACAGCGCTTCGGGCCAATTCCTGACACAAGGCTCGGCCCTTGATAAGCTTGGTGGGCCGCACTTCGATGTCGAACTCCTGGATTTTTGCAATCCATCCTGCTCTCTTGTGACCCGGCTCTCCTTGTATGATGAAGCTCCGAACGTCCGGGTGAATCACAAAGACAGTCGTTTTGCTCTGGGAGACAAAATGCCTGAACTTTCGGAGGGATTTCATGACAGCGTGAACCTGCCGCTCTATAAAGTTGTACTTTTCCTCATGCGGCTGAATCACTTGGCTCAGGAACGCTATGGGGTGCTCCTCGCCATCGTCTCCCTTCTGAGTCAGGACTGCGGCGTAACTTTCCGGTTCTCCCACCGCATAGAGGATGAAGTCCTTGGAGTAGTCCGGGTTTATCAACACCGGAGCTTGCGCGATTCGAGCCTTGATTTCCTCGAAGGCTTGCTCTCTCTCATCAGTCCATTCATAAATTGTATCTTTTTTCAGCAGTTCGGCCATAGGCTTGATCACCTGTGCGAAGTCCGGGATGAACTTCCGCACGAAGTTAATCTGGCCGAAGAAGGACTGCAGCCCTTTTTTATCGATTGGGGCTGGCAAGCGAAGGAGGGCTTCTGCTCTGTCAGGGTCAATGGCGAGGCCTTTCTCGGAGATGACATGTCCCGACAACTTACCTTCTTTTACCGCGAAGACGGACTTCTTCGGGTTTATAGAAATGCCGAATTCTCGACACCTCTCAAATATTTGCCGCAGGTGGGAAACATGATCCCCTCTTTGGTGAGAGAAAACGGTCATGTCATCAAGGTAGATAACAATGATCTTATTGAGCAGCTCTCGGAAGGCCAGGTCCATGGCCCTTTGGAATGTGGCACCAGCATTGGATAAGCCGAAAGGCATGCGCTGATAGGCGAACGTTCCCCATTTGGTGGTGAACGCCGTCTTATGCTGGTCCTCATCCCTGACCCAAATCTGGTTGTAGCCGGAAAATCCATCTAAAAGTGAGAATCTCTGGGCTCCAGCAACGATGTGTAGAATCTGGTCGATTTGGGGAAGCGGATAGTGGTCCTTGAGGGAAGCCTGATTCAGGTTTCTGAAGTCGACACAGAGACGAATGTCGCCATTCTTTTTCCTCACGGGCACCAAATTCGCGACCCAGGATGAATGTTTGATGGGGTAGATGATTTTGGCCTCCAGCATCTTCAAGAGCTCGGCTTTCATCATGGCCTCAATTTTTGGATTTACGGCCCTCTGCTTCTGTCGGAATGGCTTGGCGCCATCCTCTAGCTCAATGGTATGCTGGATCACATTTCTGTCATACCCCTTCAAATCCTCGTAGCACCAGGCCACGATATCGGGGAACTCTCGGCACAGTGATCTGATCTGCTCAAGTTCCTCCAACGTGCAGTCTGTCCCAACCTTGATAGTTTTACCAGGTTCAAGTTCCAGGTCGGCATACTGCTTCGGGTCTACTTTGATCCTATGAGATATAGCTCTGTCATTCTGATCAAACAGACTCTCCAATGTAATCAGTCCTTTTGGGACATGATTATTTTTTAACTGTATCAACCCCTCATATTGCTCGTCATCAGGGTCTCTACCTTCGATTGAACCAACTTCGTTAACCAAAAATGTGACGATCTCCTCGTCACAATCGAACACCTGCCAGTGGGTGTCCTTATCGAGCACGAAGGCACTGTAAATAGTGCGAACCGGCTTCGGTTTACGGACAACGTCATCGGCCGGAACGTGCACGGCTCCAACGGACGCCAGAATGTCAGCGTGTTTGTTTTTCTCACGTGATATCGCCTTGACATTCAACGAGTCAAACGACTCCATCAAGTCCCACACCCGGTTGCGGTACGCCTTAAGATAGTGTTGTTTGGAGGCGCACTTGTTCGTAACCCGGTGGCACACCAGCTCCGAATCTCCAAAGATCTGCAGGTGTTTAATTCCCGACCTCTCCGCCTTTCGCAAACCCAAGCACAGGGCTTCGTACTCCGCCGAGTTGTTAGTGCAGCTCCAGGCCAACCTGTAGGTATAGTCCTTCTGGATTCCGGTCGGAGAAACCAGAAGCACCCCTGCACCGGCGCCATTTTTGCATCGTGCGCCGTCAAAGAAAAGCTTCCACAGCTTCTCAGGTGCAGGTCCTACTTCCTTTGCAGCTGACTTGTCAAGCCTCTCGAGCTGTACAATGGTGTAACAACCCTGCTCTGTCCCAATTACGGCATTGAAATCCCGCAAAGAGAACTCATCTTCAAGCTGTAGCACTTCGAGGGCTTGCTCTGTCAGCTCTACTGTCACCAGTTCTTCCTCCGACAGCTGGACCATACAGTCCGACTCTTCTCCGGGTATCTTCTCTACTAGGAAGGTGGAAGGCTTCTCATTAAAGATTTTCAGTCTCCTTCCTTTGAAGGGCACTTCCATGTGTGAGTAGTCTAGAGACAGGTACCCGCCCAGCTTCGCGGTGAACTCCCGGGAGAGACACATGCCGAAGTAGGGAGCCAGGTCGACAACTACGACCTCTTGGATGACCACGATGTCGAGAGCCTTATGCAGCCGGATAGGGATGTCCTTTATGACACCAACTGTCTTGACAGGGGTGCCGTCTAATTGCAGCACGCCTTGGCTGCTCCTTGTGTACTCCATCCCGATCTCATCGCAGACGGCTTTCGGCATAACAGTCGTGGAAGCGCCAGAGTCCACCATGCAGTTGTGAACTATGTGCCCTTGCATCCGTAAAGACAGATAGAAGGGAGGCGGTCTGTTCTTCCCGGTGGCTGAGACTGTTAAAGGTTGAACCAGGACAGCGGGCTGTATACGCTTGCGTTCTTCATGTTTTTCAGAGATTCTTGCAGCAGATCCACCTGGCACGGGAGCCAGAAGAGCATCGTACATGCTGATTCTAGCGGGTGTTCTTTTCAACTCGTCTACTATGCTGTAGCCCGAGGTGCTAGCTCCTTCTGCTTCTTTTGTCGGCTCATACTTCGTCCGGTACTGCTGGGTGGCCTCAACTCTCTGTCTCTTGGTCAGAGACGGGTACTTCAGCTTCTCCTGGGCTTGTTCTTTGGTTTCAGCTGGAGGCCGAGGTACAGGAGCTTTAGCCGGAGCTGGAGCTTTCGCTATAGGAGGCTTGGCTGGAACAGGGGCAGCCTTTGCCGGAGGAGGCTTGGCTGGAGCTTTGTCTTTGGATGCCTTCTCCTGGGCTGTGTAGGGCCACAGCCGCTTGTATGGTGGCAGCCCACCGGGCTGCGCCTTTTCTCTTCTGGCATATACCTGCAAAGGCTTGGCAGCATCTGCAGTTTTCTTTTCTTCCTTGGCGGGCGGCACTAGATTCTCCTCTGGGAGGGCAAAGTTGGCTTCGTCGTCCAGGATCATGTAGAGTTCATCGTCCTCTATGGCGTTGCCGGCCAAAGTCTGGATGTAGTGCTGGTGCAGTGTGCAGTCTTCCTCCGAATGCGGGTCATTGCACGTAGTGCACCAGTTAACCTGATCGGAAGGACCAGGTTGGTCTTCTATAGCAGCATTTCTCGGAGGCGGACGCCTCTGCAGCTGGTGCTCTGGGGGCTTGTCTTTTGTCAGTGTCGGGGGCAGATATGGCCTCCTAGGAGCGAGGTCCATCTGGGCCTGCTTCTTCTTCAGAGCGGTCATGTCATTGGACATGGCATGATAACTTGAGGCCAAAGCCCGTACCTCCTGAAGGATTGTATTCTGAATATTATTGTCAGGAGGCGGCAACTGTGCCGGTGGAGGCAATGCGGCTAATGGAGGAGGGTTGGAATAAGGTGCGTACTGCGGGGGAGCAGGGAGTGCTGGAAAATGCGGAGCAGGAGGAGGCGGGTGAGGATAATGCATTTGCGGCGGGCCATAAGGAGTTACGACCGGCGCCGGATTCCATTGCTGCTGGGGTTGCTGCCTGATGTGGACGGCGCACCACCAGAAGCAGGCGGATACTGGGATCTGGGAAAGTCGGGATGAATGGGTTCCTGCACCCTGGACGGGAGTCTGCCGATGGAAATGATATCAGCTTCAGCTTGCTGGGCAGCCTCGTACAGAGCAGGAAACTCATCTATTCTGGCAATCTTCAACAGCAGGCATATGTCTGAGTTGAAGGATCTCAGGTAATAGTGAGCAGCCATGCCAGCTGAAGGCCGAAGCTCGCGAGGTACCCGTTTCCAGGATCTCGCAAACCTGATGTTAAAGTCAGACACCTCCTCTTGAGGGTGTCTCTGGATACTTTGGAACTGATGCAGCAGAGAAGTAGGATCAGCAGACTCGTTGCATCCTTTCACGAGCCTTCTGGCAAGCTGGGGCCATCCTGTGATGGATCCCTCTGGCAGCGATCTCCACCAGTAGAGAAGCTTTCCCCTCAGGGAAAGGGCCAGCAGACGGGTCTTCACACTCTCGTCAGTAATGGAATGCAATGCGGCCAGGGCAAGGATGTCCTGGATGTGCTCGTATGCCGTCTTGCCGTAGCCGTCGTACGTAGGGATAGACTTTAAAGCAGCAGGGGGCACAGCTTGCTGTCCGACCAGGGCCAAGGGCCCTGTAGAGTCCACCGTCGGGAAGAGATCATCGTCATTCTGCTGCAGGGCAGCCATTTCTTCTTCTTCTCCTCCGTCGGTTGTATACTCAGTGTCGGTACCTTCCGAGGATGTAGATGCCTCTTCTTCCTCGGCCTCTTCTATTTCGTACTCAGCTCCTCCAGACCTCGGCTTCGGCTTCTTCTTGAATTTCGGCCTCGGCCTCGTCGACACGAGCTTGCGGATCAGCCAGCCTGGCAATTTCGCCTCGAGCGTTGATGTCCAGTTCGTAAAAGTCAGGCGGGTTTCTCGGATCCCTTGCTCGCCACCTTCTTGTTTGCATGAAGGTGCTGGGACCGGTCTCTTGGACTCAGAGGATTTGTTCGTGCAGAGTCGCCAGGTGTTACGATTTTGAACGAGCAATGAAGCGAACACCAGTGCTTCGATTCTGTTTGGGGGTGGGAAACTTCCTTGGCCCACCGAGTGCTCAGAAACTGTTGCGCCGGTGGGGTGATCGAAAATCTCTCTTCAAATGTGGGACCTTGGTCCCACAGCGTCTGAGCTGGTTACGAATTGCCATGAGGAAAGGATTTTGTGTTAATGCGCCCAGATTCGCCCACCAACATTGAAAGGCCGGAAGGAAGGGATGCCTTCCGTGCCAATCTCCGGAGAAGGCCGGCTCCTGTGGGTTTTTATGGTTTGAGATAAGAGTGCAGGAAAGAGATAAAAATGCGGAAAGAATTTACAAATGTGATTGGAGTTGGGTGGGGGGAACTAACAGTACAGCAACACATCAATCACCGCTACTTACTGCATTATGAATACAAAGCATAACCAGGAACTGCAAAGCCTAAGTATACTTTCTGTATAAAGCAGGGTACGCACAGCTACAATGGCTCCCTAGCAAACATTCTCCCTACAAGGAGAACTAACAGCACGGCAGCGCATCAATCACCACTACGGACAGCAACAGAAAGCAACCAAGAGATGTCAGATCCGAGTATGTGTGTTATGCAGAGAATTTGTACGCACAGCTACAATGGTCCCCTAGCAAACATTCTCCCTACAAGGAGAACTAACAGCACGACAATGCATCAATCACCACTACGTATAGCAACATAAACATAACACACAAACTGAAGGAACTGCTACCACATTTATTCTATGTATCCTCTAATCAATTAAGTTCAAGAGTACTTGGCCACCAAATGCTGAAGTGAATCAACAAGCCATGACACAAGCAATGCCTCAGGTATTCCTGACCACCAAATGCTGAAATGAATCAACGAGCCGTGACACAGGAAAACGTAAAGCAAAAATATAAAGGAGAGGCAGCATAAAAAATAGAAGCAGTAGAACAGAGCCAGGCATATACTTTATATTTATAAGCAGAAGCACAATTACAATGGTTCCCTAACAGACATTCCCCTTCCACCGCTTTACAATGAAAATGTGGTGGGTATTTATAGCCCAAAGTCCCTCCCGTTACATTAATGGGCACAAAGTCCCAATCAAACACTAGCTGACAAAAGCGGCGATGGAGCTGCTAATGCTGACCTTTGTCGGACAGGACTGTACCCGCAGCATGGTCTCCCTGGAGGCTGGACAGCTACGTGGCAGCGCGTTGGGTAGAACTTCTCATCGGCAGGAATGCGGGCAGGCTGGAGGTAGGTGGAACCTCCAATCAGCTTTAAATGAGGCAGCTGGCATAAGTAGTGCGGCCCATGCTTGTCCTTTTGCTCGGCACGTCTTGGCTCAGATCCCAAAGCTGGACACTTGTCGGATGATGCTTGTTTGACACGTGCTTGCCTTGAAAGGCAGTTTATCCAACTTCTCCCAGGATATGAGCGCCATCGGGTTGCGCAGGCAGAAAACAGCGCAGTTGGGAAGGTCTTCATGCCTTGATCAAATTCTGAGTTTGTTTCCCTACTGCGCACCTGTCGAAGGGCGCACTCCGACTTCGCTGCGAAGTCGGGTTGCGCACAGGTGAAAGCTGATTTCTGCTGCCGAACGGACTTCGCCCTGGAAAGGGGGAGCAGTCCGACTTCGCTGCGAAGTCGGACTTCGCCCCAACACTTAGTCATTTTTCCTGCCAGCCTGCCAGCCTGATACAAGGTGCGCCCAGAAAGAAGGGAGAAGTCGGACTTCGCACCAAAACTGGGAGAAGTCGGACTTCGCTCTGACACTTAGCCATTTTTCAGGGCAACTGCTGTCAAATTTGAGATCTGACTGAGGGGCTCCAAGAAAGGGGGAAGAAAGAGAATGTAGGGAAGAGAGAGAAAGGGAGAGAAGAAGAAAGGGAAAGAGAGGAAGAGGGAAAAGGAAGAGCAGCACTGCTACAAAACTGAAAACATTGCACCCCATGCAAAATGTGGCAACAGATACCAGTAATACCGTGTTTGTAAATCCTAAATCTCCTACATCTCCTAAAAAGCATTGTTGCAATCATTGTGGCAAAACAAGTCATGTTGCAGCTAAGTGTTGGAGATTACATCCTTGTGATTTTTGTGGATGTACAAATCACTCTTCTTCAAGATGTTGGTACAAAGTGAAAATGACCAACAAGGTTCATATTGATTGTGGATGGATAGATCTCACACAATGGACCATGATGAAATAAATGTTGTATGGCTTCTACCGAAAAGGTAAAACCTATGGTAGACCTCGAGGCAAATCCAGTGACAGACCTAAAGACAGACCCCGAGACAAAGTTCCAGAGGCAGATCTACAGGCAGATCCAGAGGCAATGATCCAGAGGCAGATTCATAGGCAGATCCAGAGATAGACCCAGTGGTACAAATTCTAGAGGTAAGCTTAGAGCCAGAGCCGAGCCGAAGACAAAGCATGAGCCATCATTCTTTCATTTCTATTCTTCTTCACTGTATTGGGGCAGTTATATACTTTACCCAAATATTGTTGTATGGGGGGATATTAGCATAACTAGTAGTTATATCATTACCCAAATAATGTAATAAGGGGGGATGTTAGCGTATATTTCATTATTAGTTATTACATTATTCTATGCTAACTATATTTGTTAGCATCTTTTATTTGGGCTCGTTGTTGTTAACGAGATCCACTTTATTAGGGCTAATTAGAGCCTACGATGTACTATTTAATTTGTTCAATAGAATAGTACTTTAATTGTTTTCTCTGACATCCAGGATAGTACTTACATTCATCCCCTTAAACTTCCAAATGAAATCCAAGCCTTTTTCGAACAATTTCTTTGTGAAGCTACAGATGATATCTAACATCAATGCAACAAAAGCTACTTGATAATATTCCCCTTTCAATTGTCAAAAGAGAAAATTTAGCCTGATGTCTCTCATACAATTGCATTATGCAATCTTCTCTTTGGAAGCTTAGTCTTCTCTTGCATTTGGTGGATTTCCTACATAAATTTTCCATCAGTTTTAGCACACTTTCAAGGCCGACTTCTTGATGTTAGACTTTTAATAGTCCAACAGATATTTTATGGAGATGAAAATTCTTATCTCCAATGAAAGCCAAGGCAGACACCTTAGTCATAGTTGGTAAATAACCTTACGCAAAACAATATACAAGGTTATTTCTAGAATCATTGTACATACCACAATATCTCGTGCAAGTGATCATTTCCCCTGCACAGGTGGTTTCAAAAGGTTACTGATTCCAACACTGTTATTTCATCAGCTCAATAGATCATGCATTCATTATATGTTAAGTCCAATAGTTTGTAATGATCACCAATCTTGATATGTTGAAAGCAATTTTTAATTAGACCTGTCAAAAATTTGCTTCTCTACACACTCCATGTAAACTACAATCTCTTGTGCAGGGCATATTTCCCTAAAATGTATCCAAAAAAGGTGTTTAGCAAAGCAGTTTTTGTCGTATGCTTCCCTTGAGTGGTGTAGTTCAAACTTCAAACTCTACAATAACAAAACAATTGCTCCAAGAAAGAATTCTCACTGAAGTGAAGATACAAATTTCTCTAATGCTTGATGAAGCATGGAATAATTCCCTACTTTCTCACATTTGGTTTTGTGAACATAATTGCCATTTTTGCATGTTTCCTTGTATAAAAGTAATGCAGGACTCAAGTTAGAAGCATTGGTTGTCTTTTTTACTTCATGTTTTCTCTGATATGTAGTAATAGATTAAGCCTTCATTGTAGAACAAGATTTAATTTTTAGGCATATCTGCACAACTCTTGAATTGCATGTTCCTCCATAAGTGTGGAAGGAAGACTAGCCAAATGACCATAATAACTGCAATCTGCATCTGTAGCTAAATTAGAAAGCTTGACTACCAGTACAGGTGAAATTGGATAAATATTGTCCTTTATAAGCTGTACAGTCTGAAATTGGTTCTCCTGAGAGGGTTGCTAAAGTGAATATTGTTGTGGTTCAATATGAGGATAATTAGAAAACGCAGAGGCTTTTTAAGGGAATGAGGTGTCCCATCCATAGCTGATTCTTATGGTATGACTTCAGGACGAGAAACAGCGACTTCCGATACAGCATAGTTACAACCTAGAACTAGATGACCATATTCATGCAATAAACTAATTAAGATAAAGATAGAATTCGTAATGCAACTCAGACTCATGAAATAGCAAATGCACTAAGAATTTATTATGAATTCTCGCATTACTAGATTCAAAACTTCTATCATGAAATAGTGATACAAAAGTTTATTCAAAATAAAATTATATTCAACCTTAGCCAAACTAAAAGACAATTAATAAGCCATTTTATAAACCTAAAGATCATATTCATCAAAATGCAACATAAAAGAGTATCTTCATTCAAGAATGCATCAAAATTTCCAATTATACTCTCAAATCACACCAAAATGCATAAAATATCAAATGCAACGATTCCTTCAGGACATAATCATGTTTGTATATTAATTTATAAGAAATTTTTGTGCATGTGTTTGGTATTTGTCCAAACATTATTGTTCTTGGAACCTGTGCACAAAATTCTTTTGGTCATATTCACATTATTTATAAAACCTTTCACCAAATGTTTACCATTTTATAGAAATGTGGAAACTATGTGAATGCTATAAACTTGATATGTCATAGATAGATAGATAGATAGATAGATAGGTGGATAAACGGTAACATCAAGATATCTAAGTGAATAAAACACCATGTATCAAGAGTCATTGGAAAACTATGGAAGAACTCTTTGAGCTCCTTGTCTTCCAAAATGAATTTTCATACAAAAAGACTGCAGAGGCTTACAGAATGACTCCTTGTTATGATTAATCACTCTGCACGGAGAAGGAAAACTCTCAGAGCTGTTCACAAATAGATATCACTGGTGTATAACACATCATACTCACCTTAACAATATTTGCACAACATAAAGAAAAGGCATCAAAAGAATAAATGAACAAATTCATGATTATGAAAACATTCATTTTTTAGGTTTATGAGATGACAATGCTCTCATATTGCCAATCGAGTTTTTTTTTTTTTTTTAATGTTTGTATTCTTGAAAATGATATGCAAAAAGATTATAAATACAACTCTCCATATTGCATACATCTCAAAAGAATGGATGCTATAATGGACATAATCATGGATCAAAAGTTGGCATCTGTATCGTAAATCCTGAAGCTGCCTCAAGGAGAAACCTAGGAAGAAAGTGTCTATAAGGATCCTGTACTCTTTTCTGTAGCAAATATGTCATTGCTGCTTCCACTTCACCCTTAACTTGTAAATAAAGGCTATTAGCATTGGCCTTATCTTGAAGCTCATCCTTTCTCCCTTCAAACCAAATAAAGAAAAGAGAAACAATGTTAGTTTGCATTTTTGGTTGATCACTACATGACATAAAATCAATTTACAACCAACAGTGGTTTTTTCCCAGGAAAAGTAACTTAAAATGTTGCATGTATTTGCTTGGATACCATGGAAAACACATCATTTTGATTACTAGTTACTTCCTTATTAGCTATTTGCTACTTTCTCTTTGATAGCAGACTGACATCAATCTATATGTAATTGTTATAATCTGTATCAATTGTTTTAAACTTTTAAATTAACTAAGGGAGATTATGAGAAGGCAGTAGTTCTATAAAGCATAATGCAAGAAGTTCTGTCAATTAAAACTTTAGTATTCTTGGAGAATAACCTTTGGTTGCTTATATCACTATACTATGCATACTAATTGATATGTTAAATTACATGCAGTTATATCTACTTAAACTATGCCCCTTCTGGAATCTATCTTGTATCGTCATACGTCTTGCAAAACAATCACAATTTAGAGCATAAGTATGAGCAATCTTTGGTTCCTATGAGAATATTGAGTTGGCATTAATTTAGAGCATAAGTATGAGCAATCTTTGGTTCCTATGAGAATATTGAGTTGGCATTAATTACAGGTTGGGCAAACAAAAGTATGCTATAATAATATTGTCATGTATTGATCTCAGAGCAAGGGATAATGAAAGCTTCAATAGCAACTATACTGGAAGACTACAATGTTCTAAATATTGCCATGAACGTGCCAAACAATCTTCATTCTAGAAGTGCATTGATATAGCAAAGACTGCAAACCATGTTTTCGGAAGATGAATGCTAACATTAATTGGTAAACTAGACAGGTCAAAGTTTTCATAGAAAGTTTGTTAATCGTGTTATAGTGATATGACAGTAATTATCATTGGATGTCTCACACTGAAGGTGGAAGCACAGAATCTAGGATATCATGTCCATGGTTTTCTAATTGAATAGTGCTGGGGGTCTATTTATATTGAAGGATAATGTTTATGAGGGGCCTAGACCACTAATAAATGCAATAAAATATTAATGTGTCCTTAGACATTAAAGTTAAATAATGTATTTTTAGTAAATATAAAAAGTATCTTTATATACACTCTAAAGTCAAAAGTTTAAGCACAAATAATATAGAGTAAAATTAAATCTTATAATGGAGACTAAAAAAATCCAAAATTTTGTAGAACATAGTTCCCGCAGATGAGTCATGTCACAACTCCAGTATTTCCATATTTGTGAAAATAAGGTCACAGTCTTAACATGTGATGCTAGTCCAAAGAATTGATGTGAGACTTGAGGGGCATGAGGATGAAATGGTGTTGTTATTTCCATTTTGAAAGGAATTATTACTTGCCTGCATTTGGACTGGAGGTTTTTCTCTTCTTTGACAATTTTCAGCAATTTATTCAATTTGTTTCTCTTTCTTGTTGTGAATACTTGTCTTTGTTTTGTTGCACATACTTACATGGTAGATGTCTTATGTTATCTTGCATCTGTTTATATAATTATTCATACTGATTAAACATATTTTCCACAAGGGCGGAGGTCCAAGGTTCAAATCTCGGGCCTCGCCGGACTGAACACTTGTCCCTTTCCTGGTGCTTTCAGCGGCGTAAAAGGTTTAAAATGATCGTGGCATGGTGGTTATAGGGGCAGACTGCGCAGAGATCTGTGTGGTGGCTTCCGGGTTGGACAACGCAGAATACTGTAGCAGCCATAAAAAGCCGGACAGCCTGCCCGGATTCGTGGCGGCTACCTATTCCACCATGTAAAATAAAATAAAAAAACATATTTTCCACAATTCCAACATGGTGATAAAAGACTCCGCAGTTAGCTCCTTGAGTTGTTCATATGAAGGTTTTGCGCAAAAAAATTAGAATAGTGTATAGAAATTATTATTGGCAACAAACAGGAATCATAAAGTAAAGAATGCAAATGATATTAGTTACAAATTGCCTTGGATATAGCTTTCTTGAGATTGAAGCCTTTGCCTGATTGACTCTTGCTAAATATCATATTTGTATGAGCCCATGAATACATGAGCAACATGTCAGTGATGTGTTAGTTACATGTAAATATTTTGTCTATATATGTCGTAGATGTTTGTCATAAGTGTTGTCACATGTGTGTATGTGGCAATATAAGTATCTGTAAGTAATATCATGTAATCTATTATGGGGAATGTTTAGCGTTTCATGTACATGGGTAGTTTAGTGGTATGTAGGAAGTTGCCAACCATCTATAAATCTCCATGATAACTATATGCAGGCCATCTACCATAGTAATCAAAGTATGAGAATGGTAGAGGATGGCAGTCATCTATGTTTGTTGCCTATATGGTTTATGTGTTGTACTCAACCAGACCATAATGCATTACAATTGATTAGAATACAAAAGATACATGGCATGTGTGACTTATTTACATGTATCTATAAGTTTTCCCTATTTATTTATATTTAATGGAATTATATTATACTATGAGTTTTGTTTCTTTGTGCATGATTTCTGCATGTTGGAATCATTGCCCATACAAAGTTGGGTACATGTTGGTTACATAGAGTTGCAATGAGCATCTTGCTTGGGAAGATAAACAGCAACAATGGGAAGATCAGAGCGTGGTTGATAAGTGTAGCAGTCCATGCCTGTCTTTGCCCCTTCAAGAGGAGGGACAATAGGAGCTTGACATAGAAAGTGATGCAAAATTCTTCGTTGGTGTCAATAAAGAACCACATGATGATGAGTCTAATGATAGAAAAGCATGGTTCAATAGGAAAGGCTTATAGCAATTGAAGCAGGTTGTGCATCAAACAGTGCATGAGATGAGCATCCAACACTAAAGAAACTATAGGTTGACTCATCTGAGGGTGAGGAAGATGGTAGTTTGACATCTAAGCAACCGCAAGTTGGCATGTCTAATGATCCACATGATGAGAGGTCGACATTAGAGCAACTATAGGTTGGCACGTCCAATGGAGAGTAGGATGGCAATTTGAAATTGGAGCAACTATAGGTTGGTATGTCCAACAATGCACAAGACAGAATTTTAGATGGAAGCAATTGCAATATGGTGAATTTAATATAGTATGCGACAAAAGTCCAACATGGAAGTGATCTTTTCCTATGTCGAATCAACTGATCACAACAACGACCAATATTGGTGAGATGCCATTAGACACAGAAAAATCTACATTATGATTTAGAAGGCCAACGGTCAAAAAAATGAATCAAATCAGAGGAGTTATCTCCTGCAACACTACATGGACCCGTAGCAGATCGGTACATGGATTTGCAAAAGGACAAGTACCAGACCTAGGAGGAGTTGCAAGAGATCTTCCAGAAGGAATTAAAGTTGATCTTCAATGATGATGAGGTCATTGCAGAAATTTATAGAAAAAAGCAATACGAGTCAAATTCTATTTGTTCCTCCAACCAAAGGTTATATATGTTTGTCAACCATCTAGAGGATCCACCAAACATAATGAAGGAAAAATAGTTCATGGAGGACCTTCTTTAGACATACAAGAAGAAAATTAGGATAGTCCCTTCAATGTCATACCAAGAGGCCTTTGAGTGGGCCATGAACTTCTAAAGAGATGAATATATATCATCTTGATGTTAGGATTGAAATGTTTAGAGCTCCAATGACTCTAAAAACAACTGACAACTCCAAGAATGAGAGCAACTTGAAAGACGATTTGACAATATCATCAAAACGTTGGGGTTGTGAAGTTAGTGGTTAGACTAACTTCAAATATTAAAGAAATAAGAGTGTTGGGCAAAACATTGGTTAGTTTTTCTATGGTTCAAAATATTGCCTCCATTTAATTGTCAACCCGGGGTAGCTCGTAGTCTTGTGAGCAGCCATGCAAAATATATGCTTATAATTTCTCCCTCAGAGATGAGTCCCTTAGATCATGGTTTGGGGGGTGTTTGGTATTCGTTGAAGTTTTGATTCAAACCAATAATCTATCCTACGTCTAAGAAAAATAGGACTGAATGCATACAAAAATTTAAAATGGTACTTTGCTGGAAATTACTGAAAAATAGGAAAAATAACAAGAAAATAAATTATTCTATAGAAAATTAAATAACAAAAAATAGGGGAAAAGAAGGGAAGAACTCTATTGTAAGTGGGCCCACACTTCCAGCAGGTTCTGCTCGCGTTAGATCTTCACCGGACGCTTAGACGGATTTAACAGGAAATAACTCATAACACTGCAGCAAAAAGAATTTACAAGACAGTCCGAGGGGGTCTTCTTCAGGGGTGGCCTGCATATTTATAAGATATGCGACCACACCCTGTTACAATTCTCAAAACAAATCGGAAAATGATTCGCTTTTACAACTGCCTACATAAATGAAGGAATCGGGCAAAATATCAAGATTTTTCAGCGTATTCTGTTTCCAGAATACGTCTGATATTTGTTTTGCCCGATTTACATAAATCTTTCATGTAGCAGCTGGAAAATGGGTGGCGAGTCATCTTTGACGTTGTCCCTTGTCCGGTTTCAATGTTGGAACTTTTTTTATCCTGGTTGCCGAAATTTCGCTCTGTTCTGCCGACCACAGAGTCATGCTGGAATTTGGCGATAGTGGAAATTAGGCGCCTCGTCTGAAGAAGTCGGGAAGCAAGCGCCTTGTCTGCAGAAGTCGGGAAGCAAGCGCCTAACGGGAAGCAGGCGCTTAACAGGAACAAGTGCTTTACAGGAAGCAGGCACCTAACAGGAACAGGTGCTTTACGGGAAGCAAGCGCCTAACAGTTAAGTGCCGAATGGAAGTCAGGCTCTTCAAAGGAATTTGGGCACCTGACTTCATACCTCATGCCGATGTTCCACAGATGTTTTGCCTTCATAAAATTGCAAGTGCCAGGTCCGAGTGGGACCTTGACGAAAACATGCCAAAATGCAACAATTTCCATAGAATCTACACAAAATACACTTAAAGACAAATATTAAATAACATGTAGAATAAACTGTTAAATATATATATAATTTTCACAAAACATATACATCTATAAAATAAGTGTCGTTGTTTTATAAGGAAAGAGGTACAAAAAATGAGCATTTTCGGGGCTCATCAAAGAGTGATGGCTCTGAGAATGAGATCCACACACAGAAATGAGCATGACAAACCATTAATGTCAATAAGTGCCCTTTGTAAGAAGATGATATGCCTATTTGATGAATTCAAAACTGAACGAGACATAGAGTGCAATTGTTGAGATGTGGTTAATCTTCACTTGAGGATATGATCAACATCTTGCCATAGTTGTGTGTTAGTTTATTTGCTCTATGGTCCATGTTCACCTTAAGAGGCTTTAAAGACTTCTAATGTGGGTTAGACTTCTTGGACTTCTGTATGACCTTATTAGTTACGAAGTTTTGAAGCATATTGGAAAATCCTTGTATTATGATCCAATGATAGGACAGTTTGACAGTTTTTAGGATCATTATATTATATTGTGGATGGTATTTAGTAAGAGATGTAACCTTTATTTAGGTTATTGTTGGTTACGAATCTGCCACTAGGAAAGGGTTTGGTCTATCTATGCGCCCTAGACCCGCCCAACAGATTGAAAGGCCGGAAGGAAGGGATGCCTTCCGTGCCAATCTCCAGAGAAGGTTGGCTCCTATACTACACTACACTTGGTTTTAGATTAGGGAACAGGAAAGGGATTGGGAAAATGCTGAAAGAAATGTAAATAACTAAAAGAGATGGGAAATGTAGATTGTTTCAAGGGGAAGAACAGGCAGCACAATTACTAACTCCTACTTGAACCAGCAACAATCAATATTATAAACATAGCAGAAACTAAAACTGAACACACACTGATATGTATCCTTTAGCAATTCCAGACTTCGTTCTTAATTCACACACTTAAATCCAGATTTCAGAATTTACTGTATGCAAATGAAGAAACAAAATTAACAGAAATAAGCATAGAAGGCATCATACACAGTGAAAAAGTCCAGAATCAGAACCAGGAGTCTTAATATTGAAGCAAGAAGTTCAAATACAGCAGCTCTTTAGCAAAATGTTCCCCCCCTATTACATTGCAATGAGTGGCCTTTTATAGAAGAATTTCCCCCCGATTACATTAATGTTCAACCCCCAAAACTGTCGGGGCAGTTGGGATTTGACCCCTGTCAGCTGACAGCGTACCTAGAATACGGCTCACCCGTGTTTAGAGCGGCTCCGGACTATTTCTGCAGTTGGGAGAGCATGTCTCATCAATGCGGCTGGTGCAGCTTGCCCTTTGGAGTTTTTCTGGGACCTGACAGGGCGTCCTGAAGGGATGGGCTGAGACTTGGATTCGTGCATCATTAATGTGCCTCAGATGCTCACCTACTCCGCCTCCCGGGGTTCGCTTGAACTCATGTCAAGTCTAGAATGAAATCAAGGATCGCTCGTGTTTGGCCCGAGACTGAGATTCGCTATAAGGTAGGGGCGATGCTGAGAGTCGCTCGAAAATGGAGCAAAGCTAGGAGTCGCACGAGGATGGGAGGAGGTTGGGAATCGCTGGAGGATTGATGCGAGGTCGAGGGTCGCTCCGGAATGGAGCGAAGTTGAGGTCTTGGTGCCTTGAGGTCTTTCATCGCCTGGTTTTCTCATCCAAAGGGCGAACCCTGGACCTTCTATGCTCCCGAACCATCCGTCTTTGGTCGGCGCCCGTCCCCCTATCGTTCGGTTGTGGTTCGCTCAAAAAACATCAGCGAAGCCAAGGTTTGCCACTTTTGGAGTGAACTCGAGGCGCTCTTGTCTGAGTTGATTTTCCAATGTCTTACGCTGTAGTTCGCCTGGACAGTGGAGCGAGGCTGAGGTTCGCCCGGAAATGGAGCGAGACTGGGAATCGCTGGAGGATTGATGCGAGGCCAAGGGTCACTCCAGAATGGAGCGAAGTCGAGGTTCGCTCGAGAGCTAGGGCGATTTCGAGGTTTGTCCTTTTTTGAAGCAATATAGGGGGGGCTTCTTACTTAGTCTTTTTCTGCACCTTGGGTTGCAGCTCGCTCCGAGGCCCTGGCGAGGTTGGGGTTCGCTCTTGTGGAAGAGCGAGTCCGGGAATCGCTCGAAAACGGAGCTAACTCGGAGCGACCCTACCTTAGACATTATTTGAACTCTCTGCTGCACTTCGCTCTTATTTGAACTCCCTGCTGCACTTCACTCCAGAATGATGTCGGAGCTTGCTGCGCCTACTGCCTGAAGTTGGGCATCGCTGATGGTTCGGGCGAACCCGGGGTTTGTTACTCCTGGGGGGCGAATGGGAACTTCGTGCCTTAGCCGATTTTGGGACAAAGCCGGTCATGGAGGAAAGGAAGAAAGGAGAGAGGATTCAAACATGAAAATAGTGCAGCAATTTTTCAAAATTTTACCCCTTAGTCAAAATGTGGCAACATTCTTGGCGGCTCGCGGGGTATTGAGCTCGCCTCAATGCAAGGACCCCAGGCCTTTATCCTTTGGGCTCGGAGTCACCCTCTGCTTCCTCTTCTGATTCACTGTTGCTGTCTACGGATTCCTCCTCCTGTTTCTCTCCTCCTTCTGTCTCCTCTTCACTGTGCTCTTCACCTTCTCCCTCTTCTTCTGGTTCCTGGTTGGTCTCCGGAGGGGCAAGGCGGTCACGAATGCGCTCATAAGTGGCCTTAACCTGAGTCCAGGCCTCCTCTTGGAATGGCTCGCGATCGTGGAGCTCTTTCAACAGGCGCTTGAAGGTCTCGATCTGAAGCATATCGGCCTGGTCAACCCTCTGGCTCAGATCGGCTAGGCAGGCGTTAATTTGGCAGAACCTGGATATTAACTGGGTCACCTGCGCCTCCAGGATAGGGTCTGCCCAACCGTCAATTTCAGAAGTATCCTCCTTGAAGGCGTCCCATGCCGGCTTCAGTTCATCCCTGGGCAGGCAATTTCCATCATTATCTGTAAAGCTGGGGAAACCGAGCCGCGTGAGGGTTTGGAAATGTGCCAGGCAGATGCTCTTCTCCTTCTCGAATGCATCTAGCAATCTCCTGGCCCTTCTGACCTTCTCTAACTTATCAAAGAAAGCATGCAGAGTAGATCTTGCAGTGGCCCACTCTCGGGCAGTCTGGGTCATTGGGGGGACTTGGAGGTCCTTGCGCTCGTAAATTTCAACTTCAATGGCCAAGCTGAGCCAGCGCTCTGCTTCGCGCTCGACCTCCTCTACAACAGGCTTGCCCTGGGCGGATGCTCGTTGGGCCTCCCAAATAAACATGAGGACGGACAAGGACCTTGAGGCTCTAGTTCGGAAATTCTTCAATAAACTGGCGCGAACCTCCTTCACTCGGTCCCTGGAGAAGACTTCTATCTGCGCCTCCCTCTTCTCGAGCTGCTGTTGCGCTTCTTCAACCTGGGCTTCCAACCTGCTTATCTTGGCCTGCGCTTCTTCGCCTTCCTTGAGATGGCGCTCGGCAGCATCTTTATGCTCGGCCACTTCCTGCTCCAAAGCTGCCACTCGCTGCCTCAGCTGCTCGGATTCGTTCTTGGATTCATCCAGCTGGGCCTGCATTTTTGCCAGGGTTTCCTGCATCTTCAGGTTCTCATTTTCCACTGCGAAGTAGCGCTCCTTTAGGTGTTCATGATGCAGGTAAACTGTGCTTGCTTTGAGCTGAATGGCCCCCACCTCGTTCTCCACATTGACTGTTTTCAAGTCTTTGATTACCCGCTGGTAAGTGTAGTCCTCGGGCGCCATGTCCTCCAAGGGTTTCTGAACCTTCGGGATCTTCTTCACCTTATGCAGCTCCAGTCTCTGAGGATCGAACATGGCGCGCTTTTCAATTCCCGCAGGCTCTCGCGCCTTCCTCTTCTTGAGGTTCTTGATCCATCTGTATGAGCTCTGCTGTGCTTGGATTAAGCTATCCGCTACGGGGCGCTCCTCTATCATTTCCAGCTCTTGCTCCATGAGTTCCATCCCACCGAACATGGGCGTGAGTAGAGGCAGATCCTGTTGGGGCAGGGGTTCCGTGGACAGATGAGGGATGGTAGATATTGGGACCTCGATAACTATTGAGGGCGTTGTGGTCTGGATGGCAGCGGGAGGGTTATCAGGGTTCAAAGGCGGATTCTCAACTAGCGCTCCTGTCGAGGATGAGAGGTTGGGTGGAGGTGATGGGCCTTGGCTAGCAGCGCCTGGTTGGAGGGGGGCAATAGTTTCGAACGCATTGGGGGCAGAAGCATATAAGCCAAATGCTTGCTGATCAAGACGGGCAGAAGTAGAAGGTTGAACTTCTTCAATGAAAGGATGGGATACTGCGAGGGGGAGAGTGGACGTTGGTTCGCTGCCTAAAGGCAACGCAAAAACTAAGGGTTCAACAGTAGACGGTACTGCAGGTGGAGGTTCTGAAGAGGGGAGGGAGAGAAAAGAGTGCGTACCTGCGTGCTCTGTGAGAGCTGACGTGGTAAACAGCTGCGTTATGGGACTCTGGGCCGCCCACTCTTCTTCCTCCGACGGGGTGTCTTCTTCCAAGTTGACGATTTCTTTTAGGGGAACTTTTGGTGCGACCTCCCTCTGTGGCACAACCTCCCTTTGTCGTATCTCTTCTTTCTGCGGTACCACCTCCTTCTGCAGCACAACGGTCGGGATAGATGCGCTTGGAGCTGAACTGGCGGGCTTTTTTGAGGGGGTCTTGGCAGACTTTATCACGACCTTCGGCTTTTTCTTCTTGGGAGGCGTTGCTTGTGCTGCTTCAACGGGCCGTTTTGGTGGTCTATCTTGTTTTTCAGCCAACTGCTGCACTTTCTGTTCAACTATCTGGCCCTCCTTCGCTGCGCTGCTGGATCCCACACTCTGCCCACGCGACTGCTTGTGCTGCTTTGGTGGGCTTTGTACCCTTCCTGGGCTTTGGGCGCCTCGAGGCACGAGGTCTCCGAATAGGATTGGCCGCCACGTGTCATGATGGTTGTCGTAGAGCGTGGAGAACTGGTTGTCGCCCACGAGGATTTTCTCTGACGCTTCCTTTTTGGTATGGGCCCTCATGACCCACCAGTCCGCAATCTTTTTCGGGGTCCAACCCATCCCTTTCAATTTGCCTTCCATCTTTTTGAAGACCTTGGAGTTAGGATCGTGGGCTGGGTTCTGCGCCGGGTCATACTCCGCCTCTATGTGATAGAAATCATGCCACGGCGGGAAAGACCGCATTCTTTCTATGTGCCATTCAAGGTCTTGCCCCGACGGATTGTTGCGCTCCTCCATGATTTCCGGGCGGGGGCAGACGTGGAAGCTTTTCATCTCAAGGAAATTTTTCAATACGTCCAGGGGGTCGTATCTCCACCGCTGGGGGAGCTCGATTAGGCCAAAGTTCAGGAGCGTTGCCGCGAGGAACTCATTCTGCCCGGTGGCGTTGACTTCGATATCGCCCCATTTGAATGGGAACTCGTAGATATGCCCCCACTTCCTTCCCTGGCCGTAGGCCTGATCTGTGTAATCAATTTGTCGCGCGATCTCCAGGGCGAACAGATACTCCGTGGTGTAGTAGGGCAGCAGAAAGGGTTTACCAGTAAACCCAAAGACTCGGATGACGAAGCCCTGTGTGAGCTGAAAAGTGTCACCCATGTTGCGCCGCACCACATCATCTCTCATCTCGCGGGGGACGCGCGGGCAAGAGCCATGGATGAGCTCCAAGGCAGGGCCAAGGAACGCCTGATTGAACATGTAGTAGGACTCCTTTTTCAACAACACCCGAGTCCATTGATACACAGGTAGTGGCCTGCCCTTCTCGTCGGTGCGTCTGATGGGGATAAACTTGAATTTACTGTGCATATGGAAGAGGAAGAGCCAGGCCAGGAATGAGCAATGTCTGAAAGATTGGGATTTTCCTTGCATCAGGTCTTGCAGCCGAGAATGCAAGTTGCGCGCTATCCAGTCCGCCCAATCAAAGAATACTGGCTTCGTGTTCGGCCCCATGGCGCTGGGAGCGTAGAATTCCCCATGCGATATGCATTCCGCAAGGGCGACCTGGTAGGGGTATACCACCGCATCAGTGGCGAGCCCGAACACCCATGCTAGCATCGTGTACATATCAGTGCTTTTGAAATGCCTCAGAGACATAGGCATTGTTGGCCACCGGTTGGTTGGTAGTGGGTCCCTCAGCTGAGACTCCATGAAACGCCGCATATTTGGGGTGTCCTGATATCTGGCAGTCTGCTCGTCAGTGTTGATGGATCTGATGGTATAATCCGTGTTCGACAGCTGTCTAGGAGCGAAGGCGACTTGGACGGTGTCAGAAAAAAGTGAAAACAAGACCTTCCCTTCTCTATTCCGGACTTGTCTGGTTAGCGGATTATAATATTTGGTGACAGCAGCCACCAGCTCTGGACAATTGTGCACAGGCGGGCACAAGAACCAGTACAGGTTGGAATAGTATGCCGCAGTCCTGGGCTCGCGGGGAAACCTTCTCCCGCCTCTCATCGATGGTCTGCCGCAGTTGTTCAATGCTTTGAGAGAAGGCACCATCCCTGAATTTCGCCAAATTGTCAACAGGTGGGGAAATTACTACCTTCGCTGACCCCGATTCCCCCTTCGGCCCTGCTGCTCCCTCTGGCTTCTGCGTCTGTTCTTTCTTTTTATCCTTCTTCTCTTTCTTTTCTTTTTCACTCTCTGCCTTCCGTTTCTTATCGCTCTCTGGCTTCTCTGAAGCTCCTTCCTTGGGCGCCTTACCCTTCTCTTCAATACTCCTTTTGCCCATGATGACTTGCGAAGAAACACAGGTGCGTTGTTGCTCGCTGGTGAATTACTCTGTTCTCGGCTTCTAGTGCAGTGCAGGGTAAATTTTGAGGAGTTAAATGGATGAGCGAGCTGGAACATCGCCCCTTTTATGGGAGTGGGTGCGAACTTCGCCATTAATGGTGTATGCTTGAAGTAAATGCCTGGAGCTAGGAGTTGGTGGAAGCAGTCGTTCTTCATTGGTGGTCGTGCACTCTTTTGAGATCAGATGATTCCATGGTGCACAAAATCTTTCTTGAAGGCACAAACCCCTCGATCTCCGATCCCGAGGCTCTGTCCTTTTTCCCTAACGAACTGCTTAGGAATGCGTGCGGCCAACCTCATTAACAATGTGCGCCTTGGGAGTATAAATCGCCGCCGCATTTTTCGCGCATCCCGATGCTCGCCGTGTTTAGTCGTTACATGGGGCTGAGGTTCGCTCAACATTAGAGCGAACCCCAGCTTCGAGGAGCGTGACGCCCGAACTTGGGCCTTCACATTCTGCACTTCGCCCAAAACCTCGGGCGACTCTAGTCCTCGCTTGAATGACGAGAGAACTTCGGCTCGAAGTGGCATGATCCTTGTCGGCGAACTTGCCTCGCTAAACTCTCCGACTTCGCCCCAAGGCGGAGCGAACTCTCCTTGAACTTAGGAAATTTTGATTTTTCGCCTTGCCGAGTCTCGCTCGAAGGTTGCCCGAATCTCGAGTCTTCGCTAAAATGGAGCGAACTCGGTACTTGCTTAACGTTGTCTTGAAAGTTTGAGCGATTCGGTATCGCTTTGATGCCCCGAAACCCGTCATCGCTCCGAGGCTAGGCGAACTTTGGCATGGCGGGACTCTTTACATTTTTAACCCTTTCCACGGTTCGCTCCCAATTTGAGCGAACCTTGTTCTCGCTTCGCAGTTCGGGCGAACCCTATCTTCTTCAAACTCTGCCCGAACTTCGTTCCATCCCAAGGTTGTGCGAATTGCAGCTTCTAGGTGATGCCTTAGTGAGATTCTGATTTTCTTTGCACCTATCTTTCCCCTCGCACGGTTGGAGTTTGCTATTTGCATCGCCTTTTTGGTCCACTCGCTCCCCTCGGCGGTCTTGAATGGTCGACCGGGTTCGCTTCAAACTTTGCTCGAAGCTCGTTCTCGCCGTAAGGTTGCGCGAACCTTGGCATGGTGGGGTCTTTGGCAAACTTTACTTTTCCTCTTGCGGCCAAGTCTCGCCCTGAGCCTTGGGCGAACCTCGTCCTCGCTTGAAATCGGAGCGAACTCCATCCTTTACTTGGGAATTGGTCAGCCTTGACCCTGCTTGAAAATCATCGGGGACCTCCTGCTCGCTCTTACGACGAGCGAAGCTCGTCTTCGGGACGAAACCCCGACGAACCTTGGCTTCGCCACTGATTGAGGACTTCTCTCTGCTGGGAAACTTGGATCCTTCTTAAACTGGAGGGACAAAAATGCTCGACTATGGAGCGCAAGCACTTGCTCTTAAAGCAGGAAAACATATTTACATTCGGAAAACATAAATTAAAACAGCGAAAATAAAACTATGTGCATGGGGAAATTTCTTGATGCTTCTCACTGATGGTAGACCTTCAGGTGAAGGCCATTGACAGGTATGGGCAAAGTACGGCCCTCCATGTCCTGCAAGATGAAAGAATTCAACTGATTAACTCGGGAAATCTGAAAGGGGCCTTCCCAGAAGGCATCAAATTTGTCATGATTCCCCGGTTTCGCTTTCCATGCATTCCATTTCAGCACTAGGTCCCCAACCTGGAAGACACGGGCCGTGGTTCTTTTTTCAAACCAGTTCTTAGTGCTCTCTGTATGCTTCATGAAAGCTTCATAAGCTTTCTCCCTGTCTTCTTCCAGTTGCAGCAACTGGGCCAGTCGGGCGTCCATGGGATCAAGGTCTTCCCTCTCATCATCCAGCATCCAAAGTGCTGGCATTTCAACATGTGTAGGCAAGACTGCCTCTTTCCCGTACACCAATGAATACGGGGACGTCTTGATGGACTTTTTTATGGAGGTACGGTCTGCCCACAGTGCCTGGTCGAGGAGCAAATGCCAAGTCCGCTTGTTACTCTCCAGGATCCTCTTCAAGATCTTTAGCAAATTCTTGTTAGTGGGCTCTGCCAGGTCGTTCCCCTGCGGATAGTAGTTGGAAGAGGCTTTCAAGTAGATCCCATACTTGCTGGCGAACTCGCTGAGTCTGGCACCTATGAAACCTGGGCCATTATCAGTCACGATCGCGTCTGGAACCCCAAATCGGGTAATCAATTTCTCCAAGAAGGCAATGACTACCTCCTGATCAGCATGCTTTGTCGGGACTGCCTCAACCCATCGGGTGAAGTAATCTGTGGCAGTCAGTATGTATTTGTGCCCTGCTGAAGAATTTGGCGATATCACCCCGATAAAGTCCAAGCCCCATTGCTGGAACGGCGCTTCGACTTGGATCGGGTGCAGGGGCAGTGGAGCATTTTTGTTCCGGCCAGCATACTTCTGGCATCTGTCACACTTTCGACTAACTGAGAATGCATCAACAAAAATTGTGGGCCAATAATAGCCCGCTCTGATTATTTTTAAGGTCGTCGGCCTTCCAGCCAAATGGCCCCCCGATATTCCGGAATGGAATTCATCGAGGATTTTTTCTTTCTCACTCCCCCTAACACATCTTAGGAGGACTTCGTCTATGTTCTTGAAAAACAGCCCCTCTGGGCGCAACACATACCTGCGGGCCTGGATCCTGAACCTCCTCCTTTGCGAGGCGTTGAGACGGTCTGGGCATCTCCCAGTATTGAAGTACCATATTAATTCATCCGTCCAGTCATCGCCATCTGCAGATTGGTTGGCGAAGTTGCCCTCTGACACTGGGTCTTCCCATTGACAGGTCGTCACTTCTGCAGCAGCGCTCTTCGCGAGTTCTTGGCATAGCGCCCGACCACGGATCAACTTGGTGGGTCGGATCTCAATGTCGAACTCCTGGATCTTAGTGACCCAACCAGCCCTCTTGTTGCCCATCTCCCCTTGAATGATAAAATTTCTTACGTCTGGATGAACAACATATACTGTCGTCTTGCTCTGGGAGACAAAGTGTCGAAATTTCTTGAGGGACCTCATCACCGCGTGTACTTGCCTTTCAATAAAGTTGTACCTCTCTTCATGCGGCTGGATCACCTGGCTCAAGAATGCGATAGGGCGCTCCTCGCCATCTTCTCCCTTCTGTGTTAGGACTGCAACATAGCTCTCAGGCTCCCCGACTGCATAAAGGATGAAGTCTTTTGAGTAGTCGGGGTTGATCAACACAGGGGCCTGGGCAATCCGGGCCTTGATTTCTTCAAACGCCTTCTTCCTTTCTTCTGTCCAAGTGAACTCGGCGTTTTTCTTCAATAGTTCGGTCATAGGCTTGACGACCGAGGCGAAATCAGGCACGAACTTCCTCACGAAGTTGATTTGGCCGAAGAAAGACTGCAGGCCCTTCTTGTTCGCCGGGAGTGGGAGTTTGAGGAGGGCCTCCGCTCTGTCAGGGTCTACAGCAAGCCCTTTTTCTGAGATGACGTGGCCCAACAATTTCCCTTCCTTTACCGCGAAGACAGACTTCTTCGGGTTTATAGATATGCCGAACTCCCGACATCTCTCGAATACTTGCTGCAGGTGTGAGGCATGCTCTTCTCTTCTGTGTGAAAACACGGTCATATCATCCAAGTAGATGACAATAATTTTGTTCAACAATTCACCGAACGCCAGATCCATGGCTCTCTGGAAAGTGGCCCCCGCATTTGAGAGGCCAAAGGGCATACGCTGATAGGCGAACGTCCCCCATTTGGTGGTGAACGCCGTCTTATGTTGATCTTCATCTCTTACCCAAATCTGGTTATATCCAGAGAAACCGTCCAAGAGGGAGAAGCGTTGTGCTCCTGCCACTACATGGAGGATCTGGTCAATCTGCGGGAGCGGGTAGTGATCCTTCAAAGAGGCCTGGTTCAGATTTTGGAAATCAACGCACAAGCGAATGTCTCCGTTCTTCTTTCTAACCGGAACCAAATTGGCAACCCAGGAAGAGTGCTTTATCGGGTAAATGATTTTTGCTTCAAGCATCTTGAGGAGCTCCGCCCTCATCAACACTTCAATCTTGGGATTAACCGGCCTCTACTTCTATCTACAGGGTCTGACCCCCTCTTGCAATTCGATGGTATGTTGTATGACCTCTCGGTCGTACCCCTTCAGGTCCTGATAGGACCATGCAACAATATCTGGATATGCTCGGCACAGAGCCCGAATCTGCTCCAGCTCTTCAGGGGTACAGTCTGCTCCAACCTTGATGACCTTTCCAGGCTCTAATTCGAGCTCTCTGTATTGCTTTTCATCAACCTTGATTCTGTGGGCGATTGCTCGGTCATTCTGGTCGAACAGACTCTCCAAAGTGATTAGTCCTTTTGGGACATGGTTATTTTTCAATTGTATCAACCCCTCGTACTCCTCGTCATCAGGGTTTCTACCTTCTATTGTACTTGCTTCATGAATTAAAAAATTGACGATTTGCTCGTCACTGTCGAACACCTGCCAGTGGGTGTCCCTATCAGGCACAGAAGGCCTGTAAATAGTTCTTACCGCCTTAGGCTTCTGCATCATGTCATCAGTCGGGGAGTATCTGGCTCCGATAGACGCTAAGACATCTGCGTGCTTGTTCTTTTCCCGCGAGATGGCTTGGACATTTAGTGACTCAAAGGACTCCAACAGGTCCCAAACCCTATTGCGGTACGCCTTGAGATAGTGCTTTTTTGAGACGCACTTGTTGGTGATCTGCTTGCAGACTAACTCCGAATCTCCAAAAATCTGCAGTTGCTTGATCCCCAACTTCTCAGCCTTCTTCAACCCTAAGCATAGAGCTTCATACTTCGCCGCGTTGTTGGTGCAACTCCAGGCAAGCCTATAGCAGTAATCTTTTTGTTCTCCAGAGGGCGAAACCAAAAGAACTCCTGCCCCGACGCCGTTTTTGCATCGGGCACCATCAAAGAAAAGCTTCCATAGCTCATTCGGGGCAGAGTCCTTGCTCTCCTGCACTGTCTCCTTTGGTTTCTCGGGCTTGGTGATGGAATAACATCCCATCTCCGACTCAATCATGGCATTAAAATCAGTCAAGGAGAACTCATCCTCCATTCGAAGCTCCTCTAGGGATTCTTCTATCAGATCCACCTCCTCTAATTCTTCTGTCATTAGGTGGACTGAATCATCCTGCTGCCCCTCTTCGGCCATTTTCTCGATAAGGAAGGTGGAGGGTTTCTCATTGTAGATCTTCACCTTCCTTCCCTTGAATGGGACCTCCATGTGCGAGTAGTCCAGAGAGAGATAACCTCCCAGCTTAGCAGTGAACTCCCTTGAGAGGCACATGCTAAAGTATGGCTCTAGGTCAACAACTACAACCTCTTGGATCACAACAATCTGAGGCACCTTGTGCAGCTGGATGGGGATATCTTTAATGACGCCCACTGTTTTCACAGGAGTGCCATCCAGTTGAAGAACACCTGGGCTGCTCCGTGTGTATTCCATGCCCATCTCCTCACAAACTGCCCTCGGCATGACGGTGGTCGCTGCACCGGAATCGATCATGCAATTGTGCACGACCCACCCTTCCATCCGAAGAGACAGATAGAACGGCGGTGGCCTGTTCTTTCCTGTGGCTGAGGTGGTCAGAGTCTGAGCTAGCACAGGCTGCGTTGGCTTTCCTCCTTTGGTAGATTTCAGCGATTCCTGCAACAGGTCAACCTGCCCGGGAAGTTGCAGAGCATCATAGAGACTTATCTTGGCGGGAGTCTTCTTCAGCTCCTCAACTATGTTGTAAGCCGAAGCGGTGGATACTTCTGGTTCTTTCGCGGCTTCGTACTTAGTGCGATATTGTTGCGTGGCTTCAACCCTCTGCCGCTTCGTCAGTGATGGGTACTTAAGCTTCTCCCTGGCTTGCTCCTTGGTTTCACCTTGAGGTTGCAATACTGGAGCTTTCGTCGGCAAGGGTTTCTCTTTCGTCGGCGGGGGCAAGGGAACTTTATCTGGAGCTTTTGCTGGAGGTTGCTCCTTCTCACGGCGGGTGTACACCTTCAGAGGTTCCATCTGGGCTGCATCCACCTCGATCGGTTTCTTCCCATTTCTGGTAAGAATTGAAACTTGCTCGTCCTCGGGGATCATGAGGTTACGGTCCGCCTCCCTAATCATGTTAACTTGCTCACTAGGGATGCTGCCCGCCAATGTTTGGACATAGTTCTGGTGCACCATACAAGTATCCTCCCCATGCGGGTCATTGCAAGTGGAGCACCAGTGCACATAGTCTGAGGTGCTCGGCTCTTCACCGTTTAGAATGGCAGCATTCCTCGCGGGAGGTCTACCGGCTTGAGCCGCTTGATCTCTTGTGATCGTCGGAGGGGGATATCTTCTTGGCATGAATTCTTGTTGAGCCTGCTTCTTTTTCATAACTGCCATATCATTGGACAGCGTCCTCACGGTAGAGTTAAGAGACTGCAGCTCTTGTAAAAGCTTGGTTTGCGGGTCAACACTCGGAGGAGCCGGTAACGGTAATGGCGCTATAGGTGGAGGCAAAGCCGGATATTGCGGGGGCGGAGGAAGTTGTGGAACTGTGGGAGCGGGAAGCTGCGGAAAGTTGGGCGCTTGACTCGGATTCCACGAGGGAATCGGGTACATGGAAGGTGCGGGAGGGAACTGAGTGGATGTATTGGGGTATTGGTACTGAGGCAAATCCGGGAAGATTGGCATTGTCGGCTTTGGCGGGAGTTTGCCAATGGCGATCAAGTCGGCCTCTGCCTTCTGTGCCTGCGTATACAAATCCGGGAAAGTGTTGACACCAGAATACCGGATATTCATACTGAGGTCTGAGTTGAACGCTCTGAGGAAATAGAATGCTGCTTGCTCAGAGGTTGGCCGAAGGCCATCAGGGACTCTCTGCCAGGTCCGAGCAAATCTGACATTGAAATCAGGGACCTCCTCCTGTGGATGTCTCTGGATGGTCGTGAACTGGTGGAGCAAGGAGTAAGGGTCCACCGATTCGTTGAACCCTTGTATCAACCTTTCTGCCAATTGGTCCCATGTGGCGATAGTGTCGGGCGGCAAGGATCTATACCAGTACAAAAGCTTCCCTCTGAGGGACAAGACTAGCAATCTCACCATAATGTTTTCTTCTGTGATACCGTGGATGGTAGCCAGAGCAGCAACATCCTGGACATGCTCGTACGCCGTTTTCCCAGTACCATCGTAGGTAGGAATGGCCTTCAGCGCTGCGGCTGGGATAGCGGCTTGTGCTGCCAAATTCAACGGCCCTGAATGGTTCCAGGCTGAGAATAGCCTGGGCGGGTTCGGCGGTTGATTTTGCTGCTGATTCTGTTGCTTGGTTCTGATTCTGAGCCATATTCGCGTTTGGATTTGGCTGGACAGGAACACCCGAAGCACCTAACTGAACGTTAGGTAGAACCGGAAGACCTTGATGATCTGGAGAGTTCGGAGGATTCCGGGGGTAGCTAGTTGCTGTGCTATCTGAAGCCGGATCTTGTTCAGCAACGACAACTTCTTGCGATGATGCCTCGTCCAGAGAGATATTCGGCCTGACTAGCCTAGGACGTTCTCCCAAGGCGTTGATGTCAAGCTCGTAGTACTCGGTCTCTTCCTCTGCGTTTCTAGCTCTCCATCTCGTACGCATGAAGACGTGATTTTCTTTAGACTGGTCTTCGAGACTTGGAGGTATCCGAGTTTAGCAGAGTCGCCAGATGTTCAGATTTGACAGTACTGAAGCGAACATCACTTCCTCAATACTGCTTATGAGGTGGAACGATTGCGTCCCACCGGGCGTGCCAGAAAAAACTGTTGGTTACGAATCTGCCACTAGGAAAGGGTTTGGTCTATCTATGCGCCCTAGACCCGCCCAACAGATTGAAAGGCCGGAAGGAAGGGATGCCTTCCGTGCCAATCTCCAGAGAAGGTTGGCTCCTATACTACACTACACTTGGTTTTAGATTAGGGAACTGGAAAGGGATTGGGAAATTGCTGAAAGAAATGGGAAATGTAGATTGTTCCAAGGGGAAGAACAGGCAGCACAATTACTAACTCCTACTTGAACCAGCAACAATCAATATTATAAACATAGCAGAAACTAAAACTGAACACACTGATATGTATCCTTCAGCAATTCCAGACTTCGTTCTTAATTCACACACTTAAATCCAGATTTCAGAATTTACTGTATGCAAATGAAGAAACAGAATTAACAGAAATAAGCATAGAAGGCATCATACACAGAAAAGGAGTCCAGAATCAGAACCAGGAGTCTTAATATTGAAGCAAGAAGTCCAAGTACAGCAGCTCTTTAGCAAAATGTTCCCCCCTATTACATTACATTGAGTGGCCTTTTATAGAAGAATTTCCCCCCGATTACATTAATGTCCAACCCCCAAAACTGTCGGGGCAGTTGGGATTTGACCCCTGTCAGCTGACAGCGTACCTGGAATACGGCTCACCCGTGTTTAGAGCGGCTCCGGACTATTTCTGCAGTTGGGAGAGCATGTCTCATCAATGCGGCTGGTGCAGCTTGCCCTTTGGAGTTTTTCTGGGACCTGATAGGGCATCCTGAAGGGATGGGCTGAGACTTGGATTCGTGCATCATTAATGTGCCTCAGATGCTCACCTACCCCGCTTCCCGAGGTTCGCTTGAAATTCTGCCAAGTCTAGAATGAAATCGAGGATCGCTCGTGTTTGGCCCGAGACTGAGATTCATTGTAAGGTAGGGGCGATGCTGAGAGTCGCTCGAAAATGGAACGAAGCTAGGAGTCGCACAAGGATGGGACGAGGCTGGGAATCGCTGGAGGATTTATGCGAGGCCGAGGGTCGCTCCGGAATGGAGCGAAGTCGAGGTCTTGGTGCCTTGAGGTCTTTCATCGCCTGGTGCTGCACTTCGCTCCTGCGGAAGAGCGAGACTGAGGTTCGCTCATCCAAAGGGTGAACCCTGGACCCTCTATGCCCTCGAACCATCCGTCTTTGGTCGGCACCCGTCCCCATGTCGCTCGGCTGTGATTCGCTCAAAAAACATCAGCGAAGCCGAGGTTCGCCACTTTTGGAGCGAACTCGAGGCGCTCCTGCCTGAGTTGATTTTCCAATGTCTTACGCTGCAGTTCGCCTGGAGACTGGAGCGAGACTGAGGTTTGCTCGGAAATGGAGCGAGGCTGGGAATCGCTGGAGGATTGATGCGAGGCCGAGGGTCGCTCCGGAATGGAGCGAAGTCGAGGTTCGCTCGAGAGCTAGGGCGATTCCGAGATTCGTCGTTTTTTGAAGCGATATAGGGGGGGGCTTCTTACTTAGTCTTTTTCTGCACCTTAGGCTGTAGATCGCTCCGGGGCCCTGGCGAGGCTGGGGTTTGCTCCTTGGAAGAGCGAGTCCGAGAATCGCTCGAAAATGGAGCGAACTCGGAGCGACCCTGCCTTAGACATTTTTTGAACTCCTTATTACACTTCGCTCCAGAATGATGTCGGAGCTCGCTGCGCCTACTGCCCGAAGCTGGGAATCGTTGATGGTTCGAGCGAACCCGGGGTTTGCTACTCCTGGGGGGCGAATGGGAACTTTTGTGCCTTAGCCGATTTTGGGACGAAGCCAGTCATGGAGGAAAGGAAGAAAAGAGAGGATCCGAACATGGAGATAGTGCAGCAACTTTTTCAAAATTTTACCCCTTAGTCAAAATGTGGCAACAGTTATTATCCTATTCTGAAGTTTATGTTATATTCTCATGAGAATAAAGAGGAGAATTATCCTACACCTATTTTACCCTTTCGTGAGTACGAGGTGTCACCTTCCTTTTAAGAAAGAACATTAGTAGTGAAATATATGTATAACTCCTCACACATGTTACTTAGATTCCCTTTTATCATAAGAAATGAGATGCATATAAACACACACTTGTCATTAAGAAAGTGTATCTCCTTATGCCTTCTCTTCTATGTAAGAAGGCTTATGTTGTAGGTTTGAGTATGGTGTGTTATTATACTTGTTTATGTTTTGGTTTTGTTTTTGGTAATTTGTTGAGCAAACACTTTCTTAATAACACAGGAGATTTTTTTCCACGAGGGTTTCTCCTTTCAAAATCTTGTCTCTATTTTTTACATGTTTTCATTTACTTTATGTTGATTTAAACCTGATAGATTTATGGATACTTTTAAGTTACCTTAAATGTTATCAAAGCCTTTCATCTTGTTTAGTCAACCAAAGCAATATTGGTCTAAGCTCAATTTTAAAGCTCTTTCTAGAAAGAAAGTGTTCACTTGACTTTGTTTAAAAAATATATACATTTTCATTATTATTTTGAAATCCCTTTTATATATATATATACTTAATATTGTATTAAAGTATTAAAAACATTAAGCCTTTAGTTTTACAAAAAAAAAAACTTTATATTGTATGATTGATTTTACAAATTGGAAGGGTATTTTCATTTTGTCTTCTAAAAGAAAAGACTAGAGTTTAAAAACAAACATTTTTATTAATTTGAAGAAGCTTTTGTTTTTTGCCCCTTTTACCTTTCTATAATAAAAAGGACAGTTATTGAAATGCTATCCTCTCCTAATACAGATGTTTTAAAATTACTTGATTCGCCCTTTTACCTTTCTATAATAAAAAGGACAGTTATTGAAATGCTAGCCTCTCCTAATACAGATGTTTTAAAATTACTTGATCCCTTTAACACGTTACTATTTCTGAGTTGTTTACCTGTATCACTGGTTATATTCCTTTCTTTAAAAAACACTATTGACATTTGGAGTCAAGAAAAACTATCACTTAAAAAACTAATAGGGACAAACCTAACATTTTATGGCATTTGTCATTCTTTTCCTCCATTTTGAATGTTAACTATTTTTTCCTCTAAGAAATGAAACTTTAAAGTTTTTTTTTTAAGTTTAACAAAATTAGATTTTTACTTAATTTATATAAATATTGTTTAATCCTTCCTCCATATCTTTTTATCAATAGTTTATTCATTGTAGCACAATGAGTGTATTCCACTTTGATGGAACAGGAAAATAAATGACATCAATTGTTAATAGCAATAACAAATCAACATGTGCAAAGATGTAATATTCCACCCCAAATCTGGATAATAATTTTTTTTTTTTTTGTGTTTCGATTTGTCTTGCAAAACTATGACTTAATTTGCTACATGCATTAATACCCAAGTGAGTAGAAACCATAACTATAACATGCAATGATACCTAGATGATTTAAGCACTAAATAATCAATTTTATGCAATACCCATAAACATGCAATAGGTTTAATAGCATAAACACTGAATATTTAGCTTTCTTGAGGAAACCCTCAATCAAGAATCTTATAATTTCAAATCTGCAAGTTAACAACAATTATTTAGAATACTCAGATGGATAAATGTCTTCAAAATATCAAATTAAACATACCCATTTGTTGTTGTTCCAACTCTGTCAATACCCACATGCAAAATGGTGTTTTTTCAGCCCCAAAACTTTCACATTAACTGCTAAAACTGTACGGACAGGTACCGGAAAAGTACAACAACAAATATGACATTCAAATCTGCCTGAAAACCCTTGAAACCAACTTCAAAATCCACGCTAGGTCTGTAGGATAATGGCAAAATACATTCCCTGTCACGGAAATGCTCTAAATCATTCTGAGGATGTCTTCCAATCCCGAAAGTGATGTCCTTGCTGGAGGATTTCGTCTCCGAACAAGTTGAAAACCCTTGCCAAAAAACTCTGCAAGTCTCCACAATGTTTGCTCCAGTAAATAACAAGCCAAGAATGCCCAAAATGAAGCCTTAGATGTGTTTTTATAACTTCTCCAATGGGTTGGTGGGTAAAATATGAATTAATAATGTTTTTTTTTTTTTAAATTTCACTTTATTTACATAATAAAACATTATAAGATTCATATGAGTGGCATCCCCTTTTTTTTTTTGCTAGGAAAATAAGTCACTTTATAACATTATAATATAACTTAAGTGACTTTTTTTATAACCTCATAACTCTATTTTATAAAAATATTAAAGTAAACTATATTAAATTAAATATTTAATTTAATTTAATAAATTAAACTTCGTCCATTAGAAACTCTAACCTCTGCCACTCCAATCCACAAACTAGAAGTAGATTCCGGACACTCATTTCGCCAAAGAGTCTCACTTTACTGTCCAATATGTCTGAAACCCTAATCCACTGACTTACTAAAAATAGTAAGTCCATACTCCAAGGCTCGGATTGACCCAAAAAGCTGGCAACTAAAAGCATTCTGAAGACTGAAGATGACTGCAAACCCTCCAATGGGCTCCCCAACACCTGACATAGCCTACGGGAATCCAAGAGTAGGCTAGCTCCATGTGATCCATTGACTGGCTAGGAAAGGGACATTACAAAAGAATGATCAAAGACGATATCAAGTGAAACTGCACATTATCATTGTTCAGAATATGAACAGCAAGATCACCATAAACACAACAATATTCAGTAATGTTTATATACGTACATCATATCTTCATGTGTATTTCACTGAAATGTAAGAGGCCTATAAATAAGGAATCCAACAAGGGAGGTAGTTGCATAATTTCACAACTTCTTCATACTTGTCCACCAACTAACAAGTAATGCCCCATTACATGACAAATGATTATTATTTGACAACTCTAAGTGCACACATAATGACAAACACTTGCCATGTAAGACAACGTGGCAACTTTCTCTAAACACTTCGATGCAAACTACATTATTCACAAAATGACAAGAAAAACTATACAATCAAAATTGCATTTGCATACTCATGTCGGTATGCATACTCCTATGCACAAGGTGGAATGGCGCCACGTCAAAATTGGCTGCTACATCTATTGTCCCCTCTAGATTAGTCGCCATTCTCGTCAACTCCATCTACTGCCCCTGGGAAGTCTATTGCTATGGAGGAGGCTAAGTTTAACAAGTTCAACACCCAATCCTCAAACATGCGTCTTCAATGCCGCAGTCTCAGTTTTCAGCCTAGTAGCACAGGCTGAATATTACTCCCATTGATATCCGTAGTGCTGAGATCTACTCTCCAATTCAGAAAAATTTGTTCTCAATGCTGCATTTTCCTCATCCTTGGATGCAAGTTGTCAATTCTTCGCTGAATTCTCTTTTTCAAGTTGGGCAATTTGTTGAAACTGGTCCTCATCCTTCTTTTTCAGTTCCTCCACCTCCTGTCTATTCTTAGCCAGTTCATCTTCGACTTCCTTCTTCACCTGCCAAAGTTCATCTTCCAACTCTTGCATATGGATAGCTTGCTATCCCACCTTCAACAGTGCACTATTTGACATTTAGTGGAACGTTTGCAGTCCTATTAGCCACCACTATATTAGGTAAGCCAAGTAATTCAGTCTAGCATAAGTGGACTCCACTCCAAGTGCCAGCTTGAACTTTTTCACCATTGTAGGGAAGGGATAAGTATCAAACTTATCCTCTAAAATGCAAATTCATGGCAGATGGTAGTACAAAACCCTTGTAGCTTCTGGGAGCTTTGTCACACCTATCATGCTCTGAATGCCACTGCCATTACTTAGCTCCCATGCCTGAGTTTGTGCCATTTGGAATAACTTCTACAATCGCGCCTCATCCTATTCCTAGCTTGTCAATTTGGCCACTTCGGTCTCCACCCTTAGTGTCCAAAGCCACTATTGTCCAAGTGCACTGGCATCAAATTCATTCCTCACTTTTTCTATCCCCCTAATCACCTTATAGAAGAAATTATGAATCTGCTCATCAATAATGTCACCATGTACTGCTGGTTGTCTTAACTTAGGCAACTCAATCATCATGTGTTGACTCAAGTCGCTCTCCCATCTAGATTCATCATCATCTTCACTACCACTTGGGGCTTCATCATTTGCCTTATCAAATCCTTCTTTGATGGTTTATCCCTTTAATTTATCTCAAGCTAGTAGTTATTCTTCTACTCATGGCATGTCTTCATCCACCGTTGCTTGGCTTGACTGGCTGACTTCCATAATCCTTTATGCTGTAACAACACTCTTTCCCCTCCCTTCTTGTGCAGTGTTTGAGGTCATTTCCATTGGCATCACCCACAAAGGTGAGGAACCTTGCTACTTCTCCATATTCCAACAAAGGTGTGGCTAAACCCTGTAGAAATGGAATACAACCCATATAATTAAATTACCACTTATACAAACAAAATACACAATGGGAATACTCACAAATGTAAATGGATACATATCACACACAACAATTAACTACAATATAGCAATACTTCAATGAACAAGCACTCTTTAGCCAACTACAATATACACACTCCCCCGCATCTCTCACATAGATGCATACTTATAGACATAACACAATCAGTAAGCGGTTGGCAACTACCCGACTATCTTTGAACTACCTATTTACATAAAACATTAAAAATACCCCTTTACATTATTACAAACACTTTGAACGCACACATTATTAGAAACACTTTGCCACGTATACACAACACTACATAACAACTTATCACAAACACTTTGCGCACACATTCACACATATACATTCATAAAATCAAACATGCATTCATGTAGATGTGCACACACATTTGCACATATACATTCTTACACTCAAACATGCATTCATGCAGATGTATCAAATTGTCTGCCTACAAACCCTCTTGATTGAATTGAGGTAGTGTGCCTATCATGTCATCTCCCAATTCTACCACCACATCTCCATGCAATCCAAGTGTTTCCAAGTCAAATCTTAGTGGCCTCATATCCTCTACAAGTGTTACATTCAGTGCTTCCAAAGCAACATTTGTCTCCTATATCTCTTTTGCCGCCTCAACCACTACTACCACCTCTTGTTGCGTTGTTGCCTTAGTCTTCTACATAGTTGCATGTGTTGGTCCCTGTTTTGGTTGTTGATATGCTCCAATCTGTTGAGGAGCCTCTAACCCTGGTATTTGAATCTTCTCTACTATGGCATGGAATGCCATTGAGAAGTTCTATTTGAGTCTGAGCATGAAATCATGAATGCGCTCTATCAAGTGTGCTGTCCAATCAAATCTGACACCATCCATGATCCCTTGCATGGACAACACAAGCCAAGTGGGCATATGCAACACTCGTTGTTCATGATGATGCACATTGCGCACTTTAACTAGTTCGTCTTGAGCTGATGCAATTTCAACCCTTGTTGCCATGTTTCATCAATTTTTTTGTTTTAGTATTCTACAAGAGGAAGAGGCCATGGTAGAAGAGAAGCCTATAGTGCAACAAGTAGAGGCAGATTTGTGGATAAGAAGAATGTTCAATTTCACTATTGCAAAAGGTATGTCCACTATGAAAGAGAATGTAGAATAAATGCAAGCAATGAATGAGGGAAAAAAACAAACTTTTCATATGAAGAAGGTCAAAGCTAAAAAAATATGTTCTTGCCATGTAATGTGGCAGAAATTTCAACTAAAGAGTCTTGGTATTAGATTTTGGCTGTTCAAATCATAGTTGGAAAACTCGTAACTTGTGATAAACTCGGCAGCCCAATTTTGAAGATTTTATCTGCAACTCGGGGAAACTTGCAAAAACTCGACCAAAACAAAGAAAATTTTTCAATTTAAAAAAAATAAACAGCAATTGGAGAGCCAAAAAGCTGATTTTATATCAGATATTCATAAAAAAGAGTACAATTATAGTTCATGATCATCAATCCAACCAAATACATCATAGTAGTGTAACATTTTAAAATATAAAGCAGTTTTTAAACTACTTTTTGCCCTCCACCCCAAACTAAATGGTTGGCCTTGGTTTTGAATAGATGGTTGAATTGGAGGTTCCGCAAGTATGGTAATATCATGGTATATCTCCTCTAATCCTCTTAAATGTTTCTCTTCATCCTCAAGTGCCTCAATGTCCTCTGCACTAAACTCGGTATCCATAGGACTCTCGGCAATCCAATCACATACTGGATCTAGCTCATCCAATTCAATTGCTTCATAGGATTCACTAGCCTCCACTTGTCTGGTGCAAAGACAAGGAGTGTATTGTACAAACCTTTTCATTGAGACACTCCTGTGTCAACCTATTGTGCTTCTTGGTGTGTACACCCTCAAATAGAGACCAATTGTGCTCACATTTAGAAGCACTACAAGGCTGACTCAAGATACAGAGAACCATCCTCTTCAAAATAGGTATTTTGGAACCATAGTCCTCCCACTATAAATCTACAAAAATGATCATTTTCAAAGTACTAATTTACATTCGTAAACTAGAAGAAAATTTCAAAAAATGTTAAACTTTAAAAGTATAAATGCTTTATCCAATCACAAGATTACCTTGCTTTTTTAGCAAAGGAGGATGCAAACAAGCTCCCTCCTGTGGCCTAATAAAGTTGCAACTCAATAGCGATGAGGCGATGCTTGGCAAGGTTATCTATCATCCTCTTCATCACCACTAAAATTGCTAGTGTAAAATAATTTGGGGTTCAAGAAGCACCCCATGACATGAACAGGTCAATGAAGTTGCCTCGTCCATCTCTCATCAATGATGCTCCAAATTGGTTCATACTTGCGCTGATTGCCACTGTAATATTATTCAATGGCCTCTTTAGCTCTATCCATTGCCTCATATAGATAACCCATTGCCAATTTTTCGCCATCTATAAGGCGAAGAACCCTTACCAAGGGTTTTGTCACCTACAATTGAATAATAAATACTAAAATTTTAGAAAAAAAATACTAAATTTTTCAAGTATAAAATAAGATTTTAAAATTTAAATTTGAACTCAACAAGCAATTACCTTGAGAATTTCCTGGATGCTCACCCAAAATGAATCATTAAAAACTTGCTTCCATATTTTATGCCCCTCCTATTTTAAATGAAATGGTGACGCATACCATTCCTTGCTCACAAACATATGCTTCAAAGCGGTTGATGCTATTAGAAGGCTCTACAAGGCGGTGAAATTGAAGGTAAATAGAGTAATCCGTGGGCAAAGAATGTCCCTCTTGTCATTATGCTCCCTCATAAAGCTAAGCACCCATGTGCGCTTATAAATAAACCGTGTAATATTCTTTGCCTCTTCTACCACGCTCTTCACCCATGTCATTTTGTCAATGTCCTCAAGCTTGAGGTCAATGCAATGGGTAGGACATGGGCTCCAGAAAATAGAGGGGTGCTTCTTGAGAAATCTACCCATAGATACATATGTTGTTTCATTGTCCATCACTACTTGGATAACATTCTCCACTCCTATTTCTAGCATGACCCCCAACAAATTGAATAACATTTGTGCATGATTCACCTTTCGTGAGGCATCAATTGACTTCAAGAAGACCATGGATCCGCCAATAGCCACAATGAAGTTCAAACACGTGTGGTTTCTTGCATCCGTCCATCCATCAGAAGAATGTCATAGTCCCTTGTCCTCCATGCCTTCTTTTGCTCTTCTACAAGAGCACACGTGTGGATGACACAATCCTCCAAAAATGTTCCACTAAAATATTTTGCTGAAGGTATCTTAACCCCTTTGCCACCCTCCCTCAATGCCCTCACTAGGGCTTCCCAATATGGGTTGTTCGCACAATCAAAGGGAATACTGCAGTTGCATCTGTCTTTACATCCTTCGCCTTGTCCCTCCCCCATGTGGTATTCTAAAATGTGGTTTTCTTGTGTTGGAGTCTCGTCCAACAATCACACTCCTCCCACTCCCACTCCCACTAGTATTACACTGTTGGATGCGAGGGCTAAGAACAAATTCTTCGGTTGCAACATCAACATCCTCTAGTTTGGCCTCATCCCCATAAAAAGAGGCCCAAGGCCCCACTCCATGTCCCATTGCAACTCTTGTCCTTTTGTGCTCTATTTTTTTGGCCTCTTTGCTACACAACCAAGCCTTCACCTCATTTCTAATCAAATCATCTGCTCTAGGGCAAGGGTCCACATCATGCCTTGGTTGCCCAAGTAGATGGTATTTGAGACGATGGATGCCTCCTCGCATGTCCTTGCCAAAGTGTTTACAAAACACTTGATTTGGCAAGTTTCCCTTAACTCCATGCTTCCACATTGGGTCTCTTCCTAGGCTTGGACTTGGGGCTGCACTTGAAGGAGTCAATTGCGCTGCAATTGAAAGAAGATTATTGCTATCCACAATTGTTCTAAGGACCTCACCCAAAGAATCCATCTATTTTTCCAAAGGGGAGGGAAAAAGAAGAGAAATAAGTAATCTAATGCCCTAGGGCCTAGCCTACATGCTTGAAAAGAACAAACAAAAAGAAAATTTTGAAAAAAAAGCCAAAATTCGTCGTAAGTTGGCGAATTTCTCGGCATCAAGAAAACAAAAAAAAAACTCACTACCCACAATTTCTCGTGAGTTTCATGAGAAATCAGAGGATAGCAACGAGTTTTCTAACTCTTGATCAAATCATATGACTTGTAATAAGGAGTTTTTTGTGGAGTTGGATGACTCATATAAGAGCAAGGTGAAATTTGGAGATATCAAAGCATTGGAGGTTGAAGGAACCTTACAAATTGACAAAAAAGATAGAAATAAAGATATCCAAAATACATACTTCATACCAAGGTTCCACGAGCCTGGGGACGGGGGACGGGGGGACGGGTTTCCGGGGACGGCGGGGGACGGCAGGTCAATTTTAGGGGACGGCTCGGGGACGGCTGGGGGGACGGCTGGTATAATACTATAAAAAATGAATTTTTTTAGAAATTTAGAATAATCTACACATTCAAAATTCTACACCCAACAAAAATGATATTTCATATTACTAATCAATTATGTAAGTGCAGCCATTCATATTCAGATTAGTTACTAACACATAAGTGCAGCCATAATTGAGTCATTTCACATTTTCATGTTCATATTAGTTACTAATTTGCAGCCATTTAATTGTTTCAAGTTCAACAACTATAACTTGAAGGTTCAGCCAAGGATATCAAGTGCAAACAATGTTCAAACAGTCATCATTTTAAGTAATAACAGTCATCATTTTTTCAGCCACCAATGTTCAAACAAAGACTGTCATGTTTAAAAATTTTCAGTCACTAACTGTTCATTGTGTTCAAATATGACAGCAATAAGAAATTTGAAATAGTCATAGTATCAATGCTCATTTGCAACAAAAAGACTCAAAACTAAAATAGTAAAGGAGTATACAATGTAATAGAACTCCTATGAAACTTCTGTTGGGCTATCACTATCAAAATCTGTATCACTATTTGATGAGGTGCCCTCATCATCTAAGTGAAGATCCTCCAATGAAACTCCAACCAACCCCTCATGACTCTCATCCTCATCAATCTGTCCTGCATCCTCTGGATCAACATCCCATCGTGTAGCTGGAGATTGCTTGTACTTTGGCTTAACTCTCTCACGAAGACGAAGAGAGCTATGCATTGCAACTAGCTTCTCCGCTCTGCGAGAGGTAAGCCTATTCCTCCTCACATTGTGGATAAAGCTGTATGTAGACCAATTCCTCTCAGCGGCGAGAGGAACTAGCAACCTGTGAAAGAACCCTAATTGCAAAATATTTCAAGTTAGGTGTGCTGTCCCCATATAGCTGCCACCATCCAATGGGATTTCTTTGGGCAATGGTAGCCCTATCCTCCCTACACTCTGGGTGGCTGAAGCGAGGGCCCTCGAGATTAGCAAAATTGAGCCACTCATCTCTAATATTTGAGCTCTCCTCCTTCGCATATATCTTTCTAATGGCCTCCAAAAACCCTTCTCTCACCTCTGGATCCTCATGGGGAGACACTCTCCCAAGCCTAGGCTCATACCACTTGGGGTTTACTGAATATGCTGCCATATGAAGGGGGGTGTTCATCCTATCCCACCTCCTCTGTATAATAGGCCTGATGTAGGCCTCATAGAATAACAGGGATGGATCTCTAGCGAAATGACTTTTTTAATCTCCCCCAACATGTTGTCAAAAGTCTCATATATTTCTCCTAGACTAGGAGCATCTGTGTCAACATATCTGATGACAACAACAATAGGGGCAACAAAAGACACAATATACCTACAAGAAATCAAAAACAAAATTTAGAAACTTATATGTCACATTGTCATATGAGCACTCCAATTTGAAACAAACAATGAAAATTGAAAAATCATAAATAACATTTTGGTTTCTTACTTGGCTTGAGACCACCAACTATCATCCAATGTTTTGTCTCTAATTTTTTTGCCCTCCTCTGTCCTTGATTCAGCCACCTCTTCCACTCCGTGCATACTACCATGGATTGTAGAGCATCTTGCACCTCAATCATCCTCTCCAATAAAATGAAGTAGGTGGCGTATCTAGTGTCTCCCGGTTTGATGAACTCCTTCTTTGAGAAGGACCGAAAGAGGGCTAACGAAGTGTGATGGTTGCAAATGAACATTTGCATATCTCTGGCTTGTGCAACCATCTCCTTCACCCAATCTATCCTCCCAATGTCCTTCAATGCATTGTTCAATGCATGAACACAACACGGGGTCCAAAAAATATGTTTATATTCTTGTTCTATCATTTTCCTTGCACGCTGGCAAACAAGGGCTGCATCTGTAACTACCTGTAGTGTACAACAAAAAATTAAAATGGTCTCATTTAAGTTTTTAACAGCCATTTAGAATCTAGATTTGTAATTTTAAAATTTAAAGATTTTGATTTTCATTAAAATATCTGAAAAACTTAAAACTTAAAAGTAAAACAGAAATTATCGAATTGATTACCTGTACAACATTGGAGGCTCCAACCTCCTCAATAGCCTCCTTCAACTGAAGGAACTGGAACTCAGCATCCTTTTTTTTTCCCGTGCAATCAATGGCTTTGAGAAAATAGGGACCTGCTTTACATGTGACAATGATATTGATGAGTGGACGTTGACGAATGTCAGTCCACCCATCCATGATGATAGAACATCCATGAGTCAACCATGTGTTCCTCATCTGCTCCATAACCACACTGCATTTGGAATAGTGTTTGTCTAAAAGAGAGGTACGCAGCCTAGTTTCTCCAGGCGGTAGATATGAAGTCCCTGCCTTGGCTATTTCTCTTACTGCGTCCTTGAAGTAGGGGGAGCGTGCAATATGGAAAGGCAGCCCATGTGCAAAAAATAATTTTGCTATAGCATCATCTGCTGATTCTCTTCCTTGCACATTAAACATTTCATTTACAGTTCCCCTTTTCTTTGAGGGCAGCGGTGGCATACTGGATGTTTGGGTTAATTCTTGTGGCTGTTCTAAGGAGGCCCCAACGTCCTCTCTAAATGATGGGCTGCCTGTAGATAAAGACAAACCAGAATCTTTAAATCTAGACTCTTGCACAATCTTATGGACTTCATTAACTTGTGCCCGGGTCATTTTTTGGCAAGCCCTAACCCCTGTTCCTGCCTTATCCGTGAGATGAGACTCAACCCTAGTATAGCTGCCCTTAAATGTAGTTTTGCAAATATTACACAGCCATGTTCTTGAGCCCCCAAAAATTTTTTTCCCTTGGTCACAGTTAGTTACAAATTGCAGCAGTGGTTTTTTTATATTAAATGGACCCCTGGCATATTCTTTAAGTAACAAAGATGGGCAGTCAAAACTAGGTTGAGAAGCAGTGCTATCCCCTTTGGAAGTTTGGGGTGAGGATGAATCCCTAGGTGCAGCAGTATTCATGTTTATGTTTGGATTTTCAGTTTGGTATCCCTCCTCCAAATCAACCTCAAAAGAACCTGATGCACTGCTGGCCATGTTTTGTGTTGAAAACTTGAAATTAAAATATAAAATTTCAATTTGAAAAAACTAACAGCTTGGAAGAGGTAAAAAAAGTTTGAAAACCTAGTGCTGTTGCTGTTATTTTTTCTGCTGTTGTTTGCTGCCTTCTGCTGTTTTTTGCTGCCTACTGCTGCTGCCCTTGCTGCCTACTGCTGCTGCTATGCTGCCCTTGCTGCCTTTGCTGCCTACTGCTGCTGCTATGTTGCCCTTGTTTGCTGCCTTCTGCTGTTTTTTGCTGCCTACTGCTGCTGCCCTTGCTGCCTACTGCTGCTGCTATGCTGCCCTTGCTGCCTTTGCTGCCTACTGCTGCTGCTATGCTGCCCTTGTTGCCCTTGCTGCCTACTGCTGCTTTTTCCTTTTGCTCTCCAGCTCTCTTTTTCTTATTCTCTTGAAAAATGAAAGATGAGTGTAAGTGGTTTTTACTTTTTTTGTTTTCACTTTATATAACATACTTTTAGGTTTAGGGTTTTGGGGGGGGGGGGTGAGACTCAAAATGGGTCCCACCCCTTACCTTTTTAAAAACTTAAAAAGTAATTTTTTTTTTTTTTTTGGATTTTCCCCTTTGGTGGGGACGCCCAGCCGTCCCCTTTTAGGTTTAGGGTTTTTTTTTTGGGGGGGGGGGGGGGGGGGGTGAGACTCAAAATGGGTCCCACCCCTTACCTTTTTAAAAACTTAAAAAGTAAATTTTTTTTTTTTTTGGATTTTCCCCTTTGGTGGGGACGCCCCAAAAAGGGGGACGTCCCGGGGACATTTCCCAGCCGTCCCCCAAAAGGGGGACAGGGGGAAACGTCCCCCTTGCCGTCCCCCCGTCCTGGGGGACGTGGGAAACGGGGGGACGTGTCCCCCAGGGGGGGAGACGCGTCCCCATGGAACACTGCTTCATACCAAGATTGAAGCACATTTTGTTGAGTGTGGGGAAAATTGTAGAGAAAAATTACAAAGTGGTGTTTGAGCATAAGGAGTGCATCATCTATGACAAAGCAAATGCAAACCAAGCAGTGGCTGCTATACCTATGACAAAGAACAAATATATTCATGAAATCTTGGAGGAGAAGAGAGCAATTTGTGTCATACAACCATTGAAGACAATAGCTGATTATAGCAACCTGAATGAAGCTTGTATTTGTTGAATGCTAGAGGAATGGTCCATGATCTACCTTGTGTAGAAGCAAGAAGTGAAGTGTGTTACAGTTGCACAGTGGGAAAGCATCATAAAGAGAGCTTTCCAAAAAGAAGAGCATGGAGAGCATCACACCCATTGCAGCTGATTCATTTAGATATTTGTGGTCCAATACACACACCAAGTGTTGATAAATCCTTCTACTTTATCACTTTCATTGATGATCATACTAGAAAAACTTGGGTATATTTTTTGAAGAATAAGAGTGATGTTTTTGAAGTATTCAAGAATTTCAAAGCCATAGTAGAGAATGAAAACAGATATAGAATCAAAACATTAAGGACTGATTGTGGTGGTGGGTAATGGGTATTATCCCAAGAAATTTAATCAATTTTGTGATGAGCATGGGATAAGAAGACAATTGTTAGCAGCCTGTACACCTCAGCAAAGTGGAATGACAAAAAAGACGATTAGGACATGTTGTCACATTTTGCACGGGGTGCAATGTCTTCAGTGTTGTAACAGTGCTGCTCTTCTTTTCCCTCTTCCTCCATTTTCCTTCCTTCTTCTCTCCCTTTCCTTTTCTTTCCCGCATTCTCTTTCTTTCCCCCCTTTCTTGGAGTCCCCCAGTTGATTTTTCAACTTCCCAGCAAGTCACCTGAAAAATGGCTAAGTGCTGGTGCGAAGTTCGCACTTCGCCCAGTTTTGGTGCGAAGTTCGCACTTCGCCCAGTTTTGGTGCGAAGTTCGCACTTCGCCCCTCTTCTGGGCGCACCTGGCAGACTGGCAGGTGACAAAAGAGAAATCAAGTGCTGGAGCAAGTCCGTACGGCGGCAGACATCAGTTTTCGCCTGTGCGCATTCCGACTTCACACCGAAGTCGGAGTGCGCCCTTGACAGGTGTGCAGTAGGGAACAAACCCGGAATTTGACCAAGGCATGAAGGCCTTCCCGACTGCACTACGTTCTGCCCGCGCATCCCGAGGTGCTCCGATCCCAAGCGAAGATGGACGGAGCGCCCTCCAAGGCAGACACGTGTCACACGACATCATCCATCATCTGACAAGTGTCCAGCTTCGGGATTAGAGCCGAAACGTGCCAAGCAAAAGGACAAGCATGGGCTGCATTGCCTGTGCCAGTAGCCTCATTCAAAGCTGATCTGAGGTTCTACCTGCTCCGGCTACCCGCATCCTCTGCCCAGTTGAAGTTACGCCGGCGCACCGCCATGTAGGCTGTCCGGCTTCCGGGAAGACCATCTTGCGGGTACGGTCCGGTCCGACAAAAGGTCGGCATTTGCGGCTCTTTCGCCGCTTTTGTCGGCTTATGTTTGGTGGGACTTTGTGCCCATTAATGTAACGGGGGGAACTTTGGGCTATAAAAGCCCATCGTGAATTCATTGTAAAGGGTGGAAAGGGGAATGTACGTTAGGGAACTACTATGCTTATTGTAACCGTGCTTACGCTTATGAATATAATGCTGTATGCACGGTTGCATTACTGCTTGTCTTTATTCTTTTATCTTGTCTTTCATTATATGCCTTAGGCTAACTTGTCACGGCTTGTTGATTCATTTCAGCATTTGGTGAGCAGGTCCCTCTAGCATTGCTTGTTTAAAGCACCCTACGTATTTCATTAATTTAAAGCATATATAGAATAGATGTGGTAGCGGTTCCATCGGTTATGTGTTTTGTTGCTTGGTCCGTATCACGGTGGTTGATGCGATCCCGTCTTGTTAGTTCCTTGTAGGGAATGTATGTTAGGGAGCCATTGGAGCTGTGCGGTTAAATTCTCTACATAAACACATATACACGGATACGATATCTCTAAGTCTGCTTTCTACTCATGTTAGTGTACGTATCTGGTAAACCGGTGCATTGCCATCTTTGTTAGTTCCTTGTAGGGAATGTTTGCTAGGGGATCATTGGAGGTTGTGCATACCTCTGCATGAGTATCGGAAGTACACATAGTTTTTGCAGTTCCTGTCATGCTCTATGTTTATAATGCAGTAAGTAGCGGTAATTAGTATGTTCCCGTACTGTTAGTTCCCCCCACCAACATCTGGACATATTTGTAATTTCTTTCTGTACATTTGTCCCTTTCTGTACATTTATCTCTTTCCTGTACTCTTAGCTTAAATCAGAAAACCCCCCCAAGGAGCCGGCCTTCTCCGGAGATTGGCTCGGAAGGCATCTCTTCCTTCCGGCCTTTCATCTTTGGTGGGCGAATCTGGGCGCATTAACCCAAAATCCTTTCCTCATGGCAGATTCGTAACCAACAGTTTCTCTGGCACGCCCGGTGGGACACTTGTCCCACGTTTTAAAAGAAAGGGTACCCGTTTGGTCTTCACCTGGCGCAACAGTTTTCCTGCTACGCTCGGCGGGACACGGGTCCCACATTTGACGAGAGATTTTCTGATCAGTCTCCACAGCGGCGGCGGTCCTGAGCTCTCGGTGAGACAAGGAAGTTTCTCACCCCGACAGAATTGAAGCACCGGTGTTCGCTTCATTGCTGTTCCAAATCTGAACACCTGGCGACTCCGCACGAACAAATCCTCTGAGTCTAGAAGACCGGTCCCGTCACCTTCATGCACACGAGAAGGTGGCAAGCAAGAAATCCGAGAAGCCCGCCTGAGTTCTACGAACTGGACATCAACGCTCGAGGCGAGATCCCCAGGGTGGCTGATCCGCGAGCTCGTTTCGACGAAGCCGAGGCTGAGATCCAAGAAGAAGCCGAAGGCGAAGTCGGAGGAGCCGAGTACGAAATAGAAGAAGCCGAGGAAGAAGAAGATCCTGCATCCTCGGAAAGTTCCGACACTGAGTACACAACCGACGGCGGAGAAGAAGAAGAAGAAGAAATGGCTGCCCAACAGCCGAATGACGATGACCTCTTCCCGGCGGTGGACTCTACGGGGCCCTTGGCCCTGGTCGGACAGCAAGCTGTGCCCCCTGCTGCTTTAAAGTCTATTCCCACATACGACGGCTACGGTAAGACGGCGTACGAGCACATCCAGGACATCCTTGCCCTGGCCGCACTGCATACTATTACCGATGAAAGTGTGAAGACCCGTCTGCTGGCCCTTTCCCCGAGGGGAAAGCTTCTCTACTGGTGGAGATCGCTGCCAGAGGGATCCATCACAGGGTGGCCCCAGCTTGCCAGGAGACTCGTAAAAGGATGCAACGAGTCTGCTGACCCTACTTCTCTACTGCATCAGTTCCAAGCTATCCAGAGACATCCTCAAGAGGAGGTGTCTGATTTTAACATTAGGTTTGCGAGATCCTGGAAACGGGTACCTCGCGAACTTCGGCCTTCGGCCGGCATGGCCGCTCACTACTATCTGAGGTCTTTCAACTCAGACATATGCCTGCTGTTGAAGATCGCCCGGATTGATGAGTTCCCTGCTGTCTGTACGAAGCGGCCCAGCAAGCTGAAGGCGACATTATCTCCATCGGCGGGCTTCAGTCCGAGTGCGGGAGCCCATTCATCCCGACTTCCCCGGATCCCGGTATCCTTACGCCACGGTGGTTCGCCGTCCACATCGGGGCAGCAACCCCGGCGACGGTGGAATCCGGCGCCGGTCATGACTCCTTACGGCCCGCCTCAGTTGCATTACCCTCATCCGCCACCTCCCGCTCCCCACTTTCCAGCACTTCCTGCTCCCCCACAATACGCGTCCTATTCTAATCCCCCTCCATTGGCCGCATTGCCTCCACCAGCGCAATTGCCGCCACCTGACAGCAGCATCCAAAACACGATTCTACAAGAAGTGCGGGCTTTGGCCTCCGGATACCATGCCATGTCCAATGACATGACCGCTATGAAGAAGAAGCAGGCCCAGATGGACCTTGCTCCTAGGAGGCCTTATGCGCCGCCCGCGCGACAAAGGACAAAGCCCGGAACATCGGCCCGCGAGGCGTCCGCCTCCGAGAAATCTTTGCTATAGAAGATCCGCTGGTCCACCCGACCGGGTTAGCCAGTGCACTACGTGCAATGACCCGCATTCCGAGGAAGGTGCACTTTGCACCAGCACTACATCCAGACCTTGGCCGGCAGCGCTATAGAAGATGACGAGCTGTACATGATCTTGGACGGCGAGGCCAACTTTGCCCTCCCGGAAGAGAATCTAGTGCCGCCCGCCAAGGAAGAAAAGAAGGCTGCGGATGCGGCCAAGCCTTTGCAAGTTTACGCAAGAAGAGAAAAACCGCAGCCGGCGGGCTGCCACCGTACAAGCGGGTGTGGCCTTTCACAGCCCAGGAAAAGGCGTCCAAAGATAAAGCTCCCGCCAAGCCTTCTCCGGCAAAGGCTGCCATTGTTCCGGCCAAACCTCCAGCAAGGGTCCCAACTCCGGCTAAAGCTCCCGTACCTCAGCCTCCAGCTGAAACCAAAGAACAAGCCCAAGAGAAGCTGAAGTACCCGTCTCTGACCAAGAGACAGCGAGTTGAGGCCACCCGGCGGTGCCGGACGAAGTATGAGCCGGCAAAACCAGCAGAAGGAGCTAGTACCTCGGGCTACAGCATTGTAGACGAGTTGAAGAGAACTCCCGCAAGAATCAGCATGTACGATGCTCTTCTGCTCCCAGGCCAGGTAGATCTGCTGCAAGAATCACTGAAGAATATGAAGAACGGCAGCCAGATGCAGCCTGCTGTCCTGGTTCAACCTTTGAGACGGTCTCGGCCATTGGGAAGAGCAGGCCGCCACCCTTTTATCTGTCATTACGGATGCAAGGGCACATAGTTCTCAGCTTGCATGGTGGATTACGGTGCTTCCTCGGCCGTGATGCCGAAGGCCGTGCGATGAGATCGGGATGGAATACACACGTAGCAGCCAAGGCGTGCTGCAATTAGACGGCACCCCTGTCAAGACAGTTGGTGTCATAAAGGACATCCCTATCCGGCTGCACAAGGCCCTCGACATCGTAGTCATCCAAGAGGTCGTGATTGTCGACCTGGAGCCTTACTTCGGCATGTGTCTCTCTCGGGAGTTCACTGCGAAGTTGGGCGGGTACCTGTCTCTAGACTACTCGCATATGGAAGTGCCCTTCAAAGGAAGGAGACGAGAATTTTTAATGAGAAGCCTTCCCCCTTCCTAGTAGACAAGATAACCGGAGGAGAGATGGACTGCATGGTCCGGTTGTCGAGAGGAAGAAGCGGTGACGGTGGAGCCGGCCGAGCAAGCCCTCGAAGTGTTGCAACTCGAAGATGAGTTCTCGTTGCGGGACTTTAATGCCGTAATCGGGACAGAGCAGGGCTGCTACTCCATTAAACAGCCGAGAAGCTTGACGTGTCAGTGGCAAAAGAAGTAGGACCTGCACCCGGAGAGCTGTGGAAGCTTTTCTTTGACGGCGCGCGATGCAAGAATGGCGCCGGTGCAGGGGTACTCCTGGTTTCTCCAACCGGAATCCAGAAGGACTATGCCTACAGGCTGGCCTGGAGCTGCACTAATAACTCGGCAGAATACGAAGCCCTGTGCTTGGGTTTGCGAAAAGCGGAGAGGCTCGGAATCAAACATCTCCAAATTTTCGGAGATTCGGAGCTGGTGTGTCACCAAGTGATGGACAAGTGCGCATCCAGACAGCACTATCTCAGAGCGTACCGCAATCGGGTATGGGACTGATGGAGTCGTTCGACTCATTGAGTATCAAAGCAATATCGCGTGAGAAAAACAAGCACGGCGATATTCGGCGTACTGTTGGAGCAGGTACGTTCCGGTGAAGACGTTGTCCGAAACCGAAGCCGGTTAGATGCTGTCTCGGAGCCTTACGTGCTCGATAAGGACACCCACTGGCAGGTGTTCAGTTGTGACGAGGAAATCGTCACATTCCTGGTTAACGAAGTGTGTGTAATCGGAGGTAGAGACCACGATGACGAGCAATATGAGGGGTTGATACGATTCTCGGAATAATCACGTCCCAAAAGGACTGATTACATTAGAGAGTCTCTTTGATCGGAATGACGAGCAATATCCCACGGGATCAAAGTAGACCCGAGGCGGTATGCTGACCTGGAACTTGAAACTGGTAAAACTATCAAGGTCGGAGCAGGTGCACGTCGGAGGAGCTGGAGCGGATCGGATCAACTGTGCCGAGGAGTTCCCCGACATCGTGGCCTGGTGCTACGAGGATTTGAAGGGGTATGACAGAACTGTCATCCAGCATACTATTGAGCTAGAGGATGGCGCCAAGCCATTCCGACAGAAGCAAAGGGCCGTGAATCCCAAGATTGAGGCCATGATGAAGACCGAGCTCTTGAAGATGCTGGAGGCCAAGATCATCTACCCCATCAAACATTCATCCTGGGTCGCGAATTTGGTGCCCGTGAGGAAAAAGAATGGCGACATTCGTCTACGTGTCGACTTCAAAACCTTAACCGAGGCTTCCCTCAGGGACCACTATCCGCTTCCCCAAATCGACCGAGATCCTACATATCGTTCTTTGGAGCCCGAGAGATTTTCACTTTTAGATGGATTTTCCGGCTACAACCAGATTTGGGTCAAAGACGAAGACCGGCATAAGACGGCGTTTACCACGACGTGGGGGACGTTCGCCTATCAGCGCATGCCGTTTGGCTTATCCAATGCTGGTGCCACGTTCCAAAGGGCCATGGACTTGGCCTTCCGAGAGCTGCTCAATAAAATCATTGTCATCTACCTTGATGACATGACTGTTTTCTCTCACCAACGAGAAGATCATGTTTCGCACCTACGGCAGATATTTGAGAGTTGTCGAGAATTCGGCATTTCTATCAACCCGAAGAAGTACGTCTTCGCGGTAAAGGAAGGAAGGCTGTTGGGACATGTCATCTCCGAGGAAGGCCTCGCCATTGACCACGACGGAGCGGAGGCCCTCGTTCGCTTGCCGGCCCCATCGACAAAAAGGGCTGCGGTCCTTCTTCGGTCGGATTAACTTTGTGCGGAAGTTCATCCCGGACTTCGCACGAGTGATCAAGCCTATGGCCGAGCTGCTCAAGAAAGACACACCTTACGAATGGGTGATGAGAGAGAGCAAGCCTTCGAGGAGATCAAGGCCCGAATTGCACAAGCTCCGGTGTTGACCAACCCGGACTACTCCAAGGACTTCTTGACTCAGAAGGGAGACGACGGTGAGGAGCGCCCCATAGCGTTCCTGAGCCAAGTCATCTTGCCGCATGAAGAAAAGTACAATTTTATAGAGCGGCAAGTTCATGCTGTCATGAAGTCCCTCCGAAAGTTCAGGCACTTTGTCTCCCAGAGCAAGACAACCGTCTTTGTGATTCACCCGGATGTTCGAAGTTTCATTTTGCAAGGAGAACCGGGTCACAAGAGAGCGGGATGGATTGCCAAGATCCAGGAGTTCGACATCGAAGTGCGGCCCACCAAGCTTATCAGAGGCCGAGCCTTGTGTCAGGAATTGGCCCGAAGCGTTGTAGCCGGCATCTCCGCTTTGTAAGTGGGAGGACACGGCGACACGCATCTACCTAGCCGACTCCTTATCGGAGGGGAGTGATTGGACAGATGAGCTGGTGAGATTCTTACGCACCGGAAGATGTCCCGATCACTGAACGCCTCACAACGAAGGAGATTTCGGGTGGGTGCACTCAAGTACACTCTTCGCCCCGAGGGGCTTTACTTCAGAAACATTGACGGCATCCTGTTGCGGTGCGTCAGAAAATCCGACCAGCCTAGGGTCCTCGGAGAATTTCATTCCGGGATGCCTGGGGGTCACCATTCTTCAAGGCCAACGGCCTTAAAAATAATAAGGGCTGGGTACTATTGGCCCACTCTGTTTGCAGACGCGCATGCGGTCTGCGCTAAATGTGATCAATGCCAAAGGTTTGCTGGCCGAAGCAGAAAAGCACCCCTGCCCCTTCAGCCGATTCGAGCCGAGACTCCGTTCCAGCAATGGGGTTTAGACTTTATTGGGGTGATTTCTCCTAACTCCTCTGCCGGCCATAAGTTTATTCTTACGGCTACCGACTATTTCACGCGGTGGACAGAGGCGATCCCGACCAAAAAGGCCGACCAAGAAACGGTCATCGGGTTCATTGAGAGCACGATTACCCGCTTCGGGGTTCCGAGTCAATTGTGACGGACAACGGTCCGGGATTTGTAGGCGGCTGTACTCACGGAGTACACCGGCGAGACTTGGCATCTATCACAAGATGTCTTCTAATTACTACCCGCGAGGGAATGGCCTTGCCGAGTCTACTAACAAGAACCCCCTGAAAATCATCCGGAGGACCATTGAGAGAAACAAGCGGACTTGGCACTTGCTCCTGAACCGGGCGCTATGGGCGGACAGAGTTGCGTTCAAGAAATCCCTCAGAACGTCCCCCTATGCGCTCGTCTATGGCAAAGAGGCTGTCATGCCATCACACATCGAGATCCCCGCCCTGTGGATGATTGACGAAGACAGGAGCAGCGGAGACCCGGTGGACGACAGACTGTGCCAACTCCTGCAGGTTGGAAGAAGACGAGAGAAAGTGCATACCGGGCCTTCGCGGATCACATTGCGGCCACTCAAGGCTGGTTTGCCAAAGGCACCATTGCCCGAGTTTTCGAAATCGGGGACATGGTGCTGAAGTGGGACTCATACAAAGCAAAGCCGGGTAATCACGGGAAGTTTGATGCTCTCTGGGAGGGCCCTTATCAGATCGCCCGGGTAAACCGGTTCAATGCCTACATCTTGCGGGATATGGAGGGTCGGCTCCTGCCTATCCACGTTAACGGGTTCCACTTGAAACTTTACATTGTTGAAGGCGCCGAGTGGCCCTTCCTTGTAAAAAATTTTCCTTATGCTTTTTATTTCCCAGCATGTACATTTTCCAGTTTTCAGCTTTTAAATTGTTTTTATTCTTATTTGAGCTTAACTGTGGCATGGGAGAGAGAGACAGACTTCGCAGCGAAGTTTGTCGTCGCCCCTCAAGAAGGGCGAAGTTCGGTTGTGCAAAGGAAGAAAATAAGCAAAGAATGCAGGGAAAAGAAAAGAAAAAATTGACTAAGTGTTGGCCGAAGCCCGACTTCGCAGCGAAGTCGGACTTCGGCCCAACCAAAATGCGAAGTCCGATCAAGGGAGAATGCTAAAGCACACAAAAGACAAGCTCCGCTCAGCCTTGAGCGAAGACTGACTTCGCGCGCGAAGTCCGACTTCGGCCGGCTTCCGTGCGAAGTACGCACTGCGCACTCTTTCCGTGCGAAGTACGCACTGCGCGCAACTTTTGCGCGAAGTGCGAACTTCGCGCGAAGTTCGCACTTCGCCCCAAATTCGGGCGAAGTCCGAACCCGCCTCAACGCACGCGCTGCGAGCCCAGTTCGATCTAAAGAGCAGAAAAGAGTTTAAGTGCTGGCCAAAGTCCAAAGGTGGCAAGGAAACCAGAACGCGCTCACCCCTTGAGCACGGCGAAGAAAAGAGGAGGAACAATGCAGCGCGCGCTTCGCGCGAAGTTCGAACTTCGCCCGAAATTCGGGCGAAGTCCGACTGGCGAAGTCGGGACGCGCCCAACTTTGGGCGAAGTCCGACCCTGCCTTGTAATCCGTGCCAGCTTGCGTGAAGTTTAAAAAACGAATAAAATATTCAAAAAGGTCCCAAGCTGGGCCCAAGGCGCGTTGCAACCATTCCAAAATAGGTTTCCGCACCAATGGTCCTTTCTTGAGCAGTGTGCCCGGTTGGTGGCAGCGACGTCAGCCATGGTGCAGCGCTCGAGACAGAATTAATGATTGCACGTTCCTCAACGAAGGTGCAACAAAAGAGGCTTGGCACGTCTGCCGGAGCGCACTTTTTCCAAACATTCTCCTGCGCAACCATCTAAGAACCTTAACTCAGCCGACCTACCCCCTCCTGCGCGACATTTATGGCGCTGTCTTTATCTAGAAAAGGGGGTCAGATGTTTTTAAACATTCCAGACTATGCAGATTATTCCTCGGACAGTGCAAATTATTCCTGTGACAGCGAAATCTGCTGCAGACGTCTTGAACTTGCAATTATTGCTGATTCGGAGAGATGGACAAAGGAAAGATGCCAGTGTCAGCGCAGTCCAGCGAAAGTGGCGAACCAAAGGAGTTACCGCGGCCGGGCGTTTTCAGGAGTGAAACCCCGCCAGAAAAAAGGTCAAAGTCCCGGACGAAGAAAGTACAGCGTGGGCAAGCCCCACCACCTCCGGTGAATTATTTGTCGGGATACAAGGACGGCTCCTTTTCGATGAGCCTGGCGAAGCTGCGGGCAAATGTGGAGAGCTGGGCAGACAAAGTTTCGCCCTCCCACCATTTCGGAGCGGCGTACAAATCCAATCTGTTCAAATTCTTGTGCCCTCCGGTCCACCAATGCCCGGAGTGGTAGACCTAATTGTCAGACACTACAGACCAGCTACCCGGCAAATTTGCGGCTCCAGCGGTAAACCCTTGTTCGCCCTTGCGCGAGGAAGCTATCCGGCCGGCTTTCGCCCCGGGGTTGGAGTATGACTCCAACGCCATTCTCGAAAAGATAAATTTGGGCGACGGGCGGGACGTTTCATGCCAACCAAATGGATGAGGGATTTCCTCAATTCAGAGTTGAATGCCCCGCTTGCGGCTGGATAGTGGCCAACTGGCCCCATGCCCTTGACACAGTTTCAGAGCAAGTACTTGTACACTATTTTGGCATCTATTCTTGGCTGCGATTTTGGTACAGCCGTACCAGCTAGCGCTGGCAGAATGTCTCCTATGTGGAGAATCCTACGAGCCAGCAGCACAGAGAAGTGGGAAGCGTCCCATCTCCTTCGACTAGGCTGACTGTGGCATATGCCATTCATTCCAGCCTGTTCAAGATTCAGAAGAAGCAGTCCACCGACTTTCGTTTCAGTTCTGTTCTAGCCTGGCTTTGTTTGTACCATCTGCATCCCCAAATGCCGATCCTGAACCTGAAGAAGGTCAACGAGAGGGGAGAACCACAGCCCGTCTATAACTGGACGGATGACTTATACCGGAAAGGGTCCTACTACAAGTTCAACATCAACTTTCTGGGATTCGTCATGTCAGTCTTCACCGAAAGCGAGATCCCCCGTCCCCCGAGAGAAATGACGAGCGCTTTGATAAATCAGAAGCTCGGGGACGTTTTCAGGCTGACGCAAGGGATTGTGGTCAGAATCTACGGATTCAAGGGCAAACCCCATTTGCTGCCCTATTGGTGCTCGGAGCACCTGTTCGGGATGGAGGTTGCCCGACAAATGGACTATGTTGAAGAGGAGTTCGGCCTAGGAAAGAAGAGAGGACAGATTTTTCAATACCCTCTTTCCTGGGCAAATGTTGAGATTTTTGAGGTAGGACAGCATGTCTACCTAGAGCAAGAGCTTTCCCGATTTGGCCTGGTTTTGTTGCCACAGCGCTGGAAGTATGACCCGTATGGAATAAGGGGAAAGTTTGCGCATCTCTGCCCCCGGGCAGATATAACCGAAGATAGATGCGATGTGGTTCATGTGGATCTTGACTGGGAAATAGAATTGATGGAAGCTTCTCCTCCCTGGCAGGATTTTTCTTGCGAGGAGGTGACATATGACCCCAAGCGAAACCCGGACCACCAGTTTTCATCTCCTGGATTCAAAAAATTTCTATCCAAGATAGCAGGCCTTAACTGGTCTAAAGAAAAGATTACTGAATGCTGGAAGATGAGATGCCGCACGCAGCACGACAAATCAACAAGGAGAAACCTGGCCGTAGATGACGACTTTTCGGTTCTCTATGACCAGCATCATGACAGCTGGCGGCCGTTCGCATATCAAGGTTACGTTCCCCGAGGTCCCTTTGAAGATTATAAAGGAGGGTCTCCTCCCAAACAGTTGTACACTTCGGCAACTGCCAGCGTGGGACCAGCAGACTTCCAAGCAAATCCAATGCAGCCCGTGGCTTCCAAGGCGGCGCCTCAGAAGGCGAAAGAGTTAGTCGAAGCGGCGCCGAGGCAGTCCCTCAGGCACGAAAAGCGCCAGCGCCGCCACAGAGCAGACCGGTTGCGGCAGACCTTCTGCAAGTCAAACCCCGGTACAAGTTCACCGTGGGAGCCTCAACGCCTGCTGCACCTGCTTCATCTCCTTCCCCTGATCCAACCGTTATTCCAGAAGAAAAGAAGCGGAGGAGAGTTGAGAAAATCAGGCGACCTAGCCTGATAGTGCAGCAACCGATTGCGAGCCGCGGCCGCGTCTCGCCGCCGCGAGAGCGGTTCCTACAGGCCAGTCCCAAGCCAGCCGCCGAGACCAGAAGCGAAGACATCCATCCGGCATCGGCTCAGGCGGAGCCCGCAGGTACGTTTGCTGCCCCTGTCTCTTTGGTCTCACCCAGTCCTACTCCCACTCCGTCTCCCGCTCAATCCGAGCAAGTCATGGCCGCATCCCCCTCCCCGTCTCCGCGTCCTTCTAGCGGCCCCCATTCTTTCGATCAGTTTGCTCAGAACCCTAACGTCTCTCTTTCTCTGAGCACAACTCCAAACCCTTCGCCTGAAGTCAGTGCTGAGACCGTCCGTTCACCGTCACATCCACCGTCTCAGCCGCTTCAAACCCTTGCAGTGTCAACCATTCCCATCTCCATTTCCCGGTCGCCCCCACAAGCGGCCGATTCTTCCAAGGTCCGTCCGGTTCCTCCTGGTCCCATCCCCGCAGGAGAGACGTCTCAGCAGAACCCTAGGCTGGGGAACCAGATTTCATGGACGACCTCCAGAATACAGACGACTTGCCTCTGGCAGCGAGGGGCTGTAGAGTATTCTGTCTCTTTCCTCCCGGGACACGAAGCGGAGGAGACATGAAGAGATAGCCGCCCCGGCAAAACGCGCAAAGTATGATTTCGGGAGGAGAGTGATTACAACAGAAAAAATAATCCCGAAAGTAAAGAAACCTCTCTGGGAAATGACCAGGGCGGACTATGAGCTCCGGACAAAGGAGAAAAGCTTTGACGACATTAACAAGCGATGCTCAGATTCGATCGATAATGCGCAAAGGCGATCGATCTCTTTGTCAAAAGTACGGAGGAGCGAGGAAGAGCTTTTCGGGTTGCGGGATAAAGTAAGGCAGCTTGAAGAGGACTGTCTAGGTCCAGCGAGCAGGCTGGAGCGGCGCGGCAAGAAACGAGATGAACTCAAAGCCCGGCTGGCCGCTTCTCGGCAACAAGCCGCAGCCGAAAAGCAAGCGGCCTCGGAGCGGATTTCTCGGCTCCGGGAGTCTTTGAAGCAAGCGCGGTCGCAACTTGCGGAGAGAGCATCTCAAGCGACGGTCTTTTCAAAGACAAAGGTTAAGGAGATGCGGGCTGGTTTCTTTGCGGGAATGCAAGCCCCACACCTTCAAGGCGATGGCGGTTACGGATTTCGCATCCCAGAATTCAAGAAGTTTCCGCCCAGGGAAAGCTTGTGGTAGAGGAGGCCGAGCGCCAGGCGAAGCAATGGCTGGACCTGGCGGTAAATCTTCAGGAGCGCGAGCGCAACGGCCTCCATTTTTCTCCCGTGTCCTCATTCGCTGCAGAATGGGCAGGTGCAAGGGTGACCTTGCACAAATATTTCAAAAAAGTTGAAGAGGTGAGAGTGGCCAGACGAATGCTAGACGCATTCACGCATGAAAGAGACATTTGTTTGGCCCCCTTTCACGCTCTTTCAGAACTTGGGTGCCCAGGTTTTGTTGAAAATGGCGAGCTTCTCACCCTAGATCGGGTAAAAAAGAATTGGCGATCCTTCGAAGCGGATACGGTGACATTGATAGCTGGGTGAGCCAATTCAAGACAGTCAGGTCACTCAGATGGTGGTCAAATATTCCAAGATCAGCTCCTACTTCCAGGAGTTAGAAAAAAGATACCTCACCATCGACCTGCACGCGGTCGCTGCTTTCCACGCAGCATTAGAAGATGCAGCTGACCGCCGGCCGTTTGAAGCAGAAGCTTGGCGCCCAGCCAAGGAGGCATACACTCGCATCTGCGAGGCAGAAGCACGAGATGGAGAGTTTTCGGAAGGCGACTCTGAGGAGGCAACTGACAAAGATGAATCTGAAGAACAGTTGCCGCAAGGAGAACAGCTAGAGCAGCAAAAGGCAGGGGAGGCAAGTTCCTCTGCACCCAAAGGATGAAGGCATGGATTCTTTGCGCCGAGGCGAGCTCGACACCCCGCGAGCCGCCAGAAATGTTGTCACATTTTGCACGGGGTGCAATGTCTTCAGTGTTGTAACAGTGCTGCTCTTCTTTTCCCTCTTCCTCCATTTTCCTTCCTTCTTCTCTCCCTTTCCTTTTCTTTCCCGCATTCTCTTTCTTTCCCCCCTTTCTTGGAGTCCCCCAGTTAATTTTTCAACTTCCGGCCAAGTCACCTGAAAAATGGCTAAGTCTGGGTGCGAAGTTCGCACTTCGCCCAGTTTTGGTGCGAAGTTCGCACTTCGCCCGATTTTGGTGCGAAGTCGCACTTCGCCCCTCTTACGGCGCACCTTGTAGCGGCGGACTGGCGGTGACAAAAGAGAAATCAAGTGCTGGAGCAAGTCCGTACGGCGGCAGACATCAGTTTTCGCCTGTGCGCATTCCGACTTCACACCGAAGTTGGAGTGCGCCCTTGACAGGTGCGTTGTAGGGAACAAACCCGGAATTTGACCAAGGCATGAAGGCCTTCCCGACTGCACTACGTTCTGCCCGCACATCCCGAGGTGCTCCGATCCCAAGCGAAGATGGACAGACTGCCCTCCAAGGCAGACACGTGTCAAACAGCATCATCCATCATCTGACAAGTGTCCAGCTTCGGGATTAGAGCCGAAACGTGCCAAGCAAAAGGACAAGCATGGGCTGCACTGCCTGTGCCAGTAGCCTCATTCAAAGCTGATCTGAGGTTCTACCTGCTCCAGCTACCCGCATCACTGCCAGATTGAAGTTCTGCCCAGCGCACCGCCATGTAGCTGTCCAGCTTCCAGGAGGACCATGCTGCGGGTACAGTCCGGTCCGACAAAAGGTCGGCATTTGCGGCCCTTTCACCGCTTTTGCCAGCTTATGTTTGACCGGGACCTTGTGCCCATTAATGTAACGGGTGGGACTCGGGCTATAAAAGCCCATCGTGAATTCATTGTAAAGGGTGGAAAGGGGAATGTACGTTAGGGAACTACTGTGCTTACTGTAACCGTGCTTACACTTATGAATATAATCTGTATGCACAGTTGCATTACTGCTGTCTTTATTCTTTTATCCTTGTCTTTCATTATATGCCTTAGGCTAACTTGTCACGGCTTGTTGATTCATTTCAGCATTTGGTGAGGAGGTCCCTCTAGCATTGCTTGTTTAAAGCACCCTACGTATTTCATTAATTTAAAGCATATATAGAATAGATGTGGTAGCGGTTCCATCGGTTATGTGTTTTGTTGCTGGTCCGTATCACGGTGGTTGATGCGATCCCGTCTTGTTAGTTCCTTGTAGGGAATGTACGTTAGGGAGCCATTGGAGCTGTGCGGTTAAATTCTCTACATAAACACATATACACGGTTACGATATCTCTAAGTCTGCTTTCTACTCATGTTAGTGTACGTATATGGTAAACCGGTGCATTGCCATCTTTGTTAGTTCCTTGTAGGGAATGTTTGCTAGGGGATCATTGGAGCTGTGCATACACTGCATGAGTATCGGAAGTACACATAGTTTTTGCGGTTTCTGTCATACTCTATGTTTATAATGCAGTAAGTAGCGGTAATTGGTATGTTCCCGTACTGTTAGTTCCCCCCACCAACATCTGGACATATTTGTAATTTCTTTCTGTACATTTGTCCCTTTCTGTACATTTATCTCTTTCCTGTACTCTTAGCTTAAATCAGAAAACCCCCCCCAAGGAGCCGGCCTTCTCCGGAGATTGGCTCGGAAGGCATCTCTTCCTTCCGGCCTTTCATGCTGGTGGGCGAATCTGGGCGCGTTAACCCAAAATCCTTTCCTCATGGCAGATTCGTAACCAACAGGACAATCATGGAGATGGCAAGAAGCATGGTACTAGCAAAAGGTTTGGGCAATCCTTTATGGGCTGAAGCATATGCAACATCAATGTGCATCCTCAATAGAAGTCCTCAATTGCAGTAAAGAATATGACTCCTTTTGAGGGAGAGTATAGAAAGAAGCCTTCAATAAATCACTTGAGAGTGTTTGGTTGTTTGGTTTATATTCATATTGAAGATAAGAAAAGGAGAAGTTAAATCCGAAGAGGCAAGCATGCATTATTTTTTGTTATTTTGATGAAAGCAAGGCATATAGATGTTATGACCCCAAATCTAGTCAATGCATTGTGTCTAGAGATGTGATTTTTGATGAAGGGGAAGTACATGGACAACAAGCAAAGAAGACTAAGAAGACGACCATAATTGAAAATTTTGGCATGTCACAAACATCAAGTGGAGGTGCAAGCATTTTTTCCAAAGACAAACATAAAAGGGAAGAGAACATTAGAATCACATCCAAGTTGTCACATGTTGGATCAGAATTTTGAGAGGAGATTCACAAGAAGCCAAGCACAAGCCCAATAACAAAGGCAAAAGGAACAAGAAGATAGTACGTTAAAATAAGCCCCATTGTCCAAGATTGAAGTGGAGCCCAAGTTTTGAAGAAGCAACCCAAAACAAGGTAAGGACCAAAGCAATGAAAGAAGAAATGAATGCAACTGAAAAGAATAATATATGGGAGTTGTCTACTTCCAAAGAACAAGGAAGTGATTGGAGTGAAGTGAGTGTCCACGACCAAGTACAATAGTGATGGATCAATTCAAAGGCACAAAGCAAGGCTTGTGACGAAGGGGTATGCACAACAAATTGGCATAGATTATGATGAGACATATGACATAATGTAAGGCAAGACACAATAAAAATGGTCTCAGCCTTGGCAGCCCAAAAAATAAGGATTATACACTAACTTGATATAAAGAGTACATTATTGAATGGCAAGATTGAAGAAGTGTATGTGGAACAACCACAAGGATTTGAAGTGAAAGCTAAAGGATATGTCTACAAGTTTAAAAAATGCATTATGTGAACTGAAACAAGCACCAAGGGCATGGTATTCAAGAATTGATGCATACTTCTTGAAGTATGGATTTGTGAAGTACGAATGAGCCCACATTGTACTACAAAAGGGAAGGTAATGATATTTTGATTGTTTGCTTGTATGTTGATGATCTAATTTTCACATAAAGTTCATCAAGAATAAAGAAAGAGTTCAAGCAAGCCATGATGTAGAAATTTGAAATGAGCAATTTGAGTTTGAAGCATTATTTTTTTGGCATGAAGGTACATCAAACATGATGGGATCTTCAATGGCCAATCTAAATATACACATGATGTGTTGAAGATGTTTGGAATGGAAAGTTGCAAAGATCTTGCTACCCCATATAAGGCGAAAGAATGTTGAAGGATGATGGAAGTGGAAGAGTGAATGAGAGAAAGTATAGAAGTTTGATTGGAAGCCTTATGTACTTGACAATAACAAGACCAACTAATGCATATTCATTCTCTTTGGTTTCATCAGTCAGCCATCAGAAATTCATATGAGAGCAGCTAAGAGAATTTTGAGGTATGTGAAAGGAACTTTAAATCACGGAATCCATTATACTTCAGACAATAAGATTGAATTGGTTGGATATAGTGATTCAGATTGGAAAGGCTCAATTGATGATAGGAAATCTACGTCAGGAAATTGTATTTCATTGGGAAATGGATTGGTAACTTGGAATTCAAAGAAACAAGCAACGATTGCACACCCAATAGTTGAGGCAAAGTATATACTAGCTACTTCAACAAGAACACGCAGTATAGTTGAGGCAGATCCTAGAAGACCTTGGTGAAAAGAAAGAGAGACCAACTAACATTTTTTGTGACAACATAAGTGCAATTCAGATGACTAAAAATCTTATTTTCATACAAAATCAAAGACGTTGATTTGAATGATCATTTTATTAGAGACAGAGTTTAGGAAAAGGAAGTTGGATTGAAACATTGCAATTCAACAAATTAGTATGCATACAATTTTACAAAGAGAGTGGCAAAGAATCAGTTTATTTCACTCAAAGATAGAATGAAAATTTCTCCATTCAGTCTCAAGGGCAAAAATGTTGGAAATTTTGATATTGAGTAAGACAAAAAACAGAATACAACAAGAATAAACAAAGGTCAGAACAAGACAAGAATAAGACAAAAAGCAGAATAGGACAAACATGGAATTGCAAGTGAAAATTAAAAAGGGGGAAAAAATATTCTCATCCAGATTTGGAGAGAATATGAAGCACCAAGAGACTCTTGAGACAACCAAGAGGCATCCAGCTGTACATATAATTAGAGGGCATTGTCTTGAAGTATAATGTGCAGAGTTGAAGATTGATGAAATGTTTATTAGAGGGTTTTTGTGCAATTTCATTTTCTATTCATTTCCTTCTTTCTATGATGTGTTAATTTTTGTTTTAAAATACCACCACATCTCCCATTTATCCAATGTGAAAGAAAAATTCCACAATGTATTGTACATGCTGAATTTGGCGCTCATTCTCTTCACCTTGAGAGCATTTTGAAGATTATATTTCAGCTTCATCACCTTAGATCCATGGGTGACTCCACCTCAAGTAAAGAGAGATATCCATGTTTGGCACTTTGCTTAGAATTAATTTCCTCTAAGGGCATTTATGGTCGTCATCGTAGATGGTATTCAAAAACTTATTTCTCTTTTTTAGTTAGTTGACATCTCCGTAGATTGGTTACCTCCATTTAACTACTCTTTAAATGCTCCTCCCTATTTTCTTCCTAACAAGAAAGTGATTAATCAAGCAGATAGTCATGATGATCATGTAGGAGCTAGTTTTGATCAGCCTCAAACGAAGTAGTGTAAATAGTCAAATAAGTGCGATGCACACAAATGTAAATGAAATAAAATACAATTTTGTAATGTAATGTTGATTTATGTCAAGGGTGATGACATAAGCATTTGATAATGCAAAGTTTGTAATGTATGACATTATGCATGTAATTAAGTATATGCAAATGGAGGGCAGTTAGATGAGGTGTCTTGGGCGGTAGTTGTTGTTAACTACCAGCCCACAAGGATAAAAAGGACCCCCCATTCATTTGAGTGAGTACCATGGGCATCTATTGTAATCCATGATAGTGTATCATCTGTCTATGTAATGCAAGTGCCATGCAGGCAAGAGTAAATACAAGAACTATTCATCCTTCATCTATGTGGTTGTGTATACATTCGGTATGATGTAATTGTTGTAGAAACATAGCTCTGTAGGTGTTATTTCCAAGTTTTGTAAGTAGGATTGTAGCAGTAGTTGCAGTACGAAAGTGCTATACGAAGAGTGTTGTCAAAAGAGTATTGTACGAGGAGTGTCATATGAGGAGAGTGTCGACGAGGAGTGTCATATAAGTGTTGCTAATGAAGGTTCTGTACAAAGTGACTACCGTACAAGTAGAGTCACTATCGTTCAAGTGGATTACCTTTAAGACAATTGTCATTCACATCACTACCGTACAAGTGGAGTGTCAAGCAACTGTTATACAAGTGATTATCGTTCAAGTCACATGTTGCACAAGTGGAGTGTCAAGTAACTGTCATACAAGTGACTGTCGTTCAAATCACTTGCCGTACAAGGTAAGTTGTCAAGTCATTGTCGTACAAATGGGATATATCACTGATTGCAGTCTCGATTGAGTACTAAATCTGTCATATAAAATTGTTCCTCCAAATGTTGGAATACTCACGATCGTGCTACAGTTGATTGTTAATATATTTATAGAACTTGGGTTGGTCCATCTCAGCCTCTTAGTCCTATGTTGACCTTCTACACTAAACATTTCATGAGAATTGAGAATGGCATTACTACTCGTCCTAATTATATCCAATCACATTAGACATAGCCTTAGGATTTATCTTGGTTAGCTCAAAGTTGTTCGCTTTTGAAGCTTTAATACTAATGTAAAACCCACAAGAAAATAGTCACAAGATCGAATATAATAAAGTTGCAATATAATGAATCAAATATAATAACAATACTCAGAGAATAATCATATAAACAATGCTCACAATATTGCACATAAAAATACTGAAAATACTATTGAATAAAGGTCTACTAGTGCAAGCATAAAGCTATGCACTTTCGATGATAATTACAATGTTTTATCACAAATATATAATTGTATGTGACTCTTCATATGTTGCACTCTTGACCTTCATTCTTCTTTACAACTCTTCACTTTCCTATTATAAGGACACATGTGCACACTTTTTTTTTTTATTTGTGGAAAACATCCCAAAAGGGATGCCACTTTCGGGTAAGACCCAAGGAGGCAGGGGTATCCATTCCGCCAAAAACGCCCAGGACTCGGACCTGGCCTACCACCTTTGACATACTCAAGGAGCAAACAAACACACAAAACCAAATTAAAAAAAGTAAATAACAACAAAAATAATAAAATAAAATAAAAAACATGCTCCTTGAGTGTGTCAAAACCAAAAGCACAACCAAACACGCACAATAAGATAAAAGAAACCACAACACAAACCACATAGAAAAACACAAGAACCACATAACAAAACACAAACAAGACAAAAACAACGAGAACACTACAAAGACATAACCCAAAAAAACATGAAAAATAAACACAACCAAAACCTAAAAAATAAAATAAATAAAATAAAAATAAAAACAACCAACAACGAGACAATAAACAAAAACAAAAAACATAGAAAACACTCACACATAAAAAAATGAAATAACACAAACAAAGAGAAACCCAAGAACAAGAACAGAAAAAAACACAAGAACAATAACAATAAACATAAAAAAAAAAAAAAAACAACAAAAACACAAGAACAACAAAAAACAACACAAAGAACACAAAAACAAAACAAAACAAAAGAACCCACCCACCTTAAAAAACTAAACAAAAAAACAAAGAAGACAAAAGAAAAAAAAATGAACAAAACAATGACCTATCTAGACCGAGAAGACTATTAATGCAAGAATCAACGGAGGAAACAAAATAAAGAATAGAATGAGCTAGGGAACTAAAAAAGCTGAATGAACCAAAGAGAAACAAAAAAAAAACAAGAAGAAACTAGGTACCTTGAAGCTGGAGCCATCCAAAGAAATGATAGAAAGAAGAGCTTCCCTAATTTGAGAAGCCCACCATATAGGAGGGTGGCCATAACAAGTAAGATCACCTTTGTCCAAAGCCCAATTAGCTAAAGCATCAACACTCTTGTTTTGATCTCGACCACATGATTGTAATCAACTTTCAAAAATCCCATCGGATTAATTGAATCTTCTCAATAATTCTTTTTATTCTCCAATCCACCTTATGATTCTTAGAAGGAGTCTTCAAGAGATTAATCATAAGTTGAGAGTCAGACTCAACTAACACCTTTTCCCATCCAACCTTAGTAGCCTCCTGAAGGCCTCTAAGGATACCATACCCCTCGGCAAGGTTATTGGAAAGAATACCCAAATTCTCAGCAAAAGTAAAAACCAGGGAGCCATCTGAAAGTCTACCAATTCCTCCCACCTTGGCTTTTCCGGGGTTCCCTCTAGAGGCTCCATCGGTATTGACTTTTCCAAAATCCTTAGGAGGAGGTTGCCAATTTCTAGTCCTATCCATCTTACTAATACTCACATTCCCTTTAAGTTGGTTGCCCTTAGAAGGTTTAATCTTCAATCTTTGCATCACTTGATCCCATCTTTGGTGGGAGTTTTGGGGGTGATTAAGGAGATGATGGACTGATTCAACTAAGTTGGCTATGGTCTTTTGCCAAATATAGTGAATATCCTTCCTATCTTGATTAAAAATTTGGTTGTTCCTTTCATTCCAAATATTCCAAAGAAGAATGGTAGAACCCATCCAAACTAAGTGCCTAATAAAATGATCAACACCCTCTTGATTAGGCCAATCCCTCCAAAGCTTGTTCAAAAGTGAAAAAATTGGACCACTTGTAAGCCAAGTAAAGTTGCCATTCTCCTCCATAGCTCGGAGGCTAAAGTACACTCAATAAAAATATGGTTGATATTTTCTACATTCTCTTCACACATTTCACATCTAAAAGGGCCATGAAAACCACGCTTCATAAGTTGCTCACCGGTAAGCACCCTACGATGCAATAAAAGCCAATTAAAGAACCTCACCTTAGGCCGAGCTTTTGAGCCCACAATTGAGAAAATATGTCGAGAAGAATGGTTGGGATTATTATGGCATAAGGTCAAATAACCTTGAGCAACTGAATACTCACCCTTAGTAGTGTTGTTCCATCCAAAACAATCTTTTTCATGGGACCAAGAGAGGGATCTCATATGAAGGATGCCTTGGATATCTTGTCTTTGCCTTTCCGGGATTTGAATAGGCCGAGTCCTCAATAGGGATCCAATATCTACCAACCTTTGAATTACCGGTATGGTACAGACAGGTAATTAGCCACCTTTATCCAATTAGCTCGGTGAAGCTCCTCCATCCAAGGCCTCCAATCGGGAAGCGAGTTATCAAAGGCTTGTGACCATCCCAAGAATCTGTCCAAAAATTTGCATGTTGACCATTATGAATGATCCAAAATAATTTTTCTTTATCAAATCCTCACCGGTCTTAAGAGCTGCTAAAATGGGAGAACCTTTGGTAGGAAGTTGATAGCGAACAAGGTCTTCGGGACTTTTGTTCTCGGCATATTTAGCACGGAGATTATTGGCCCAAAGAGCATTGGGGTTATGCAACATCCTCCAATATAATTTAGCGGCTAAAGCTTTGTTGTTATTAATTGAAGACCGGAATCCTAACCCCCTTCACTCTTAGGAAGACATAAAGTATCCCATTTCACCAAGGCCCATTTTCTTTTCTCCTTAGTACCACTCCAAAGGAAACGATGACTGATTTGATCCAATTCTCGAAGAACGGCCTTTGGGATATTCAAAATGGAAGAAACATAAATAGGAATAGCTTGAAGGACTGATTTTACCAAGGTGATTCTACCCCCGGAAGAAAGCCACTTGTTGGTCCACTTTCCAATTTTCTTCTTGACTTTGTCCAACAACCAATTCCAATATTTATTTTTCTGCCTTTGAATATTTATGGGAATACCTAAATAAGTGATTGGAAGAGAGGTCTTCTTATATCTTAATTTATCCAAGACCATGGATTCCTGTCTAGCGAGAGCGGTGAAAGAAAATAACTTTAGATTTGTCTTCATTGATCAAGCTGCTTGATAGCCTTAGAAAAATAGCTAATGATTTGCTTAATATTAGAAGCTTCCTTAACGTAGCTTTACCTAAAAGGGTAGAGTCATCCACAAATTGAAGATGAGAGATAGGTCTAGCTCCATGAGCAATGGTAACTCCCTCAAGGGTTTTGTTTTCCCTCTTTTTGGTTATAGTCCTACCCAAGCATTCAGCAAGAATGATGAATAAATAAGGGGATAGCGGGTCACCTTGCCTAATACCTCTGGAAGGTAGGAAATAGCGAGAAGGCCTGCCATTGATAAGAACTAAGTAGGAAAGCGAAGAGATACATCCCATAATCCAATCCATCCAATCCTTAGAGAAACCAAATTGCCTCAAAACTTTGATAAGGAAGTGCCAATCCACTCTGTCATAAGCTTTGGATAAGTCTAACCGGAATGAACATAGAAGGAGAATTTTGCATATCCATGGAATGGATGGCTTCTGAGCAAGAACTATCTCATCTACTATTTGACGTCCTTCCACATATCCCCCTTGCTCCGGGAAATAATCTTATGCAAAAGAGGCTTCAACCTTTCTGCCATGATTTTAGTAATAATTTTGAGAAGAACATTACATAAAGCAATAGGTCTAAAAGCTGAGATATGATCAACCTCTTGAGCTTTTGGAACAAGAGTAATATAAGTTTTATTGATAACCTTCAAAATTTCTTTGGATTTCCTGGCTTCTTCCACCACCTCTAATAAATCAACATGAAGGATATCCCAGAACTCTTGGTAGAACTCAATAGGAAAACCATCAGGACCCGGGGTTTTCCCTTTTTGCATTTTAAAAACTACTTGTTGAAGCTCATTGATAGTAACGAGGAGCAGTCAAAATAGAGTTCTCCTCGGAAGTGATAAGAGAAGGGATTGCTTGAAGAACATTTTGTTGAGAAGCTGAGTCAAGAGGAGTAGCGACAAAAATATTGGAAAAGTAATCAACAACAATAGAGTTCATGCCATCCCAAGTATAAACAACATCTCCAGAATCTGATTTTAAGGAAGAAATAAAGTTGTGAGATCTTCGAGCTAGAAGAGATTTGTGGAAGAAATTTGTGTTTCGATCTCCTTCTTTGAGCCATTGAATTCTAGATTTTTGCTTCCATAAGATTTCTTCTCTTTTTTCCCATTCCTCTAAGCGAGTTGTGAGTTTAATTTCATCTGCACTTCTCTTCTCTGTGAGGCCATCTAAACGGATTTTCTTATTCAAATTTTCAATATGAGCAATAACTTCATGTTTTTTTATGAACATCCCCAAACTCTTTCCAGTTCCAAGTCTTGATTTTGGATTTAATGTATTACAGTCTTTTGGCAAAACAGAACATCTTAGTCCCATGCCTAGGTTTACCTTCCTTCCACCATTGTTGCACACGAGGTCTGAAGGAAATGTCTCTAAGCCACATTAATTGAAAACAAAAAGGAGAGAAACTCACATTGGTTTTCCACATTTCCACCATGGTGGCCAATGATCCGAACCAACATTATTAAGAGTCTTCACTTTAGGAATGTGACCATGGATTAAGAAATTTTTAGAGAGCAAAAACCTATCCAATCTCTCCATTATACAAGCTAAGCCTTGCCTTCGTTAGACCAAGTCATAAGGCCATTATCCGGTTGGATATCCACAAGATGGAGGTTTGCAATATATTCGCTCACGAGGTCGGTACTTTTGTCCAAATTTCTATTTCCCCCATTTTCTCATCTAGAGAGAGGATGGTATTGAAATATCCTCCGATCAAGATCCAAGCTTTAGGAAAATGAGAGATAATATGAGTAATATCCTTCCACTTGTCTTCTTTTTCCTCCAAAGAAGTCGGAGCATAAACGAGTAATGCGAGCATAATCCGGTTGGAATGTCTACTTTGAATAGCTATAGCCAACAAACCCCAACTGCCAACCATATGGTGAATAACTACCTCTTTTGGGTCCCAAAGACAAGCAATGCCACCCGAAGTCCCTTGGGAGCTGAGGGAAACCACTTTCCAGTGGCCAAATTTTCTGGCAATTAAGTCCATATCCTCCATTGACATTTTTGTTTCTTGAAGGAAAACAAGATGTGGATGATTTATCTGAATCATTCTTCTAATTTCATTTTGTTTTGAAAGACTCCCTTTGAGTCCTCTAATATTCCAAGTGATGATCTTCATTAATACCGGGGCTAAAAATGTTGGGAAGGGCATTAATCTTACCTTCCTCTACAAGCTTTTCACCTTCTTTTACCATATGATATTGATTGGTCTTGCGACCTACTTTTTGATTAGAATCCATCTTCAATTTTTTTCCCTGTTTCTTGACTTATTCCAATTGAATCTGAGATGGCTTCTAACCTTGAAGAATGCTCATACATAGCCAAAATTTTACTAGATGGTTCAATGGAGTCTATATTGGGACCTGCATTATTTGAAGTTTTGACATTTGAAATATTGTTTTTCTTGTGTAAATTTTCTCCTTTTTTTTCTATTGAAAACCTTTGATTTGTTGGTTTGTCTCTGAGTTCTTTCCTTCATATTTAAATTGTGTTTCTAAGATTTCGGTTTCCATTATTTCCTCTTCCTCACTTGGGACATCATTTGTGGAAAGGATTTCAAACATATTAGCAAATGACTTTGATTGATCCTTCATTACTGGTTTTTTTAGTGTTCTTCTTCTTAGGTATTTGGAAACCTGCTGAGTTTATATCTTCTTTCTTTTGATCAGGAATTTTATTTGGGCAAGCATTGGCCAAATGACCATATTCATGGCAAATTCTACAACGAAAAGGAATGTTCTCATAGTCCACTACTTGCTCCCAAGTGTCTTCCCCAAATTGTAATGTGATATTTTTAGGTAGGGGTTTGTCAAAATCCATTAAAACACAAATTCGAGCATAAATAATATGTTCAAAATTTTGAGTACAATCAGCGAGTCATCATAAAAGTTCCTAAAGAGTTTCCAATTGAAGAAAAAATAGTAGGATTCCAAAATTCAATAGGGAGGCCAAAGAGTCTAACCCACACGGGAGCTATAGAAGGCATCTCTTCTTCGACTTTAAATTTAGTATGCCGGGGCTTCATGAAAAGCCCTGCCCTTCCAAAAAACCAAGGACCCCCTTGAAAAGTTTTCTCTCTATCTTCATTATTAGCAAATAAAACAAGAAAATAACCATTTGGATAAATAGAGATTTGTAACTCACCTTTAGTTTTCCAGCTTTTTGCAGCCAGGACTTTGAAAACAGATAGACTAAGACGAAAACCCATGAACTGACAAATTAGTCCTCTTTTTCCAAATCTTCAATGCCGATCTGAATGTTACCCATATCAAGCTTAACAATAGGAGTTCCATCAGTTGCTTTAAGACATCCGACTCCGTTTTCCTGGGATCAATCTTAGGCATTCTTAGAGGTTTATGAGAAGCCCTAATATTGATATTAGCATTGGGTTGAGGCTGTCCACCATGAAGGGCATCCCTAAAATTCATTTTTGGGACTGAGTCTTCAAAATTCTTACCCTTGACAGGGGTTTTCACAGTAGAATTATTTTGTGGGTGCACCTTAGCACTAGATTCACTTGAGATATGAGCCATTTTTTGATCAACTGCTTGAAACTTATTTCGTGGTCTCTTTAATCCTTGCCCTAGACGTCGTGGAAAGGTATGGTTTTCACTTTTCTTTTGTGCAGCAAATTGGAAGCCGTTGTCACTCAAGTTCATGGTATGATCTGTTGAAAGACAAATTTCTAACCCATCTTGTATCCCCTGCAACATTTCTTGCTAAAATATTGAGCATAAACCACAAAAATATTGGCCGCTAGGGCACGAAGGCCCTAAAAACCAACCTCTGGAGTTGCTTGCACTCAACCTGAGATGAAACCCTCGCATAGCCGCTTGCCAAATATATCGTTCACACATAGGGATGCGCTAGGATCTGTGTTGCTCCAAATGATATGAAAATTGGTGGAGACGTTCTAGGGTTTTTCAGGCATCTACCCTCAAAATTTCAGCTCAATCCGAGTTCGGATGAGTGAGATATGGCCGAAACGAGTTCGGCAGTTTGGGCAGTCCTGCGAAAAACGTCTCTACCATTCAGCTCCGAAATTTTTCGACAAACCAATTAAACACTTTTGCACACTTACATATTAGACACTTGTGCACATTTACACTCATAACACTTGCACACATATTTACATGACACTTGTGCATTTCTTGCACATTATTACATTACATAAAATATTTACTCACTCACTAATCTAAGACACAACCCTATTCTAATATTTACAATAATGTACCAAGGTGGTACATTGGCTTGTACTAAATAATGTAATATTTTCCAACACCCCCCTATATTACTTTATTTGGTTATTGAAGACTTTAGTCTTCAATATGGTCTTCATCCTTGAGTCTTCAATTAATCTCCAAGTAGCTTTGTTGAACAAGAGACCTAATTATATTTCGAGTCAATGTTAGATCATAATTAATCCATTTTCTTTTCCTTGGTTCTCCGGACGACTTTCCTTCCTATTTTTCAAAAATTCCACTCGTGAATCCACTGTTAGTAGATGCTTCAAAAATAAGAACTTGAAAAAAACAATCTAATCTGAATATTAATGCTTTTTCAAATCTTCTACAGTACTTGTCCTTGTAGTAGCAGAAAATAGATGAGTGAGATTTTCTTCCACAATATTTACATGGATGAAGATTCCAACAATATGCTTTTTCATGACCAATCCTATTGCAATAAGTACATCTTGAAGGTATTTTCATTGCTTTGTTAATCTCTTTTGGAGTTTCAAATTCATTTGTTTTCTTGATAAAATAGTATAACCACTTGTGTATTACGGAAAATATTCTATCTTTATTTTCTTTGTATATATGTATGAAGATCTTCAACATTTCTAGAAACTCTATTTTTGAAGTTGGCTTTATAGTAACAAACCCCAATGGTATGCCTACATCTTGTTGAGTCCTCAATTGTATCTCTATGCTATTTTGGTTTTTTTATGAAATAATTCTTCACTATTTTCATTGAATGTATTCTTAATGATTTCATCCATTTTTCTCAATCAATTTCCTTTGAAGTGGACTACCTTATGTATCCCTAGGTTTTGATAATAATTCCTAAGTTTCTAAATTTTCCAAAACTCTATGAAGTAGAATCCCTTATATCTCCCTAATTAATTAGAAACTAGAAAATAAGAATTTTGCAAATTTAATATTCCTAAATTTGAAGTAGACTTCCTTATCTCTCCAAAATTGATTAATTTGCAAATATTCTATATATCCTTGAATTTCAAGAAATATTAAAAATAAAACCTTTCAAAAAATTTAAATGACTTCAAAAACTTTATACTAAGTAATATTAACTTCTACTTATCACTCCACGAATTCTAAAATCAAATAATATATTAACTATTCAATTAAATAACTTATCTCTCCAAATTTAACTTTAAAACCTTATAAAAATTAAAATAAACCTTCTCTCTCCTTAGCACCTTAGAAAATTTTAAATTTTAATCAAAACCCTAATATACCTCTGCTTGGAGTTCGATATTCTGCCAGTGATTCTCTGTTGCATTGTCCGACTTTGTGAACGACATCTTGATGGCTTTGGGCGTTTCGCTGTATTGCTGCCTACACACCGACATCTTAGGCAAACTAGCACTTGGTGCTTCTCCTCTCTGACCAAAGGGCATTTCTCTGTCCTTGAAATTTGATGTTTTTCATGCAAATGATTCCCTGACCTCCTTGAAATAACGTTCCAAGTTGAATCGTTTCACTGGCTCATGGATATTTCATTCTTCTCAAGGTGACATTCGTGGCGCTAGTTTATGCAAATATAGCTTGACTATTGTACTAAAGAATAGCACAATAACATATCTTCCTTGATGTCTATCCTTTCACTGTATTCTGCCCTGCAACTCTTCAAACTTATTGTCCTGTGTTCTTCAAACTTGCAGTCTTTCTTGTCTTCAATGATATTCAAACTTTGGCAAGATACTTGCCTTCCAAAAACTATCTTTCTAATCTTGCTGTCCGTCTAGACTTCTATGATGCTTTGCATCAGTCTTTTTCCTTGACTGAATATGTTGCCTTCTCTCTTTCACTTTAAACTAGCGGCCTCCAAGCCTTCTTGTTGTCTTCAAGTCTTCTTGTTATCTTGAAGTCTTCTTACTGTCTTGAAGTCTTCTTGTTCCCTTCAAGTCTCTTTGAATAGAATTTTTGCCTTCCTTATGAACACTTATTTTATGGCCTCTATTCATAAGTTGTTCTTTTCCAAAAACGTAGCTTTTCCCTTGATTGAAAATTACACTTGTATTAAGAGTATTTAATCTTTGTCTACGTTGTCTTGCCTTGGCGTTTTTGCTTTCTTTCATTCTCTGTAAACACTTCCTTTATCTCAAGCCTATTTCTCTTATCAAATGGCTTGTAGTACAATCTCTTCTCTATATTTATGATGAACCTCTTTTAATGAGACTCATTCACTTTCTTCAATTTTCAACATGACCTCTTGCTCGGGTCTCCTATCTTTGACTTCTGTGGGACCTCTATCAATGGGTCTCCTTTCTATTTCTACAATGGGACCTATATCAGTGGGTCTCCTATATCTTCCTCTTTCTATCTTAGGCTTCTTTTCTTCAAGCCTGTTCTTGAGTCTTCTCTCTTCTGTCTAATACAAGCTTCTCATAAAAGCTTATCTTTCACAAGTCTATATCATTCTCTGTTTCTTCCTAAAACAACTTCAAGCCTTGCTAGTTCTTTTAACCTCTTCTTCTAATACTTTTCTCCTAATAACTCCTTCCTTTCTCAATCAAATATGGCCTCTTTTCTATTAGGGCCACTTATTTGTATAAGGACCTCTTTCTCTGAAGGGTCTCAAATCTCTGGTTCTCTGAACTCTATCTTTTAATATTGGTCTCTTCTCTTGGACCAACTTTTCAAGGTCTATAGGATCTGAATCACTGAAACTTTTATAAAGGTCTTTTCCTTAAGACCTAAATCCAAAAATATCAGTTTCGAGGTGTAGACCAATTGGTTCGGTGAAACCCCATAAGGGGGACGGACGTCCAAGGTTCAAATCTCAAGCCTCGCAGGACTGAACGCTTGTCCGTATTCCTTGTGCTTTCAACAGCATAAAAGGTTTACAATGATGCGGCATGGTGGTTATAGGGGCGGATAGCGCAAATAACCGTGGCGGCTACCAATTCCACCATGTTTAAAAAATAAAAATAAAAAAATCCAAACATATCAATATCAAGGTCTATCTTCAAGACCTGAATCAATCTTATAGACTACCTTCTATTCCGAATAGTTTCTTGGAATAGGTAAACTCAATCTATCTTATCAAGGTCAATATCTTAATGACCTGAAACTTTTATCAAGGTCTATCTTTGAGACCTAAAATTGTTAGAAAATGAAATACTTGATTGATTTATTCCAAGGATAAATTTTGTATAAATAACAAAGTTGATCATTGAGAGTCGTTGGATTACAACAACTCATCAAACCTGATGAAGACACCACTGAGAGTTCTCCTGACACATGGAGGAGTGGAAACTCAAGTGTGTCTCTCCTAGTTGAACTTAAGAAAATATTCACTTGTTATCTCCTGACACATGGAGGAGTGGAAACTCAAGTGTGTCTCTCCTAGTTGAACTTAAGAGAATATTCACTTATTCTAACACCCCCCTTAAGTGATACTAGGGGATATTCGTACAAATGAGTCCCAACAACAAGGCCTGATGAGGTACTCATGTACAATGACTTCTTTTTGTAGAGATGGTAAAAACCCAATGGGAAAAACCACCAATCAAAAGGAAGTAAGAGGCTTGTCTTCGTATGGCGAAGATTGTCCTCTTAATACAATAAATAGTTGGTGAAAAAACCCCTGTGGGAAAAACCAACTATGAGAAGAAGAGAGGCTTGTCTTTGTATGGCGAAGATTGTCCTCTTTATACAAAAAGAAAGATGAGTCCCGGCAACTTGGCCTAATTAGGTACTCATATACAATATATATAGTTGGTGAAAAAACCCTTGTGGGGAAAAACCAATTGTTAAAAGAAGAGAGGCTTGTCTTCGTATGGCAAAGATTGTCCTCTTTATACAAAAAAAAAGATGAGTCCCGGCAACTTGGCCTGATTAGCTACTCATATACAATATATAGTTGATGAAAAAATCCCTGTGGAGAAAAACCAACTGTTAAAAGAAGAGAGGCTTGTCTTCGTATGGCAAAGATTGTCCTCTTTATACAAAAAGAAAGATGAGTCCCGACAACTTGGCCTGATTAGGTACTCATATACAATATATAGTTGGTGAAGAAACCCCTGTGGGAAAAAACCAACTATGATAAGAAGAGAGGCTTGTCTTTGTATGGCGAAGATTGTCCTCATAAAACCAATCAATGCAGTTGTAGTACTCCAAGCTTATCTCGCAACTGAAGGTAATGTGGAGAAGGAAATGCCTTGGTGAAGATATCTGCAATTTGATTTTCAGTTGGAATATAGTCCAAGTGTATTTCTCCTTTTTGAATATGCTGCCAAATGAAGTGCTTCTAAGAATAAGAAGAAGAGGCATGTCTTCGAATGGCGAAGATTGTCCTCTATTGAACTAGAAGAATGAGAGAGAGGTGAAAAAACTCTGTGCACCAAGATACTTTAACACCCCCCCTTAAGTGATAGTAGGGGTAAGTGAAAAAAGTAATAAACAATATGTGGCATACCTACATAAGATGAGTCCTGGCACCAAGGCCTGATAAGGTACTCATGTACAATAGAGATGGTATAGCCACAAAAATGAGTCCCCGTAGCAAGGCCTGATAAGGTACTCATTTACAACATGTGATCAAAAGAATAAAGATCACTAAAGAAAAGTCCTCTAAAACCAAAGTGAAGATAGGATGGAGAAAGAACCACAAAAATCGCATGGGTAGTCCAAAAATGACTCCACAAGCATGAGTATGTGGTTTCCACCTATATGAGTACAATGGGCTGAACTAAGGTCCAAAAATCGTGGACAAACAGCAAAACAAGGGGTTTTTCCCAAGTATGAGTCCCGGAAACAAGGCCTGATAAGGTACTCATTTACAATATGTGATCAAAAAAAGGAAAGATCACTAAAAAAAACTCCCCTAAAACCAAAGTGTCTCACAAAAAGGAGTGTGAAGATAGGATGGAGAAAGAAACACAAAAAACACAAGGGTAGTCCAAAAATGACTCCACAAGCATGAGTATGTGGTTTCCACCTATATTAACACAATGGGCTGATAACTAGGTCCAAAACTTGTGGACAAACAACAAAATTAGGGTAATGATGAAAAACACTAAGGGAGAAACCACCTACCAGAATAGAAGAATAAGGAAGATGTGCATGGAGGATTGAGAAGAAGGAAGATGTCCTCTTCAACCCCCCTTAGGAAAAATTCCATTAAGAAGCCTGCAATGGACCCATCAGATGTCTCGAAAAGGTAGAGACTTGTTGCAGAAATGAAGTCATACTCCCAGATTGGTGCTTGTGAACCATGAAAAAAAGTCACTAGTAAAATCCCTTGAAACCAAAGTGTCTCACAAAAAGGAATGTGAAGATAGGATGGATAAAGAACCACAAAAAACTGCAAAGGATGTCCAAATTGACTCCGCAAGCATAAGTAGTGGTATCCACCTGTATGACACAATGGGTTGAATAACATGTTCCAAAAAGGAGTGGACAAACAACAAAACAAGGGGTATTTTCTCAAGTATGAGTCCTAGCAACAAGGTCTGATTAGGTACCCATGTACAATATGTGATCTTAAAAGAAGAAATATCACTAAGGAAAAATCCCCCCTAAAACCATAGTGTCTCACAAGAAAGGGTGAGAAGATAGGATGGAAAAAGAAGCACCACTATCGCAAGGGTAGTCCAAAATGACTCCTCAAGCACAAATATGTGATGTCCACCTATTTGAACACAATGGGTTGTTTAACAAGGTCCAAAACTTAAGGACGAACAACAAAAACAAGGGAATATGAAATGTTGGGAGTGTCGGGTTCAACCAAGAATGTACTATAGAGAGTTTCTACAAGGTTTGATTTTATCTTCGTCATATTTTAATTAATGATTTGAAAGAAACAATTTAAAATTTTGGATTTCCATGTATGGTAGTTGTGAGGATCAATTTTATTCATTGAATTCATTTTGAAGTTAACCCAAAGTTCCCCCCTTTAACTTTAAATTAGAGAATGCAAAGGATATTAGTTCACAGAAGCCTGAAGGAAATAGCAAATATTTCAAAACACCCGCCCTAACGAGAGGGAGAGTATAAGAAAATTGAGGATAGTGATATTAGAATGAGGTTTAATGAGAACAAATATGTCAAAGTTTCTAAGAAACACCAAATAACTCAAAAATACTCGCCCTAACGAGAGGGAAACTATTATGTCAAAGTATTTGAGATGATTTGATATTAAGTTTGTTTTAAAGAAAATAAATATGCCAAGCTTATATATCTTTTCTTCTCAAATACCCGCCCTAACGAAAGGGAAACTATAAGTATTGATTAGATATGATACTTGGAACATAGGCTAATATCCTCCGGACCTATATTGGTAATCTAAATAACCCGCCCTTACTTGAGGGAAACTATAAGTTATGTAGGATGTCCAATATGGGTGAGTGGTGATATAAAATATTTGTGCTTTTTAGAAAGATTAACAAGCTTAGGAAAGAGATTAATTCCTTTTTTAAGTAGTAAGAAACTCTTTGATAAAAAAATTTAGTAATCAAAAATTAAATTTACATAGATGTTTAATATAGAGATTTTAATGAAGTAAAACAAATTGATTACCAAAATAATTTATTTTTAATATAGATATTTTTGCAAGAAAGGGAATAAAGAAATGTTTTCCATTAAAATATCTCTTAATATAGTAAAGAACTTTTGGAAAAGAATAATTAAATTGAAAAATACCTTTTTAAAATAAATAAAGAAAGAATACCTTATTAAAGAAATAAATAAAGAAAGAATAAAATAGAAATGTATTATTAAGTTCTTTAGTATGTTAAGAATTAAAATATAATTAATACCTTCTTAATAGTAGGCAAGATTTATAAACCAAAAAAAATTAACAAATATAAAAGATAAAATAAAGGAGGCAAAGAAAACGCAAAACAAACCCCACGGCTATTATAGGTGCATAAAAGGCTCCTATAAACCCCCAAAAAAAAAATTATTATAGATATATTGAGCGACCACTTATCTTGGCCTCATCACTTGGACTACTCCTATAACCCCCCAAAAAATTTATTATAGACATATTGAGCGACCACTTATAAATTTATTATAGACATATTGAGCGACCACTTATCTTGGCCTCATCACTTGGGCTCGAGGGTCATTAAAAAAATTAAAGAAGGCAATGTGTCCTCCATGACCAATGGAAACAGGCAGAATGAGCAGTTCCCTTCTGAATGATTCATATTAGAAAGCCTATCACTGCCTCACACAATGCTACAAGCATGGGAGACGATGCAAGTATTTTAGCCTCATCTTGCATTTCTGACAGAAGATATGAATGTGTTTATCATCAAGTCCATTTAAATCTATCGATTCTACTTCAGAAGGCACCGTTGGATACTGTGCATTTGCCTTTAAAACAAGTACAGCTTCCACAAACGGCTGCGATAAATCTCCCGCCGTTCGAGTTTTTATGCTCATTTTCAAATGAAAGGGAATTTCCTTATATTGCTTTTAGACTGAGCACTTGGCATTTTTCAATCTAGTATGAGTGCAAGAGCTTCACTGCCTCTCATTTAAAACAAACTAGGAAGGGTCTGAGGTGTAGACCAATTGGTTCATCCAAACCTTATAAGGGGGCGGAGGTCCAAGGTTCAAATCTCGGGCCTCGCCGGACTGAACACTTGTCCCTTTCCTGGTGCTTTCAGCGGCGTAAAAGGTTTAAAATGATTGTGGCATGGTGGTTATAGGGGCGGACTGCGCGAAGATCTGTGTGGCGGCTTCCGGGGCAGACAGCGCAGAATATTGTGGCGGCCATAAAAGCTGGACAGCCTGCCCGGATTCGTGGCGGCTACCGATTCCACCATGTAAATACAAAAAAAAAAACTGGGAAAGCAGATTCACAAAAACCAAATATATTTTACGGTCTCCCAACACTACTACTCGTGAACAGACTCAACGGCCAGCGCAGAATAAGCCAGTCTAGCGATTGCAACAGCCAGTCTTTTATTGGTTCCACTACCAAAGAATAAGCCAATCATTAAAACAAATCCCACTATGACTGAGACGTTTCACTTTAGCGCTCTGTGGCATCAAATCCCATTAAAACAAAAAATAACAACTGCAATCTCTAAGGCTTTTCCAAACTCGGCGAGCAACTTCTTATCCACGTCATGGGCGAAAGGGCCACTCACAAAATATTTTTAAAAAATACTAATTGCTTTCTTTGCGGCAAAAATTCCATTATGCAGAAGTCAGAGAACAAATTGGAGACGCCGAAAAAAACAGATTGTCGCCGGAAGTACGGCCTCCGCCAAACTACCACGATTGAGATCCGAAGAGATCGAGAAATTGACGCCATTGGCTGTTGCACAAGCTGTACTTTTGAGCTGTTACGCGCACCAAGGATTCCACGTAGTGGGACATGCTCGATACAGCCATCTTCACACACACGTGGCTACCATTGGATCAATCTTGCTAACGGAATTATGGGAGAAATTTAAGGAGACGACGATTATACTGCTACCCCGATGTCAAACATGGGCCATATACTGCATGTGAGACTGCTTATTCTCAGCTTGTGCTTAGTAACTACAACTCCATTAAAAACTCGCACAAATTGTGGGCACATCAAAAAAACAAAAATAGTTTTATGCTATCGTCATCGCCAGATCTAGCCTTGGCGCGCTCTAACAGCAAATAGGTACTTTGTAACTGTGTCTTTTCATTTGCTCGAACTTAATGTTACCAACCCGCCAAAAACTCAGGCTTCTTTGCGTGTTGCTCTAGAATCTCCGCGGCCAGAAAAAAATATCCAGAACATTGGTCATCAAAGTTTCTGACAGCTTCAGATGGATATCTCCGGGATCTCTCCATTGGTGATTATCTGGCCGTAGACACCCATAGTTGAATGAAGTGAAAGTCATAGATCCAACGATCTTCACAATGCAACTGTATACTATGCACAATAAACCAGACCTGTACCAACAAACAATGTTGGGGAAAAACAGAGATCTTCGAAACATCGTTTCGCTGGCCCACCTGGCCATGGTTTTTAGAGACTCCAGCTTTGGGTGTATCAATGGCATTGTGTACAACCACCAAGCAAGAATTTGAAACCCTGGACAAAGCTCATCAGATCCTCCGCTCTGCACAGCATTTTTGCTTGTCTTCCCGTGTTGCTTCCGTCTGCAACAGAATACACATACCTTCATTCTCAGATCTGGAGCACATACCATCCACGCAATTATATTTGGCATGAAAACTTTGGTCTCAACGGCTTCTGCGGATTCAGCCAGACTCAGTCCACCAGTCAATCCTATCATTGTGCAGCCATTAATACCAACTACACATCGTCACCAGTCAGCAGTCGATGACTGACACCATCGGACTGTTGTGCGCCAGCGTGCACATCATGGACTGCATCTTACTTTTTGACTATTTTTAACTGTAACAGTCAAAACTCTTTTTCATCATAAAGCAGGGCAGCAGTGGGCCAATCGGTCAACAAAGAACCAAAAAAGAATGTCCAAGCTAATCGAAAGAAATTCAAACTACGGCAGCAATAGCATGGGAGGACCACGCTCCTGCAGCACCGCGCACACGTCGAGGCTGCTGCATGTTGGGAAAACTTTGGTGAAAGTTGCTGCCATGAAAATGATTTGCTGGGATGGACCAAAGTTTTTAGAGATGCAAAGCGGGCCTACCATCGTAGCCAATCCAGCAAGGAATAAAAATAGTGAAGCCCTGATGGAAAAACAACAGCGAAACAGCACCAAGATCATACTCCCAACGGGCTCAGCTTTCACACTCCAAACGAAGGGTCGACACACGGCTCCTTAATCTAAATAACATGATCTGCTATGGACATAAAAGGCTAAAAAACTAACTTCCCAATATGTAGAGTTTCCTCAATAACTATCTGGTTTCTGATCCATCAAAGGATGGAGAGCATACTCCCTCAGTATTGAAGAAGAATAAATAAAATAAGAAGGGGATTTCCATGAGGGAATCCCCATGAGAGAAATCCTCTCTCAGGTACACAGGGCAGGGAAAGCCCGCTCTAATACCATGTTAGAAACTGAAATACTTGATTGATTTATTCCAAGGATCAACTTTGTATAAATAACAAAGTTGATCATTGAGAGCCATTGGATTACAACAACTCATAAAACCTGATGAAGACACCACTGAGAGTTCTCCTGACACATGGAGGAGTGGAAACTCAAGTGTGTCTCTCTTAGTTGAACTTAAGAGAATATTCACTTGTTATCTCCTGACACATGGAGGAGTGGAAACTCAAGTGTGTCTCTCCTAGTTGAACTTAAGAGAATATTCACTTATTCTAACATAAACTTTTATCAAGGTCTATCTTTGAGACCTGAAACTATACTTGACCGCAACTCGAATCAATCCCTGCCTGAGGAAAGCTTTCTGCCTTCTAGCATTCGAAGATGAAAGTCTTCTCTATCTGTTGTAGGAGGCTTATCAACTTTTGTAGATCAATCTTAACTAGTAGTTTCTTAAGTTGTTCCTAAGAATCAATATGATCCTCCTCCTTACTAGAGAATCCAATATCTGAATCAGGATGGCAATCTCCTGAATGACCACTTTTTCTTGAGTTGGTTCTTTCTCAATCTTCAAATCAATAACAGGGTTAGCTATTTCCCTGAATGACCAACTTTCTTTCTGAGTTGGTTTTCCAAAATGTGAATCCTATTCTTCATTGGTTATTCTTCAACCTAGTGGAAATATTCTATATTCTTCACTGGTTATTCTTCAACCTAGTGGAAAAAATTCTAGCTGAGTCCTAGTCTTCACTAGTTGTTCTTGCAACTGTGGAAAGACTCTAGCCTTACTAATTTCTACAACTTAACAAATCTTGTGCAAGCAATCTTGCTATAACTTTGATACCATTGTTAGCTTTTGAAGCTTTAATACTAATGTAAAATTCAGAAAAATAATCACAGGATCGAATATAATGAATCAAATATAATAACAATACTCACAGAATAATCATATAAACAATGCTCACAATATTGCACATAAAAATACTGAAAATACTATTGAATAAAGGTCTACTAGTGCAAGCATAAAGCTATGCACTTTCGATGATAATTACAATGCTTTGTCACAAATATATAATTGTATGTGACTCTTCATATGTTGCACTCTTGACCTTCACTCTTCTTTACAACTCTTCACATTTTCCTATCCTAAGGACACATATGCACACTTACATATTAGACACTTGTGCATTTCCTGCACATTATTACATTACATAAAATATTTACTCACTCACTAATCTAAGACACAACCCTATTCTAATATTTACAATAATGTACCAAGGTGGTACATTGGCATGTACCAAATAATGTAATATTCTCCAACAAAAGTGTGCTCAAGTTAGTTGTAAGTGGAGATAGACCAATATTTCTCGATAGGATAAGGTCGTTTTCGCTCTCTCTACGAGGTGGAGAATGAAGAGAATTCATCTTTAGGTTTTCTTTTTCATTACAAGATTCAAGAGAGTTACTTCATTTGTATAAAGACTTAACTAGATTGCTTGCCATTTTTTCAACTATCTTGACTAGAAATGCTTGTATCTATACCTTTGGGAAGCAATCTCTATTTGACATCAATCACTACAAGGGAGATCAACTACTATTCAACTAATAACCTCTCTCTTTCACTCTTATCTCTATTATGGAGAGTAACAAGCATTCATTTGAAGTTGTGGCTCTCCAAAATAATAATGATAGATCTATGCGCTCTTCTTTGCATACAAGTGGCTACTAGGCCTTTCATTCTTTCTTCTTCTTGCATGCAACAGGACAAGATTATAGTTCTACAGCATTGGCTTTTGGCCACCCCTCATGTACCTAGGAGTTGTAAACGAACATGGCTTGCTTCGTTTCCATCTCCTTGTATTGGTTCCACAACCATGGATGCTACAAGAGTCTTCAGCGATTGAACTCCATGTTCTTGCAAGATTATCCAACCAAGCCCCCTTAGTCCGAGCCATTTTCTTGGGAACATCACTAGATCTTGTGTTGGTCCTTTTGGGATAGTTGGCAATGATGACAATTGTGTTTCTACTTTACATCCCATCACAAATTAGTTGGATGTCCTCTTGGTCGTCCCCTTTTTGGTAGGATTTGGGGGTGCCTTCCAAATGCCCCCTTTTGTGTTTTGTTTCCTCATCCCTCACAATAGAGTATTTGGCAGAACATAGGCAAGATAGGAAACCACTTTTTCAAATATACTTAATTATCATTGTAAAATCCACATCAATACAAATATGGATTGAAGGATTCATGCAATTTTATGTGTATTTTGTGCACATGCTAGTACACATTTATATCTTAAAAAATGTGTTTTGAGTTAGGGTGAATTTTAATGCATGCAAGAAAGTAGCATGGAAGGAATTATTGAACAATAAATACCATATATATTGTAAACATGAGTACATATATTGGGATCGGAGTGTGGTTTTAAAGAGCATGTATGTGTGTGTGTGTATTTGATCACTAACAAATTAATAAACAATGAAAAAATCATGAGAATAAAAGATTCAATCTTTTTCGTATTAAGTCTTGATTCTACCTAGTTTTAGCAAGGAAAAAAAGGCAATAAAGAGAGTACCAGCAGTTAATATTGGTTTGCGAAACAAAAAATATAATCGTCCTGGAGGTTTTGGAAGTAGAAATGGCAAATGCAATTGTTGGTTAGCAACTTCACCAGATACATTGGTCCTGTAAAAGGACAATGTGCAAGAAAATAATATAATTGTAAAATTGTTAGTACTAATTACTTTGTGATAAGATAACAACCAATATAAATGACTAATTTTGCTATTGCAATATCTGACCTGGTTATCAATCAAAGTAAGAAAAATTAAATGCAAAACTATGAAACTAATTTTTTGATCACCATTTAAAAAAAAAAAAAATATTAGTCGGTTAAATGGGATATGACCTTTCATGTAATTAGTGAAGGCATTAGCATTATCAATGATCATCAATCAAGGCATTATAAGGATCAGGAGGGGCCATGATATTAACCATACAAGAAATCTAAAAATCAACAGGTTGACTTCTGCAATTTAACACCATCTATATTGATGCTAGAGGCAGTGCTAGTTAGGGTGCCCCGTAAGCTAACTCACCTATTTGAACAACATATGCATTAAAAACTAAACAAGTTTACCTCCTATGGTCTCACACATCATTATGCTTCTGTTCATAGGACTTATTTGACTATGCATTGAGATTTTAGAGGAGGAAAAGGACCTTACTTTACTACTTATGATTGGATTTTGGCATTCATGACACTTGTATTGTGCTTTCATGATTAATGAAGTCACCCTCTCATTGTTTGAACTGTTTAGACCAGAGGTACTGCATCAAGCATTCCTCTTTCCTAAGACACGTACCTGCATATTAAATACAGATATGATACTTCATGGATACCATATCTAGCTGTATTTGAATACATGGCTATCATATCTGTTGGAAGCGAACAACTATTTCATTAATCAATTGCATATTTATATAATGTGGCAGGCTCAGATTAGCCTGTAACAATATGATCAACCAGCTAACTATAGCTTACAAAAAATTCCCACTAACTATAGCTTGCTAAAATAAAAACATTTTCTAATTTTAAATATAGTGCACATTGGCTTCTAGATTGCCAACTAATAATGCACTCATGTTATTTTCTAATAATGTAATAAATTAAATAATAACCTAACATCCCCCCTTATTACATTATTTGAAATACATAGAGAGTTGCGAAACAACTCAAACTTAATTTGTACAAGTGCCTTTGTGAAAATATCCGCAACTTGTTTGTCGGTGGGAATGTATTGGAGCTGGATCTTGTGTTTCTAAACTTCATCTCGAATGAAGTGACATTGAGCTTCAATGTGCTTTGTTCGTTCATGGAACACTGGATTCTTGACTAGTTTCAAAACACCTTGGTTATCACATTTCAAGTGTATTGGAAGATTCTTCTAAAGACCCATACTTGAAAGAATGTGACGTAGCCATATCGCTTCGCACACAACTCCTCGTGCGACGCAATATTCTGCCTCTATGGATGAAAGTGCAACTGCTTGCTACTTCTTGTTGTGCCACGAGACAGGTCCAGATCCTAGATGAAATATGTATCCAGACGTTGATTTCCTGTCATCTAGAGATCCAGCATAATCTGAGTCCATGTATCCTTGCAAGAAGAACTTGTCATTCTTCTTGTATTCTAGGCCATATTCTACTGTGTCATGGACATAGTGTAAAACTTGCTTCATTGCTTTCCAATGATTGACCCTTGGCTCCTGCATGAACCTCGAAAGATAGCTCACAACAAAGCTGATATTTGGCCTGGTGTTTGTCAGATATATGAGACTCCCAATCAGTTGTCGATAGAGAGTTCCAAATACTTGAGGTGATTTGTCATATCTGGACAACTGTAACCCTGGTTCCATTGGAGTTGCCTTGGGTTTACATTTTGTCATCCGATATTTCTCTATTAGTGCCTTGGCATATTTTGTCTGCATGATCTTGATGTGATTCTTCTTTTGCAAAACTTCCAAGCCAAGACAATAATGTAGAAGTCCTAGATCTGTCATTTCAAATGACTTTTTCAAGTCACTCTTCACAACATCCACCATCTCATCTGAATTGCCAATGATGATCAGATCATCAACATACAATACAAGTATCACTATTTCAGAACCAACCTTCTTGAAATAGAGATTTGCATCTGAGGGACTCCTTTTAAATCCATGTTGCAATAGGTGATTATCAATCTTGATGTACCAAGCTCTCGGAGCTTGTTTCAACCCATACAAGGATTTTATCAATTTGTAAACTTTTTGCTCTTGCCCTTCAACAACAAAACCTTCAGGTTGAACCATGTACACCTCTTCTTTGAGATCACCATTCAAGAAGGCACTCTTCACATCCATCTGATGTAGCTTCCATCTGAACTGAGCTGCCATTGCACAGAGAACACGAATGGTTGTCATCTTCGTTGTTGGTGCAAATGTTTCTTCATAATCAATGCCTTCTTTTTGAGCATAGCCCTTTGCAACAAGTCGGGCTTTATGCTTATCAATTGTTCCATATGCCTTATACTTGATTTTGAATACCCACTTGCAGCCTATGGGTTTCTTTCCAGCAAGCAGATCAACTAGCTCCCATGTATTGTTTTTCATAAGAGACTTATGTTCAGCTTCCATAGCTTCCTTCCATTGAGGCAAGCTAAGTGCATCCTTCACTGAAGTAGGTTCTACATGCTCCATCACTGAAGACATCAAACCCCTATCTCCTTCTTGGCGTGACATACTTCTAGTACATGGTCGAGTGGAATTGAGGTCAGGAGGTGCATCAAGTTTTGCATCTCTCATTGTGCTTGTGTACCATTTTGGAATTTTCCTTTGTTGTGGGGGAGCAACCACTTCAGGATCATCAACAAGGGCATGAATGTCATTTTGGACTTCATCAAATTCCAATTGTACAATAGGAGATGTGTCTTTGCTAGACTCTTCAGAATCTATTGTATTCGACTTGGGAGCATTTTCTTCATCGAATATCACATCTCGACTGATATGAATTTTCTTGGTAATAGGGTCAACCAATCGATACCCTTTTGATTCTTCATCATAACCAAGAAATATGCACTGTAGGGACTTCTCATCTAGCTTGCTCCTTTTCTTCTTAGGAATGTGCATGTAGGCTTTGCAACCAAATATCCTTAGATGAGAAATTGATGGTTTTCTTCCACTCCAGGCTTCTTCAGGTGTTACTCCTTGAAGAGCTTTTGTTGGTGCTCTATTTAGGAGATACACAATAGTAGTGATAACTTCAGCCCAATATTGTTGCCCAAGATGAGCTCTAGTGAGCATACATCGAACCATCTCCATGATGGAACGATTCCTCCTTTCAACAACTCCATTTTGTTGAGGAGTATAAGTTGTTGTAAGTTGTCTTTTTATCCCATGTTTTGTAAGAAACCTTGAGAACTCGTTGGAGGTAAATTCCCCCCTCGATCTGAGCGGAGGGTCTTGATTGAACATCCTGATTCTTTCTCAACACGTTTCTGAAACTGCTGAAAATATAGGAAGGCATCAAACTTCAGTTGTAAGAAGAAGACCCACATTTTTTTGGAGTAATCATCAACAAACAACTGAAAATATCTCTTTCCACCAAAATTGTTTGGCATGGGTCCGCACAGATCGGTGTGTATTAGCTCCAACGGTGCTTTAGCCCTTGAAGAACTCAATTCAAAAGGTACTCGATGTTGCTTCCCTGCTAAGCAATCCGAGCAAACTAGCAATGTTGGTGAGAGGTTGGGCAGTCCTAACACCATTTCATGTTTACTCATTTGGAGTAAGTATCCTAAACTGAGATGCCCATACCGTTTGTGCCACAAGGAGGTTGCTTCTTTTGTTGTGGCAGCCAAGGCAACATGAGGTGAATTGAGGGCATCTAAAGCAAACAAGCCATGCTTGTATGAAGTTGTTGCAATATGTTTACCATTTTTGGTGATGAAGCAACGCTTCTTTCCATCAACAACTTTGAAATCAACCACCATATTTTTATCCAAGATTTGTGGAACTGACAACAAATTGTTGGCCAATCCTGGTACATAAAGTACCTTTTCAATTTGACACTGTCCATCTGGAAGAGTAACCAAGACATCACCTACCCCTTGGACTTGATAGGTCTTATCATCTGCAATTGTGACAGGTTTGCCTTCTTTGGCTTCAAAAGTATCAAACCACTCCTTATCTCCTGTCATGTGCTTGCTCGCACCTGAATCTATGTACCAAACATTATCTTTTTGTTTGGAATCAGTCTGAGTCATTAGCACTTTGTGTGCTTGCTCCGAGTCTGAATCTGATTCTTCAATAGCAACATGCCCTTTTTGTTGCCTATATTTAGGATGTGGTTTGTATTGTCCTTTCTTCTTTGGTGGTTGACGGTTCTTATCACCTTTGTTGGAAGAGTTGTACCAACATTGTTTTGTATCATGACTTTCTTTCTCACAAATGTGGCAATACCTCTTTTGCTTTTGAGGTGTCTTTTGTGAGGAGGTTGAGGTGATAGAACCCTTGGATGAAGAACCCTTCTGAAAAGAACCTTGTTTCTTATATCCAGATTTCTTGGAAATGAGTGCACTATTGGACAATTGGTCTCTTAGGTTGTTAGTTGCTTCTTCTTGTTGCAACAAATTAACCAACTCCTCAAAAGAGACTTGTCTATTGGACACTTGGAGGGAAGTGACAAGCACTCTAAAAGAATCTAGTAAAGCTCTCAAAATGATGGAATTTAAGAGCTTATCGTCCACTTTTTCTCCCATTGCATGCAATTTTGCTCTCAAATCAGCAACTCTGCAAAGAAAGACCTCTATACTTTCTCCATTCTTCATGCTTAGAGTGTGAAGTTGGGATTGAAGGTTAAGAATTGTTGCTTGATTCTTTCCTTCATAAATGGTGGTCAACTTATCCCATGCATCTTTGGCACTTTCTGCTTCACAAATATGCGGTTGAATCTCATCAACAGTGGCAAGAACTATGATCATAAGGGCTTTGGCATTTGCATCATCATATGTTTCTCTTGCATCATCTCCAACTTTTGGGCGTGTGACTCTGCCAGTCACGATGTCCCATAGCTTTTCAACCTGCAATATGGTCCGCATCTTTGTCTTCCATGGTGCAAAATTTGGACCTCTCAAGAGCTGAGCATCTAAAAGATAGGCCTTTGGAATGGACATTGTGAGGGTTCCTTATATCTCCAAATGGTCCCCCTTTCTTTATACCGCTAATCCAATAGACCCAATCCATCCGATATACCCGCTTTTCCTATAATACCCGTCGGTACATGGAAGAAGCTGGTCCTCTCATTATACGCGATCGTACGCGAGAGAGACTTTAAGGTACGTGAAATGGATCGATCCGTGGCACATAAGCAGTACTAAAAGGGATTCACTCTATCTTTGACACCTACTTAAAAAGACCTCCACATACGTAGGGCGACAAGTCCCTTAAATACTTGGAGGAACTTAATTTCAGAGTTTACGTCAAGCAATAATAATGAATAAGGGTAATGATGGAGTGAAAAATAAAAATTGGCTTTCCTTATTTCTCCCCGATGGTTTATAGGGATAGACCCCAGACACCGTTGTTGCAACTATGTTAGGCACTAAACGTAGTAGCCCAATCACGACAACATTACCTGTAAGTGCAGGCCAAAGGCATTGTAATTACCGAACGCTGCCTTGTGCAAGTTGCACAAAAATAGGGTATAAATTTGGGGTCTTTTTTTTGTTGCCACAAAATTAATGCATTAAACAAGAAATTAAATGCATTCAAACATTCATAATGCCCACAAATTTAGTTTTGAAGGTGTCGGATTCCACCGAAAATGCACCTTTTACAATGCCAATTTTTCAATGATTTTGTTGTGTATAATTGCAAAATTAATTAATGCAATATTTGAAGTGGATTTTGCAAAAGAAAGGATGTGATATTTGCAAAAAAAAATAACCTTAGGCAAATAAATTTTAATTTAATTAATCATTTAAATAATTAATTAATTAATCAATGCAAAAATTAACTAATTAATTTAATAAATTAACTAAATAGATAATTTTTTTTTTTTAATGTTTCTAAGGTTTTAGGTTTTACCCCAAAAGACTCCGCTCCTCCACTTCAAAAAATAATCCAAGCTGATTGGTTCGAGTTGACTCCTTGCTCTTGCTACGTCATTCGATCGTCTCCACAGCCAGCTCTACACACTCTTGTGTGGTGCTACGTGCATGCAAGAGCACCCCGTGACGCTCACTTGCATGGGCAAGCTGTGCAATTGTGCACGCTCACAGGAACACCACTTGGAGCTCTCCTACGCAACTGCACATGCGCACATTTGAGCGTGTGCTTGCAGCAGCGCCGTGTGGCATGTGTTGGCATGTGGGCACGTGCACCTTGCGTGCTTGCAGCAGCACTGCGTGTGTGCCCTGCGTGTTGCGCACTTGCAACAAAGTCGCGTGGCATGCGCTAGCATGCAGGCATGTGTGCCCTGTGCATAGTTTGCGCGCTATGCAAATGCATGGGTGGGCACACACGCCCTTCATGCTGATGCGCACGCAATTGTGTGCGATGCACAAATGCATGTGCTGCGCACTAGCAGCAATGCCGCGTGTGCGACCTGCGCACAGTTGTGCACATTGCACGTGTGGCGAGGGGGCACCAGGTGTGCACCCTGCGTGTATGTGTGCACTCTCTATGCACTGCAAAGAGGCGCACACCTATGCCCTACACCCTCCTATGTCCAGCGCCTTCCAACGCCACCTTCATATTTTTTTTCTACGGATGATAAGCTAATCTTGCTCTAGTTGCATTTAATCAAGCAAATTGTTCTCACCCAAATCTCCAAAGGATCGAGGCATGCTCTAGTACCTACTGCTGGAAGCAAACAACTATTTCATTAATCAAATGCAGATTTATACAATGTGGTAGGCTCAGATTGGCCTGTAACAATATGATCGCCCAACTAACTATAGCTTACAAAATATTCCCACTAACTATAGCATGCTAAATTAAAAACATTTTCTAATTTTATAAATAGTGCACGTTGGTTTCTAGATTGCCAACTAATAATGCACTCACAATATTTTCTAATAATGTAATAAATTAAATAATCACCTAACAATATCCTCATTTAGGCCACAAATAAAGCATCCACATATGGCCTAGACATATTTGGAGCCATTTTCAAAACAACTGTTAAATAGGAAAAAGCAATGAAAAGTGTCTTCTTAATAACAATATCCTATTTATAACTTATATTTATGTAAACTTGTTTATGTTCTTATATATATATATATATAGACACACACAAGGGGTCAGGAAAATTAGCTTCTGTAGAAGATTGGGATATGGTGGACTGTCATCTAACACCCAGAGACCAGTCCAAAACCAAGATAGAAGACAAATCTAGTGGTAGAGCACCACTGATCCAATATGCTGGCCCAATCTGCATCAGAGAATCCTATCAATATCAGAGGTGCTCCATATAGGCAAACAATTTGACATGTTTGCATAGATGCATGGTTGAGCATAGGAATGTATATGCATGATTGTGTGCATACAAAGTGTTTGTCATAATGCACACTTGCAAAGGGTATGTAATAATATAATGGGGTGGTTTTAATGTTTATGTAAACAAGTAGTTTGGAGGTAGTTAGGTAGTTGCCAACCATTTATCGGTCTCATTATAAGTATGCATCAATGTGAGAGATGAGAGGGTGCTTGTTTTTGTTGGCCATAGTTGCTTGTTGGTAGATTGTTCATCAAAGTATGATGTATTGCAAATAGTTGTTGTGTAGGATACACGTGTGTGCAATGTATCCTTTTTATTTATGAGTATTCCCATTGTGTATTTTGTTTATATAAGTGATAATGAAATTATCTTGTAGTGTGTTGTATTCCATTTCTACATTGTGGCACCATTGCTTGTTCAAAGTTGGGTCGAGTTTGGTCACATGGAGTTGTGAGGAGCATATCACTCAAGAAAGTACAGAATAACAACAATAGGATGATTAAAGTGCAGCTGATGAATGACGTAGTTTCCCTCAGGAGGAGGAAATATTGGAGGTTGCAAGAGAAGAAGACACAAACTTGTTTGTTGATGCTAACGAAGGATTAAAGTGTGAAGCAGACGCAAAAGTAGATGCTCAACCATACGCACAAGTGGATGCACTCGAAGGAGATGCATGAGTTTCCATGGATAAAGGAGATGTACAACTGTTTACGCATGAAGAAGACGTGAAAGTCATCATGCACAAAGGTGACATGTGAGTGTTTGTGCACGAAGTAGACATGCACACAAACAAACAAGTTACTGTAGGCCAAGACTCATGCATAGATGGACAAGCTTGCGCAAGTGAAGACATGCGCATAGACGAACAAGTTGAGATCATGAAGGTCAAGAGAGTGATTCTAAAAATGAAAGTGATGTAATGCCATCAAGAATGTGTAATGTCCCCATTTTGGCTTGTCGGCAGTGTGGATGCACTCAGGTGTTGTTTGGACATTGCAGGGATGCTGATTGTTTTTAGATGCCAGTTTTCGGAAGTCATTTTGTACTTTGATGATGGACTTACTATTTTTAGTAAGTCAGTGGCTAGGGTTTCTGACCGTGCAGACAGTGGATTGGTGTTCTATGCAGAATTGGGTATCCAGATGTATCTTCAGTTGTCAGTTTTGAGTCCGTTTGGACATTGGAGCCGGAGACTTATTATTTTTAGTAAGTCAGTTAGGGTTGGCATTTTGGAAAACGGAAAAGGTACGTTTGTCATCTACGACGAAAAGGGTATCCATTTATACCATTTTATTGGTGATTGGATGTTGGGATCCTGATTATTTTAATGCCCGAAGTTAATTAATATTATATTTAAATGTAATATTTAAATATATTAAAGTTGGGCTTATATTTTTTATTAAAAGGGGCCTTGTGAGTACTCGTTTTAAAGGGGAAGAAATAAATATTTGATTGGAAAGATTATTTTATCAATTTTAATTACTTTTGTCACCTTGGGAAGTGGGACGCTCATTTTGGCTCTTAAGTTATGAAATTAATGTATTTCTTTTATTCCACATTCATCAAACATGACGATCGCCCAACTTGAAGAAAGAATAAAAGGGCGTTGAGGAGGCATAAGGAGGGATATTTTGTCTATTGAATTCTCTTTGTCTTGAGGAGAGCTTGCAGGTTTGCAAGAGCTTCCAATTTCCAGCTTTGCTTGTGACGAAAACCACAGCAGAGGATGCCATTGCCGAGAGTGAAAGACCTCACTTTGGCAGTTGCATTCTCAATCTGTGGGAATGACTTGAGCAGATTGGGATACAGATTTTTAGTGTTTTTGTGACTTGGTGATGAGTTGAAGACCATTTTCAGAAGACATTACTTGCAGCTCCTTTCCACCACAGTGCCGCACCATTTGGGGGTGCAAAGACCTTGATTCTTCAGTGAATACTTGCTTGCTTTGGAGAGAATTACTTTGGGAGGTTTCCTATAGCCCTACTGTACCATTACCAAGAGATTTGAGTGAACATTGAAGCAGATTTTGGTTAATATGATGTTGTCCGTATAGTACCAAGCTGAACGTATGCTTTGAGGAAAGATGTGAGGTTTAGAACTTTGTATTTCAAAAGTTATGAGCAAAAACTTGGATTTTCTGTAGTTGATATGTGTTTCCAGCTTTATATCAGTCACCAATAAATTCGGGTATTTTCATTCCCAGCTCTATTCCTTCATTGGGTTTGTAGTTAATGTTGGTATCTTGCTTGTATCCGAAATTCATAGCGTTTGGAATAGTGGTTTGTAAGTTATGGATCATATACAGACTATTGCACTATCTTTTCTGAGTATGCATGACAAGTGTTTGTCAAAATGACTTATTGAAACTCTTAAGTGAATGAGATCCTTTGAAGGTAGCGGTTTGTATATTGAATGATTATATGTATTTCACACCAACAAAACTCAGAATATTCCAAATTAACAAATATTGAAGTGCAAACACAAACAATTACATAAGGGGAGCAGAGCCCACATTTCACAACTCCCACATACTGCCTATGAATTAAGCTTGGGTCTTGACTTTGGAACCCATTCCCTGTAACCACTTGAGCTCATCCTATTTGATCATGTGCACTTGTTCTTAAATATGAATGTTGCTGAGGTTAATTTTATGTCAGATGAGGAAACAAGCATTTTTATTTCTTAAAATAATAATGTATTTGTTTAAAATAATTTGTCAAGTATTTGCAAAATCCAAGTCTTTCGTACTCTAGTATGAACTCAAAATGGAATTTGTTTTAGTGGTACCTCCTAGTATAGTATCGGTATTTATTTCAAGAAACAAAAATGACTTCTTTTGTGACACAAACAAAGAGAGGTGCTCTTAGATTAAAATTAAGTTTGAATTCAATTTTGAAAAATAATCAAAATTGTCATCTGAAAAGTCACAAATTTGACACCAGATTACTTGGCAAACTAGCATGATCTCAAAGAATACAAAAAGTTACAGGATTGGTGCAAGAATGTGTTCAAGACTTTGGAAAATCTATTTCTTTCTTATTCTTATCAATGGCTGTGGAAAAGCGAATACACTGAAGAAAGGAAAAGGAAACAACAAGAGCAAGCTAAATATGCCTATTCAATATGAAATAAAATATTTCCAAGGATGTCAAAAACTACCCTAGAACCAAAATATGCTTTTCCTACTTGATATCTTTTGCTATATGGCCTTGATGCAGAGCCCACATTGATAAAAACTTCCAACAGACCCAACAGTCTTGCATTTAGCCAGGAAAAATGAAATGTCCTTGCCTCCTGGCATTGCCCAAGGAAACAGAACTCTGGAACAAGTTGTAGAGTTTAAAAAAATATATATTGTTGAGCTCATTTAGAGCATTCCTTGCTAAGTAATCTAGAACCTTTTTCTATCACTTCATTGTAGGATAGCAAGACATAAGATCAGAGGTTCTCAGTTCTTTTTTGGCATCTCAAGCAGGAAATACATTATATGATTCACATTAAGGACACCTAACACCCTATAGTATATATTCTGATTACTACAACGTTTTGAAAACTATTATCTACAAACCCAAAACCTAGTTAGGGATTAAAAAAAAAACATGACTAGAAGCAAAAGGCCTGATAAGTTGATGAAAAGACCACGTAAAGTCAGGAAAGAGACTCTAGTAAGTAGGGTACAATAGACTTGTTGGTTACGAATCTGCCATGAGGAAAGGATTTTGTGTTAATGCGCCCAGATTCGCCCACCAGCTTGAAAGGCCGGAAGGAAGGGATGCCTTCCGTGCCAATCTCCGGAGAAGGCCGGCTCCTGTGGGTTTTTATGGTTTGAGATGAGAGTGCAGGAAAGAGATAAAAATGCGGAAAGAATTTACAAATGTGATTGGAGTTGGGTGGGGGGAACTAACAGTACAACAACACATCAATCACCGCTACTTACTGCATCATGAATACAAAGCATAACCAGGAACTGCAAAACCTAAGTATACTTTCTGTATAAAGCAGTGTACGCACAGCTACAATGGTCCCCTAGCAAACATTCTCCCTACAAGGAGAACTAACAACACGGCAATGCATCAATCACCACTACGGACAGCAACATAAACATAAAAGCAACCAAGAGATGTCAGATCCAAGTATGTGTGTTATGCAGAGAATTTGTACGCACAGCTACAATGGTCCCCTAGCAAACATTCTCCCTACAAGGAGAACTAACAGCACGACAATGCATCAATCACCACTACGTACAGCAACATAAACATAACACACAAACTGAAGGAACTGCTACCACATTTATTCTATGTATCCTCTAATCAATTAAGTTCAAGAGTACTTGGCCACCAAATGCTGAAGTGAATCAACAAGCCATGACACAAGCAATGCCTCAGGTATTCCTGACCACCAAATGCTGAAACGAATCAACGAGCCGTGACACAGGAAAACGTAAAGCAGAAATGTAAAGGAGAGGCAGCATAAAAAATAGAAGCAGTAGAACAGAGCCAGGCATATACTTTATATTTATAAGCAGAAGCACAATTACAATGGTTCCCTAACAAACATTCCCCTTCCACCACTTTACAATGAAAATGCGGTGGGTATTTATAGCCCGAGTCCCTCCCGTTACATTAATGGGCACAAAGTCCCAGTCAAACACTAGCTGACAAAAGCGGCGACGGAGCTGCTAATGCTGACCTTTGTCGGACAGGACTGTACCCGCAGCATGGTTTCCCTGAAGACCGGACAGCTACGTGGCAGCGCGTTGGGTAGAACTTCTCATCGGCCGGAATGCGGGCAGCTGGAGCAGGTAGAACCTCCAATCAGCTTTAAATGAGGCAGCTGGCATAAATAGTGCGGCCCATGCTTGTCCTTTTGCTCGGCACGTCTTGGCTCAGATCCCGAAGCTGGACACTTGTCAGATGATGCTGTTTGACACGTGCTTGCCTTGAAAGGCGCTTTATCCAACTTCTCCCAGGATATGAGCGCCATCGGGTTGCGCAGGCAGAAACAGCGCAGTTGGGAAGGTCTTCATGCCTTGGTCAAATTCTCGGTTTGTTTCCCTATCGCGCACTCGTCAAAGGGCGCACTCCGACTTCGCCGCGAAGTCGGGTTGCGCACAAGTGAAAGCTGATTTCTGCTGCCGAACGGACTTCGCCCTGGAAAGGGGGAGCAGTCCGACTTCGCTGCGAAGTCGGACTTCGCCCCAACACTTAGTCATTTTTCCTGCCAGCCTGCTACAAGGTGCGCCCAGAAAGAAGGGCGAAGTCGGACTTCGCACCAAAACTGGGAGAAGTCGGACTTCGCACCAAAACTGGGAGAAGTCGGACTTCGCTCTGACACTTAGCCATTTTTCAGGGCAACTGCTGTCAAATTTGAGATCTGACTGAGGGGCTCCAAGAAAGGGGGGAAGAAAGAGAATGTAGGGAAGAGAGAGAGAGGGAGAGAAGAAGAAAGGGAAAGAGAGGAAGAGGGAAAAGGAAGAGCAGCACTGCTACAAAACTGAAAACATTGCACCCCGTGCAAAATGTGGCAACATTTCTGGCGGCTCGCGGGGTGTCGAGCTCGCCTCGGCGCAAAGAATCCATGCCTTCATCCATTGGGTGCAGAGGAACTTGCTTCCCCTGCTTTTTGCTGCTCTAGCCGTTCTCCTCGCGGCAACTGTTCTTCAGATTCACTTCCGGCAGTCGCCTCCTCAGAATCATCTTCCGAATGCTCTCCAGCTCTGGCTTCTGCCTCGCAGATGCGGTTGTATGCGGCCTGGGCTTGGCCCCAGGCTTCTGCTTCGAATGGTCGGCGGTCGGCAACTTCTTCTAATGCTGCGTGGAAAGCAGCGACCGCGTGCTGGTCGATGGTGAGGTATCTTTTTCCCAGCCCCTGGAAGTAGGAGCTGATCTTGCAAAGACTTGGACACCATTTGGGTGACCTGAATTTCTTGAATTGGCTCGGTCCAGCTATCAATTTCAGCTGTATCCGCCTCAAAGGACCGCCAATTCTTTTTCACTCGCTCATGGGTGAGAAACTCACCATTCTCAACAAAGCCCGGGCACCCTAGTTCGGAGAGAGCGTGAAAGGGAGCCATACAAATGTCTCTTTCATGTTCAAATGCATCCAGCATTCGTCTGGCAACCCTCACCTCTTCTACTTTCTTAAAATATTTATGCAAGGTTACCCTTGCATCTGCCCATTCTGCAGCGAATGAGGACATGGGGGAGAATTGGAGGCCATCGCGCTCGCGCTCTTGAAGATTTATTGCCAGGTCCAGCCATTGCTTCGCCTGGCGTTCGGCCTCCTCTACCACAGGCTTTCCCTGGGCAGAAACTTCTTGGATCCTGGATGCGAAATCCAAAACCGACATAGCCTTATACGTGTGGGGCTTGCATCCCCGCAGCAGATCAGCCCGCATCTCCTTAACTTTGCTCTTTGAAAAGACCGTCGCTTGAGATGCTCTCTCTGCAGATTGCGACAGCGCCTGTTTCAAAGACTCCTGGAGCTGAGAAATCTGCTCCAGGGCTGCTTGCTTTTCCGTTGCGGCTTCTTGCTGAGAAGCGGCCAGCTGGGCTTTTAGTTCATCTATTTCTCGCTGCGCCGATTCCAGCTGCTCAGTGGACCTAGACAGGTCCTCTTCAAGCTGCCTTGTTTTATCCTGCAACCGGAAAAGCTCTTCCCGTTCCTCCGCATTTTTGACAAGGAGATTATCCGCCTTACGAATGATTCCCTGAATCTCGTATTGCTTGTTGATATCGTCAAAGCTCTTCTCCTTTCTCCGGAGCTCGTAATCCGCCCCCGGTCATTTCCCGGAGAGGCTTCTTCACTTTTGGGGTTATCTTTTCTGTCGTGAGCACTCTCCTCTCGAAATCAAACTTGGTGCGCTTTACCGGGGCGGCTATCTCTTCAGGTCTCCTCCGCTTCAGGTTTTGGAGGAAAGAGATAGGGTATTCTACAGCTCTAGCTGCCAGAGGCAAATCGTCCGTGTTCTGGAGATCGTCCATGAAGTCCGGTTCCCCCAGCCTAGGGTTTTGCTGTGACATTTCTCCTGAGAACAGGGAAGTAGGAAAAACCGGGAGGGCTTTGGAAGGAACGGCCGCTTTTGAGGGCGACCGGGGAGCGGAGAGCGGAGCGGTTGATGCTGGAAGGGTTTCAAGCGGCTGAGGCGATGGATGCGACGGTGAACGCGCGGCCTCAGCACTAACCACGGGCGAAGGGTTTGGGGTTTGACTCAGGGATAGAGAGTCGTTGGGGTCCTGAGCAAACTGGTTGAAAGAATGATGGCCGCTAGAAGGCTGTGGAGATGGGGAGGAAGACACGGCCACGACTTGCTCGGATTGAGCGGGAGATGGAGTCGGAGTAGGGCCAGAATAGATCAAAGGGAGCGGGGCAAGGAACGTACCTGCGGGCTCCGCCTGAGCCGATGCCGGATGAATGTCTGCGTTTTTGGTTCCGGCGGCTGGCTCAGGACTATCCAGAGAAACAATCTCTGGAGCGGCTGGATGCGGCTGCGGCTCTGCGACCGATCGCCGCACCGTCGTGCTAGGGTCGCCCGACTCTATCAACCCTCTTCCTCTTCTTCTTCTCCGGAACAATGGCTGGTTCGGGAGGAGAGGAAGTAGGTGCAGCGGGCGCTGATGTTCCCACGGTAAACTTGTACCGGGGTTTGACTTGCAGAAGGTCTGCCGCGGCCGGTCCGCTCGCTGGTGGCGCTGGCGTCTTTTGTGCCTGAGGAGTCACCTCGGGCGTTGACTTGACTGATTTCTGAGCCTTTTCGGGCACCACCTTGGAAGCAACAGGCTGCATTGGGTCCACTTGGATATCTCGCTGGGCCCACGCTGGCAGTTGTAAAAGTGTACAACTGTTGGGAGGAAGACCCCCCTTTATAACCCTCAAAGGGACCTCGGGGAACGTAATCTCGAAATGCGAAAGGCCGCCAGCTGGCAATGTGCTGGTCATATAGAGCTGAAAAGTCGTCATCAACGGCCAGATTTTTCCCGATGGATTTATCGTGCTGCGTGCGGCACCTCATCTTCCAACATTCAAGAACTTTTTCTTTTGGCCAGTTAAGGCCTCGCTAGCTTGGAGATGAATTTTTTAAATCCCGGAGAAGAGAACTTGTGGTCCGGGTTTCGCTCGGGGTCATATGCTACCTCCTCGCAGGAAAAATCCTGCCACGGAGGCCATGCTTCCATCGAGTCAATCTCCCAATCGAGGTCAACATGGACCACATCGCATCTGTCTTCGATTATATCCGCCCGGGGGCAGATATGTACAAACTTTCCCCTTATCCCGTATGGGTCGTACTTCCAGCGCTGCGGCAGCAGAATCAGACCAATGTCAAAAAGCTCCCGCTCGAGATAGACATGTCGTCCTATCTCAGAAATCTCAACGTTCGCCCAGGAAAGAGGATATTGAAAGATCTGGCCCTTTCTCTTTCCCTGGCCGAACTCCTCCTCAACGTAATCCATCTGCCGCGCAACCTCCATCCCAAACTGATGATCCGTGCACCAGCAGGGGCAGCAGATGAGGTTTGCCCTTGAATCCGTAGATTCTGACCACAATCCCCCGCGTCAGTCTAAAAACGTCCCCGAGCTTCTGATTCAGCAAATAGTTCGTCATTTCTTGCGGGGGGCGAGGGATCTCACCATCGCTGAAGACTGACATGACCAATCCCAAAAAGTTGAAGTTGAACTTGTAGTAAGACCCTTTCCGGTATAGGTCATCCGTCCAAACATAGACGGGCTGTGGTTCTCCCCTCTCATTCACCTTCTTCAGGTTAGGGATCTGCATCCGGGAGTGCAAATGATACAAACAAAGCCAAGCCAAAAAGGAACTGAACCGAAATTCAGTTGACTGCCTTTTCTGGAGCTTCACCAGGCTGGAGTGAATGGCGTATGCAAGCCAGTCCGCCCAGTCGAAAAATATGGGGCGCTTTCCACTTCTCTGCGCTGCTGGTTCATAGGATTCTCCGCACAGGAGACATTCTGCCAGCGCTAGCTGGTACGGCTGTACCAGCTCGTCAGAGTCGCAGCCGAGGACCCACGCCAGAATGGTGTATATGTATTTGCTCTGAAACCTCTCCAGGGGTATGGGGCCGGTTGGCCATTGTCCAGCTGCGAGCGGGGCGTTCAGCTCTGAATTGAGGAAATCCCTCATCCTTTTTGTATGCGTGAAGCGTCCCGCTTGCTCGCCCAGATTTATCTTTTCGACAATCGTGTTGGAGTCATACTCCAACCCTGGGGCGAAAGCCGGCTGAACAGTCTCTTTGCGGAGCGCGAACAAGGGTTTACCGCTGGAGCTGCAAATTTGCCGGGTAGCTGGTCTGTAATGTCTGACAATTAGGTCTACCAGCTCCGGGCATTGATGGACAGGAGGGCACAAGAACCGGAAAAGGTTCGACTTGTACGCCGCTCCAAAATGGTGAGAGGGCGAAACCTTGTCAGCCCAACTCTCCACATTTATCCGCAGCTTAGTAAGGCTCATGGAAAACGAGCCGTCCTTGTATCCCGACAGGTAATTAACCGGTGGTGGTGGGGCTTGCCCACGCTGTACTTTCTTTGGCCGGGATTTTGACTTTTGCTCCTGCGGCATCTCACCCTTGGAACCACCCGTTTGCGGGAAATCTCCACTTTCGCGCCCCTCGCTAGACTGAGCTTGTACTGGCAACTTTCCCTTGTCCATCCCTCCGAAACAACAATAATTACGAATTCTGGACGTCTGCACCAGATTTCGCAGTCACAGGAATAATCTGCACAATTTGGCATGTCTGGATGCATCAGACCCCCTTTTCTAGACAATGACAGCGTCATTAATGTCGCGCAGGAGGGGGTAGGTCGGCTGGCAAATGAAGGCGTTATGATTTCTGGGTGGCCGCGCAGGAGAATGTCTTGAAAGATGTACCCCGGCTGCCGTGCCATGCTTCTTTGATTGCGCTTTCCTTGAAGATTGCGCAATCATTAAATTTGCCTTTGAACGCTGCGCCATGGCTGACGTCACTGCCGCAATCCGGGCACACTGCTCAAGAAAAACCCCTTTGGTGCGGAAACCCACCTCTTACTAACGCAATGCGCCCTGGGCCCATACTTGGAATTTTTTATTCATTTTTTTTTTTTTTAAACCGTCCGAGCTGGCCCAATAGACAGGGCGCAATCGGACTTCGCCCCAAAGTTGGGCGCGATCCGACTTCGCCCGCGCAGTCGGACTTCGCCCGAAAATCGGGCGCAGTCCGAACTGCCACTTGCGTTAAGACTTGCCTTTCTTTTCCAACTGCGCCGAGGATCGGGCGCAGTCCGACCTTTGCAATCCGGATGAGGCTTCGAATGTTTGTTGCCTTTTGATGGAGCGCGCTCGGACTTCGCCCGAAGTTCGGCGAAGTTCGCACTTCGCGCGCAAGCTGAGCGCAGTTCGAACTTCGCGCGAAAGCCGAGTGTATACGGACTTCGCGCGAAGTCGGACTTCGCTCAAAAATTGAGCGCAGTCCGAACATACTCCTTTGCAGCCTTCTTCTTTCAAATTGCGCCTCTTGGTCGGGGCGCAGCCCGACTTCGCTGCGAAGTCGGGCAGCGCACTGCCACTTAGCCGTTTTCTGTTTTCACAAGCAGCTCCCTTCTACGAACTTCGCTCCTTCTGAGGGGCGACAACAGACTTCGCTGCGAAGTCTGTGCTTTCTCCCTTTGTCCTGTTTTGGCTCAAACAAATGGAAAACTGAAAGCTGGAAAACTGTACATGCTGGAAAATAAAAAAGCATAAGGGAAATTTTTACAAAGAAGGGCCCCTCGGGCACCTTCAGCAGCGGTAGATTTTTAAGTGGAACCCGTTAACGGGGATAGGTAGGAGCTGACCCTCCATATCCCGAAGTACGTAAGCATTGAACTGGTTCACCCGGGCAATCTGATAAGGGCCCTCCCAGAGGGCATCAAACTTCCCGTGGTTGCCCGGCTTCGCCTTATATGAGTCCCACTTCAGCACCAGGTCCCCGATTTTAAAAACTCGGGCAGTGGTGCCTTTTGCAAACCAGCCTTGAGTGGCTGCAATATGCTGGGTGAAGGCCTGGTATGCTTTTTCTCTCGTCTTCTTCCAATCGCAGAAGTTGGCACAGCTTGTCATCCACCGGGTCTCCACTGCTCCTGTCTTCGTCCAACATCCATAGGGCAGGGATTTCAATGTGGGATGGCATGACAGCCTCTTTGCCATAGACGAGCGCATAGGGGGACGTTCTGATGGATTTCTTGAATGAAACTCTGTCCGCCCACAGCGCCCGGTTCAGGAGTAAATGCCAAGTCCGCTTGTTCCTGTCAATGGTCCTCCTGATGATCTTCAGGAGGTTCTTGTTAGTAGACTCGGCGAGGCCATTCCCCTGCGGGTAGTAATTAGAAGACATTTTGTGATAAATGCCAAGTTTGCCAGTGTACTCCGTGAGTACAGCGCCTGCGAATCCCGGACCATTGTCCGTCACAATTGACTCTGGAACCCCGAAGCGGGTAATCAGGCTCTCGAGGAACCTGATGACCGTTTCTTGGTCTGCATTTTTGGTCGGGATCGCCTCTGCCCACCGTGTGAAGTAATCGGTGGCTGTAAGAATAAACTTGTGTCCGGCAGAGGAACTAGGCGAAATCACCCCAATGAAGTCTAGACCCCATTGCTGGAACGGAGTCTCGGCCTGAATCGGTTGAAGGGGCAGGGGTGCTTTTCTCGTTTCGCCAAAGAAACCTCCCGGCATTGATCACACTTAGAACAGACCGCATAAGCGTCTATAAATAGAGTGGGCCAATAGTACCCGGCTCTAATTATTTTTAAGGCCGTAGGCCTTGCAGAATGATGACCCCTAGGCATCCCGGAATGAAAATCTCCGAGGACCCTGGGCTGGTCGGATTTCATGACGCACCGCAACAGGATGCCGTCAATATTTTTGAAGTAAAGCCCCTCGGGGCGAAGAGTGTACTTGAGTGCACCCAGCCGAAATCTCCTTCGTTGTGAGGCGTTCAGGTGATCGGGACATCTTCCGGTGCAGAAATATCTCACCAGTTCATCTGTCCAATCACTCTCCTCCGATAAGGAGTTGGCTAGGTAGATGCTTGTCGCTGTGTCCTCCCACTTACAAGCGGAGATGCCGGCTACGCCGCTTCGGGCCAGCTCCTGACACAAGGCTCGGCCCCTGATAAGCTTGGTGGGCCGCACTTCGATGTCGAACTCCTGGATTTTTGCAATCCATCCTGCTCTCTTGTGACCCGGCTCTCCTTGTATGATGAAGCTCCGAACGTCCGGGGAATCACAAAGACAGCTGTTTTGCTCTGGGAGACAAAATGCCTGAACTTTCGGAGGGATTTCATGACAGCGTGAACTTGCCGCTCTATAAAGTTGTACTTTTCCTCATGCGGCTGAATCACTTGGCTCAAGAACGCTATGGGGCGCTCCTCGCCATCGTCTCCCTTCTGAGTTAGGACTGCGGCGTAACTTTCCGGTTCTCCCACCGCATACAGGATGAAGTCCTTGGAGTAGTCCGGGTTTATCAACACCGGAGCTTGCGCGATTCGAGCCTTGATTTCCTCGAAGGCTTGCTCTCTCTCATCAGTCCATTCGTAAATTGTATCTTTTTTCAGCAGTTCGGCCATAGGCTTGATCACTCGTGCGAAGTCCGGGATGAACTTCCGCACGAAGTTAATCTGACCGAAGAAGGACCGCAGCCCTTTTTTATCAATTGGGGCCGGCAAGCGAAGGAGGGCTTCGCTCTCGTCAGTGGTCAATGGCGAGGCCTTTCTCGGAGATGACATGTCCCAGCAGCTTACCTTCTTTTACCGCGAAGACGTACTTCTTCGGGTTTATAGAAATGCCGAATTCTCGACACCTCTCAAATATTTGCCGCAGGTGGGAAACATGATCCCCTCTTTGGTGAGAGAAAATAGTCATGTCATCAAGGTAGATGACAATGATCTTATTGAGCAGTTCTCGGAAGGCCAGGTCCATGGCCCTTTGGAATGTGGCACCAGCATTGGATAAGCCGAAAGGCATGCGCTGATAGGCGAACGTCCCCCATTTGGTGGTGAACGCCGTCTTATGCTGGTCCTCATCCCTGACCCAAATCTGGTTGTAGCCGGAAAATCCATCTAAAAGTGAGAATCTCTGGGCTCCAACAACGATGTGTAGAATCTGGTCAATTTGGGGAAGCGGATAGTGGTCCTTGAGGGAAGCCTGATTCAGGTTTCTGAAGTCGACACAGAGACGAATGTCGCCATTCTTTTTCCTCACAGGCACCAAATTCGCGACCCAGGATGAATGTTTGATGGGGTAGATGATTTTGGCCTCCAACATCTTCAAGAGCTCTGCTTTCATCATGGCCTCAATTTTCGGATTTACGGCCCTCTGCTTCTGTCGGAATGGCTTAGCGCCATCCTCTAGCTCAATGGTATGCTGGATCACATTTCTGTCATACCCCTTCAAATCCTCGTAGCACCAGGCCACGATATCGGGGAACTCTCGGCACAGTGATCTGATCTGCTCAAGTTCCTCCGACGTGCAGTCTGTCCCAACCTTGATAGTTTTACCAGGTTCAAGTTCCAGGTCGGCATACTGCTTCGGGTCTACTTTGATCCTATGAGATATTGCTCTGTCATTCTGATCAAATAGACTCTCCAATGTAATCAGTCCTTTTGGGACATGATTATTTTTTAACTGTATCAACCCCTCATATTGCTCGTCATCAGGGTCTCTACCTTCGATTGAACCAACTTCGTTAACCAAAAATGTGACGATCTCCTCGTCACAATCGAACACCTGCCAGTGGGTGTCCTTATCAGGCACAGAAGGCCTGTAAATAGTGCGAACCGGCTTCGGTTTCTGGACAACGTCATCAGCCGGAACGTACCTGGCTCCAACAGACGCCAGAATGTCAGCGTGTTTGTTTTTCTCACGTGATATCGCCTTGACATTCAACGAGTCAAACGACTCCATCAGGTCCCACACCCGGTTGCGGTATGCCTTCAGATAGTGCTGTTTGGAGGCGCACTTGTTCGTAACCTGGTGGCACACCAGCTCTGAATCTCCAAAGATCTGCAGGTGTTTGATTCCCAGCCTCTCCGCCTTTCGCAAACCCAAGCACAGGGCTTCGTACTCCGCCGAGTTGTTAGTGCAGCTCCAGGCCAACCTGTAGGTATAGTCCTTCTGGATCCCGGTCGGAGAAACCAGAAGCACCCCTGCACCGGCGCCATTTTTGCATCGCGCGCCATCAAAGAAAAGCTTCCACAGCCTTCTCAGGTGCAGGTCCCACTTCCTTTGCAACTGACTTGTCAAGCCTCTCTGGCCGTACAACGGTGTAACAGCCCTCGTCTCGTCTCAATTACGGCATTGAAATCCCGCAAAGAGAACTCATCTTCAAGCCGTAGCACTTCGAGGGCTTGCTCCGTCGCCCTCATCGTCACCGCTTCTTCCTCCGACAACTGGACCATGCAGTCCGACTCTTCTCCGGGTATCTTCTCTACTAGGAAGGTGGAAGGCTTCTCATTAAAGATTTTCAGTCTCCTTCCTTTGAAGGGCACTTCCATGTGTGAGTAGTCTAGAGACAGGTACCCGCCCAGCTTTGCAGTGAACTCCCGGGAGAGACACATGCCGAAGTAGGGAGCCAAGTCAACAACCACGACCTCTTGGATGACCACGATGTCGAGAGCCTTATGCAGCCGGATAGGGATGTCCTTTATGACACCAACTGTCTTGACAGGGGTGCCGTCTAATTGCAGCACGCCTTGGCTGCTCCTTGTGTACTCCATCCCGATCTCGTCGCAGACGGCTTTCGGCATAACAGTCGTGGAAGCGCCAGAGTCCACCATGCAGTTATGAACTATGTGCCCTTGCATCCGTAAAGACAGATAGAAGGGAGGCGGTCTGTTCTTCCCAGTGGCTGAGATTGTCAGAGGTTGAACCAGGACAGCGGGCTGTATCTGCTTGCCGTTCTTCATGTTTTTCAGAGATTCTTGCAGCAGATCCACTTGGCTCGGGAGCGTAAGAGCATCGTACATGCCGATTCTAGCGGGTGTTCTTTTTAACTCGTCTACTATGTCGTAGCCCGAGGTGCTAGCTCCTTCTCGCTTCTTTTGCCGGCTCATACTTCGTCCGGTACTGCTGGGTGGCCTCAACTCTCTGTCTCTTGGTCAGAGACGGGTACTTCAGCCTTCTCCTGTGCTTGTTCTTTGGTTTCAGCTGGAGGCTGAGGTACGGGAGCTTTAGCCGGAACTGGAGCTTTCGCTATAGGAGGCTTGGCTGGAACAGGGGCAGCCTTTGCCGGAGGAGGCTTGGCCACTGGAGCTTTGTCTTTGGCCGCTTTCTCCTGGGCTGTGTAGGGCCACAACCGCTTGTATGGTGGCAGCCCACCGGGCTGCGCCTTTTCTCTTCTGGCATAGACCTGCAAAGGCTTGGCAAGCATCTGCAGCTTTCTTTTCTTCCTTGGCGGGCGGCACTAGATTCTCCTCTGGGAGGGCAAAGTTGGCTTCGCCGTCCAGGATCATGTAGAGTTCATCGTCCTCTATGGCGCTGCCGGCCAAAGTCTGGATGTAGTGCTGGTGCAGAGTGCAGCCTTCCTCCGAATGCGGGTCATTGCATGTAGTGCACCACTTAACCTGGTCAGAGGGACCAGGTTGGTCTTCTATAGCAAGCATTTCTCGAGGCGGACGCCTCCGCAACCGGTGCTCCGGGGGTTTGTCTTTTGTCGCCGCCGGGGCGGATATGGCCTCCTAGGAGCGAGGTCCATCCGGGCTCGCTTCTTCTTCGTAGCGGTCATGTCATTGGACATGGCATGATAACCCGAGGCCAAAGCCCGTACCTCCCGAAGGATTGTATTCTCGAATATTATTGTCAGGAGGCGGCAACTCGTGCCGGTGGAGGCAATGCGGCTAATGGAGGAGGGTTGGAATAAGGTGCGTACTGCGGGGGAGCAGGGAGTGCTGGAAAATGCGGAGCAGGAGGAGGCGGGTGAGGATAATGCATTTGCGGCGGGCCATAAGGAGTTACGACCGGCGCCGGATTCCATTGCTGCTGGGGTTGCTGTCCTGATGTGGACGGCGCATCACCAGAAGCTGATGGATACTGGGATCTGGGAAAGTCGGGACGAATGGGTTCCTGCACCCTGGACGGGAGTCTACCGATAGAAATGATATCAGCTTCAGCTTGCTGGGCAGCCTCGTACAGAGCAGGAAACTCATCTATTCTGGCAATCTTCAGCAGCAGGCATATGTCTGAGTTGAAGGATCTCAGGTAATAGTGAGCAGCCATGCCACCGAAGGCCGAAGTTCGCGAGGTACCCGTTTCCAGGATCTCGCAAACCTGATGTTAAAGTCAGACACCTCCTCTTGAGGGTGTCTCTGGATGCTTTGGAACTGATGCAGCAAAGAAGTAGGGTCAGCAGACTCGTTGCATCCTTTCACGAGCCTTCTGGCAAGCTGGGGCCATCCTGTGATAGATCCCTCTGGCAGCGATCTCCACCAAGAGAGAAGCTTTCCCCTCGTGGAAAGGGCCAGCAGACGGGTCTTCACACTCTCGTCGGTAATGGAATGCAATGCGGCCATGGCAAGGATGTCCTGGATGTGCTCGTACGCCGTCTTGCCGTAGCCGTCGTACGTAGGGATGGACTTTAAAGCAGCAGGGGGCACAGCTTGCTGTCCGACCAGGGCCAAGGGCCCTGTAGAGTCCACCGCCGGGAAGAGATCATCGTCATTCTGCTGCAGGGCAGCCATTTCTTCTTCTTCTCCTCCGTCGGTTGTATACTCAGTGTCGGTACCTTCCGAGGACGTAGATTCCTCTTCTTCCTCGGCCTCTTCTATTTCGTACTCAGCTCTTCCGACCTCAGCTTCGGCTTCTTCTTGAATTTCAGCCTCGGCTTCGTCGACACGAGCTTGCGGATCAGCCAGCCTGGCAATTTCGCCTCGAGCGTTGATGTCCAGTTCGTAAAAGTCAGGCGGGTTTCTCGGATCCCTTGCTCGCCACCTTCTTGTTTGCATGAAGGTGCTGGGACCGGTCTCTTGGACTCAGAGGATTTGTTCGTGCAGAGTCGCCAGGTGTTCTGATTTTGAACAAGCAATGAAGCGAACACCAGTGCTTCGATTCTGTTTGGGGGTGGGAAACTTCCTTGGCCCACCGAGTGCTCGTAAAGAACCGTCGCCCGTGTGGGGACCGATCGTGAATTTTCTTCAAATGTGGGACCCTGGTCCCACCGGGCGTGCCGCAGAAACCGTTGGTTACGAATCTGCCATGAGGAAAGGATTTTGTGTTAATGCGCCCGCATTCGCCCACTCAGCCTTGAAAGGCCGGAAGGAAGGGATGCCTTCCGTGCCAATCTCCGGAGAAGGCCGGCTCCTGTGGGTTTTTATGGTTTGAGATGAGAGTGCAGGAAAGAGATAAAAATGCGGAAAGAATTTACAAATGTGATTGGAGTTGGGTGGGGGGAACTAACAGTACAGCAACACATCAATCACCGCTACTTACTGCATCATGAATACAAAGCATAACCAGGAACTGCAAAACCTAAGTATACTTTCTGTATAAAGCAGTGTACGCACAGCTACAATGGTCCCCTAGCAAACATTCTCCCTACAAGGAGAACTAACAAAGACGGCAACGCATCAATCACCACTACGGACAACAACATAAACATAAAAGCAACCAAGAAATGTCAGATCCAAGTATGTGTGTTATGCAGAGAATTTGTACGCACAACTACAATGGTCCCCTAGCAAACATTCTCCCTACAAGGAGAACTAACAAAACGGCAATGCATCAATCACCACTACGTACAGCAACACAAACATAACACACAAACTGAAGGAACCGCTACCACATTTATTCTATGTATCCTCTAATCAATTAAGTTCAAGAGTACTTGGCCACCAAATGCTGAAGTGAATCAACAAGCCATGACACAAGCAATGCCTCAGGTATTCCTGACCACCAAATGCTGAAACGAATCAACGAGCCATGACACAGAAAACGTAAAGCGTAAATGTAAAGGAGAGGCAACATAAAAAATAGAAGAAAGTAGAACAGATCCAGGCGTATACTTTATATTTATAAGCAGAAGCACAATTACAATGGTTCCCTAACAGACATTCCCCTTCCACCACCTTACAATGAAAATGCGGTGGGTATTTATAGCCCGAGTCCCTCCCGTTACATTAATGGGCACAAAGTCCCAGTCAAACACTAGCTGACAAAAGCGGCGACGGAGCTGCTAATGCTGACCTTTGTCGGACAGGACTGTACCCGCAGCATGGTTTCCCTGAAGACCGGACAGCTACGTGGCAGCGCGTTGGGTAGAACTTCTCATCGGCCGGAATGCGGGCAGCTGGAGCAGGTAGAACCTCCAATCAGCCTTAAATGAGGCAGCTGGCATAAATAGTGCGGCCCATGCTTGTCCTTTTGCTCGGCACGTCTTGGCTCAGATCCCGAAGCTGGACACTTGTCAGATGATGCTGTTTGACACGTGCTTGCCTTGAAAGGCAGTTTATCCAACTTCTCCCAGGATATGAGCGCCATCGGGTTGCGCAGGCAGAAAACAACGCAGTTGGGAAGGTCTTCATGCCTTGGTCAAATTCTGAGTTTGTTTCCCATCGCGCACTTGTCAAAGGGCGCACTCCGACTTCGCTGCGAAGTCGGGTTGCGCACAGGTGAAAGCTGATTTCTGCCGCCGAACGGACTTCGCCCTGGAAAGGGGGAGCAGTCCGACTTCGCTGCGAAGTCGGACTTCGCCCCAACACTTAGTCATTTTTCCTGCCAGCCTGCTACAAGGTGCGCCCAGAAAGAAGGGCGAAGTCGGACTTCGCACCAAAACTGGGAGAAGTCGGACTTCGCACCAAAACTGGGAGAAGTCGGACTTCGCTCTGACACTTAGCCATTTTTCAGGGCAACTGCTGTCAAATTTGAGATCTGACTGAGGGGCTCCAAGAAAGGGGGGAAGAAAGAGAATGTAGGGAAGAGAGAGAGAGGGAGAGAAGAAGAAAGGGAAAGAGAGGAAGAGGGAAAAGGAAGAGCAGCACTGCTACAAAACTGAAAACATTGCACCCCGTGCAAAATGTGGCAACAAGACCAAGTTATAAATCAAGAATATGAACCAGGAGAAGTGTAGATCTAGGTCTAGACAATGAACTTTGAATAAATATGTCAGCAACAAGGGATGTTTACAGTAGCATAGAGGGCCTTACCACCTCAAATATCACAAGGCTTCCCTCCAAGGTACAATTTGTGGAGCAACTAAAACAATCATTGATGGGAAAAGAACATTTATCTAGACTCCACTGTCCCAAGATTTAGATGTAGAAAGAAAGAAGAACAAGATGCTCCTGGTGATGATGCAGTTCGCCTTTGCTTGGATTGGCTAGTGTTTGTTTTTTATTCTATTATTTTGTGATGGTGGATAGTATTCTTTGACATATTTTGGACATAAAATATTCCCTGTTATTGATCTATCATACAGTTTATTCACTTGTTACATACTACCATGCCAGCCAGGTTTTTGCTGTGCTAAAACACATTTTTCCACCTCATGAAAATATTTTTACAGATTGAAAACAGAAAAGTATTTTGTTTTTTCTAACATTGTTATTCCAAATAGAGAGATAATGATGATTACATTATGAGCCAGAAAAGTATATACCTTATATTGCGAATTTCTTTATTCGTCCGGTTTATCATTTCGTTATAAATTGGTATCTTTATCACATCTTCGTAGTCAAGGACAACCTGTACATGGAACCAATCAGTAAGAGTGCACCCTTTTAAAAAATTTAATGTCTAGTTTTTAAATCTAATTTAGTTCAACATTCCATTATGCAGAAGCGTTCTACTTGCGTATATAACATAAGCATTTGTCAATAGACAGGATAGTATATCCATTAAAAGCAGTTATTTGCCAAACTTGAGATTAAACTTAGCACCAATCGCAACCCTTCTACCATAAACAATTTGGCACCCATAGGGGAAATTATAGAAGAATTGAGACTTTGACACGAATATTTCATGAAAATTCTTTTGAGATACAAAGCAAGATTTGTTAAAGCTTTGCTAGATGTTGAAGAGTGATTTATGATTTGGTCTCCAAAATAATTGGATGGGATCAAATACAGCACCTGGGCATCAGTGATCTCTATTTTGTTGTATTCTTATGGCATATTATAAGTTTGATTCCAAGGTGGTGGATGGAGTACATTGTCCAAAATTTGGACACCTTTCACCCCTCTTCCCTGTCATTAGTTGAAAATGATTGGCTGAACTAATGTGTGCGAAGGATATAAAACTGTTGAATCCATTCCTCATAGATCCATAGCTATTGTTTTCTTTTTTTGGGATTGTTTATAGTGTTGTAATAGATTTTGAATTTTGTTGTTGAGGGAAACATGACCTAAGCATGGCAATTGTGCAAGGATATTTCTAAATCTTATTGAATTTTATTACTATGGAAGCAACGGTTCAAGAAGAGTTGAGAACACCCAACAACAGACAAGAAGAAAGCGAGCTTGTCAGTGACACAAAACAAATAGAAATTAGGTTAAGCAGGAGTAAATTACTCCCCTTCACAATAAAATTCATTTATCTGATAGACTAATTAAAACCTGGTTAAGTTAAGGTTTAATTAGGTCACTCAACATTGGTTGATCTCCTAATTTGAGGTTTTCAGCTCTATTTCAATTTCAAATGGGGTTTGTGACATGAAAAAAAATAAGGTTTTCTGTCACTAATGCTAAATCGCTTATCAACCTATTACATTATAGTCTTGGAACAAATTCATCTCCTAAGAGCATACATAAGAGGAATCTTTGTTACAATTTCTAACAGGTTCATTGTGATGCTCTTCTTTCTTGAAGCTGTTATTTCCTGTGGCATATTCCTATGATGGAATTTTGTTTCACATTAATACCTAATTTTTTTGTTCAAGAATTTATGCTTCCACATAATAGTCAATGCCAGGTATATGCCTTTTTTTTTGCTATAAATCAACTGAATAGAATTTCCTAACTGTAGGAAATCAATACAGAATAACTGTATTGCACTTTTAACCAATAAATTTCTATAGCTATTCAGAAAACCAAAACTAAATAAAGCTGAAATGAAGAGCATTAATTGGCAAATAAACTGCAAAAGAAATATGAACATAAGCAGTCTAACATTATCCTTTTCTAGTAACTTAAGTAGGTGACAAGGAACAAACCTCTGCAATTTCATCTTCTCCCACAACCCCAAAAGGTATAATAGTTGCCTCAAACCGAGCTGCCATTCGAACAAACTCTGCCTTTTCAGGCCAAAAGAGCTTGTATTGTTCACCCTACAGGATTGAGTGATATATATGAGAAAAGAAAACTGTCATAATTATGACATTGGAAGCAAACCAAAACAAAAGTAGAAGACACAAGATACCATATATATATGCTAGATGATAATGTCAAATAGTTGAAATATACATCAACTTAAAACATGTTCTTATAGATGTTTCAAAGATTTCTCAACCTTATTGCAGAATCTTTTTCTTTCTTTATATTGTACTGAACCTTTTGGAGGTTTCCAGCTATATAATAGTGTGACACATGGCTTTTGGGTTTTTCAGAGACTATCATTCATTTCATATGAAAAATACAAGGTGACCTTAAGGGTACTAAAAGTATGTTTTATAGTCAGAATTTTACCATTTATAAACAGTTCAGAAAACAGGTCTGTTATAAACTTATAAGCTTTCTCTTCTCAAGAAAAAAAATAGCACCTAGTGATGTTGGCAGCCCCAATACAAGATGCTTTAATTCCTTGCTACATTCAAAAAGGGAAGACAACTTCCCAGTTTACGGTGATGACTTGCTTGGAGATGACAACTCTCATAATGGGGAAAAAACCTACAAGTGAGACATTGGCCCACAGTTAGATGTTTCCTCCTAATTTCTATGTGACGAAAACCGATGGGGTGATGACAATCAGATTGCTAGGATTGGGATGGCATTGACGTTCCCTTCTTATTCCACGTTGGCATTCACATCCCAAATGAGTAGTACATCTTCTGGAGGAGGGGCAACTCTTGCCAATATACAAAAGTTTTGTCCAGGCTTGTCTCTCCTCAACTCGTCAGATGAGTGTTGGGAGACAGCCCATGAAACACTCACACTACCATTTATGAGTTGTCTTCTCTCCAGGTGATGACTTTGGGGACGAACCTACTGAGAGGATTTTGCCACTGGCAGCCCTTCTCTCCATCCAACACCTAACATTGGCAATCTGAATGCTTAATTCTGTAATTCAAACGCTGAGAATGCAGAGAAATGCTTCAAAATCATCCTTTGTGAATTACCTGAGCATTGCTCCAGCACACATTGTCTTGGACATGCAAAAGGATGTTCAACTCACTGAGAAATTTCCATCAAATTGGCCCTTTGATGCTTCTGACCACTTTTAACAATCATGTAACCATTGTTGTGATTAACTCTTACCCCTAGTCTCCCTTCATGGCATATGAAACTATTATTATCATTAGCTGGCATTACCATAAACCTTTCTTGGTAAGCTTATCTTTGTACTTTGTTTTCCTTTTCTTTTCCCCATATGGAATAATTATGGCAAGCCATATTAAAACTATTTATAATGACTCAGACTGATAAGGTATTTATAATGTGGTATAATTGGCATCATGAGTCCCTCCACCTAATTTTAATCAAGCACACATTGTCGGAAATCTTCGCCTTAGAGGTGTTCGAGGATGATGTTTTGGCTCCTCATCACTTGTCGAATCCCCAAAATTTGCACAAGGCCATTGCCATTATAATTATTAAAAATTTCATGCATTGTCTTAGAGCCTCCCTTTTGCACACGTCCACACTTCTCCATCACTGCCTTAGATTCGGCAAATACTTTTAGCTTGTCTAGTCCGTCATTCTCAATATCTTCACCTAAACTGGCTTAGTCAATGTCTTCACCCAAAGTGGCTCCATTGCTGTCCAAACTATGTTTGTTTTCCACATCGTTACAATATCCTTCATTATCCAGACAACAAGCTTCCTAGCCCGAATGGCATCCTTCATAATCCAAACTTCCCGCTTCATCTGGATGACGTCCTCCATCATCCGAATAGTCTTCTTCTCAATCACATGGCCTAAACTCTCAGCCTAACAGTACTACAGGTCCAAATGGCATCCTCCATCATCTAGACTACACTCTTCCTCTCATTTGTCTTCCTATGTCTATTAATATAACATTAAAAAGACAAAAGTCGTACTTTCTCAAAGTTCCACTTTCTTCATTGCAATTTCCTGCATCTCTGGTTGTGTCTCCATCAGCATTGGCATTTGGACAAGTTGTTCTTGCAGTCATTGCTTGTCCATCATAGTGTGCTCTACCTCTTTGACTTGAATCAAGTTTGCATTACTCTCTACTTCCTATCTGGAACTTTGACTCTCGTCATGATTTGTGAGCTTCCTACACATCAGTTTTCCCTCTTGAGTGGTGCTATTCTAACAATATTGCACAAAATGCTACCATAGACAACATTTATAACACTAGACAATAAGACTAGCATATCAAACAAGTGCAGGGGTTCGTTCACTGCAAGTCCGCAGATCAGCATATGAGGAATCCATGTCATGAGCACACATCACCATAATTGAGAGAGACAAGGACCCAGAGTACCATAGGACTCCTTGGCAGAAGATATTGTAGGTCTCTCCAATATAATGGCAAGGTAAGCAGCAGTTGCACATACACTAGACACAACACCCTCACCAAGTGCATGCTCAACAGCATATTCATCATGTGTAGTCTCACTCTCACCACTCTGAGTTGCAACACAAACATGATTTGGCGTCTAGGCATAACAGGTCATGGTCACAGACTGATATGCTGCCAATGCAGAGACATCCACCATTGTGACCTCCACAACAGACAGAAATTCATAAGGTTTTGAAAGTGTGTCTTCTTAGCAAACGTATGCACCCAGCATTGCAAAGAGTGTCTTCCTCTTTGCAACTACAAACGAGACAACATGTGCAAGGGAGATAGCAGCAAACATGGGATGTTCCCTTGCCATCAACATAAGGGAAAGGGAAGGCGCTGACATAGTTCCCCATCTTTGAGATTACATGGACCTCGCCCACCAAAGAAAAGTGTGGTAAGAGGACGAATGAGCACAAAGATGACCATGTGCTAAAGCAAGTGTTCATGCACTACATTTTTCAGACTCCAAATTTTAATAGAAGTCATTGTAATGTCCCCTTTCTGAGCAGTTAGTTAGATGCAGTGGTTTAGCCTACTCACGAGTTCCCGTAGGCTAGGGCAGATTGCGGGGAGCCTAACTGGAATTCTGGGAGCGGATAATTGAGCGAAATGGGTATTTGAATCCACTCTCAGATGTTGAATCGGATGGACAGAGCCTTGACTTACTATTTTTAGTAAGTTAGTTTTTAGGGTTTTTGGTCGAGCAGACAGTGGAATTATATTCTTCAATGAAATGGGTACTCAGAACAGGTTTCAATTGGTCAATCGGTTCGTTGGAGGTCAGATATTTTAATGCTTGAAGGTTTGGCTATGTGAAAAGTGAAATATTAATTATTTTTATATAGTCAAACTTTATGATATTAAAGAACTTAAAGGGAAGTCACTTAAAAGTGAAATATATTATATAAGTGACTAATTTTTGGAGCAAAAAGGGATATTATAATATTTTATATTATGTGCAACCCTAATTAGGGCATTGCATCCTGTGGGTTATAAAAGGGCATTGAGAGCTTCATTTGATATATTCTGGATTTTGGTTATTTTCTCTAGAGTTTGAGGCCAGTGGTTGAGACTTCTTCTCCGAAGGGACGGAAACCCCAACGGTGTGGCTGAGGACGAAACCCCTCAGATTTTTGGAGTTGGACGAAACCCCAGTTCTCTGTTGGTGAATTCACACAGGATTCACACTTGGAGCTTCATCAATCTTCAGAGGTATCTTTCCATGTTTGTTGATTTAGTATATTTCAAGGGTTTGCAGACATATTGTGGAAAGATTATATTTTTAAAATATTGTAATCTGAACCCTATTTTGAAAGAAATTTGAAAAATAAAATTGCTAGTTATTTCCTGTTTCTTGGAGTTGTATTTTCTGATTTTAAGAAACAATATAGTGTCCCAAATATTAAAAATATCAGAACAGGGGGGACATTACAGTGGTATCAGAGCTGGTTTTTCCTGCTAGCCTATTCAGGGTTTGCTGAAAATTTCAGAAATGATTTCAGTATTGTGTGAGTTAAGATTGTGGTTTCTGGGGTTTTTGGTTGTGGAACGTTGAAAGGAAATTTCTATCAGTTTTTGTATTGCGGGGGAATGGCAGAGATAAATAATCACGACTTCAAGAAATACAACCGTTCTTGCATCAATTGAAATTATTTAGACCCGCATTGATTAAGCCTTGAAATCTGGGTAATCACCATTTATAGAAGGCAAGGCATAATATTGCCAGTGCAGAAATAAAGGTCTTTCTTAAAGCCGTGCCATATTAAACAGGGGAATTAAGGATCGGGCAAATTAAGAATATTTCCTGGACCTGAGCGCATATTGATCAATGGCGTTTTTAAGTTTGATTTTATTCCTATTTGTGGGCCGTGTGATTATTTGAAGGAAGCCGTAATATTATTTTTTTAAGTGCGCCAAGTCATTTCGCACCTTCTATGGGTTTAAAAAAAAAGGACGATTCAATCCATTCTGGGTTGCCGTGGATTTGTAATGCTATCACAGGAGATTTCGGTATGAATAGTAATGGTGCGTAGCAAAGGTGATCGAGGCATAAAAATTATAACTCTGCAGTTGTTTATATGTGTGCCTCCAGATCTGCGTGGAGTCAAAGGATGTATGTGCCTTGTTAAGGTTAGTTGACGGTTGGAAGAATTTCTTATTGCCGCTATCAGGATTATCCAATGCAAGACTTTGAAGAATAAATCGGGGATTGGAAGAGGCAAGTTATCGAGGTTAGACGCCAGCTCAAAGGCACAAGTCGCGGGTCCATTTTCTAATTGTCGTCGCAGCCTCTTTGTATACAAGAATGCATAGTAATAGCAGATGGGATCAGCGATAATTATTGTGTCTTCACATCAAATATCGAAGAATAATAAGCAAGGGAGTCAAGAATTTGTGTGAAGTCAAATACGAGAAGTCACGAAGTCTGGAAAATAAACGCGGTTTCCCTGACAGATACCGATTCAAGAAAAAACATCGGGCCTTTTTAAGCATTGTAGAAGTATTGCGACACCTCAGGGCATAAAGGACAAAAAAAAATCTTGCCAATCGCTGCCAGCCAGCCACATAGGATTTGGGTATGACTGACGGGGTCCTCTTTCAGACTCAACATAAAGGCATCGTTTGGAGCTAGCGACAAAGACAAGCGCAAGTAATATAAAATTCTGTGTTGCCTCGCCTGCTGGAGTTAAGAGTTGACGTGGAATGGCCCCGTGAAGAAAATTTAGTTTCAGCAAATTAGCCGCTAATAATAATAGATTATGATTATATATCTTGGATGATTGTTACGTTGGCAACATTCCTCTGTTCTGCAACTTGTTTAATTGTATTGCTTCATCTGGTAAAAATCGGCCTGTATTTGTGTTCAAGGGGAAAAGCGACTATCAGGTCAGTCTATTGTTGTTTGGGATTGTATGCAAACAAAAGTAATATTTTAATCATTGTGGAATAATTCCAATTCTGCTCATTTTCCCTAATGCTGGTGCAATTCATGTTTATTTCCATTATGACAACTATATGTAATAATCATATTTGGCTAAGGGAATTCTGCACATCGTAATTGGTAGAAAACACAAACAGTCCATCCAATGTTCATGGAAAGAATGCAAAACTAGTAATGCAAAATCAGTAAGGGTTATGGTGGATTCCGGTGAAGGGATTTTTATCAGTTGAGGGTTTTGTGATATTGTCCTTCTTCAGCTCTCTCAGCCAGTATTTCTGTTGTAGTGTCCAGAGTCCAGAGATGAATAATCCAATAACATATTGCCCGCGTTCAGGGATGTACAGGCAGTTTCCTACTTTCCTTCCGAAGGTACCTGTGAGGTCACTTGATGATGAGTTCAGTGTGAAAATTGAAAAAGCTCTGAATGAATTTAAGCAAAATTTTATGGCATACCAGAAAAATCTAACAACTTTGTTAGAGCATCCTGAGTGGTTGAGACCACACTCATCAACTGAAGTAAAATCTGGAACAGATGAGCTTGCTGCCCCAGAAAGGTTGGAAAAGCAGTTGACAGAAAAGGAAGTTGATTCTTATGGTTCACAGGTTGCAGGTCTTCCGCGAATCAGCAAGAATCAGCTTAGGAAAGAGCAACGTTGTTTCACATGTCAAGAGGCTTGGACTCTTGGTCACATCTGTGGAAACAACAAACACAGTGACTTATTGCAGCCAAATCAAGTTGAGGACAGTAGTGAAGTTGAGACCCTTGAGTTTGGAAAAAATGCCTTTTTTCAGGAATCATGCATAACAGGGAACCAGGATGATTTTAGTGATGATGAAAAAGACAGAACAACAGTTGTGGATTTGCATTCAGAACAATCTAGTGAGGATTGTGAGACCTTTGATATGAGGTATGATGAATCTTGCATTTTTTCTAGCAGCAGTTCATTAATGCATGAGGAAGTCTTGCATAATGAAGTTTCCATAGATCCCATATTCGATGAGGAAATGAATATGAGTGAAGATGATTCTTCGCTGAAGATAGAAATGGAAAGAATCAAGAGATTGTTGGATGGTGATTTCTCCAAGGAGTTGGAGACTACTGCAGATTTAGAGGAAGAAGTTGCTACTGTTGATGATTTTCCTTTTGGGCATAGTGCTGACCTAGTTGAGGAGTCACTCAAAGATCGGATTGTAATCATGCCTTCTATGGAAGAACAGAAAGTCAAAATTGATGAAGATGAAATTAATTCATCATGTGTTTCAGCAATTGGAGAAGTATGCTTTGGTCTTCAAGATGATGGTGAGCACGCTGATTTTGATGTTGATAAATCAGCTATTGATGCAGTTGTTGATTCAGAGTCTGAGCACGGATCTGTCCTAACTTCAGAGCATGAAGTTGGAAAGTACAGTGTTGTGAAGGGTGCTGATTTTGATCATTGTGCATGGGATAGCAAATCTGAAAATTTGTTGTGTGATGCTGATTCCAATTCATTACAAAGTTGGAAGGGCCAGTTGCAGGTCACAGAAGAGCAAATTGTTCAAACATTAACTCACTTGGATAGCACACATGAGGTTGTCGATTGCCTCTTTCAGGCAGCCCAGCTCGGGGAGAGACAGAAGTTGACAGTTGGAGCTACTGTTACCGATTTGCAGGCTATCAAGCAGGCATTAGAGGTGATAAAATCTGATTATTTGAGGTTGCTATCCGACAGGGATCAAGCCTTACAGTTTGCAGATAAGACCTTCCAAGAACTCAAAGAGAAAGAGGAGGTAATTGATGAACTTAACCTCGAATTAAGTTTAGCTCATCTCTCCCTGCATAAATCAGAAAATAGAGGTAATCTTCAATCAGCAGGTAATCCTCTTTTTGGGTGGGATGCGGAGTCCACTTTTGATAACCCACTCTTTGAATTGGGTAATGAAGCACTTCCTGATTTCAGTGATGATGATTCCACAATCACTCAGGTAGAGCAGTATGAGTATGATCAGGGTGAAGAGCCTACTTTTGCAGATGCTCATTCATCATTTGGTGATGTGGATGATGATACACCTCTTGATTCTTGTCCTGATAATAAGAGTCATAATTCAGAGGATTGTTCAGAGCTTCACAGGGTTTTAGTTGGTGAAGTTCATATGGACGGTATTGTGAGGTATGTACATCATTTTGATTTCAGCCCTCTTATAGATGAGTGGACCATGTTTTTGATGACGCATAGTAGTGAGCCGGAAGACTGTTTTGATAGACTTCATACTTCACTTGGCTATGGGTTACCCCCTTCGTCGGAAGGAAAATTGGATTTTTGTAGAGATAGCAGTGGATTTTATGCAGGAAAGGAATTGTGGCCGAACAGTATTCCACCTATGTGCAGGTTAGCCCAACGGTATTCTTCAGGTAGTGGGAATGTTAGATTCCCTATTGGTCCTGGTTATCTAGGAGTGTCTATGAGGGAGTGGAAGACACTCGTTGGCCCAAGGAGCAACATCTGGTGATAGAATATGGATATGGGATCCAGGAGAGATTACAGATGTCGACTGTACAGTGGTGCCATGGCAGGGGGATTTTCATGTTTCAGATTCCGGTTCTCACAGGGATTGCAGCTTGGATGGTTATGATGGATTCATTACCGAGTTATTGGTGAGGCTAGTTCAGCTGAGGCACATGGACTCTACAGTTATGATCAGAGTGACGCAGCGTCAGCATGGTGATGCTGACATGATACTGGTTTGGGACCCCGAGAATCTACTTGATTTCAACGATGGATCATTTTTCAGTTTAGTGACGGAGTCTGGGAGAGTTGTCAGCTTTAGCAGATTCGGATGGATGACAGGGGTTACCAGCTTTGTCAGTTCTTGTGGTGGCAGTTGGTGGTTGTGTCACTGTCATGGGACATTCATCAGGTTTGTTTGGGATCCTGGTATTTTCATTGACGACAACCAAGAATTTTCAGTTGATTGGGATATTCATGAGCATTGCTTGAGGACAAGCAATCTTTGGGAAGGGCGGACTGTAATGTCCCCTTTCTGAGCAATTAGTTAGATGCAGTGGTTTAGCCTACTCACGGGTTCCCGTAGGCTAGGGCAGATTGCAGGGGAGCCTAACTGGAATTCTGGGAGCGGATAATTGAGCGAAATGGGTATTCGAATCCACTCTCAGATGTTGAATCGGATGGACAGAGCCTTGACTTACTATTTTTAGTAAGTTAGTTTTTAGGGTTTCTGGTCGAGCAGACAGTGGAATTATATTCTTCAGCGAAATGGGTACTCAGAACAGGTTTCAGTTGGTCAATCGGTTCGCTGGAGGTCAGAGATTTTAATGCCTGAAGGTTTGGCTATGTGAAAAGTGAAATATTAATTATTTTTATATAGTCAAACTTTATGATATTAAAGAACTTAAAGGGAAGTCACTTAAAAGTGAAATATATTATATAAGTGACTAATTTTTGGAGCAAAAAGGGATATTATAATATTTTATATTATGTGCAACCCTAATTAGGGCATTGCATCCTGTGGGTTATAAAAGGGCATTGAGAGCTTCATTTGATATATTTTGGATTTTGGTTATTTTCTCTGGAGTTTGAGGCCAGTGGTTGAGACTTCTTCTCCGAAGGGACGGAAACCCCAACGGTGTGGTTGAGGACGAAACCCCTCAGATTTTTGGAGCTGGACGAAACCCCAGTTCTCTGTTGGTGAATTCACACAGGATTCACACTTGGAGCTTCATCAGTCTTCAGAGGTATCTTTCCATGTTTGCTGATTTAGTATATTTCAAGGGTTTGCAGACATATTGTGGAAAGATTATATTTTTAAAATATTGTAATCTGAACCCTATTTTGAAAGAAATTTGAAAAATAAAATTGCTAGTTATTTCCTGTTTCTTGGAGTTGTATTTTCTGATTTTAAGAAACAATATAGTGTCCCAAATATTAAAAATATCATAACAGGGGGGGACATTACAGTCATTCAAATCATATATAATGGAAATGCTAATGACATATGAACCAAATAGGCATTGCAACAGGTTTTATGGGAGGTAGAACATGGAAATGGTGACAACATATGAACCAAATAGACATTTGCAACAAGTTTGACATAAGGTAGTAATTGTTACAAGTCATATTCACTGCACAAACTTTCGAGCATCCATTAGGTATATTTGGTCCTCCACATACACTGGTGCGTAGAGAGGAGGGAAGGCAGCGAACATTGGAAGATTACGTCGATGAGTATTGGCCTATGGGCACATTGTTGATAGAAGAGTTAGCCATATTATCAATCGATGGGAGTAGGGGATTGAAAATGCCCATGTTGCACAATGAAGAGATGCAATGTGCAATGTGTTTGGTCATGTCCTGCCTATTTGGAGAGTAGTGAGCCATGGAGATGGCTATATGGATCGCACCATACATGCAAGGGGTCATGGAGAGATGGACGTATGATTGGGCATCATACTTGTCTAGTCGCGTCCAAAACTTCTTGATGTGGACAATGAAGTACTTTTCCATGGGTTTCGATGCCATTGCATTGATGTTTGACGTAGCATACAAGCAAGACATGTTCATGATAGATTGGGGAAAACCCCTAACGATTACAGATGGCACTATGACCATCTTTCACTGGGTGCATATTGCACCTGTATAGCATGTTGACAATTGCCATCATAGCCAGTGACAAAGAGATCAAGGAGGACGAAGAAGGAGAGAGTGAAGAGAAGTGCCTACACAGTTCGGAGCAACCCTTGTAGTGCCATCAACACTTCCCAAGGCCAGATCATGTAGGAGTATGTGGAGCACACAAAAGAGGTGGACATAGTGAATACCATGCTGCCAATTGCACAAGCAAATGTTGTGCAAAGATGGATACTATGTGTAGGAGCTAGTTCTGAACAACAGCCAAAGCAAAGGTTGTACATAGGAGAATAAGTGCAAAAGTGCACAAAATTGTAATGTAAATGAAATGTATGTGAAAGTGAAATGAAATGAAAGTGAAATGTCAATTTGTTAGGTGACGTCATAAGTTTGATCACGTGAATTTGTAATGTGTACGACTAATGTAATAGTCACATAATGGGAATATGGGTAGTTATGTGGTGAGATGTTTAGGCGGCAGTTGTTTCCAATTGCCGACCCACAAGCATAAAAGGACCCCCCACTCATCTGTTTAACTATCACAGTATGAGAGAATCATAATATGAGAGAGAGCATTGTACATTGGAGAGTACAAGTGCATTATGACATGAGAGCATCTACGTGATCTGTGTCCTCCAAGTGAAAACATATTTGTAATGCAAGTGTCGTACAAGCATTTTTAATGCAATGACATTCCATTTCTATCTCTGAGTGTATGTTTGTGTGAGACTATTATTGTTGCAGTAGATTGTTAGGATGTGTGCGCCAAGTTCTATGTGTGCAAGTTGCAGGAAGTTGCAGTCCAAAATAACTTTATGAAAGTTGCCATATAAATGTTGTCATCGGAGCGTCGTACGAAGGTCGTCACAAGTGCCTTATGAGGAAGGTTGCTATATGAGGAGTGTAGAAAAAGTTGTCGTACCGATCAATTCTGACATATGTGAGCTATTTGGGAGATTGTTGTCAACTGGATTGTGATGGTGTCGTACAAGTGCAAGTTGATAACTTGTACAAGTGGAGTTGTCGTACAATTGCCTATGTCAATTGATTGTGGTGTAGCAATAACTACATTTTCAGTTAGCTCTTAAAATCTGTCATTCCAATTGTTCCTCCAACCGTCAAAATACTCACCATAGTGCTAAATTTGGCACTATTGTCGTTTGAAGTTTAAACTAGTATGTGTGAGCTTTGGAGAAGTGGATGATAGATTCCTTGCTGCAAGGACGTGGGAGACATAGCCACGGAAATAGTCAAGACTAGCCTATGAGAAGAAGTTAGCAAATTGCCCAACAGCATCGTGTCGAGCAAAATATTGCCAACCAAGACATGCAGTCAAGAAGAACAAAAAAAGAACCACCAGAGGTGGAACATGTTTGGAATCCTCACAAGGATAGTTCTAGTGACAAAAAAGGAAGGTGGCATGTGTTTTTTTTGACAATGGAGGACCAAGTGCAAGATGAGGTACAACAAGCAAATGAAGGGTAGACCAAGGAAGACATTCACACAAGTCAAGGTGCCAATGTGGAGAGTGCACAAAGAGATGTGGTTGACCAACTAGTGACGCCAGCATAAGAGTGGGGGAGATTGCCAAGAGGTGTGGAGGATGGGACTCAGGCACAAGGGCAACTACAAGAGAGTGTGCGGAGACTAAAGCCAATGCTTGTGTATTTGCAAAGGAGGTCAAGAAGCGTAGGTGCACTAGTAAGCGATTGTAGATTGTTTGTTGGTGAGGAGTTGTCTGGTGAAGAAGCACCAAGAGAGGAAGTGCCAAGTGATCCATCACTAAGTGAGGAAGATTCAGGAGAAGAGAATCAGCCCCCAATGGCGAACATTGTCGCAACAGCAGATAAATAGAGATGCCCACCTTTTTTGGGTGATGAAAAATAGGACCCAAAACGTCATATTGGAACCTATGTTACTATATGGCATGCCAATGAAGTGGATGATGAGGATGCATGGTTAAACTTAAGACTATTTCCGGCCACATTGTGAAGCATCGTAATAGACTTGCATTTCAAGAGAACAAGGCAAAATGCTTTCACAACATGGCGAGACTTAACTGAGGAATTCAAGCTATTAAGAGACGATATTGAGATTATTGGAGAAATATACTATACTATGCAAAAGAAAAATGAAGATGTTAAGTCCTATAACAAGAGACTCAAAAAACTAATTGATAAAATGGAAGTGCAACAGCAGATGGTTTGCAGAAGCGGTTATTACTTGATGGGTTGCTACCAAGATACAAGAAAAAGATGAAGGTAGTACTGCCTACCACTTATCAAGAAGCATATGAGAGAGCTCAAAATTTGGAGAGCAAAACAAAGCAAACAACGATGGGGATAAGTCATTCAAAAATGATGATTCTAACAATGACAGAGATAACCTGCATGTAGCAATCCAAGCGACGAAAAAGGACTTCAAGAAAATGATAAATGAGGTGAAGGGAGAAAAGAAGAAAGAAAAGGAAATTTGGTACTTAGATTGCAAGATGAAAGGGCACACAAATGTGAATTGTTTGAAGAATGTCTATTGTAATATATGTGAAGTCATGGGGCATGTAGTTGGAGATTGTCCATTCAATTTAAGGAGTGGAAAGCACCAAATGATGACAATACAGAAAGAAGAAAAAGAAGAAAGCCCCAACACTTTAAAGAATGGACAACGAGCGACGAGCAGTGGATATAGGAATAATCGTTGTGGAGTAAGGCAACCCCAACAAGGTAATTGACTACAAGGTGGACATAGTTGATTACGGTATGACTCAAACGAAAGGCCCATCATCCAATGTAGAAAATGTCAGGAGTGGGACATTTTGCATGGAATTGTTAGAACCCACCAATAGGAGGAAATACCTGAAACAACAATAGAGAACTTATGTGTAGATGGTGTGGACAAGGCAATCAAAAGGAAGTGAATTGCCCAAAAAAAGCAAGTTTTAGTGGAACACAAAATGGTAATTCTATTGACATTGAGAAGCCTGCAGAGGACCAACAAAACAAGGACAAACATGTGCTCGCTGTGACAAGGGCTCAGGCAACGAAGGCCAAGCAATACCCCAATCCTACCAAGGAGAAGGAGAGGTGGTAGGAGGCACATGATTTGATTGAAGAAAAAATGGAAAAGGCTAAACGAGAGACTCTTCCAGGAGAAAAAGCTAAAAAAGCCAATCACCACAGAAGAACCAAAGGTACATTCATCATCAATAGAGCAATCGGTGGTGCAAGTACTGAACACAATAGTTTAGGTGAAGGTGTCTGTTGATCACGATTCTACCCTAGGAAAGGATTTGGTTTGCTTACGCACCCTAGACCCAGCCAACCTTGAAATGCCGGAAGGAAGGAATGCCTTCCATGCCAATCTCCAGAGAGGGTTGGCTCCCTTGCTACGCTAAACTGGGGTTTCAGATTAAGGAACTGGAAAGAAATTGGGAAATTGCTGAAAGAGATGAAAATAACTGAAAGGGATGGGAAATATGGCCGCAGGCCAGTGGAGTCCAAAGGGGAAGAACAGGCAGCACAATCACTTATCTCTACTTGAACCAGCAGCAATCAATACCAAGAATGAAACAGAAACTAACACTAAAATTTCTCTGACATGTATCCTTCAGAATAATTCCAGCTTTCGTTCTTTACCAGACGCTTAAATCCAGATTACAAAATTACAGCAATCACATAAAGAAACAAAATTAACAGAAATAGCAATAGAAGGCATCATACACAGAAGAAATCCTAAATCAGAGCCAAAATTCCTTAGTATTATAGCAGAGCTCAAGTACAGCAGTTCTCTAGCAGAATGTTCCCCCCCCCCGATTACATTGCATTGAGTTAGTTTTTATAGAGGATTTCACCTCTGTAACATTAATGTCAAACCCTAAAAATGGCTGGGGCAGCTGAGATTTGACCTCTGTCAGGCAATGGCGCATTCATGGAGCGTGGCTCCCTCGTATTAGCAGTTATGAGGCGTGGCTTCGGACAGGTTTTATTGCTGGGACTGATTGTCTCATTACTGCAGTTGGTGAAGTTTGTCCTCAGAGGATTCCCAGGACCTGACAGCACCACCTTGATGGGATGGGCAGGAGACCAGAACTTGTGTTAAGTTTTCATCTACCATCCCCTTCTCTGGAAACGCGCCCCTTGGATGGAGCCTTAGCGCTGAGAAATGGTCCGGGGAGGTTTCGCTAGAAATCAGACCAGAAGTGCAGCCCATGAGTCTCAAAATGGATCTTCACCCTCGGCAGGCTCCGGTAGAGGGGTTTCGCTCAAACTGAGCCCGAAATGGGCCTTCGTTGGAGTTGGCGCCCGCAACAAGTTTTCGCCAAGCTGGGGGGGGGATCCTGGACTTTGCCTTGTTGATTCCTACTAAGTCCGAAATGGACTTTCGCTGGATGAACTTTCGCTCCGGCTATGTCCGAAATGGACTTTCGCTAGAGCTAAGGCTCGAAAGGGGGTTTCGCCCAGCTAAGGGGCAAAAGAAGGTTGGTCTATTTTTGACTTCTGAGCTTTCGCCCAAGTTAGGGCCCGAAAAAGAGCTTTTGCTGGTGCTGAGGAGTGAAAACAGTTTGCTGATTTTGCCTTAGTTTTTTCTTGTTGAAAGCAGCGCCTGGAATGAGCTTTCGCTCTAGTTAAGTCCGAAATGGACTTTCGCTCAAATTGGGGCCCGAAAGGGGGTTTCGCTTGGCTCATGAGCGAAAATAAGTTTGACCACGCTGACCCTTTGCCTTAGCCACTTTTTTGCCCGAAATGCTCTTTCGCTCTAGGCAGGGTCCGAAACTAGACTTCGTTGTCCCCAAGGGCGAAAACGCCCTGTCCATGCCTTAGCCAATTTTCATGCTTTTCCAGCCTGAGAGCTCTCGCTCCTGCTCCTGAGCGAAGCTGTCTTTCGCCCCTTTTCTGGGCGAAACTCCCTCTTAGCCATCCTTCTGAGCGAAGCTGCCTCTTGGCCCCTGTTTTTTAGCGATTTTGAACTGTTGCATCGGTTTTGCCCTGAAATGGATTTGTGCTCCAAAAAGGGGTGAACGAAAAGGGGACTATCTCAAAAGACTGGTTGGGGCCCTTGTGGCATGGAAACTGTTGTCACATTTTGCTAAGGAGTGAAAATTTTGAAGACTGTGGCCTTTTTCAGATCAGACCCTCCTCTTTCTCCTTCCCGAGCCTTCAGTCCAGGCAATCTCTAGATTTGCAGTGTGTTCAGTTGAGGTTTCTTAGCCTCCATTATTTCAATTTCAGTTTCTAAATGCTCAGCAGGTTCTGACAAAGTTTGGGAAAAGCCCAGAATTTTTCTAAGTCAAGAGAACTCCCGTGGTCGCTCCCTTTTTGAGCGACCGGCGTCATCTTCCTTCCTTTGTTGCTGCCAGTCGCCAATGGTGCTGAAGGTTGCTCGGAGAGCTCAGCGACGACGGGAGTCACTCCAAAACGGAGCAACTCGCGAGGTCGCTCCACTTTCAAGCGATTTCCGTCGTCGCTGCCGTCTCCTGGCGACTCCCATCGTCGCCCTCCCATCCAATGACCTTGAGCGAAAAAGACAAAGTTGCTTAATTTTCTAAGGCGAACGCGTCTTAGGTTCGCTCCATTCCGAAGTGACTCCCGAGATCGCTATTTCTCTTGAGCGACTCTTGTCACCTCCCTCCATATCAGCGAACCTGAAACCGAAGTTGAAGAGTGCAGATTTTGGGATTTGAACCAGTCTTATCAGAGCTCAAGGCGCACTTCAGGGACAGGGTAGGTGAGCATTGATAGCAGGTATTCAACGGCAAATTGTACTGCACCTACCACATTAATCAGACGCGCCTTCTCAACCACCATATCTGTCCGGAGCCGTACCAAATTCAGGTGAATCTTGCTGCAGGTACGCTCACGGCCAGTAGCGGTCAAATCTCGGCAGCTTTTGCAATCTTTGGGTTCTGTGCATCATTGTAATTGGGGGGAAATTTCTGCTATAAATAGCAGTGAGCTTTCATTGTAAAAGGGGGGAACTTATTGCTAAGGAAGCTGCTGTAATCAAACACTTGCCTCAAATAGAAAGCATACTTGGCTCTGACTCTTGTCTCTTTCTTTTATGTTGCCTTCTGCAAGTATTTCTGCTTCATGTTCATTTATTTTTCTGATTGCTGTAATTTTGCATTCTGGATTAAAGCATTGGCAATTAAGTGAATCTGGAATACTGAATGAAGGATACATAGGAAGGAATCGCAGTGTCAATTTCTGTTACATGTTTTGTTTTGATTGTTGTTGGTTTGACTATAAGTTAGTGACTGTGCTGCTTGTTCTTTCCCACAACTACTGCTATACTTTCACATCTCTTTCTGCATTTACAAATCTCTTTCCTGTTCTCTTATCTTAAACCATAGTAGATTAGCATAGGAGCCGGCCTTCTCCGGAGATTGGCACGGAAAACATCCCTTCCTTCCGACCTTTCAATCTACTAGGCGAATCTAGGGCGCAAAAGACCAAAATCCTTTCCTAAATGGCAGATTCGTAACTGTTGTCACATTTTGCACGGGGTGCAATGTCTTCAGTGTTGTAACAGTGCTGCTCTTCTTTTTCCCTCTTCCCCTATTTTCCTTCCTTCTCCTCTCCCTTTCCTTTTCCTTCCCGCATTCTCTTTCTTTCCCCCCTTTCTTGGAGTCCCAGTTGATTTTTCAACTTTCCAACAAGTTACCTGAAAAATGGCTAAGTGTTGGTGCGAAGTTCGCACTTCGCCCGCCTGGTGCGAGTTCGCACTTCGCCGCTTGGTGCGAGGCGCACTTCGCCAGTTTTGGTGCGAAGTCTGACTTCGCCCCACTTTCTGGGCGCACCTTGCAACTGGCAGATTGACAGGCTGGCAGGCTGACGTAAGATGATAAAAGGCCGGAGCAGAGTCCGTACGGCGGCAGACACCAGTTTCCACCTGTGCGCAGCCCGACTTCGCAGTGAAGTCGGAGTGCGCCCTTGACAGGTGCGCAGTAGGGGAACAAACCCAGAATTTGACCAAGGCATGAAGGCCTTCCCGACTGCACTAGTTTCTGCCCGCGCAACCCGAGACGCTCTGATCCCAAGCGAAGTTGGACGGACTGCCTTCCAAGGCAGACACGTGTCACACAAGATCATCCATCATCCGACAAGTGTCCAGCCTTCGGGATTAGAGCCGAAACGTGCCGAGCAAAAGGACAAGCATGGGCTGCATTGCCTCGCGCCGCAGCCTCATTTAAAGCTGATCCGAGGTTTCACCCGCTCCAGCCTACCCGCATCACCGCCGTAGGGAGATTCTCGCCCAACACACCGCCATGTAGCCGTCCAGCCTTCCAGAAGACCATGCCGCGGGTACATCCGGTCCGACAAAAGGTCAGCATTTGCAGCTCTTTCGCCGCTTTTGTCAGCTTATGTTTGATTGGGACCTTGTGCCCATTAATGTAATGGGAGGGACTCGGGCTATAAAAGCCCACCGTGAATTCATTGTAAAGGGTGGAAGGGGAATGTCTGTTAGGGAACCACTGTGCCCATTGTAACCGTGCTTCTGCTTATAAATATAATCTGTATGCTTGGTTCTGTTCTGCTGCTTCTGTTTTTTATGCCGCCTTTCTTTATATTCATGCCTTAGGCTAACCTGTGTCATGGCTCGTTGATTCATTTCAGCATTTGATGATCATGTGCCTCTAGCATTGCTTGTTTAAAGCACCCCCTGTACTTCATGAATTAAAAGGATACATAGAATAGCTGTAGTAGCAGTTCCATCAGTTGTGTGTTTTGTTGCCGGTCCGTATCTGGTGATTGGTGCGCTGCCGTACTGTTAGTTCCTTGTAGGGAATGTCCGTTAGGGAGCCATTGAAGTCGTACGGTTAAATTCTCTACATAAACACATATACCTGGCTCTGATATCTCTATGATTGCTTTCTACCCATGTTAGTGTCCGTAGGTGGTGATTGACGTGTTGCCGCACTGTTAGTTCCTTGTAGGGAATGTCTGTTAGGGAGCCGTTGTAGCCGTGCGTACACTGCTTGGGTATCGGAAGTATACGTTAGATTTTGCAGCTTCTTTGTCATGCTTTGTGTTTATATGCAGTTAGTAGCGGTGATTGGTGTGTTCCCGTACTGTTAGTTCCCCCCACCAACCTTTGAATATATTTGTAAATCTCTTTCTGTACATTTATTTCTTTCCCGTACTCTTAGCTTGAACATAAACCCCCAAAAAGGAGCCGGCCTTCTCCGGAGATTGGCTCGGAAGGCATCTCTTCCTTCCGGCCTTTCATGCTGGTGGGCGAATTTGGGCGCATTAACCCAAATCCTTTCCTCATGGCAGATTCGTAACCAACAGTTGCTCTGGCACGCCCGGTGGGACCCTGGTCCCACATTTGAAGAGAGATTTTCTGATCAGTCTCCACCTGGCGCCGACAGTTCTTGAGCTCTCGGTGAGACAAGGAAGTTTCTCACCCCCGACAGAATTGAAGCACCGGTGTTCGCTTCATTGCTGTTCCAAATCTGAACACCTGGCGACTCTGCACGAACAAATCCTCTGAGTCTAGAAGACCGGTCCAAGCACCTTCATGCACACGAGAAGGTGGCAAGCAAGGGATCCAAGAAGCCCGCCCGAGTTCTACGAACCGGACATCAACGCCGAGGCGAGATCCCCAGCCGGGCTGATCCGCGAGCTCGCTTCGACGAAGCCGAGGCTGAGATCCAAGAAGAGGCCGAAGCTGAAGTCGGAGGAGCCGAGTACGAAATAGAAGAGGCCGAGGAAGAAGAAGATCCTGCATCCTCGGAAAGTACCGACACTGAGTACACAACCGACGGCGGAGAAGAAGAAGAAGAAGAAGAAATGGCTGCCCAACAACCCGAATGACGATGATCTCTTCCCGGCCGTGGACTCTACGGGGCCCTTGGCCCTGGTCGGACAGCAAGCTGTGCCCCCCGCTGCTTTAAAGTCTATTCCCACATACGACGGCTACGGTAAGACGGCGTACGAGCACATCCAGGACATCCTTGCCCTGGCCGCATTGCATACTATCACCGATGAAAGTGTGAAGACCCGTTCACTGGCCCTTTCCCTGAGGGGAAAGCTTCTCTATCGGTGGAGATCGCCGCGTAGGGATCCATCACAGGGTGGCCCCAGCTTGCCAGGAGGCTCGTAAAAGGATGCAACGAGTCCGCTGACCCTACTTCTCTACTGCATCAGTTCCAAGCTATCCAGAGACATCCTCAAGAGGAGGTGTCTGATTTTAACATTAGGTTTGCGAGATCCTCGGAAACGGGTACTCGCGAACTTCGGCCTTCACCGGCATGGCTGCTCACTACTATCCGAGATCCTTCAACTCGACATATGCCTCGCCGCCGAAGATCGCTGCAATTGACGAGTTCCCCGCGCCGTACGAGGCCGCCCAGAAGTCGAAGCCGACATTATCTCCATCGGCAGCTCCCGTCCGTAGTGCAGGAGCCCATCCATCCCGACTTCCCTGCATCTCGCATCCTTCGCTTCGGTGGTTCGCCGTCCACATCAGACAGCAACCCCAAGCAAGAAGGGAATCCGGCGCCGGTCGTAACTCCTTACGGCCCGCCTCAATTGCATTACCCTCATCCGCCGCCTCCCGCTCCGCATTTTCCAGCACTTCCTGCTCCCCCACAATACGCATCTTATTCTAACCCTCCTCCATTGGCCGCATTGCCTCCACCGGCACAATTGCCGCCACCCGACAGCAAAGATCCGTAACACGATTCTACAAGAAGTGCGGGCTTTGGCCTCCGGATACCATGCCATGTCCAATGACATGACCGCTATGAAGAAGAAGCAGGCCCAGATGGACCTCGCTCCTAGGAGGCCATATGCGCCCCCGGCGCTAACGAAAGACAAAGCGCCAGAAAACCAGCCGCAGAGGCGTCCGCCTCCGAGAAATGCTGCTATAGAAGACCCGCCTGGTCCTCCCGACCAGGTTAACTGGTGCACTACGTGCAATGACCCGCATTCGGAGGAAGACTGCACTTTGCACCAGCACTACATCCAGACATTGGCCGGCAGCGCTATAGAAGACGATGAGCTGTACATGATCTTGGACGGCGAGGCCAACTTTGCCCTCCCCGAAGAAAATCTAGCGCCACCCGCCAAGGAAGAAAAGAAAGCCGCAGATGCGGCCAAGCCTTTGCAAGTCTACGCGAGAAGAGAAAAACCGCAGCCCGGCGGGCTGCCACCATACAAGCGGCTGTGGCCCTACACAGCCCAGGAGAAGGCATCCAAAGATAAAGCTCCAGCCAAGCCTTCTCCGGCAAAGGCTGCCGCTGTTCCACCCAAACCTCCAAAGAAAGGCCCCAACTCCGGCTAAGGCTCTCGTACTTCAGCCTCCAGCTGAAACCAAGGAACAAGCCCAGGAGAAGCTGAAGTACCCGTCTCTGACCAAGAGACAGCGAGTTGAGGCCACCCAACAAGTACCGGACGAAGTATGAGCCGGCAAAACAAGCAGAAGGAGCTAGTACCTCGAGCTACAGCATTGTAGACGAGTTGAAGAGAACACCCGCTAGAATCAGCATGTACGATGCTCTTCTGCTCCCAGGCCAGGTAGATCTGTTGCAAGAATCACTAAAGAACATGAAGAACGGCAGCAGATGCAGCCCGCTGTCCTGGTTCAACCTTTGACAGCCTCCGCCACTGGGAAGAACAGACCGCCACCCTTTTATCCGTCTTTACGGATGCAAGGGCACATAGTTCACAACTGCATGGTGGACTCTGGTGCTTCCTCGACCGTGATGCCGAAGGCCGTCTGCGATGAGATCGGGATGGAATACACACAGAGCAGCCAAGGCGTGCTGCAATTAGACGGCACCCCCGTCAAGACAGCTTGGTGTCATAAAGGACATCCCTATCCGACTGCACAAAGCTCTCGACATCGTAGTCATCCAAGAGGTCGTGATTGTTGACCTGGAGCCTTACTTCGGCATGTGTCTCTCTCGGGAGTTCACTGCGAAGTTGGGCGGGTACCTGTCTCTAGACTACTCACACATGGAAGTGCCCTTCAAGGGAAGGAGACTGAAAATTTTTAATGAGAAGCCTTCCACCTTCCTAGTAGAGAAGATACCCGGAGGAGAGTTGGACTGCATGGTCCAGTTGTCAGAGGAAGAGCTGGTGACAGTGGAGCTGACTGAGCAAGCCCTCGAAGTGCTACAGCTCGAAGATGAGTTCTCATTGCGGGACTTCAATGCCGTAATCGGGACAGAGCAGGGCTGTTACTCCATTGTACAGCCCGAGAGGCTTGACATGTCGACTGCAAAAGAAGTAGGACCTGCACCCGAGGAGTTGTGGAAGCTCTTCTTTGACGGCGCGCGATGCAAGAATGGCGCCGGTGCAGGAGTGCTGCTGGTTTCTCCAACCGGAATCCAGAAGGACTACGCCTACAAAGCTGGCCCGGAGCCGCACTAACAACTCGGCGGAATACGAAGCCCTGTGCTTGGGTTTGCGAAAGGCGGAGAGGCTCGGAATCAAGCACCTCCAGATTTTCGGAGATTCAGAGCTGGTGTGTCACCAAGTTACGGAGAAGTGCGCATCCAAACAACACTATCTTAGAGCGTACCGCAATCGGGTCTGGGACCTGATGGAGTCATTCGACTCATTGAATGTCAAAGCGATATCGCGTGAGAAAAACAAGCACGCTGATATTCTGGCGTCTGTTGGAGCCAGGTACGTTCCGGTTGAAGACGTTGTCCAGAAACCGAAGCCGGTTCGGACCGTCTCCATGTGCCTTCCGTGCTCGATAAGGACACCCACCGGCAGTGTCTCGGCCGTGACGAGGAAATCGTCACATTCCCCGGTTAACGAAGTGTGTGTAATCGAAGGTAGAGACCCCGATGACGAGCAATATGAGGGGTTGATACAGCTTACGGAATAATCACGTCCCAAAAGGACTCGATTACATTAGAAAGTCTCTTTGATCGTAATGACAGAGCAATATCCCACAGATCAAAGTAGACCCGAGGCAAGATGCTGACCTAGAACTTGAACCTGGTAAAACCATCAAGGTCGGAACAGATCGCACGTCGGAGGAACTGGAGCAGATCGTATCACTGTGCCAGGAGTTCCCCGACATCGTGGCCCGGTGCTACGAGGATTTGAGGGGGTATGACAGAACTGTCATCCAACATACCATTGAGCTAGAGGATGGCGCCAAGCCATTCCGACATAAGCAGAGGGCCGTGAATCCAAAGATTGAGGCCATGATGAAGACCGAGCTCTTGAAGATGCTGGAGGCCAAGATCATCTACCCCATCAAACATTCATCCTGGGTCGCGAATTTGGTGCCCGTGAGGAAAAAGAATGGCGACATTCGTCTCTGTGTCGACTTCAGAAACCTAAATCAGGCTTCCCTCCGGGACCACTATCCGCTTCCCCAAATCGACCAGATCCTACATATCGTTGCCGGAGCCCAGAGATTTTCACTTTTAGATGGATTTTCCGGCTACAACCAGATTTGGGTCAAAAACGAAGACCAGCATAAGACGGCGTTTACCACCAAGTGGGGGACGTTCGCCTATCGCCGCATGCCATTTGGCTTATCTAATGCCGGTGCCACGTTCCAAAGGGCCATGGACCTGGCCTTCCGAGAGCCGCTCAATAAGATTATCGTCATCTACCTTGATGACATGACTGTTTTCTCTCACCAACGAGGAGATCATGTTTCGCACCTACGGCAAATATTTGAGAGTTGTCGAGAATTCGGCATTTCTATAAACCCGAAGAAGTCTGTCTTCGCGGTAAAGGAAGGAAAGCTGCTGGGACATGTCATCTCCGAGGAAGGCCTCGCCATTGACCCTGACAGAGCAGAGGCCCTCGTTCGCTTGCCAGCCCCCATCGACAAAAAGGGCTGCAGTCCTTCTTCGGTCAGATTAACTTCGTGCGGAAGTTCATTCCGGACTTCGCACAGGTGATCAAGCCTATGGCCGAACTGCTTAAGAAAGATACACGTTACGAATGGACTGATGAGAGAGAGCAAGCCTTCGAGGAAATCAAGGCCCGAATTGCACAAGCTCCGGTGTTGACAAACCCGGACTACTCCAGAGACTTCATCCTGTATGCAGTGGGAGAACCCGAAAGTTACGCTGCAGTCCTAACTCAGAAGGGAGACGATGGTGAGGAGCGCCCCATAGCATTCCTCAGCCAAGTGATTCTGCCGCATGAAGAAAAGTACAATTTTATAGAGCGGCAGGTTCATGCTGTCATGAAGTCCCTTCGAAAGTTCAGGCACTTTGTCTCCCAAAGCAAGACCACTGTCTTTGTGATTCACCCGGATGTTCGAAGCTTCATCTTGCAAGGAGAACCGGGTCACAAGAGAGCGGGATGGATTGCCAAAATCCAGGAGTTTGACATTGAAGTGCGGCCCACCAAGCTTATCGTAGGCCGAGCCTTGTGTCATGAATTGGCCCGAAGCGCTGTAGCCGGCATCTCCGCCTGTAAGTGGGAGGACACAACGACACGCATCTACCTAGCCGACTCCTTATTGGAGGGGAGTGATTGGACAGATGAACTGGTGAGATACTTCTGCACCGGAAGATGTCCCGATCACCTGAACGCCTCACAACGAAGGAGATTTCGGCTAGGTGCACTTAAGTACACTCTTCGCCCCGAGGGGCTTTACTTCAAAAACATTGACGGCATCCTGTTGCGGTGCGTCTTAAAATCCGACCAGCCTAGGGTCCTCTGAGAATTTCATTCCGGGATGCCTGGGGGTCACCATTCTTCAAGGCCAACGGCCTTAAAAATAATAAGGGCTGGGTACTATTGGCCCACTTTGTTCGCAGACGCGCATGCGGTCTGCTCTAAATGTGATCAATGCCAGAGGTTTGCCGGCCGAAATGTAAAAGCACCCCCGCCCCTTCAACCGATTCAGAGCCGAGACTCCGTTCCAAAGAATGGGGTTTAGACTTTATTGGGGTGATTTCTCCTAACTCCTCTGCCGGCCACAAGTTTATTCTTACGGCTACCGACTATTTCACGCGGTGGACAGAGGCGATCCCGACCAAGAACGCAGACCAAGAAACGGTCATCGTGTTCATTGAGAGCCTGATTACCCGCTTCGGGGTTCCAGAGTCGATTGTGACAGATAACGGTCCGGGATTTGTAGGCGCCGTACTCACGGAGTACACCGGCAGACTTGGCATCTATCACAAGATGTCTTCTAACTACTACCCGCAGGGGAATGGCCTTGCCGAGTCCACTAACAAGAACCTCCTGAAAATCATCTGGAGGACCATTGACAGAAACAAGCGGACTTGGCACTTGCTCCTCGAACCAGGCGCTGTGGGCGGACAGAGTTGCATTCAAGAAATCCCTCGTAACGTCCCCCTATGCGCTCGTCTATGGCAAAGAGGCTGTCATGCCATCACACATCGAGATCCCTGCCCTGTGGATGATTGACGAAGACAGATGCAGTGAGACCCGGTGGATGACAGACTGTGCCAACTCCTGCAGTTGGAAGAAGATAGAGAAAGTGCATACCAGGCCTTCGCGAATCACATTGCAGCCACTCAAGGCTGGTTTGCAAAAGGCACCACTGCCCGAGTTTTCGAAATCGGGGACCTGGTGCCGAAGTGGGACTCATATAAAGCAAAGCCAGGTAATCACGGGAAGTTTGATGCCCTCCGGGAGGGCCCTTATCGATTGCCCGGTAAACCAGCTCAATGCCTACATACCGCGGGATATGGAGGGTCAGCTCCCGCCTATCCCCCGTTAACGGGTTCCACTTGAAGCTTTACCGCCGCCGAAGGTGCCCGAGTGGCCCTTCCTTTGTAAAAATTTCCCTTATGCATTTTCATTTCCCAGCATGTACAGTTTCCAGTTTTCAGCTTTTAAATTGTTTTTCTTCGTTTTTTGAGCTTAACTGCGGCATGGGAGAGAAAGACAGACTTCGCAGTGAAGTCTGTCGTCGCCCCTCAGGAGGGGCGAAGTTCGGCTGTGCAAAGAAAAGAGAAAAGGAAAAAAGGCAAAAAATTGGCTAAGTGTTGGCCGAAGTCCGACTTCGCAGGTCGGCTTGGGCCAGCCACTGTGCGAAGCGCGACTGAAAGGGAAGCCACAAGGGCACACTAAAGACAGGCCCGCTAAGCTTTGGCGAAGTCCGACTTCGCGGCGAAGTCCGACTTCGGCCAACTTCCGTGCGAAGTCCGCGCTGCGCCAACTTTCGTGCGAAGTGCGAACTTCGCGCGAAGTTCGTACTTCGCCCAAAGTTCGGCCGAAGTCCGAACCCGCCTCGCGCTTGATCGCGCGGCTTGTCCAGATCGCCTAAAGAAAAATGATAAGTGTGGTCAAAGGCCCGAAGGTTGCAAAGGACTTGATCGCGCCCAAACCTTGGGCGCAAGAAGCAAGAAAAGGAAGGAACAGTCGAACGCGCACTTCGCGCGAGTTCGAACTTCGCCCAATTGGCGAAGTCCGACTCGCGGCGAGTCGGGCCGCGCCCAACTTCGGCGAAGTCCGCCGCGCCTCGTTTTCGGGCCGTTTGGGGCAACGTTTAAAAATGAATAAAAATTAAAAAGGTTCCTAGCTGGGCCCAAGGCGCGTTTGTAGCCGTTCCAAAGTGGGTTTCCGCACCAATGATTCTTTCTTGAGCAGTGTGCCCGCGCTCCGGCAGTGACGTCAGCCATGGCGCAGCGTCCAAGACAGAATTGATGATTGCACGTTCCTCAACGAAAGTGCAAGCAAAAGAGCATGGCACGTCTGCCGGAGCGCGCTTTTTCCAAACATTCTCCTGCGCAGCCACCAAAGAGCCTTAACTCAGCCGACCTACCTCCTCCTGCACGGCATTAATGGCGCCGTCTTTATCTAGAAAAGGGGGTCGATGTTTTTAAACATTCCAGTACTATGCAGATTATTCCTGACAAAGGCAAATTATTCCCGTGACAACAAATCTGCCGCGTACGCCTTGAACTTGCAATTATTGCTGATTCGGAGAGATGGACAGAGGAAAGATGCCGTGTCGGCGCAGTCCAAATGAAAGTGGCGAACCAAAGGATTTACCGCGGCCGGTCGTTTTCAGAAGTGAAACCCCGCCATAGAGAAAGTCAAAGTCCCGGACGAAAAAGTACAGCGTGGGCAAGCCCCACCACCTCCGGTGAATTATTTGTCGGGATACAAGGACGGCTCTTTTTCTATGAGCCTGACGAAGCTGCGGGCAAATGTGGAGAGTTGGGCCGACAAAGTTTCGCCCTCCCACCATTTCGGAGCGGCGTACAAATCCAATCTGCTCAGATTCTTGTGCCCTCCTGTCCACCAATGCCCGGAACTGGTAGACCTAATTGTCAGACACTACAGACCAGCTACCCGGCAAATTTGCAGCTCCAGCGGTAAACCCTTGTTCACACTGCGCAGGGAGACTGTCCAGCCAGCTTTCGCCCCAGGGTTGGAGTATGACTCCAGCGCCATTCTCAGAAAGATAAATTTGGGCGAGCAAAGTGGACGTTTCACGCCAACAAAACGGATGAGGGATTTCCTCAATTCAGAGCTGAACGCCCCGCTTGTACCGGACAAAGGCCAACCGGCCCCATGCCCTTGGCACAATTCCATAACAAATACTTGTACATCATTTTGGCATCTATTCTTGGCTGCGATTCTCGATGAGCCGGTACAGCCGTACTCAGCCTAGCGCCGTGCAATGTCTCCTATGTGGAGAGTCCTACGAACCGGCAGACAGAGAAGTGGGAAGCGTCCCATCTCTTTCGACTGGGCAGACTGGCTGGCTTACGCCATTCATTCCAGCCTCGGTAAAAATCCGTAAGAGGCGCCTACCGATTTTCGTTTCAGTTCCGTTCTAGCCTGGCTTTGTTTGTACCATTTGCACTCCCTGATGCCGATCCTGAACCTGAAGAAGGTCAACGAGAGGGGAGAGCCACAGCCCGTCTATAACTGGACGGATGACTTATACCGGAAAGGGTCCTACTACAAGTTCAACTTCAACTTTCTGGGATTCGTCATGTCAGTCTTCAGTGAAAGCGAAATTCCTCGCCCCCCGAGAGAAATGACGAGCGCTTTGATAAATCGAAGCTCGGGGACGTTTCGCGACCGACGCAGTGGAATTGTGGTCAGAATCTACGGATTCAAGGGCAAACCCCATTTGCTGCCCTATTGGTGCTCTGAGCACCTGTTCGGGATGGAGGTTGCCCGACAAATGGACTATGTTGAAGAGGAGTTCGGCCTAGGAAAGAAGAGAGGACAGATTTTTCAATATCCTCTTTCCCGGGCAAATGTTGAGATTTTTGAGGTAGGAAAGCATGTCTACCTTGAGCAAGAGTTTTCCCGGATTGGCCTCGGTTTTGTTGCCGCAACGCCGGAAGTATGACCCATATGGAATAAGGGGAAAGTTCACACATCTCTGCCCCCCGGCAGATATAACCGAAGATAGATGCGATGTGGTCCATGTGGATCTTGACTGGGAAATCGAATTGATGGAAGCTTCTCCTCCCTGGCAGGATTTCTACTGCGAGGAGGTGACATATGACCCCAAGCGAAACCCGGACCACCAGTTTTCATCTCCAGGGTTCAAAAAATTTCTATCCAAGATAGCAGGCCTTAACTGGTCTAAAGAAAAGATTACTGAATGCTGGAAGATGAGATGCCGCACGCAACACGACAAATCAACAAGGAGAAACCTGGCCGTAGATGACGACTTTTCGGTTCTCTATGACAAGCATCATGACAGCTGGCGGCCGTTCGCATATCAAGGTTACGTTCCCCGAGGTCCCTTTGAAGACTATAAAGGAGGGTCTCCCTCCCAACAGTTGTACACTTCGGCAACTACCAGCGTGGGCCCAGCAGACTTCCAGGTCGATCCAATGCAGCCCGTGGCTTCCAAGACGGCGCCTGAGAAGGCGAAAGAATTAGTCAAGGCAACGCCCGAGGCAATCCCTCAGGCACGAAAAGCGCCAGCCGTCGCGAGGGCGGACCGGTTGCGCGCAGACCTTCCGCAAGTCAAACCCCGGTACAAGTTTACCGTGGGAGCATCGCCGCCGCACCTCGCTTCATCTCCTTCCCCGGATCCAACCGTTATTCCGTAAGAGAAGAAGCGGAAGAGAGTTGAGAAAATCAGGCGACCTAGCCTGATAGTGCAGCAGCCAGATGCAGAGCCGCAGCCGCGTCCTGCCGCCGCAGAGACAGTGTCTCTGGGCAGTCCTAAGCCAGCCGCCGAAATCAGAAGCTACGTACATCCATCCGGCATCGGCTCAGGCGGAGCCCGCAGGTACGTTTGCTGCCCCTGTCTCTTTGGTCTCACCCAGTCCCACTCCCACTCCGTCTCCCGCTCAATCCGAGCAAGTCATGGCCGCGTCCCCCTCCCCGTCTCCACGCCCTTCTAGCGGCCCCCATTCTTTTGATCAGTTTGCTCGTAACCCTAACGTCTCTCTTCTCTCGAGCACAACTCCAAACCCTTCGCCCGAGGTTAGTGCCGAGGCCGTCCGTTCACCGTCACATCCACCATCTCGCCCGCTTCAAACCCTTGCAATATCAGCCGCTCCCATCTCCATTTCCCGGTCGCCCCCACAAGCGGCCGATTCTTCCAAGGTCCGTCCGGTTCCTCCTGGTCCCATCCCCGCAGGAGAGACGTCTCAGCAGAACCCTAGGCCGGGGGAACCAGATTTTATGGACGACCTCCAGAATACAGACGACTTGCCCCTGGCAACGAGGGCTGTAGAGTATTCTGTCTCTTTCCTCCAGGACCTGAAGCGGAGGAGACATGAAGAGATAGCCGCCCCGGCAAAACGCGCAAAGTATGATTTCGGGAGGAGAGTGATTACAACAGAGAAAATAATCCCAAAAGTAAAGAAACCTCTCCGGGAAATGACCAGGGCGGACTACGAGCTCCAGACAAAGGAGAAGAGCTTTGACGACATTAACAAGCAATATGAGATTCAGTCAATCATGCGCAAAGCTGATAATCTCTTTGTCAAAAGTCTGGAGGAGCAGGAAGAACTTTTCGGGTTGCAGGATAAAACAAGGCAGCTTGAAGAGGACCTGTCTAGGTCCACTGAGCAACTGGAAGCGGCGCGGCAAGAAATAGATGAACTCAAAGCCCAGCCTGGCCGCTTCTCAAAGAATAAGCCGCAACCGAAAAGAAAGCAGCCTCGGAGCAGATTTCTCAGCTCCAAGAGTCTTTGAAGCAGGCGCAGTCGCAACTTGCAGAGAGAGCATCTCAAGCGACGGTCTTTTCAAAGACAAAGGTTAAGGAGATGCGGGCTGGTTTGCTGCGGGAATGCAAGCCCCACACCTACAAGGCGATGGCAGTTCTGGATTTCGCATCCAGAATTCAAGAAGTTTCTGCCCAGGGAAAGCCTGTGGTAGAGGAGGCCGAGCGCCAGGCGAAGCAATGGCTGGACCTCGGCGGTAAATCTTCAAGAGCGCGAGCGCAACGGCCTCCAATTTTCTCCCGTGTCCTCATTCGCTGCAGAATGGGCAGGTGCAAGGGTGACCTTGCACAAATATTTCAAAAAAGTTGAAGAGGTGAGAGTTGCCAGACGAATGCTAGATGCATTCGGACATGAAAGAGATATCTGTCTGGCCCCCTTTCACGCTCTTTCTGAACTAGGGTGCCCAGGTTTTGTTGAAAATGGCGAGCTTCTCACCCTAGATCGGGTGAAAAGGAATTGGCAGTCCTTCGAAGCAGATACAGCTGAAATTGACAGCTGGGCTGAGCCAATTCAAGACAGTCAGGTCACTCAGATGGTGGCCAAATATTCCAAGATCAGCTCCTACTTCCAGGAGTTAGAAAAGAGATACCTCACCATCGACCTGCACGCGGTCGCTGCTTTCCACGCAGCATTAGAAGATGTAGCTGACCGCCGGCCATTTGAAGCAGAAGCTTGGCGCCCAACCAAGGCCGCATACGATCGCATTTGCGAGCGTAGCGGTGAGATGGAGAGCTTTCGGAAGGTGATTCTGAGGGGGCAACTGACAAAGATGAATCTGAAGAACAGCTTGCCACAAGGAGGACAGATTAGAGCAGCAAAAGGCAGGGGAGGCAAGTTCCCCTGCACCCAATGGATGAAGGCATGGATTCTTTGCGCCGAGGCGAGCTCGACACCCCGCGAGCCGCCAGAAATGTTGTCACATTTTGCACGGGGTGCAATGTCTTCAGTGTTGTAACTGTGCTGCTCTTCTTTTTCCCTCTTCCCCTATTTTCCTTCCTTCTCCTCTCCCTTTCCTTTTCCTTCCCGCATTCTCTTTCTTTCCCCCCTTTCTTAGAGTCCCCAGTTGATTTTTCAACTTTCCAACGAAGTTACCCGAAAATGGCTAAGTGTTGGTGCGAAGTTCGCACTTCGCCTAGTTTTGGTGCGAAGTTCGCACTTCGCCTTCGCTTTGCCTTGGTGCAGAAGTCTGACTTCGCCCCACTTTCTGGGCGCACCTTGCAACTGGCAGATTGACAGGCTGGCAGTCGATGTAAGATGATAAAAGGCCGGAGCAGAGTCCGTACGGCGGCAGACACCAGTTTCCACCCGTGCGCAGCCCGACTTCGCAGTGAAGTCGGAGTGCGCCCTTGACAGGTGCGCAGAGGGGAACAAACCCGTAATTTGACCAAGGCATGAAGGCCTTCCCGATCGCACCGTTTCGCCCGCGCAACCCGAGACGCTCCGATCCCAAGCGAAGTTGGACGGATCGCCTTCCAAGGCAGATACGTGTCACACAGCATCATCCATCATCTGACAAGTGTCCAGCCTTCGGGATTAGAGCCGAAACGTGCCGAGCAAAAGGACAAGCATGGGCTGCATTGCCTGCGCCAGTAGCCTCATTTAAAGCCGATCTGAGGTTTTACCTGCTCCAGCTACCCGCATCACTGCCAGAGGGAGATTCTGCCCAACACACCGCCATGTAGCTGTCCAGCTTCCAGGAAGACCATGCTGCGGGTACAGTCCGGTCCGACAAAAGGTCAGCATTTGCAGCTCTTTCGCCGCTTTTGTCAGCTTATGTTTGACTGGGACCTTGTGCCCATTAATGTAACGGGAGGGACTCGGGCTATAAAAGCCCACCGTGAATTCATTGTAAAGGGTGGAAGGGGAATGTCTGTTAGGGAACCACTGTGCCCATTGTAACCGTGCTTCTGCTTATAAATATAATCTGTATGCTTGGTTCTGTTCTCGTCGCTTCGTTTTTTATGCTCGCCTTTCTTTATATTCATGCCTTAGGCTAACCTGTGTCATGGCTCGTTGATTCATTTCAGCATTTGATGATCATGTGCCTCTAGCATTGCTTGTTTAAAGCACCCCCTGTACTTCATGAATTAAAAGGATACATAGAATAGATGTAGTAGCAGTTCCATCAGTTGTGTGTTTTGTTGCTGGTCCGTATCTGGTGATCGGTGCGCCGCCGTACTGTTAGTTCCTTGTAGGGAATGTCTGTTAGGGGGCCATTGAAGCCGTGCGGTTAAATTCTCTACATAAACACATATACCCGGCTCTGATATCTCTATGATTGCTTTCTACCCATGTTAGTGTCCGTAGGTGGTGATTGACGTGTTGCCGTACTGTTAGTTCCTTGTAGGGAATGTCTGTTAGGGAGCCGTTGTAGCCGTGCGTACACTGCTTGGGTATCGGAAGTATACGTTAGATTTTGCAGTTCTTTGTCATGCTTTGTGTTTATATGCAGTAAGTAGCGGTGATTGGTGTGTTCCCGTACTGTTAGTTCCCCCCACCAACCTTTGAATATATTTGTAAATCTCTTTCTGTACATTTATTTCTTTCCTGTACTCTTAGCTTAAATCATAAACCCCCCAAAAAGGAGCCGGCCTTCTCCGGAGATTGGCTCGGAAGGCATCTCTTCCTTCCGGCCTTTCATGCTGGTGGGCGAATCTGGGCGCATTAACCCAAAATCCTTTCCTCATGGCAGATTCGTAACCAACAAGTAACCAACAGAAATATCAAAGAAGAGAAACAGAGAAAACTGTTTAGAAGAGAGTAAATATAGACAAAAAACAGTAGTGCAGCAGCAGCAACTCAAGATTTTATATTCCTTAGACAAAATGTGGCAAAATTGTCAACAGTGTCCAGTTTGTTTGGTGCAATACCTGGGCTTTACACAAAAGTAGGTGAGATGGCACAAACGAGAAGAGTTGTGGAGCCACAAAGTCATCAAAAAGTACCAACAATAAGAAGGGATCAATTCATTGATCCAACGGTGTTGATGATTGAAGTTGGGAAAAAGCTGGCATTGATTCATTTGGAGTTGCTAAATCACAAGCTAATGCAAATAATCGTTGATGGAGGGTCTAGTGTGAATGTAATGCCTAAGAACTCAGTTACGAAAATTGGCAAAAAATGGCCAAAATCGCGAGTTAATCCCGAGTCATTCGCGAAATGAGTGACTCGGCAACTTATCGCGAGTCCGACGATTTTTGAAAAAATAGGAATCAACAATCTGCAATTTTTTTTTTTTTTTTTTTTTTTTTTAATAATAATTTTTTTTTTCAAGCTGTGGCCAATTTAGGGTTTTTTATGCAAGCCCATTTTCATTTGTTAATGTTTGAACTTCGAAGTTCAAAGTTTAAACCCTAAATCTGAAACCCTAGTTTAGGGTTTTGGGTTTTTTCTTTTTTCTTTTTTTAAGTAAATATTGCTGCCTAATAACTATGTATGCAAAGCCCATTTTTCAATTGTTAATGTTTGAAACTTTGAAGTTTAAACCCTAAACCCTAGGCTAGGCCCTAGGGTTTTTTTTTCCTCCTCTTTTAAAGTAAATAAGTAAATATTGCTGCCTGGTAACTATGTATGCAAGCCCATTTTTCAGCTGTTAGTGTTTGAATTTGAAACTTTGAGCTTGAAGTTTAAACCCTAAACCCTAGTCTAGGGCCTAGGGTTTACGGTTTTTTTCCCTCCTCTTTTTAAGTAAATATTGCTGCCTGGTAACTATGTGCAAGCCCATTTTCAGCTATCAATGTTTCAATTTTAAACCCTAAACCCTAGCCTTTTGGTTTAGGGTTTAGGTTTTTTTATCCTTTTTTTCAAGTGATTGTAACTTTGTTGTTACTTGTTTCCATGTGCAAGCATATAAAAAATGAAACCTTTTTTCCTTCTTGTTACTTGTAAATTTGTACCTTTTCATATTATAACCAATACAGGATCTATTTTGTCACTTTCATTGTGTACTTAAAGCTTGAGCCTTGTATGATGTCTTGGGTCTCTTGACGTGAATTTTTGCCTTTATTGCAATATTTGATTTGCATAATGTTAATTCATTGTAATATGCATGAAAAATAAAAATAAAAATTCGTTTTCTTTACTTTTTTTTTGCCTATTCTTTGCCCATTTTTTCCCCGATTTTTTGCCGATTCCAATTTTTGGTCAATTTTTTCCCCAACCTATTTACTACCTGTTGGTCAAAGATCTGCCTTAGGTAAGGGTTTGTCTAGTTATGCGCCCTAGACCCGGCCAACATTGAAAGGCCGAGAGGAAGAAATGCCTCCTGTGCCAATCTCCAGAGATGGGTTGGTTCCCTTTTTTGTGGCATGGCCGCCTTTTCTCTTGGCAGCTTATAATCAGCAGGTACCTTGAGTGGTTCCATCTGAACCAGGTCAACCTCAATCGGCTTTTTGCCTGTCCGCATCAGAACGGAGACTTTTTCGACAGGGGGATCATACAATTTTTGTCAGTTTCCCTAATCATGTTTACCTGTCTGCCTGATGCGTCATCTGCAAGCGTCTGCACATAGTTCAAGTGAACCATGCAAGTTTCTTCACCATGAGGGTCGTTGCAGGTGGAGCACCAATAGGTCATGTTGGTTACAGATCTACCACAGGAAAGGATTTGGTCTATCTACGCACCCTAGACCCGCCCAACAAATTGAAAGGCCGGAAAGAAGGGATGCATTCCGTGCCAATCTCCAGAGAAGGTTGGCTTCTTTACTACACTACGTTGGGTTTTATTTTTAGGGATCTGGAAAGGAATCGGGAAATTGCTGAAAGAAAGGAAATGACTGAAAGAGATAGGGAAATATGGCCATAGGCCAGATGGTTCCAAGGGGAAGAACAAGCAGCACAATCACTAACTTCTACTTAAACCAACAGCAATCAATACCAAGAATATAATAGAAACTAATACCGAACTATTCTCTGATATGTATCCTTCAGTAATTCCAGGTTTTGCCCTTTATCACACACTTAAATCCAAATTGTAGAATTCAAAGTATGCATATAAAAGAACAAAATTAACAGAAATAATAGAAGGCATCATACACGGGAAAAGAGTCTTAATATTGATGCAGAATTTAAGTACATCCAGCTCTCTAGCAAAATGTTCCCCCCTATTACATTACATTGAGCGGCCTTTTATAGAAGAATTCCCCCCCAATTACATTAATGCTCAACCCCAAAAACTGGCGGAGCAGTTGAGATTTGACCTCTGCCAGATGACAGAGGATCCATGAGATGCAGCTCACCCGTGTTTAGAGCGGCTCCGAACGACCTCTGCAGTTGAGACAGCATGTCTCATTAATGTGGTTGGTGCAGCTTACCCTTTGGAGCCTTTTCCAGGATCTGACATGGTCGTCCTAATGGGATGGGCCAGAGACTTGAACTCTTGCGCCATGGATGCACCTTAGATGCTCACCTAACTTCACTTTCTTGGGATGCACGCCCTTCGGAGTGCCCCTTCAGTTTTTTCCTCAGCGTTTAAAAACGCTTTTGCTGGAGTTCGCCGAAAATAAGGACCAAGGTTCACTTGAAATCCTGCTAAGTCTTAAAATGGACTCCGAGGATCGCTTAAATTTGGCACGAAGCCGAGGTTCGCTGGAGGAGAGGAGCGAGGTTGAGCTTAGCTGCCTTTCAGGGCAAAGTTGAACTTTTTGGCCGACATAGGGCATTTTGGCCGACGCTGGTTCGGGAGCGAACTTGAGCTTTCCGGAGTTCGGGAGCAAACTTGAGCTTCGTGGACGACATAGCGTTTTTGCCGACATAGGGCATTTTGGCAGACATTCACCTTTTGGCCGACGTTCGTCGCGTAAGGAGCCCGAAACCAGGGCTCGCTGGAGGTTTGAGCGAACTTGAGATTTTTTGGCCGACATAGGCATTTTGGCCGACGTTCGCATTTTGGCCGACGTTCGCTGGTTGGCCGATGTTCGCACTTTGGCCAACGTTCGCTAGATGGCCGATGTACGCACTTTGGCCGACATTCGCTGGATGGCTGATGTTCGCCGCGCAAGGAGCCCGAAACCGGGGCTCGCTGGAGGTTTAAACGAACTTGAGATCGTTTGGCCGACATAGGCATTTTGGTCGACGTTTGCACCTTGGCCAACATTCGCCGCGCAAGGAGCCCAAAACCGGGGTTCGCTGGAGGTTTGAGCAAACTTGAGATTTTTTAGTCGACATAGGCATTTTGGCCGACGTTCGCCGCGCAAGGAGCCCGAAACCGGGGCTCGCTGGAGGTTTGAGCGAACTTGAGATTTTTTGGCCGACGTTCGCTGCGCAAGGAGCCCGAAACCGGGGTTCGCTGGAGATTTGAGCGAACTTGAGAGCATTTTGGATGACAGGCATTTTGGACGACGTTCGCGGGATGACCGACGTTCGCACTTTGGCCGACGTTCGCTGGATGGCCGACGTTCGTCACGTAAGGAGCCCGAAACCGGGGTTCGCTGGAGATTTGAGCGAACTTGAGAGCATTTTGGCCGACATAGGCATTTTGGCCAACTTTCACCGGATGGCCGACGTTCGCACTTTGGCCGACGTTCACCGCACAAGGAGCCCGAAACAGGGGCTCGCTGGAGGTTTGAGCAAACTTGAGATTTACCCTGCCTTAGCAAGTTTTTACACCCCTCTGCACTTCGCTCCCAGAAGGGCCCGAAGCTGGGCTTCGCTAGCAATTCGGGCGAACCCGAGGTTCGCTACTCCTGGGGGCGAACTGGAGATGGAAACCCCCTGTAGTCATGGAAATCGCCGAAATCGCCAACAAGCCGAAGCACAGGCGGACGACGATGATTTTAGCAGTTTCGGAACTGGTAGTCAGCGCCAAGAGGATAACACGTCGGATACATTGGAAGTACGCATTGGCATTGTTGTGCGCTTCACTCGACGGCGTTAAAATGAAATATGCAGTTTTGAAAAATAACAAAATAAAATAAAAGAAGAAAAATAAAATGAGAAAAAGACAAAAATAAAAATAAAAAGACAAAAATAAGAAAAAGACAAAACTGGGAAAAGGACAAAATGAGGAAAGAGACGTCTATGCATGCAAAAACTGGCGAGGTGGCGCACATGTAGACGATTGGGTGATAGGTGGCAGTTACACAGGTAGTTATTTGGGCTGCTGAGCATCTATAAAAGGAGTGTGCTTGGATGGATTGATTCATTCCGTCTTGAGCATTTGAAGGTGGAAACGCAAGAGATTTGCAGAGGATTTGGAGCCGAGATAGGGTTGCCGACACACCAAGAATTTTTGAGATACGAAGCTCGATGCCATAGCAACTAGAAGAATCAAAATCTTTGTAGAGATTTTTCATAATTTTCTATGCAAGTGCAAGCATTCTATCTCCTTGATTCGCAGACAGATGAACAAGATGCGTAAGGGAAGTTGCGCACAAGTTCTACCTGCGACACGTCTAGATCTGAAGACGTCTAGCGACGACCACTTGTAGATTAGACGTCTAAGGGCACCCGTCTGAAACTGCTACCCATCTAGCAACGCACCCATTCGTATATGTTACCCGTCCATCAATAAGTACCCTTCAAAACGTTTGCACCGGTTGGGCGGAAGAAGACGTCTAGCTGGAAACAAACGTCTGAGAAAAGAAGACATCTAGCTGGAAGAAGACGTCTAGTTGGGAACAGACGTCTAGCTGAAGCAGACGTTCGGAAAAAAGAAGTCGTCTAGCTGGAATTAGACGTCTGACTGCATAAGTAGACGTTTGCGAAATTCGACATCTGAAGGAGATAAACGTGTAATGAGTTAGATGACTGAGGGAAAAAATACGTCTGAAAGGGGAGACGTCTACAGAAAATGAGCCGCAAAAAAGCAAGACACGGTCCACCCTGATCCGAAGCGGTACCCGAGTCAGTTGTTGCTAAACGACTCCATCACCAACAGGAGCACGGAGAAATGATGTGCGGACAGGTACCGAGGGCAAACTCAAGGTAGACGTGAGGTTGTGCAAGAAAAAGTACCTTGCTTGAAAAACCAAAGAAACTCAAACCGACAACATCCCAATCAAGGAAATCACCTGGATTTGCCCAACGGGAGAATTTTGCCGGCAATGGTGGGCAAAGACACCAGCACAGGATCCGGTGAAGACAAAGATCAAGGCCGCAGGAATCAATTTCATTTTGCAAGTCCAAAGTTTTGAAAAATATTTTTTCAAGGAGTATCTAGTACAAATGTTGCAAACATATGATTCGTTGCATCATACTAGCACAATCCGCGTTGGTGACCGGAACGTGGTAGTTGAGTTTTCTCCTGAGGCATTTCAGCGGACATTTGGACTACCGAAGAAGGGCCAACCAGTGGTGAATGAGCGGGTCGATCCCAAGCAAACCCCGCAGTTGATTAAGAGTATCACCACTCTGACGGATGAAGAAGTTGATGCCATGCTCGCAACTCACGGTAACCGGGGAGTCAAGCAGCCGCAGCTAAAGACTGAGGGACTACAATGCATAATGAATGTCTTGATGGCCAGATTGTCCAAAGAACAACGGAGTTCAGACCTTCCTATTTGGCTGATTCCATACTTGCAGGGGATTGCGCAAGGAGTGGCGTATGATTGGGCAACTCATCTGGCACTTCGCATTCAGAATTTTCTGATGCAAACCACCAAGAATTTTTCGATGGTATTCCATGCCATTGGACTATTCCTGGATGCAACCTACCATGCAGGAGTGCAGATTCCCGATTTTGACCCACCTCAACAGATACCGGACTTAGCCCCGACAATCTTGTGGTGGAGGGATGCCAAGCCACAAGTGAAGAAACAGACACCTGTCAAGAAGCCAAGGGTGAAGCAGATCTCCCATAAGCCATCACGCAAGGAAGGGCGAGTGACCGATTCAGAAGGGGAGGATACGGCACCGCCACGGGTTGAGAAGAAAGGGCCACCAAAATAGGTTGTTGCACCCCCGCCAGAAGTGCCTAAGCCAACCATGAAGAGATGGCGACTTGAGTCACCCCCTCCATCACTATCCCCAGATTTGGTGCAAGGTATTGCAATGGAGAATATTGCTCGTAGTCAAGAAATAGCTCGTAGTCTTGAGCAGCAATTGAGCTTGCACGCGGCGGAAGTTGATTTTGAAATCCCCTCAGTTTTGCAGAATGTCCCAGCTGGAACCAGTACTGCTGTGCGAATTGGGCCTTCGAAGTATTTTGCCGAAGCCCAATTCCGGGCACATGCGACTTCACCGGAAGCACCACCCAAATCCCTATTTGCAACAACTTCCTTCACTGCCTCCTTGCGGGTTGTTTCCTTTGAGGATATTCTTGCAGCAGATGCAGCAAGCACAACAAGAATAGCGGTACCTACGGAGACTCTAACAGCAGGCATAACTGTGATGGTAGAGGAGGGCCTACCACCCCCAAATGTTGGGAATCTGACACCAAGGACAGTACAGCATCCCATTACAGTGGATGAAGACGTCTTGGCGGAACATGAGACCAATATAGAGAAGGGAGAGAAGCCTCCACAAACGTACGAATCTCAGCAGTTCGTTGGGACAGAAATAAGAAGCAGCCAAGAGCAACCACCTGAGGAGCAGCCAGGGCTTACAGAGGGCAAGGCAGCTAAAAATCCCATAGACCTTTCAGGAAAGGGGAAGCAGTTGATGTATGAGTTGGAGGAAGAACCAACCAAAGATATGTGGGCCGAACGCTTCATACTGGAAATGCCGAATTTTGTTAACCCACCAGAACGGGGAGCCCATGTAGATCAGCAAGCGGTCGACTGTTTTTCTAAGTTGACCCGAGCAATGGAAAATATTCGGCTACAGTTTGATGCAACATGTGTTGGTCGATGGAATAAATGGCAGTTGATGGCCGAGGAGTTGAACAAAGTGGTGAAATGGGCCACAAAGGGATCTTGGCGTGCCGACATTTCGACCATTTATCAAGAACAACCTTGGTCTTTGCCTACAACACATCTAACGACTATGGAGGGAGTAGAGAAACTACCTGATAAGACTCCTACTCTCTATCTTGAACCAGCACAGGTATACGTTCTGGGCCATGGCAACACTTCTTCCCCACACCTTACAGAAACAGGCTTACAGGTGGAACTAGAACCTGAATTGCAGCCTATGTTTAGTCAACTTAACTTCATAGCCCACTTGCTGTGTTGGCTAGCAGCAGGACTTAAGCACTTGAATCAGGCTAGGCAGCAATTGGATAAGGATTTGCAGGCAACACAGGCAGAATTGCAAGAGAAGGAGCGCCTTCTGTCAGAAGGGATCGCTCAGATGGATGATGCCTTGAAACACATTCAGGAAAAGCAACAACAACTGGCATACCTTAGCGATCAGCTTCACGAAAGGAGCCAAACAATCATCAAGATTGAGGCTGAAATGTTGCAGCACAAACAGGCTAAGGAGTTGTTGGTTAAGCAGGTTTCAGACCTGGCCACCTAGAAGAGTCAACAAGAAATAGCTTGGCAGAAGGAGATGGCACAATGTGAAGAGGCTTGGCAGAAGGAGCGGGAAGCATTGCGGGAGGAGTTGCTCCAAGCACAATAGTGCGAGGCCGCTCTTAAAACTGAAGTGGCACAAAAGGCCTCCTCTTCCTCCATAGTGCCCGCACAACGGATGAAGGAGCTTTTTCTACAGCGGGAAGTTGAACTGTTGTCTAGGCTCCAGGAGACGGAAGAGCGTGCCAATACGTTGGGAGTAGAATGGGCCAAGTATTTTAACTATGCCAAGCGGGTTTGGGATGAACGCGAAGCTCTTCAATTGCAAGTGCAGGAATTGGAAGAAGCACTACAGGTTGTCGAAACCAAGGATGCTGAGACACCCCAAAGCCAACGGAGAAAGTCGTTGAGGACATCGACTTCTTCGAAGGGGAGGATAGATGTAGACAGCAGTTCGAAGCAGAAATAATTCCCGAACTGTTTGACAGAATGTCTACTAAAGAATTGCAATTTTGACTATGTACAACAATTTTGATAATGTATGAGTCATTTAATGTAATGTTTTGCAATGTAAAATCAGCCGATCTAATGAATACGGACTGATTAGTTTAACTGCACAAAAGGACAAACGCAGCCGTCATTTGCTTAGACGTCTGGATTAGTTACAGATGTCTAGGATTAGTTAGATGTCTAGACTGGCTGTGTTAGACGTCTTGTTATGCCTGAAACTGAATTGTTAAGCATTAACAATAGGGCAGTTGGGACGGTTGAGTCAGGTTGGTTGCAGTAACCACCTAGACTTGCCTATAAATACCCCCCCCCCCAATTCATTTTGTAATCTATCCATACTTGTCCATAAATGCAGATTTGTTGTGCAACAAATGTTATTCTGGAATGCATGTGTTATGGTGAATACTTCATGAGCATCTTATTGTGTTGCAGGTAATGATCAGTGCACAAGTTGTAGATGTCTAGGCCTATCCGTCTAAACCTGTCTGCTAAACATCTAGGCCTATCTGTCTAGACCTATTGAGACGTCTACCCGTCTGCCCTGCTTGCCTTAGACGTCTACTGACTAGACGACTACCTGGTTACCTTAGACGTCTAACTTGTTCGTCATTGATATATGTTGTCCAGACGTTTAACCTGTTCGTTTTAGACGTCTACTGCCTAGACATCTAACCTATTTGTTCTAGACTCTGCTGTCCAAACGTCTAACCTGTTCGCCCTGGACGTCTAGACAACAGACGTCTAGGGCAAACAGGTTAGACGTTTGACATGTTTGTTCTTGACATCTATTGTCCAGACGTCTAACTTGTTCACCCTGGGCGTCTGTTTTCCATACGTTTAACCTGTTTGTCCTAGACGTCTACTATCTAGACGTCTAACCTGTTTGTCCTAGACGTCTACTATCTAGACGTCTAACCTGTTTGTCCTAGACGTCTACTGCCTAGATGTCTACCCTGTTTGACTTAGACGTCTACTATACTAGATGTCTATTGAAGTTTACTCGTCCAAGGTGAAGCACTATGCCAAGTTTTACAGTAAAGACAAACAATCCTTCCTAAGTTTTCGTCATTCCCTAGCCCCGGGAAAGTACTCACCCTTGTCTACAACCACAGACCAAAGGACACAAGTGGAATTGGTACCCAAATTACGGCCAATGTATAGTCAGATGAATTTTCTAGCCCACTTGTTGTGTTGGCTAGCTGAGGGGATCAAGCACTTGAATCTGACAAGGCTGAATCTGGACAAAGACCTGCAATTGACGAAGGCAGAATTGCAGGAAAAAGAACGACAGTTGGCAGAAGGTGTCATACAGTTGGACGATGCTCTATGACGGATTCGGGAGAAACAACAGAAACTCTCGGACCTTAGTGTCCAACTCAAAGACAGGGAGCAACTGATTATAATTGTGGAGGCCGAAATGTTGTGCCAAAAAGCAACCAAGGAATTGCTGGTGAAACAAAACGCAGAATTAGTGGCCCAAAAGAGTCAGAGTGAGGATACCTGGCTGAAGGAACGAGAGACATTGCATAATGAATTGCTTCAATCACAGTAGCATGAAGCAGCTCTCAAAGCGGAGCTGGCACAGAGGGAGCCATCTTCCTCAACCCTGACAACACAACAGATGAAGGAAATCTTCATTCAACGCGAATCGGAGTTGTTGTCCAAACTCCAAGAAATGGAAGACAGAGCCAATAATATGGGAGTTGAATGGGCCAAGTATTTCACTTATGCCAAGCGAGTTCGCGATGAACGAGAAGCCTTCAAGCTCCGGGTACAGGAATTGGAAGGACTCCAGGCTGCTAAGTCAAAGGATGCTGACACCCCGACAGGTTAATGCAAAAAGCCGTTGAGGACATCGACTACTTCAAAGGGGAGGATAGATGTAGACAACAATTCTAAGAAGAAATGACTATTCAGAACTGTTTGACGAAATGCCTACATAATGTTTTGGAATTTTGCATAATATAATGTTTTGTAAATACGTATAGTCATTATAACGAATTTAAAATATGTAATCAGCCATCAGGAAGCTGTTTTGACTGATTAATTAGTCTGAGACTGATTAGTTAGCAGCTTAGACTGGTTAGTTATGTCCTAGGCTGATTAGTTTTGGAAGCATTAGTTAAGGCAGTAACAAATGGACAGTTGGGGACGTTGGAGCCTGGTTGGTTACAATAACCACCAAGGCCATCCTATAAATACACCCCCTACTCATTTTTGTAATCATCCACCATTTATGAATCAATACAGCAAACATGATTGTTCTATTGTTGTGCAGATCTGCGTGTGAAGAGTATTGTCTTGTGTGCAGGTATTCAATTGATGTATGTCATGGAGTAGGTTGGAAGCAGACTGGTGTTGTTATTGTATGTGTTGTACAGAGTTGCAGGAAGGAGCGCTCAAGGACGAGTCGAGGATTTGCAGAGTAAAGTTCGCGATTGCAGGAGATGTCGTCAAGGACCCGTCTAGGCCTATCCGTCTGGACTTGCAGTCACCCATCTAGGCCTATCTGTCCAGGGCTATCCATCTAGGTTTGCACCTACCCGTCTAACAGGCAACCTATCTGGAGGTAACCCATCTACTGCTACCCGTCCAGCAAGGTACTCGTCTGGAGCTACCCGTCTAGCAAGCTACTCGTCTAGAACTAACCGTCTAGCAGGCTACCCGTTTGGAGATAACCCATCTAGCCAGTCACCTGCCTGCAACAACCCGTCCAGCAAGGTACCCGTCTAGCGCCCAACCCGTCTAAACCTGCGCTTACCTGTCTAGGAAACAACCTATCTAGACTCGTCATTCTATAGCTTACTTGTCAAGTACAACCTGTCATTTGTTGTTCGTTTAGTGATACACAATATAGTTTAGTACCATGATTTATAGCCAAGTTTGCCATTCTTTTCCCTCCTAAAACCTGTCATTCCCTCGTCTCGGGAAGGTACTCACCCTTGTCTATAGAGCCATGTCTAAGGGATGATTTAGAGGAAGAATTTGAATCACCTCCAAAAGAGTTTGTATAGCAAGTAAGCCATTTTCACACCTCAACCAAGACCATGATTAGAGGAGAGGGAGCCATGTAGAAATGAAATTTTGCATGCTCACACACAATTCCATTTCTATTTAATTAATTCTACAGATCTGCAGTCATTGTAGTATAGCAATAATAAAGCACAGAACCTGCAACAGCAATAACAACAATAGAAGCAACAATGGCAATAGCAGCAGCAATGGTAGATAACAGTAAATACAGGCAGTTTTATATTAACAATGGCATTTATGATACAACATTACAATCTGCAGCCTGCAAACCCTAGGCAGAATATTCTCCATGGCTGCATACAAGACTGGACTGCATTACGCACATAGGCATCAACCCTCACACGTACCAATGTTGTTCTATTAATTCCCCAACCTGCATGACTCTCCTCAATGCATGAACCATTGAACAACTTGAATGAATGAGGGGAGGGCTTATTTATACACCCAAAAAGTAGTTACCCTCCAACTACCTTATAACTTCCCCAAATTACATTTCATATGCATTTGCTCTTGCATTTACTTGACATTTCCCACTACAGGACAAAATAGTTTATAACTTGTAATTTAGCTGACATAATTGACTTAACATGACTTTATTCTTACGTACAATATTAAATTGCACTTTATAACATAATTAAATATATGCATGCACATTTTGTCAAACACTTTGTGTACAATTACAAAATAACACATAATACCAAAACTGATTCAGCAAATAAGGACATATCAATTTGCCTGTCTACAAGCCACTTCATGTGGAGGAGCCAATTCAAGAACCTGTTCAAGAAGAGATTGTTCCTAAGGAGGAGCCAATGTTGGAAGAGTTAGAGAAACAACCATTGTAATAGGATGCATAAAAGAGGAAGGCTATTGCGACAGACGTAGAAGAGGGATGGGTGGTGCCAATGAGGAGACTAAGCAAGTTGAGGACAAGTTAGATGAGGACCAACCCCCTTACGTCAAGATGATGAAGCTATTAGCATTGAGCTACCCAAAGGTGTTGAGAGAGGTGGTTGAGCAGTGTGCCATGTGATAGCCCATCCATGTGAATATTTTTAAGCCAATTTGACGGGATACTAGTGCATGTGGGCAATGAACATGGCAAGTGAAATTAGCGATATGAGACAAGGTTAGTTGGAGAGGTTCATTGCAACTTAGGCATAGGAGAAAGCAAGATGCACAGACTAGATCCCTACTAGATTTACTAGAATTGCCACTGGGAACCCCATCCTATTTAGATGTCCACCTTGTATCTACTTGAAAAATGCATAGACACAAAGGTACTCCACTCCTACCACTATGAAAAGGTACAAGATAGCCAACGATTTTGAGGTTCCATATAGGCAACTCAATTGCCTTGCATATCTAATCTAGTGGCTGACATCCAACACATGCACTAAATGAGTTGTCTAAGGAATTACAAGTGTTGGCAGTGTAGGTAGACGAAATGACAAGTCTGCATAATGATTGAACAAAGTTTTGTCAATTTGTGTTATTTTGTAGTTTGTACACAAAGTGTTTGATGAAATGTGCGTACATGTAATTAATAAAGTTCATGAAATGTAAATGAAGATAAATGTATGTGAAATGTAATTCAAGAAATGATGAGGTGTTGGGGTCGTTAGTTGAAGTTGAGGACACAACTACTTCCCTAGTTTATAATAAGACCATTCATACATTGGTATTGCACATGATAGTAGAAGTTGGGTGTAACCAGACATGTATTTGTGAGATACTTGTGGCAAGTCATTTGACTATTGTGCTAGGCTACCTGAATGTTATGCAAGGCCATCTAAACTGTTGTACAAAGCCATTAGAACTATTGTACAAATACGTCTAACTATTGGACTAGGTTGTCTGATATATGTTGTGTGTGTAGTGTATCCATTTGTAATTGTAAGTTATTTGCATTGTATATTTTGTTTATTTAAGTGGTAATGGAATTGTGTTGTAGTATGTTGTATTCCATTTCTACATTCTGGCACCGTTGCTTGTTTGAAGTTGGGTCAAGTTTGGTGACATGGAGTTGTGACGAGCAAACCACTTAGAAAGGTGAACAATGACAACAATGGAATGATTACAATGCAGCCGACGAATGATGTTTCCTTCGGAAGGAGGGCATTTTGGAGGTCACAATAGATGAAGACGCAGATTTGTTTGTTGACAATGATAAAGGGTCGATGCACAAACTGGATGTGTAAGTGGATGCACAAGAAAACGCACAAGTGGACACACACAGAGGAGACGTGCAAGATTTTATATGTGGAGAGTTGCATGTTGGAGGTGGAGAGTTGCCTATCGACAACGATGAATTGTATAACAATGGTAGAGAGTTGCATGTCATCATTGGTGAGTTACAGTGGTGTAGAGTTGCATGACAACGACAGTGAGTTGCATGTCAGCAAGGGAGAGTTGTGTGACAGTGGCAAAGAATCACATGACGATGCGTTACACGGTGAGGAATTGATTATGGCAATGTTGGTGATGTCCAAGTGCTCACACATGAGGAAGAAGCAGAAGTGTTCGCACAAGATGGTGACGTGCATGTGTTCAAGCATGAAGCAGAGGTGCATGTCAACTTGGAAGTGTGTGTTGATGAAGACAAAGAAGTGCACAATAACATATGCAAAGGTGATGAAGACACGTGCAGACAAACCAGCTCACGTAGGCGAAGACATGCATGCGAATATGGTAGTTCGTGTGCACGTCGATGAAGATGGACCTGATGAAGCTAACAAGTTTGATGGCAAAGAAAACCCTTTTTGGCAAGAATGGCTAGAAGTGGTTGGAGCAAGTTGTGCGTTAAAAAGAATGCATGACAAATGTATGGCATTGGAGCAATTACAAGTCGATGTATCCGATGGTGAGTGGGACAAGAGTCCATCATTAATGCAAATGCAAGATGCATGTTCGACATTGCATGAGACGGGAGTTTGACACTAGAGCAACTACAGGTTGATGTGCTTGATGGTGAGTAAGATGAGAATCTAACATTGAAGCAATTGTAGGCTGGCACGTTTTATGGTGCACAGAATAGGAGTCCAGTAAGAGAGCAATTGTGGTGGGGTGTGCCTGATGATGTGCTTGAAGAGGGTGAGACACTCAAACAACCACTGCCAATATCAAATCAACCTATCATGACAAATACCAATTTTGGCACGTCGCGTAAGTGTCCCATGTTTCATGGTGGGGAAACAAAGGACCCAATCAGGCATTGGAAAATCTGCCTCATGATGTGGAAAGCGAATGGGAAGAATAATGATGCAAATTGGAGGAGGTTATTCCCTACAACATTTTGTGGAATCCCAATAGACTAGTACATGGGATTGCCAGAGGGTGAATACTAGACTTGGATGAGTTGTGCAAAAAATTAGTGAAGGAATTTTGGTTGCTCCACAATTACAATGAATCATTGCTGAAAATTATAGAATGGAACAGGGTTAGAAAGAGTATTTGGTCTTACAACCGGAGGTTGAGTGGGTTGTTTACCCATCTGGAGGAAGATCCTTTCAAATGCATTAAATAAGAGATGGTTTGTAGGACTATTACCGACATACAGGAAAAAGATCAGGGTAATCCCTTTGACGTCGTATCAATAGGCCTTGGAGCCAGTCTTGAACTTGGAAAGTGATGCAAAGACATCATTAAAATGTTGGGGTCATGTTAATGCGGACAAAAGTGACCTTGAAGATGAAAGTGATTTTGATGTTGAGAGTGACTTTGATAGTGAGAGTGATGATTTTGAGAATGAGAGTAGTTCATCATCCAAGTGTTGGGGTCAAGAAGTCAATGAAGGAAGTGACTCTAAAGAGGAACAATGACTCTAAGGATGAGTGTGCCTCGAAGAACGCAATATCATTGCCACAGGCATATGCACCACAAAGAGAAAGTGTACTAGAGAGGATGCCCTTGGTGCTGCGATTTGTGACAACTATCAAAGAACTAGAAGGCATCAAATTGAGTATGATACTAAGGGTAATCCCATTGTGCAATGTTAGCAATGCCATTTGTAGGGGCACTTCGCATGCGAATGTCATAATGTTGGGAGTCGAGACAAACCATTGAAGCATAGAGAATTTGAAGCACGGGAGAAGGGTCACAACCCTAACCAAGAAGCGGAGGAGGTAAACTTGATAAATTTAATTTCAATTGAGGAGATGAACTTGATTACAATTGAGGAGGCAACGATTGAGCAGATAGTTGAAGTTGTGCAAGAAGAGGACATTAAACAAGTGGTTGATGCAAACAATGAAGTGAGTGATGCAGATGGCAAAGTAAATGATGGAGACAGTGAAGAGAGAGGTTGTTCGGCGTCTGATTGTCTACTAGGGCCATCTGGCCATCTAGACTTGGGTCGTCTAGACCTAAGCCTCTATTATCAAGGATTAGGCCAAGCCTAGGCCATTTGAGTTGGGACCTTGGTCGTCTGGTGGGGAGAACAGGTCCCCAAATAGCCCTTGGGCCGTCTAGCCCAAGGGGAGGGCTATTTGGACCCTCCCTAAGCCGTCTGAGCCTCAGATTGTCCTTGGGCCATCAAACAAACACCTCAAGCTACCCGAAGATAGATCAAGACTGTCCTATAGTCATATAGTGTAGTTTGCAGTCCAAGTTTGGGAGGAAGATGATGTTGGGTCATCTGGAGAACATGTAGAGTTGTTTGAGGAAGGGGATGAGCCATTCGGAGTTCAGGATGAAGACGGGCCATCAGAAGAAAACTTTTGGTTGTCTAAAGAAAGACATGAGCAAGATGGAATTCATGACGACATAAGAGGACAAGGGACAAAGCTATCTAGACAACCAGGCACACTGTCTAGCCCCTTGGGTTGTCTAAACCAAAGACAAACCAAGTTGTCCAGGCCAAAGTGTCGATGCAATCCAGGACACAACACACACTTTCCCAACGAGCCCACCATGCAAAAGGAGGAACAAGGAGCCAAAGCCACATAAGACAAAATGGCGCGTGAAATGAGCAGTTGCATGTAAAGCAGTTACTGGTGTTGAAATGGCAGTTAAGGGAGTAGAGGGGCACTTGTGGCATGCAAGCCAAGTGTACCACTACTTCCATAAACTTATAAAAAGAGGTAAAAAGATCTAACTTGCTCATGCTTATGCACGGATCCAGGTAGGAGCCTAAGGAGAGCGCATAATTTAGTTAAACTTTAAGCAGCTAGGGTACAACCTAGGACAGGCACTAGGACATCTAGTTGGCAAACAAATCACATTTCACTGTGTAGATTTCAAAGGCGGCAGAGAAGGGCAAAGCAACTTGTTGGTTACGAATCTGCCATGAGGAAAGGATTTTGTGTTAATGCGCCCAGATTCGCCCACCAGATTGAAAGGCCGGAAGGAAGGAATGCCTTCCGTGCCAATCTCCGGAGAAGGCCGGCTTCCTGTGGGGGTTTTATGGTTTAGGATGAGAGTGCAGGAAAGAGATAAAAATGCGGAAAGAATTTACAAATGTGATTGGAGTTGGGTGGGGGGAACTAACAGTACGACAACGCATCAATCACCACTACTTACTGCAACATAAATACAAAGCATAACCAGAAACTGCCAAATCTAAGTATACTTTTTATATAAAGAAGTGTACGCACAGCTACAATGGTCCCCTAGCAGACATTCTCCCTACAAGGAGAACTAACAGCACGGCAATGCATCAATCACCACTACGGACAGCAACATAAATACAAAACGTAACCAGGAAATGTCAGATCCAAGTATATGTGTTATGCAGGGAAGTGTACGCACAGCTACAATGGTCCCCTAGCAGACATTCTCCCTACAAGGAGAACTAACAGCACGACAATGCATCAATCACCACTACGGACAGCAACATAAACATAACACACAACTGGAGGAACTGCTACCTAATTTATCCTATGTATCCTCTGATCTATGAAGTCCGGGAGTACTTGGCCATCAAATTCTGGAGTTCAGAGTTCAGCACAACAGCGAGCAATGACACAAGAAATATGACAAAGAGAGGCAGCATACAAAATAAAAGTAGTAAAACAGAGCCAGGTATATACTTTATATTAAGAAGCAGAAGCACAGCTACAATGGTTCCCTAACAGACATTCCCCTTCCACCACCTTACAATGAAAATGTGGTGGGTATTTATAGCCCAAAGTCCCTCCCGTTACAATTTATGGGCACAAAGTCCCAGACAAACATTAGCTGACAAGAGCGGCCATGGAGCTGCTGATGCTGACCTTTGTCGGGCAGGACTGTACTCGCAGCATGGTCTCCCTGAAGGCTGTACAGATACGTGGCAGCGCGTTAGGTAGAACTTCTCATCGGCAGGAAGGCGGGTAGCTGAAGCAGGTAGAACCTCCAATCAGCTTTAAAGGCGGTAGCTGGCATAAGTAGTGCATCCCATGCTTGTCCTTGTGCTCGGCACGTCTCGGCTCGGATCCCAAAGTTGGACACTTGTCGGATGATGCTGCTTGACACGTGTTCGCCTTGAAAGGCAGTTTATCCAACTTCGCCCCAGGATCAGAGCGCCGTCGGGTTGCGCAGGTGAAAAACAGCGCAGTTGGGGAGGCCTTTCATGCCTTAGTCAACTTCTGAGTTTGTCTCCCTACTGCGCACCGGTCAAAGGGCGCACTCCGACTTCGCTGCGAAGTCGGGTTGCGCACCGGTGGAAGCTGATTTACACTGCTGTTCGGACTTCGCCCTGGAAAGGGGGCGCACTCCGACTTCTGCGAAGTCGGGTTGCGCCCCAGCACTTAATCATTTTCCTGCCCGCTGCTACCAAGTGCGCCGGAGCGGCGCGATCCGGCTCGCTGCGAAGTCGGGTTGCGCCAGACACTTGCTCTTTCCTGTCTGTACGTCGCACTGCGCACTTTGCATTCCTGCTGCGCTCCAACTGAAGGGCGCACTCCGACTTCGTTGCGAAGTCGGGTGGCACCCTGAACACTTAGAATTTTTCAGGAGCAAGCTGCTTGTCATTTTGGAAAACCGGCGAGGGATTCAAGAGGAAGGGGGAAGAATGAAAATGCAAGGAAAAGAGAGAAAGGGAAAGAGAGGAAGGGGGAAAGAGAAGAGCAGCCCTATTACAAAAAATGAAAACATTGCACCCCGTGCAAAATGTGGCAACATTTCTGGCGGCTCGCGGGGTGTCGAGCTCGCCTCGGCGCAAAGAATCCATGCCTTCATCCATTGGGTGCAGAGGAACTTTCTTCCCCTGCCTTCTGCTGCTCTGACTGTTCCCCTTGCGGCAACTGTTCATTTTTAGGTTCGCTTCCGGCAGTTGCCTCCTCGGATTCGCCTTCCGGATCTGAATGCTCTCCATCGTCGGCTTCTGACTTGCAGATGCGCTCATATGTAATTTGGGCCAGATCCCAGACTTCTGCTTGGAAGGGCCGAAGGTCGGTGATTTCTTCTAACGCTGCGTGGAATGCAGCGACAGCGTGCAGGTCGATGGTGAGATATCGTTTTCCCAGCTCCTGGAAGTAGGAGCTGATCTTGCAGCACTTGGACACCATCTGAGCGACCTGAGCTTCCTGAATTGGCTCGGCCCAGCTATCGATTTCTGCTGTATTTGTCTCAAAGGCCAGCCAATTCTCTCTCACCTGCTTAAGGGTGAGAAACTCACCATTCTCGATATAGCTCGGGCACCCTAATTCGGAAAGAGCGCGAAAGGGGGCCAGGCAAATGTCTTTTTCTTGTTCGAATGCATCCAGCATTCGCCTGGCAGCTCTCACCTCTTCTGCTTTCTTGAAATATTTATGCAAGGTTACCCTTGCATCTGCCCATTCTGCAGCGAACGGGGACATAGGAGAAAATTGGAGGCCATTGCGCTCATGTTCTTCAAGTTTTATAGCCAGGTTCAACCACTGCTTCGCCTGGCGTTCGGCCTCCTCTACCACAGGCTTTCCCTGGGCAGAAACTTCTTGGATCCTGGATGCAAAATCCAGGACCGGCATGGCCTTACAAACGTGGGGCGCGCATCCCCTCAACAGATCAGCCCGCATCCCCTTAACTTTGCTCTTTGAAAAGGCCGTCGCTTGTGATGCTTTCTCTGCAAGTTGCGACTGTGCCCGCTTCAAAGATTCTTGGAGCTGAGAAACTTGCTCCAAGACGGCCTGCTTTTCCACTGCGGCCTCTTGCTGAGAAGTGGCCAGCCGGGTTCTTAATTTTTCTATCTCTTGCTGCGCTGATTCCAGCTGCGCAGTGGCCCCAGCCAGGTCCTCCTCAAGCTGCCTTGTCTTGTCCTGCAGCCGAAAAAGCTCTTCTTGGTCCTCGAGATGCTTGACCAGGAGACTATCCGCTTGACGATGGATTCCATGAATCACGTATTGCTGGTTGATATCGTCAAAGCTTTTCTCCTTCCTCTGAAACTCGTAGTCCGCCCTGGTCATCTCTCGGAGAGGCTTCTTCACTTTTGGTGTTATCTTTTCTGACGTGAGCACTCTCCTCTCGAAGTCAAACTTGGTGCGTTTTACCGGGGCGGCAATCTCCTCAGGTCTCCTCCGCTTCAAGTTTTGGAGAAAAGAGGCAGAATACTCTACGGCCCTTGTTGCCAGAGGCAAATCATTTGTGCTTTGGAGGTCATCCATGAAGTCCGGTTCCTCCAGTCTAGGGTTTTGTCGTGGCATTTCCCCTGCGAACAGGGAAACTGGAAGGACTTCGGAAGGAGCGGCCGCTTTTGAGGGCGATCGGGGGGCGGACAGCGGAGCGGGTGACGCTGGAAGGGTTTCAAGCGGCTGAGGGGATGAATGTAGGGAAGAATGTGCAGCCTCGGCACTAGCTGCGGGTGAAGGGTTTGGGGTTTGACTCAAGGACAGGAAGGCGTTGGGATCCTGCGCAAACTGGTCGAAAGAGTGGTGGCCGCTAGAAGGTTGCGGAGATTGGGAGGAAGATACGGCCACGGCTTGCTCGGATTGAGCGGGGGATGGAGTTGGAGTAGGGTCGGATGAGATCTGAGGGAGCGGGGCAGCGAACGTACCTGCGGGCTCCACCTGAGCCGACGCTGGATGGATGTCCTCGGTTCTGGTTCCGGCGGCTGGCTCAGGACTATCCAGAGAAACAACCTCTGGAGCGGCTGGACGCGGCTGCGGCTCGGCGACTGACTGCTGCAACGTCAGACTAGGCCGTCTGAACTTCTCAACTCTCCTCTTCTTTTTCTCTTCTGAGGCACTGGCTGGTCCAGAAGAAGGAGATGAAGTGGGCGCGGCAGGCGCTGATGTTCCCACGGTAAACTTGTACCGGGGTTTGACTGACGGAAGATCTGCCGCGGCTGGCCTACTAGCCGGCAGCGCTGGCGCCTTTTCTGCCTGAGGGGTCACCTCAGGGGTTGACCTTGCTGATCTTTGCGCCTTTTCGGGCACCGCCTTGGGAGCCATAGGCTGCGTTTGGCCCTCTTGAAGGACTATTGGAGCTGCGCTGGAAGCTGCAGAAGCGTACAACTGTGGAGGGGAAGACTCCCCTTTATACTCTTCGAAGGGACCTCGGGGAACGTAATCTCGAAAAGCGAAAGGCTGCCAGCCATCAATGTATTGGTCGTATAAGGCCGAGAATTCATCATCAACGGCCAGATTCCTCCTGGCAGACTTGTCGTGCTGCGTGCGACACCTCATCTTCCAGCACTCAATGACTTTGTTCTTCGGCCAATCTAGGCCCGTCAGCTTGGTGATGAGTTTTTTGAAACCCGGAGAAGAGAACTTGTGATCTGGGTTTCGGTCTGGATCGTATGTCACCTCCTCGCAATAGAATTCATGCCATGGAGGCCATGATGTCATTAAATCAACGCTCCAGTCGAGGTCAACATGGATTATGTCGCATCTGTCTTCCTCTATCCCTGCCCGGGGGCAGACATGTGAAAACTTTCCCCTTATCCCATGAGGGTCGTACTTCCAGCGCTGCGGCAGCATTATCAGGCCAATGTCATAGAGCTCCCGCTTGAGATAGACATGTTGGCCTATCTCTGACAATTCGGTGTTCGCCCAGGAAAGCGGATATTGAAAGATATGCCCCTTTTTCTTTCCCTGGCCGAACTCTTCTTCAACATAATCCATCTGCCGCGCAACCTCCATCCCAAACTGATGATCAGTACACCAGTAGGGCAGCAAATAAGGTTTACCCTTGAATCCGTAGATTCTAACCACAATCCCCTGCGTCAGTCGAAAGACGTCCCCAAGCCTGTGGTTCAGCAGATAGTTAGTCATTGCTTGCGGGGGGCGAGGCATTTCGCCATCATTGAAGACCGCCATGACCATGCCCAGAAAGTTGAAGTTGAACCTGTAATAAGACCCTTTCCGGTATAGGTCATCCGTCCACTTATAGACAGGCTGCGGCTCTCCTTTCTCACTCACCCTTTTCAGATTTGGAATTTGCATACGGGGGTGCAAGTGATACAAACATAGCCAAGCCAAGAAGGAACTGAACCGGAACTCAGTTGTCTGTTTTTTCTGTAGCCTCACCAGGCTGGAGTGAATGGCGTAAGCTAGCCAGTCTGCCCAGTCAAAGAAGATTGGGCGCCTCCCGCTTTTCTGCGCCGCCAGGTCATAAGATTCTCCACATAGGAGACATTCTGCCAGCGCTAGCTGGTACGGCTATACCAGCTCGTCAGAGTCACGGCCGAGGACCCACGCCAGAATGGCGTATATGTATTTATTTTGAAATCTCTCCAGGGGTATGGGGCCGGTTGGCCAATGTCCAGCTGCGAGCGGGACGATTAGCTCTGAATTGAGGAAATCCCTCGTCCTCTTTGATTGCGTAAAGCGCCCCGCTTGCTCCTTAAGATTTATCTTTCTAACAATCGTCTTTGGAGTCATACTTTGCAACCCTGGGGCGAAGGCCGGCTGGACGGTCTCTTTGCGAAGTGTGAACAAGGGCTTTCCGCTGCAGTCACAGACTTGCCGGGTAGCTGGTCTGTAATGTCTGACAATTAGGTCGACCAGCTCCGGGCATTGATGGACAGGAGGGCACAAGAACCGATAAAGGTTCGACTTGTACGCCGCTCCGAAATGGTGTGAGGGTGAAACCTTATCAGCCCAACTTTCTATGCTTGGCCGCAGTTTAGTAAGACTGACAGAGAACGAGCCGTCTTTGTACCCGGATAAGTGATTAACGGGTGGTGGTAGAGCTTGTCCTCGCTGTACCTTCTTTGTCCGGCCCTTCGCTTTCAGGTCCTGCGGCATTTTACCCTCAAAAGTACTTGACTGCGGTAAATCTCCCAGTTCGCGCCCTTCGCTGGATTGCGCTGGCATTGGCAACTTTCCTTTGTCCATTCCTTCGAAACAGCAATAATTATGACCTCTGGACGACTGCACAAGATTTCGCAGTCACAGGAATAATCTGCACGATTTGGCATGTCTGGGTGCACCAGACCCCCTTTTCTAGATAATGACGGCGTCATTAATGGTGCGCGAGGAGGGGGTAGGTCGGCCGGCTAGTGAAGACGTTATGTTTTTTGGTGTCTGCGCAGGAGAACGTCTTGAAAGATGTATCCTGGTTACCGCGCCATGCCTCCTTGATTGCGTTTTCCTTGAAGGTTGCGCAATCATTAAATTTGACTTTGATTGCTGCGCCATGGCTGACGTCACTGCCACAATCTGGGCGCACTGCTCAAGGAAAAACCCTTTTGGTTCGGAAACCCAACCTTCACAGCCGTTGCGCGCCCTGGGCCCACACTTGGGAGTATTAAATCTTTTATTTAAAATCATCCAAGCTGCGCCCGGAAAACGGGGCGCACTCGGACTTCGCCCGAGGGTTGGGCGCGCCTTGAACTCTGCGCGAGAGCCGGGTGCATTCGGACTTCGCGCGCGAAGTCGGACTTCGCCCGAAAACCGGGCGCAGTCCGAACTCTTGTTTAACTCCTTTTAATGCTCCTTCTCCAACTGCGCCCTTCGGGTGGTGCGCAGCCCGACTTCGCTGCGAAGTCGGGTTGCGCACCCAAGCAGATTTTCTTGTTTTCTTGGGCAGTCCCTTCTACGAACTTCGCTCTTTCTCAGGGGCGATACCTGACTTCGCCGCGAAGTCAGTGTTTTCTCCTTCTGTCCGACTTGGGCTCTTCTAAAACGAAAAAACTGAAAGCAGGAACTGTACATACTGAAAATTAAAAATGCAAAAAGGGAAATTTGTACAAGGAAGGGCCCGATTGGGCACCTTCAACAGCGGTATATTTTCAAATGGAACCCGTTAACGGGAATAGGCAGGAGCTGACCCTCCATATCCCGAAGCATGAAAGCGTTGAACTGGTTCACCCGGGCAATCTGATAGGGGCCCTCCCAGAGAGCATCGAATTTTCCGTGGTTGCCCGGCTTCGCCTTAAATGAGTTCCACTTCAACACCAGGTCCCCGATTTCGAAAACTCGGGCAGTGGTGCCTTTCGCAAACCAGTCTTGAGTAGCTTCGGCGTGCTTGGTGAAGGCCTGGTATGCTTTCTCTCTGTCCTCTTCTAACTGCAGAAGTTGGCACAGTCTGTCATCCACCGGGTCTCCACTGCTCCTGTCTTCGTCCAACATCCATAGGGCAGGGATTTCGATGTGGGCTGGCATGACAGCCTCTTTACCATAGACGAGCGCATAGGGGGACGTTTTAATGGACTTCTTGAACGAAACTCTGTCCGCCCACAGTGCCCGGTTCAGGAGGGAATGCCAAGTTCGCTTGTTCCTTTCAATCATCCTCCTGATGATCTTCAGAAGGTTCTTGTTGGTGGACTCGGCAAGGCCGTTCCCCTGCGGGTAGTAATTTGAGGACATTTTGTGATAAATGCCAAGTTTGCCAGTGTACTCCGTGAGTACAGCGCCCGCGAACCCCGGGCCATTGTCCGTCACGATTGATTCTGGGACCCCGAAGCGGGTAATCAGGCTTTCAAGGAACTTGACGACCGTCTCTTGGTCCGCATTTTTGGTGGGGATCGCCTCTGCCCACCGTGTGAAGTAATCGGTGGCTGTAAGAATAAACTTGTGTCCGGCAGAGGAACTAGGCGAAATCACCCCAATGAAGTCTAGACCCCACTGCTGGAACGGAGTCTCGGCTTGGATCGGTTGAAGGGGCAGGGGTGCTTTTCTGTTTCTACCAGCAAACCTCTGGCATTGATCACACAGGAGCAGTTGCATGAGCGTACGTAAATAGAGTGGGCCAATAGTACCCGGCTACGATTATTTTCAAGGCCGTGGGCCTTGCAGAATGATGACCTCCAGGCATCCCGGAATGAAATTCTCCGAGGACCACTGGGTGGTCTGATTTCTGACGCACCGCAACAGGATGCCGTCAATATTTTTGAAGTAAAGCCCCTCGGGGCGAAGAGTGTACTTGAGTGCACCTAGCCGAAACCTCCTTCTTTGTGAGGCGTTTTGGTGATCTGGACATCTCCCGGTACAGAAGTATCTCACCAGTTCATCTGTCCAATCACTCTCCTCCGATAAGGAGTTGGCTAGGTTGATGCTTGTTGCTGTGTCCTCCCACTTACAGGCGGAGATTGCGGCTGCAGCGCTTCGGGCCAGCTCCTGACACAAGGCTCGGCCTCTGATAAGCTTGGTAGGCCGTACCTCGATGTCGAACTCCTGGATTTTAGCAATCCATCCAGCCCTCTTGTGACCCGGCTCTCCTTGTATGATGAAGCTTCGAACGTCCGGGTGAACCACAAAGACGGTTGTTTTGCTCTGGGAGACAAAGTGCCTGAACTTTCGGAGGGATTTCATGACCGCGTGAACCCGCCGCTCTATAAAGTTGTACTTTTCTTCATGCGGCTGAATCACTTGGCTCGGGGAACGCTATGGGGCGCTCCTCGCCATCGTCTCCCTTCTGTGTTAGGACTGCGGCGTAACTTTCCGGTTCTCCCACCGCGTAGAGGATGAAGTCCTTGGAGTAGTCCGGGTTTATCAACACCGGAGCTTGCGCAATTCGGGCCTTGATTTCCTCGAAGGCCTGCTCTCTCTCATCAGTCCATTCGTAAACTGTATCCTTTTTCAGTAATTCGGCCATGGGCTTGATAACTTGTGCGAAGTCCGAGATGAACTTCCGCACGAAGTTAATCTGGCCGAAGAAGGACTGCAGCCCTTTTTTATCGATTGGGGCTGGCAAGCGAAGGAGAGCTTCTGCTCTGTCAGGGTCAATGGCGAGGCCTTTCTCTGAGATGACGTGTCCCAACAGCTTACCTTCTTTTACCGCGAAGACAGATTTCTTCGGGTTTATAGAAATGCCGAATTCCCGACACCTCTCAAATATTTGCCGCAGGTGGGAAACATGGTCCTCTCTTTGGTGAGAGAAAACAGTCATGTCATCAAGGTAGATGACAATGATCTTGTTGAGCAGCTCTGGGAAGGCCAGGTCCATGGCCCTTTGGAATGTGGCACCAACATTGGATAAGCCGAAAGGCATGCGGCGATAGGCGAACGTCCCCCATTTGGTGGTGAACGCCGTTTTATGCTGGTCCTCATCCCTGACCCAAATCTGGTTGTAGCCGGAAAATCCATCTAGAAGTGAGAATCTCTGGGCTCCAGCAACGATGTGTAGAATTTGATCAATTTGGGGAAGCGGATAGTGGTCCTTGAGGGAGGCCTGATTCAAGTTTCTGAAATCGACACGAGAGACGGATGTCGCCATTCTTCTTCCTCACAGGAACCAAATTCGCAACCCGGGATGAATGTTTGATGGGGTAGATGATTTTGGCCTCCAGCATCTTCAGGAGCTCGGCTTTCATCATGGCCTCAATTTTCGGATTTACGGCCCTCTGCTTCTGTCGGAATGGCTTGGCGCCATCCTCTAGCTCAATGGTATGCTGGATTACATCTCTGTCATACCCCTTCAAATCCTCGTAGCACCAGGCCACGATGTCAGGGAACTCTCGGCACAGTGATCTGATCTGCTCAAGTTCCTCTGAAGTGCAGTCTGTCCCGACCTTGATTATTTTACCAGGTTCAAGTTCCATGTCGGTATACTGCTTTGGGTCTACTTTGATCCTGTGTGATATAGCTCTGTCATTTTGATCAAATAGACTCTCCAATGTAATCAGTCCTTTTGGGACATGATTATTTTTTAACTGTATCAACCCCTCATATTGCTCGTCATCAGGGTCTCTACTCTCGATTGAACATGCTTCATTTACCAAAAATGTGACGATCTCCTCGTCACAATCGAACACCTGCCAGTGGGTGTCCTTATCAGGCACAGAAGGCCTGTAGATGGTGCGAACCGGCTTTGGTTTCTGGACAACGTCGTCAGCCGGAACGTACCTGGCTCCAACAGACGCCAGAATGTCAGCGTGTTTGTTTTTCTCACGCGATATCGCCTTGACATTCAATGAGTCAAACGACTCCATCAGGTCCCACACCCGGTTACGGTATGCCCTGAGATAGTGCTTTCTGGAGGCGCACTTGTTCGTAACCTGGTGACACACCAGCTCTGAATCTCCAAAGATCTGCAGGTGTTTAATCCCCAGCCTCTCCGCCTTTCGCAAACCCAAGCATAGGGCTTCATACTCCGCTGCGTTGTTGGTACAGCTCCAGGCCAGCCTGTAGGTATAGTCTTTCTGGATCCCGGTTGGAGAAACCAGAAGTACTCCTGCACCGGCGCCATTTTTGCATCGCGCGCCGTCAAAGAAAAGCTTCCACAGCTTCTCAGGTGCAGGCCCCACTTCCTTTTCAGCTGACTTGTCAAGCCTCTCGGGCTGTACAATGGTGTAACAGCCCTGCTGTGTCTCGATTACGGCATTGAAATCCCGCAATGAGAACTCATCTTCAAGCTGTAGCACTTCGAGGGCTTGCTCGGTCAGGTCCACAGTCACCAGTTCTTCCTCAGTCAGCTGGACCATGCAGTCTTGCGACTCTTCTCCGGGTATCTTCTCTACTAGGAAGGTGGAAGGCTTCTCATTAAAGATTCTCACTCTTCTTCCTTTGAAGGGCACTTCCATGTGTGAGTAGTCTAGAGATAGGTACCCGCCCAGCTTCGCAGTGAACTCCCTGGAGAGACACATGCCGAAGTAGGGAGCCAAGTCAACAACCACGACTTCTTGAATGACCACGATGTCGAGAGCCTTATGCAGCCGAATAGGGATGTCCTTTATGACACCAACTGTCTTGACAGGAGTGCCGTCTAGTTGCAGCACGCCTTGGCTGCTTCTTGTGTACTCCATCCCGATCTCGTCGCAGACGGATTTTGGCATAACGGTCGTGGAAGCGCCAGAGTCCACCATACAGTTGTGTACTATGTACCCTTGCATCCGTAATGATATAGAAGGGAGGTGGTCTGTTCTTCCCAGTGGCTGAGACTGTTAGAGGTTGGACCAGGACAGCGGGCTGTATCTGCTTGCCGTTCTTCATGCTTTTCAGAGATTCTTGCGGCGAGATCCACGGCACGGGAGCCAGAAGAGCATCGTACATGCTGATTCTAGCGGGTGTTCTTTTCAACTCGTCTACTATGCTGTAGCCCGAGGTACTAGCTCTTTCTGCTTCTTTTGTCGGCTCATACTTTGTCCGGTACTGCTGGGTGGCCTCGACTCGCTGTCTCTTTGTCAGCGACGGGTACTTCAGCTTCTCCTGAGCTTGTTCTTTGGTTTCAGCTGGAGGCTGAGGTACGGGAGCCTTTGCCGGAGCAGGAGCAGGAGCCGCCCTAGCTATGGGGGGCTTTGCGATCGGGGGTTTGGCTGCGGGAGCCTTTGTTGGAGAAGCTTTCTCCTGAGCTGTGTAAGGCCACAGCCGTTTGTACGGTGGCAGCCCGCCAGGCTGCGGTTTTTCTCTTCTGGTGTATACTTTCAGAGGTTTTTCCGCAGCATCATCGGGCTTCTCGGCTTCCTTGGCAGGTGGCGGCACTGGGTCTTCCTCTGGGAGGGCGAAGTTGCCTTCACCATCCAGGATCATGTAGAGTTCGTCATCTTCAATGGCACTGCCACCTAAGGTCTGAAGGTAGTGCTGGTGCAGTGTGCAGTCATCCTCCGAATGCGGGTCATTGCACGTAGTGCACCAGTTAACCTGGTCAGAAGGACCAGGTTGGTCTTCTATAGCAGCATTTCTCGGAGGCGGACGCCTCTGCAGCTGTTGTTCTGGAGGTCTGTCTTTTGTCAGCGCCGGGGGCGGATATGGCCTCCTAGGGGCGAGGTCCATCTGGGCCTGCTTCTTTTTCAGAGCTGTCATGTCATTAGACATAGCGTGATACCCTGAGGCCAAAGCCCGTACCTCCTGGAGGATTGTATTCTGAATGTTATTGTCAGGAGGCGGCAACTGTGCCGGTGGAGGCAATGCAGCTAATGGGGGAGGATTGGAATAAGGTGCATATTGCGGGGAGCGAGGAAGTGTTGGGAAATGCGGAGGAGGAAGGGGCGGGTGAGGATAATGTATTTGCGGCGGGCCGTAAGGGTTTATGACCGGCGCCGGATTCCATTCTTCTTTGGGGTTGCTTGCCACGATGTGGACGACGCATCACCAGAAGCTGATGGATATTGGGATCTGGGAAAGTCCGGACGAATGGGCTCCTGCACTATGGACGGGAGTCTGCCAATGGAAATGATATTTGCTTCAGCTTGTCGGGCGGCATCGTACGAGCGAGGAAACGAGTCTATTACGGCAATCTTCAGCAACAGACATATGTCTGAGTTGAAGGATCTCAGGTAGTAGTGGGCAGCCATGCCAGCTGAAGGCCGAAGTTCGCGAGGTACCCGTTTCCAGGATCTCGCAAACCTGATGTTGAAGTCAGACACCTCCTCCTGGGGGTGTCTCTGGATACTTTGGAACTGATGCAGCAAAGAAGTAGGATCAGCAGACTCGTTGCATCCTTTCGCGAGTCTACTGGCGAGCTGGCGCCACCCCGTGATTGATCCCTCTGGCAGTGATCTCCACCAGTAGAGAAGCTTTCCCCGTAGGGAAAGGGCCGACGAGACGGGTCTTCACACTTTCATCGGTAATGGAGTGTAATGCGGCCGGGGCAAGGATGTCCTGGATGTGTTCGTACGCCGTCTTGCCGTAGCCGTCATACGTCGGGATGGATTTTAATGCGGCAGGGGGCACAGCTTGCTGTCCGGTCAGGGCCAAGGGCCCCGTAGAGTCTACCGCCGGGAAGAGATCATCATCATCTTGCTGCTGGGCAGCCATGTCTTCTTCTTCTCCTCCGTCGGTTGTATACTCAGTGTCGGAACTTTCCGAGGATGTAGATTCCTCTTCTTCCTCGACCTCTTCTAATTCAGCTTCGGCTTCTTCTCGGATTTCGGCCTCGGCTTCGCGAGCTTGTTGATCAGCCAGCCTGACGATCTCGCCTCGAGCGTTAATATCTAGTTCGTACAGGGCAGGCGGATTTGCCGGATTCCTCGCTCGCCAACTTCTCGTTTGCATGAAGGTCTCGGGACCGGTCTTTTGGACTCAGAGAATATGCTCGTGCAGAGTCGCCAGGTGCTCTGATTTTGAACAGCAATGAAGCGAGCACCAATGCTTCGATTCTGTTTGGGGGTGGGAAACTTCCTTGTCCCACCAAGTGTTCGGAACGAACTGTCAGCCCGAGTGAAGACGAGCTTGAGATTTTTCAAATGTGGGACTCTAGGTCCCACCGGGCGTGCCAGAGAAACGGTTGGTTACGAATCTGCCATGAGGAAAGGATTTTGTGTTAATGCGCCCAGATTCGCCCACCAGATTGAAAGGCCGGAAGGAAGGAATGCCTTCCGTGCCAATCTCCGGAGAAGGCCGGCTTCTTGTGGGGGTTTTATGGTTTAGGATGAGAGTGCAGGAAAGAGATAAAAATGCGGAAAGAATTTACAAATGTGATTGGAGTTGGGTGGGGGGAACTAACAGTACGGCAACGCATCAATCACCACTACTTACTGCAACATAAATACAAAGCATAACCAGAAACCGCCAAATCTAAGTATACTTTTTATATAAAGAAGTGTACGCACAGCTACAATGGTCCCCTAGCAGACATTCTCCCTACAAGGAGAACTAACAGCACGGCAATGCATCAATCACCACTACGGACAGCAACATAAATACAAAACGTAACCAGGAAATGTCAGATCCAAGTATATGTGTTATGCAGGGAAGTGTACGCACAGCTACAATGGTCCCCTAGCAGACATTCTCCCTACAAGGAGAACTAACAGCACGGCAATGCATCAATCACCACTACGGACAGCAACATAAACATAACACACAACTGCAGGAACTGCTACCTAATTTATCCTATGTATCCTCTGATCTATGAAGTCCAGGAGTACTTGGCCATCAAATGTTGGAGTTCAGAGTTCAGCACAACAGCGAGCAATGACACAAGAAATATGACAAAGAGAGGCAGCATACAAAATAAAAGTAGTAAAACAGAGCCAGGTATATACTTTATATTAAGAAGCAGAAGCACAGCTACAATGGTTCCCTAACGGACATTCCCCTTCCACCACCTTACAATGAAAATGTGGTGGGTATTTATAGCCCAAAGTCCCTCCCGTTACAATTTATGGGCACAAAGTCCCAAACAAACATTAGCTGACAAGAGCGGCCATGGAGCTGCTGGTGCTGACCTTTGTCGGGCAGGACTGTACTCGCAGCATGGTCTCCCTGAAGGCTGTACAGATACGTGGCAGCGCGTTAGGTAGAACTTCTCATCGGCGGGGAAGGCGGGTAGGCGAAGCGGGTAGAACCTCCAATCAGCTTTAAAGGCGGTAGCTGGCATAAGTAGTGCATCCCATGCTTGTCCTTGTGCTCGGCACGTCTCGGCTCGGATCCCAAAGTTGGACACTTGTCGGATGATGCTGCTTGACACGTGTCTGCCTTGAAAGGCAGTTTATCCAACTTCGCCCAGGATCAGAGCGCCGTCGGGTTGCGCAGGTGAAAAACAGCGCAGTTGGGGAGGCCTTTCATGCCTTAGTCAACTTCTGAGTTTGTCTCCCTACTGCGCACCGGTCAAAGGGCGCACTCCGACTTCGCTGCGAAGTCGGGTTGCGCACCGGTGGAAGCTGATTTACACTGCTGTTCGGACTTCGCCCTGGAAAGGGGGCGCACTCCGACTTCGCTGCGAAGTCGGGTTGCGCCCCAGCACTTAATCATTTTCCTGCCAGCCTGCTACCAAGTGCGCCCAGAAAGCAGGGCGCAGTCCGACTTCGCTGCGAAGTCGGGTTGCGCCCAGACACTTGCTCTTTCCTGTCTGTCTGTCGCACTGCGCACTTTGCATTCCTGCTGCGCTCCAACTGAAGGGCGCACTCCGACTTCGCTGCGAAGTCGGGTGGCGCCCTGAACACTTAGAATTTTTTCAGGGCAACTGCTGTCATTTTGGAAAACTGACTGAGGGATTCAAGAGGAAGGGGGAAGAATGAAAATGCAGGGAAAAGAGAGAAAGGGAAAGAGAGGAAGGGGGAAAGAGAAGAGCAGCCCTATTACAAAAAATGAAAACATTGCACCCCGTGCAAAATGTGGCAACAGCAACTACAAAGGAGAGGGTTGCACCAGAGCGTTGAAGCTAGGACATGCTAGGACAGTAGCAAAAATAAGGGTTTTGCTAAAAACCCTTGTCTAGCAACCCAAAATTTTATAGTTTTTGTGCAAGTGAGATGTTCGAAACGGGGAATCATAGTTGTCGAGGAGGGAGATGGAATCCCAAACCCTTATCGTCCAAACCAGTTTGGGTTTCGAAGGAATTTGCATGCCAGAAGTGGAGGAAGTGCAAAGAAATGAAGAGACGTGTGACAATAAGGAAGGACGTGTTTTGCAAAGGAGCAACTTGCACAAGAGGATACGGGTTGTCCAAGGGCTAGATAGGGTCATACGAAGCTCGAGCGATGTCATACAGACCATAAGAAACATCGTCCGAAGCGAGAAGATTGCCAGGGAAAGCGACACAAAGTTCGAGGCAAGTTATTTTGATTGGAAGAGCGCGTGGTACGAGCCATTTGGAGTAGGGTCCAATACCACCATGTAAAAAAAAAAAAAAAAACAACATTATAGACGGTTCAATATTATATTAGGCATTCCTCCTCTATATGTCCTCTGATAGGATCTTTGAGACCATTACACAAAAAGCATATTGATAAGCCGGTTTTAGCTTCATTTTGTTGCATCAGTTTGTTAAACATTTGAGTAATCCTTTGACAATGGAATTATTGTCTTCATCGTCTAATAGATATTTTTTGTTGTTATACATGAATAACCATTTACGGATTTCTCCATATGTCCATAGGAATATCATCACTCATTGTAATATCACTAGTTCATACAATGCATATAAGATCATCATCCTTATCCCCTTCCATATTTGCTTTGTTTACGCATAAGACAGTGATATGGTTCACTAATCAAGACTGCATGTCTTGTTCATGACAAGGTATAAGCAATCAAGCACTCTCTTGCTTTAGTAACTAAACTTCTTTCAAAACCTGCAAATGATCCTTCCTCTACTAACTGCCATTGTTGCACAGAGACTGCTACTTCATCTACTTCTAAAATAGGTATTTTACTTTTGTCAAGATCCTTTTGCTGTTGCTTCCTTTACAATCAAACCAATATTAACTTGTCTTTAATTTGGAGTATGGTTCTCTCACTTTCTTAATACTGATTCCATACCTTTTTCTAGATTCAAGGGCATATGCTATTCTTGCTTTTTTCTGCTATTTTAGGTTCACCAATGTTTTCCTACTTATAGGTTTATGTTCTTAAACAACAAAAAATGTTACATGTGAATTTGAAAATGCACAATGAATGAAATGATGCTATAGGAGTAAAAAGTAAGTTATATAAATGTATATGAAAAGTTTCTCGTGAGAGAGACACAGCCCTTCAAAACTAATAACATTCTTAATGTACTCCACTAAGTTTCATACTGATAAAACAGTCATTAGGCTCTACATTCTGCATATAAACAATTTAAGGACATTCTCCATCATGTTTTCATCATAGCTATCTATCAATCAAAATCTAATAAATTCATTTACAAAATTTCCTTTGAGGTGATCTTGTTTAAAGACCAAAACCAAAAAATCCTGCACAAGTAACAATAGGCAAGTTGCTAAACAGATTGCAAAAAAATTATAGACCAGTATATTCAATTGCTTCTTTATGGAACATCAATTGTTAAAGACAATGTCAAAAACAAATAGCATAGCATATGTACCTAGTTCCATTTAACAAATGACAGTTTAACACATTCATTTTCATGAAATTGAGTGGATACTTTTTTGGGAATTAATACTTAATTAATATAAGAAATCCAAATCATCAGAAATATAACAAATGTGTCATTTAATAAAACCTGATTAACATAAGATGATTTTCTTGAGCCATGATCCCATTTCAGCTATCAATAAACGTTCTAGTACATAAGAAGTAAAAGTACTGGTTCCATATCAAAAGGCATTAGCTCAACTGGTTAAATTCCTCAATTTTGAAGGAAGCAACCCAGGTTTGAATCTTACCAAGCGATACATTCACAATAGACAAGCTGTTGCAATATCACTATGTGGTGATGATTTAATACAGGTGGGGCCCATTTCAATCCCATATAACCAATTAGAAGAAAAAAAGAAAAACTTACTGGTTCCATAAACTTTAGTACTTATGAAGTAAAAGTACTGATTCCATAACCTTTAGTACTTAAGAAGTAAAAGTACTGATTCCATAACCTTTAGTACTTAAGAAATACTGATTCCATAGCCTAAGTGTGAAAGTTTAATCTAGTTCCTCTTTCAAGCATAAGAGCTTATTTCCATATGTAGGTTCTATAATTGTAGATTTTTCTTTCTTTAACCTCTACAGCTTCACTCTGAAAGGAAAAAAATTATTAACGTTATTTCAATTTCATGTTTACCTTCCGATGAAGCGCTTCACGTGCACCCCCAGGATACAAAAGAACAAATGATTTGGAGGCTAAAAGCTTGAGCAAATTCTTTCCTGAAGCAGGGACTGCACCATGCAATCTTATCATATCATAGTAGCTCTTATCTTCAAATTCTTCTTCAAGATAATCACTGAACATAATTGGGTGTCCTATTCCACGAACAAATATATTTCGTTGCCTAAGCAACTCTAGACCCACAATAGGTATTTCAAAGCCCATCAACATATGAATCCCTACAAATAAAACTGGCCCTTCCTGAGGAATTCCTCCAAGTCCTTTCATTATTTTTCCATTTTGATTTGTAGAAAACATAACTGGGCTGGCTAGCTTTCTCAATAACCTGTTCACAGAACACAATAACTAAAATTATATTTATATTACATTCACAAATATTTTGAAAAAGAAAGTTAATACATAAATGAATTTAATCAACAGACTCTATGAAAATCTCTCACTAACTTCTTGATTATTGTTCATTATATGAGGCGATATAAATGTTCAAATAATTTGTTCAAAATAATGTACAAAAAAATGATACTGTGTTTTCTAAAGCATAAAGCATAATTTGCATACAGCCCACTGGACGCATCCTCTAAAAATTGTTCCAATGTTTGGGATAGAAGTGTACCCATTTTCTTCATATGTTTTTCTTCCTTCTTCTAAAGTTGGTGGTACAAAGTCAAGAACAAAATCATGTTTTCGCGAATGGCGGTAAAATCCAACACCTTTAACAATTGTTGACAGTTGGATACCATCTTCCTGCATACACACTTTGGCATATGTTTGAAAACTGCACCAAGTCATTTAGGAATGCAACTATTATTTGAAAGTAATGTCAGACTGTTTGGTTCTGAATTTCTGAGAAAGCCTCAGAACCATTGAACAAACAAGAAAAGTTTAAACTGAGCTTACCAATAGAATAGAATGACCACTATCTTTGAAACTTCGAACCCTGCAGTTTTTCAAAACTTGCTTAAGTCGAACTGCCTCGTCTGCACTTGGCAAAAACTGATCATTCCCGCTGAATTATAAGGCAGGAGAACAATTAATAACAACCAGAGCCTCACCTTCACAGTATGTAACTAGTTTTGCAAATAGACAAAATAAATGGCATGCAAATATCAAAGTAAGCTCAAATTAGGAAAAACAAACGCAGGGACAACACATGATATTACATTGAATAATATAGGCACAAATAATGTCTACACATAATTACTATAAAACTATGTTTCACCAAGTGCCCTTTTGAAATGAGGAGACATAAAAAAAGTGGTCAAAAGGCATTGATCCAAATGGATCCATGACAGGTCACTTAGAAGCATGACAAGATGGTCTCAACTTCTCAAGGATAAAACTTATTAGGGAGACTCCTAACATCCAAAAAAGACTGCTTAGACTCCAAAATAGGGCAGCATCATCTTTTGGCTATGACTCCTTCAAATGAGGTCGGATTTTAATGAAACTTATTAGGGAGACTCCTAACATCAAAAGACTGCTTAGAATTGATCTTCGATAAGCTATTGCATGGGCTTTTGGGGGTTTTGATGGGAGGAGCAACATCTAGGGTTTCATGTCGGTGCTGAAAATTTTTGTGAAAACCAGCGTGTTGGCTGGTGAAAGGTGTGTTGTAGTTTGGCTTTAGATATGGCAGCTTTGGGGGGTCCTGGTGACCCCCGATATTTGTCTTTTAAGGATGTTGTTTTGAATAAGGATGCCTCTTCTTCTGATCATGCAAATGCCATGAATTTTTTGTTGCATGCAACCCTTGATCCTATTTCTAATTCCTCTTCGACTTCGAAGCCGAAGAATAATGGATGTTTGGAGAAAAGCAAAGATCATCCTGTCTTGGTTATCAGTCTTGATTCTATTGCGGATGATGTTTTATATTTGTCTGAGCATGCGCTCATCTGCAAATTCATGGGTCTCAGAATTTCTATGCCTTTTTTAGAAAACTGGGTTAGGAGAAATTGGAGCCCTGAAGGTGATCTGGAGATTATTCTTGCAGCTAATGGGTATTTTATTGTGGTGTTCTCCCGTATGGCAGATCGTAGTAAAGTGTTCGAGGGGGTCCTTACTTTCACAATCAGTATGGATTATTTATCAAACCCTGGCATTTAGGATTTGATCCGGTGGAGGAGAGGCCTTCTAGGATTCCTGTGTGGGTCCGTTTGCCATGACTCCCTATGGAATATTGGAGGTCGGATATTCTTCATTCTATTGCAGAGATTATTGGGAAACCGGTTGGTCCATCTCGCCAAACTTTGGATAGGAAATTTGCTTCTTTTGCACGGCTCTGTGTTGAAGTAGATCTGAATAATCCATTGCCTGAATCATTGGAGATTAAACTGGGAAACATGTCTTGGGTCCAACAGTTAGATTATGAAGCTCTCCCATTTCGATGTCGCATATGCCATGAATATGGGCATCTTCAGAGAAACTGTAAGAAAGTGAATTCTCAGCCTTCATCCTCTTCATCTGACTTTCAAGATGCATCTACAAAGGCAAAAGGAAAAGCTCCTATGGTTAATGAGATGCCCGGTTCTGATGGATTTATTCTTGTTAAGTCTCATTCAAGATCTAGGCCTTTTGTTCATCAGAATAAAGGTGTTGGGAAGGGAGGTTCTGGTAACATATTTGATGTGCTTGAGACTTTTGAGGAGCCGCATGTTGAGGAGAAAGTCTGGAATGGAGGTGATATGGATGCTTGTATTCAAGAGCCAAGTACTTGTTCTTTCCTAAATCCTTCTTTTGAAATGCAAACTTCTGATAAGGAAGGGGTGGTGCCTAATAACCCTCTTGTAGGAAATGAAGATAAGTCCAAAGAGGTGTCGGATTGTCTTGATAAAGTTCTTGATCATTCCCCTTTGGCTGAAAACTTGATTGAGGGAAATGAGGATGAGACTAGGTTTGAACCCTCCTAGGACAGGATTTTCAGAGAGGAAGGGAAAAATAAAGTTTCTTCTGTGTTAGGTATTCACCCAAAAACTATCAAAAAATGTGGGGTGGAGAAGGTGGTAAAAGTAGGAAGAAAGAAGGATCAAGAAAAAGTGAAATTGATAGGGGAATCCTTAGTTGAGTCTGGTGTTGTTAAGACATTAGATTCTCACTTCTCTATTCCCCCAAAATGAAAGTGATATCTTGGAATGTTAGGGGTTTGGGTAGCAGCCCTAGACAAAAAGCTACTCAAAATTTGATCAGAGATCATAGACCTGATATTGTTTTCATCCAGGAAATAAAATTATCTTGTGAAGATATGGTTAGAATTGCTTCTAAGATATGGAAAGGTGGTCACTGTCTTGCTATTGGAGCCCAGGGTTCGATGGGTGGTGTTGCATGTTTGTGGGATCCACGAAGCTTAACTCCCTCTTGGTGGGTGGGTAGCAGGAACTGTCTCTCTGTGGTTGCTACCTACTTTTCATCTGGATCTTCTATTCTTCTATCTAATGTGTATGCCCCTAGTGATTTATCAGGTAAAATCCTCTTATGGAATCATCTTAGATTCATTCGATCTCTTGCTCCCAATTATCCTTGGATTGTGGTTGGGGATTTTAATTCTATCATGTCCCTGGAGGAGAAGAATGGTGGTGTGGAGTGTTTGGGCCCTTCTTCTACTTTGATGCGGGACAATATTTCTTTCCTTAATCTTGTTGATGTGAAGCCTCGAAATGGGCTCTTTACTTGGACTAATAGAAGATGTGGAACAAATTTTATTTCTGAAATATTGGATCGGTTCCTTACTTCAGATAGTTGGTTTGATGATAGTTGGACTTCGTTCTCAGAGATTCTAGGTTGGAGGGGCTCTGATCACTGGCCCATTCTCTTTCAGTCCTCGAGATTCTCATTGCCAAGAAATCCACCTTTCAAATTTCAACTTATGTGGCTCAGGGATAAGGATTTGTATGAATGTGTGGAGAGGTGGTGGGTCGAAGGGAAACCCAAATTTGGCACTGCTATGTTTACTTTTTTCAAAAGCCTCCAGTTTGTCAAATTCAAACTCAGGCAATGGAACAGATTTTCTTTTGGAAATATCTTTCAGAAGAAAAAGCAACTACAGGATAGCCTGGAGGAGATCACTTTTCAAATTAAATATGAAGGATTGACAAAGGATCTGTTGGAAATGGAAGCTTCCCTTTCTAGTCAGCTTGCTGAATGGGAGCTTCGTGAGGAGATTTTTGGAAGCAGAAATCTCGGATTGATTGGTTGTTGGAAGGGGATGGAAACACCTCTTTTTTCACAATTCGGTTAAAGACCGTAGGAATGGTAATGCTATAGTCTCACTTACTTCTGATCAGGGGAAACTCTCTCATCCTTTGAGGATATCTCTAATGAAGCAGTCAGGTTCTTCTCCTCTCTTTTCTCCGAGCAGGGTCCTCATGATGTTGTTAATATGAGGCTTATTTTGGATTGTATTCCTAGGTTGGTCTCTAATGATATGAATAAGATGCTAATGGACCCCATCTCGATGGAGGAACTTAAAGTGGTGGTTTTTCAAATGAAAAAAGGTAAAACACCTGGACTTGATGGTTTCCCTATAGAATTTTTCCAAGAATTTTGGGAAGTGTTATCTTTTGATCTGCTAAAAGTTGTTCAAGAATCCCAAGTTAATAAGCAAATGCTTAAAGCTATTAATTCAACCTTCCTTGCTCTTATTCCCAAATCTGAAAATGCTAGCTCGTTGGGGTCTTTCCATCCTATTTTCCTATGCAATGTTACTTACAAAATTATTACCAAGATTATTGCGGATCGGTTGAAGAAAGTTCTTGGTTTTCTTATTTCTCCTGAGCAAGGTGGGTTTGTTAAGGGTCGTCAGATTTTAGATGGTGTGGTGGTTGTTGCTGAAGCTATTCACTCTATGGATATCTCTAAGGAAAAGGCTATGTTCATTAAGCTTGATATGTCCAAGGCTTATGATAGGGTTAGCTGGCCTTTTTTTTTAGAACATCCTTCAAGCTTTTGGGTTCTCGTATAATTGGATTGAATGGGTCATGAGTTGTGTGACTTCGGCCTCCTTTGCAGTTTTAATCAATGGTTTACCATCCACTTTCTTCTCGGCCTCTAGGGGGATTCATCAAGGAGATCCCTTGTCCCCCTATCTTTTCATCCTTATGGCTGAAGGTTTGGGCAGACTTCTCAAGAGTTTTCAGAATCGTGGTGCTATCCAGGGATGGTCTTGGGCGGAGAATTCTTTATCCCAGTCTCATCTTCAGTTTGTCGATGATATTGCTTTGATGGGGAGGGCAAAATTTGAGGAAGTAATGAATTTTAGGAAGGCTTTAGATATTTACTTATCTGCCTCTGGTCAAATGATTAATGAAGAGAAATCAAAGATCTTCTTCTTCAATATGGATGGTCGGATTCAACGTAGGATTGCTAATATTCTACGTTTTTAGGTGGGTTGTTTGCCAGTGGAGTATCTGGGGATTCCTATTTCTTCTAAAAATCTTGGAAGGGCTTATTGGAAAAGTATTTTGGATAGATTTCGATCAAGGGTTAATCATTGGACTTTTCGGTGGCTATCCTTTGCTGGTAGATTAACGCTTTTGAAGTCTGTCCTTCATGCTTTACCTATTTACAGGTTTTCTATCTTGGTTGCTCCTAAGTGCTTTCTCAAAGAATTTGATTCTCTTTCTAGAAAATTTTTATGGGCAGGAAACCTGGACTGTAATAAATGGAGCCTGGTCAGTTGGGATATTGTGTGTTGCCCTAAAGAGATGGGGGTCTTGGTTTGAGGTAATCCGATTTGAATAGTCTCGCTTTGGCTGCTAAACTTTATTGGAGGTGGTGCAGTAATCTTGATCAGCTTTGGGCTAAAATTCTTAGCCTCAAATATTTTGGTGGTGCTCCAGCTGATGAGATTCCGAGATTGGAGCTGAGGGGGAAAGGTTCCATTGTTTGGGACACTCTCAAAAAAGGTGCCATGCTTATTAAGCAGGGTCTCTTTTGGATTGTTAATAAGGGAAACAATGCCTTATTTTGGGAAGATTCTTGGGATAATCATCCTCCTATCCTTTCTTCTTTCCCCCACCTTCGTCTTCTTTGGGATATTTTTTTGATGCGGGTTGGTCTAAGGTGGTTGACTTCAAGCGATAAAGTCCTCTTGGCAGTTCTTTTACTCACTACTGGTGGGATTCATAGGGCTGGCCAGAGGGTGGTTGTCCTGAGGATCGTGACACTCTGGCTTCTATTTTGGCTGAGAGACCATGTTGTTCTATTGAAGACTCTGATATTCTTGCTTGGGGCCATAATTCGAAATGGAAATACATTGTTGCTCTGGGTTATCAAACCCTTATTATGCAGAGAAGAGAGGAGATTGTGTCCCCCTGGTGGAAGAAGATTTGGAATAAGTTTGGTTGGCCCAAATGTAATTTTTTCTTTGGCTTCTGTGTCAGAAGAAATGTTCAACTTGGGATAATATTCAGAAAAGAGGTTTTCAGGGTCCTTCACTATGTTTTCTTTGTGGAAAGAATGAGGAAACCATTCCCCATATTTTCTTCCAATGCTCATATTCCCTGGAGGTCTGGAACTTGTGGTGGCAGATCTGGAAAAGGCCCATCATCCATGCTACTTCTATTTTTGAGTTTTGGGAAAGCTTGGGTAGACCCCCTACCTCTGCTTCATGTCTTCAAACTGCCTGGGATATTGGTCCTTCCTTCATATTTTGGCAGATTTGGTTGGAACGCAACCGAAGAATTTTTTAGGGATGTCAACTTGGAGCCTTACAGGTATGGCTCAGAGTCAAAAGGATGGTTAAGGAGACTATTGAGGCCAAGTGTGTTCTGAGTTCTCCTCTTACTTCCTTCGATTGGCAGATTATCAATAGATTGGAGATTTCTTTATCATCACCAGTTGCAAACAGAGGCCCTGTTAGGGGGATTGGTTCGTTGAAGGTCAATAGATCTGGGAAGTGGAGTCCCCCCTAGGGGTGTTATCAAAATAAACATGGATGGTTCTTCTAGGGGCAACCTAGGTAATGTTGGTATAGGAGGAATTGGTCGTGATAGTGAGGGTGTGGCCCACCTCTTTTTCTCTGTGTACAAGGGAATTCATTCGAATAATCATATGGAAGCATTGGCAATTCTCCATGCATTGGAAATAACTTTTTCTTTGGGATGGAGAAGGGTTATTTGTGAATATGATTCCATGATAGTGGTGTCTCTTCTGAACAACAAGCATTTTCAGGATGCTTCCTGGTTTATGGCTAGAATAGTGAAACAGATTTTGAGCTTGGCTGGGAATTTTGTTGAAATTTCTTTTGTTCATATCCCAAGAGAATGGAATAGAGTGGCTGATTGTTTGGCGAAGTGGGCTTCTAAGGATTCCCTTACTAGAAAGTTGATAGCTGGAATGATCTTGATCAGGAGAAATCCAGACTCCTTAATCAGTTAATTCATGAGGACCAGGAAAGATAATTTCAAGGTGGAGGAACCCGATTGTCATGGGTTGTTGTGTCCTGTCGAAGTTGTTGTCAGAATGATCCATGGATTTCCTTGGTGGATTTATTGTATTTCGTATGATGTGTTGGCTTGGATCACTTGGAAATCCTTGTGGAATGTATTGTTTTAGATTCTGAATAAATAAAAAAATTTCCCCCCCCCCCAAAAAAAAAAAGACTGCTTAGAATTAATTTGAGCTCAAAAGGCATCATCTAACCCTGAAAAAATAGGAAAGAACAGTCAAGAATAATGAATTGTATTTTGGGTATAAGTGGACCAAATGATATCCAATTGAGTGTTCTATTTGTCCCCACACGGAAGTGGACTCAATGGACTACATGTGATATAAATTTCAGCCTAAAATACATCTGTTTGACCCTTCAAAAAGCAAAAACTCAGTCTACTGTACAGTCCTATTTTATCACTCCTCAAAGCTCCAAATAGTACAAATATTATATTAAAGGTTATTTTTCATTGTCCATGTGCCTACCAAATTTCAGCTTAAATGACATTCATTTGGACCTTGAAAAGGCCAAAAACATTGTCCAGCCAACAAGCTGTATGGAAATGAGCTGACTTGGCATGTACAAGGTGGCCAAAAATTGGATTGGGCAAGTGTCAATGGGAATATGTAAAGGGAAGAAGCATGAAACATCACTCCATGCATACCCACATTTGGAAGAATCTTAGAGATCAAGAAACATCAGTTGCACTTCCAAATTTGAAAGTGGAAGAGACTAGATGAGACTTATGTGGGCCAAGACAAGGAAGGAGAAGAGAGTTTTGAAGAGCCAGGAGCAGGGGCAAGCAAGTTCCAGGGAAAGGAGAGCAAGAAACCACTAAGGGGCACTACATAAGGCTGCAAACAAGACCACAATAGCTGTACACTTCCATTTTGCAAGGAATATGAAGCTTGATTGATTGAACTTGTAGCAGCTGGTTCTGCCATGGTGCTTCCCCAAGCACCACCTCAAACGTAAACGAGATCATATTGAGACAAGTATGCAAATACAATTTTGATTGTGTACAAAGATTTATCATTTTTTACTTTGCATCTAAGTGTTTGTTAAAATGATTAGCAGATATTATTAGTGTGCAAGTAATTCAGATGTCTTGTAATATGAGGTGTCATGTGAGGGTAGTTAGGGTTAGGTACGAGGAAGTTGCGGAAATTGGCAACTGCCTTCCCTCCCCACTAGTATAAAAAGACCCCATACATTTTCCGAATGCATCCATCTATCTGTCTATATCTGGAAGCATATCTATATATGCGTGAGTGTAGCATTTGCATGTGTCTGTGAGCATCTGTAGTGAAGAATATTGTTGTTGTACATGAATGTGTATTGTTGTTCATAAATAATACAAATGACAATGTGCAGTTCTGTTCCATTTCAAGTCTGAATATCTTTTTCTTGTAAATGTTGAATGTTGTTTACTGCTGATATTTTCTATCATTTACTCTTCTATGTTCCTTCAAATGTGGAATACCATTGTTGTACCACTTTTGGTGTTGTTGTTTGAAGTTCTAACTAGTGATTGCAAAAACATTTGAAGAAAGGAGGAAGTGAATGACACATAACCTTACACAAGGACGTGGGAGATGTGGATGGGGAAGGGCAAGCACAAGAACAAGTGAAAAACCTATGAGAAGTCAAAGAATTGCGCAACAACAAGGACGAAGAATTCTAGAAGTATAAGCCACATTGAGGAGTTACGCGATCATGGAGAATTACATGACAGCAAGGAGTTACATGATGGCGAGGAGTTATGTGACAACAAAGAGTTACATGATAGTTTGGAGTTATGTGACGACGAGTTATATAACGTTGAGTTACACGACGATGAGGAGTTAAATGATAGTGATATTAGCGACGTACAAATTGTCCAAGTGTTGAGAGAACTTGTTGGCAAGGAAACACGTGCAAAAGACAATGACGGAGTAGGAGTCTTGTCGTCATAAGTGGATCGTGTGTGGAACCCTCAAGAGGAGGGAAGTCTAGACAAAGAGCAAGTTGAACTATGGTAGACATTGTTTTTGTCGACAGAGGAAGATGCACAAATGGAGGCACAACAAGCAAACCAATATTGGGCAGAAATGAAATGAAATGAAATATTATTAATATCCACGGTGGGCCAAAAAAGACCTAAGGGACTATAAGAAGTACAATAATGACTGCCATCTAGTAGGCTAAAAGCCCAACAAAGAAAATAACTAAGATAAAAACAAGACGAAACCCGACAATTGGGCTAAAGAGAAAGGGAAAAAAAAAGAAGGGAGAGAAGGGGGGGACGGGGGGGGGGAAGGGTTGCAGTCTAGAAGAGTGAAAGGCACACCAATAAGAACAGAGAGAGAGAGGGAGGGTGGGGAGGGAGCAGCCCAGGAGGGGCAAGCTCCAAGAACCCCCTAGAAACTAATCTCTCCTAGCAGTCGAGGCCGAAGTATCAAAGCTGAAGAAGTCCATGATATGTCTCTGTCCATCGCTAGAGCGGGACCCTAACAGACTGTGGGTGCATTGTCTAGTGACCCTGCTCTCGTCCAAACTGAATGATGTGGGGCGTTTCTGTCCGGTGTCCCCTAGTCTGTCAGATCTGGTGAAGTATGTTGTGATGAGCCGATGTTGAGGGGTGTGAGATCCATTTAGAGGAGAAATTTTATGTCGACGAAAATGAGTTACCTCCCTAACAAAGAGTGTAAGACACCGCTGATCCAGATATCTAAAGAAGGTAGAAACAAATTGAGAGTTGTCCATGAAAAGGCAATGGAATCTGCCTCGGATCTCGTAATAAATGGGACAGCAAAAAATGAAGTGATGCAGGGTTTCGGCTTCACCCAAGGAACAAAACAAGCAAATCCGCTCCTTCGTCAGAAGATGGTGATCTGACTCAACCCGAAGTTGGTGAGAACACACCCTGAGTTGTCCAATCGGTATCCGAAGACTATGCATTGTGTGTTGTTGAAGGTGTTGGGGAGGAACTATTCTGTCCTTTTGAATCTGTAAGAAGTGCTCATAGAAGAAATATGGCTTGGGTAAAGAGGGGCAACAAGAGAGATCCACGTGCATCTAGTATACTGGAGACTAACATCCTTCCGGATCTCATGGAGCACCTTCTCCTTACTAAGCCGAGAGGGGGGCAGAACACCCGAGGAATAAGGGGGGAGTCTATCTATCTATATTTAAATGTTGACCAGGAGGGTAGAGACCTGAAATTACCAACACCTTCAACCTCCCCAAGAACTCGGAGAGAGTTCCATCGAGGAGCGAAGAGCGAGGTAAGGGTACCGCCTGCAACCTATAGGGGTATCCCCTAAAATACGAAACCTATGAAGATAACCGATAATCAAGAAGATAATCTCAAACTGGAGAGGAGAGGCCCCAAACTCTGCCATAATAATAGAGCGGGGGACTATGCCCTTGCAACGAATGAATCGCCGAAGAAAGAGTGTCTATACTCGTTCAACCCATGACCACTAAGTCGGGCCAAGACTAGAACCCCAAACCACTGATCCATAAGTAATAGAAGAAATGGATCAAGTGGTGAAAAGATCGCCAACGTGGAGCATGCACAAGACGAGATGGAGCAACTCATAACTCTATCACGAGTGTGGGGGAGAGTGCCTAGAGGTGCAAAGAATGAGAGTCCAACACAAGGGCAACTACAAGGGAGTGTGCTCGAAATACCACAACCAACGCTCGTGTAGTTGCGAAGGAGATTGTGGAGTACAAGTGTAGTAGGGAGTGGCCAATGATTGTTTGCACAAGACCAGGAGTCAAAAAAATATTCATCAAACGGTGAGGAATCCGACGAACCACCACTAATAGCAGATATGGTTGCAGCAACAACGAGCAAGCAGAAATGCTCGAAATTCATAGGATACAAGGAGGATCTTGAATGCCATATTGGAATGTGCAAGACCATGTGGAAAGCAAATGGCATCATAGATGTAAACTCATGGTCACGATTATTCCTAACAATATTGCGTGGAGTGGCAATTGATTGGCATCTGAAGAATGAAGAACCCTTCACTGACTAGGGAAATCTCAAAGAAGAATTCGACAAGGAATTCAAACTACTTTGGTATGATATGAAGATCATTGGAGAGAGATACTCCATGTAGTAGAGAAATGACAAGAACATAAAGTTTTACAACCACCATCTAAAGGAACTGATCGAAAAAATGGAGGTGAAACCAGCCGACGGTTTGCATTAGGGGTGGTTCCTAGACAGTTTGCTACCTTGTTATAAGAAGATGAAGGTTGTTTCACCAACAACCTACCAGGAAGCATTCAACCTTACACTGAACTTGGAAAGTGAAATGAAGACGACAACAATAGGTGGCGGAAGTATGAGTCATGACCGAGATGATCTCAACGCAATGATCAAGACAATGAGGAAGGACCTGGAGAGGATGATCAACAAAGTGAAAGTTGAGAAGGACATTTGGTTTTTAGTATGCTAGATGGAGAGACATAGGAACACGAATTGTTTGAAAAAGCATATTGCAACATTCGTGAAGTCAATGGACATGCGATTGCAAAATGTTCATTTGACCTATGAAATGTAAGGCACAAGAAGTTGATGGTGCAGAAGGAGAAAGAAGAAAAACCCACCACTTCCAAAAGCAAGCAAGAAGCAACAAGTAGTAGTTATCGGAACAATTGCCAGGGGAGGAGACAATCGCAATCAAGGAATCCAACTAGTGGATGCAACAGTGAAGGCCAACTGCAATATGATTAGAATGGCAAGCCAATCATTTAGTGTCAATGATTTCAAGAGTGATGACACTTCACATGCAATTGCACAAACACACCAACTAGCATAAGTGGGAACAAGATGGCAATGATGTGCCAATGGTGCAGACCTGGAAATTGTAAGGAAGTGAATTTTCCAAACAAGGTGAGAATGAGCAAATCACAAAATGTCAATTTCATTGACATTGAAGAACCTCAGGTAGACCAACAAAAGTACAAAGAAAAACACATGTTGGTGGTGACACAAGCACAAGCGAAGAAGATGGGGCAATACCTAAATCCTACTAAGGAAAAGCATAAATGGCAAGAGGCACGTTTTCAACTTGAAGAAGAAATGCGAAAGACCAGTGATGAAAGGAAGAAATTGAAGGAACCCATCACAGTTCAAGACGACATGTCAACAAAGCGGTTGGTAGCACAAATGTTGGACATGAACGTTGCAGTCAAAAAGTCCAATCTATTTTGTGAAGTACTAGAGATTTATGCGATGGTTAGAACATTGATGCAAATGAAAAAGACAGCAGCGACAAATTGCCAACTTACAGCAAGAAAATTTGCTAAGGATCAATACATAGACCCGATGGTGTTGATGATAGACGCCGAGAAGAAGCCAATGTTGGTCCATATTGAATTGCTCGATCATAAATTGACACAAAGCATTTGTAGACGAGAGTTCCAGCGTGAAAGTATTGCCTAAGAACACTTGGAAAGACTTGGGGGCAACATTTTGTGGTCTCCCAATTTCCAACTATATGGTGCAGATCAATACAACATCGAAAAGAAGAGTGTGCTAATTGCACAAAAAGTAAAGATCATCGACCAAATGCTCATTATGGACTTTGCAGTTATTGCCATGCAAAAACCAGCCTAATTTGCATTGTTGGGGCAAAGGTGGTTACGCAAGCAACATCAATCATAACAAGGAGAAGGACCAACTGGCATTCAAGAAAGGCCAACACAAATATGTCACAAATTTGAAGAACTAATCCATCAACAAGGAATTGGCAACGTCTGATGAGTCAAGCAAATCTTTGTCAGATGAAGAAGATCGAATGGACGAGAACCAAATGAAGGTGTCTTGGAGTTGAAAGAGTGCACAAAAGATTAATGGCATTCAAATAGCCGGTTAATCCATTGGCAGATGGAAGACTATGATGTCTTCCAACCAATCTGCATGTGTATAAGCATGGAGGACAAAGACTAAGATGATGGACTTCATAGCACAGATGAAGTACTCAAATGCAATCAAACTTCGAAACCAGCCATAAAGTCGAGGTGGAGGAAAATGTCTTTCCCACAGAACATTGTGGAATATAGTGTCGAAGACGTGCATATTGATGAAAGGCCAACACTTTCCTTTGAGGTGGCAAGAGTGGCGGAAGAACCCAACACCATCAAGTACGAAGGTCCGAAGATGGTGTAGGTAAAACCTCGGTGAGGGTGATGAAGAGAAGATGATCCATTACGAAGATGAGTGGGACCTAATTTTAAAGTGGCAACTTTTAAAATATTCATGTAATACAAGGAGGCCTTTGCATGGACATACAAAGATCTGCAAGGGATTCCACCTGAACCGTGCGTACATTGAATTTAGTTGATTCTAGGCGCACAACCTATGAGGAGAAAGCCATACAAAATGAATCTGAAGTATGTGGCCTTAGTCAACACGAAGATCAAGAAGTTGTTGGATGTGTGCATAATCTTCAAAGTGATAGTGCACCGGTTGAAATAGCATCTATGACAACACAAAACATAACACCAACTTCATCAATGCCGGAAGGGAGTAAAGGAGGAAAAGGGAAACAGCCTGAATCAAAGCACATATGTTCGCAAAGGGGATAGAACAGTCAACAGCCAGCAGATGAACCAGACAAAGGAAAGGAGAAGGCGAACACTACAGAAAAGCAAGCCGGTGCAGAAGGAGACAAGGAGGCTGGGTACTTGTGCTATAAGAGTGAAAGAATGTTTGCGTTTTGGAGACAAGTGCCCATGTGGTAGTTAGGCCCCTAATTGGTTGTTAAGTTGCTTGTTTCAATTTCAGAATAGTTTCCTCTGATGTCTTAATTTTTTAATATCCTTTTATTGTCGGTTATTTACAGGGCATGCTCTAGACAAATGATCCTGCTGACGACATATTCGACAGCTGAAGGGAATATGCCCATAATCTAAATGTTGCTTCCAGATTGATTCTACCAACATAAGGAGTATTTGTTCTAGCAAATGCTTTTCTATATTTAAGTTCATGCAATACCTAGCATATCTCACAACAGCTTGAATAGATACAAATTTGAATATATTAGAAAGTTTGCACTTAGGTCCATTACATACAATAAATAATGTAAAATTATTGAATTGTATCAACATGTCTATGATATATCATGAAACTCCTATGCTATTATTATCAAATGCTTGTATGAAGATAAGCTCAGTTTATGAACCTAACTTGTAAGATTGTGTAGTTCAAGTTCCTTGATGGTCCCCACAAAATTGGACTATGCACATATAAAACAAATTTGTTAAGGACTAAATTTCGAGTAGATTCTTATATTAGGGACTCTTTTTTAAAAAAAAAAAAAAGGAAAAAACAAGATTTTACTTGATGCATTAATATGCTTGTAATCTTTTCATTTAAAATGACTTTAATGGATGATTTACGTCTTATGGCATCCAAAACCGTAAAGAACATATTCCATTCTATAAGTCGACAAGATAGACTGTCCTCTCTAAGTTTATTTTATCAATTCAAGGAAGCAAACTTTCTAAGATTTGATGCCAAACTCTTACCAAGATAGAGCATGAGGGTTTACCTTGTAATCAATAATACATTACATTTGATTGCATGTAATCGAGAATTTGTATAAAGTTCAGCTGATCGAAGCATTTTAAACTTCCACAATAAGGATTGTCTGGGAATTATTTTTGCCAATGTCTGCAAACAAAAGAATGAATAGATAGTGAAGATACACTCGGTAAAAGAGAAACTAGATTCAAAACGAAAGGAATACAATGGTACCAAAAACAGAGTATAAATAAAAATGATTTCTCCAGAATGATTATAGATGGAATAGACTATCCTTAAAATTAGAGTGCACAAACCTAGTGTAATAATGAGTACTTCCAAGCTTCAAGTTCATGAAGATGATAAAAGCCAAAAAAAACACGACTTAATATCTGCTTAAACATTATTCATCTTGGTAAATAAAGAAAAGAAAAGTAGAACTATTATGGCCCTGACCAGGCCTAAAGTAATCAACTATATCTTAGAATTGTGAAAGAAGATTACTAATAAAAAGGAATAGACACCCTATTGGATATTTAGAAATTTACAAGAAAAACTAGAGAGGAGACACAATGAAATATGAGAAGAAAGAAGTTGCATAACTAGAAAACAATAGGCTTCAGATCTGTGGTACATTTGTGGAGTTTCATCCATCAACTGAAATTTGAAACTGCCTTCTAATAGCCAAAAGACCTAACTGTGAACCACCTGATGCCCACTCCATTAATGGTGATCTGATGTACAACATGAACTCTATGTCTAAACTTGATGAAATTATTTGTGTAAGAGGCTGTGAGAATGTTTAATCTTCATTCTTGAATGGAACAATATTCTAATAAATGTCTCCATTTTTGCCAAGCTATTGAATGAAATGACAGTGACCATGTATATGATTCGCAGGAGCATGAAACACAAGATTTTTGGTCATTTTTCACTGCACTTCTGTTATCGCAAGGAAGCTTTTTAAAATCCAACCAAGTTATCTATAAATCAGCAGGCAATCTGCTCAACCATACAGCTTCCCATCCTACCAGAGCAGCAGTCGTGTACTTTGCTTTTATGGAAGAAAGATTTGTTCCCATGGTGCCACATATCTCTTGTGGATTTCTTAATTTCTACAAAGCCTGCCAATCAGCATCCATGTATCCAACAAGCTAAAAACTATGAATCCTCACATACCAAATACCAAAAATCTGTTGTACCTTAAAATATCTCAAAATTGGTTTTGCTGCTTTCTACTGATCAATCTTTTCTTGCATTGATAAATTTGGAAATGTATCTCACAACATTGATATTGGGCTTCGTAGCTATAAGATATATTAGATTGTCCATGAACATTGTAACAAATCATAAATCACCTTGAGTGATGTGATCCTCTACATCTTACTTGTGGAACATACCACTAAGGCATAAAGATCATTTTGTACAAGGCTACATATAAGTGAAGAGAATCAACAATGGGGCTTTCTTGTGTAAAACAATTATTAGTGTCTTTTCTCTCCTGTTGATGCTCTCTTTTCTTTTTATGATGTGAGTTGCTATGATGATATAATGATGCAAGTATGCATCTTTACCATTCAATTTTGTACATATTTATTTGATACTAGAGATTACAATATTGTCACTAATCTAAAATTGTTCGTGGTCTAAGTATAGATAGATCCTTTGTTGACTTGACTATAAAATCTAGCAAAGGAGAACACATCCACCAAAGGTAGAAAATGATTTATTCTTCTTTCTTGGTTGCAATCAGTAGGGATATTCTTCACTTAGACAGACCTTTAAGGAAGGAAAGAACTTTCTCCCCTCATAAGGCAGTTTTGGAGAATATATAGGACCACAAATGGCCTTTCCTTGGTCATGGAATGAGGATACTGCATGTAATTTTCTTCATAAAGAGATGTGTTTGAAGATGTGGCGTCATGGGTCTGCTGCACATGGAGTTACGTGTCATTTAAGGACAAGACAGTAGTAATGGTGATAGTAGGTCTATCATTAAGATGGATTGTGGATACATGAAAAATAAGTCTATGTGGTATTTCCACTCATGACTATTACATGATAGCATCTACGTTGAAGCTTCAGAGATTGCCACCTTGTTGGGACTTCATCTAGTATAAAGCAAAATTTGACAACATTTTTTAATATATTTAAGTGCTCTTAATGAAAAAATTGTATGGGTTGTCATTAAATGGTCAGAGATCTTTGATTCTATCACCAAAATTTCAAAGTTCCAACACAGATCAATGTTCCATGAAATTGGACATGGTCAAAAATCTTATGCAGCATGTTTGTCCATAAATGAAATGAAATGAAATATTATTAATGTCCGCGGTGGGCCAAAATAAGACCCAAGGGACTATAAGAAGTACAATAATGACTGCCAGCTAGCAGGCTAAAAAGCCCAACAAAGAAAAGAACTAAGAAAAATACAAGATCAAACCCGACAAACGGGCCAAAGAGAAAGGGAAAAGAAAAGAAAAGGGAGAGCAGAGGGGGGGAGGGCTGCAGTCCAACAGAGAGAAGTGCATGCCAAGAAGAACGGAGAGAGAGGAGGGGGGAGGGAGCAGCCCAAGAGGGGCAAGCTCCGAGAATCCCCCAAAAACTAATCTCTCCTAATAGTCGAGGCCGAAGTACCGGAGCTGAAGAAGTCCATGATATGTCTCTGCCCATTGCTAGTTCGGAACCCTGACAAACTGTTGGTGCACTGAGTGACCCTGCTTCTGTTCAAACTGGATGGTGTGGGGCGTTTCCGGTCGAAGTCACCTGGTCCGTCGGAGTTGGTGGAGTTGGTGATCCAAATAGGATCTGAGTCATGGTGTAGAATCATAGATGGAAGAACCCTATAGTGTGAGTTGTCTAAAATATTTTTGACGTATGTGGGGTACTACCACAGATCCATCAACAATTTTGCAAAAACTTCACACCCGCTTGAACTCCTCAAACAAAAAGGTTTTCCATTTCAATGGATGCAAGAACACAAAGGTCTTTCAAGGGCTAAAGGCCCATCAACTGATAAGTGCACCAACCTTAGTCTACCCAGATTGGAAGGAGTTCCATGTACATTAGATGCATCTAATTTTTCTATTAGATGTACACTGATCCAAGAAGGAATCCATGGGTCAGATCACCCAATGTAGTTTGTGAATTCATTGATGTCATGAGCTGAGAAGAATTATAGCACAATGGAATATGCAGGGTTAGGGATGCTATATGCATTTCAAAAGTTCAAGCACTACTCACTGGCCAATCCCTTTACATTTTATGTGGAAAACGAAGAATTATTGTATTTGATCAACAAGTTTGTGATACACAGTCAACTCAGCATACGCTTGCTGTTGCAGGGATTCATGTTGAAGATAGGGCTCAGATTTGGTAAAAGCCATGTACCGACTCTCAAGGATTCAATTAGAAGAGCCTATAAACGGAGTATGATATAACTTTCTAACTGCACAATTGTTTCATATGGTGGTTTTATCATGATATGGGTGCATTTGCAACTTTTTGTTGACAAGGTCCTTACATAAGGATATGATGACCATGTAAAAGAAGATATTGTTTCAGTCGGGACCATTTCAGTTATTTGTAGCAATTCCAAATATGGGAAATTATGTGTAGGAATGCCAAGAGTCAAAGAGACCATTCAGAAAACATGGGAAATGATGACACATTGGTAGCAATAGCATTATTAAAAACCATTTAAAACTAAACTTGTGGAGCTATGCGAACAATGGTGAACGTGTCTCTCCCAAATAGCAACCTAGAGAGGCTCCAAGAATCAATGGAGAAATTCCAAGTGTCTTGCCCGCTGCTTATACTCATCCTCTGCATTAAAGTGGGAAGAAAGGATGCTCTACTAGCTTATGACCTCTACTTTTGATTAAGGTCCCTCTATGTAGCTAGTCTGTAGTAAACAATCATATATCTTATAGTTATTGAATTCAAAGACCAAAACAGTTGTGTAACATTCATTACTAGCTTCTTGCCTAACATAGATGCACTGGTTTATGGTGATTCCTATTCCATGTCTGCTCTTTAAACATAATTAAGAATTGTCTACAGGTCAAAGCTAAATGCACAAAATAATATAAATTTTGTATATTTTTGTAAGATCAAAGAAAGCCTTTCCTAAAATTCATACAATTGTAATGGAGATTCTTTACCCTTTCTGCTGATGGTGGGCTCAAGCTGTGATTAGCCAAACTCATGAAAATTAGGTCATCTGCACCATAAGGGGAAAAAAATCATAACCAAAAAAAGTTGCTAAAAGAAAGAATGTAGCACTATCAAATTTAATTATTTTTTATATTGACTACTATTAAGAGAAAGTTAACGCTTTTATCTACCATCCTTGTCTAGTGTCATTGTTCATCCACATACTTGTGTGTGTCTAGGCAAAAACCTAGGTGCAACAAATGAAACGTAATTGATGAATGTCATGTGCTAGTGACGGAAATATAAGATTGTAACCAATGCAGACATGGTAGAAAAGTTGAGAATCCTTACATCTTGGACTTCTTCCATAGTTTTCTTAAGAGCACAACGTGAAGCACTACCATCCAATAACATGTGTTAAGACTAATATTTCTGAAAAATGTTTTGGATGGAACTTATTTCAGGAAATTTAGGAAGCACACCTAACCAGTATTGATTCCTAGACTAGATTTTAAATCAACAGCATATAAATATAAATCCTGGTATAAGGGCCTTACAATGGAATTTACAATTAATGAACATACATTCTCAAGTTTTTTATTTTTAATGTATTGCATGAAAAAGTGCATGCAATTAAGAAGGTAATTTCAAAAATAATGTTTTTAATAACAGCTTTGACAAAAATATTCCTTTTCAAAACAATTTTTTAAGCATGAAACAAATCAAGAAACTGAGCAGAAGAGTAAACATACTAGTTGACATAAGTGAGCAACTATTTCTATGCAACAAGTTCAACCATATATCATCAAGAGAAAAAACCAAACCAGATGTAACCCCAATGGCAAAAGAAGCATTTATTTGCAATTCTCATGACAAGAAAGCTTCTAGCTGCAAGAGAAGCAAAGGACATTAAATAGGACTTGGAAGCGTGTAAAGTGGATTATATTTGTCGTAAGTTTTGTTGCAGCCTTTCTAAAGTTGGTTGCATCTGTGCAAATCCAATTACAACATTTTTTATCCAATTGCAATGTTGAGAAAGCTAATTGAAACTTTTTGTGACTGTATTTAGCAGAATCCAATTACAATAGAGATAACTCTGTATCAAATGTTACAACTTAACAGTATATTATAATATTTTAGGTTTTAATGCCTTATCTTGGACAGGAGAAAGTGGTCAATCAAATACTAGCTGATTCAGCACATCATGCATTTAAAATAATATTAAAACTTGTGGGTCTTTGAATGGCAACCTGCAAACTGACTTAAATAAAAGCACAGCTGCTTACATTGCCACAGTGTGACATGGAAAGTATGTGAAGGGAATCTACCTGAATCAACAGGGTAGGACAAGAATATCATGAATAGAATTTCTGCTTCGGTTATGTATATGAACAAAGGTCAGAGGACATGAGAAATTCTTGGTTTTCAATTACTGGAAAGAAAGAAACTTTATTATTGCCCATGAATGACCAAAAGCAGGTCAATGGGACTCAAAGACTGCACTTGGTTACAATATCCTAGAAGACCTAAAGATAGTGCTCCAAAAGAATAGATTACAAACACCTTGTAATGGGTTTCCATCCATCATGTGGTACACTTACATCTCAAACATGGTACAAATATAATACAAGCATAATACAAACATCACACAGTCAAGCACAAACTATCATGTGAGATCAGTTGTCAAGAACATGTGGATCATGAGATGGACTAGGCTGGATCCTAGGACCTGTCCCACCATCCAACAAAGAAAGAAATTGTCTTCATGTCCACAAGTACCCAAAGTAGGTCATGTAGACAGACGAGTTGGTCCATCGAATGAGTCGCCTTATGAGTGATGCCATGTGCATGAGTTTCATTGTACACAGATTCTTGTGCATAATTTATCATGTGTTCATTCCATGTGTGATGTATTAAAATAGCATATATTGTTTTATTGAGTGCTTTTAATGTCTTACATGTCTTCAGGTAGTTAGGTAGTTGAGCAGGCATAATGGTTGCCATCTGTCGAACTTCTATAATAAGTATGCACATTCCATCTACCTTGGTCGAAGAATGTAGTCATTAGGCTGTTGTATATGTCATCATGTGTATGCTCAACCAGGCTATTACAGATGTATTGTAGATAGCTGAAATCATGGTATATATTGATGCTATATTTGTGTTCATATAATTGTGAGTCTATTTGTATTGCAGTCTTCCATTGCATAATATAAATTATTATTGCAGCTTACTTTTTGTTATAATCTACTGTATTGTATTTGTGTGTTCTTATATTTTCAAGAGGTATTATATTTGTTTGTGAGTCCTTGGGATACATAATGCATAAGAGATTTAACTCAACATTTTGGTACAACTTACATGTCCTGTCATCAAGAACGAAAAAATTAAGAATGATAAGCATTTTCTTGGCAGACAATGTTCTCGCCTTGGTGGTCAAGTTCACAAAGATCAATGCCATAAACCAATAATTAGATGAATAAAGGAGTTATAGAGAATTAGTTGAATCAAACACCTACAAATTGGATAAATTCAAGCGCACGTAGAAAATAGAGGACCGTGGCTGGGACCATAGGGTAGCTAAAGGGTCTGAATTTCTACGGAGATAGAAAGGAGAATCCAGTCAAACATTGTAGGGAAGAAGTCAACATCTAGAGTGTAAATGGATGAATGTTGAAGAGATGTTGATGTAAAAAATTTCATGTTATTTGCATGTGTAGTAGTATAAGAGGCATATAGAATGTAGGCGGCAAATATGCTTCCCAAAAGAAGAAGAAATGAAAAGTTGTATAGAAATTGTTTTGCAATTTTGACAAGTTTTGTTTGTAATTTTGACAAAATGAAATGTGAGATGAAATGCATATCAAATTAAATGTAAATGAATTCAAATGTAATTAAAGTCCAAATTAAATGAATTGAAATTAGGATGAAATTAGAGTTTAATAAATTAACTTAGAACTTTAGAAAAAGTAAAATTAATGGAGGCACGTTCGAAGGTTACAGGGTGGCAGTTGCGAATAATGCGTTGTCCCGACAACAGGTTGGAACAGCCCAGGGTAGGCTTCATAAGGCCCCCCTTCCTTCATTTTTTGGTTAATCATGCAAAGAGTGATAGCGTAGCCTATTGATGTCCATTGCGGGTTGTTGAGAGGAGTACGCATACAGGTTGGATATGTCATTGCAGTAGATGGAAGATGATGCCAGTTGTGATGATTGATGTTATCTGAAAAGCCATTGTTATTCTTGGCTAGAGTAGCCACTATAATTGTATTAACATCTTGCTGTGGCTGCAGTGAGCCAGTAATATAATACAGCCATTTTTATCTTTGCAATCTTATTAACGCATGTGTATGCCTGTTAGTCCGTTACCTGTTGCGTCCCATTTTGTCATGCAAAGTATATGTAATAGTGTTGAGATGAATAGTACAGTTAGTTTTGCATTGTAGTAGGATTAGAGTGATTCAAAGTTGCAGCAGGGAATAAAGGATTGCAGCAGACCATACAACTGATTACAGCAACAAGCAAGTTAGCAATTTCTGTAGTTGCAGATCGTACAATGATGGAATTGTACAAGGGAACACAGAGGAGTGTTGCCCACATTGTAGCTGCTAGTGAAGTGTGACATTGTGTATGACATCGTACAAGTCACCATCGTACGATTGAGACGAATAATCATTATCCTATACTGCATCCTATGATAGATAGATCGAATGATGAGACTAACGCATACATTACAGAGATCATACAAGAAGTTGCATCATACAACTGATTGAGTTGTACATCCAGAAGGATCTATGATAGACTCATCATACAACGACGTGTATTGTACAACAGGGTAGGTTGTACAGTTAGCAATCATTTAGTTAAGATCGTACAAGTTAGTGTTATGTTGAACGATGGTATTTTCAGTTTCACGACTGCAGCATCGTTTAGTTCCTTAACCTGTCACCACCCCCTTCTGGGAATACCGCCACTTGTGCTACATTTGGCACCATTGCCGTTGCCAAAGCGAGAAGGGTTATTTTCAGGATACTATAGGAGGTTTATCAGGAATTTTGCCCATGTGTCCTACCCATTGGACTCATTGACAAAGAAAAATGTTCCATTCAGGTGGACAGAGGAACATCAAGGAGCCTTCAAGGAGTTGACGGCAAAGTTGGTGTATCGTCCCATTCTAGTATTTCCAAAATGGGACAAGGAATTTCATGTCCACAGACGCATCCAATTTTGTGTTTGGGTGCACATTGGCCCAAGGACAATTTAGGCTAGATTACCCTATTTAATTTGCAAGTCGATTACTATCAAGGGCAAAAAGAAACTACAACACGACGGAGCAAGAGGCTTTGGGAATGGTATATGCAATGCAGAAGTGCATGCACTATTTGTTGGCCAACCCATTTGCCTTCTACGTTGACCATCAAGCTCTGTTGTATTTAATCAATAAACCAGTTATACACGGACGAGTTAGCAGGTGGCTCATCACGTTGCAGGAATTCGTGTTTCGGGTAGTGGTCAAACCCAGAAAGAAACACGTGATAGCGGATCAATTATCAAGGATTCGCTCAAGGGAGCTTGCAGGAGCAAGAGTGTCGGATGAGTTTCTTGATGCTAAATTCTTTACAATAAGCACTATATCATCATGGGATAAGTTAATAGGAGAATACTTATCCACAAGGGAGTTGCCTAAGGAGATGCCAACAGCAAAAAAGAGGAATGTAATTATGAAGTAAGCACCTTTCCAATTGATAGCAAGATTACTGTACAAGATGGGCCCAGATGGAATATTGAGAAGATGTGTAATGGAAGTAAAGGTAACACTAAAAGAAGTTCATGAGGGACTGGCTGGAGGGCATATGGGGCCAAATATGACCACAAGGAAGGTACTTCTAGCAGGGCTATGGTGGTCGACCCTCTATCATGATGCAAAAAAAATATGTACAAGCATGTGATACATGTCAACGATCCGGTAAGCCATTACGTTGAGACTTAATGCCATTACACCTTCCCAACCTCAGGAATTATTTGAGAGATAGGGCTTGGATTTTGTGGGTCCTGTTGGTCACAAATATGCCACAGGAAAGGATTTTGTACGTGTACGCGCCCTAGACCTGGACCAACATTGAAAGGCCGGAGGGAAGAGATGCCCTCCGTGCCAATCTCCGGAGAAGGCCGGCTCCTGTACTAAACTATTTAGGGTTTTAAGCTAAGAGTGCAGGAAAGAGATAAAAAGAGAAAGGGTGCAGGAAAGAGATAAAAAAGAGTAAAGGTGCTGGAAAGAGATAAAAAGAGTAAGGGTGCAGGAAAGAAATTAAATAGCTGGGTATTGTGGTGGGAAAGAACCAGCAACACGATCACTAACTGAAAGCTTGAAGTAGCAGCAATAAATACCAAGAATAATGCATAAATAAATACCACGCAAAGTTCCCTATGTATCCTCTGGAAGAGTTCCAGGATTCAACTATTCTCCCACGCCTAAATCCAGATTTCAGAATTATAGCAATTAGGAAAATATGTGAATGTAACAGAAACCACTAACCACAGGCGGCATAAAAGGAGTTTAACGCAATATTGTCTCCCCTATGTATCCTTCAGGAGAATTCCAGGGTTCTGTCCCCAATTACACACCTAAACTCAGGATTCAGAATTGCAGTATACAAATGAAGACAGAATAGCAGAAATAATCACGGAAGGCAGCATACAAGGAAGAAATGAAGCCCAAAGTCTTTAATATCGATTGCAGAAATCAAGTTACAGCAGCTTTCTAGCAAAAGTTCCCCCCCTTTTCTCATTACAATACTAGGGTTTTTATAGAGGACCCGACCCTCTGAGCCATTAATGCGCTGGATTTGGAAGTACGCCCCTGGCAGTTACAAAAATCTGCGCCCGTCCCCTTCTGTGACTTGAGGTTTCACATCCATTTCCACAATTAGCAACCATGGCCGCATCAGCCGGGGAAATCTGCATTTATGAGCCGTTTGACTTGTCCTGGGCCGCTTCGGGTGAGGTGCTCGAGTGGATGCACAAGTTGCCCTTGCCCTTCTCTGCGGCTGATAACTTGTATCCTATTGCTACAAATGGGCACCGGGTCTTTTGGGCCAAAAAAAATGCATTTATGAAACACTCAATTGCCTTGGATAAATACCCGGCCTTGGAATGTGTGCTTTTCGGGAGAAGCACCGTCGTCAGAAAAGGTTCCGGAGAAGCCTCGTTGAGAAATTGGCCCGAACTGGCAGTTCGCTGGATTTTTGGCCGACTTGGCCGACTTTGGGATTCTGGCCGACGTTGGGATTCGCGGCCGACATTGGGATTCTGGCCGACGTGAGCTTCGCGGCCGACTTTGCATTTTTGGCCGACGTTGGACGCTTTGGCCGACATGAACTTCGGGGCCGACATTGCACTTCGGGGGCCGACGCGGAGGTTCGCGGCGAAGTGGAGTTTTCTGGCCGACTTGGCCGACTTGGCCGACGTGGAGCTTCGGGGCCGACATGAACTTCGGGGCCGACATTGCACTTCGGGGGCCGACGCGGAGGTTCGCGGCGAAGTGGAGTTTTCTGGCCGACTTGGCTGACTTGGCCGACTTGGCCGACGTGGAGCTTCGGGGCCGACGTTGCACTTCGGGGGCCGACGCGGAGGTTCGCGGCGAAGTGGAGTTTTCTGGCCGACTTAGACATTTTGGCCGACTTGAAGCTTCGCTGGCCGACATAGCACTTCGCTGGAAATCTGCGCTTCGGGGGCTGACATGGAGCTTCGGGAGCGAAGTGAACCTTTTGGCCGACGTAGAGCGCTTTGGCCGACATTGAAGCTTCGCTGAAGTGGAGGCCCGAAGTGGCAGTTCGGCCAAATTCTGGGCGAAGTGCCCCTCATGCCTTAGAGATTTTTCTGCCAACTAGATGGAGGTTCGCTAAAACTGTGGCCGAAGTGAATGCTTCGCTAAGATTCTAGCGAAGTGACCCCGCTGACTTAGAAAATCCCGGCAACTTACAATCACAGCTTCGCAACTTTTCTGCCCGAAGTAGGTGCTTTGGTAGCTTCGCAAGCGAAGCTCCTTCCATGCCTTAGAAATTTTCCGAGCTCGAACTTAGGCTTTCCTGTCCCTTCTTTGCGAAGCTGCCCCTTTCCTTCTTTTTGTTCAGCGAAGCTTCTTATCTTACCCTGTTTTGCTGGCGAAGTGACCTGCCAGCCTTAAACTTTTTTCATCGTCGGGACGAGGAGGTTCGCCGGAGTTGGGGCCGAAGTGGATGCTTCGCCAGGCTCAAGCCCGAAGTGGCAACTTCGGCAGCGTTCTGGGCGAAGTGCCCCTCATGCCTTAGAATTTTTTTCGAGCCCGAAGTGGACTTTTGCTGGATGTACTTCCCGGGGCCATAACTTTTGATCCGCTGACCCGATCACCTATTGTAATATATCGCCGGAAAGCTTGCGAAAAGATCTGCAATAATGAGACATCAAAAGATCAATTCGTCCACTTTATCATCCTCTTTTAGGGCCCGCGAAAATGCCAACGCTTCTGCGTGTGATTTGCCGATTTAAAGCTCCATACTTAGGCAAAATTTTGTCAAAAAATTTAATGTGGCAAAAATGCCAACAGGTCCCTTAAGGACAAGTCAAAGGAGGAAGTGTCGATATATTATAGTAGTAATTGAATACCTAACAAAGTGGGTAGAGGCAAGGGCACTGTCAGATAACTCAGCAAAACGTACATCTCAATTCTTGTATGAGCAAGTAATTACAAGACTTGGGATCCCACTACAATTGACAAGTGACAGAGGAGGTCACTTTGTGAATGATGTTATCATAAAGCTGACAATGGAATTCAAGATTTTGCATTTGTTGTCAAGTCCATATTACCCAAGAGCAAATGGGTAGGCAGAGGCGACGAACAAGATCTTGGTATCCACCCTCTACAAAACCTATGGAATTGAAGGAGTTGATTGGGAGGAAAAGTTGCCATCAGTCCTATGGGCATATAGGATGACTTTTAAGCCCACAACAAATCATACGCCATTCCAGTTGATGTATGGCCAAGAGGCAGTAGTGCTAGTAGAATTCTTGATACCCAATTTAAGGGTAGCGGTGGAAAACCGGCTAGGAGATCAAGAAAGCTTGGAAGAGAGGCTTGCAGCATTGATTCGACTATTTGAGAAGAGAGTTATGGCACAATGGGCAATAGAAGTAGCCTAGCATAGACGAAATTTGTGGCATGACAAGCACCTTATGAAGTTGGAATTGAAACGAGGTGACTTGGTCTTGAACTATAATGGCAAGAGAGAGATCAAGCCAGGCAAGTTGAAAACATTGTGGCTTGGCCCCTTCCGAGTAGTAGAAATGATGGAAAATGGTGCGATAAAGTTGCAAAAACTGGACAGGACAATGGTTCCCAAAACTGATATGGGTCCAAATTAAAGCCTTATAAAGTAAAAGCTCAATGTCTGTTTATTTCTATGGAAGAAATAGAGAGAACAAGAAGAGCTCCATGAACAACAAGTTTCAAGCCAAAGTAATCAAAGTCATCAACAGGACGAGGATGATATAGGGATGAGAAGCATGTTTGCAGAAGGGGAGGAAGCGCAACCAGTTATAGAACAACAAGAGTTAGCACCTCATCCCAAGGAAAGAAGAAGAGTACGAATGCATGTACGGTTTCCAGACTGAACGGAAGAGTATGAGCAGGATGTGCCTGTTCCTAAGGATGCACGACAAGTTCAAAACAAGGAACCGGTAGCAATAAACTTGATAGTTCAAGAAGGATCCGCACCTCAAGCGTTGGAGGAAGTACATCCTCAAATAGAACAATAGGAAGTACTACAACGCCCACATGGACGAAGCAACATAGGGTTGTATGTGCAATATCTAGATAGAATGGAGATATATGATCAAGAGATACCAACCCCCGAGGAAGGAGTTATGAATGAGTTGGCAGGATATAGCCCATTAGCTCAGATTGGGCTTATACAAAAAAAAATGTAGGAACAAAAGCAATAGCTACAAGAGGAGTATGAAACCTTGCTGACAAATAATGCGATATTGAGGGAGCAAATCATCCAAGAGGTGAATGATATTATACAAAGAATCGATGATTGACAGACTGCAAGACGACAAGAACTCAAATAGCAAGGAGGAGCTGAAGAGGGAACAAGACAAGAACAAGAGGCAAAACGTGAACAACGAGGAGAAGCTGAAGAGGGCGAAAGACAAGAAGAAATGCCCTAGGAGGAATCTATATATTAGGCACAATATCGGCTATCTAGGGAAGAAATTGCTGAGATATTGTGGAGGGATATTGAGGAAGCTCCAACATCGCCGAAAGAGATAGGAAGGAACTGGGTGACAGATTCAAGCAGTGATGGCGTTCCCCCAATTCAGAGACAAAGTAGCAATTTAAGTAGCAGTACTGACCTCTTGAGAAGATATTAGGAACCGCAAGTTCGTCCTTATGTACAAGAGTACGTAGATGCATGCAGACAATTGAGGAGGCAAAGAAGAGAAGTGCAAAGGCTAAGGAGACTCATGGAGGAAGCACCTGGATGGACCCTACAAAGAGAAGGCGAGGGGAACAATTCAAGTACAGATTTTGACTTCTCAACACAGTATAGAGAAGCACCACAGAGACGTTGGGAGGAAGAAAAATGGACCAGAAGGTTTTTGTGAGTAGATTGAATATTGAGAAGCTTAACACAATTATCAATGGTACACGAAATAGAGAAGGAAGATTGAGTAGATCACAGCTCCTGGAGAGAGAATTTTCCCCGAATAATGAAAATAGAGAGTCAATTAGATGACAGGAACAACAACAAGAAGGTAGCTTAAGCATCTTGGTGAGGCAACCAAGTCTTCGCGGGGACCTAAGGCAACCTGGCCAAGGGAGGAGTTCGATTGCTGTCCCTCCCAATGGCTTGAGAGGAAGGAATTTCCCTCCGGCTACCCCTAGGCTGTCCGGTCAACATAATGAGCCACAAGGACCCTTCATTGATCTAGTAAGAAACAATCAAGTTGGGCATGAACTTCAGGTTGAACCATTTGGACCGCTTTGAGGACCATGTTCAAACCGAAGAAGTCGTCCTTGACGACCGAGGAATTGGATGGATCTCGGACAGCCAAGAGTTGGGAGAGGGCTGCCCCAAGTTATAGAGATTCATCCACTAAATAGAGGAAGATCCATGGCATGAATGCGTGGCCATGGAAGAAATTGGCAAGGAAATGAAAGGGAGCAAGTTTGTGTAATGCAAGGATGAGTCTAGCAAGTTCGTGAAGGAGTTAGAAGAACTCGGTCGCCAAGTCTAAAAGTAGACTTAGCTCAAGGAAACCCAAGCAAGATCCGTACAAATGAAGAAGATAGTACGGCAGATCGTCGTACAAACGAACTAGGTATGGCAAGAAGCAGAATAGAGGACAGTTGTAAAACACAAATAGAGTGTATGATAAAGCATCGTATAGATCAGGAGCAGCAAAGGGACTATACGACAAGACGTCGTACAAGTGAAGCACAAGAAGAGGGTCATACGACAAGACATCGCACAAGTCAGGAGGATGATATGGATTTTACGACAAAGCACTGTACAAACCAAGATGGTGACAATAGTACAACAAGCTGTTGTACAAGTCCACGACAAGGCAATCATACAAGTTAGGTGGAAGATGATCGTACAAATCGTATTACGGGGAATGAAGAAGAAGTGGAGCTTCGCTGGCCGACATTGAGCTTCGGGGCCGAAGTGGAGTTTTTGGCCGAAGTGAAGCTTTTTGGGCCGTGCCTTAGCCAATTTTTCAGGCCCGAAGTGGGCTTTCGCTGGCCGACATAGGCATTTTGGCCGACGCTGAGGTTCGCGGCCGACATTGAGCTTCGGGGCCGACAGTGAGCTTCGGGGCCGAAGTTGAGTTTCGTTGGCCGACATTGAGCTTCGGGGCCGATGCTAAGGTTCGCAGCCGACAGTGAGCTTCGGGGCCAACAGCGAGCTTCGGGGCCGAAGTGGAGCTTTTTGGCCGAAGTGGGCATTTTGGCCGACGATGAGGTTCACGGCCGACATTGAGTTTTGGGGACGACAGTGAGCTTCGGGGCCGAAGTGGAGCTTCGCTGGCCGACATTAAGCTTCGGGGCCGAAGTGGAGCTTCGCTAGCCGACATTGAGCTTCGGGGCCGAAGTGGAGCTTTTTGGCCGAAGTGGGCACTTTTTGGCCGAAGTGAAGCTTTTTGGGCCGTGCCTTAGCCAATTTTTCAGGCCCGAAGTGGGCTTTCGCTGGCTCTGCTTCCCGGGGCCATAACTTTTGATCCGTTGACTCAATCGCCTATTGTAATATATCGCCGGAAAGCTTGCGAAAATATCTGCAATGACGAAATATCCAAAGATCATTTCATCCACTTTATCATCCCCGTTTAGGGCCCGCGAAAATGCCAACACCTCTGCATGTGCTTTGCCGATTTAAAGCTCCATACTTAGGCAAAATTTTGTCAAAAAATTTAATGTGGCAAAAATGCCAACATTCCTGGCGGCTCGCGGGGCATTTAGCTTGTCTGAATGCAGAGATCCTAGGCCTTTACCCATTGGGCAACAGAGTCATCCTCGTTGTCCTCTTCTGAGTGCTCATTGGTGGCAGTAAACTCCTCCAACTTCTTTGGGGCCTTTTCTTTCTTCTCAGCACTCCTCTTGCCCATTCTGGTTGTACAATTGCCCAAGCGCTTGATCTGAAAATGATAGCGCCTTATATGGCACTGAACTGCTATGCCAGGTGATGCTAAAAACGGTACCTGAAAACTGCTATCTCTTTTTCCCTTGGAGCGCTAAAAAGAAACACACACAAACTAAACTAAAAACATAAAACTTTACTTAAGCTCCTAAGCACCACTTAGTGCCCTCGACACTTTATTTACCAGTCGGGCTATTTACATTATTTACACAAAAGCTTGCGACATGATTGGCATGCCGCCACCACAAAATTAGCGTTGGACGCCTACCCAGTGAATCTGCAGTGTCCGGACCAGATCTGATTGTACTTCAGTTGATCTTTGAAGTCCGGTTGGCCTCCCAAAGTTTGCCAGGTTGCGAACAGGATGCAACGTGGCAGGCTATCATGGATACCAATACTCATACAGTTAGTAAATAATGTGGCAAAGAGATTGACCACATGGGAGCTTTCTTCGAGTACAGGTTGCGGTAATGGCTGGCCCCAATGTCCCCACTTTTGAAAGTTCGCTGGTTGTGGGATCTCGGGTACATGCTCCTCTATCAAGATCTCCGCAGAACCAGCCTCCCAAGAGGGTATGCTTGTCGAGTCTCGACCGAGTGCTTGCGTGCTATGCTCAAGGATACAAAAAGGGTGCAAAATTGTGTCCTCTTCGCACTCAAAGCTTGTCGTTAGACCCTTCTCTTCCTCTTGCAAGCTACCATATTATTCATTGCTTGAGCAGTGCTTGCATATTACCTTTGTTGGCCTTGGTCGGGATCCGCCTCTTGAGCTCGACACAACTACATTCCAGGCCTCTGCACAGTATGAGGGATCTGCCATGGTGAATACTGCGCGGGATAGACAGGAGCAGCAACTACCGGAGAAAGTGATGGAGTTTCTCCCCACCGTACCTTTCCTGATAGGAGTAGAAGTCGCTCCGCTTGTACTGCTTCCTCAAAGATTTGAGGGAATCTTTGTTCCCCAGATTGCAGTAGGAGGAGGCTGATGTCCGGGTGGAAATCCCGGACATAGAAGAGGTGAGCCTGGGCGGGTGTCGGCTGGATCTCCCCTGGGATTCTCTTCCAACTCCTACAAAATCGGACATTGAATTTTGTGATGCTCTCCAGAGGTGCTCTCGTGATGGTGGAGAGGTGCATCAAGAGTTGGAAGGGATCCTGAGAGCCATCAAATGTGCTGACTAGTGCCCCTGCCAAGTCCGCCCATGAACAAATGCTCTTACGCCCGAGCAGTCTGTACCACTGTAGCGCCCTTCCTTCCAAAGACAGGACCAAAATTCTGATCACGACGTCTTCGTGGGCTATGCCATGGAGGTTCGCTAGAGCAGCAACATCTTCAAGGTGTTCTCGAGCCATTCCCTTAGTGCCATTGTATTTCGTTAGGGTTTTCAGGGCACTTTTGGGAATCTCATGCCAACTTTGGAGATTCAGAGGGCCAGGATCATCCCAGCTAGGATAGCATACCTTTGCCATTATAGCAGTGGTCTGTAGAAATCACGGTTCTCGCCGCTAAGTCGAAGTTGTCAGGTGAACATTCTTTTCTCCGCTTGTGAGGTCAAGGTTGCTCACCAAACCTTGATTCCTTCGGGGTGTCTTTTTTCAGCTTAAAAGGCGCCTACGATCAAGAAATTTTGATCTTCAACTCAATCAGAGTCGCCAGGTGATTTTGCCAGATAAAGGCAAGCCAGAGGTTCACCAAACTCGGGCTCCCTTAAAATATGGAGACTGTTCGTCCCACCGGGCGTGCCAGAAATTGTTGGTCACGAATCTGCCCTAGGAAAGGATTTGGTTTGCATACGCGCCCTAGACCCGGACCAACCTTGAAATGCCGGAAGGAAGAGATGCCTTCCGTGCCAATCTCCGGAGAAGGCCGGCTCCTATACTACGCTACTTGGGGTTTTAGATTAGGGAACTGGAAAGAGATTGGGAAATTATAGAAAGAAATGTAGATTGCATAGCAGTAACAGTGGGGAAGAACAAGCAGCACAATCACCTTTCTATATCTAAACCAGCAGCTATCAACACGGAGAATGAAACAGAAACTACCACTGCGTTTACTTCCCTATGTATCCTTTAGAAAGATTCCAGGTTCATTTATCTTTTAGTGCTTAAATCCAGATATCAGAATTACAGCAATTAGAAAAATAAATGAAATTAGGACACAACCTACTTCCTCTTAGTTGCAGGAAAATCAGAAGTACACAATTAGATAGCAAACTTTATTAAGGGTAATAAAAATGTACATGAAGTTCAGAATACAAGGCCCTCATGTAACAACGTCGGCAATAGCCTTAAACTTTAGTTACAAATGGAGGCACTGGGCCACAGCACATGCTATGAACTGAGCGCTAGGTTCTGAACTGGAAACCAGTAAAAGAAGTTGTAGAGTTACCAGTTTCCCTATACCCACTTCTAATTGATAATAGTAAATACTAAATAGTGAATATTGGTGATTGTGTTTCCACTTGTGAAATATGAACTAAAGTTGTGTGAATGCACCAAACTTTTTTGTTTGCTTTCAAGTTTTGAATGAAGCAAAATATGATGATATATTATTCATTTGCATGGGTTGCAATATCATTTCCCAATAGGCCTTCTTATGTTCTTACAATTTTTATACTAGTCAATTTGCTTCAGCTGAAAAAGGCTTACAACTATTACAAAATTTATACAATGACATTTGTGAATGGAGAGTGATTGCTATGGATTAGGGTGAATTTACATAATTCACTTCTAAATAGGGTAGGATTCAACTTTAAATACAGAAACAATGAACATTTATGCAATAAATTATAGTCATTAATATTGCCATGACTAGAAACTGTGTTCAAATATAAATGAAATTTGCATGAGTAAAGAATAATACTCTCAGGATTGGACACTGAAAATGAAACAGAATTATGATATAGTAAAAAATGCTGCACAACTTTTGACAAGATAGATCTTTCTAAAAAACTGCAAACAGCAGGGGACATATCCTAGCAATTAGAAAACACCAAAGGGAAGCAAAAAAAACCCATTAAAAAGAAACAATATTTATGTTAACAAAGAGATGTCCACAACAGCTTTGCTAGAATTAATCATGTTTATATCCATATTTGATATGGTGCTATATATTTGCAGGAAGAGTCCCTCCCAAATCTGGCAAGCAACACAACAAAATTGAAAGGTCATATAGTGCATCATGCAAGGTTCATACAAGCCTACCCCTAATGTTTGTTGCCTTGAAAGGGAAATTTGAATATGAGTTATCAGTCAGAGCATCCAGTATTGAAAACCAAGGCTGGAGACGCGATCTGCTAAAACAAGTTGCTGTCTCAACCACCAAAATAAAATTATACATGAGATGTTAAAAAGTTGAAATCAATAATTGATGGGAAAAAACATTCTACCAAAAATAGCATACCAGGATTCACCAATATCAAAGTAAGATCTATATCAGGATTATGTGCAGCAACAGCCAAGGATAAAGATTTGAATTGTATGCATACCAGGATTCACCAATATCAAAGTAAGATCTATATCAGGATTATGTGCAGCAACAGCCAAGGCCAGGCATCCACCCAAACATTCTCCAACCAAATAAATTGGCCTTGAGGATGCCCCTCCACTCTCCAACTTTAGTGTTTCATTGACAAAAGTCAAAAGGCCTATCCATTAAACCCATTCAGATAAGGAAATTAATTAAACAAAAAGTTAATCCAAAACTTGCTTCATTAACAAGACTATTTCTTTTTTTAAATAAGTCAACGAGTTTACACAGGTTTTTATGAGGGGTCCTGGTCCCCTCATACTGAGAGGGGTTTGAACCTTGGACCTCTCAAAGAGAGGCCAAAGCCCTTACAACTACAGTAAGCTTGCAGCTCTGCCTCTCATTAACAAGACTATTTCAACATGCAAGATAGAATTCATCTATGGATCCATGATCATATTCAGGAGAATCACAAGTTTTCTGGCAACAAACCCCATTATCTTTCATAGAAATCAATAGTTTTAAGAGAGAACTGGTAAAATTGTTTGCTAGTTTCATGTGGATTTATAGAGGCAACCTTTGAACAAGAGAACAAATATCTCAAATATCTTGCAAAACTAATCTCTCCCACATATATTGACCCCATCTACAGAACAGTAACGAAAAACTATACGTTTTAATGCACTAATTCATTTCTTCTACTTACATTATGTGGAAGAAATCATGAAGCAATTCTGACTGGTTAAAACATTTCTGACACTGATAAAACCTCATCTCTATCACTATTTTTGAACTATGATATCTAGAGATCCTTGCTATATTTTAGCAGTCCTATGCAGATTATTAATGTGAAAGAGAAATGAAGGGATACAGAGAGAGTATCTCAATATTTTTTCCGCATCCATGTTCTACCTAGAAGACAAGCAGCAAATAAAAATATTATTTTCAACCAAGAAATGGAAAGATAATTCATACAGCAGATACTAGAATAATTCAAGATGTTGACCACAAGGCACTTTGTTAAACTTATTAAGTGTAGCAAAGTTAAAAATAATCCAAAAAGAACTTATTAAGTGTAGCAAAGTTAAACATAATCCAAAAAGGACTCCAGATAAAAGATGCCTAGATGACAAATGAACCTGTCTTAGACTCTTGAACAATTTCTTGCACCAAATTCATTGCTAAGGAATGGCAAAAAGAATTGAGGATGCTTATGCTTTTGATCAATTCAGTTAAGAAAATTAAACTAAAGTGAAAGAAAGGAGAGAATTGTACCCTACGTGCATAAACACTTCAAAATCCCTTTTAACTTTTTCACTGAAGGTCAAAGCAAGAAACGAGGTCATTTAAACACTTCAAAATCCCTTTTAACTCTCTCACTGAAGGTCAAAGCAAGAAAGGATGTTATTTAATCTATCTCTCTCTCTCACACAGTCACACACACATTTTGAATGCTAGACAAAAATCATTTCAGTACCAAGTTTGAATCAATTGGCTGATTGAAATGTTTACAGTTAAGACATGATTCTTCAGTGATAGATGCCCAATAGGAATCAATGGTGATAATAGTGCCATGTGAATGGGTTTTATTATCCAAGTTTAAATTTTAAATATTACTTCACCTACCATAACAAGCATAATTTTCATAATTTCTCTCATGTTTTTTATCCCTTATATTCACTTTCATATAACTTATTTTTCTGCCTACAGTAGACCTATTGTCTTGATTCAGACAATACATATGCTCATTTATATTCCAGATTTATAGAAAAAATATACATGAGCAATTAGTACCTTCAAAGGAAGTGCGATCCATTGCTGGGATATGAAGACATCGAACCTCAAACAGTCTGTATCATTAAAATAATCATATTGCAAATTCTCAGTATTGCCAGACAGACAATATTTCACAGACAGAGATATTTAATTCAGTTTAATTAGATGTTGGAAATATAATATTTATTGGTGACTTACTCTCCAAGACACTGATGATGTAAGCTCATTCCCAAACCAGTTCCATCCAGACCTGCCAATTTACAGATGTGTTACAAAATGCAAAGCAAAAATATCCCTTCCTTACAAATTCTAGTTGAGATATTCCTTCATCAAACTTTCACAAAAGAAATGGTTCCAAATTTTGTCACACTTGCTTTAACAATTGTTCAAATCTTGTGATAGAAGTATTAACTCCAAAAGCTCCTTTCCTAATAAGCAAAACTGTATTTTTATTGCACATGTACAATGGTAAAATGAGTCTACCAGAACCTGCTTAATTCAAGGATTTCTTTTTTTATATCATATCAGTTGTAAATGAAACATTCAACTGACTCTGTCCAAGCACAGTTAATGTAACGAAATAATTGCTTTCTGAAAAAGGGCTGTAGTAGTGAGTGAAACATGAGCCATTTTCTGAAATTGCACTGAACAGCTGCATAGGGTTCAATTGGTCTTCTGATTATCAGACACAAAGGCTTGATTTGGAAGTGCCTTTATTACAAGCAGAAAAGGAAGTTAATCAGCTTAGCTGGTGACCTTGTCATTATTAGCCATTAGGTGTCTAGACTAACAGTGGGGCACATAAAAATATTGTTTTTTTGCATGACAAACTTTAATATTCCTTTATCCTTAATTGGACAGGCTTGATCCAAAGTCAAATCGTTTCTGGAATGAAAGAGACAATCCCAGTGTTCAGGGGCAAACAGCAAACTTTGGCCATTACATCTAATATCCTTAATCTGCCCATTTGAAGTTAGGATGCCAGGTAACCTGACTTTCAATGTCTATACGCCTCAATAACTCATGCACTGCTTTCGAATACAAAGAATCCCAATTCCCAACCATGTGACTATCTCAAGGGAACTAGTGCACCCACTCTACACTAACAAAGAGGCTGTACATATGCACAATAGTACAAGAGATTTAACAGAAGGCATCCAAGTCATTCACTGCATCATGAATGAGTTTTATCAGTAGCTCTAGCATAGAAGTCTTTTAATTTTTTTCATTGTATAGCAGACTTCATGCTTAGCTACAGTTGTATGTGCCTGTGTGCCAACATATTGAATTTGCAGAAGCCCAATAGTAGTTCCACTGCCCATGGAAATAGCCAACATATAAAACTTTCATGAAGAACTCCCACAAGGGACTTCTACTTTTTTGAGTTGACAAATCTGTAATTAAAGCAAGCCTTCTCTCAAAACACACAGATTTTCAACTAATAGATTATAAACATTTACCAATTTCTTTGAGCAAATACTTCATCATGCAATGCAAACCTTCTTGGTTGGTACCCAAAGCCTCAATGGTGAGACTATTTGGCTTTTACCATCTAAAGGGCTGGGGTGATTCCTTCTGTAACCAAGTGTAATCCCTGGGTCACTGGAGATGACCAATATGTACCCCTTGTTGAAGATTCTCTCCCTAGCTAAGATTTAAACTCGGGCTTCCTAATAAGTTTGAGTTCTAAACCTCACCAGCTCAATGTCAAACAGAATAAGTTGCATTTCCAAACTCGAGAAGCCTCTGGAAGTGATTTTGGGAATTCTCTCAATCACCCTAATTTCAAGATGCCAGCTTTTGGCAGGAGATGCCTCCCAAACCACACGAGAAAATGGACCCTCAACATCTGCCAATATGCATTGGAACACTGCGCCTCGTCAATGCAATCTCAATTAACAACATCCCTAAATGATCAGAAGTCAATAGTTCTTTGCATTTGGCCTAAGCAACTGCTACCCAAAATATTTCAACGCTGCTCGTGCAGACTAGTTAGATTTATTTTTAGGACCTCAGTTGTCAATAAGGACAAGGTCTCATTCCACACGAATGTTTGAACTTTTAAGCAGGTCACAGGAGAAAATTTTTAGGTGTCTTTTAGCAGAATTTTGGTCCCACGTGGTTAGAAAACTTCATCTCATATATAAGAGATGGAGAAAGAGCTGGACCAATCTTGAGATGTTACGTGGTCTCTGCGGGTGCTTTAATCCTCCGGTCCCCATTGGACGCCCGCTCAAGGTTTCCGACCTACTTTCACGGTGCTCCACAAAGGTTTCCATCCTACTTTCTCCGTGTGCTCCGCAGTTCAAGAAAAGATTCTAATTTGCTCTAGCAGCATGATTTTTTCATCCTATGACACGCAGGCTCGACGTTTTCGGATCATGTAGCCTCCCGCATGGGACCTCTGCCTAAGAGTTACCGTCCCATACATATGTTGCATTCTCCATGGGGGACCTCTGCCTAAGAGTTACCGTCCCATACATATTTTGCCTTCTCCATGGGTATAAAACATGAGGCCTCAAAGTTGTAGTATGGGTGATGACGCATACTTGGCATTCTGAATTCCTTTCATTTCCAAAAACATATGGTCATTAACATGGTCACAACACAAGGCTGATATCTCATGAAACAAACCATAAACATGGCTGAAAACACATGAATCAGCATCAGTAAAAGATTGATATCACTACATAGATTCTCTTGTAAACATGTTTAGTCCTTATTATATAGACAACCTGGAAGATATAGAAGCAATGGAGCATTGACTGGGGGGCTTCCACAATCAACGGGAGTGAACCAGCGGAGTGGACCATCATCAGACTTTACCACCTCCTTGACCTGCTCCACAATCTCATCAAAGCTCACAGCTGCACACTTCACATCAGACACCATCATCCCTTCACACCAGTGCAATTTTCTTTGAATCCCAAAATATTTCGCATGGCTTAATCTCTTTGATGGTCCTCTGAATGTTCTGTTGCATTGAAACTCCTTTGCGTGTTGTCTGAAACCACCAAAAACAGCATGGGAGGCCACTGTTAATGAGATTGCCATGATGTCTTCTGATCTGATATGCAACCTCAAAACTTTCTACACAGCCTCAGTACCAATATATATAGAGTTAAAGAGCTAGAGACCTCTGAAAACATGGGAAAACCAAAGACAATGACGGTCAATGAAATTTGTATTTTGTGTTTGCTGTAGTTGGTTTGTCTCATTCACCTGTCTTTAGCCTATGGAGCCACTAAAATCAATTAAAAATTTTATTATTTTATAATTATTAATTTATTTAAATGATAATTTTTATGATTGAAACAAATTTAAATTCTAGTTTAAACGATTTCAATTAAAAAATATTAAGTTTTTATTAAAAAATTCTTCTAAAGATGTCATTTTTGTCATTTACCTTCCGTGACCATAAGAGAATTGATTGAAAAGTCATCACAACAAATAAGATACAAAACATTATATTCCCAATCAAACAACAATAATTATGTACAGATGTTTAAAACTGTTCAGACATATTTATTGTTATTTTTCTGTGCAGAGGAAGAAAGATGGCACAGAGTTTTTGTTATTGGGTTAAAAAATATCATTTTTCTTATTTTGTGACTTCAAGGCCATTTGATAACTGCAAGTGGGGACATTCCGCTGAAAACCAAGGTCACCTGACTTTTTTAGTTGGGGTCTAGTCTTTTTTATCTGAGACAAAGTACAGGCCACTTTCTTTCTCATGTTTCAATGAGAAGTAATTTGTTTTGCCCTAATTTCCATTTTAGATATCTCTTTCAGACTTATCTTACAGGCCACTTTCTTTCTCATGTTTCAATGACGAAGTAATTCTTTTTCCCCTAACTTCCATTTTAGATATCTCTTTCAAACTTATCTCTACATGTTGACCATCAGGAAAGGTCCACTTGCAGTTGGATCCACAGGAAATATTCTTTGAAATTAGGAAAGGCCCACTTGCAGTTGGATCCACAGGAAATATTCTTTGAAATTTGAAAAGGTCATGACGAGTCAAAATAATTTTTTTAATTTTTTTTAATACATATAGTATTAAACAATTATCTTTTTCTTTTTCTCATTGGTTTGGTGTTATTATTATAACCCTTATCTCACTTGGGTGTTGTACATTCAGGAAACTCAAGTCATTGTGTTATCATTATAATCCTTATCTCACCTCGGTGTCCCATGGTCAGTGGACTCAGGCCAAATTAGTACCTTCACCTAGATTGGGCATGTTCCCGAGGTTTGAACCTAAGTCTAGTAAGCACCCAAGGTCTTACCAATCCACTTAACCCTCTAAACACAAAAAACAAAATAATAATCAAATAAACTTTGTCGTTGTAACCTAAATACTTAAATTAATTTTTCTTAAAAAATAATATTATAGTTAAAAAAAATTATTTTTATTTGGACAATGAACGTGAGATCACAAGAATGAGCATGAATGCTTAAATTAATTTTCCTTCAAAAATAATGTTATAGTTGAAATTTTTTATTTTTATTTTAATAAAATTAATTTTCCCTGAAAAATTAAGTTATAGTTGAAATTTTTTATTTTTATTTTGATATTGAACGTGAGATCACAACAGATATATATATATTTTTTAAACTAAAGCCTTACCTTTGCATTGTCTTAGAAATTATATGAGACCTTCTAATAAATTATCTTTGCTCCTTTATAAATTATGATGTTATGATGTATGATAAAAAATTTAAAATTATTTCATTATGTAAATTTATTATAGAAACTTTTAGACTTCTAAAATATTATTGGTTTTGTTTTTTTAAATCCATAGGCTTATAATATTTAGATGTTTATATGTAAGTCACTTTAATAAATTATGATTATCTTCTCATAGGGCCATGGTGGTATTCTCATTAATGTCAAGTTTGGAGTCCATCCCAAAATTTACAAGAGTTTATTAAAAATATGAAGCTAGATACATATCAAAAAGCAAGTAGGAAGACTACTCAACATCAAATAGGAAAAGAAGGTGCAAAGTTGATAGCAATAGATAAGGTCAAGGATCTTATCCATATTTTCAATCCTCGTACTTGATGAAGTGCATCATCTAGAATATTTGAGGGCTTAAGGGTAGCCCGATAAAGCATAATGAAGTAAAACGAATGATTCAACAACATCGTCCACAAATGGTTTTCATTTAAGAAACGAAAGTGTTGGTAGAAGAGATGTAGATTTTTTCCAAAAAGATTTGGCCTGCATGTGGGGTTGAAACCCTAAGCCCCTAAGGAGCTTCTAGAGGAGTGGCTTGTCTTTGGGATCTAAAAGAGATAGTGATACACCAAACAATAGGAAGTTGGGGGATTTTGGCTTTATTGGACCAGAGTAGGCATTTTTTTCAACGTTGGTTATGTCTCAATATATACTCTCCTATTAGCCTAGATTAAAAACAAAAACAATGGAGGAATGCAGGTTATATTATTGATCATTTCCTCAAAGCTTGATCACTTGTAGGTGGTGATTGTAATACCATATTCTCATTGGAAGACAATATAGGGGAAATAACACTCTAGATAGTAGTACTGATCTTATGATGGAGCATATTATATCTCTTCATCTAGTAGATATCAAAGAAAACAACGGTATGATGATCTGGTCTAATAAAAAGCAGGGCTCGACATGCATTCTCGAAAGACTAGGCAGGTTTCTATTATCAAAGGAGTTTTTGAGCAATGGATATATTCCAAGAGCACAAACATTGAATAATGCATGATCAGATCATTGGCTAGTGTTGGTGGAAGTGTGTAAGAACAAACCTAGTCATCATATTGGCTATATGTTTGGGCAAAACACCATACTTGTTCATCATATTGGCTATATGTTTGGGCAAAACATTAGCTAAGGATAGGGACACTAGAGCTTTGGAGGGAATAATAATAGCAACTGGAGCTAAACCAATTATTCACCTACAATTTTGTTTATGACTCTACATTATCAGGAAAAGTAATAGCAAGGGAGTACTCTAGATTTAGAATGATTCTAGGACGGTTTATAAAAGCGACTAGATAACTTATAAATGGAGATAATTCCATGGTTATCTTGTTGCTCACCTAGGCAAGAGATAATGTTGTTGGATAAATTGAGATACAATAAGACATCTCTTCCATTTACCTACTTGGGAATTCCACTTACAATTAGGAGTCATTAGGAGTCAAAAAAAGGAGGAATGGACTTGGCTATTAGAGAGAGTGAAAGCCAAATTGAGAAAATGGACTAATAGGTGGTTTTCTACAAGATGATGGATGACCCTAATAAAAATAGTCCTCAACACCATACTTATTTATGTCTCCTTAGTCCTAGCTATCCTAAATGTAATTCTTGAAGAATTGGATCAAATAAGTTATAGATTTCTATGGAATGGAGTCAAGAAAGAACAAAAAGAGGCACTAATGCAATGGGATAATTTATGTTTATAGAAAAAGGAGGGAGGTTTAGAAATCATATTAGTTATCAAGAATAACAAGGCACTAACGGTTGAGTTATATTGGAGATTGCTAAAATCCCTTAAGGAATTATGGGTTTAAAATTTGAGAGCCAAATATGCAGACAATAAAACCCTAATAGAGTTTACCCGATTTTTGCTTCCTAGCAGAGGATCTCCCATCTTAATGAGACTTAGAATAGTAGAGGATATGATCAAGGAAATATTATTCTATATTATCCATAATGGATAGAAGGCTAACTTTTGGACAAATTCATGCGATGATCATCCTCCTTTAATAACTCAATTTCCAACTTGGATACCATTAATGGAGAATCTTCATAGACACAATTGGGTTAAAGTAGGCAAACATTGTAAGCCTCAAACTAGTAGCTAGAAGGTAGGAAGGCAATGGATCTTAATAGAGGAGTGGCCAATCCAAATCCCAAAGGATCATAGAAAAGAAATCTATAGGACCATCCAGACAAGATCACTCTCGTGGTCTCAAGAGGAGGATACTCTTGGTTGGGGCAAGAAAAATTAGAGTGAATATATAGTTACCTCTAGATACTTAGCCCCCTGTTAGAGTATCCTGAGCCCATCAAATGATATATTCATGCAGTTATGGGCACAAAACCTTTGGCCCAAAGATTCTTCATTTGACTTCTACTTCATAGAAGGGTGCTAACAGGGGAACAATTGATGAAAAGAGGGATGCATGGGTCTTTTAGATGTGAGATGTGTTAGGAGAATGAGGAAACAATCTCTCACCTTTTCTAGAATTCTCCATCACAATCAAACTATGGAAACAAATGACAACTTTGCTAGGTATTTATTGGTTTGAGATATCTTTTATAGAACAACATTGGAGGGAGTGGCCTAAATGAGAGGAAATGGACCAACCCACTCGATAAATTTTTTGGGTCCTATGGAATTTGTGGAAGGAGAGATAATTGTATCTTCAACCAGGAATATAGAGACAACCACTTTGTTTTGAAAAAGGTCAATATCCAATATGAGGGAGTCAATATAATACATGTTAAAAGATCCCTAAAATCCTAACCAAAAGTGGATTTAGATAATATCTAGATTACAATATCTCTAACGGTGGTCACATAAAAAAGGGTAACCCCAAATCATGCACAAGTAATCAAAAGTGGGAATTGGAAACCTCCTCTAGAGGTACTAGGTAAGATACATATGGAGCCTCAAGGGGAAATCCAGAAACAGTGAGTACGAGGGGAATAGACCACATTTTGAATGGTACCCTTGATTTTATCTTTGTAAAAAACCTAGGTATCTTATCCAGAACTTGGCTGAGGGATATGCTATCTTAAGGGGATTACAAGAGGCTCTACGGGTGAAGTGGAGAAAAATTTAGGTGGAATCGAACTCCCAAATTATGATTAACCGCTTAAAAGGACTAGACAAGAAAAATAATAAATATTAGAGATTACAAAGAATACTTGAGCAAATACATATGACCCAACAACACTTTGAGGTAGTGGAGTTTATAAACATCTTTGGAGATTAGAACAAGGTGGAATATGTAATGGATAACTAGTCTCTTGATCTAGGAGACTTCACTTGCCATGGATATCCTCCTAGATGGTGGCCTCAATGGACCAGGGAATCTCTTTTTTCTATTCTTATCATTGATGATAGTACTACTTATTGTATATAGATTTTATATATCCTTGATTTACATGGTTATATTTTTTTGTATAGATAGTTGTAGTATATTAGATGTGAGGGAGAATAGTCCCACATACTTTGTTAAAACTTGGCTTAAAAGCCTTCAATCATGTAAAGACAAGAGATGTAATATGATTTTCAACTAATTTAATTTCTTAATCCTTTTTACCCCCCAAAAAAAACTATAATGATCATAAATCCATAAATATATATTATTCAAGTTGAAATTTTATAATGCATGTTGAGTTCATGTCATTTGTGGCAAGAATGTTTTAAGAGGAAAGTTTTTTAAATATAAAAGTTATTAATTATGACTTAATAAATATGATCAAAAAAATATAAATTTTTTAATGTCTACAAGGTCAAAAGTAGTCTATGGAATAGAGACTTTACAAAAACATAGTGGCTAACAACCTCAAAATATAATCCAATTATTTCTCTTTCTATATCATTAATCTTTTGTTATGATTTTGATGATGAATTGTCTACTTTATCTACTCCTCTTAGAAAAAAAAATGCAATGATTTCATTGTTGGAGTATCAAAATAACTAGCTTGAATATCCACAAAAAAAATATTTGTTATTTGCATTGACCCTCATGTACAAAAGGTATATATTATTTCCTCCTATTCCTCTTTAGTCATTTCCATCTGCCTGTTTCATATCTAAGTTGATGAGAGTTGGTTCTTAGTTGGTCCACGAGTATCTTTGCTTTTCAATTGACATTTTTCCTTATTTGGGCCTTTTGGTGGTGATTGAATGTAAGGTGTAATTCAATCAGATAAGGTTATCTCTTTCTTCATAACTTATTTTCCCACATACTTGCTCTAAATTTCCCCTTAATAAATATTTGTCTTTCTTATTATTTGTGCATTCATCCAAGTTAATATTTTGTTTTTCATTCACTTGTTTTGCTTCATTGACATTTTATTTTTTTGTTCAAATGTTCTTCTATTATAATTTTAGGCCATCTGTTTGCATCTGTATATTCATTTTTTTTAGATATCCTGGAATACAAACCATAGCAACCTCTATAGGGAAGGTAGTTGTTCTGCTAGAAGAATATTATATAGAATTTATTCTTTTATTTTTAATTTATTTGTAATTAGGTGTTTTTGAATCCTCTTTATTTATCTTCATTTTGAGTCTAATGTGTTGCTAGCAGGGCACTTCACACCCATACGACATCACTAGTACCATTGGTAGCCTAAATAAAACCTATAGTCTTTAAATCCCATTATTTAGCCTCTTTATTTGTATTTTGTAATGAAAAAAAGTGTTATCCATCCTCTTAATGTTCTCTTCATTCTACATGTTTTTCAACTGAGATTATTATTGAAGTCTATCCCAAGGTATTTGTACTCTATTACTTCTTTGAGAAGACCTCTTTAAAATAAAATTTTAACAAATTATTTTTCTTTTTATTGGAGAATATCTTGATCTTGGTTTGGTTGGTATTTACTTGCATGCCAACCTCTTTGGAAAAGTGCTATGTGGTGTCATGACCCACTCCTTGGCAGACTTGGCATTTTGATGAATTTGTATTTTGCTATATGGCTTATGGATGAAATGGTTAATTATTTTAGTTTTAGAATGCAAAATATTTGTTCCTTACAAAAAAAATGGATTGTGAATCTTAATGTGAAATGTATGATAATTCCATGTTTTAATAAAAAAACTTATTTTATTTAAGAATGTGATTCTGCTAATAAAAGTGCACTTTTGCAAGAATAGGTCTCTTCATGGTGGCAGAAATAATTAACCACCAAGAGAAAGATTACCTTTGGGAAATGATGTGATGGGTTATTTGTCGTAACATTTAAGAAGACAATATGAATGAATGCCCCTTTCATGAAGATGCATAACATGCTTTGCATAATAAATTGCTTTGAGTTTTTAAGTTGCTTAATATTTGATTATGATGGAATTTTGTTTGAAAAGGAAAGAAAAACTTTTTATTTTTGGTAGGTTAAAAAACATTATTGACTATATGGGTTGAAGGGTCCCGACCCTATTACATTGGGCATAGTCAATGCCAGTAGTACACAATTGACATATTCTAAAAATTATAGTCTGGGAGCCCATCACCCTATAGACTAGACAAGTCGTAAACAAAAACAACAAAACAGAATAAAACTAGAGCCATTACAAATAGAGGTAGTCCAACTGCCTGTTGTCACCTTCCCACTTCTACTGGAATTTCGCTTGACCTTCCTCCTTAGTGGCATATTTCTGATCAGGGGTAAGAAGGACCTTGAGTGTAGCAGGGATCTTTTGGATTTCACTAATGGCACTGGAGAGGAAAGATCCCACCTCCCATTTAGCCCTCTCGCATTCCAGGAGAGGACTTTCATTTGGAACTTTTGGAGGGTTTTCTACCCCCTTTGCCTTGTTGCGCGAGGGTTTTGGATCTTTTCGTTTCTTCCTTGCTTGTTATTCCTAGGTCCTGGAGTAGGGTTTTTTGGGTGCCATTGGCTATGTCTTCAGCTGCATCTCTGTTTCTTAGGTCTACCCTAGAGGGCCTTCCCTTCTTTATGTCGCCTCCCACATCAATCTGGGTCTTTTTGTAACTTTGGGTCTATTTTGGGCTCCAAGGTTTCGGGGACTCTTGGGAAGAATCATCGTTGTCATCTTCGGCTTCAAGGGATTTTTATGGGGAGCAGGGTGACCCAGTCTTGTTGGGTGGGGAAGACGATAGCGGGGGAATGGGAGGTTGGGGGGTCTGGGGGGTTTGGGGAATTGTTACTGTTGTCGAGAGTGGAGGAAGGGCATCGGGGAGGGGATGGGAGGTGGGTTTTCTGAGGACTGGGCTCAATAGCATCCGGTTGGGCGATAGGGTTTGAGTCAGGGGCTTCCTCGGAGAAGATTTCCTCATATTGGACTTTATCATTGTGACCATAATTGCTCAGTAAATCAAATTTGTTGGAGCTAGTGAACAGATTACTTGCCTTTTGTTTGTTGTCGCTTGGAGGGGGAAAAACCTGTTGCTTGCCCTTATGATTCTGGTTTTGTTCCGTTCCACCCTTTGTCTTTGGATTTTCCCCCTGAACTGGATGGGCCATAGTCTACGACTCTGTCTGTGAGTTTTTATGGTTTAGGCACTGAGACAAAAGGTGCCCTTGTAGTTGACACTCAGAATAGAACGTTGGTTTGTTTTTGAACTCCAATGATTGGCTTCGCTTGTAATTTTTGTAAATTAGGTTAACATGGCTAGGGAGTTGTGATCCGAGGTTGATATTGATGCATATGCATGCTTGCGTTAGGCGAGTTCGAGCATGAGTTGTTGGGTCAATGGCTACCAATTATCCTATTTTTTGGGCTATTGCTTGAAGTGCATCTTCATAGAAGAAGTATGGTGGCAAGTTTGGGAGTCACACCCAAATAGGGGTGTAATTTATGCTCTATGACTCAGGATTAAAGTCTTCTCCCCACTTCCAGAGGAAGAGACTTCTCCTCCCAAAAAACCATGGGCCTCTTGATAAGATGTGATCTGCATCTTCCTGTGTGTTGAGGTAGACCATGAAAAACCCTCGAGACATGGCTGACAACTCTAGGCACCCTTTGGTTTTCCACTTGATCGTCGCCCACCACTGTAGTGAGTCCATGTTCGGTATCCCTCCAACAAATTTCCCTACCAAGGAAATGCATCTCGGTTGGCGTATTCCATCATGACTTGCTAGGGACAAATGACATTACAACCTTGGGTTACGAAGAAGTTCGTTGTTGAGGGCCTAGGTTTAGGTTTTCCTTGAAGTGCTTCTACGAAAGAAGATTGATTGATCTTCTTGTCGGTTGTTTCATGTTTATCTGGTGGGTCTTTTCCTCTGCGTCCTCCTTTCTCATCTCCTCCCGCGCCTGGATTAGCTTCGCTTGTTGGTTCATCCTCTACCTGATGGGAGTTGGATTCATCCTCTACCCTTTTTCTCGCCATCAAAGAACCCTTCTTCATCTCCACCGATGACTCGATTGTCACATATTGAATCTTCGTAAACCTCCAAAAAAGCCCTTCTAGAGTGGATTCATTCTTCCCAGGGAAGAAAAATATATTTTTTTTTTGGTAATTAAGGATCAATTTCATTGCAAACGGGTTTTCTAGGTTGACCCAAAACCTTTTACAATAATCAACACAGAGCTATTATGGATAAGAAAACAAAAGGGCGCACCATAGCCACCTGTCACCAATAACCCCCACCTCCGCGATTTCGCGACAAGTCGCGAAAACGAGACAAGTCACGAAATTGCGACAGCAACCGGCCAAGCGCTACGCTTTTCAGCAACACCACGATTTCACGACAAGTCACGAAAATGCGACATGTCACGATTTCGTGACAAAAAACATCCAGCAGTATCCAAAGCCAAAAAATCCGTGATTTCGCGACAGGTCGCGAAAAGGTGACAAGTCACGAAATCGCGACAACAACGAGCCTTCTGCTTCACCTTCATGCAGCACCGCGATTTCGCGACAAGCCGCGAAAAAATGACACGTCGCGATTTCGCGACAATTTTTTCCCTTTTGCTTTGCCTGCAAACCCGCCCGCGATTTTGCGACAGGTCACGAAAATGCGACAAGTCGCGATTTCGCGACAATTTTCTGCCTTCAGCAACAATTTCCAACCACTTCGCGATTTTGCTCCTTGTCACAAAAATGGAAAGTCTTATCAAAATTAACTTCAACTTTAACTTTTTCTCTCGACATCTATCTGCCTTTAGTTTCACTATCTGCATCTCCGCGAAATCGTGACAAGTCGCGAAAATGCGACATGTCGCGATTTTGCGACATCTAACAGCCTTCTGCACCATAGTCACATCCGCGTCGCGAAAACGTGACATACTTGTCGGGAGCTTCCTTCTGCCGCTGTTGGTCGCGAAATCGTGACAACTTTCCATACTTAGCAAAATCCAAGCTTGGGCGCCGCAAAACTGCATCAAGCTGCGAAAATGAGACACTCCGCGAAAATGCGACAAAAATACTCTAAGCTCTTGAATGTTTCTTTTGGGCACGACAACGCGACATGTCACGAATTCACGACATGTCACGATTTCGTGACACTTTTCGGTCAACGCCACTCCTGCTTTGCTTTGACCGCGAAAGGGCGACACGTCGCGAAATCACGACGGTTTAGTAGGGCGCTCTCTTCTGACTCTGTCGGTCATGAAATCGTGCCAAACTTCCACACTTAGCTTTTTCCAGCCTCGAGCACCATGAAAACTTAGCAGGTCGCAAAAATGCATCAAGCCGCGAAATCGTGACAAAAAATCATGAAGCTCAACACTGCTTCTCATAGGCACGAAAGCGCGATAAGTCACGATTTCACGATAATTTTGGGTCAACACATCGCCGCCTCTACTTTGACCGCGATACGACGACACGTCGCGATATCGCGACAAAAACCTTATGAGCTTTTCACTGCAACTTTAGAGCGTGACACCGCGACAAGTCGCGATATCGCGACAACTGATGGTCAAAACCTTTGTTGCTCTGCGTTGACCGCGATACGACAACATGTCGCGATATCGCGACAGTTTTGGAACATGGTCACACTTGTGTTTTTTGGTCGCAAAAATGCAATAGAAAATCTTCGGGAGACAGAACACTTCTCTTCCTTTTTCCAACTTTCACAGATGCAACATCATTGGCGGTCGTTTTGGATAATCTTGTCCACTTCACTTGGAACCCCGAGTTCCCAAGTGACCAAACCATCAGCTTCCACTCCTAAATTGGCTAAGATATCAACATATTTATTAGCTTCCCTAAACACATGCTCGACTCTTCGCTCATTCCTAGCTTGGTAGAGGTACCTCGCCTCTTCTATGACAGTCTTAAACCGCCACGGAGGAGTTTTCCCATTGTTGATAAGGTTAATGATATGCATGGAATCTCCTTCAACAATAAGATTATCTTCTATGTCCTGAGCCAACTGAAGACCCCTCCAGAGCGCTCTAGCTTTCGCCTCATTGTTAGTTCTGGTTCCTAACTGCTCAGAAAAGGCCATCACCAAACATCCTTGATGATTTCTCACTACACCTCCAGCCCTTGCTTTGCCAGGATTACCTTTGGAAGCCCCATCAAAGTTGAGCTTGAGCCATCCAACACGGGGCGGATTCCACTTGACATTAACTCTGGGATTAACCTTGGGGGTCATGGGATTTTCAGCCAGGGTAAAATTTAAAGAGTGAGCGATCAGTCTCTCCCAGAGGGGAGGGTTGCGAGCTTCAAGGGGGATAAGGCTAACGTTTTCACGGGCAAAGGAAATGATCTTATTGGTGATGGAAGAGGCATCATGGCAGGACTCATGGAAAGCTCTATGATTTTGTTCAAGCCAAATCTGCCACAAAAAATTATGAAGATAGACTTTCCAAAAAAACTTCAATCTAAGGCTGACAAAGGGATTTGGCCATTGGTGGAAGAGGTCAAGGATGGTAGCAGGTCTGACCCAACAAATGTTAAAGGCTTGCAATAACCTATTGAGGATGCTCGAAGAGACCGAGCATTCAAGGAAAATATGGAGGGTGGACTCCCAATTGGCCCTGCACAAACAACAACGGTTAGCAACAATCAAACCTTTCCTAATCAAGTTGTCAATAGTAAGAATCCTACCTTGGATCACCAACCACGAGAACATAGCAACTTTGGGAATAAGCTTTTTGACCCACACCAACTGAGGCTGGAGGATGGGGTCCTGAGAATCAACCATTAGCATATAAGCAGATTTGACTATGAACTGCCCATTTTCGGAAGGTGCCCAAATCACCTGATCCTGCCCAGGACTCATGGAAATGAATTGAAGACGCAATATGCTTTGGATTTCTTCTAAGACTGCTTCAAGCCCAGGGATCCTAATCTGTTTCCAGCTAAGCCTTCCTCTATCCTGCCTCATAAAGTCAGCAACTTTCCTTCCATATAAAACCTCTATGATTCTTTTGACCCTAGCAAGGTGAGAAACCTGAGACAAAGCTACTTCCTTGGCCCACCTGTCATCCCAGAACCTGATCTTCTGACCATTGCCAAGGACCCATCTTAGGCCTTTCTTTAGGACTTCTCTGCTAGATAGGATAGCTCTCCAGAATGCAGAACCTCTTCTATGCACCGTATCATCTAGGAAATCAAGATCTTGAAGATATTTCCTTCTAATTATGGCAGTCCACTCATTTTCCTCATTGTTAATAAGGCGCCAAGCTTGTTTAGCTACTAAAGTTGTGTTTAGATGTGCAATTCTTCTCAGTCCAAGCCCTCTGAATTCTTTCGGTCTACAAACCTTGCCCCAGCCCACAAGGTGGATCCTTTGTTTTTCTTGAGATCCAGACCAGAGAAAGTTCTTTTGAATCTGTTCTATTTTTTGAAAAATTTTGGTTGGAGCTCTAAAGACAGAAAGAAAATAAACTGGAATGCTCTGGAGGGAGGCCTTGGTGAGGGTGAGTTTCCCGGCCTGAGACAGAAAATGACCTTTCCAACCAGCCAGTTTCTTTTGGATTCTTTCTACCACTCTATCCCACATAGAACTACACGAAGAGCCGTAGAAGAGGGGGAGGCCTAGGTACATGGTCAAGAGAGACGCTATCGAACAACCCAAGATGTGAGAAATTCTGGATTGTCTCTGATTTGGGTTGTTAAGGAAATAAAGCTTGCTTTTATTAAAATTCACCTTCTGGCCCATCGCATCTTCATAGAGTTGGAGGATGAGCTTGATCCTTCTAGCTTCAACCACAGACGACTGGGTCAACAACAAAGTGTCATCCACAAATTGTTGGTGACTAATAGGGTTTATGAGAGACGTGGCTTTGATCCCTGAAATTAACCCAGTATTGCATGCTGCTTTAATAGTTCTTCCCAAAGCCTCTGCCATAATGACGAACAACATTGGGCTAATTGGATCTCCTTTTATGAGCCCTCTGTGACTCTGGAAGTACCCAGTTGTCGTACCATTGACCAGAACTGAGAACCAGGGTTCAAAAATGCACTCTTTTATCAGCCTGACCCATTGAGGATGAAAACCGAACTTCAGGAGAACAGCCGTCGAGAAAATCCCGGTTGATACGGTCAAAAGCTTTGTTCATATCGAGCTTTAGGGCTAAGACCGCCTTGTTGGTTTGACTTGCGAGTGCAAAGCTTCATGGACGATAATCACACCATCCAAAATCGATCTCCCTTTGACGAGCTGCCTTGGCTTGGAATCGATAATGAGGGGAAGAATTCCTTTCATCCTATTAGCAATGGCTTTTGAAAATATCTTGTAGGACACATTGCAAAGACTAATCGGTCTGAAATCTGCCATGGTCTCAGGAGATGGGCCCTTAGGAATCAGGGCGATAAAGGTGGACTTGAACCCTCGTGGTATATGTTTTGAAGCCTGAAATTCTTTGATAGCAGAGATGACATCCGGTCCTATCGTATCCCAGAAAGCTTGGTAGAACCGAGGAGGGAACCCATCAGGCCCAGGGGCCTTCTCAGGATCCATGCTAAACAGGCCTTTTCTAATTTCCTCGTCAGTGAAGGGAGCAAGAAGCTTACCATTTATGGCCTCACCAACCAAACTCGGAATGGACTGAAGGAGGGTTTCCTTGGCTTCTTCTTTAACCTGGGATTCATCCCCGAGAAGGGAGCTGAAGTAAGCTACTGCTTCCTCCCTGAGGAAGAAAAATATTTTAATGTAAAGAGTGGATGTTGGTTTCTTTATATTTTCGAATAATAAAGGAAAGGAACAATAAGATCTTAAGGAAAATTAATGAAAGGAGTGGTATATTATTGTTATTGAATTTTGATGCTCGTTGATGAACTAGTTAAAAGTAGGAAACTTCGCGTTAGGTTGTGAACAATTTTTTGTAGTGGAGCATTGATGAGTTATAACCAAATTTTTTGGATAATATACCTTCCCTTTCATGTTGACTGGGGGAAGGAGTGAAGAGGGATGATGGGAGAGTAATTTTTTACCGCAAGATAGGTCGAGTAGCAAGGATAAGACGGTATTTGAATAAATGAGAAAAAATAAAGAGGAATAGGGTAGAAGAGCGAGAGGAAGGATTCAGAAGGTAAGGAATCACTGGATATCGAGTTGAGAAGGATGTTGATGAAACAAGTAATTTGAAAACTCCATTAACTGGGTTATAGATTTGTTTGATGGATGTGGAACTGATAATGGAAGAAATGAATAGTTGTTTGGTTAACAAGTATTAAAGGATCAATGTCATACTTGTGGTTTCCTATGTTTGTGAAAAGGTCATTTGTGTTATAGTCCAAACGATAAGGATTAAATTTGACTTTGCTCACCATAACACGTAGGATTCTTTATGCGATAGTCGACGATGGCTAACATAGATATTTGTTGACCTGTATTTCAATGTATATGTTGTATATGATGTTACAATCATAGTTGAGATGTGCTAGTGAAACAAAACTATTGCTTACTTCCATTAGATCAAAATTTTCCAGTGGTGTGTGTGGTTAAAATGATATCATGAGATTATATTCTTGCATTGGTGATATTGATGAACATTGTGTGTTGTTTGGGAGTGAATTTTTGTTAGTGGTAAACTTTGCATGTTGATATGAGTAGACCTGTGTTGGGTGATTGTTGGTATATCTCCCTAAAGAATAAAGAAATCTAATTATTTTTGGAATAGATTAACTTGACTTTGGTAAAATAATAATGTTGCAATAATATTATGCAATTGATTATGGCATGTGTTATCTTTTAGATTCCAAAGTAGTTACTAGAATTGTTATATGCTTTCACTTTCCTTAGTGGATGGACTGTTGAATTATTGTATTTGTATATGAAAATAATTTAGTGGGTAAATAACATAAGACCCGAATCCAATTAATGTATTTATAGATATATATTTGTTGCTTGTGATTTTGGTGAATGATTTATTCTAGGATTAAGATAGATCTAGGATATAGAGTTTGTGATGGATCTTAAAACTTGAAAAGAAGAAGAATGATGTTCTTTTTGAAACTTGTCATACTAGTTGGAATGCTCAATTACTTTTCATTACATATAGAATTATCTGAAAACATTATACATGCTTGAAAGCTATGCGAAACCTTGGTTTTGGAGCCGTCTCTGATCCCATCACAAGGCAATCCTTCTCTCGATAGTTAAAGAAAGCATCGAAGTTGCATAGCATCAATTCGTGTTGGGATGGAAGGAGGATTTAACAAACACATCTGTTCAGTGTTCCAGAAGAATTTGTGACACACTTCGATTTTGCATTGAGAACTCACTGTTGTATTTTGTAAAGGATGTGTAATGAGTGATGAGAAAAATCAATGCTCAGTTGAGCACTGTAAACGTATTGTTCATTATAGAAGATGTTGGAATCAATTTTGTGATAGATTTTGGTGGAATGAATATATGAATGATTTATATGGGTTAATTACTTTATGTGCTACTTCAGTGAACTATGGTTCTCTTGGTACATGTTATGAGATATTGAAGAATTATCTCTGAGCAGTTAGCCGCACTATGGATATGTGTAATGGATAAATATAAAGTTAAGGAATGTTAGATGGTTTTTAATGAAATTGATTTAAGTGCTTGTTTGAAAAAAATATAATATTAAACCGGATGTATAACTCTGTGAACATCTTTTATGGATGTTGGCACTTGGTCGATTCGATCTTCTCGTCGAGTTGATAGTTAATCACGAAAGAGATTCTAGTGAATGAGTAGTGGCCTAGAAAGATATTTACGAACATCGTTGTTATGATAATTCTATATTTTTAGAAGTCTGAGATCATCTTAAATTGAGTAGTAGTCTTGGACGAAGGAAGTGAATGCCTTGAGTTATGTAACCACAAAAAGATAGTGGTCTATTTGTTAGGTAACTACATATTTAGGAAGGACTAGATAATCTAAAGAATTAATGAGGCGGTTGAAGTGACTAGCACCCACATTAAAGGATTTATGTGGATTGTAGAGGATGTCACTATCTTTCTGATTGACTAGAAAAGAGATGGGATTGACACCTAGTATACTACCTTTATGAGCAAATTTATGTATAGGTATGGGTGAATCTTTACACCTAAAATACTTACATTAATGGACCAGTGTAAGTATAAGGATAGGTGTTTATTTATACCTAGTATATTTGCATTTATGGACAAATACAAATATAGATATGGGTGAATCTGGAATATTTTTGAAACTTACGTTGATAGACTAATGTGAGTATAGTTGAGGTAGTACCATGGAGTGTTGGAAGGGTATATCTTAGTAATAAAAATTCTATTGGCTAGTCTAAATAATAATAAAAAAATTAGGTTGTATTTTGGAATAAAATTTGGGGAAATTATATTTGGTATCAAAGCTTGGTTTGTATGGGGGTAGGTGTAGACACCCAAAAGTCGCATTTGATCACAAGTTCATCCTTCATGATTAATAAAGTCATAAAACATTACATTATTGCACTAATTAATACCAAAACACCTTACATTCACAGAAGGGCTATCCCTAAGCCCCTTTAGGTCATATAAGCCCTTTCCTACATTTAATCATGGTCCCCATACGACCACCTCCAAAAACCCTAATCATGGTAACCCTAATTCTATTTTGAAAGTCACTTTATCATTAAAGTGCACTTTATGACTTAAACATGATTAATTAGGGATAATCAACATTAACCCTAATCTTATCCTCATACATGTGTGCATCCATCACTTGGTTAAGATAATTAAGAGATGCTTAACCCAATCACAATCTAACCTAGGATTTACCTAATTAGGGTTAATTTCAACCCTTGCTCACACATGTGTGCACCTAGGATATTTCTAGATTCCTCTTCAGGGCATATGAAGGAATGATTCACCTTCCACTTCATCCTTTTAACCTCACCATGGTTGAAATATAACCTAAGGTTCATGCCACCTCACAAAGGACACCTCACCCCCTAGCCTTGGCCCACTCTATAAATAGATGGCCATTTTCACCATGAAACTCTCTCTTGGTCTATTGGTTTACTTACTAAAACTCTGCAAAAATTACTCGAAGAACATTCTCCATAACTTTTGCATCCATCACACATCAAGCAACAGTACCAAGAGTTCATTCGGATAGAAATCTACAAAAATAGTCAACTACAGCAAGGTTCACACAACGTTGTACGAACCTGACACAAAGGTTCGCACACTACCATGCAAACCTAGTTTACATCAACCCTATAGCTACAAATCATGTAAATATCACTTGTTTATAGTTTTTATAGCTCCATTTCCAGTTTCCACCATATTTTCTTTCATTTCAATATCATTTTTGTCTTCATCAACATGGGATTTGATCAATGATAGGTCCCTAAATGTATTAATCCATTTTTGCAAGCCTAAATAGGTACAAAAGACATCATACAAGCACCCAATCGATGGCACATGTGCAAGAAGCCCATCTACATTGAGGGCACTAGAATACATCATACAAGCACCCAAGCAAAGATAGCATCGTGCAAACCTTCCAAAACTACCTCAGAACAGGTCCCTGCAGTGGGATATCTATTTTTGTTGCTTCACAAGACAATACAAATAAAAAGCATGATCATTCAGTATACTTGGCATCAAGTATTTTACTCCAAACGATGGTCTTTCAACAACATTAAATCATATTTTAGATTTCTTTTTACAAAAAACCTTATCCAATTTTCCAATTCCTTTCAAATCACTAGGTTAAATTTTTAATCTCTTTTCAAATCACTAGAGTAGATTTCAAATTTCTTTCAAAGCACCTAGATTAAATTTTCAAATTCCTTTCAAATCACTAAGTTAAATTTTCAACATATTTTCAAATCACTAGAATAGTTTCAAATTTCTTTCAAAACACCTAGATTAAACTTTCCAATCTCTTTCAAAAGCACTAGATTAGGTTTTCAATCTCTTTCAAAAGCACCAAATCCCTTTCCAATCTCTTTCAAAAACACTAAATTAGATTTCCACTTTCTTTTTTAAATCACTTAGATTAAATTTTCAAATCTCTTTCAAGTCATAGGTTAAATTTCCAATTCCTTTCAAATCACTAGGTTAAATTTTTAATCTCTTTCAAAAGCATTAGACTAGGTTTTCAATTTCTTTCCAAAGCACAAAATCACTTTCAAATATTTTTCAAAAGCACAAAATCATTTTCAAATATCTTTTAAAAGCACTAGATTAAACTTGTATTTTCTTTCAAAAGCATCAAAGCACTTATATAAAATTTTAGATCTCTTTTAAATCATTAGATTAGGTTTTCAATCTCTTTCAAAAGCATCAAATCACTTTCCAATCTTTTTCAAAAGCACTAGCTTAGATTTGCAATTTCTTTCAAAAGCATCATATAGATTTCAAATTTCTTTCCTTTGCATTCTATCTTGATTTCTTTCAAGCTTTCTAAAATAGATTTCAATTTCAAAAGGCATCTAGGTTTAGTTTATTTTTTGAAAAGGCATTTAGCTAGATTTGCTTTCATATCATCAGTAGCCAACTCACCACCACACACTCACATTTCATACACAGTGGTAAGATTGGAATTCATCCCCAATCCCCAATCGATATTGGTGATATTGGAATTCATCTCCTTCCACCTGCTCGCCCCTTAGACAACATAGTAGCCCCCAAGAGTGGTTTTTTGAACTTTATCACCGGAAGATCCCCTACTCTTGAGATTATTTTTTGAAATTCATCACCGAAAGGGACCTTTGGAGTAGGATAGGATTAGACACCTTTGTTTAAAAGGCTTACATAATTCATGAATAGGTAACTATCGTTCTTGACTAAGCTTACCCGAGGGTGAAGCGACTACCTGACTGGGTCAAAAGGTCTTAGATAGTGCCACCTATTTTCATAAGAGAATTTTGACTCATAAGAGCATCTTGAGTCTCCCCCCTTTGGATACCATTTTACTGCACCTTACTCTATTTAGGTTGCCACTCACCTATTGAGACATAGTTCTATTATATGCACCCTTAGGTGTTGTAGGAGGTTTTGTGTTGACAAAATTTCTTTTTAGCTTTCACTTCATTTCTAGTGTCATGTCCTAGAGCAAGTACTATCATCAAAATAGACAAAAACAACAAAAACATTGGATTTTATTTGATTAGAATTTATTCCAGTTGCGTTCTTGTCTTACACTCACAAGAATTGGTTTCAACAGATTCACTTTCTAGAAAACCACTTGATGGATATACATAGTCTATCACTATCATTTTTCTATCAGATTTACGCTCTGTTGTAGGTTTACACAATAGTATGCAAACTAGGTTCTCATAGCACAAGTTTGCATAGTAGTGTGTAAACTTTGTTCCAGTACACAGAAACACACAGAAATACATAGAATTCTGCATAGAACACACACACCAGTTCATATATTCCTTTTTAAATAGTTTTGAATGCTCCTATTGTAGTATGCATCACCATGTATATTGTTACTTGTATCCAGGCATGCAATCAAATGCATCTTGCTGAGGATGCTACCCATGCCACCTCCAACCAGTCTAGTGCACCCTCTTAGTTCATGAGGAAACCTTCCACTCTCACACCTGATCTCCTCATGGGTTTTGAGACATATTACACACACACCATGATCCAATGCGATACTTCCATTTCCAATAACATCCTTACCACATATTCCGGCGAGGATCATCCTCTTCTTTCTCAATCACCTCCACCTAATACACCTTCCACCTTTTACGATCATGTTATCTGTATAGCTCTAGGAGATCCATATTCATTTTTAATATTAGTGAGAAGACCCCACCTACCTCACCCACATTTGCTCCTCTTTTTCTTTAGGATCTATCTCATTCTCTTCTTGGGGATGATCCCTCTTTGCTTAATCATCCTCACCTCGAGACTACGTCATCTACCTCCACAGTAGGGATGATTTTAGATCCTCAATCCTCCACTCCATGCACTCATGTGACTTCATCACAATCAACCCCACAAAAATCATCATCACAACAATAGTACACTCCACTTACATCATCTCATCAATACACCTTACACGCACCACAACAACCACCTTCACAACAATCGTATTTTCTATCTTCTACTCCCACAACGCAACCACCATCCCAATCACAATAATTCATTCCACAACAAAATAAAAAATTCTCATCTCCACAACTCTTTGTGGATACATTCACCACTCCTTCTTCTCAGGCTTCCACCTTTGATGCTTATACTCCATCACTCCCACCACCTACGTTCCCCTCTTCTAAGATGTATGGTATGCAATATTCCACTCCACTTTCGCCTTAATCTACTTCCATATTTTATATTCCTCTACCTCATCCATTTTAGGCTCCCATTCCATTCCTCTTTCTTCCTATAATCCACTTTATCCATCTTATCTTGCCAATCCCCCATGTTATTCTACCCAACCTGAGTTTTTTTCATCCTTCATCCAGTCTGGTGCAACTACCATATTTTGACATGTCAGCTTGCCATACACATTCATCATCTATTCAAACACACCTTCCCCCTCCATAATATGTTGTGCCTACATTCTTCACATCACCTCCTTCCTGGTCTTCCACACCAACCGTGCAACCATCACAACAAATTCCTATACATCAGATACAAGCTTCTCAACCGTAATTTCTCCATTCACAATAAATGTCTACCTCATAATCGATCCTAACATCCACTCCTCTATTTCAAAAATTTCCAATAACAATAGTCATAGGAATAGTTTTAGTATACTCCTCTTTCGCAGTGGGAGGAGCAACAATAATAATATCCTCCTCATTCTCGTATTGCCACCATTTCATCACAATTTGTTTCAACCCCATCAACTAAACTCCAAATTCTATAATAATAAATCAAAAGGTTGGATCTATGCACAATTGGTTATGAGCCCCAAAATCCACATATAATGAGTTGTGTAACAAATCCATTCATCCCTCAGTTACCATTCTTCCTTATCCATACAATTTCGATATCTCAAAATTTGAGAAATACAAGGGTAGAGAGGATCCTTGAGTACATATCAGTAATTATCACTTTGTATGCTACCAGCTTCACGAGAACAATCCCCTCATGTTGCGTACTTTTTCTTTTTCACTTGGGGGATAAGCCCTCGATTGGTACAACATGCTTCTACGCCATAGCATGTTCATGTTTGAACAATTGGCTAACTCATTTCTTGAACATTTTTCATCAACATCAAGAAAAAGATGAACTTTTTTGATGTCTATGCCTTACGATAGGTTGATGATGAACCTATCATGGATTGTGTTTCTCTATGGAGACCAGTCATTCATGACCTAGCTTATAGCCTCCCTTCCACTGAACTCGTCACCTTGTTTACCAAGAGTTATCACAAGCACATTTTTACACCTTTGTAATTACACCAAAGCCACACATTTGATGAAGCCATTGCTCAGGAAAAAGCCATTGAGGACATCAAGGTCTAATCTAAAAAAATCAAACTTCGGTAGAAGACACCTTACACCTCAAATTTTTGCTTCAATCGTAATGCTTCAAACCCACCCTTTTCCAAACTACCACAAACCAATCAAGTAGCGGCAGCCTCTCTAGCTTATTTTTCAATATCTCAACCTCCTCCTCCATAATAATAGTAATTTCATACTAACGCGCCTTCTCCATATAATCCACAAAAATCTTGTGGTCTTCATCCTCAATTCCCACAGTGTAGTTGGACTCCACTCTTCAAGCCTCTGCCAGCTTTATTCTAGAGGTTTTTTGACGTTAGTCATATTATGTTAACCGATATTAAAACCATAGAACTGAATCAACACAAACCTCATGGGTACAATGAACAGGCCTTTTGTGCTTACCATCAATAGCACGACCATGATTTTGGGTCTTGCCACTCTTTTCACAACTTGGTACAGGATCTTATAGATCGAGGTACTATCCAAGTTTCGAATCCCCTTGCACCACATAATCAAAATCTGGGTATTTATCAAAACCTGTTACTTGAACACGGGGGGACTAATCCTCATGGGGCTTAACCCACACAACAAGCCCAATCCAAGTAATTCAATCATGTCCACCATGATCCTCCCTCATGTAGAATGGTCAGTATGATTAACCTCACTACTTGTAATTAGCGCTATACACTGTGCCAGGATGGACCCATTGCTTCACCTCCAATACCATTCACTTCTCCTCACATACCCATAGCATCCAATGTTTCATCACCTCTACTATATAATATCATCACTATTCATGGTAGTCTCACCCATCAGTTGCACAATGCTTGACTATATTGCCCATTTTTGACCTTTTACAACAATCTCATCCTCATCGTGAGGCTTTAAACAATATTCTTTGCTTAATTAAACTCAAAACCAATGATACCAATGCACTTGAAAATTTTGTTGGGAACATCCCTTGCTACATGCAACCTTCGATTAGCTTTCGCAACCATAAAATTACTAAGCTCGTGGGCGAGGAGGTTGATCCTCTGTTACATATCCAAGCAACCATAAATGACATCACTTACAAGCGTATCCTCATTGATATCAGTTCTTCCATCAACATTATCTCTATCACTGTCCTTCATCACCTTCACATTCCACCTACTCATTTCACTACACCTTCACTCGACCTTCGATATTTTTATGGTTCTATGTGTCGCATAGTAGGTTCCATCATTCTAACCATTCGAGTAGGTGTAGGGACCATGTCCACATTATTCCATGTAATTCAAGGTGAGATGTAATACAATATTTTGCTTGGATGTCCATGGATCCATGATATGCAATGTGTTCCATATTCTTTACATCATTATCTCAAATACGTGCATAACAAAATCATCCATTGTATTCTCGTCGACAACGATCCTTTCAAATTCTACATCACAGATCTTCCACCAGCCCTCATCATCCTCTACCTGATTCATCCCTATTCCTTCATATTATCAGGCAAAGACATCCACTTACACTATGCCACCTACTTAATCCTCGCATCTTCCACCTAGGACGTACACACATTCTTCCTCATCTACTTCCCATATGCCATCATCTTATTCTATGGATCCCCTCCTACTTTCATACTTTTTCATCACCTTCTTTGTGGCCTCCTGCTCCCTCTCACCCATATTCTTCTACAAATCCTCCTATATCTTTTGTACCTTTCTTGCCACATTTTGTATGGCATTTCGATCCTTATCACTCATATTCATCTACAGATCCTCTTATCCTCCCTACTCCTCATACACCCCCACTCCATTCCATTATTGACCTTGGTCTTTCACTTCATCTCACAGTGCGACTCCTGCTCGCCCTACATCACATTTATACATGTTGCTCATCCTATCCCTTCCACCACAGCTGAATTTCATGATTTATAACAAAAAGCCTCCCATTTGGATGTCCAACTATTACAATCTCCTCATTCCACCATACACGAATCCCAACTCTCTTCTTTTTCTTTGGATTCAGACTCACCACCTCATACTTCACCACATGTATCCATTTTTATGACCAATTTTGGTCTTGGTGATTACAATATTCATGATGCTCATGTGCATCCTCTCATGATCCAATCTATCTATGACTTTGGTCATCCTTTTGCCTTAGTATTGACCATAGGTATTATTGTTCCACTTGGTCCACTTGACAATTGTACAAATTTCATCTATGCAGACCTTGATTCGTCGCTCCTAGCAGTTGTATCCTCGCCATCATAATCTAGCTTTTGTGGCATCTTAGACCATATGTCCAGTCCACACTTCGTTTTATGCTACCTTTGATATTTTTGTTGCCCTGGTTTTGGGTTAAGATGTTATGAACAGGGTTTACAGACACCTATTAACCCCTACATTCAACTGCCTAAAAATAAATTTAGTTTGGGTTATCACCCTTAACTATTCATTCACTAGAAGATGAACATCTAGACCTCACTCTTCATCCTTTAGTAGTTCCTATGCACTCGTTAGAATATGAACTTGAAATCAATGTCCTCAATGATTGTCCCTCCCTTCATTCAACCATCAACATACCATGTACATTCTTTCAAGAATCACCCCTTTCTGATGCCACATCCACCTACTTTATCGATAATCTGGTTGATAGATTTGCTACCCTTTCCATTATTTATCCTCGCTTAGATCATGCCCCTTCACCTTCCTCTTCATTATCTATTCATTCGTACATACCTTTGCATAATCATCAATAGGTCCACCATTCTATAGCTCAACCTCACTCTCCACCCATGGTTATACATCCTTCGTTGAATCTAACACATCATTCACATCCTTTTGAGTCTTCATCTCCATGCTCCCTATCTTCCACAGTCTCATCCACCTTTTTTAATATGGTTTATGTCGACTTGTTCACCCCACTTCGCTATGCATCTCAGCTGGATTACACCACCACAACACCATCATCCATCTTCACCTTCCTCACCCTATCCATCTCCATACTTACGTCCATATCCAACTTCACCCATCCCACTGGGTTCCCATTATCCTCTTGCTTTGATACCATCTCCTTCACCCAGTGATATCCAACACATTCTCACTCGACTTGACAACCTTGAGTTACACTTAAGTCATTGTCAATATCTTTCACCTACTCACCATTTTTTTATGGCTAATCCCCCATTACCCCTTGTCATACATATCCCTCATCCTCTCACATAGGATTCACCAGCATCGACATCGGTAGTCAGTCCACCCCTGCCTAACCCACCTCTCGTGTGATCATCACCTCCCACACCTTACATCTACCCCACACATATCCTCTCAAAGCATCTCCCTCACACCTTTCACCAATTGCTTCATGCAGGGCTCCTTGTTCTACCTAAGATCAAAGTGACCCACATCACCCTAAAATAAGGGGATACTATGAAAATTAGTTTTATGTCTACCACCGTTAGTAGGGATATGACATCAAAAAATGTCGCAATTTCAGATACCTCATCCACAACATGGTGGATGGGAAAGATCCATCACATTTCGAGTAGACCACCCCTCCCCTCAGAGTTTAGAGCATCCCACCTCCTCTCGTGCCTTGCTCCACTCCATCATGTATATCGTTCACTTCCACATCCCACTACTTCCAGTAGCTACACAATCACACAACCCTTTAGGACACTAGTCGCTTTGCCACTACGCCTAGTCATTTGTAACCTGAGCATTGCCATTACCCCCATCCTTAGCCCATTACCCTATCCTCTTCATTTTCTCTTCTCCTTGATATTTTGCATTGTTGTATGGTCACACTTTGAGCAACTACATACCCGTGCTGAATTTTCCTTCTTGTTATTTCTAACTGTTGTATGGTCACGCTTCGAGCAACTACATACCCATGCTGAATTTTCCTTCTTGTTATTTCTAACTGTTGTATGGTCACGCTTTGAGGGGCTACATACCTATGCTGAATTTCCCTTCTTTTTATTTATTTTCTTATTTTTTCCTTCTTTATTTATCTTATTCCATCCAATTGGCTTCATACAATTTTCATTTTATCCATCATATCTCTTGCTTGTTACTCTTCTTGATATGGTCAATCATACACATTCTCCTTTTTGCATTCGTATTTTCTATCTGCTACACATCCCCCCATGTTGGGGCAACCACATCTAATGTTCCTCCTTATTTGTCATCTTCTTTTCATCTATTCACTTCTTTCATGACATTTCCCAACCTCATCCTCTTTTAGTTCCATGACTTCCTTGTGTACATATTTTCCTCCATGCACATTTCTTTAAAGATATTCCATTGCATATTCACACTTATATCCATGGCATCCATATTCATACTTGTACATTCTCAATTGTAGAAATACACTCATCACGGATTAAAACACACACTTATTAGCATCATCGTTTGAATGTCCACTTCCCTTTTCAGGCTTACGGATTGTATAGAGTTTTACGTAAATTTACCATGCACTAGTTAAGTCAATCAAACACCACATCTAGTTGACACGTTCTCATAATTCTCACAACTTCCCTTGGTTGGGTTGATTTCTTTCATGGACCACTCATGCATTTCATATCTTAAGCAAATTTTGAGTCTAGGGAAGACAACACCTTGTGTAGACATCGCCATTTAGAGAACGGTTTCCCCTGCTCATCCTATCATTTGCATGATCAGCATAAAACTTGGGGATAAAAAAATGGACAAGCATAAGCATAAATAAAAAATGTGCAGAAAACAAAAGCCAATGCCCACAAAAAAAGAGAAAAGAGCACCACAAAAAGAGAATCAAAAGGAAGAGGGACAGAAAATAAAAGGAAACACCTCCAAGAGTACTATCAAATTGATTGAATCCCTTTGGCTTAACATAACATAATGGGGCGATTTACATCACCAACAATAGGCTCCAAGATCCTGCCTAGGAATGGAATAGTATTATAAGTGGTGACACATTTCTCACATTAGCGACCTTCTCTTGTATAGATCAATGCATGCTCATGGATGAGCTAGCTATTTTGGCTAAATTTGTTACAAGTTAGTTCCACCTCCTTCAAAATGGATAAATGAACATCACTTATCGCACACACAGGTCCATGATAGACTTCCACTCAGTCATGATAGTTATGAGTTGTTGAACCTTGTTAAATTTTTCATGAGGTCTGATCGCTACAACTATATTAGTTAAATTCACTACATAAAACTTATTTACCATCTTACATCTTTGGAATAATAGAACGGATCACATTACCACTGGTTTTGCAATGATACAAGTGCTTTTGACATGCATTTTTCCCATCTCATACACTTCATTTGCATATTAGTCATTTCCTTTGCTCCTCATGCATTCTTTACTCTACATCTACTCAGATTCATACATCTACATTTGCATCATTTTCGGTTACTCTAAATCTACAATGACATCATCTCTTATATGCATTCATACCTATTGCTACATATTCTTCCATATTACATTCACTTACATTTACCATTTCTTATAGTATACATACACAATACTAAGCTATTCATTCATCCACACAAGTCATAACACATGTAAATCAAGTCGTAAACAGAACCATATATATATATTTATAATGGCAAAAATGCCCTCGAGCTACAAAAATCAAGTGTATGGTTCTCGATTCTAGTTAATGGAACAACTGCTGGTTACTTTTGTTAGTCTTACAATGGCACTGAGAGGGGGGGTGAATCAGTGTAGCTCTTTAAACTTAAATTCACAGCTCTTAAAACAGAAATAATGAAACCTTAGAACCAGATAAAGCAAGTATCACAAGAGAACATCACACAACACAAGATTTAACGAGGTTCACCAAAGTGGCTACTCCTCAAAAATGACTGCTTGGACTACCATCCAAATCCAGCCTTTGCAAAGCAACAACTTTACAAATAATTTACCAGCACCCACTGGAAGGAGCACCAACCCCTGATTTATCTGCACCAACAGAAAGGAGCACCAACCCCTGATGCCAAGCACCAAATTGGACTTCAATTCTGAAACTAGAAGATTGATAGTAAGATACCTTTGCTTTTGCTAGACCCTGACTGGTCACCTTTGCTTTCTTCGTGCACTCTGCTTTCTCTACGTAATCACTTCGCACACTCTGCTTCGCTACACTCGAACTTCACAATCGTCTTCTCCCTGTTGCACACTCTGCTTTCTTAGTGAAATTTCACACTTAGAATGATTCGACACGACTTGCTCTCTACGCACAACGATCGTATTTCGCACACTTCGACAACTCCTCAATTCTCCAAACAACCCTCCTTTTATAACAACATTTTCATGATGAAAACCCTAATCTTAGTCGGATTTCATAGCAACTGTAAACCCTAATTTTGGTTGGCTGTCATCGGTCTTCATCGGTTTCAACTTAATCGTAAAAATACATGTCGTGATATCACGACACCTTTTCTCCTTGCTTTTTCTCTTAGCTTTTGCCCACGAAAATACATGTCGTGATATCGTGACACTTTCACCTTCGTACGCTTTCTCTATTCTTTTGTCGCGATATCGCGACACTTCTGCTTCCAAAGACTTTGACTTTGCTTTTGTCACGATATCGCGACACTTCTGCTTCCAAAGACTTCGACTTTGCTTTTGTCACGATATCACAACACTTCTGCCTCCGTAGTCTTCAACTTTGCTTTTGTCATGAAATCGCGACACTTCTGATTCCGTACTTAGCTTCTTTGCTTTTGTCAAGAAATCGCGACACTTATGCCTTCGAAGTCTTCTTCTCTGCTTTTGTCATGAAATCGCGACACTTCTGCTTCCATACATAGCTTCTTTGCTTTTATCACAAAATCGTGACACTTCTGCTTCCGTACTTAGCTTCTTTGCTTTTGTCATGAAATCATGACACTTCTGCTTCCTAAGTCTTGCTTTCTGCTTTTGTCGCGAAATCGCGACAGTTCTGCTTCCGTACGCTTCCTCTCTTTCTTTTGTCGTGAAAATGCGACATGTCACGAAATTGTGACACTTTTCCAACTTACTTTCTCTCTCCTATTTTAGTCACGAAAATGCGACATGTCGCGAAATCGCGACACTTTTCCAACTTACTTTCTCTCTCCTATTTTAGTCGCGAAATGCGACATGTCACAAAATCGTGACACTTTTCTTACTTGTTCTCTTTCTTTGAAATTGTCGCGAAATCGTGACACTTCTTCCTGCTTTCTCTTTTTCTTCCAACATGTCACGAAATCGTGACAGTTTTTCACTTGCCTTTTTCTCTTCCAACATGTCGCGAAATCACGACAGTTTTTCCACTTGCCTTTTTCTCTTCCAACATGTCGCGAAATCGCGATAGTTTTTCCACTTGCCTTTTTCTCTTCTAACATGTCGCGAAATCATGACAATTTTTCCACTTGCCTTTTTCTCTTCCAACATGTCGCGAAATCGTGACAGTTTTTCCACTTGTCTTTTTTTCTCTTCCAACATGTCGCGAAATCGCGATAGTTTATCCTACTTTTTCTCTATCTTCCAACATGTCGTGAAATCACGACAATTTTTCTTGCTTTTTCTCTCTCTTCCAACATGTCGCGAAATCGCGACAATTTTTCTTGCCTGTTGTATATGTCGCGATATCACGACACTTTTCTTACTTGTCTTTTTCTTTGATCTTTTGCATATGGGCCACTTCGGTTTTCTTGGAAAATCACTGTACATACTCTGAGTAACCTTTGAACTCCTGTCTTCTGCATCTGAAAGGCTTTTGAACTTCCCGTCCATTGCATCAATAGATCTATCCGTGTTGACAACAATTACATCAATTCTTTTGCACCTTGCTCAACAATCTCCCCCTTTGGAATTGTTGGCAACACATGTGCAATTTCTTGTAACTCTTCTCCCCCTTTGACAATAATACCAAAGGGCTACTGCAGACTCCCCCGAGTCCATGCACAACATTCTCGAGACACAATTTATTACACTTAGCAAAAATCATGAACATGAGCACAAAGATAATCAAATACTTAAATGCTCCCCCCGAGAATGTGATCCCTATAGCTAGTCAATTCTTGGGAAGTGTGACCACTCCCAATTTATTGCGAAGGTACTCAAAAACTTCCTTGGGCAATGGTTTTGTGAATATATCTACTACTTGCTCTGTAGTTGGAACAAAATCCAACTTAACCTCACCTTCCGCAACTTTCTCCTTCAAAAAGTGATACCTGATAGCAATGTGTTTTGTGCATGAATGCATAACCGGATTCTTGGAGATGTTAATGGCACTCGGTGTTATCACACTTAACCGATATTGGCTCACCGAAACTAATACCAAGATCTTTCAGAGTTTGTTTCATCCACAATACATGCGTACAACATGTTGTCCTGCAATATATTCTCGCCTCTATTGTCGATAAAGAAACCGACTCTTGTTTCTTACTGTGCCACACGACCAATCTGTCTCCAAGATAGAATGCACATCCACTAGTACTCTTTTTGTTATCTACACATCCTGCCCAATCTACATCTGAATACAAAATAAGGGTGAAGTCTTTACCTTTCGGATACCATAACCCATATTCCATAGTACCCTTGAGGTACCGAAGAATCCTTTTCATTGCTGTCACATGAGTCTCCTTGGGATTAGCTTGAAATCGTGCTACCATGCATACCGCCTGCAAAATATCCGGTCCGGTAGCTGTCAGTGCACGATAGGCTTCTAATCATATATCTATACATGGTTTGATCAACAATTGGAGATTTTTCATCCTTGCTCAACTTGCAACCTGTCGTCATGGGTGTGCTAACCGGCTTACAATCCTCCATTGTGAACTTTTTTAACATCTCTTTCACATATTTAACTTGAGAAATAAATATGCCCTTCTTATTTTGATTAACTTGCAACCCGAGGAAATACGAAAGTTCACCAATCATTGACATTTCAAATTCTTTCTGCATCTTATTTGCTAAATCTTTACACGACTCATCCTTGCTGTTGCCAAATATGATATCATCTACGTATACAACAAGAACAATAAGATGCCCATTTTCTGTTTTGACATACAAATTACTATCCACCATACCTTTCTTAAACCTTTGTTGAGTGAGATAGTTGTCTAGCCTTGCATACCATGCTCGGGGTGCCTGTTTTAAGCCATATAATGCTTTCTTCAACTTGCAAACCAAGTTGGGATCATCACCAAGTTGGAAACCATCTGGTTGCTCAATATAAACTTCTTCTTCAAGTTTCCCATTCAAAAACACTGATTTCACATCCATTTGATAAACTTTGAAATTCTTGTAGACTGCTAAAGCCATAAACATTCTAATTGCCTCTAGTCTAGCTACTGGTGCAAAAGTTTCCTCAAAGTCAATGCCTTCAACTTGTGCATAACCCTTGCATACCAATATTGCTTTATTTCTGACTACCTGTCCGTATTCATTCAATTTGTTTCAAAAAAATCCATTTAGTCCCGATTATATTTTTATTTGCAGTGTCTAGGTACTAACTCCCAAGTTTTGTTTTTCTCGATCTGATCTAATTCTTCATTTATTGCCTTCATCCAACTTTCATCTTTGCTTGCGTCATCAACATTTTTGGGCTCAATGTTGGATAATAGAGAGTAGTTACTACTACTCTTCTTCTTGTTTGAACACCAACTTTGGGGTCTCCAATTATTTGCTCTCTAGGATGATTTTTCTACCAGCTGCCTGTTTTGAATTTCTTATTTTCTTCCACTTCTGAATCACAACTTAAATCATCTGAGTCAATTTTCTGTATCTTTTCCATTTTGTTTTCCTCATCTCCTTCAATAACCTCTTCATAGATTGGGTAGTTCGTTTCATAGCTAATTACTCGTTCTCTACCTTCATCAAATTTAACATCGGCACTGTCCACAATTTTCTTTAGCCTCTTGTTGTAGCATTTGTAAGCTTTGCTTTTTGATGAATAACCGACAAAAATACCTTCATCCGCTCTATCTTCAAACTTACCAAGATTATCTTCAGTTCTTTTGATGTAGCACTTGCTGCCAAAAACTTTGAGGTATTTTGTTGTTGCCCTTTTACCGAACCACAACTCATAAGGAGTTTTGCTTTCATGTGTTCTCAGCATGTACCTATTTTGGATATACACCGCAGTATGGACTACTTCTTTCCAAAATCTGTCTGCTACTCTGCTTTCAGCCAGCATAGTCCGTGCCATTTCCTGCACTGTCCTGTTCTTTCTTTCTACCACTCCATTCTGTCGAGGTGTCCTGGCTACTAAAAACTGTCTCTTAATACCGTATTTTTCACAGTACTCGTAAACTCCTCCGAAATGAATTCTCCTCCTCTATCCGATCTTAGACATTTGATCCTCTTTCCTGTTTCATTCTCAACTTGGTTTTTGAAAATCTTGAACATATCAAAAGCTTCTGATTTATGCTTCAAGAAAAATATCCATGTCATTCTGGAATAGTCATCAATGCACAACATAAAATATTTGTCACCATTTATGCTTTGTGTTCTCATGGGTCCACATAAATCAGTGTGTATTAGTTCCAAAGGTTTGCTTGTGTAGTACTCTTTTGTTTTGAATGTGACTCTAGTTTGCTTCCCCTTTTGGCATGAAGCACAAATGTTGTTTGTAGGTTTGCTGATGGTGGGAATATCTCTCACTGCCCTTTTTGAGGTGATTTTTACTAGATTATCAAAACTGATATGACCGAGTCTCTTGTGCCACAACCAATTTTCTTCTTCCTGTCCAATAAAACAAGCTCCTTTTGAAGTCTCTGAGAGCGTGTATAGGTTGCCAGATGTCCTTGATCCAGTTGCTATCAATTTTCCACTGTTTGTTTTTTTGACTTCACAACCCCTGCTTCATAAAAACTACTTCATGACCTTTATCACAAATCTGACTTACGCTCAACAAGTTATGTTTCAACCCATCCACAAACAAGACTTCTTCTGACTTAATTTTTCCGTCACTAATTTTAACTGAGCCTTTGCCAACTATCTTAGCTCCATCATTATTTCCAAACTTTACTGAACCACCTTCATATTTTTGTAACTTCTCAAATTTCTGCTTGTCACCTGTCATATGACTGGAGCATCCACTATCAAGTATCCATGGTACATATTTATTCTGTGCTTTAAATGTTGTTTGTACTATTAAGGATTCCTTTCCTTCTTTGAGTCGCTCTTTTTCTTTCCACTCTATTTTGATAGTAGATTTGAGCTCTTGTTTTGCCTTTCCCTTATCAATAGCTTGTGCATGTTTTTCGGGAAGTTTTCTATTTTGTCTCATCCTGTTTGGTTGAAATTTTCTTCCCTAAAACTGATTTGATGCAAATGTACTTCTACAGTTTCTTGCAATGTGCCCAAAATTATGACAGTTATAACATTCTACTGTATAATTCATCAAAGGAGAGAAAGCATTTCTACTAGTGAAATTCCTTGGTCTTACATTATATTTGCAGTCTGAGATTTTATGTCCATAGCCATTGCATTTAAAACAGAAACCAGAAAAGGGATAATTGAACCTGGGTGATGGTCTTTGCCATGTTGCCGTAGGAGCCATAGGTCTTCTTCTTCTTTGATGTGTGACATTGGTGAATCCATCATTGTCAATTCTCCTTTCGTGCCTGGCATTATTGCTTTCTTTTGCATGAGATGTTTTTCCTTGATCAACCTGTTTCTTATCTTCATTCTTTATGGATTCTACATTTCTGGCCTTTGATCCATTTGATGATTCTCCTTCGACGAAACCCAGACCAAATTTGATGCCTGCAGGCCTTTGGTCATTTATGATCTTATCCAGCTTCATAGAACTTACTTCACGTTTGTGATAACAACTGATTTTCTTATTCATCTCTTCTAGTTGCATTCTTAAACCAACAATCTCTTCTTCTAGCTTGCTGCAATAATCTATTTTCATGGTTATTTGCACTTCAAGATCTTCGAAGATTTTCTTGGATTCTTCTATCTATACTTTCAAACTGGATATGATTTCATTTGCATCCTCAAGCCTTTTTGAAAGTTTCTTATTCTTTTTCCTCTCTATTTTCCACTCTTCAAGTGCAGAGATCAACTCACCTTCTAGATCTACTTCAGCCTCAGGGTTTTCACCACATATTTTAGAGTTCACTCCTTCTTCCTTTTCTGATTTTACTTCTTCAAATGCCATGAAAAGAGCTTCACCTGTTTCCTCTTCAGAATCCTCACTGGAGTTGTCTTCTGATGAACTGGCATTTCTGGAGATGAAAATTTTCTTCTTGAAGTTGCCTTTTCTGAAATTCATTTTCTTCTTCCAGTCACTTCTTTCTTGGTGCGATCCTTCATCATTTTTGTTCTTCTCATTAAGAGGACATTTAGTCGCAAAATGCCCAACGCCTCCATAGTTGAAACATTTAAGCGGTAGCTTTCCTCTGTATTTTCCTTTTCCCCTTTTTAGTTTTCTAACAAAGTTTGCTTCCATTTCATCCTGATGTCTCTTCTTCCTCGGACTTTTGTTTTGCATTTTTATCTTTAAGAGCTTTAAAAGCCGCTTCTCTGTCTGTGGGTTTAGATCTTCCTATCCTCATCTCATATGCAGTCAAGGAACCATACATCTCATCTATACTAAAATAATTTAGATTTTTAGCTTCTTCTATCATCGAGACTTTAGAATCAAACCTTTGAGGAAGAGATCTTAATACCTTTTTCATGATGGTAGAGTCTTCGATATCCTCGCCGAGTCCTCTGATCGCATTAATGATTCCATTAACTCTCAGCATATATGCCTCAATGTTTTCATCGTCATTCATCTTTAATGCTTCGAACTGAGCTCGATGTGTCTGTAACTTGGCCTCCTTGATCTTATCATCTCCTTCATGAATACTCCTCAGCTTTGTCCCATATCTCTTTTGCCATTTTATAGCTCATGATCTTTACTAGTTCACTGTCTCGCTAATCCGCACATGAGAGCATTCTTTGCTTTTGAGTTATTTTCAAACAGTTTCTTTTCGTCATCCTCTTTTGGAGGAGTGATGGGTATTGTGTATCCACTAACTACTGAATCCCAGATGTTGTATACCAAAGCACAGAGATATTTCTCCATCTTGATTCTCTAGAACGCGTAATTAGATCCGTCAAACAATGGTGCTTTGTTTGATGAGAAACCTTCACCACCTACCATTGTGTTACTTCCAAGATCACCCTAGCCGGTTAAGCTTGTACAAGAACTTAGCTCTGATACCAATTGTTAGTCTTACAATGGCACTGAGAGGGGGGGTGAATCAGTGTAGCTCTTTAAACTTAAATTCACAGCTCTTAAAACAAAAATAATGAAACCTTAGAACCAGATAAAGCAAGTATCACAAGAGAACATCACACAACACAAGATTTAATGAGGTTCACCAAAGTGGCTACTCCTAAAAAATGACTGCTTGGACTACCATCCAAATCTAGCCTTTGCAAAGCAACAACTTTACAAACAATTTACCAGCACCCACTGGAAGGAGCACCAACCCCTGATTTATCTGCACCAACAGAAAGGAGCACCAACCCCTGATGCCAAGCACCAACTTGGACTTCAATTATGAAACTAGAAGATTGATAGTAAGATACCTTTGCTTTTGCTAGACCCTGAATGCTCACCTTTGCTTTCTTTGCGCACTCTGCTTTCTCTGCAATCACTTCGCACACTCTGCTTTGCTACACTCGAACTTCACAGTTGTCTTCTCCCTGTTGCACACTCTGCTTTCTTAGCAAAATTTCACACTTAGAATGATTCGACACGACTTGCTCTCTGTGCACAGTGATCGTATTTCGCACACTTCGACAACTCTTCAATTCTCCAAACAACCCTCCTTTTATAACAAATTTTCATGATGAAAACCCTAATCTTAGTCGGCTTTCATAACAACTGTAAACCCTAATTTTAGTCGGTTGTCATCGGTCTTCATCGGCTTCAACTTAACCGCGAAAATACAACATGTCACGATATCGTGACACTTTTTCTCCTTGCTCTTTCTCTTTGCTTTGGCCCACAAAAATACATGTCGCGATATCGCGACACTTTCTCTTCTTTCTCTATCCTATTTGGGTCGTGATATCGCGACACTTTCCCTTCCTTTCTTTGCTTTTATCGTGATATCACGACACTTCTGCTTCCAAAGACTTCAACTTTGCTTTTGTCGCGATATCAGGACACTACTACCTCCGTAGTCTTCAAATTTGCTTTTGTCATGAAATCGTGACACTTTTGCTTCCGTACTTAGCTTCTTTGCTTTTGTCACGAAATCATGACACTTCTGCCTTCGAAGTCTTCTTCTCTGCTTTTATCATGAAATCGTGACACTTCTGCTTCCATACTTAGCTTCTTTGCTTTTGTCGTGAAATCGTGACACTTCTACTTTCGTACTTAGCTTCTTTGCTTTTGTCACGAAATCGCGACACTTATGCTTCCTAAGTCTTGCTTTATGCTTTTGTCGTGAAATCACGACAGTTCTACTTCCGTACGCTTCCTCTCTTTCTTTTGTCGTGAAAATGCGACATGTCGCGAAATCGTGACACTTTTTCAACTTACTTTCTCTCTCCTATTTTAGTCGCGAAAATGCGACATGTCGTGAAATCGTGACACTTTTCCAACTTACTTTATCTCTCCTGTTTTAGTCACGAAAATGTGACATGTCACGAAATCGCGACACTTTTCTTACTTGTTCTCTTTCTTCGAACTTGTCACGAAATCGTGACACTTCTTCCTGCTTTCTCTTTTTCTTCCAACATGTCACGAAATCGTGATAGTTTTTCCACTTGCCTTTTTCTCTTCCAACATGTCACGAAATCGCGACAGTTTTTCCACTTGCCTTTTTCTCTTCCAACATGTCGCGAAATCGCGACAGTTTTTCCACTTGCCTTTTTCTCTTCCAACATGTCACGAAATCGCGATAGTTTTTCCTACTTTTTCTCTCTCTTCCAACATGTCACGAAATCACGATAGTTTTTCTTGCTTTTTCTCTCTCTTCCAACATGTCACGAAATCGCGACAGTTTTTCTTGCCTGTTGTATATGTCACGATATCGCGACACTTTTCTTACTTGTATTTTTCTTTGATCTTTTGCATATGGGCCACTTTGGTTTTCTTGGAAAATCACTGTACATACTCTGAGTAACCTTTGAACTCCTGTCTTCTGCATCTAAAAGGCTTTTGAACTTCCTGTCCACTACATCAATAGATCTATCTGACTGTGTTGACAACAATGACAATACTGTTGCTGCACCTTGCTCAACAATCTCCCCCTTTGGAATTGTTGGCAACACATGTGCAATTTCCTGTCCACTGCATCAATAAATATATCTGACTGTGTTGACAACAATGATAATACTGTTGCTGCACCTTGCTCAACAACTTTCAAAGTCGCAGAGGAATTCGGCAGGGGGATCCTATCAGCCCCTTGTTATTCATCATTGTGGTAGAAGCTTTAGGTAGAACCATAAAAAATGCTTGCAGTTCAAGGCTAATATCGGGAATCAAGGCAAAATCTCTCACTAGGGTTGTTTCTCACCAACAATTCATCGATGATACCCTTATATTGACTAAGGCATCAGTGGTTGAGGCCAAAATAATTAAATACATCCTGCAACTCTACGAGGACGCTGCTAGTCAGAATTTTAATTTCAGTAAAAGTAAATTATATTTCTTGAACACCCCCATTCAGAGGTAAGGAAGGATTACAAAATTTTTAGGGTGTGATATAGCAAACCTCCCCACTTCGTATCTTGGTCTCCATATTTTCATTGGTTCTCCGAGAGAGTCAATGTGGGACAGGGTTATTGAAAGAATTAAAAAAAAACTTGTTGGATTGAAAGGTCATCTTCTATCTCAAGCAGGAAAGCTGACCCTCACTAAGGCCTCTCTTTAGAGCATTATAGTCTATTTCCTCTCCATTTTCAAAGCCCCTGTGAAGGTTTTCTATAAAATTGAGAAAATCCAAAAAGAATTTTTATGGACTGGATCAAAGGAGAAAAAAAGGATACACCTTGTAGGATGGACCAAAGTGTGCAAACCCAGGGAAAATGGGGGCTTAGGTCTGAGGAGAATTGCTCATATAAATTTAGCTTTACTAGCTAAGTAGGCATGGCATCTCATTTCTGGTGAAGAAAATGAATGGACAACTATCATCAAACGAAAGTATCTTCAAAATATGGAATTTCTAAGTGACTCAGTTCCAATCAGAGGTTCTATTTTTTAGAAAGCAATTCTTAATTGTAAGGAAATCATCAAAAAAGGTTTAAGATGAGTTTTAGGCAATGGTGAGAGGATAAATTGCTGGAATGACAGGTGGGCTAAGGATGAACCACTAATGCAATATCCTAACTTAGCCCGAATCAGAGATATCACAAAAGAACTCATTAGTAGAAAAGTCTACGATTATATGGTTGAGGATAGAGGTAGAATGAAGTGGAAACAAATAAGAATTTAGGGATTTCAAGCAGAATCAAATGATATTTATAATATTCTTGGGCAACATTTTATCCCCATGAGACCCAAGGAAGATCAAGTGACCTGGGCTCCTATGAAAAATGGGCAGTTCACTGTTAAATCAACTTACAAGTTTCTGCTTGATGACGAGGATTTTGTCCTCCAAAAGGACTTAGTTTGGATAAAAAATTTAATTCCAAAAATTGTAGTCTTTTCATGGTTGGTTATCCAAGGAAGAATTCTAACCATTGATAACATGATGCATAAAAGTATTTGTATCATTAATCGTTGTTATCTGTGCAAGGCTAATTGGAAGACCATTTATCACATTTTTCTTGAGTGCCCTTTTTCCTTGACTGTCCTAAGTGGGGTTTTTTAGGCCTTTAATATTTCATGGGTTAAACCAGCCACCATACTTGATTTGTTCGTCTAGTGGCCTTACCCCTTTTCAAGCCAAAGACTTAGATACATGTGGAAAATTTGTCTCAATCACTATCTTTGGCAAGTGTGGTTAGAAAGGAACCATAGAGTCTTTAATGAGTCTATCCATGATCATCAAACTATCATTGCCAGGATCCTATCCTTTTCGAATGAGAATGTGAACCTTATCCCTTTTGATAGCTATAAAACTCATCTGTAGGAGACCACGATTGCTCAATATTTAAGCTTAACCTTGTTAGATGAGTCTGTGCCTAGGGTAGTCAACCCCAGAGCAAATGTTAAGTGGTCTCCACCTCCTACGGGTTGGTTTACGCTTAATTTAGATGGAGAAGCTAAGGACAATCCTAGCAGAGCAGGCGCTAGTGGCATTGTATGAGATCATAATGGGAATATGATACTTGCATTTTATGAATAATTGGGAACAAGGACGAATAACGAATAACGAAGCTGAAGCTGAAGCTAGAGCTATGTGGATAGGCCTTCAAATGAATCAAGACTTAGAAGGCAATTTGATCGTAGAAGGAGACTCTATGCATGTTATAAATCTCCTCAATAATTGGAAAACACCTCCTTGGAGGATTAAAACAATTTTTGAAGAGGCTAGGATCCTTTTCCAGGGAAGACAAGACATAAAAGCCCAACATGTCTTTTGGGAAGCTAACAAAATTGTTGATAAGTTGGCCAATTTGGGTGTCGATGGTGACAAAATTTTCAAATGGGAACACGGTGTCCCGAGTGAAGTAGAGGAGCTTATTCAACAAGAATACCAAGAATGATAGTCGAATTTACCAATAGAGAAGGCACTGTAAGTTCGAATGCTAGGAGTATTCCCATCTATTTTTTGAATTGGACTCACAATAAAAATTATCTGAGCTTTCAGTATTCGTGGATGCTTCTTGGAAATACCACAAAGACTAATGGGGATAGTCACATATCAAATAATATGGCTCCTAGTCATCTTAGTAATTTGAGGTTGGTTGATAATCAAAGGGAAGGAAAAAAATGACAATATAAGACTTCGAACTAAAGCCACGTGGACCACCAGATAGCCACCACCATAAATCTAGCCAACAAGTTCACTTATCTAAGGCTGATTGGCCAAGATAATATGTGGTACCAAATCATGTCATATATGAAATAAAGCAATTACCAAAGAATTATTAAGAGTAACTGTCAATACAGAGCTTGTGGGAGTTTTTTTCAGTACTCTACTATGTGTGTCTACAACTTTTTGTTTCTCCATTATCTCAAGGAAGGGATCCGTGTCTGTTTATTTTTTGTAATTATGATGCATGTGTGTTTTCTCGGGGTATACCCAAAATGTTGTATGGGAAGTTTCTTTTTTATAATAGGCTATGTGCCTTACCGGATGTAATGGCTTTGGCGGTATGTAGATTTTACATATATAGGATCCTTAGTAAGGATATGTTCATCAACAACCCTGGGCTGATTTTTGTAAAAGGTTTTGGGTCAACCTATAAAACATGGTATTAATGCTATAGTATCTTATCTACCAAAAAAAAAAAAGTGTATATAATATACATCTATGGTTGGCCACCTAGACATCACCTCCATCCATAGTACTAGCAATACATCTCATCCTTACTACCCACTAGGAGTTTCCTCACTCTCCTCTTGCACTATCGATATCGCCTCTACTCTCTGCTCCTTGTCTTCCCTACTCGACCCTGGTACACTTCCCATTGCCTATGAGACTGTTGGCTTCACCATCCTCTACTCTACTAGCACCACAGAAGGGGTACTCCACTAAATTTTCTATGAGTGTGTACAAGATTGTGATCGTGATCTCGATCATGACCCTGCATACTATAGGATCCCATGACCTTACAATGTCAACCACACCTTGTACTACATCCTCATCGATGCCTCCTCTATATACATCCTTGATAAATTATTGTTTGCTTGTTGCAAACAATCTATCTTAACTTGTAAGCCTATTGCCTCAACCCTGGAATGCTCACCAACTATCCTAACTTTCTTTGCCTCATCCTATGCTTGTTGATATCTCTTTATCTCCTTGTGCAAGCATTCTAACTTTGACTTATTTGCAACTCGCACCACACTAGTATCTACTTATGACTCCTACACTCATTGAACACTTTCCTTTAGCACTGTGATATTTGATCTCACCCTCTTCTTCAAGGCCATGGTCTCCTGTACTTGGCACCGCAACTGTACCACACACTATATGTGACTCACTTGCTTCACTGCAAGCTACACTCTCATCTTCTCTCACTCTCTATGCAACACATCCCTCTTCATGACCAACTGTGTTACATCTCTCATAGCCACCTCCACCTAGCACTGCAATTGCACATCCCTCTTCGCATGACTCACATTATCAGCTACAAGTTGTACCTTCACCTCATCACGCTCTACCTACAATGTATCCCTCTTTGTGGCCAACTATCCCACCTCTCTCATAGCCACCACTAGCCTCTCCTCTACCTTTTACCTCTTCTCCACCAATATTTCTATGTCTACGATCCAATATAGCTCACTCTCGATCAATATCCCATCTAAATCCTACACTATCTCCTAAAGTAGCACCATATCATCCTAAGCATCTAACACATCCTGGAAGTCAAACATCATATATGGTGTAGATCCCTCTCTCTCCTCATCCATGGGCACAACCTCATCCAATGGCTGGCCTCCACTACCCTCCTATAGCTCCAATGATCCAATCCTAGGAGATCCTCCCATATCATCCTGGTGTTGCATTTGTAATAGGAGAGGCTCCGCAACCTCCTCCTCTAACTACATGTCTGGCATAGGTATAACTCCTCTAAGTACCTGTACACAGGCTACAGGCAATCCTTTCACTAAATCCACCCATTCATCCACTACCTAGACTCTTGGCTACCACCTCTGCATCATCCACCATATATCATACTCTAGAGACATGCTTGCATCATCCACGTTAGGGATAACCATTGGTGGATCTCTTGACACATCCAAGGGAGGCACTATAGGTCTTACTCCTTGATCTCCATCCCTCCTTCGTATAACGACAGATAGATCTGGTCATGCCTACCATAATTCAAACTGCTACATCACTCTACTAAATGGGAAGTACTCAACCTACCACTGATACTACCCCATTAACCATATCCTTTTATGGATCTTCCCTAACTGCTCCTAATCCTCATCCCATACAATCCCACCCCTCCAAGGTCTCCATAGGATATGTTTAGGATGTAACCTATCTAGCATCTCTCTCCAAAACAAACCATCTCCCTCATACCCTCGCTTCACTCACCTCTCCATATTTGTACGCCACCTTAATGCATAGGTTATAAAATATCCCATCAATGCATGCACCTTGTAAGGTAATCTCATGGGCCACTCCATTGTAATGTGCTTCCACACCCACATTTGTCTGTAGTAACAAGCTAAAGCTCACGCTAGATCACCCTGCCCTCACTATCTCATACAACTCTCTATACACCTGTGCTAGTAACACGAGCACCCATGAAAATACCACCTCATGCTCCACCATATCACACACTATGCGGATCATATTCCAGAGGAATTTCACCCCTAAACTAATTGGCAATGCATAGCTAGCTATCATGAGCATTGCCATGCAGTAGTGGTTGGATAACATCTAGCCCTTTCAATAAGGCTCATAATCCATCCCCTTATCATGTTGTATCGCTCTCCACATATCACCAAATATCTTCTATAATATCTTAGCCTTCGCACCATCTACTATCGCTCTCACCATAATACCATCTATAGGCAACCGATATATCCTGTATATATCCTCTAGGGTAATCGTCATCTCCCCTATTGGGAGATGGAAGATGTTCCTATTTGGATTCCACCTCTCGCACAAAGCTGATATATAGGCCCTATTGGCATGCACACTTTACAACTTCCACAGACCCTTAAAGCCTATAATGCCCATCCACTTCCCATTTACCTTTATCCACACACCCCATAGGGTACCTCTCAATGCTCACATGCGACATCGCAGCTCAATCTTCCTCACCTGCATTCATTCCAATACATCACATAAATTTATCATTAGTTTCACTGTATTTAAATTCATCATCATTTTTACATGGAAACATTCATCACATCACATATCAGTCAAAAATAAATCCTGGTTTGCACCCACACATGCAAACCTGATTTGCAACCACATGTGTGAACCTCGTTCCCACACTGCTGCGTGAACCTTCCATAGAGGGTATTTTTGGATATCCATTATGCCCTTTCATGGTGACATTTGCCTCAAAATCCAAAAACATAACATCTAACATTCACAAAACACACAATAAACCCTCACATGCATGTAACACGAGGTATACATTCACTATGCCATCCAACCATCAAAATGATAAACAAACATCATTTCTAGATACTCATTGGTAATTTTCACACTTTGTACTTTGTGCACACATTTCAATTAAACAATACATGCAATCATTCATTAACATTCAAACACATATTCTTGTACTTTTCAAATATTTATGCAAATCAAACAGTGAGGGTTTTCATGCACTTATCGTTGGTATACCACCATTGTCGCTCATGCTAGCATGTCTACTCGTCATCTCTCTGCTCCGACTTGATATATCGGTAGCACTCCACTTCATAGCTTCTCTCTCACTCCTCTCCTCCAAATTATATGTAGCATAAATGACGCTCGTGCGTGCAAAAAAGGGTTTTATTCCTCAAATTTCATAGGTTTATGCCCACACGTGCAAACCTGGTTTGCACACTACCGCACGAACCAAATCCCACCACATCATCATCATTATTTTCTAACTTTTCCAGATTTATTTTCACTTCCACCTCTATTTTCCTCATTTTTCTATTTTTTCCCACCATTATATTTTTTCAATCGACTCACCACAAGTTTTCGTATGCTCCTTTGTCGATTCATCGCTTGAGGGGTATTCATACGAACATTCGCTTTGCACGCGATCAAACAACCAAACATCCAATCATGGGTATTACATATGTCTAAGAAAATTTACACTAAAAATTATCTCAACATAAATCAAATCCTAATAAAACATTTGCTAAACCACAAATGCCATGCCCCTAACAAACACGTCTTGATTCTATTCTTTATAGTGGTACACATAAGACCACTTTCTGAATACTGCACCTAACAAGTTCTCGCCTCACGACTCTAAAGGTTTGAAATATATCATTATGCGATTATCAATAAATCAAAGGCAAAAATTTGAAAAGGTATTTATTCTATTCACATTTGGAACATCTTGTGTTGATCATAAGAACAAAGTAATCTTAAGTTTTCCCCCAAAAGCAACCAATACAATACTGCAAAGTGTTGCACTAAATCATGTATCATCTATTTTATCATCATGTTTCTTTTGTAATCATCCACATTTATCTACCCACAAACTATTCATCTTTCCAATCACTTCATCACCTTCCTCTATCATATTTTTGTACTAAACTATGTCTTACATAGCATAGTACAAAAGGGGTAAATATAGACACCCAAAAGTTGCATTTGATCATAAGTTCATCCTTCACAATTAATAAGTCACAAAACCTTACAAAATTGCACTAATTGATCCCAAAATACCTTACATTCACAAAAGGACTATCCCTAAGCCCCTTTAGGTCATCTAAGCCCTTTTCTACACTAATCATGGTACCCATGCAATCACCTCCAAAAAAACCTAATGATGGTAACCCTAATTCTATTTTGAAAGTCATTTTATCATTAAAGTGCACTATATGACTTAAACATGATTAATTAGGGATAATCAACATTAACCCTAATCTTATCATCACACATGTGTGCACCCATCACTTGGCTAAGATATTTAAGAGATGCTTAACCTAACCACAATATAACCTAGAATTTACCTAATCAAGGTTAATCTCAACCCTTGCTCACACATGTGTGCACTTAGGATATTTCTAGATTCCTTTTTAGGGCATATGAAGGAATGACTCACCTTCCACTTCATCCTTTTAACCTCACCATGGTTGAAATCTAACCTAAGGTTCATGCCACCTCACAAAGGACACCTCACCCCCTAGCCTTGGCCCACTCTATAAATAGATGGCCATTTTCACCATGAAACTCTCTCCTACTCTCTTGGTTTACTTACTAAAACTCTACAAAAATTTCTCTAGATCATTCTCCATCACTTTTGCATCCATCACACCAAGCAATAGTACTAGGAGTTCATCCGAATATAAATATATGGAAATAGTCAACTACAATAAGGTTCACATGCCGTCATACAAACCTGACATAGAGGTTCACACACTGCCATGCAAACCTAGTTTACAACAACCTTATAGCTACAGATCAGGTAAATATCACTTGTTTATAATTTCTCAAACTCAATTTCTAGTTTTCATCATGTTTTCTTAATTTCAATGTTATTTTTATCTTCATAAACATGGGATCTGATCAATGATAGGTCCCCAAATGTACTAATCCATTTTTGTAGGCCCAAACAGGTATAAAAGACATCATACAAGCACCCAAGTGATGGCACACATGCAAGAACCCCATCTACATTTAAGGCACCAAAAGACATCAACAAATGCACCACATTCATATTAAGAAAAGAGGAAAACCTTTCTTGAGATCAAGTCCATTTTCTAACTCCCTTTTAAATCAATAAAAGATAATTTAGCATATATTTCATTCGTTTTAGAATTGGTGACTTTTGTGTGTTATATTCTGGCACATCCAATCATGGGTGTTACATCTATCTAAGAATTTTTTTTTGAAGATTATCTCGACATAAATCAAATACCAATCAAACATTTGATAAATCATGAATGCCATGCACCTAACAGATACGTCTTGATTCCATTCTTTATAGTGGTACACTTAAGATCACTTTCTAAATGCTACATTTGATAGGTCCTCGCCTCATGGCTCTAATGGTTTGAAAAATATCATCATGTGGTCATCAATCAATCAAAGGTAAAAATTTGAAAAGGCATTTGTTCTATTCACAATTGGAACATCTTGCATTGATCACAAGAACAAAGTAATCTTAAGTTTTCCCCCAAAAGCAACCAATACAATACTGCAAAGTGTTGCACTAAATCACGAATCATTTGTTTTATCAACATGTTTCCTTTGTAATCATCCACATTCATCCACCCATAAATTCTTCATCTTTTCAATCACTTCATCACCTTCCTTCATCATGTTTTTGTACTAAATCGTATCTTACACAACATAGTACAAAATGGGGCAAATGTAGACACCCAAAAGTCGCATTTGGTTATAAGTTCATCCTTTACAATTAATCAAGTTGTAAAACCTTATAAAATTGCACTAATTGATCCCAAAATACCTTACATTGATCATGGTCCCCATCTAAGCCATTTCTTACACTTAATCATGGTCCCCATACGACCACCTCCAAAAAACCCTAATCATGGTAACCCTAATTCTATTTTGAAAGTCACTTTATCATTAAAGTGCACTTTATGACTTTAACATGATTAATTAGAGATAATAAAAATTAACCCTAATATTATCCTCACACATGTGTGCACCCATAACTTGGTTAATATATTTAAGATATATGCTTAACCTAATCATAACCTAACCTAAGATTTACCTAATCAGAATTGATCTCAACCCTTGCTTACACGTGTGCACCTAGGATATTTCTAGATTCCTCTTTAGGGCATATGAAGGAATGAATCACCTTCCACTTCATCCTTTTAACCTCAATGGTTGAAATCTAACCTAAGGTTCATACCACCTCACAAAGGACACCTCACCCCCTAGCCTTGGCCCACTCTATAAATAGATGGTCATTTTAACCATGAAACTCTCTCTTACTCTCTTGGTTTACTTAGTAAAACTCTATAGAAATTACTATAGACCATTCTTCGTCACTTTTGCATCCATCACACATCAAGCAATAGTACCAGGAGTTCATACGGATAGAAATCTATAGAAACAGTCAACTACAACAAGGTTCGCACACCATCATGCGAACCTAATACAGAGGTTAGCACACTGCAATGCGAACCTGGTTTACAACAACCCTACAACTACATATCAAGTATATATCACTTGTTTATAGTTTCTATATCTCCATTTCCAATTTTCATCATGTTTTTATTTCAATGTCATTTTTGTCTTCGTAAACATGGGATTTGATCAATGACAAGTCCCCAAACGTACTAATCTATTTTTGCAAGCCCAAACAGGTACAAAAGATATTATACAATCACCCAAGCGATGGCACACATGCAAGAAGCCCATCTACATTGAGGGCACTAGAAGACATCAACAAATGCACCACATTCATATTGAGAAAATAGGAAAACCTTTCTTGAGAGAAAGTCCATTTTGTAACCCCCTTTTAAATTAATAAAAGAGCATTTAGCATATATTTCATTAGTTTTGGAATTGGTGACTTACGTGTGTTACAGTAGGTTCACTATGCAAAACTAGTTTTGATATGTAATAGAAAATATATTTATTAAGGAATTGAACCCTACCAATAGAATACCTATTAGGAGTAAATTTGCTTAATTTGCTTGAGATGATTGGGTAAATAATCATTAGTAAGAGGAGCAATTTGAAGGACTAATTGCTAATGAATTTTTACTATATTTTTTGTGTATGGCTAGGGATAATGCCACCAAAGATAAGAATAGGAAGTGTTGCTCCAACGACAAGGTAGACACGACTGACTAATGTGGAGGATAAGAATCCATATGTGGGTTCAGGGGACCCTAGGGATGAAATGGAGAATCCTACTAATGAAAATATTACTGAGACTATGGATCTACTTTAGGAATAGATAGAAATCCAAAAATAATTGTTGAATATCATTTTGAGTTGAGAAACATAGGTAGGTAACCCTAGAGCAAGTTAGTAAAATGAACCCCTTATAGAGGTACAATAGACTAGGATCAGATTAGAGGTCGAGTTGGGTAAGGAAAGGAAACATTTAAAATCTTCTAAATTTAATGGAGAGGAATATGGGGACAAGGCTAAGGTATGACTGAAAGAAATATAAATCTATTGCAACATGAAATTTTCTTCAGGCACTCACACATCCTATGCCATGCTACATCTGCAAGGTGATGTCTTAGATTTATGGGAAGCACATAGTGATAAACTAGGTCTTGCAACATCAATTGACCTAAAATGGGAAGAGTTTGTCAAAGCCTTCAAATATGGATTTATCACAAAATACTTCTAGTCCCATAAGTTTGAGGAGTTCACTAAGCTTCGACAAGGAATTAGAATAGTGGAGTACTACCAAAAAATTATCAAACTGATGAAATATGTGCCTACTTAAAATAAGAAAATGAAGATCCACAAGTAGCAGATCCTAGAATAGGATAAGAAGTGGATATGAGGGAACCTAGAACTTTGCAGATGACCTATGAGTTGGCTAGGAAAGTTGAAACATATCTCAAACCCTACTTTGATCATGAAAAATTAGGTGAAGAGGGTAAATAAGCACTAAGGAAGAGAAACATTGTAGGTTTTGTAAAGTGGGAAGAGAAACAAGTAAGCAATAACTTCTCTCTACATGACCCAAGAAATGATAGGAAAAAGGGGAAGTTTAGTAAAAGGTTCCAAGGGAAGAACTAAAACAACAACAAGGGTAACAACAGACAATTACAAGGATAGGCTAATTCTCCACCTACGGAAAAAGTAGAAGATAAAATAAGCAAAAAGAACATTCAGAGCTAAAATAAGGATGTTATCTTTGTATAGGACCGTATTATGCTTCTAATTGTTCATGGAGAACATAAATGAGTTCTAAGGAAAATAAACCAATATACAAAGAAACTACACCTAAGGAGCATGCACACAAGATTTATGCAACTATAGGAAACCATAATCTTGATGGTCATGTCACTAGTGATTAAACGTAATATTTTTTGTAGGAAGGTAAAAATCTTGATTGATAGTGGTGCTACAAATAGTTTTATTTCCACTAGTTTAGCTAAAGATATTTGAGAAAAGCCAAGAATGTTGGCTCATGGGTGGAAGGTCGAATATGGTTTAGGATAAACCTACTCCGTTAATAAATGTTACCCTATGGTAGAAATCACCTTACCTAGTGGAATAATAGTAATATGTTTTTATGTAGTCCCTTTGCATGCTTTTGACATAATCCTAGGAATGGATTGGCTGCAAGTGCATAAGGCAATTTTCAACTTTCAGGATAGATGGATCAAGTATACAGATGATAGGGGTGTTGTATGTAGGATGTATAATCTACAAGGGGATTTTCAACCTCAAATCCTATCAATAATGGAACTTAAGAAGGCCATGAAGAAAGGAGGAATGGTCTATATAGTTAAGATAAATGAAATGAAAAAAGAGAAGGAAGAGGTGTTTGAGAAACACCCAATTCTTCAGGAATTTAGGGATATTTTTCCAGAGGATTTGCCTGGATTACCCCCTAAACGAGAATTTGACTTTAATATTAAGCTTCAACCAGGGAAAATCCCACTCATAGAGTTCCTTACAAAATGAATCCTATAGAAATGCAAGAGTTGAAGGTGCAATTGCAAGGATTACTAGAGAAAGGGTTGATCAAACAAAGTGTATCACCTTGGGGCGCACCAATGCTATTTGTAAAGAAAAATGATGGCTCCTTGAGATTATGTATAGATTATGAAATGTTAAATAAGATAAATATCAAGAACAAATACCCTCTACATAGAATTGAACATCTCTTCAATCAACTCAAAGATGCCATAATATTTACAAAAATTGATTTGAAGTTAGTATACTACCAATTGAGGATCCGTGAGGAGGATACACATAAGACAACCTTTAAAACTCATTATGAATATTATGAGTTTGTTTTCTTGTACTTTGGTTTAATAAATGCTCTAGTAGCATTTATGAATTTGATGAATAGTATATTTAGGAAGTACTTGGATAGATTTGTACTAGTATTTCTAGATGATATTTTGATATATTCCAAAAATAAGATAGAGCATGATGAACATCTTCAGATTGTGCTAGAATTATTCAAAATATCAACTGTGTGGGAACCTATCCAAGTGTGAATTTTATATGTCAAAAGTATAATACTTAGGACACATTGTTTCAATTGAAGGGATCGCAGTAGATCCTATAAAAATTAAAGCCATTATGAATTGGTTGCCACCTAAAAATGTGATAGAAGTTCAAAGTTTCATGGGCTTAACTGGATACTATAGGTGATATATGAAGGACTATGCCAAGATCACCTCACCAATAACTAACCTTCAGAGAAAAGAAAAAGAATTCAAGTGGATAAATAAATGTGAGGAAGCCTTTGGTTTGCTTAAACAAAAGCTTACCATACCTCCTATATTAAAGGTACCTAATACCCAGGGAAGTTTCTCTATTTGTACAAATGCTTCATTAGAAGGATTGGGAGGAGTGCTCTCTCAAGATGAAGCAGTGGTAGCCTATGGATCTAGGAAACTAAAAAGACATGAGGTTAATTATGCAACCCATGATTTAGAGTTAACAACTGTAGTGTTTGCTCTCAAGAATTGGCAACATTATCTGGTCGGGAGACCCTTTGAGTTAAGGATAGACCATCAAAGTCTGCAATATATATTCACTCAACCTTTACTCAATGCTAGGTAGAGAAGGTGGATGGAATTTCTTGCAGAATATGATTTTGGCATCTTGTATATAAAAGGAAAAGAGAATAAAGTCATTGATGCATTGAGTAGGAGGAGACATATAGCAGTTTTGTCTCGTATCCATGTCAACTTCATGGAACAAGTCAAGGAAATACAAAATCAAGCTGCATACTACAACCAAATTTAGGAAAGGATGGGAAAGAAACCTGATGAAAACAAGGAGTTTGACATCAAGGATGGATTCTTATGTTTTAAGAATCGGGTAGTGATTCCTAAGATTGGAAAATTGAGAAATATGATTATGAATAAAGCGCATAGATATCTATAATTTTCTCATATAGGAGGAGCAAAGTTGAGGGAGAATATAAAAAATACATTCTTATAGCCATAAATGAAGAGAGACATAACCGAATTTGTCACTCAATGCCTCGAGTGCCAAAAGGTAAAAGCAGAACATAGACATCTTGTTGGTTTGTTGTATTTGCATGATGTGCCTATGCAAAAATGGCAAGTGATTTTGATGGATTTCATAGTAGGGCTGCCTAAGAACCGGTTTCAACATGACATAATCCTAGTAGTGGTCGATAGACTGACCAATGTTGCACATTTTACACCCAGGAACACTAGGATGATCTCGTGGTTATGGCTAATAGATTTGCCAAAGAAATATTTTTAGCTTTATGGATTTTTGAAAGTAATCATATCATATAGGACCTAAAATTTACATCTAAGCTTTGGTAATCATTGCATCGTGCCATTGGTACTAGATTAAACATCAGTTCTGCTTACCATTTAGAAACTGATGGACAAACTAAAAGAGTGAACCAAGTGCTAGAAGACATGCTTCACATGTACTGTATGGATCAAAAAACCCGTTGGGAGGATTACTTGTATTTAGTAGAATTTACCTACAATAACGGTCATCATTCGACCATAGGCATGGCTCCATTCAAAGCTTTGTATGGCAAAAAATGCAGAACACCATTATCATGGGATAATCTAGAAGACATGATTGTGCTTGGACCAGACATGGTCAAAGATATGGAAAATCAGTTGAGGGTGATCAAAGAAAGGTTGAAGGAAGTTGCAGATAGTCAAAAAAGTTATGCAAATCTTAAGAGATCACCAAAAGAGTTTGATGTGGGAGACAGAGTGTTTTTTAGGGTAAAGCCAAGAAAAAGTGCAATTAAGTCCACAAAGCTAGATCCTCACTTTGTAGAACCATTTGAAATTATAGAGAAAATTAGTCCTATGGTATATCTACTTGCCTTACCACCCAACTTGTCCAATATTCATAGTACCTTTCATATTTCTTTGCTAAAAAAATACATTGCTAATCGTGAGCATGTGTGGGATTTTTCTACTTTACAGATGGTGAACCCAGAGGCTATAAAGGTTAAACTAGTAAGAATCCTTGTGTTTTTATCCAAATCAATGAGGAAATGAACCTTAGAGTAGTGCAAGGTCCAGTGGGACCACTATTATGAAATAAATGCTACTTGGGAAAAGTAGCGGATATGCAAAAACACTTTCCATTTCTATTTGAAAATATTGTGTAAATAATATTATATTTTATAATGTTTTAAAATATAGAGGACTATGTTAAGCCTAAGGGGAGGATGATGTCATGACCCACTCCTTGGCAGACTTGGCATTTTGATGAATTTATATTTTTCTATATGGCTTATGGATGAAATGGTTGATTATTTTAGTTTTAGTATGCAAAATATTTGTTCCTTACAAAAAATGGATTGTGAATCTTAATGTGGAATGTATGATAATTCCATGTTTTTGTGAAAAACCTTATTTTATTTAAGAATATAATGTTGCTAATGAAAGTGCACTTTTGTAGGAATAGGTCTCTTCATGGTGGTAGAAAATTAAATGATGTGATGGGTTATTTGTCAAAATATTTAAGGAGGCAACACAAATGAATGTCCCTTTTATGAAGATGCATAACATGATTTGCATAATAAATTGCTTTGAGTTTTTAAGTTGCTTAATATTTGCTTATGAAGGAATTCTGTTTGAAAAGGAAAGAAAAACATTTTAATGTAAAGAGTGGATGTTTGCTTCTTTGTATTGTCGAATAATAAAGGATAGGAACAATAAGCTCTTAAGGAAAATTAATGAAAGGAGTGCTATATTATTTTTATTGAATTTTTTTGCTCGTTGATGAACCAGTTAGAAGTAGGGAACTTTGAGTTAGGTTGTGAACCATGTTTTGTAGTGGAGCATTGATGAGTTCTAACCAAAAACTTTGGATAGAATCTCTTACCTTTCATGTTGAGTGGGGGAAGGAGTGAAGAGGGATGATGGGAGAGTAATATTTTACCGTAAGACATGCTAAGTAGAAAGGATCAAATGATATTTTGAATAAATGATAAAAAATAAAAGAAAAGAGGAACAAGGTAGAAGAGTGGGAGGAAGGAATTCGAAAGGGAAGGAATCACTGGATATCGAGTCGAGAAGGATGCTAATGAAATAGGTAATCCAAAAACTCCATTGATTGGGTTATAGATTTATTTTATGGATGTGAAACTGATAATGGAAGAAATGAATAGATGTTTGGTTAAAAATTATTAAAGGATCAAGGTCATAATTATGGTTTCCTATGTTTGTGAAAAGGTCATCTATGTTATAGTCCAAATGATAAGGATTAAATTTGACTTTGCTCGCCAGAACATGTAGGATTCTTTAGTTTGTAGCCGACAACGACTAGCATAGATCTTTGCTACCATTTCTTTCAATTTTTGTGTTGTATATGATGTTACACTCATAGTTGAGATGTGCTAGTGAAACAAAATTGTTTCTTACTTCCATTAGAATGAAATTTTCCAATGGTGAATGTGGTTAAAATGATATCATGAGATTACATTCTTGCATGGGTGATATTGATGAACATTGTGTGCTATTTGGGAGTCAATTTTTGTTAGTGGTAAACTCTGCATGTTGATATGAGTAGACCTGTATTGGGTGATTGTTGGTATATCTCCCTAAAGAATAAAGAAATCTAATTATTTTTGGAATATTTTTACTTGAATTTGGTAAAAGAATAATGCTACAATCATATTATGCAATTTATTATGGCATGTGCTATCTTTTGGATTCCAAAGTAGTTACTAGAAGTGTTATATGATTTTGCTATCCTTAGTGGATGGACTATTGAATTGTTGTATTTTTCTGTGGAAGAATTTAGTGGGCAAAGAACGTAAGACCCAAATCCAATTAATATATTTATAGACATACATTTGTTACTTGTGATTTCGGTGAATGATTTATTCTAGGATTAATATGGATTTGGGATATAGAGTCTGTGATGGATCTTAAAACTTGAAAAGAAGAAGAATGATGTTCTTTTACTCCTGTTGTTCTTTTTGAAACTTGGCATACTGGTTGGAATGCTCAATTGCTTTTCATTACATATAGAATTGTTTGAAAATATTATGCATGCTTGAAAGCTATGTGAAACCTTGGTTTTGGAGCCATATCTAATCCCCTCACAAGGTAATCCTTCTATCGATAGTTAAAGAAAGCTTCAAAGTTGTAGAGCATCAATTCATGCTAGGATGGTAGGAGGATTTAACTGACATATCCGTTCAGTGTTCTAGAAGAAGTTGTGATGCACTCCGAGTTCGCATTGATAACTCACTATTATATTTTGTAAAGGATGTGTAATGAGTGATGAGAAAAATCAATGCTCGGTTGAGCGTTGTAAATGTATTGTTCATTACAGAAGATGTTGGAATCAATTATGTGACAAATTTTGGTGGAATGAATATATGAATGATTTATATGGGTTAATTACTTTATGATTTACTTCAATGAACTATGGTTCGCTTGGTATATGTTATGAGATATTGAAGAATTGTCTCTGAGCGATTAGCTGCACTGTGGATATGTGTAATGGATAAATATACTTATAAGGAATGTTAGATGGTTTTTAATAAAAAATATTTAAGTGCCTTGTTTGAAAAAACGTAATCTTAAACCATATGTATAACTATGTGAATCATATTTTATGGATGTTGGCACTTGATCGATTTGATCTTCTCATATAATTGATAGTTAATCACGAAATAGCTTCTAGTGAATGAATAGTGGCTTGGAAAAAGATTTACCAACACCGTTGTTATGATAATTCTAGATTTTTAGAAGTTAAGGATCATCTTAAATCGAGTAGTAGTCTTGGATGAAGTAAGTGAATACCTTGATTTAGGTAACCACAAAAATATAGTGGTTTGCTAGGTTAGGTAACTGCATCTTTAGGAATGACTAGATAATATAAAGAATTAATGAGGTAGTCGAAGTGACTAGCACCCACATTAAAGGATTTATGTGGAGTGTAGTGGATGTCACTATCTTTCCTATTGATTGGAAAAGAGATGGGTTGACACCTAGTATACTACCTTGATGAAAAAGGTATGTATAGGGATGGGTGAACCTTTACACATAAAATACTTACATTAATAGACCAGTGTAAGTATAAGGATGGGTGTTTATTTATACCTAGTATATTTGCATTGATGGACAAATGCGAAAATAGAGATGGGTGAATCTTGAATATTTTTAAAAATTATGTTGATAGAATAATGTGTTTATAGTTGAGGTAGTACCATGGAGTGTTGGAAGGGTACCTCTTAGTAATAAAACTTCTATTGGCTAGTCTAAATATAAAAAAAAAATTCGGGTTCCATTTAGGATTGAAATTCGAGGAGATGACATGTGGCCTTTAAATACTCCCTCAAACCCTACGTTAACCTTATAATCATAATGAGATCATATGCCTATAAAAGAAACCTCACCACACATCTTCCTAAATGAATATTTTGCCCTTCAATCAAATTTAACACATCTTCCATCCTTTGATGTCTGGGTTCTGGGATGTTCAGGTTCAGGTTCTTCCTTGGGACTCTTCTTGGGTTTTCTCAGGTTGCTTTTGGAAGTCTTATTGACATATGCTCGTTGAGGATCTTCAGTGGTGATTGGTTGGGTCTGAGGAATTCTGGCTTCTTGAGCAGTTTTGCACAACATCCTTTTGGTCAGTGGAAGGACCACGTGCTTGATACTGTGACTCTGCTCTTTGGATTTGAGGTGGTGGGTCTTGTAGGATTTTAGTTCCTTTCATGGATTTGCAGCCTCTGGTCTTTTTGCTGTTGAATCCTTGTAGGTTCTCCTCCTTGTTTCCTTGAAGCTGCTTTTTGGTGGGTCTAAGGAATTATGGCTTCATGAGCAGTTTTGCACAACATCCTTTTGGGTTTGAGGGGTTTCCCATGTGCTTTCTACTGTGACTCTACTCTTTGGGTCTGAAGTGGTAGTTCTTCCAGGTCTTAGTTCCTTTCATGGATTTCTGGGGGCCTATGGTTTTATTATTGTTGATTCCTTAAGGGACTTCCTTTTATTTGACCATGAAGTTGTGGTTGAAGGTTGTTTGGGATATATGGCTGCTATTTTTTTGTTTGTGCTCTAACGTCTGTAGTCATGCATCCTCGTGCATCCTTCTTGATGAATTCCTGTGGCACTTTCCTGTCCTTTCCTTCAGAAGTGATGTTCTGTTGCTGTTGTTTCCTTTGTTGGGTAGGTGTTTTCGAAGGCTTCCTTTTCTGCATAAGGACCCTATGGCCTGGGGTGTTCCTTTTGCTATTGAACCACTACAGTACCATGTTTAGGCTATTGTTCCATTTTGCTTCTTTTCGGGCTCCCCTACGTGGGATGCTGGTTCTCTTTAGATCTTTGTTTCCCAAGGGTGGTTTCTGGTTTTCCCGCCCTTGGGATGTTTCAAATTTTGAAACTTTGGCTTTGTTTCCTTTTACCACCCATGGGAAAGTTTCAAAAGGATTTTTTATTGTTAGGGTGATTTGGCACTTTCTCTCGCCCTTGTTCAGCACCTTGTGATTCAAATTTGGGTTTCTGACGGGATTTCCCTTCCTACCCATTTTTCCTTTGGCGCAAAGGAAGATGTCTTCCTTTGGTGCAAAGGATTGTGTGTTCCTTACTTTGTTCCTTTGGTCTGTCCTTGCCTGTCCTTTTGTCCATCCTTGGACAAATTCCTTTTGTTTCATTCTGATGTTTCATGTTGTATTCTAATCCTTTGTAATCAGGTTTTGGGATCCTTGACAAAAACCCACTTTTAATCTACCAAAAAAATAATTTAACTATTTTTCTAATTTGTTAGTATATAAACCAAATAAAATAGGGAATAATAGGCATCCTTGTTTAACCTAAATGTCACTTCTAAAGAATTCTAAAATCCTACTTACATTATGATTTTAACTCAAACCTCCTCATAGAGTTGATGAATTGTTGCTCAATACATTTTTGGTATACCTAAGTCTTCCATTTTTGTCCATAGTCTACTTATAAACATTGTGTCAAAGGCTTTCTTAAATTCCATAAAACAATAATAGGATTATCCTTTTTCATTCTATATTTTTCCAATGATAAATCTCAATGTGATGATGTGGTCTTATTGTCAATTATTTTGATCTAAAACCTACTTGTTCTTTTGTCCTCTTTCCTTTTTCTTCTATCCACTTATTGATTCTACTTTCAATAATACTTTCAAATAGCTTTATAAGGAGGAGATTGACTGTATTGGTTTAGTAATTTGAGGTATTGTGTATGTGTCCACTATTGAAGAAAGGTATAGTTAGACTTGTTGTCCAATCCCTTAAAAAGTCATGTTGGATGATGTTGTTGAATATCCTCTTAAAATGTGGTGCTAACTCCTCTACTCTTCATTTTAAGTATTTTACTTGTAATCCATCCTATTCCTAGCTTTTAAATACCTTCTCTCATTTTCCTTAAGGTAAATAAATTTGTTTTTCTGATGATTATGATAGGGTCCTCTTCTACTCATTCTTGTTCATATAGTTGTTTTTCTCTAGTCATTGGATTTTTATAATATTATTCTTTGTTTGTTTTTTATTGAAGTTTTTTCCAAAATAACTTTGGGTTATTATTTCCTAAATAAATTAATTATTCTCGTCTTGCACTCACATACTTCATTTTTCTTTTTTTATAAACTTTTATTTTCTTCTTCTTTACTTGGTAATTTCCAAGCTCTCTTTATTACTTTACATTCTTCATTATACCATGCATTTGATGGAAAGTTACCTTTTTTCTTCTTCCTAACTTTAAACCTTTTATACCCTTTTAATACCTCTAAATATATATTTGTTAAGCAATGACTCTTAATTCCCTTCTTGAATTTTTTATTTTATAAACTATGTTCTATTACTTCCTTAAAAATTAAGCAATTCTCTTGGATCATGAGGACCCTTCCCTCTATTGATTTTTTTTTTTTAAATTGGTTATATGGGATTGAAGTGGGCCCCACCCTATTACAACATGACCACATCATGGTATTATAATAGTCTAGCAATTAAGCAAGTATTTCTTGGGAATTTTCAAACCTAGAACTCTTCCTTGAAAGTTAAGGAATATAACTGGTTAATATGGAAAGAGAAAACTACTTCATGTAGCTCCTCCATAGATATATTTTTCATGAAGATTTTATTTTGTTCTTGTGTTATGATTGATGGAGTATTGTGCAAAAGCCTATTTAATGCCTCGTTATCTTGCCCAATACTTGGAAAAATATTTTTGAAATAATTAATTGCTTCCTTCCTTATATCTTCTTCTTCCTTAATATTTCTTCCATTTAGAGTTAAAATTATTTTTATGTGACAAAAATAAAAACTTATTTTTGATGTAGCATGATTTTTTTTATATATTTCTATCTCCTTCCATGAGCCATTTCTCCCTAGTTTTTTGGAATCAATACGACTCCTTTTTCAATGCAGTATGATAATAAAAAAATAATTATGTTTCTTTCATATCAAAATCATCATCCATTCCATTGATTTCTACTATTTCTTGTAAACTTTTGAGCTTGGATTCAATTTTTGTTTTTCTTTAAAAATGTTACCAAAATATTTGTCATTCCAAATCTTCTTTTGCTCCTTTAAATATTGCATCTTTTGAACAAACCTATACATATATGATCCTTAAAAAATTTCTTCATCCCACCATAACATAACTATTTCGAAGAAATCAAGATATCGAAACCACATAGACTAGAAGAAAAGTGGCTTTGTATGACCATTATTGGGTAAATTACAAGTCAAAAGAATGGGTTTATGATTTGATCCTGCTCATAATAAAATATATGAAGAGATTATATACTTTGTTTACAACCATGTGTTGGATAACAAGAATCTATCCAATATTTTTGCTATATGAGTTTTTCCAATGAATCTATTATCTCATGTATATTGAAAACTTGAAGGACTGACATCCTAAAGGCCATTTTAGTTGACAAATAATGCAAAATATCACATTAATTTAGACCATATTGGAGTACCGCCCTTTTTTCCAAAGGAGATAAAAACAATGTTAAAATCACCCCAAACACAATTATAAATCATCATTGTGTTTGACAAAAATACGCTAAGGTCCTTCAACATATTTCATGAGGAGAAACTATAATTGGAGTATATATAACCTCAAATTTAATGTATTCCTCTTTCCCACAAAATAATCTAGCAACACAATTATTTTTTGCTTCTAACAATTACCCATCCCATTCTATTGACAATTGTTGATTGGGTTACACATTTTCTATTTTCTAATTTTTTTCCTACCATTACAATTTTATATGCATTGGGATGTAATCTAATGTTGAATCTATTGGTAAATATTCAATCTCTTCTTCCATTATTTTCTCTATCAGACTAGTCAACAATGCTTGTTCCGTTGCAATTTTTCAATGAATACCTTATAGATATTTTTCACTTACTCATACCATTACAAATGATCAATTTATGTATGCCACAAAGGATGAATAGTTCTTCACCAAAATAAGTAGCAACCCCTTTGTCCTTTGTGTACCTATCAAAACCAAATTTTTTGGGTTATTTGCATGTGTAATAGCATATAGAATATATAGTGATATGACTTGTTAGAGATGATTATGACGTAGTAGCTTGTTTGGGATGCTTGTAGTGGAGTAGCTTCATTGAGAAGGTTGCAACGATTGTTAAATAATGAAATATTTGTATGAAAGGAGTATAATGAAAATATTGTGATAAGGATATGTCATGGTGATTAGTAAAAAGTTAATAGTGACAAGAAATAGTAAAAAGTGAATAATAACAATGAATAGTAAAAGTAGGGTTCGAGGGCTTGGTTCAATGGTTAAAACACTTCTTTAGGAGCGCGAAGACCAGGGTTCCAATCCCTTGGGCCTTGTAGTACCGGTGGGCATGTCATGTCAGCGTAGCCGACTATGTAAAAGGTTTACCCGATGCAACTAGAGGTTATAGTGGCGACAAGGAGCAATATTTGAACCCACGAAGAGGCATAGAAAATTGTAACGTGTTACCGATTCCTCTAGTATAATAATAAAAAAACAATAGGCATAGAAAATTGTAACGTGTTACGGATTTCTCTAGTATAATAATAAAAAAACAATAGGCATAGAAAATTGTAACGTGTTACGAATTTCTCTAGTATAATAATAAAAAAACAATGAATAGTAAAAGTGAATAATAAAAGTAAAAGTATCATGGTAATGGGAAATTGTCTTTTTCATGTATCTTTTTCACACGGAGATATGCTATAAATAATAAAATCTATAGAAATTCAAGATAGTTAAAGGTACTTTTGGAAGCATTATGTAATTATAGGAAAAGTCCAAAAGGGAAATTAAAAGTACTTTTAAAAGTATTATGTAATTATAGGAAGAGTCTAAAAAGGAGATTTCTAGAAAGTTTTGTCATGTGTCCATATAAAGTTCTCTATGCATGTAATATCTAGTTTCCATGAGCCTATAAAAAGGGGAGAGATCCCTCATGGGAGGCAAGCCAAGTTGAGTTGAGCAAGTGTGAGCTCAAGGAAGCAATAAAGATTCTAGGGTGTGAGTGAGAGTTAGCAAGCCAATCTAGCTAGGAAAGAGTGTCTCCTTGTCCAAGGTGTGTCCAATATTTTCAAAGTGAGCGTGTGGAGCACAATTGTTGAGCAAGTCCACAAGAGGTGGAGGCTCAACATGAGGGTCACATTCACTCACAAGACAATGTAGTGAGAATATGTGTACCTTTATAATTTGTATATATAATACAATTTCTTCTATTTGAATTATGACATCTCTTGTGCTTCCATAAATTTTCTATTTTTCATGATGTGCTAATGTTTTCTTGTGCATAAGAGTTGTATGATAACATACCATCACCAACTTAAGACTGCATATGTCGAAATGACTATAGTAAGAGGAGAGCTTGGGGAAGTGTTGTGTGTGTGTGTTGTAGTTTAGCGTACCTTACCATCTTAGTATGAACACTTTTTGTTGCAAAAGAAAACATAACACAATAAATACACATAACTTTAGTCCAAGATAATCATAAAATAAATAAAACCAAATATAATATACATTTCATTATAATGAGAAGGAAGGTTTGTCAAAAGTTGGTTTTTAATAACCAATCAATTAAAGGGTTAAAAATAGGGATCAAGTTTGACAGATTCAAGACTCCCTTATCCTCCTTGAAAGAGAAGTCTTCACCTATGAGTAAGGTTATGGTTTCTCTCGATGGCATCAAGGGAGGTCGAGCACATATTTCTTTAAAGGCTCTAAATACTGAAATCTCCCCTATTTTGGTGGAGGTGACGAACTTGGATGAAAGCTTACTTGCAAAGAAAATATCTAAGTGATCGGTGGATTTAGAGGATACCAAAGGATTGTCACCTTCCTAGGAACCTAAATCCCCTCCTGTTTAGCCCTTCATAAGCAAGCTCGATGTAAAACACCAAATGGTGCTCAGTTACCTCCAAATTATGATTTCTTTCATTAACGAGATTCGTGGAATGGTGCAATAGCAAAAGGACGTAACATATCCCAAGTAGTTTTTGGAACTAACTCTCCTCCTTAAGATGTCAGTCATTTGTGGGTTTTGAATCAGGTGTTGTTTTTTTTGGTGGTTTGTGTCTAGTCTTTGTCAAACTTTGTGCTCCCTTGTTGGCTTTGTTGTTGGGCCGTCTTTGCTAAGCAACTTTATTTTTAGTTTGGTATTTTTCTTGGTTGAGTGTTGGGTCTTGTTTTTGACCTCTTCTAAATCCTTTTGTAAAAGGTTTGGGGATCCTTTCAAAACCTTTTCTTTTACCTAATAAAAAAAATAGGGATCAAAATCTCAGCCTTCATAACTCTCTAAATGATATTTTCTTTTAAAATAAAATTTAACTCTAGTATAAAAAGAAATTAAATTTTACTTTTTACCCTTCAATAATTGTTTGAAAAGTAATTTAAAACTTAAAAAAATTTAATACTTCAAATATATTAGAATAAAATCAATATCTTCTTTGGAAGGTTCAAGGTTCAAACCGCGATGTGGGCGAGTGTGTGAGGGGGTGGGTGTGTGGTGGTTGTGTGTTAAATTCTCTATTGATAAGCATAACTCTTCACTTTATTCTCCGCTTTACGAGGGTATGGTTGGGAGGAGACTGTCCCCGTGCATTGGTCGTAGGGGTTTCTGAAATGGTTAAAAACATTGACTTTTAAGGTGGAGCCCAAAACCTAACACCTATGATGTAATATAGGTGGGGCCATTTCAATCATATATAACTACTCTTTAAAAAAATTAATAAATATAATTAAATATTAAAAATAAAAAATAATTAAAGATATATTAAATTTGAACGAAAGTTTTACTACCTATAAAAATAAATAAATTTTTAAGAGGCATATTTTTATTGTGTAAATGTTTATATTATTTTAATTTCATCTCTTACCAAATTTAGATGAATTAAAATGCAAAGAAAATTAGATTTAGTAGATTAAAATTTATTTTGGATGGCATTAACTTACTACAAGATGAGTTAATTAATCTCCACGAGTGTGGTATACTGACAAGGATGCCACTTGCATTATCGGTGATGTAACTCGGGTTCAATCCCTATGGTGGATGTGTATAAGAAGTATTTACTCAAAAAAATAAAAATAAATAAATGTTAATTAAGTTGATATATATTTAAAAAAAAGTTATATATAATAATAATTTATAAAGAAGTGGGGAGTAGGCCTTAATCGTATAGACCGTATTTGAAATTTAAATTAAGTTTTAATTTTATATCAATCATAGATAATTAGTTGTTATTTTTTTATAAACCTTAAATTCTATAGGTGAATATATTTGAAGACTGTAGATTTTTCTTATATTAATGTTTAATTTTATATAGTTTGAACTTTCCAAAGTTGCTAACGTACTATTGTGGTCCATGGTGACTCTGACAGATAATCAGTGTCCACATAACCACATTATTTTTTTAATGTTTATAGTTTGAACTTTCCAAATTTGTTGACATATTACTGTGGACTCTGACCTAATCAAGCTGACATATTGTTTTTTTTTTATAGGTAACAGTATATTTACAGTGGGTTTTTTAAATAGGATCCCAAAACCTTAATTACAGTAGTGGCCGAAGCAGTGAAACTTTAAAACCAAAAATAACGTCCCCATCCCGGGGCCCTGGAAACATAAAACAAAAAAAACGTCCCCGCCTTGGGGCCCTAGAAATTACGGAAAACAAAAGTGCCCGAATAAACTTCGCAGCCGAGAATCTCCAAAAAAACAAACCCAAAAACAAGACACATTGAAAACGGTGAATGCCAGGGGCCAAGCTAACTGGGCCCTGATCCGTCCTCGGCCCGCTCAGTCTGCCGCTGGCCCTTGACAGCGCTTTCCTCCAGCTTGCGACGGAGCTCGGACAACGCCTTGGCGGCATGAGACGCGGCTTGGGCGGCTGTGTTGAGAGCGCTGACCGTAGTATCCGGGAGGCCATGGAGTGCCAGCTTCTGCAACGCATCATCTGACTCAGAGCTGATCACAGTGGGCTCCGGGTTCTCTGGTTTGGCATTCTTGGGGCTTTCTGCAGTCCAGCTGGGTCCGGGGGAGGCCCTTTTGCGCCCTAAACTGGGAGGAAGGGCCCTGTCAGGGCCTGTGCTCGACGCCCTGCACTTGCGTGTAGGCCTACGACGCTTCAGGGAAGCAGAATCGACAGGAGCGGGGGAGCCTTTGGCGACAGGGGAACCAGGGGGAGAAACGCCAGTTTCGGGGGCGGGACAGAAGAGAGGGGGGAATGCTGTGCAGCTGGGGCTGGTTGGCCAGGGCATGTCTGTAGAGAACAACCATGAGCCCCTGGTGTAAGGGCCGAGAATGGTTCTTGCGGGCACGCTCAATGGTCAGACCCAAAGAGTAGAGGAGGAAGCGGGGGGTGCTGATGAGGGTAGCTCCGCGGAGGTGGTTAAAATAACTGAGATGGAAGCTAAACAGCCGCTGCTCGGGATCGTCACAGGTAATATATTGCATTACCGGGACAATGGCTTCGTCGAACGGCGCCGGGAGGTGAGAGCGGAGTAAGTTGGCTTTGTCCCACTGGTGGTCTGGGAAGCGGGAGAGCTCCTCTTCCCAGTTGTGTTTATCCCGTCTGACGACACGGCCTTTCTCCTCGTGGTGGAGGCCGGTGACCTCTGTGAGGAAGTCCTTGGAGATTTTGAAGTGCAAACCCTTGACTGTAACTTCCCCATCGTTCCACGACTCCAAGAACCCCTGGGTGATCTCGTCGTCATGGCCGACGAATTTGCTAAAAAATGGCATAAATTTCTTGGCATCGGAGAATAAGCGAGCAGGGCCGCTCAACTCGAGGACAGGGGGCTCCAGAAAAATAGCTTTGGATGCCATGGGGGATGAGCTGGCAAGGTGGGGACAGAGGGGGCAGAAAATGCCAGACCGGGGAAGAAAGAGCAGGGGAGGGGGAATGCGACAGCGGGATGGGACAGGGAGGGGAATATAAAGGCCGTGCGATGGCTTGAGAAGGGGGAGCATCGCCAGCTTTGGAAAGTAGCACACGCGGCTGGGATCGACACGACGGGGAGGGGGCTGAGGGGGTGCACCAGGCTGTTGACACGCGAGGATGGGAAAGGCCCACTGCCAAAGCGCCAGTTGGCGGACGCTGAGCGGAGGAGCGTCGGGAGTGAGCCGTGCCGGAGTTGACCTCGAACGGGTTGGCATGGCACGGGAATCAGGCGGCGCAGAGATCAAAGCGGGAATGACGGGGAGGTCCACCATGCACAAAAAAATGGGGCTGCTAGGGCTGCCAGCTGGCCAGCGTGGGCAGCTGACAAGGCAGGGGGCGTGGGCCGCTACGGGGAGGACCTGGGCGGTCCTCACGCGGACAGGGTGGCGAGCCGACGGGTCGACACGGGGCCGAGAAGCACTGGACAGCGGATGCACACGCCGGGGGGACTTCGCCGCCCAGCCACGGGGAAGACTAGACACCCGAGAGAACATCATGATCGGGGTGGTCCTGCATCGCAATTTGGATTAGGCCTGCAGGGAAGTGCGAGGTCCAGGTGGTGAATTCTCCAACGGTGATGCCTAGATTAGCCATGAAGTCAGCAGCCCCGTTGCCTTCTCTGAGAACATGCTTTGGAAAGTGTGATCGGGGAAGCCCTGGAGCAGGAAGAGGGCCTCCCGGATGGAGTTCTGGAATCGCCAGGAACAGGACTCGGGCTTGCTGGCGCCTTTGATAATGACTTGGGAGTCGCCTTCAATAATAATTTTCGGGGAGGAGCCCCTGAGAGCCGACAGGCCACTGAGCAGGCCGGCAGCCTTCGGCAAAGTTGTTAGTTTGCCTGCCCAGCGGGACCGCGAAGGCAGTGACCAGATTCCCGAAACCGTCTCTGATAACCCCGCCAGCCCCAGAGGGCCCGGGGTTGCCTTTGGAAGCACCGTCGAAATTGAGCTTGAGCCACCCGGGGGGAGTCCATCTGATCAGGGAGCGGCGGGAAGGGGCGGGAGGGGAAGCAGGGGGGGTGATCTGGAAGCCGAGGGAGGAGAGAAGGGAAGCTTCGCTCGACCACCTGGGTTTCGTAGAAAGGGGAATGAGGCGGGAATTCTCGGTGGCAAAGGAGACTGCTTTGGATACCAACCTCTGGGGGGAGCAGGCCGGGGAGGAAAAGGCTCGTCGGTTACGCTCGAGCCAAATTTTCCAGAGCAAGTGAGGAAGGCAGGCCTTCCAGAGGAAGCGGAGAAAGGGATGGGCAAAGGGGGTGGGCCACTGAGACAGGAGGTCGAAATGGAATTGGGGGCCGCCCATTGAACGAAAAAATGGGAGAGGATGAGGCCCAGAGCTTCGGAAGAGAAGGCGCAGTTTAAGAAAAGGTGGTTGGTAGACTCCCAAGTGGCACAATAGAGGAAACATCTGTTGGGGATTTGGAAACCTCGCTTGATCAGATTTTTGATCGTGAGGATTTTGTTTTGGACGGCCGCCCAAACGAAATGGCTAATTTTGGGGATCAATTTCTTGGCCCAGACCAGCTGAGTCGGGAAGGTGGTTGCCCCCGGGGTTCTCTGAATATGGTAAGCAGACTTGACTAAAAAAATGCCGCTGGGAGAGCCATGCCACACGCATCTATCACTGTCATCGAAAGAAGGGATGACTGTCACACTGAGGATGCGTTGAAGTTTGGCAGCTTGAAGCGGGAACCTGGGGTTCAGGATGGGTTTCCAGGTGGTCCGCCCCTAGCACTGGGTCATGTAGTCAGACACTCTGGGTCCACGGTCCGCAAGCCCAGGTTTGAGAAGAAGGAGTTCTCTGTCCGAGCTCAGGGCCTCGTCGAGGATCCATCTGTCCTCCCAGAAGTCAATCTTGGCACCGTCTCCAAGGATCCATCTGGTCCCTTGCTGAACAATATCTTTGGTGGAAAGCAGGGCCTTCCAGAAGGCAGATCCATCACGGGGTTGGGTATCCCCAAGGAAAGGGTGATTGTGGCGGTACTTCCTATGCACAATGCAAACCCATTCGTCGGGGGTATTGGTATGAACCTTCCAGGCATGTTTGGACAGAAGGGCCTTATTCATGGGAACCACCCGTCTGAGCCCGATCCCTCCCTCATATTTGGGGCGGCAGACCAGGGGCCAGGAGACCAGGGGAATCCTTTTCTTGTCTTCGCCTCCCGACCAGAGAAAACGTTTCTGAATTTGCTCAATGAGAGTAGCAATGGAGGCCAAAATTCTGAAGACCGACATGAAGTATATCGGAATGCTTTGGAGAACGGACGCCAAGAGAGTGGCTCTGCCGGCCTGAGAGAGAAGGTGGCCTTTCCAGGGGGCGAGTTTTCTTTGAATCCGCTCAATCACCCCATTCCACAACACCTTGGAAGACGCCCCTGTGAACAGAGGAAGCCCGAGGTAGGAGGAAGGGAGGGAGCCGGGGGAGCAGCCCAGGATCCGCCCGATTTTGATTTGTCTAGCCATGGGGGTGTTGATGAAGTAAATCTTGCTTTTTTGTAGGTTAATTTTTTGCCCAGCCGCCTCCTCGTACAGGGTAAGGATGCTCTTGAGGGCCTTAGCCTGAGGGACCGAGGCCGAGGAGGCAAGAATGGTGTCATCCACAAACTGCTGATGGGACACGGGGGGGAGGTCCTGCGTCGGTCGATGCCCGAGATAAGACCGCGAGTAACAACGTTCGAAATGGTTCATCCCAGGGCCTCGGCCGGGATAATAAAGAGAATCGGGGGATAGGGGGTCACCTTGGCGGAGACCTCTGGAACTAGGGAAGAACCCGGTCGGGGGAACCATTGACCGGGATAGAGAACCAGGGGGAGGACACGCACTTGTTGATGAGATGGACCCAGGAGGGGTGAAACCCAAATTTGAGGAGGACCTTGGACAGGAAGCTCCAATCGACCCTGTCAAAAGCCTTGTTCATATCGAGCTTGAGCAGGAAATGGGCCTTTCTGGAAAGAACAGCTGAGTGAATGGCCTCATGCATGATTATGACCCCGTTAGTAATCAGCCTGCCTTTGACGGAGCTTCCCTGGCAGGGGGAAATGATCAGGGGAAGAATGTCTTTGAGGCGGTTTGTCATGGCTTTAGTCAGAATTTTATAGAGGACGTTGCACAAGCTGATGGGGCGAAAGTCTGACAGGGACCTTGTAGCCTGGGTCTTCGGGATCAGGGCTATGAAGGTGGTGTTGATGCCTCTAGGAATGGATCCGGAAACCGCAGGTCCCGGATGGCAGCGCACACATCAAGGCCCACAATGTCCCAGAAATCCTGGAAGAAGCGGGGAGGAAACCCGTTCGGGCCCGGGCTGCCTCAGCCTTCATGGAAAAGGTGGCAGCATGGATTTCTGAGTTCGACAAGGCTTGAACCATATTTGCATTAGCCATGGCCGGGACGGACGTCGGGATGTGCTCCAGAAGAGAGTCGGCCGCCTCCGAGGACATAGGAGGTCCATCGCCCAGGAGCTCTTGGAAGAAGTGGACTGCCTCGGCTTGGATGTCCTCTTCCTTGTTGATGATACTACCATTGCTATCAACCAGCTCGACAATTCTGTTGGAACCCCTGTTTCGGAGGGTCGATGCATGAAAGAACTTGGTGTTTGCATCGCCATCTTGGATCCACAGAGCACGCGACTTCTGCCTCCAAAAGGTTTCTTCCCTGGCTAGGATATTGTGGTACTCGTTGAGGGCAGTGCGTTCCTCTTCCCTGAGGCCGGGCTCTTGAGAGCCAGCTTGGAATCTGGACTCAATCTCATCGAGTTTATTTTTGATAGCCTCCTTGCTTTCAAAGATATTACCGAACACTTCTTTGTTCCAAGTCTTGAGGTGCTCCTTGAGGCGTCTCAACTTGTGGAAGACCTGTTCGACGGGGCGGCCAGGGACAGGGGGAGCCCACCAGTAGCCGACCTGGGCCCGGAGGTCGGGGTGGTGAAGCCACATGGACTCAAACCGGAAGGGTCTCCTAGGGGGCGATGATCAGTCTCGAGGAGGAGGGGGCTGTGATCGGACCCAATTTTGGGGAGGGCCAATAGGGAGGCGTCGGCAAAAATGGGGAGGGCTTCCTTAGACAAGAACACTCTATCTAACCTTACCTGAATGTGGTTGGGTCCCGCTCGCTTGTTGGACCACGTGAACCGGGCACCCTTCAGGCTGACATCCATGAGCTCATTATGGGCGGTAAAGGCCCCAAAGTCATCCATGCTTTTGGTTCTGACCTCCGAACCCCCGCATTTGTCAGAGGAAAATAGGGGGCTATTGAAATCCCCGGACAGGATCCAGGGCAGGGGAGCGAAGGCTTCTCTCATCGAGCTGATTTCCTGCCAGAGCCTTGCTTTCTCAACGGGACTGTTGGGGGCGTAGACGTTGGATAGGATCCATGATCGCTTAGAGTTGAGGCAGTGGACCAGAATGTTCATGATCCTGGGCGACGAGGAAATGAGCCTTCCCTCGTAGGATCGAGGGTCCCACATGCACATGAGGCCCCCGGCTGAGCCAGCCGCGGGGGTGGAGAGAAGTTCACAGTTGCGCCAGGTAGCATGGGCAATTCTTCGGGCGACGGCGTCATCTATCTTGGTCTCCTGTAGGAGGATGAAGGACGGGCGGTGGTCCCTGTGGAGTTGACCGAGGATCCTTTTCTTGGGGACCCCATTGAGTCCCCTGATGTTCCAGGAGATTAACTTCATTTGGCACCCTTTTGGGGTCGCTTGCCCCCCTTTCCAGCCTGGGCGGGAGGTTTGGATCGGGCGTCGTCCGCCTTGCGAAAGCTCGTGCCAACGTCAGGTAGCGTAGTTTGGGAACCGCTAGCAATGTCATCCTCGGTGATCCTAGACCATTGTTCGCATCGGGTGGGCCGCCCTCGTTTACCTTTGTTGCCAAAATCTGTGGTAAAGGATCTGCTCCGGGTCATTTTGGGGCTGACTTCGTCGGACTCGGAAGGAGAGCTGCCTTCGGTCTCATCATTAGATCGCTCGGACCCACACACCAAGGGGGTAGGTTCCGGGAAGGATGCCTGGGGGGCCGGGGTCAGAAGGGGGTGGGGGGGAGGGTTGGGTCCCGGTAGCAGCCGGGGCTTGCGAAGGAGCCAGAATGGGGTGCGGGGGGGGATCTGGGATCGGGTCCCCGGAGGGGTCATTGGGGGGGACGCCCTCCGAACAAGCCTCGAGGGCCTAGGGGCCCGAAGGGGAAACCTCCTTGAGGGGAGTGCTAGGGTTGGGACGAGATGGATCCTGGGAGGGGGCCCGACCAGAGCTGGGCGGGGGTTTGGGATTAGGGCCTTCCGCCTTCCTGGAAGCCGGGCATTGGTGAGGGAGGTGGCCTTGAGAGCTGCAGGAGGTGCAAAAGGCAGGTTTATTTTCATAAATAAGGGTTTGGCACCAGAAGAAGGACCCAGAAGAGATGGTCACCGAGGAGGGGAGCTCAGATTCGAGGTTGGCATTGGCACAGAACCTTGCATGCACCATGCGAGAGCCAGCCTTGGTCGCAGGATCAAAGGCCACCAGGTCTCCAACCGACTGGGCGATGAGCTTAAGAACGTCTTCGTGCCACAGATGAAAGGGGAGGTCCGGGAGGTGAACCCAAATCGGGGCAAAGTTGATGCTTTGGGTGCTGGGATGAAAATCTGCACCATAGCGTCCGAGAAAAAGGCTCTTGCGACCCAAGAACCGGGGCCCGCCCGACGGGATCTTCTCGGCATCCTCGTTGTTGTTGAGTTTGATAATGAAAAAGCCTACGGACAGGGGCAACCAGCTGGATATGGCCGGAGACCTTCCATTTGGTGGCTGCCCATTTGCGGATCGTCTCCATGTCTGGGCGCCCGCCCAGGAACTTCCCAACCAAGGAGGATGAAGAATCAGAAACCAGGGAAGAGTAAACCTCCTCCTGGATGGAAATGTGGGTGCCTTGGAGGGAAAGTCCGACACCCAGGGCCCGTGCAGGGGTCCTGGAGCCCGCCAAAACCTATTGGTAGGAGGGTTTAGGGCCTCCCGGGGCCCGCCCTAGCCCCGGATCGGGGGTTGCCTTCCCAAGGCCATCCGACGCGACAGGGCCAGGCAGGGGGCGCGGGCCCAGAATCCCGACCCCACCAAACCCAACGCACTGCTCGAGACCCCCGATCGACCCCGTCGCGGATCCGCCTGGGCCCAGCCAGGGCCCGGACGTACCTGAACCTCCTGGATCCGGGCCCGCCCAGGATCCAGCGCTCTGTTTTGGATCCGATCCCGGCCCTGCCTCCGCTTCTGCTCCAAACTGCGCTCCAGCTGTCGCTCCTGCTGTTGCTCCCGCCATCAATCTCCAAATAAAAGTTTTCAAGATTTGAAGTTTTTAAGTTTTAAGTGTTTTTAGATTTCCAAGCTGACATATTGTTAATGTAACATAGCCGCAGTAATTTTTTTATATTAATTTTTAATTTTATATAGTTTGAACTTTGTAAAGTTGTTGATGGACTATTGTGGTCCCTGTGATAGATTGTCAATGTTGATGCAGTTGCATTACATGCATGCATAGTTCTTTCATGGTAATTTGGTCCATGAAAGACAAATAAAATTTTAAACCATGGATTGAATGTCAATAAAAAAATTTAACCGTTGTAAAAATACTTGTTGATAGGTAATAATTGTTTTTTTAAATTCCAACCTTGATGGAGAGTGAGTGTAACCAGAAGCGAGTGTGAGAGTGTGAGTGCAACCGAAAGTGAGTGCAAGTGTAGCCTGAAGTGGATGCGAGTGTATCTAGGAGTGAGTGTGAGTGTATCTAGGAGCAAGTGGGAGCATGAATGCAGTTGAAAGAGAGTGTGAGCATGAGCTGGGAGTAAGTGCAACTGAAAGGGAGTGCGAGCATGAGCGCGAGCCGAGAGCAAGTGTAGCTGAAAACACGTGACCCAAGAGTGAGGAGGAAGTGTGAGCAGGGAAGCAAAAAGTAGAAAGCAAAGTGTGACCAAGGAACAAGTACCACTTCTTGTTCCATATCTTAGGAGAATTTAAAATATTTATTTGAATAAAATGTAGGTAACATGGAAAGAAAGTCATTTATAAAAGTCCTTAATGAAAGTATGAATGACCAAGTTAGAAGTATGGATTCCATAGCTAGCAATAAGAGGAAGAATAAATCTATGGCAAACCAAGTCTAGGTAGCAAATTCTACACTAGAAGTGATTATCAATGATGATTCTTAAAACTAGAGGGTTAATATGTAAGTTTCATGGATATTGGCTAGTTTTTTTTGAGATTCAAAATTGGATCAAATGACCCAGGTGTTGTAGGTGAGTTGAAGAGGAGAGGGCAATCCTCCAAGGGAGGTCCTAGGTTCGAATCTCCACCCTACCAAAAAGCTGAAATGGGTATCCAAAATCTAATTGATAATGTTGGTGCGGGTAGGGATGGGTGCGACTCTCGAGTGAATTTGACGGTGTATAACCCCCTGGTCGTGGTCTCTCAGACCAAGGCGGCCATGCAAGGGTTTTTTTGCTAAAAAAAAAAAAAAAAAAAAATTGGATCGAGGATTGAATTCAAAATTACTACATGACATTTCTTCCAAAAGGATTTTGCCTCATTATTTTCTCTAGCTCAAAAATAAGGGATAAAATAATGGATGGAGGCCCGTGGTTTAGGGGTAAATATACATTATATTTGAGACCTTGGAGTGAGAATTTTTCTATGGAGACAAAAACTATTAAAATGCTTCCAGTATGGATTAGGCTTTTTGTAATTCCTTATCAAATCATTAGTGATGAGGTTTTGAAGAATATTGGTAATAATCTAGGTGAATTCATCCATGAGGGACCAACTACTAATGAGAGAAAACATGTTGTATACACTTGAATATGTGTTTTTGTGGATATTTCTAAACCTTTACTGCAGTCGATTAAGATTAAATCTGAATCAAGAGAATGGGATCAACAAGTGGATTATGAAAACATTGCATTCGATGTTGCAAATATCATGAAATTGGTCACATGGAAAGAGACTGCAAATTAATAATGGAGGAAGAGATGAAATGTTTTTTGGCATGGGGATAGCTTTAGTTTGAAACAAGGAGACCATATCACAGGAGAATCTAGGTAAAATCAAGGACTTTCCACTCCTAAGAAAGTGGTAAGAAAAATCCCTCTACATCATCAAATGGCAAAGGCCATTACAGTTTGCTCGAATCAACCATTAGAAGAAAAAATGATATGGGGGATGAGGAAGTACAATTCACAAGTTCAAATATAGGAGCTAAAGGTGTGAAGGAAGAGAGGAAGGAAATTTTAAAACAAAGAAAGATGGGGAGACAAATTTTAAAGCAATTGAGGTGAAGGAGGTCAAGCTTAATCTAGATAAATAACCTTTAATATCCTCAAGTAGCTTAAAATATTCTCCTTACAATAAAATTTAAATTAGTAGAAAGTGCATTCCTTACACTTTAGGATTTCAAGAGTAGTATAGTAAAGAAAATATAAAAACGAATATCCAAGAAAATTTAGGGTTTTCAGGCCAACATAAGAAAGTGATGACTATGGAGGATCATCTATGCTCTTTCTACTATTTAGGGTAACATAAATATTTAGAAGATAAGTCTCATTTTGAACAATATAAAAAGATAGAAGATATTGATGAAGATGAGATTTTTGGTGGGAATTGGAGGAGAGGAAGACCATCAAAGTAGGATCAAAGAGAAAAAGAAACTCAAAAGGATATTGATCTTGGAAGCCAAATAAAAATATCATAAGTGTTAACAAGAAGTGGGGCTAAGCCCACTAATTAAAATAAAAAGTGTTGATGATGAAAATGATATCATAGAATATTAGTGGGTATGAATAAAAACCCTAACAAAAGAGTTATTACAAAATTAATAGGTTGTTATAGCCATGAGTTTATTTTAATACAAGAAATTAAATTAAGTAGTGAGGAATATAAGAATGCTTTTAAAAATATTTGGAAGACAGGTGATTGCTTAGCAATTTCTTCTACAAGAGCTTCAGGTAGTATTGCAATAATATGGGATATATGCAAATGGGATGGACAACTACTAGAAGAAAAAGTAATTGGGTTGCTCGGTTGTTTTGCAAGAAAGAGGAAAACATCAAAGTTCGTGTTATTAATGTATTTTCTGCAACTATAGGTACTCCTCGTGAAATATATTGGAAGGACCTTAGCATATTTTTGTCAAATACAATAATGATTCATTGTGATCTATGGATTCTTGAGGGTGATTTTAATATTGTTCTATCTCCTTTGGAAAAGAAGGATGATATTCTCTTGGCATTCTATCGGGGGTGATTTTAATAATATTCATCATCTATTACTACATGCAATCTCCTAGTAGTGTGAGCATTTTTATGAAGAAGGAAATTGGGTAGCAGATAAATTAGTGAATTATGGTGTTGATCTTCATCAATGAAATTCAAATTTTAGAAGGCAATTGGCCAAGTGAGATTTTATGTCTTAATCAAAATGATGTCAAGGAGCTTATTGTAGAAACATAGCACTTCGAGGAAGTTGAAGAATATATTTAAGAGAAAAAAGAAATAAAAAATTGTGATAAAAAGGTATGTTGCAACAAATGTAATATTTTGGTATTTTGATGGGAGTGGTCCCCAATAGAAGCCACATATAACCTATTAAAAAATTATAAATAAGCAACCTATGGGTTTTAGAGTGATTGGATGAGAGTGAAGAATTTTACATCTTAAACCAAGTTTCAAATATCATGGTTGAACCTTAACATTTCTACCCATGGGACATGGAGTAAATGGTGGAGAGTTAAGAGTTTTACACCTTAAACTAAGGTTCAAATATTATGGGTGAAAATATTTAATTCTATGGGGTTTAGAGCAATTGGTTTGGAGTGAAGAGTTTCAAATATTAAACCAAGGTTCAAGTCTCATGGGTGAACATTAACATTTTATCAAATAGTATGAGCTCAATGGGTAAAATTTCTTGACTTTCAAGGAGGATACCCAGGTCTGAATCTTGCCAAGCATAATACATGCATAATTGCCTAGTTGTTGTAATACCACTATGTGGTCATGATGGAATATGATTGCATCTTATTTCGATCCCATATAACTAATTTAAAAAATAATATATAAATAAGGGAGTGAGTGTAAGCTAGGAGTGAGCACAAGTGAGGAGTGAGTCACACCTTCTCTTATTTTAGAAAGCAAGCAAGTGCTACAGGTTCCATCAAGAAGCAAATATGAGCAAGGAGCAAGCATCACTTTTCTTACTCTATATATTTGAAGAAGTTAAAAAACTAAAGGATTCTTATAAAGAAAATATAGGTGGCATGATATATAAGTCATTTTTGAAAGTCCTAACTAGAAGTAAGGCTACCCTAGTTGGAAGTATTGATGCCCTAGTTGGGACAAGAGGAAGATAAAATCTATAACAAACCCTATCTAGGTAATAAGTATTACACCCAAAATAGTTATCAAGGATGAGATGATTGAGCATAACATAATGGTTCTTAAAAGTATAGGCTTGATATGTAAGTTCCACAACTGCTAGCCACAATTTTTAGACATTCAAAATTAGATCAAGTGGAAGTGGGGGTTTACTAAAATTACTCCATAAATATTCTTTCATAAGTTTTTCCTCATCATCTTATCTAGTTTGGAAATTAAATATAAAATAACAGATGGTGGCCCAAAGTTTAGGGGTAAGATGCATTTTATTTAAAACCATGGAGTGAGATTTTTTTGTGGAGATAAATACTATTAAAAGACTTCCAGTATGGATTAGGATTTTTGGAATTCCATATAAACTTACCAATAAGGAGGTATTGAATAATATTGATAATATTCTAGGGGAGTTCATCTAGAAGGGATCGACTATTAAGGACTGAAGGTATCTTGTATACACAAAAATATGTGTTTTCATGAAAATTGTAAAACCTTTGCCATATTTCAATAGGATTAAATCTAAATCAAGATAATGGATTCAATAAATGAATTATGAAATCATTGTCTTCAATGTCACGGATGTTACGAGACTGGACATATGCAAAGATATTGCAAAATGAAAATGATAGAGAAAGAGATGGAAAATTTTGGGCATGAGGCAAAGTTTAACATGAAGCAATGAGATCATGTCATAGTAGAATCTAGGTCAAATAAAGGATTTTCCACCCCAAAGAAAGAGGTAATGTAATCCCTCTATATCATCAAATGATAAAAGCGATTACAATTTACTTGAATCAACCATTAGAAGAAAAGAACGATGCAAAAAATGAGGAAGTACAATGCACACGTTTATATTTAGAAGTTAAAGGTTCAAAAGAATATGGGAAGGTAGATTTTAAAGCAAAGGAGGCAAAAGAGGTCAAGGTTAGTTTAGGTAAATCACCTTTATTTTTATCTAGTATAAAGTCCTCTCCTTGTAATAAAAATGAAACTAGTATGGAGTATATACCTCGAAATTTAGGGTCTTAAAAACAACATAATAATTGGATGCATGTGGATGATATCCATGGAAACTTATTATGTCTAAGGAAACATAAGAAAACAATTACTATTAAGGATCATTCTTACACTTTAGGGTTTCTAGGGCAACATCCATGGTGTTCAAACCAATAGTAATTACTAGTGTGATAAAAATGTAGTTGATTTAGTTTAGTATTAGTTTGGTAGTTGATTTATATTTTATATAATGTATGTGTCAATATGAGAAAAAGTGCAAGGTGTCAAAAGAGAGAATGAAGAGTCACATCGATATGTGGCAAGATGAGATTTTAGCCTTTACGAGGAGTATTAAAGGATGCATTTCTTGAATGTTTGAGGAAAATAATAGTTAATGTACTAAAAATTCATGTAAAATTATATATTGGAGACATCACTTCGAGCAATGTAATCAATAAGAATAATTCTAGTATATTGTGTATATTTGAGTTATAGTTGTGAGATATTGTTATTCTAATATTGAGATTTATTTTTAATGCATATATTTGATTTATACTTGATCTTGGAAAAGGCTTTTTGTGAAATAATCTACTTAGAAAACTAATAATAGTATCATAGCTACAATAAGAAGTTGCTTACAAAAGATTTGTTTAGCTGCAAAATCAATTTGTGTCTAGTGTGAAAAAATTGGTTAGTCTATCTACTTTAAAGGGAGTTAGATCTGGAATCTATTGAAGAAAATAGAAATCTAGGGTCTTTCCACTAGGTTGAAGGATAACCAGTGAAGACTAGGACTCAACTAGGGTCTTTCCACTAGGTTGAAGGATAACCAGTGAAGACTAGGACCCATATTTGGGTGAATCAACTTGAAGATAATTGATTATTTAGGGAAATAGCCAACCCTAACATTTGAAGATTTGCAGATTGAAGATTGAGGCCGAACCAAATCAAGAGAAAGTTGGTCATTCAGGAAATAACCATCTTGATATTGATAAAGTATTTTAGGGATATAGACAAATTCTTGGCAACTGGTTTCTATCAAGAAAGTTGAAGAAGTTGGTACAATCAAGCTATCTTGTTTGGAGTATCAAGGAAGTTTATTGTCACCTTGACAAAGAAGAAGATTCATGTTGCATCAACCTAAGATATTATTGTAGTAAATATTGATCTTCAAAAGTGAGAAGCTTCCTACAATGGATAGAGAAGACTTTCATCTTCAAGTGCAAGAATAAGGTATAAATATTTTCTCAAGCAGGGATTAATTCGAGTTGCAGTCTATTATAAGTTTTTAGGTCTTAAAGAATAGACATTGACAAAGAAAATATCGAGTTTACCTATTCTAAGATTCTATTCAGAATAAAATATGGTCTATAAGAAATTTTAGGTCTCAAATATAGACCTTGATATTGATATTTTGGATTCAGGTCTTAAGGAAAAAGGCCTTGATAAAAGTCTTAGTGATTCAGGTCCTATTGACCTTGACGATTGGTCTAAGAAAAGAGACCAATATTGAAGGATATAGACCCAAGAGGTCATACAAATGTCCCATTGAATAAATAAAAAGACTCTTTAAAAAGAAGTCTAAGAATTGAGAACTATAGAAAGAGGTCTATAATAAAGAATAGATAGTGGCTCTTATTAATGAAAGGAAGAGTTCATATTGCTCGAGGAAAAAGAGACTTGAGTAAATTTTTCTATAAAGTTTTTAAATATAATTAGTGAACCAAAGAAAAAATATTTGTAGGCTCCAAAGATAAGAGTAAAAAAGCTTGCATAGATGAAATACAAGGACAACATAAGCAATAGAGAAAGATATTTAGCCATTTACAGTGAGAGATATTATTCAACTAAAGGCAAAGAAGAATCATATGTCCAAGATCAAATAAAAGAGGCCAAGTTTTTAAAGATAAAGGAAATGAACTATTACTTCCTAGCTATGCTCAAAATCTAAAGATATACCCCTATAAAATTAGAAAATGAAATGCATGATTAAGAAGGAGCATAAGCATTAAAAAGAAGCACTAAAGTAAGGTTGTTCAAGAGGCATCAAGGCAGATTAGTGCTTAGTAAAAAAGTACCCCATACAACATTCATCCAAGAAGCATTCATATACAATGGACATCACACAAAGCTTAGTCTAAGAAGTGCTCATACAGAGTGAACGTTACATAGAGGCTAGCCTAAGAAGCACCAAGATAGCACACATCAAAGGAGAACCAACGTTAGTGCATATCAGTGTTTATCAATGCTTGGGAAAGGAGCTCCCAAGCCATAGCTTATGATTTGAAGCATCGAAACCAAGAAGAAAAAATGCATCAAAATCAGGTAGAAACAACTCTCAAAAGCACTCAAAACACCAATAGATGTCGTCCAAAAGCATAGCAACATCGGAGTACGTATTTTGGAATGCAAATGGTTTGTAATACAACATGCATATAAATGTTAAGGGAAGATAGTGCGAACATGTGGATAGACGTTAGAAAAGACTAAAGCTAGTGCATTACCCAGCGAAGACATCATTCAAAATATTTCTTGGAATGTTACACATACTACATTCAAAAGGTGAGGCATTAGGGATAAGGTAAAAAAAATAGCATATAAGATAAGAAGGAATGTTAAACAATTGCTTTTCAAAGTTCTTTGGTGCAAAAATCGAACGAGGCATAGAGGATAAAGAAGAAATAGAGGTGCATGAATTCAAAGGGAGGTAAAATAAAATACATTTAAGGTTTTTTATTTTATAAATTTAATTTTTGATTAAGGCTTAAGTTGGAGAAATAAGGTTTGAATATTATTAAGTTTTTAAATGTTTTCTATATTAATTGGAGAAATAAGGATATTATAATTTAAAGCCTTATTATTAATAAGATAGGAGTAATAAGTAGATAAGTTTGATTAATAGTTATTCCTTTTGGAGGTAATTTTCAAATTTTAAGTTTCTTTTCAAAAGGCACATAAGGAGTAATAAGGTTTGGGTTTAATATTTAATATTAATAAAGGTTAATTGGAAATTAGGATTAATTGAGTTTTGGATCAATTAATCAAGTTTCTTTAAGTTGGAGCAATAAGTAGGTTTGGTATTGAAAGCACGAGATTTCGGAAGATTGAAAGGAAAACTAATGCGATGTATTCAAAACCAAAAGTTAACGCTTAAGGTCCTATAAAGTGAAATGCATGAAATGAAAGAAAAGAGACGAATTTAAATGAGATAAAAGGAAGTACAGAAAGCACAACCCTTTTTATTTATACTCTTCCAATTCGGTTACAAAGACGTCTCCTCCCTTTAAAGGGGTAGGAGCGTTAACATAGTTTCAATTACAATCATGGATTTAGTGTTCCTCCTTCCGCGTGCCCACATGTGAAATGGGCGAGCCAAAGTGTTGCCGTCGCTGGTATTGATGAATCTTTAATCCTTGCTGCTCCTCCTACGTTCAAAGAAACAACAAATCGTCAGTAGCACCTGTGTATGATAATGAAACTCGCAAATCGAAAAGAGTACTGTTAATGAATGTAAAAGATGAATATAACGATGATTAAAATGAATCCAAATAGACTAAAAATTTGACAGAAGCGTAATCATGTAACTAGCAAAATACTGCAAAAGAAACAGTCACCAAATTCGATACAGATCCGTATTCGTCCCTGGGTAGGACGAGTAAACCTGCAACAGTTTGGTACTCATTTCGGGGTGAGACAAGAAAACCTGCGATAGTTTGGTACTCATTTCGGGGTGAGACGAGAAAACCTGCAATAAGGCAGGGGGTGCCCGAAGGCAAACCACCCGCGGGTTGAAACTTTGTTTCGACACCAATCCGCTTGGGATGAGTCCAAAACCTGTTGTGATGTGTTGTCGACAAATTGGTAGGATATTGTGGTCAGAAAAATCGGGTTTTTGGTTCTTGATTCGTGCCTTCAAAAGTCACCCAATAACCTCCCTTTCGATTAAGAGATTATGGATGTAAAAGCACAAATCGTAAGTAAGTAAACTAGCAGCACTTCGTCGCTCAAAATGCTCCTTCTCTGTATATCCTTTTGGGTGAGGAAACTCACCATTTTATAGACCCAAGGGGTCTCTTTGAATTAGCATGCAAAAGTGCTACTTAGCATGAATGCTTTTTTGGGGAAGAGAAGACTTCTCCTCGATCAAGGGCTCCATAACCGCTTCATGCATCGCTGCTTTGCATGCCCAAAAGAACTCACTCGCACTCCCATGCAATGAAGGGAGAGTTAAGTAGCTAATTTGAGTTGTCATGAAAAAGCCCACTCTCACTCCCATGCAATGAAGGGAGAGTCAAGTGGCAGATCTGAGTTGTCAAAAGAACTCACTCGCACTCCTATGCCATGAAGGGAGAGCTAAGTGGCAGTTCTGAGTTGTCATGTGCCGAGGTTTGACTTTTTGCCAGTCAAACCTAGAATTCGTCCCACCCAGGAGCGAGCGCCGATAATCGTCCTTGGGTGGAACGAGTACTAGTCTGCACTCGTCCCTGGGTGGAGCGAATAAGTAGCAGAGTGCCTAAAAGGTGCCAAATTGATCTCTGACTTTTAAAACTACTGTGTGAGTGGTTAGAACCACTGTTTTAACCTCTGGGGCTGCCCTGGGGGTTGTGTGTGTTAATGCGATCAGTGTTTGCAGTCACATAATCGGATTGGTGCTGTTTTGGTGTCTACAGATGCCCCTTTTTGGGAAGCGCTATGCAAGGTGCAGCGCCTGAGCAAAAAATAGATAACCAAAGCACTAATGATTAGGGTTTCTCAGTAACCTAACCAACTTTTGATGCCCCAAGCATGGAAAGGGCATGCATTCTTGAATCCTTGCTTCTGACGAGCTAAGGAATTTGATTTCAAGTATTAACCTATTTTGGTGAGGTGTGACTTGAGCTTGGACATTGATCAGTCATGAATAGGCAAAGGGCGCAACCTTTTGTCCATGGGGGAACCTTGTGTTCATGCTTCGGGAATGCCAAGTGTTTGATCAATTTGTGATTATTGCTTGTTTGCTGCCCCAAGCAGGAGCGTGATTGTCTTTGTCAATGATTCTTTGAATGCATGCCATTGCCTTGATTGGGTGTGTGTTTGTTGATTGGTGACTAAGTGTGACTACCCCCTCAAGCGACGAATCGATGAGGGAATGATCGACATGAGAAAAGCGACGAGTCGCTTGACCCAAGATGACTTAAGTGAGGGTGCCTTCAGATGTTTTCCGTTTAATGCTTAAGCAGTTTCCCGACATTTGGACCTATTTTTGGTGGGTAAAATCCCTTTTGGTGATGCCATAATGGGGTGAAATCGTCGAAAACCCGTCTTCCCGTGGAGCGGTCCGGCTATGGTAGCCTTCTTGGGGAAGTAGGAGAGTGACAATTTGAGCCCCGACATCGATTTTCTATGCCAAGAGGTTAAGTGCAAGAGCACTTGTGTCCGAAAATGCTTATTGTTGTTTGTTTGTGTTGCATTTTTGTGTTGTTTTTGTTGTTTTGATTTTTTGTGCTTTGTGTATATGTCATAATTTCATGTTATGCACAATGATTGATGTTGATGGATGCATGCTACTTTATATTGATGTATGCATATGGTATGATAAATGCGAATGTTGTTGATTTATATGATAGGTAATGGAATGGATGAAATGATTTGTTGATAACCTTGCATTGGCACCATAGACTATACGGGACTTATGGCTTTGTGTACTTGGGTGATTGTTGTGGTAAATGCTTTTGTGTATATATGTTGCTCTTTTTTTTTTTTTTTTTTGGATGGTGATATAGGGATGGATTATATGCAACGGTTGGCGTAGAATGTAGCTAAGTGTTTCTGAGACTCAGATGGTTTAACTAACTAGCCAAGACTGTACTGTTGTCTTACAAGATGTTTGAACAAGGTATGAATCGTGCTTGTTTTTGACCAAGTTATTTCACATCCCTGTGTGTGCAATTGAGTTTGTTTTTGTGGTATTTGTCAGGATACCGCCAGTGCCAGATGGGCTTTCAACCGAACCTGTACTGAGGATCACCTGATTAGTTCCACTAACTCCTTTGTTGTATTTAGTCAGATTAATCTGTTTTGCGTTCTAGGATACCATAAGCTAGCTCATCCACATGCAAACATTGATCTGCACACAAGTTAATGTGACAGATATATCGTCATGCGGGAGGTTTTGCCACGAGTGACCGATAGGCTATCCACCAAACCGATACTGAGGTTTGCCTCATGACCTTCGGAATGCTGAGAGTTCCAGGGATTCAAGTTCAACTCCCTTCTTTTCTTCAATTGTATTGGGATACTTGCTCGTTTATAGTGATAAAAATCACCGTTTATTTTTATTTTGATTTTTCTTTGAGCAAGGGATTTGAATTTGGGAGTGATGAGAATCACTATTGCTTGTGCCTTTTGTGTATGCACTTTATGGGATTTGATGTCGATGTTTTGGAGTATTGACTTTTTGCAAATTTTTGTGAGGTTTTGCAATGTTTTGAGAACTTGGTATTCTTGGGGAATTGGGTAGGGAAGATTCTTGTCCTTTTGCCAACTCTCAACATTCTTGGGGTCATTCGCATAAGGGGATGAGCGAGATAACCGTTTCGCTTATGGTGACCTGGATTGCTTTGCAGGGTTCATCTTTCATTGACACAACTTGGGAATTGTTTTTATGTGCTTTTGAACTTGTGATGGGATGCTACGTAACATGGTGTATTTCAAGTAAAACTCTACCGTTGTAACATCCGTTTGACTTTGTACAATTCTTGGCTAGAGATCTAAAGATAGCTGAATGACGAAAACTCTAGATACATTAGATGACAACTGATTTATGATATGGCGAAATGGTGATTGTCGTTTATTTTTGTTGTATTGTTTTCAAAATGGAAAATATGAAAGGTGGTGGATTTGCCAAGTAATGACAGTCTATGGTGCCTTTGCCTTGTGTGATCAACAATATGCAATGGATGGATGCAATGTTTATGCAGCTATATGTATTTTGAATTTTGAAGTATGCATGAATTTGAGATGCAAATTTTGTTTGTTTTTGATGATTTTGTTTGTTTTTGGATTTTCTTGACCAAGCGATTGCGATAATCCTTGGAGATTTTGGGGTGACCAAGGGATTGCGATAACCCTTGGAGCTTTTGGGGTTGACCAAGAGATTACGATAATCCTTGGAGCTTTTGGTTTGACCAAAGGATTGTGATAATCCTTGGAGCTTTTGGGGTGACCAAGCGATTGCGATAATCCTTGGAGCTTTTGGTTTGACCAAAGGATTGTGATAACCTTTGGGCCTTTTGGGATTGACCAAGTGATTGCGATAATCCTTGGAGCTTTTGGGTGACCAAAGGGTTTATAGGCACCTTGGGGCTTTTGGGGTGACCAAGTGATTGCGATAATCCTTGGAGCTTTTTGGGTTGACCAAGTGATTGCGATAATCCTTGGAGCTTTTGGGTTGACCAAGTGATTATGATAATCCTTGGAGCTTTTGGGTTGACCAAGTGATTGCGATAATCCTTGGAGCTTTTGGGTTGACCAAAGGGTTTATGGAAACCTTTGGAGCTTTTGGTGTAATGCACTATGGCTCTTCAAGGGATAGAGGTACCCCCACTTGATGATATTTGTGCTCTAGATCTGGCTCTGTAGGTATTGGCACGAATGGATCGGCCTTATGCATGGATAGGAGGACAGGGTCTGCCTTCGGAATTGATGGTGCTATGATATCTCTTGGTGGAAGTTGCTCGCGGTCTACCCAAAGGAGCGGATTCAACATTTGGTTCCAGTGGGTTGGGTCTATGCGCCACTCATGCCCTAGTCTTATGCCTAGTTGTGCCATCAGTTCTTCATGGGTTACAGGGTGATGGTGCCGTCGTGCATGATTGAGATATTCCATCTCAGTTTCATCTTCGTAATCATTGTCGGTGATCCAAAGGCCCTCATTGGCCTTGATAGATGTCTGTGACATTCTAGGCTCGTCTTGCTCCAGCAGATGGACATGGTCCCGATGGGGTTGTTTCGTGCTTTATGGGGGGACCTGATTTTCTTGCAATGGCACAGGCTCGATGGGAGCCTCCAAAGGGAATAATGTTAGGAGACTTTTGTGATGATTATCCATGGGGACCACCTATGAATGATTGCTAACTGACTCTAAAGGGTCCCATGGTGCTATTTCACATGCTAACTCGTCTTTGACCAGTGAGTCAAGCTCATCAGAATCTAGCGATTCTGAGATATGGAAGACCCCATCATCAGGTAGCTCTACGATCAGAGGTTGATCCTCTTTGAGAGGAGCCTCACGTATGTTGGGCTTTTGGGGCCCCAAAATCTTGGTCTCTATCGACTCTAAGTGCTCTAGTAGCGCATTGCATGTATCGGGGGATTTGAGCTCCTCCTCTTTGGTTTGTTCCCGTTGCAGGTTGTGGGGAACTTGGGGCCTTGGGAGGGGTGGCTGGATAGCACCCCCCATGCCTTGGTATGGCATTTCATCCCACTCTTCTTCTCGCTCAGGTTCCTCAGAGGCTTCTTGAGGAATTTTTGAGGGTGGCCCATGAACCCGGGTGGGTTCCTGAAGAAGGCGTTCGTAATTGGTCTGAGGAGTAGCCTCCCGCTCCTGTCTAGGAGGCATCGGGGGCAGCGCTTGATAAGGTCACGGTGACCTGTCTCGCACCCAGGGGTTGTGCCCCTCATAATGTTTTGTCTTATGCGTGCGAGGGGTTGGAGTCCTCGCCTGCATAGTGTGTTGGAACAACTCATCCTTCTGGCGCTGAATGCACTCTTTATTTAGAAGATACCGTTGCTCTAACTGTTGTCGTTCTAGCTCAAGTAGTGTGAGGTGCATCCGGCGTGCGATATGCTTGGCAGATTCTAAGATAGTTGGTCCTGCCGTCTCATGTCTAGAAGGCCTAGATGCCTCTCCTAGATATCTATCTCGGTCATGGTGATCCGAGATCTCTATAGGCCGCCTCCCTCTGTTGGGGGTAGCGGCATTCCCTCGAGGCTTTGGCCTCGGTAGGTGATCTTGATAGCTAGCAGTTGCGGAGGCGTATTGCTCCCGCGATGTATATTGCTCTTGAGGAAGGTAAGGGTTTTCCTCGTGCTCTCTTTCGTAAGTGAAAAAGGAACGGGCGGAGTTGGCTCGCCCCGCTTGAGGAGCCTTGTGCTCTGGATTTGTCCTTGTAGTCCTGACAACTAGAGGGGGTGAAGGAGGGATAGTGTAATCATGTGGTTCCTCCCGTCGAACCCTATGTTGACCTAGCGCTTCATCGCGCGGTGACCACTCATAGCGAGCATCTAAGGGAGCTCTCCTATGGATGTACCCCTCATGGAAGGGTGTGTGTTGGGTGCTATGCTGAACAGGAGTGCCCCTAGAAGAGGTGCCCCTATAGTCCCTTTCCGTTAAGGTGTGGAGGGGACTGCCTTGTGTGTCAGGTCGCCAAGGTGGTATGACCAAATCCTTGGGACTGTAATGGAGGCGACTCGTGCCTCTTTGGACATTCTCCGCAGCGTCTGCCCGTGAGTGGGCTTGACTATGGGTGAATACCATGGTAATGACTCTCTACAAGCTACGTAGATTTTTATCTTTTGTTTATGATTTTCTGATTTTTTTTTTGTTACACTAAGCAGAAAAGAACATACACACACAAAGCAATGATTATCTCTTTTAAAGATTAATGGTGTGTCCTAGACTGGTTTTAGTGTGTTTTTGATGATGATTTTTGTTTTGTTTTTGAAAATTTTTGTGAAGACCATTTAAATGCAACATGAAGGCTCATATGACTCCCAAAATGGTCGCCCCTTCAATATACCATTGTCGGACCGATATACCAACCTCTCTATATACCCGCCCTTACGTGAGGGAGACTATAGGTATGTGAGAGCAGATGATACGTGGAACATAGGCGGTACGGAAGGGGGATTGTCCTGTTTATGACACCTACCATAGAAGACTTATCCTCATGTGCTAGGAATCACCCCAACGACACTCGGTCAGCTTTCGTCAGGATTTACATCGAGCAACAGTGACAATCGGGGTAATGTATGCAAATATCCAAGCCAACATGGTGATGAAATCCACCGTTGGTCTTGCTCAAGGGCTGGGGTTTTACGACCAGCTCCTTGGTTTAAGTAATCCACGTGATGTGTGGGGGTTCATTTTAATTTGCAAAAATTGAAACAGGAAAACAAAAAGGAAACTTTCCCTAAGCCATACAAAAACTGAAAACCAGAAAACAGAAAACAGAAATTTGACAGAGGCTTGTTAAAAACCCCTACCTCTTCTCTGCCCAAAAGGATGTTTCTGATTTGCTGCTCTGAAAAATGCACAAAACGCTATTCGTCCCTGGGTGAGACGAATATCAGAACAGTATTCGTTCTAGGGTAGGACGAATGCCTATTCGTCCCTGGGTGAGACGAATCCCAATTCTGTAATCGTCACTGACAGAAACGAATAACGATCTAATGACTCGAAAAATAGGTACCTGTAATCAAAACAAGCAATTTCAGATCAAAAATCTAACCTAAAAAAAAATAGAGGACAGAGGTCCCACCGTGATCGCCATTGAAAGCACGAGATTTCGGAAGATTGAAAGGAAAACTAATGCGATGTATTCAAAACCAAAATTAACGCTTAAGGTCCTATAAAGTGAAATGCATGAAATGAAAGAAAAGAGACGAATTTAAATGAGATAAAAGGAAGTACAGAAAGCACAACCCTTTTTATTTATACTCTTCCAATTCGGTTACAAAGACGTCTCCTCCCTTTAAAGGGGTAGGAGCGTTAACATAGTTTCAATTACAATCATGGATTTAGTGTTCCTCCTTCCGCGTGCCCACATGTGAAATGGGCGAGCCAAAGTGTTGCCGCCACTGGTATTGATGAATCTTTAATCCTTGCTGCTCCTCCTACGTTCAAAGAAACAACAAATCGTCAGTAGCACTTGTGTATGATAATGAAACTCGCAAATCGGAAAGAGTACTATTAATGAATATAAAAGATAAATATAACGATGATTAAAATGAATCCAAATAGACTAAAAATTTGATAGAAGCGTAATCATGTAACTAGCAAAATACTACAAAAGAAACAGTCACCAAATTCAATACAGATCCGTATTCGTCCCTAGGTAGGACGAGTAAACCTGCAACAGTTTGGTACTCGTTTCGGGGTGAGACGAGAAAACCTACGATAGTTTGGTACTCGTTTCGGGGTGGTGAGACGAGTAAACCTGCAATAAGGCAGGGGGTGCCCGAAGGCAAACCACCTGCGGGTTGAAACTTTGTTTCGACACCAATCCACTTGGGATGAGTCCGAAACCTGTTGTGATGTGTTGTCGGAAAATTGGTAGGATATTGTGGTCAGAAAAATCAGGTTTTTGGTTCTTGATTCGTGCCTTCAAAAGTCACCCAATAACCTCCTCTTCGATTAAGAGATTATGGATGTAAAGCACAAATCGTAAGTAAGTAAACTGGCAGCACTTCGTCGCTCAAAATGCTCCTTCTCTGTATATCCTTTTGGGTGAGGAAACTCACCATTTTATAGACCCAAGGGGTCTCTTTGAATTAGCATGCAAAAGTGCTACTTAGCATGAATGCTTTTTTAGGGAAGAGAAGACTTCTCCCTGATCAAGGGCTCCATAACTGCTTCTGTAACTGCTGTTGCATGCCCAAAAGAACTCACTCGCACTCCCATGCAATGAAGGGAGAGTTAAGTAGCTAATTTGAGTTGTCATGAAAAAGCCCACTCTCACTCCCATGCAATGAAGGGAGAGTCAAGTGGTTGTCAAAAGAACTCACTCGCACCCCTATGCCATGAAGGGAGAGCTAAGTGGCAGTTCTGAGTTGTCATGTGCCGAGGTTTGACTTTTTGTAGGTCAAACCCGGCATTCGTCTCACCCGGGGAGCGAGCGCTGGTAATCGTCCCTGGGTGGAACGAGTACCAGTCTGCACTCGTCCTTGGGTGGAGCGAATAAGTAGCAGAGTGCCTAAAAGGTGCCAAATTGATCTCTGACTTTTAAAACTGCTATGTGAGTGGTTAGAACCACTGTTTTAACCTCTGGGGCTGCCCTGGGGGCTGTGTGTGTTAATGCGATCAGTGTTTGCAGTCACATAATCGGATTGGTGCTGTTTTTGTGTCTACAGGTATTTACTTTCTTATCAATATGGAGTAATAAGGTATATTTTTTAAATTTTTTATGTGGATTGAAACGAGCCCCACCTGGATTACATCATCACCACATAGTAGTATTACAACAAAGTTAGGATATTATCCATGTATTGCTTGGCAAGATTTGAACTTTGGTATCCTTATTAAATCTTGAAGAATCTAACCAGTTGAGCTAGTGCCACTTGATTAATAAGGTATAGCTTATTATTGTTAAATTTAAAATTTAATTATTTTTATAAAATATTTGCAAATTAATTATTTTTGGAGTGAAAAGGAAGCTAACATCAAATTTAGGAAAAATCAAATTTGCAAAACTTTTATTTTTCATAAGTTTCTAAATATTAGGGAGATATAAGGAATTCTACTTCAAAGATTTTTGAAACTTAGAAACTTTGAATTCATTTTAAAAACCTAGGGAGTCATAAGATTTTCAACTTCAAAGGAACATGGCAAAGAAAAAGCAAGTGAAAAGAAAAATAAATGATCAAAAAATAGAAATACAAAAACATGAGTTGTCAAAAATAATTGAAGAAGAAAAATTATGTTTTCAAGAAAAACAAATAGACATTCAAGATATTTTAGAAAGGTTGGAAAGTTTAAAATGTTATACACAACACATAATAGTAAAAATTGAAGAACAAAAGGATACATCCATAATTAAAAAGAGTGTCTTACAATCAATTATGAGAGAAGTCAAAGATGAAATTTTTTTAATACTTGGTAATTATCTAAGTTCAAAGGTTGATGAGGCACATAAAGATTCTAAAAGTGTTTTTACATTACCTAGTGATATAGGAAAAATGATGTATATGGTATTTCTTTCTAATGAAGTCCTTAAAGACAAGAGGAAATGATTAAATATTTGAAGAACAAGCTTATTGATGTTACCTATGAAACAAATAATTTAAGGCCTATGAAAATGAATAAATGTTGTGATACCATAGAATTAAAGCCCATGATTATAATAACTACAAGCTTACGGTAGTGGTAAGGGCTTTGGCCTCTCTTTGAGAGGTCTAAGGTTCAAACCCCACTCAGTATGAGGGGACTGGGACCCCTCATAAAAATCCCGTGTAAACTCATTGAAAAAAACCCATGATGATAGATACATGTTGTGATACTAGTGATCTTCATCAAAAGGAAAAACATGCATGTTGTGATTCTCATCCAAAATTATGATGTAAACAATGATGCTTGTGACTTAAAATAAATGACAAAGATAGAAGAACCTATTATAAATATAGATGCTACATATGATACAAAGGATTTGAATACAATTCAAGATTGTTCTGAAAAATCTTAAGCTATCAAAATTGATGATGACATAGATTGAAATGATGAAAGATATAGTGATGGTTAGAGTTATGTTGATATTGATAAAGAATAGTTTGATGATATTTTTGGTTATTTTGAAAGGCATACTAAAGGAATTGGTTCGAAGTTGTTAAGTAAAATGGGATATAAAGACACAGGTTTGGAAAAACATGGAAAAAACATGAAAGATCTAATTACACCAAAAATAAGACCAAAATGTGAAGGTCTTGGATATATAGGATAGACTAGCAACAAAGAATCATGAGCTAAATTTGTGACAGGAAATAGTGACATCAAATCTATGATAGGGATTTATAGAATCAATAACAATGAAGAACATAACGAAAAAAGTAATCCTATAATAAGGAATAGATGTAATCATTGTGGTAGATACATACATAAGATAGAGAAATGTTAGAATCTCCATAGTTGTGAAAATTGTGGAGGACATAATAATTCATAAATATTTTATCTACAAAAATAAAATAAAGACTACATATTAAAAATGAATTGTGGATGGATAAACATGGATGAATGAGATAAGATAAAAGAAATGTTGTATGGTTTCTATAGAAGGAAACCAAGAATGATCAAAGTTTTCTAAGAATATTGTTAGTCTTATCATAAAGAAATAAATGATTATGACCCAAGCATAGCTTGGAAGATGGTCTATAGTAAAAGCATCTATAGTGATGATCCTATAGATATGATAGTCTTATGAATGTTCTAGTGGATGACCTAGAGACAATGATAATCCAAAGGTGACCCAAAGGTAGAGTTCCAAAGGTAGTTATCTAAAGGCAAGAGCCTAGTGGAAATGACCTAGAGGTAGAGACCTAGAGGTAGTGATCTAGAGGTAAATCCAGTGGTAGTGACCCAGAGGCCGATCCAGTGGTAGTGACCTAGAGGCAAAGACCTACAGGTTACTCATATACATTGATCCAAATATAGACAGATAATATATAAAGGAAGACCTAATGAAATATTGCATATATCAGACCATGCCAAAGTTAGAGCTGAAGAAGAATTAGAAAATAAAGGCAAAAAACCTTTCTACCAAATAATGTAATACGGGGGGTGTTGGAAGTATAGTTTATTTGGCCCCCTTGTAAATATTTATTTAGTATTTGATTTGTATTTTGTATAATGTATGTGTCAATATGAGAGAAAGTGCAAGGTGTCAAAAGAGAGAATGAAGAGTCACATTGATATGTGGCAAGATGAGAGTTTTGTCTTTATGAGGAATATGAAAGGATGCATCTCCCGGATGTTTAAGGAGAGCAATAGTTAAAGTACTGAAAAGTCATGTAAAATTATATATTGGAGACATCTCTCCAAGCAATGTAATCAATAAGAATCATTCTTGTATATTGTGTATATTTGAGTTATAGTTGTGAGATATTGTTATTCTAATATTGAGATTTATTGTTAATGGTATATATTTGATTTATACTTGATCCTAGAAAATGCTTTTTGTGAATTAATCTACTCAACAATCTAATAGGATTATCCTTCTACTTTAGGGTTTTTAGAGAAACATAAAGAAGAAAGTGTTTATGAAGGCATTCCTTGCATTTTAGATTCTCCATGGCAACATAAATATTTATAAGATAAGCCACATTATGACCAATATGGAATAATAAAATAGATTGATCAAGATGAAAGCATTGGTGGGAATGGAAAATGGAGAGGAAAAACCTCAATCAAATACAAGGAGAAAATAAAACTCAAAAAATAAATATCATAGATTTTAACAAGAAGTGGGGCTAAGTCCACAAATAAAAATATAATGTGGTGGTGAAAATGGTATTGTGGAATATTAAATAAACAAGATCCCTAAAAAAGAGTTATTAAGGAATTAATAGGTTGTTATAGTCCTAAGACTATTTTAATACAAGAAACATAATTAAGTAGAGAAGAATATAAGACTACATTCAAAAATATTTGGAAGATGGGGAATTATGTATCATTTGCTTATATATAAGGTGGTTTTATCTTTCCATTCTAGGCGCTTGGACTTGATGGATTTTATACAATTTTCTTTCAAAATTTTTGAATTTATTGAAGAGTGATATGTTGGTTGTAGTTGAAGAGGCCCAAAAAAGGAAGGCTACAATAAGATAAATCATTGCTACCTTTATTACATTGGTTTCCAAGAAACTTAAGATAAATAAATTTGATAACTTTTGTCTAATAAGACTTTGTCATATGATTTATAAGATATTTTAAAAAGTATGGCAAATAGGTTTAAAATCATCTTAAATTATGTTATCTCAAAGGAATAAGATGGGTTTGTTCATGGTAAACAAATTCTTGATGGTGTAAATATTATGGAGGAGGTCATACATTCTTATAATTCCATGAAAAGTTAGTTATGCTTATGAAAATAGATATGAACAAAGCATATGATAAGGTTTATATTTTCTACATGATATTCTCAAAATTTGGCATTAATGGATTAGATGTTGTTATAGCACTCCAAAATATTCTATTTTGATCAATGCATTCCCTACTGGATCCTTTGAGTTATCCTATGGAGTTTACCAAGGTGACCACTATCTCCTTATCTATTTATTATTCTTACAGAGGCATTAGGGAGAAATTTATCAAAGGCAAATTGGAAGGAAAAATCAAAGATATTTAAGTGGCAATAAATAGTCCCTCCAAATCTCATCTCTAATGCCATGGAGTTTAAATCATTATTATAATGCTATGAGAAGGTTGCTTGAAAATTGGCTAATGCTCCAAAATATAAGATCTTTTTGAATTACAATGGATTATTATGAATATTTTAGTGCTTACAATTAAAAAATTCCACCAACATGTTTAGATATTTCTTTATCTTATAAAGAAAAGAAAATGGAGCTTTAGGACTCAATTTTAGATAGAATGAAATCTTGCTTGACATGTTGGAAAGGTAAGTTCTTAACCATGTATAGAAGGCTATAACTCATAAAAACTACATTTTCATACATACCTATATATCTAATACCACTTTCAAGATTACCAATAGGTATGACATCCAAATTTGGTAAAATTCAAACAATTTTTCTTTGGATAAGATGTGAGGAAAATTTTAGGTTTTCTCTTTTGCAAAGGAAAGAATATTAGAGGGAAAGGATTGCAAAATTGAAAACTTATGATTTTAGTCTTAGGGGTAAAATTGGTTGGAAATTATTTAAAAAATCAAAGAAAAAGTTGGAAAAAAATGTTACTTCAAAAATATATAGGTTTTCTTGATGGAATGAAATTATTGAGGAAACAAACCCTACCTAAAGGATCGACAACATGGAACTTCATATTACATAGTTTGCAATTGATCAAGAAATATACTAGATTGTTACTTAGCAAAGAGGTATATTCAAAATTTTGATTTTATGCTTAGTTAAAGCCTTAACCCATTATTCTAATTCAAAATGACAACCATTGATTCAAAATGTCTAGCTTGTAAAGTTCCAAATGTTAAAGATTATATTATTGTGAGGAACATATTCAGATCATGGATTTTTATTAGTAACCTAATTAAAGAAGATGAACTCAAAAAAATAGTAGATGAGATTAAAAATATGATTCAAGAGTTCTATTTTGATTTTTTAATGTGGAAGGATGAGTTGGTTTAGAATCTATCAAAAGATGGTGGGTACTTGGTCAAGTTGGGAAATAAGGATTTTGAGTAATCAAAATTTCTTGCTCCCAAGGATTTTCCTTGGATGAATATTTGGTTATTGGAGGCCCTCACTAAGGCCTTAACATACTTTTGGTTAGTAGTCCAAAGTAAGATTATTACAAGAGAGAGCCTACAAAGAAGAGGATATCATAGACCTTTCAGATGTGCCTTGTGTGAGAAGAATATAAAAACATCAAACCGTTTACTTATCTATTGTCCTTTTATTACACTATTTGAGGTTATTTATTTTAAATATGAGAATATAATAGGTAGATTTGTCAACATTTAAAGGGTTGATAAAATTTTGGATTTATTATTTCAAAGCTAAACAATGATGTATTCTATTGGTCATACCATTAGTTGTTGGAATTTATGTTTTGAAAGGGAACAATAGAAATTTAAAAAATAAACCTCAAAATCATACCCAAGTTTGGAATCATATTATTGCCTCTATTTTAAAATGTTTACAAACTTATGTTTCACCATGGGAAGTCTCAAGTGCAAAAAAAGAGACATTATCCTTTTAATTACAAGATTTGGATACACATAACAAAGTTAACATAAAGGATTTGCTTTGATCTATGGTTAAATGGAAATATCCACAAATTGGGTTTATCAAGTATAATTTTAATGGCATTTGCAAAGCAAATCTAGGAAATATTATTCGAGGTGGTGTTTTTGAAATGATGAAGGTAAAAATATCATTACTTACTAAGAATCATATAGAAATTCAACTAATAACTATGGAGAGGCTAAGGATCTTCTTATGGGGATAAGGGTTTCATAAATTATCATTAATGCTATCAATAAAAATGTATGTGGGGATTGGATTAAAATAACATAATTGTTGATGTTCACCAACTATTATTGGAGACAATATCTTAGAAGTGTTAGCGTATTTACAAAGAAGAAAATTGGATCACAAATAATTTAGCCAATCATAGTGTTGACCTTTGTTTTGGTGAAATTAAAATTTTAGAAGACAATTGGTCAAGTTGTTGGAATTCACAATATTTTCCAAAAATATCCTAAAACATCCATTCACCACAATCATGTGCAGAAAAAGGAAGTATAGCAAAATAGAAGAGCATATAGATTAAAAAAAGAAAGAAAGAGATAAATGACATGAGAAGGAATAAATGAGTGGGTTCCCATAGGCATCCCCATAATATTTTCATATATCATACTATAATAAAAATTATTTCTCATCAATGAGTATTCATAGCAATATCAAAACCCTAATGAGTAGCTACCCTCAAGTTGACATTAGCTTGACCTTGAGATTAACTTACAATAAATAATAATAAATTACACCCTTTAATCAAGGTTATCCATAAAGGTAGATTAACCAATATCACTAAGGGTGAATACATGAGGGTACCCTTAGACCTACACAAATATTCCCATAGGCTTACATAGTAGAATGCCTATAGACTTACATAGAAATATGCTCATAGGCTCACATATAGAATCTCATAGGTTTACATATAGAATGCTCATAGGCTTACATCAAGATGCGCAAAGACTTACATAGCACTTGTTAGTAGGATGACATCAAAAGAACATGTACGTACTTCATAAATATTGGCCTTAGCCTAATAAGGTTAGATTATAAATATTTTAACACCCCCTATAGTCTAAACTAAGGGGCCAAGAAGATAAGATATTAGAGATGATACATATTACCCCATAATGAATGCTTGTATGGGCCAATAAATCTCTTTATATTCTCTTTTCCAATGGCACATGAATTGGATCAACCTCACCTAAACATAAATCCCTAACTCCACCTCCTAGATAAATATGTTGAGCTTGCCATGAGAAAATTTTCAACATGCACTATGCCCCAATCTCAAGATTAGACAAAGGAATCATGAGGTAATATGTAGGTCTGACTAATCAAACCCAATGGATAGAAGGGCCCATAGAAATAAGGTATACCTCACACTAATTATATTAAACCTACTATTATAGCCCAAAAGATTACCAATTGTTGGATTTTAAGCTAGATTATCATAGGTCCTAATATTCTTAATCTAGGTCCCAATATTCTTAATCTAGAGTAGACTCAAATTTAAGTTCAATAAAAATATATGTTGGCCAATATAAATAATTATAACATTCAAAATAATATCAAATATGAATGTAAAATGACCAAAAATCATTCATGCAATAACATGAAGAATACTTACAATAGAATTGCTCAAAATATGCTTGCAACCTTATATATTATATATCCTTAAATGTGATCTTCTCAAATAATTTTCCTTTACAATACATGGAGATTTGTCTCCATAATGTAGACATAGGAAGGTGAATCTTCAATACTTGACTATTGCACTCCTCACATATCCATAAGTTAAAATCTTTCCTATTCTTTACATAAGATAAGTCTCACATATCTTTTGGCTTCTTATTTTGCCACTTGTATACAAGACCCTTGACTCTCTAAATACTTACAAGCTTAACTCTATGAATCTTGCATACTTCTTCATGACACTTACACTTCTACATGCACTCATAATACATAACACTTATGCAAATCCTCACATTACATATTTTCACACTTACATACATGACACTTGTGCAATTTATTTCATGACATACTTGCACTCTTACATGCATTACACTTGTGCACATCCTGCACATGGACACTTACATAAAGGGAAATATAAATCACTCTTCTAAACTATAGACTCAAATCCTAATCTATTACATATTTATATTTGTACCATAAAGGTACCATGGAGATACACAAACCATATAATGTATATTTTATAGCACCCCCATGTATTAAATTATTTGGCTATTGAATAATTTAGTCTTTAACATTTATCTTCATCGTCTATCGTTGCTTTTTTCCTACTGCTCTAGGTTTTGACACTTATTTTATTTTCTTGTGTTTTCTTTGGTTATATTTCTTTTACTTTTATTTTTAATATTTTTCTTTTGTTTCTTTACTCTGTTCTTTTTTTTTCTTGTCTTGAACATGTTATGATGTTCCTCTAATTTTTTTCCTATTATTGTAGCCCACTTTTCTATAATATTTGCAACATTAATACGTTCAAAAATATTTGAAGAATTTTCATTTTTGTTGTCTTCATGGATTAGGAATTTTTTTGTAAGAGCTTTGAATTCATTTTCTTCTGTGGATTCTTTATTTTCTTAAATTTATTGAACTAATTTCCCTTCTTGTTTTTCTTCGATTAATTATAATTAATGTTGTTGTTGTTGACCATATCGATACTGAGGCTAATATTCTTTTGTTGAAAATATTTATTCATTTGATTTCCTTGATTTATATTCATCTAATTTTCCTGATTATAATTTTATTGATTCAAAGGAATATATCTACACAAATTTGTATTATGACCCTTTATTTTACATATTTGACAAAATATTATTCTCCATATAGATTGATACTTTGATGTTGTAGCAATATTACTTGATACATTCTCTTTAGACACCAAAGCATTATTAGTCATTTCATATTTGACTAGATTTTCAGCTTCATATTCCTGAATAATATTGACCAAATCATCAAATGTGGTTTCCTTATTTAGTACTTGTAGAGAAGTAACTAAATGTTTATATTTTTTTGAAAATGCTCTTAATTTAACTTGAAAAGAAATTTATCTTCTACTCTTTCTCCCTGAGTCAATAATATGGCTTTTATATCTACTAGTTTTTGAAGAAAGAACTCAATCATTTCTCCACTATTAACCTTTAAGGACTATAATTAGAATTGTAAATTCATAATAGTTGCTTTATTCTTCCCTTCAAATATTTCACATAATTTCTCCCAAGCATCTGTAGAATTTTTTGCTTCACTTATATATGGTTGAATTTCATCAATTATCCCAAATGTAATTAATATAACAACTTTTGCATCACTTTCTTCAAACTTTTTTTTTCTCTATTATCTTCAACTAGTTTTTTCTTTTTTCCATTCACTATATCCCAAAGTTTTTCTATAATAAGAATTGATGTCATTTTAATTTTTAATACTGCAAAATTTGGTCCTTTTAAAAGTTGAGATTTAGAAAGAAAAATTATTATTTGACATAATGGAACTCATTAATTTTACAAATTTTAAATCCTTTTAAGTAGTATATAATTTATCTCCCAAATAATTAAATTTGTAAATTCTATAATCCTATAAATTTTTCAAATATCAAAATTTCTAAATCTTGTTTCAATCGATGGTGAAGTCAATGAGCCAAGTTAAGAAAGGGATTGCATTGGAACCAATCCATCAATGGTTGGTGAAGTTAATTTTTGAGCACGTTGTTAAAGCTAGAGGATTATTGGGGGGAAATATTTTGAATTCTATGGCAAAGGTAGAACCTTCGATTGTTGACTATCCAGATTCTTCTCACTCTGAGCAGAGTGAATCTCTAATTCGGGAGGCCATTCATACAATCCCTGCTTTGGATTTCAAGTCCAAAGTAGAAAATTCCTCCCAAAATGTGCTAGAGGAAGTGAGGAAACAACTAGGTGCTCCAAGCACCTGGTGGTAAAGTTATCTAATGCTAATAAGGCTCCTATTTATGTGGATGAATTTGAATCCGATGATTTTGCCTCTCCTAGGAAGAAAGCTAAGATTCTATTTAGGTCAACCAACAGGAAAAAAAAATTATTATTAAACCCTAGTATACTCTTAGCATGCCCAAATCCTTCAAAAGGATACTCTTAAAGCTACAAAAGTCCCTTATAGACTCCATGCAAGCGTCTATATCATGCGCTACAGAAATCATTGTAGTAATGGGCTGGGAGTAGTGGGACATAAATGAGTAGGACACATAAGAAAGAAGTTGGGCCTAGTGGCTTGAAGAATTGAGGAATGAGATACTCAATTTTGTTTTACCATCTTGGTGTTGGGTTGCCTCATCGGTTCACAAGGTTGGTCTTTTTTTGTTTTTAGTTGTTGATGTTCTTTTTCGATTTGTTGTTTGTGGGCCATTTGTGGGATTTTTTTTATTTGATGATGTCAAATTTACTGGTTTGTTATGTTTCATTCCTACCTTCTCTAGGTATCCTGGGAGGGTAGCTAGGTTCTTTTTGTAAAATGTTTGGGGATCCTTTCAAAACCCCTTCTTTCACCTAATCAAAAAAATTCTAAATATTTAAATATCAAAATCAAATTTCAAACTGAATTTTTAAATTTTCTTTTTCGAGTAGAAAACCTTCTCTCTTCAAAATAATAAAAAAAATAGTATTTCAAAAATCAAAATTTTGAAATAAGATGTAAAATATTAATTGAAAATATCAAATTCAATTCAATAAGGTTGAAGTCCTTGTAACTCCCACCTAAATATTATTTTTTCTCTATAGTTGAAATTTCAAATTTAACTTCACTTTAGATTTCTAAACTTCAGAATAAAAATAATTATTACAAATATAAAGGTAATTTACCTTACCTTTTCCTCCTCATAGTGTGCTAATTTAGGAATATTACTACTACAATATCCTTAATCAACACTATCTCAAATGTAAAGTATAAGCGTTACTTTATAATTGCTTTAGCTCAACTACTCTATTCCACCTAATTCAACTCAATGCTTAGGTCTTCGTATTTGTTATGACACTCGGGTTTCCTTTGGAAGGTGACACTCTTCTACTTCTGATATGGCACTCGATTTTCTTTTGGAAGGTGGTACTCTTCTCCTCCTCCAATGTGGCACTTAGGTGCTCTTCTGCTCTAATGTGGTGCTCAAGTTTCCTATGGATTATGACACTCTTATGCTCTAATGTGGTGCTTAGGCTTTCTCCAAAAAATGATCTCTTTGGCTCTTGATATGGTGCTCAAATTTCTTCTAGAAAATGAGCTCTTTAACTTTGTTATAACACCTTCTAGAAAATGAACTCTTTAGATTTGTTATAGCGCTTGGATTTTTACTATCTCTGACATCAAATTAAAATTCTAATGTGGCAATGATATGACTATGTAAAGGTACATTGATTGGCTATGAGATGATGCTCTTTATTTTTTTGAAAATATCGCTTATATAGTGCTCAGGTGATCCCACAACCAATATTGAAATACTACATAGACTTTACTTTTTGAGTCAACCTCATCCTTCTATTCTAGATCTTTATCTCTAGTTGACTAGAAATTCTAAAAATTTATACCTCTTAAATATATATATTTTTTTAATATCTGGAAGCTTATGATACTTGCTTCTCTACTTTTATTCTTCTTCTTCTTATATGGAAGCTATGATGCTTCTCTTTTATTATTTTCTTCTAAAAGCTTTGATACTTCTCTATTCTTCTTTTCTTAGGTTCTTGCTTGAGATATTTAACATTTCACAGTCTTCTAGAGACTCCTTCCTTCAATGTGTGCTATCTTGTTAGGGTCAAACATGACCAAAATTTAAAGTGCTAAAATGAGGGCAAATTTTAATTTTTCTCCTCATTCTTCAAATTGTATCTTAATCTACCCTCCAAATATTTGAATGGATTCCTAGTCTTTACTTCCTTTAAAGTGGAAAGACTCTGACTGAGGACCTTAATCAAATATAAATATATCGATTTGTAAACTTGAAATTTGTAGTAATCACATCAAAGAATCCCTTTGATGGTATCAATAGGGATTACTTGTGGTAAATTTGAATATGAAAATGACTTTGGCACCACTATTGGCTTTCAATACAGATATCATAGGTCCCAATATTCTTAATCTAGAGTAGACTCAAATATAAGAGCAATCAAAATATATGTTGGCCAATATAAATAATTATAATATTTAAACTAATATCAAATATGAATGTTGCCCCCTAAGGGGTCTGGAAAATAGTTTTGTGCTTTAATGATACAAAAATCTAAAGATTGAAGGAGTGTGGAAGGCTGGAGAATGAAGGGGAATAGAAGTTTGGAGGCTAAAGGAGCATGGAAGGCTAGAGGTTGAAGGAGCATGAAATGCTGGAGGTTGAAGGAGTGTGGAAGGCTGAATGATGATTTGATATTTAGAGTGTTAAGGATAAAGGAGCGTGGAAGGTTGGGTTGGCTAAAGGAGCATGGAAGGTTGGGCTAGATGAAGGAGCTACAATGAAAGGCTAGGATGTTGGGTGGAAGGTTGGGATGGCTAAAGAAACATGGAAGGTTGATAAGGCTGAAGGAGCGTGGAAGTTTGGGTTGGTTGAAGGAGCTGCAACAAAAGGTTGGGATGTTGAGTGAAATACTGGGAGGGTTGAAGGAACATGGAAGGATGAAGGAGTGTGGAAGGCTTCTTAAAATGAGAAAAATAAAATTTTTAAAGTACGAAGGATTAGGATTTTTCATGAAAACATCTCATCTTTTAGGAGCCATATCTTCATGAAGAATTATTTGATTCAATTGATTATTGGACGAACTTGTTCATAATTTGAATAGCTTTAAAATGAATGGTCATATAAAATAATCCAAGCAATATTGAGGGAGATACAAGCCTATGAAATAAAACATTCAGAACAAGGGCAATGACAAATTTTCAAGTCGTAAAAAATAAAATTGTAAAGTGCGAAGGATTAGGATTTTCTCTTGAAAAATCTCATCTTTTAGGAGCCATATCCTGATGAAGACTTATCTGATTCAGATTATTTTTGGACCAAATTATGCATAATTTGAATAGATTTAAAATGATTGGTCATATGCAAAAATATAAGCAATATTGAGGGAGATATGACCCTATGAAGTCAACCATTCAAAACAAAGGCAATGACAATTTTTCAAGTCATAAAAAATGAAATTATAAAATATTTACCAACTAGGGTTTGAATGATAGGAAGAGCAATGAAGGGCTATGAATTTAGTGAGGAAGGAAACTAGCAATTTAGATTTGGTAAATCAAACTATGATAGTGTGATGTTTTTGAAATATTACTCTACTAAGATGTAAGGCATAGATAGTAGAGGTGAATTTTTGGCATTGTGAAGGCTGATATAGGAAAATATCAAGAAATTCAAAAAAAGAAAAATCAAGAATTCAAACATTTTATGTAAAATGATGTAGGTTTCTAGCTATAGAATCTCAATTGAGATGAGAAGTGTATCTATTTGTAAAATCTCAAGCTCTAAAGAAGAGAGATGTAATTTGTCAAGGGTGGGGGACCCAAGTACAACCCCTTATTATCCAGCAAAAACAATATCAAATATGAATGTAAAATGACCAAAAATCATTCATGCAATAACATGAAGAATACTTACAAAATAATTGCTCAACATATGCATACATCCTTCAATATTATATATGCTTGGATGTGATCTTCTCAGATTATTTTCCATTACAATATATGAAGCTTTATCTCCATAATATATACATAGAAAGGTGATTCTTCAATAATTGACTATTGCGCTCCTTACATATCCATGAGTTGCAACCTTTCCTATTATTTACATAAGATAAGTCTCAAATGTCCTTTGGCTTCTTATATTGCCACTTGTATACAAGAATCTTGACTCTCTAATTACTTGCACACTTAACTCTATGAGACTTGCACACTTCTACATGACACTTACACTCCTACAAGCACTTCTCATACATGATACTTGTGCACATCCTCACATTATATATTTGTACACTTACATATATACATGACACATGCACTTTCTCTCATGACATACTTGCACTCTTACATGCATGATACTTGTGCATATCCTGCATATGGACACTTACATAAAGGGAAATATAAATCACTCTCCTAAACTACAGACATAAATCCTAATCTATTACATATTTACATTTGTACCATAAAGGTACCATGGAGATACATGAACCAAATAATATATTATTCTCTAAAACTAGTCACCATACTAAAGGGTTGTTGGAGTTAGATCAAACATCCATTATGAGAAAACAAAAGGATAAACATATGAATTTTGAAATCTCTCAAATATAGTATAGCTAACCAACTGCTACACCATGAAGCGTAGTTGTATTTAGGTGTTTGGTGCTTCATGAAGACATCAAACCTACTATGATAAATGAAATAAGAGAAAATGAGTATTGAACTTATGAAATTGTTGTAGACAAAGGATTTTAAATCATACATGATCTCGATGCAAAGAATATTGTCAATTGGGTCCATTTTGCATATACAAATTCCATGAAAATTGTAAGAGGTCCTTGAACTATTGAAACCAATTTATAGAGCTAAAAAAATATACAACTTGGAAAAAAGGGTCCAAAATGCTTTCGTATGTAAGAGTTATGGCCTCTAGAAGTTTGGGCATATAAGAGCTAAAAAATTAGAAAAAATAATTAAATATATTAGAAAAATTAGACCAATTAGACAATGCCACTTATCACTTCCCAAAGATGCCACCTCTATTTTGAAATCATTCACTAATAGAATTGTCAATTGGAACGATGATCAATGAATATATCTATGATACTTGGTAGATGTGGATTGGCTGAACTAGTCTCTCTATATATAAAAAATGCCTAAAAATTATGGATACATTGGCTAACACTCAAAGTGAAACTTGAGACCTCTGATAGCAGACAACAAAGTATTACTTTCCATTGTCTAACTAGAGTGCCCTAGACATGAACATGTAGAAGCTTGCAAGGATTGTTACCCTTAAGGAACATACATGGCTCACACTTAATGCTAAATAAAAATCACTAGAGGCATCATGTAAAGAAAAAGAACCACAATGGTTTTGAACCTCAAACATGATAATTATAAATTATTCACCTAACAGTTGTGTCTTTGCACCTTAATTGATGATTGTTGCACTTGTGGATGAATTTATAGTATGTGTCCATAGAAATATTATAGGCGTACATCAATATGCTCAAAGGCTTACATAGAATTTGCTTGTAGGCTTACATCAAGAGCACTCATAGGTACTTCATCACTATTGGCCTTGGCCTAATAAGGCTAGATTACAAATATTTCAACACAAGTGAGGTTTTATATATTAATAAAAATGACATCACAAAGATAATTGTGGAAACATAGTAGTTTGAGGAATATGAAGAATATATTTGATAGAAAAGGAAATGAAGAATATCTTTGATAAAAGGGTAAGCTAGATATGGTTTAATTGATTTGACAATAAATGTAATATTTTTTTTTTGAAATTTTTGTGTGTGTGTCCATATATATCTATCTATCCATATATATGATAGATAGATAGATAAATAGATAAACTCAAAAAATTGGGAGAAAGTGTTAGGAAGTGATAAGTTTCACACTAGAAATAAAGGTTCTAATTCGATAGGTGAATTGTAATATTTAGACCATGATATTTGAATAAAGTAGTGGGAAGCAAGGAGTTTCAAACCTTCAACCAATATTCCAATCACATAGATGAATGTTAACATTTAAGCCCATTATATTAAGGATGTGATTAGGTGTGAAAATTTTCAACCCATAAACTAAGGCTCAAATCCCAGGGGTAAGATTTAACATTTTTATATATTACATTAATTGGGATATGCCAATGTACCACCATGGGTACATGTTTATATTAGGAGTTGAAAATTTAGATTATGTAATGTAATGCACAAGTATTGTTAGAATGTGCAATGATGTAAATGTGCATGTTGTCCATATGTACATGAGTCCTTAAGAATAGGAATATGAAGATTCATAGGAATATGGAAGGCCAAGAGTCATGTATCATTATAAATAGGCCTTATTGGGTAAGAAAAGAAGAGAAGAGAGATAGCATTGAGTAGAATAGTAGTAGATACAATGTAGAGCATGTATTCAATATGGAGAGTTTATGACCTCCATTTCCATCAATGTAATATTTTTGTGAGCTTTCATTAATGGTTTTTTTATGAGTAGTTATAGAAGTTTCTCATGCTTTTTACATGCTTAGTATATTGCCATTATCATATACTTAACATTGCATGCTTATTTTAGATCTTGTGGTTGCATTTACGTATCGCTCCAAATTTTTTGCATCCCTACCTTCAGGCTATAGGATCCACACCCGGAAGGAGGATGGGAAAAGGATGATGTGGTACCTCGGACGAGAGGACTTTGCGAAGGTCCCGCCTCTCAAGGGAGGTGTATTTTGGTGATTTTTCGACGGATGGTGGGTTCACCCACGCCTAGGTTTTTGGAATGTGTTTAATGAGTTCGTTTTAACCTTAAACATTCATCCTAGGTTTGGCCAAATGAAACTAAATTAAACTATATGAAAATGCAAGTTCCATGAATACAGCAGACATATTTGAAAGCAGAAAACAGAGAATTTATAGGAGGAAAACGGGGAATACCTGATCTGGATGTCTGAAGAAGATTTTGATTTTGAAGCAGTCTCAATTGTCTGAGATTCGATAGAATCGTCTGCAATCAGACGAGATCGTCTGAGATCTGACGAATTCGTCAAAAACCTGCAAAACAGAAAATAGATGCAAAATACAAGAAATCCTACTGTGCAAACAGAGGCAAATTACATAAAATAGCGATATGAATACTGAAAAATATTTAAGAACATAAATTAATGCAAATTACTATACTTTAATGGCAAATCATGAACTTAAAATGCATTCTAAGCTAAATGGATGAACACCAAATGCAAAATAGCATAAACACTAAATAAATAGTCTAATTTGCAGAATAAAAAGACGGAGAAAGAGTTAAGAAGAGCAAACTTCAGGCACTGATTGCCTCGATGTAGACTGTAGTCGAGATCGTCTCGCATCAGTACAAAATCGCCTCGAATTTGACAGGATTGCCTTCGATTTGAACAGGTTCGTCGGCGACGATGGGTGTTGGCTCTGACTGAAAACCAGTGATGTACCTGCAACAAAATGGCTATGGGACTAGTGCAAAAGCAAAATTAGGATGTGTTGACGCAGAGGGAATCAGTTTACAGATAAATTCAGCCAGGGGTTAGGGAGGGAAAATCCTAGAAGTTAAATAGGCTTAGGGGGAGTTGTTGGGAGGTTGGAGATCATCCCAATTTGGGAGATCTCCAACGAGGGAGGGTCCCAACGGCGCAGACACGCTTCTACCCGGATTGGAGACCCGTTGGAACAGATTCCAACTATGCAAATTCAATTTTGTGACAAGATCGTCTGGATGTCCTAGTCCAGACGAAATCGTCAAATCTAGGGCGATATCGTCTGATCGGCGACGATATCGTCAAACGGTCAAAACAACCTCTAAAAATGGCACGAAAAAGGGGGAAATGGATTTCCCGACAGTTAACGGGCGGTTTGGGAGGTTAAATTTGATTTTTAAATTATTTACTAAGGTGAATGTAATTATTATAATTTTGACTACGCCAATTTTAGGGTGCTACAATTTCCTTAAGTATATAATATCAAAAGCTAACAGTGGTATCAGAGCACAAGGTGGATTGATAGGAAATAGAGAGACTTGCAATAGAGATTTAGAGGAGATAGGAAACTTAATTTTTAGAATTTTTTAAATTGCATTTTGACTATAGTATTTCCACAAAGTTGCAGAAAAACTCGTGAAGACTAGGACTCAACATTGATTCCACTAGATTGACAAATCAACTAGTGAAGTTCATTTTTTTAGATTTAAAGAAATTTCCATTATCATATTCTAATATTTTGTTGTAGAAAATATTCAAAGAAAGTTGAGAAGCTTCCTACAATAAGCTAGGAAGAATATATTCTTTGAAATCAATCTAGTACCTGAAGCAACAAGTTGAATATTGAAGATTTTGGAGGCCTAAGAAAAAGGTCCCATTGCAGAATTTGCATATTGAAGATTGAGGAGACTCAAGAAGAGATATCCATAGAATATTGAAGACTCCATATTGAAGGAAGAAGAGAATCAAGAGAAGAAGTTCTCATTTCAGATTGAATATTCTAGATTGAGAAGAGAGAAAGAGGCCAAAGGAGCCTATTGAAGATTGAAGGAAGAGGAGACTCAAGGAAAAAAGAGTCCCATAGAATATTGGAGATTGGAGATCAAGGAGGCCCAAGAAAGATGTCCCATTGAAGAAATTTTATAATTGGAAGATTCGAGAAAGAGGAATAGAAAAGGTCCTACTGTAGATTTAAAGAAGCAACATAATTTGGAGAAGACCCAAGAAAGAGATCTCATTCCAAAACTTCCATAGTTGAAAGATTGAAGAGATAAAGGAAATGTTTCATTGAATTTTGAAAAGTCGACTTGAGAAGCTACAAAATTTGAAGATAGAAGATAAGAGGTCTCAAGCAAACTTGAAAGGAGAAATAAGGAGAAGGCTAGAAAAGCCCTATTGAAAAATGTTGGAGAAGTGGCCATTGGAGAAGATTTGGACTAAAACTCAAGGGAGAAAATTGCTAGCAAGGAGAAGTTCCTAAAAAGAAGACTTTGGGATAATTATCACCATCCAAAAACAAGCTCAAAAGGAAGAAGGATTTGGTAAGTAGTTTGCCAAATTTTGGAAGAATTTCTTGAAGACCTCAAGACATTCAAATTCTTGAGAAGGAGGCCACTAAATAAGTCAATGTTGAAGTCAAAATTTGACAAGGATATTGAAGGAGAAAGGAGCTAGAAGAAGCCACCATATTTGAGGTTTTTGAGAACAACCACAAAGGATTTGTAGGCTGATTTTTGAAAGAGAAGAGTGATGGTTTTTACAACAAAAATTGAAGATTCATAGGCCAAAAAATTGAAGGTGACATATAGCTACAATTTGGAGGAGTTAGGAGAATCATTGGGTAGTATAGAAGCTAATTGTTAGGTAGCATTAATAGATGCAATTTTTTGGAGTTCAAGGTAGCATTAGAAGGAGTAAAATTTAGCTACAATTTGGAGAAACTCGGAGAAAATTTGCAAGAAGGATTGGACAACATTTGGTCAAAGAAAATTACTGTAAATTTCAAAAGTTAAGAGTAGCAATTAGAGCTACAAAAGTGATAAGTTAAGGGTAGAAAGTTAAAGGAGTTATAAAGCTGATAATTTAAGGAGCTTATAATATTATTTTTATAACAATAAGAGTTGCAAGATTAACTAGTTGAGGACAAAAAAGTAATATAAATTGAAGTAACATGTTACACAAAATCAGGGCAGCAAATAGGTGAATCAAATCACCAACAAATATATCTATAAAAGGATACCAAAATGTATGCAAAATTGGTTTAAAAGTTCATCATTTGCACATTCATATTTATTATATTATTAAGTCTTTAAAAGCACCAAATTTGAGGGTTTAAAGTTGCAAGAGGAAAGGTTTCAAGTTCATGTCTTCAAGGGTGCAGAAGATTGCATTTACAAGAGATTAAAACCTACACAAAAGAAAAGAGAAGTTAGATATATTACAAGAGAATATCAACTTCCTACTATCTATTGGAAAGAAAAGAAGATAATATTGTATAGAAAATATTGGATATACTAAGCTATCCAAAATATAAAAGTTTTGGCATAGAAGCTTGGAGTCACCACTGGAAATATCACCAAGCATAGAGCCAAGAAAGGTTGAAATAAAGTACAACAAAGTGAAGGTAAAGCAGTCACAAAGAGGAGAGCTCAAACATTGTTGAAGAGCCAAGTTAAAGCTACCAAGAGGAGTGTTGCTCAAGGAAGAGATATCGAGTTCAAGGAGGATCCACCCAGGTTAAGAAGAAGCATCACTAGAAAGGATCCAATATTGTGCATCATTTGGAGAATCCAAACTGTTTGCATTTGCACAGTTGAAGAGTCACTTGAAGGTAAGCAATAGTAGAGTTGAGTACCCTAGCATTAGAATGTGTATAGACCAGTAGCCAAGCACAAGAAAAACTATCACATTTGGATGAGTCAAGCCATCATTGAAATCACCAAGCCAACACAACCATTGGAAGGAATAAAGAGCATTAGGGTTGAGGATTGTTAGAGGGAAGCTGAAGAGATGTGCTAGTTGAAAGTGAAAGAATTCACTTGAGAGTCATTAAAGCATGTAACTACCAAGGAATATAAAGGGTGCAATTGATATTTGGAAAGTTAGGGCAAAGAAGACTTTCCATCTCACAGTGCCATTTGGAAACACCATCTAAGCAAGTGAAGAAGCCACTTTTCACTTTCCATCTCATAGAAAGAATAAGAGGTAAACATAATAAATTCCAATCATTATTGCACGTTACATTGCAAATAAGAGTTTTGATAAACACACCTACATGGTTGGTAAATAGAAGGATTGAATAAGTTACTTGCCACTTGGCATGACAGAGGGCCAATCACTAGAGTATAGTCTGAGTGCAAGGGAGGTCCAACCACCACTATAGAGGAGTACAAAAAAGAGGATTATAGAACCCTAATCAAGGAGATATTATAGTTCACCAACAAAGGTGCACACATGGAGGAAGTAAAAGCAAGCAAAGTTAATACATGGAGGTTTCTTTAGTACCTCAAGTCCACCTGCAAGAATGAGAGTTACATTGAAGAATGAAGAGGTGTTGAATAAGCATTGGAAAACAAGGTTGTAAAGCTATGAGTGAGAGCAATAACATAAGTGCCAAATATCCATGTAAAAAGAAGCACCAACCACCTTACTCATAATGCTTTCGTACCTATAATAAAGATAGATCATATAGCAAGAATGTGGAAAAAGGAATGATCGAGCAAGGCAGTGCATAAGTACGATAAAGTAGAAGAGAAGGAGATGGATTGGAGATTGAGCGCAAAGGATTTGAGGAGTAGAGGAGTCAATATAAGCATTAATTGCAAGGAGAGTGCATTCAAATTGTAGACAACAAGTTGAAGCTTTAGACACCATATTCACAAAGGTAAGAAATTATTTAATTAAACCTTTGCAAAGTTTAAGGAGGAATAAGGTATAATTGAAGCAAATATTAATTAATTACAATAGGAGAAATAAGGTGATAACCTTAGAATAGTATTGAATGCTTTAAAAGATAATTGAAGAAAGAAGTTCTTTGAAAAGGTATTTGAAATTACTCTATTCATGCATGAAATTAATATTGCATTGAAATATTTGCAAAAGATTAACTTGGAGAAATAAGGACTTGCTACACCAAAATTGAAATACTATTTGCAAATATCATTGTTTCTAAATTTCCAATTAGGGAGTTATAAGGAGTTCAACATCAAGCTATTGAAATTTAGAAATTATTTTATTGAAACTTGAAAGAAGCAAAACATAGAATTGATTGAAATTTGGAACAATTTTTTTGATATTAGTCTCTCATACAAATTGAAGGGACATAAGGAATCCAACTTAAAATATAGAAAATATTATCAATTGAAATTGCATAAAAACTAATTTTGGCTTTCTATAAGGAGAAATAAAGTGATTGTCTTGAAAGAATAGGAGTTGAATATAATGTTGAAATTGTCATCAAAGAATTAGGGAGACAAAAGGAATTAAACTCAAAGGAAAAATTAGAAATCTAGGTCTACCATCAAAGTCATACTCAAAGACATTTGGTAGACACAAGATATTCTACAAAAAACTTGATATTGAAATGCTTTTATCAAAATTGATTTTTTACATTCAAAATACTAGGGAGCCAAAATGGGTACTACCTAGAAATTTGAAAATTCAAACCTTTGTCATAACCATTGATTGAATATTAGAAATTTTAGGGTATCCTACAAATTTGAGAATTGAAAAGTGTTCATAAAGTTTGATCTCTAAACTAGGGAGTCATAAGATAGAAAACTTCAAAGGCTTTGAAATATAAAATATTCTATCAAGACTATTTAATACTATGGAGACATAAGGAATTTCACTTCAAATATTAAACTAGAAGAAGCATGGATGAAATAGTAAGGAATTCATTCAATAATGAGGAACTATTTCATGAATTGGAATTTTATTCATAAAACTTAAATAGATACTCTTGATGGATACAAATATTTATCTACTAGTAAGAAAGAAATATTCTATTTATTTCTTAAGGAAGTAAAAGAAAGAAATTTTATGACATTAATTGGTTATCTTCACCCAGGTGTTGTAGGTGATTTGGAGAGGAGAGGGCAATCCTCCAAGGGAGGTCCCAGGTTCAAATCTCCACCCTACCAAAAAGCTGAATTGGGTATCCAAAATCCAATTGATAATGTTGGTGCGAGCAAGGTTGGGTGCGACTCTCGGGTGAATTTGACGGTGTAGAACCCCCTGTTCATGGTCTCTCAGACCAAGATGGCCCCGCAAGGGGTTTTTTGCTTAAAAAAAAAATTGGTTATCTTCATGAAGTGATTTTTAGAGCTTGGTGGAATACTCAAAATATAGTTATATTTACCTCAGAAGAATGTTTAATGATATATCTATCATTAATTGTTTTTGAATTCTTTCAAAACATGGAATAAAATGCACAAACTAGCAGTGAAATACTAAATTCCGGTCAATAATATTGTGATTATATACTAACTCACCATGAAGAAGATGTATCACTAGTAACAATGTAGAAATGAAGAAGAATAAGAAGGAAGAGGAAGCATGAGAAGAAAGAAAAGATGAAGATGAAAGAAATTGTTTTCAAGTTGAATACAGATCAAAGTGAACCAAAGAATCAAGATCACAATATTGATTATTTACTTGATCAGGATATAGGCAAGGAGCAAAATAAGGAAAGCATAAAATAAGAGCTCAAGATACAAAACTAGAATGAAGACCACATCGAAGACTAACGTCTTTAATACCCAAATAATGTAATACATGGGGGTTTTGGAATATATTACATTATTTGGTATATGCCAATGTACCACCATGGATACATGTTTAGATTAGGAGTTTATCTTAGATTAGGAGTTGAGCATTTACTTTATGTAATGTAATAAATGCACAAGTATTGTTAGAATGTGCAATGATGTAAATGTGCATGTTGTCCACATGTACTTGAGTCCTTAAGAATAGGAAGATGAAGAGTCATAGGAATATGGAAGGCCAAGATTCATATCTCATTATAAATATACCTTATTGGGTAAGTGTTGGTGCAAAAAAGGTATCGAACGGGTGGGAGATACACCTAGCAGTCCTCGATCAACATTGAATGATCGTCGGGCTTGGGAGAGGTAGGGTGGTCAATATATGGAGAAGATTGGCTTCTTCGATTCTAGCTACCTATGTCACAAAGTGTAAAGGAGGAAAAGGGAACGAGAGAGAAAACAAAGGGAGGTTATAGCCATAACTAACAAGGATAAGATATGGCCACATCAAGACACATGCATTCAATGTTGCAAAAAAAATAGTAGCACACCACCTAACAAATAAACTAATATCATCCTCACTTATCATTGAGCATAGCAGGTAAGGGCAAAAATATAGAGGGTGCATGAAAATCTAGAGTGTAAAATTAGAGCACTCCCACCCAACCGACTTTAGAAAAAATAAAACCTTGACACCTAGAGGTAGATGTGAATTCCATAACCACTCAGAAAGACCCATGAAATTCAGATTGTAAAATTAAGCGGATAAGCTTAAATGGCCATATTAAAAATAAAAATCCAGACCCAAGCAAAAGGGAGTGAAGAAAAATTGAGAGACCAAACAGTGATATACTTTATATTTACAAGGCAAAAAGAATTATATATGAATTGTAATGACCACAGAGCCATCCTTTGGAATGGCGAGCATTCCACTATTTATAGAGGATTTTACAATAAATTCAAAATACAACATTATTGACGTTTTATGGGAAGAATCACACTAGAATGATCAAAATATTTTCTAACGTTCTGCTCCAGGAGAGATGGTAGTTGTCTGGAAGGGATTAGGTGCTTCTGCATAGGTCTGGGCCCTTTATCCTACCAAACCTATCAAGTAATAAATTTCCATCTAATTTACTTTTTCAAGAAATCAAAAAGTTTGAATTTAATTGGCTTATGCTATGTGTACTTCAAACTGCTCCTCATTAGTTCGTATCGAGGCAGTTGCGATCATTAATAATCCTACTTGAGTTTTTTGATGCATCTCTTTTGATGTCAGCTATGGACGGGTATTCGAGTATGCTTCTTCGTGCACTAACTTCCCAATCCTCCACCCATAATTTAGGAGGATAGGTGATTGGGTTCATATCTTTGTTATTGCTTTCCCAAATTTTTGTTCAACTTTGGGGATAGGAACTCGGGACTCATAATCACTATGTTGTGGTTTTATTATTCTACTCAGGGATTTGGGATCCTGATTTTCTACCCAAATTTAGAGCAAGGATTTAGGATCTACTTTGAGCATGCTCCTGCCCAAATTTTCATCTGATCTTAGACTTAGCCACTTATGGAGATTTCTCAACACTTGGGAACTATTTGCTATTTCATTTGTCCACTTGATCTTTAAAATCTGCCTCAACCATCAATACTTCAAAAATTGGCATACCTTAAGATGTCATTATCTTTTACAAAAGAGTGGGTGAAGAGGGCATAAAATTTCACCCACACTCTTGGCAACTTGTAGGATTTTTTCCTTGTGGGAAAGAAGAACCTAGGATACTATCTTAGGATGCATAACATTTCACATGTGAGGAAGAAGAAGAGGATACAGATAGGAAAGGAGATAACCAATTGCAACCATATGAGACTATGACATAATGTAGTATAATGGATGATATGAGATAATTAACAAGGTAAACATTGCGGTGGGTAAAAAAAGAAGAGGAAAAAGAAGTGGAAACAAAAAGTAAAAACTAGTGAGTAAGAACAAGAAGATACAAGAGGGGAAAGAGAATGCCAAGAAATAGTTGAGACATAGGAGAGGATGCCAACAATTCATAGATTTGAAGATAAAAAATACCATAAGAAAATGAGAGAAGGGAAGAAAGGCGATTGGGGGAAGAGATGAAAGGAAAAGCAATCCAGGGATTATCACATACAATCAACAGGACAAATGCCCAATTTCATGAGGTGGCTCCATGAACTGTAATATTTTAAACATACCCCACTAGACACCAAAATAATTCCAAGAGCAGATAGATTTCCAAGGGTATTTTTATTTTTTCTATAGCTCTTCTTATTGACACAATCCAACAAGGACCCTCTTTTACTAATTGTAATCCACTAGGAGGCCATTCTGCTTCAGTTGCACCTTGCGGCTTAGGCTTTATAACAATGTCTACAACTATCGGTAGGGCACTATTTATAACATGTTTGCCCTACTTTGTACTCACAATTTTCTATCTATACTAGGGTGGATGTGCAATTTCCAAGGGCATGATTTGGAGCCTTTATAATTGTTGGTTGTATCCATTGGGCCATGAATCACAACAAAAGAACATGAGGAAAAGAAAACTAGGTAGACAATGAAGAAATAGAAGAATGTTACATTCCAATATACGCCCTGAGGAACCTTATTTTGCTCTCTTTTTCAAATATTTTGGCTCCTCGGCTAGTTGGAAACTTATTACTGGAGAAAATTCCCTGTAAGTTTCGAATAACATGATGACACCTCACAAGAAGCTATGCATAGGGTAAAAATTTATTTACTTGTTGCATTATTTACACAAAAATACAGTGTGCCATGCATACCTGATCCTAGGATTTCTGTGGCATTCATACTCTGAATATGCAATGGCCAAACCAAAGTGCATCAAATTTGAGCCTCTACTTGTATTGTTTCTGGCACCATATGCGATGGCTCAGAATTGCAATAAAATAACAATCCTTCTTGCTTTGCTTGATTTCCTCAGTACTCAAGCCCTCAAAATTTAGGGTGGCAATTACTTTTCCATCTTAATCTACCTTTTGGGCAGTGACCTATAAGAGAACAAGTTTTTGAGACTAGTTTGTTGCACCAATTCCATGGTTGGCTCCTTCTCCTATGACGTCTCCATTTTTTGATCTGGTATAAGCTCTATGGTGGAGATGCTCATGTAGGGCTGCAATGATTGCCATTCTCCTACTAACACCCGCTTAGCTCTAATGGTTTCCTCATAAAGTTAGGGATTTATTTTTTCTCTAGATTGGCACAGGAGGATTACCATGTTAAGGCTAAAGGCCTAGATGTAAAATAGATACACTTGGGTGGAGTACGGGAGGAGTAAACTTGAAATTCTTTTCCAACTACTATCAAAACAAATGTTGAAGTCCACCACACTTTCAAGAGGGTTTCTCTTGATATATGTGAAATGAGTTAGTAGCTAGAATATGTCCTCAGGTTCACCAAATGCATCTAGGAGAGGTTTAGCCAAATTTACCCATGCGAAGATGCTCCAATGCTGTAAGGTTTTATACTAGATTCATGCTCTGCCTTTGAGAGAAGTAACAAGAAACCTCATCATCACATCTTCATGCATGATATTATGAAGGGTGGCTAAGAAAGCCATATTTTCTAGGTGCTTCTTCACATATCTACTAATGCCATCATAACTTGGTATAAATTCTAGCATAGTTTCAAGGATGTCATGTGGATGGGGAAGATCGAGGAGACCATGATCATTCTATCTAGGACAACTTGGCTAGGCCTTTAAAGCATTGGTCCCTCAGAGCCTTTGGATTACACCACTATATTGGAGTTGCTAGATGAGTATACTTTGTCTTCTAGCAAGGTCAAGGCTACTCATCAAACCCTAAGTCCTTCAATAAATGAAGATATTTTAGCATAGAAATGTAAACGATATCATGATATGGATATGTAGCATAATCAGAGTCACCAGGTGATTGAAATGGATATGGATAAACTAGAGTATCACCAAAATTTGATTTCCTCAAACATGAAAACTCAATGAGTTCCCTAGTAGAGTCACCAAAAACTATTGGTGCAAAAATAGGTACCGAATGGGTGGGAGGCACGCCTAGTGATCCTCAACAAATATTGAATGGTCATTGGGCCTAATAGAGATAGGGCGATTGATCTTATAAGAAGGTCATCTCCTTTGGTTCCAGCTACCTATACCGTAAAGTGTAAAGAGGGAAAATAGAACAAGAGAGAAAACAAAGGGAGTCCATAGCAAAAATTGACAAGGATGGGATATGACCGCATAAAGACACATGCATTGAATGTTGCTAGCAAAAATAACAAAATTTCACCTAACAGATCAGCTCATCTCATCCTCACTTATCATTAAACGTAGTGGGTAAGGGTAAATTCTAGAACCAGTAGGAGGATGCATGAAATCCAGAGTGTAAAATTAGAGCGCTTCCACCCGACCAGATTTAGCAAAAATAAAACCCCAACATATAGAGGTGGATGCGAATTCTAGAACCACTTAGTAAGACCCACAAAATCTAGATTATAGAATTAAGTGAACAAGCTTAAATGACCATCACAAAAATAAACATCCAAACTTAAGCAAAAGGGAGTGAAGAAAAATTGAGGGATCAAATAATGATATACTTTATATTTACAAGGTGATAAGAATTACATATGAATTGTAATGGCCATAGATCCACCCTTTGGAATGGTGAGCATTCCACTATTTATAGAGGATTTTACAATAAATTCAAAATACAACATTAATGATGTTCGATGGGAAGAATCACATTAAAACAATTGGAAGATTTGCTAATGTTCTGCTCTAAGAGGGATGATGGTTGTTCGGAAGGAATTAGGTGCTTCTGCATAGATCTAGGCCCTTGATTATCCTACCAAACCTGTCAAGCAATAAATTTCCATCTACTTTACCTCTTCAAGCAATCAAAAAGTTTGAATTTAATTACCTCAGGCTTTGTGTACTTCAAATTGCTCCTCATCATTTTGTACTGAGGCAACTGCAATCATTAATAATCCTACTTGAGTTTCTTATGCCTCCCTTTTGATGTTAGCTACGAACGGGTATTCGGGTATGCTCCTTCATGTGCCAAATTCCCAATACTCCTCCCATCATTCAGGAGGATGGGTGATTGGATTCAGACCTTTGTTATTGCTTTCCCAAAGTTTTGACCAACTTTGGGGACAAAAACTCGGGAATCATAATCACTATGCTATGGTCTGATTCTTTTTCTTGGGGATTTGGGATCCCAATTTTTTACCCAAATTTAGGATGGGTATTTGGGGTCTACTTTGAGCATACCCCTACCCAAATTTTTATTTGATCCTAAACTTAGCCACTTCTAGAGATTTCTCAACACTTGGGAACTGTTTGCTCTTTCATCCGTCCACTTGGTCTTTAAAATTTGCCTCAACCATCAATGCTTCAAAAAAAAACCGACCTTAATATGTCATTATATTTAAAAAAAGAGTGGGTGAAGAGGGCAAAAAATTTCATCCATAATAATAAAATAAGAGAAGAGAGATAGCATTGAGTATAATAGTAGTAGATACAATGTAGAACATGTATTCAATATGGAGAGTTTATGACCTCCATTTCCATCAATGTAATATTTTCGTGAGCTTTCATTAATGGTTGTTTTATGAGTAGTTATAGAATTTTCTCATGCTTTTTACATGCTTAGTATATTGTCATTATCATATACTTAACATTGCATGCTTATTTTAGATCTTGTGGTTGCATTTCCTTAAGTATATAGCATCAAAAGCTAACAATTTTATAGCTACAAGTTAGAATAAATGTGAGCACATAGCAAGCCTTAACTTTAAAAACATAGGATTCTTATGAGGAAAAACTAGGTAGCATTAAAGATATATATATATATATATATATATATATATATGAAAGTCCTCATTGGAAGTAAGGATGTCCTAGTTGGAAATATAGATTTCCTAATTCACATTGAGGAAAAGTAAATCTATTGTAATCCCTATTTAGACAATAGATATTACACTAGAAGTAATTATCAAAGATGGGATTAACGAGCATGTACAAAGTTTTTAAAAGAAAAGGGTTAATATATAAATTCCACATATATTGGCTACATTTTTTAGTCATTTTAATTTGCATTAAATGGAAGTGGGGATTGAATTCAAATTACCCCATGAATTTTATTTCAAAATTATTTCCTCTCATCATATTATCTAATTTTGAAATCAGGGATTAAAATGGGTGATGGCCCATGGTTTAGAGGGAGAGATGGCCTATATTTAGTACTATGGAGTGAGAATTTTTTTTGTGGAGGCAAAAACTATTAAAAGGCTTCCAATGTGAGATAGGATTTTGGACTTCCATATCAACTTAACAATAATAAGATTTTAAAGAATATTTATAATACTATGTGAGAGTTGATCCAAGAGAGCCCAACTACTGAGGAGTGAAACCTTGTTATATATAGCTATATATGTGTGTTGCCATGGATATTTCAAAAACCTTTGTCAAAATCCAATAAAATTAAATTTTTTATTCAATAAAATCATATCAACAAGTGGATTATATAAAAATAGCATTGTAATGCCACAAATGTTGTGGGACTCTAGACACACGATAATAGATTACAAATAAAAAATGGTTAAGAAAGAGATGAAAATATTTGGTCATCAAACAAACTACAATATGAAGCAATGAGATCATATTTTAGTAGAAGATAACTTAGATAAAGGATTTTCCACTCCCAAAAAATTGGAAAATAAATCCCATCTACATCATTAGGGTTAGCATATAAACACTTCAAAAATATAACACGATTAAAATCTCACACAAATGATATGCACAAGTATTCACACAAATAATAAACTCATTGTATTTCATAGTTTACACAATTAGTATTTTAGTACTAATAAAGTATTGAAATTTTCCACTCCCAAAAAATTGGAAAATAAATCCCATATACATCATTAGTGTTAGCATATAAAAACTATTCAAAAATATAACATGGTTAAAATCTCACACAAATGATATGCACAAGTATTCGCACAAATAATAAACTCATTGTATTTCACAGTTTACACATTTAGTATTTTAGTACTAATGAAGTATTAAAATTCTACATCATATGCTTTCTCTACATATAGCTTTTACAAAGATTCTTGACACTTCAACTTCAAAAAACTATTCATCCCCTTAGACTCAAACTTTTGGGAGATATGACACTTCAGATTTTCTATAAGAGAAATAAATATTATTTTCTCTAATAATGACAAGCCTCTAATTATTACTCAATGACAAAATCTAAATGGCTCATATTTACAAGACACTTTTCATGCCACATATTTATAAACTATTTATAATTTTTTTACAAGTACCAAATATTGTAATAAACTCCCACACACCCCAATTTACATTATTTTGTATAAGGTCCATTGTATTCATTTACTTTGGTCTTCTTGATCACTTCTTCATGGTGTTGTACTTTGATTATTTTTGGATATTTGTTTGTCCTTATTCAAGTAGTACCTGTCTTTGTCCCAATAGTAGCAGTTACATGTACCTATCATATTTTTTATACAAGTCATCACAATAGTATAAACCATCACTAATATAGCTTATATCATTTTTTTCCTTGTTGCTATCTAAATACCACAACATATTATCAATATTTTTAGTCTTCATTTCTCTAAGGCTATCATAACTATTTGCAATGCTTGAATCAATACCATCAATTCTAACATCCCTGATAATATGTTTTTCATTTTGACTACTATAAACTATTTTGATCTTATCAATGCTGCTCATATCATTGCTATATATACAAGTGTTATCATATGCATTCATGACCCTTGAAATCATTGGTGTCACAACTTACATCTACCATTTTAAATTTCAAAGCAAATTGAAATTAGTAATCTCATAAAGATTATGTGTGTCTTTCTATTGTAGTATACTAATGAATATATTTTTCAATGATTATCATCTTATCAAGTAGAGTTTTTTTTGTCGATATACTATCTTGTTATTTTTTCATTAGAATTTTGTGTTCAATTAAATATCTTTTTTGATGTTGTTCTTTTGGTAGAAGTTGATCTAAATGTTTTTGAGAGAGTGCTATCACATCTAAAGCAAATATACCATTTTTGTAAGACCCAAGGGCTTCAATATTATTTTATCTTTTGATAAAATATTTTTTACTACCATTGATGACTTTAAATTCTACTATTCTTCCTCTATCCAATAATTGTGATACTAGCATTAGGTTATTTGTTATTCTTGGAACATAAAATACTTTCTCAAGTGAGCATTTTGAGAAAGCTAGACTAAGTGTAACATTATCTATTCCTTGGACTTGGTAGATTTTATCAACAATATTAACTGGTATACTATGTTTCACGTAAATATAATCAAACCAATATAGATTGTGAGTCATATGATTGTTAGCTCTTGAATTAATATACCAAAAATTATCTTCATATCCAATTTTTGGTTCTGTATTTTTTTTTATTGATAAAAGGGAATTTTGGAAAGGATACCAAATATTTTACAATATGAGACAAAAATGGGGGGATCCAAGACCAAAAATCCTTAGCAGATAGACAAAACAACAAAATAAAAAAGAAGAAGAAGCTGGAAATCCAACAACCCTGAAGGAAACAATAACAACAAAAATGAATCAACAACAAAAAAGGAAGTCACATCAGAATTATCCCAAAGTAGCAGGATGATATTTCTCATCACCATTGATATTATGTGACACCTCTGAAGCTTGGACCACCACCTTTGGATTCATAATTCTGTTGATAACTTTTCCTACCTGAGTGAGCAAGGAAGAAGCCAAAATGACAAGATCATATAGATTGGATATAAGGTTAGAGTCATCAGCTAAGGGTGCCTAAAATGATATTCCACCAGGAAAGAGAATGTTATTGGGGAATTAGTGACAGGGATGTCGCGTGATTGCTTCTTACAACTTAAAGGAGGAGAATTAGTGACAGGGATGTCCTGGTACAAAATGATGATGCCCTTGTGCTTGTCACCCATTAATTTGTATTTAGAGGAGTGGTGACACGGGGATAGGGTGGTCTTGAACAAAAAAACTTTCTTTTTACCCTCCTTCCATGAGGTAGTAGACTCCAGCTCCATTTCATAATCACTCGGATCTTTCCCCTAAGGAGATCTGAGGATGGGTGCAAAAGTAGTAGGATGATCATAAACTTTCTTCGTGATGGATAGGGTAGCGGTATGAGCTTGATGCTGGAGCAAATTTTTGAAGATCATTAAATGAAGCCCTTGGTGCTTCGTATGGGAAAAGTTTCCTTCCCTAACACTAGTAACATATAGCTCCATCGAATGGTACAGGTACTCCTAGATATTAATGAACTTGATGTCCCTTAAATTATTAAGGAATGCGAGATGGAAGCTACACAAAGGTGAATTAGGCTCATATAAAGTAAAATATTGCATCACACGAATGAGGACCCTATTCCATGGGGTAGTAAGATCCTTCCTAACAATGCCACTATTCTATTTGACCAAGTGTTTACTCTTATCCCTAAAATTCCCCAACTCCATGGCAATAGAATGCTTGTCCCAATGAATGAAATCACCATCATTCACTAATTCAGTAACCTCTATAATCAAATTGATAGCAATTCTGAAGGACACCCCTCTAAGAGTTACATTACCATTGTCCCAAGTTTGGATGAGCTCCATAGACAAGTCAACATAACTACCACCAAACTTCCTCAAGAAAGGAAGGAAATCATGAGATCCCATATTTCTTCAATAATAGCATCGAGCTCTAGGTTTTTTAGCTCCAACAAAGCCATCGCTGACCTCCACTAGAAATATGCCTCTCTCTCTCGGAGTCTCTTCGATACACCTCACAAACACACATATGAAGGATAGACATAGACATGATCATATGATGAAGAGATCTTTGGCTGTGTAGATTTAAAACATTATGTGGAGATGAAACACCAAAGGTGACACAAATTGCCATGCTACCAAATCAAAAATCATCAATTATGGATAGCTATTGGTGGATCATCTCAACCTTGGATGACATAGTCACACGTGCCAAATTGAAGTCAATAAGGAAGTAGATAATGATAGTCCTACATAGATACAGAAGGAAATTTTTACTCAGGAACTCGAGACTCCTTGACTTGGTACTTGAGGCTTCAGTACACAAATAGGAACAATGATAGGAGCAAGCCCTCTACCAAAGATGATGGTAATGCATGGAAAACCTGAATAATCCATCGATACAAGGATTATAAATTTAGAAGGGGTAGTAAGTCAAATTGGATCGCAAAACAAAGGATATCGTGCAAATGGGAGGAGACACCTCATATTTCAAGATCTAGCATGCATTACTCATGGGAATTTGGAATATCTGAAGGATAAAATATAATAGATGTAAACCAAATTGCCACCTGGGATTCAACTTGGCAAACTACAAATGGACAACCTCCACAAACAAACTCGTTGGGAGGTAAGATTTGGAGCAAAGACATAGGAGATGAGTGGGATTGAAATGCATGCTACTAAATCTAATTATTATTGGAAGAGTCATTATGGTAATAAAAATCTATGACCCCTTGGGGAAAGTTGTCCACCTAGACATGCAGACCATCCTGGATCAAACCAATATTAGACATGACATCGGTGACTCTGTTGCCTTCTCTGAAAACATGTTGGATGATGACAATATCAAACTTGTTGATATGGATATTTGAATCTTCAATGATATTGAAAGCTAACCATGCAAGCGATAAAGAGCCTTTGATATAATTAACAATTTCTAAAGAATCCCCTTCAATTATGAGGTTTGGATGTGAAGGCCTTCTATCACTGATAATCCCTAAAATAAGGCTCTAGATTTAGCCACATTATTGGATTGGATGCCAATGTATTCAGCTAATGCTAAAATGATCCTATCATGATCATACCTGATAATATCTTTAGAGCTAGCTTTGCTAGGGTTACCCTTGGTAGCTCCATCAAAGTTGAGTTTAAACCAACTAGGAGGGGGAGACCAAAAAATGTTAGATCTATCAACTTTACGAAAATTATATCTTGTGGGACTGACAAGAAGGTCGAAAGAAGCCATTAATTTGGATTTAAAGCCATTGGCAGGGTCTTTAGGGGAAGGAACAAGATTATAATTCTCAATAGACATCGATAAAATCTTGGGTGAAATAGAATCAGGGTCTATAGAAGAATCATTAAAGGTTTTGTTGTTCCTTTCAAGCCAGGTCTACCAAAGAGAGTGTGGAAAGCAGAAGGACCACAAAGATTTGAAATGCAAGTGTTAAAAAGAATCTGGCCATCAAAATCATAGGTTGAGGACAATGTTGGGAGGAGCCCAAGTAATATCAAAAGATAAAAAGAGAGAAGATAATATGTTGTGGGAGAAAGGGCAACTGATGAAAAGGTGGAAGATCGATTGGCACAAGTAGAAACAGTTAGGAATTATCAACCCATGACTAGAAAGGTTATCAATGGTTAGTATTATATTTTGTACATTCATCTAGAAAAAGAAAGTAACCTTAGGAATGAGATGCTGGAGCCAAATGATATTAGCGAGAAATAAACTTTGGTGAGCCTTTTCTTGAAAGAAATAAGAAGATTTTATAGTGAAAAGGCCATGGTCATTGGATTTCTAGGGAAGGTAATCCTAGGTGGGAATGCTAGGAATGATAGAGGATCTGAGAAGGATGGAAAGAGAATGAGTAGTTGTTAATTGCTTATGATTGGTATCATAAGTGGGAAGAATTTTCCATGAGGGTCATTGGGAATGATTGCAGGAAATAAAATTGCACACAAGGTTGCCAAAGGTATGATCCATTTTAGGTTTAAGGATGCAAATATTGAGATCACTGATGAGCAAATGGTCTACGATCCAAAGGTATTTCCAAAACCAAATTTGACTATCATCTCCAATGCGCCATCTGATACCTTTGGATAGGATGAGCTTGTTTTATGAAGATAGAATTCCAAAAGGCAAAGCTATTCAGATAGGAAATGTTACCCAAGAAAGAGTAGTGATGGAGGTACTTCCTTTTGATGATGTCAACCTAGGAAAATTTGACATTGGAGAGAATTCTCCAAAACTACTTACTTAATAAGGCCATATTCATACACCAAACTGATATGAACACCCACAAGAAAATATTCAAAAGGCCTCGTTGGACTGAACGCTTGTCCCTTTCCTGGTGCTTTCAATGGCGTAAAAGGTTTAAAATTATTGTGGCATGGTGGTTATAGGGAGCTGGGCGGACAACACGAATCGTTGTGGTGGACATAAAGGCTGGCCACACTAGATTCATGGTGGCTACCGATTCCACCATGTAAATACAAAAAAAATAAGGCCATATTCATCCTGTTGATTTTTCTAAAGCTTAGTCCACCCTGATATTTATTCAAATAGACTTTGTCCTAGGCCACCAGAGGAAATCTGTACTTGTTCTCAAATCTGACCAAAATAATATTTTTTGAATTAATTCTTTCTTTTTGCACACCCAACTGGGAACTTTGAAGATCAACGTGAAGAACACTGAGATAATCTAAAGGTAAGCCTGGACCAATTTGGCTTTAGTAGCTTGGCCAAGAAGAGCTCCCTTCCATACAACAAGTTTTTTCATGATATGTTGAACAACATTGTTCCACAAGTTGCCATTTGGCTTGCCTTAAAGAAGAGGGAGGCTGAGGTAGGTGAAGGGCAAATTTGAAATGGTGCATCCCAATATTTGGGCAATTTTGTGTTATCTCTTCAAAGGTGTGTTTATGAAGTAGATATTGCTCTTGATGAAGTTGACCTTTTGTCTCATAGCTTCTTCGTAAGAATTCAGTATGCATTTAAAATTTTTTGCTTTTGAAATAGAGGAACAAGTGGAAAAGATCATATCATCAAGGAATTGTTGGTAAGAGTTAGGATTAAGTATGGAAGAAGCCTTGATGCCTAAGATGATTCTAGAAGCACAAGTTGCTTTGAGAGTTTTGCCTAGGGACTCGGCTAAGATGATGAACAAAAATGGAGACAAAGGATCACCTTGTATCAGAACTTCGTAGCTCTTGAAGTAACTAGCTGCAAAGCTATTGATGAGGATAGAAAAGCGAGAAGTGGAGAGGCATTCTTTAATGAGTTTAATCCAATCATCGTGGAAGATAAACTTGGAAAGGACAACGAATAATAATTTTCAAGAGATCCTATCAAAAGCTTTGTTCATGTCCAATTTGAGAAAGAAACTAGGTCTCTTACTTTTGGAGACAGAGTGGATCATATCATGGATAGTGATGACATCGTTAGTGATTAGCCTCCCTTTAACAGATATCCATTGGTAAGGATTTATGATAGTAGGAAGGATGCTTTTTAACCTATTGGCCATGGATTTCATCAAGATTTTGTAAATGAGATTACATAAACTTGTGGGACAATAGTATGAGAGGGAGAAACAGTCCTAGGACTTAGGGACAAGGGCCAAGAGTGTAGAGTTTACACCCCTAGGCAAGGACTTGGTCCTTTTAACCTCCTGGATGGTGATAGAAACATCTGGGCCCACAATGTCCCAAAATATCTAGAAGAATCTTAGTGGAAAACCATAAGGACTAGGGGATTTGTATAGAGACATGGAGAAGATGGCCTCTTTGATTTTTTCCTGAGTGAAGGTATAAAGCAACTTAGTGTTAAAATAAGGAGGGACTAGCCTTGGGATATTTTGGAGAAGGGATTTGGATATTGAGGTTGATCAGGGGTGGGAAGGACCAAGCCACTCTTGAAAGTGGTTGACTGCTTCAACTCTAATTTCCATAATATTATTGGTGATTGATCCATCCCTTTTACAAAGGTACCTAATTTTTTGGAGCTCTGATGTTTGAGAGTGGAAGCATGAAAGTACTTGGTATTAGAGTCACCATCCTTGATCCAAAGGGCTCTAGATTTCTATTACCATAATGTCTCCTCCTTAGCTAGAATGTTATGGAATTCAAAAATAAGAGATCTCCTTCGCTCTAAGCTCAGGGTAGGTGCTTCTTGATTGAAACTATTCTTCCATAGCATTGACATGACCAATGATGATTTTCTTAGCTTCAAATATATTACCAAAGATTTCTTTGTTCCAGACTTTGAGATTTTCTTTTATGTGTCAAAGTTTCTAGGAAACTTGGGAGATGCAAGGGCCATTGAAGTATTGCTTCCACCATTCAAAATTTTTGACCTTAGATTGGGGTGCTGCAACCACATGGACTCAAATTAGAAAGGAGATATAAAAAAGGAAGCAGGTCTGAGATCTTCAAAGATCAACGAATTGTGATCTGAGGTGATCTTAAGAAGAGATTAGAGGGACATATCACCTAGGAGAGGAATATCTTCTTTGGAAATAAATACTATGTCTAGTATGAGTTGGATGAGATTGTCCTCAAATCTCCTATTGCTCTATGTGAAATTTATCCCTTTAAGTTCGACATCCATGAGCTCATTTTCATTGATAAAATCAACAAAATTTTCATTGATAAAATCAACAAAATCCTCATAACACTTGGAGGTTATGGGGGTTCCTTTGAGTTTGTCAGTGGGATAGGGGGGTTTTTTAAATTCTCCTGCCATCACATAAGCTTCAGTAGAGAAAGGTATTATCATTTGATTGAGATAATTCTACAAGGTAAGGCAATCAGTAGGGTTGTTAGGAGTGTAGATGTTGGAAAGAACCCACTTGACTTTGGAGTCTTTACAACAAAAAATAATGTTAGTGACTCTATCAGATGAATATAGAAGTTTACCTTCAAACTTCATAGGGTCCCATAGATATAAAATACCTTTGGATGATCCATGAGACAAACTAGCAATGGAATTACAACAATTCCAAAGGGTATTGACAATTTTTTTGGTATTACTTGGATCGATCTTATTTTCTTTAAGAAGGATGATGTTGGGCTTAAAATCATTCCTCATGGATGATACTATCCATTTTTTAGTGATCCCATTGAGGCCTCTCACATTCCATGAGAGGATATTTATTTGTGGAGTTTAGATGAAGATTTATTCCTCTCTTCTCCTTGAGATTGGGGAAGTTTGGGCCTTTTTACTTCCTCTTTGGAGATATTATTGTCTGATAATTTAGATAGGAACAACAAGAGGGTGGTTTGAATACCATTTGCAATAGTGTTCTCTATCTATTTATTCATTTTATCTTGGAAGGAAGGTCTTCATTTATTTTTGTCTGTGCCAATGTCAGCATAAAATGTTTTCTAGCTTTGAGTGTGGGACATTGGGGGACTGAAAGACTCATCAAGGATATGGGAGTTAATGAGTTTTTAGGGAGAAATAAATTGGTCAAGGTATGAGGAAACAGGGGGACATGAAGAACCAGACCTGGAAGGTGACTAGGGGATGATCTTAGGATTGGAGTGGGGATTGGAATAGAGATACTCATTTTCTTTTCCTAGGATTTTAGAGGGAAGGACTGAAGGATAAATCTTTTTGATGATAGAGGATCCCATGAGCCCATATTGGGGAATATTGATAAAATTTATTTCCAAAGGAACAAAATCAACATCCTGAGACTTGGATAAGATATTGAAAGGGTTAGGATTGGCAAACAAAGAGCTCACCTTCTTGGAGGTAGGAACGATCACCTAGGAGATTGGATTCTCATCATTCAAGGGATCTTATTCAAGGCTAGGAATAACTATCTAGGATATTAGATTCTCACCATTAAGGAGAGCTGATTCAACTTGATGGGGTTCGATAGGACCAAAATAATTTCCATCTATTGATAATCCTCCTTCCTGAGGCTTTTTTGATAATAAGCAATCCTTCCTAGATTATCTCTTTAGAGTAGGGCATTGGGCCCTCAGGTGGCCCTCCTTTTGGCACTCAATGCAAAAGTCAGGCTTATTTTTGTACTCAAATGTCTACCTCCAATGATAGGAGCCTGATACGAGGTCGATAAAGGTAAGGAAGTTCTTAGTCCAAGTTAGCACTAACATAGAAGGGAGTGTAGGTCATTCTAGATTGGGCTTTGGAATCTAGATCGAAGGAGATGAGATCTCCAATTGACTGGGCAATGCTCCTTAGTATACCTTCTTCCAAAAAATAAATTGGGAGGTCTGGGAGCCTCATCCAAATGGGTGCAAAATTAATACTTTGGGTTTTTGGATTGAAATTGATATCCCACCTTATAGTGAAGAGGCTACGGTGACCAAAAAACTAGGGATCACCCATGAGAATATGGCTGGTGTCCCTAGGACTATTTAACCTAATGAGGAAGAAAACCCTGGTGATAGAAACTAAATCCATATGGCTACTTGGTCATCATTTGTTGAATCCCCATCTACGGATGGACTCCATGTCCGACCGAGAGCTAATAAAATTCCCTACCAAAGATAGAGAGTTTCGAGAAATAATTGAAGCCATAACATCTGAGGGAATGATTAGCTTTCTCCGATTTTGGGAAAGAGTCCCAATCTTGGGGGCTGAAAGGGACAAGGAAGAGCCCACTCCTTTTTTGAGTGTCTCTGCAATGGAGATAAGATTTGAAACATGGGGAGGGACATTTGAGGGAACCCCACCCACACCTATAGATTCTAGTCCATCATCTGCCTCATCCTGATTCTTTGATGCCACTTTCAACATGTCACCAGCTCCATTGCCTGACTCGTGACCTACTGATCCTCCATTATCATTTCCACCTCCTATAAATTCAAATTTTGAGGGTGATCAAGTTCCTCTAGGTGATCCGCTTGCATTGTTCATCAGGTGATCCTGTTCCTCGAGGTGATTCCATCCATAGAAATTTTGGATTTGTTTTATTTTCTTATGGTGATTCACTATATCTCAAAACATCTTTGTGACAATATTTTCTATGCTTTCAAAAAAATTCCTTAATAAAATTTACCTCTTTAAACATATGTAACTTTGAGAAAGGCTTTTTTGATGCATTCACAATTGTTTAAGTCTTAAAATAACTATCAATCCTTTTTTTATTTGTTTGGATGATGTCAATAAAGTAGAAGACCTTTTATCTCCCTAATTTATTATAGACAACACTCTTGCCTAAATCATGGACCTTTTTTACCTTGAAATTATATATATATATTTATTTATCCCATCAAATTCACCTCTTACACCACCAATATATATACCTAATGTGAAAACCATACCCATATAGCTAAAACATTCATTCTCATCAAAAATTGCCTGTAGCAGCGAAAAACAATATGTAAAAACTTGATATGATTGATTACAGAGAGAAGAACATATGATAGGTTGAGGAAAATAATAATCATTTACAAAGGAGCAGTGGATTAATAGAAGAGCTAATCGATTGCAGAGGAGAAACTGAACATAAAAAGAGTCAATCAATTGCAAATTGCTCCTCTGCAACTCCTCTACAATCGATTGATAGAAATATCAATAGGTTGCACCCCTGTAACCAATTCACACTCACTATAGAGGTGTAGCTGAGTGTAGGTCGATTGGAGAGGTACAACTAACCCATGCTCGAATGCAACTCTATAGTCGAGTGTAGGTCGGTTATAAGGCTATAACCGACTTGCGCTTGGATGCAATTCTATAGTCGAGTGCAGGTTGAGTTGCATCTTAGTGTAGAGTTACATCCAAGCATAAGTTGGTTGCACCCCTAAAACTGACCTGCACTTGGCTATAGAGTTGCATTTGAGTGTTGGTCGGTTGCAAAAACCTGCAAACTGATCCGCACTCAGCTATAAATTTACACCCGAGCATGGGTTGGTTGCACCCCTGCAACAGACCAAAACTCGGTTGCAAAGTTGCATCTGAGTACGGGTTAGCTGTAGGGGTGCAACCAACCCATACTTAATTGAGTCGATTGGTTGTAGAGAAGTAGTTGATTAGTAAAAAACCTTCTAAAGAAGCGTAACTTTTTATCTACAACTCCATTTTTTATTTTTATTTTTTTGAAACCACCTAGCTCAATGAGATATATGCTTTAAACTCATATATGATTAGTTTTGCACTTGGTAAATCCTTCAAAAACCCTCAAAAGACCTCCAAAATGAGCTCTAAAGTTGTTGAAGCGTGATACCAGAGAAAAAACAAATAGATATTTACTAAGGGTAATGTGTAGAAACCTTTAAAGGATATTAGATCTAGGTAACCTTAAATAATGGATTTAGTAAATATTATTATCTTATCATAAGAATATATGAAAAATGAGTGATAATAAGATTTTGTAATTGATTCGTCCTATTTTTATAATTTTTGGTGAAAATAAAGGTAATTCTCCATGTCTTCTACATGAGTTTGGATATGATTTACCTCGATTTTGAAACTAATTCACCTTATTTTATAAATAGATTTTAGGTCTGACCCCATATGCATAACCCTAGTTAGGGCTTATCGGGGTAAATTAGTGTCTCAGGTAGATGTTTTGTATGCAATATTTAAGGATGTTATTCTCAGATGACTTTGCTCTATCTCTTGCTTTGTTCGATAGCAATTCCTTCACCTCAAGCAATATCAAATCTTCCTTAGAAAATGACAAACTTAGATATATGGATGACCTTAGGAAGCTACTCAAGTGATATTAATATGGCTTGTATAACCTTAAAAAATTCCTCAAGCGGCATCAAGATTCTTCATGTAACACCAAACTCATGTGATGTCAAACTCTACTATGTCTTCAAGCTTTCTATTCTCTAGAGATATGGATATTTTTTGCTTTGGCTCTCTAGTGATGTAGAAGTCTATATTATAGAGGGCATAACTTTTGATCTGATCGTTGGATCAGCTTGAAATTTTATGGGGATCTGGATAAAGAGGTGGAAATGGTATGGATAGACTATTCTAGTTATCTAAATGATTTTTCAGGCTTTTATCGGGCCCTAATTCCTTCATCTAGTGCCCCAAAAATGGGATTTAGTGTTTTTTTGAAAATCTGGAAGAAAACATATTTGGAATAACTTCTTATTTAGGCATGGGTAGGTGTTGAGATTTTCTAGGAGGCTTAATATAGATGATACGATGGTGTGTATTAATTTAGGGGGCTATCCGAGATTTTGTTGGTGATTTAGCTTTTGGCACTAAAGATGAAATTGCTGAAAAAATAAAATAAAAATAATAATAAAAAATTGTAATTTCTTATCTTTAGGGCTTTAAGATTTAGGGTTTCTTTTAGGGTTTCTTTTGGGATATATATTCCCTTGGTATCGCATTGTAAAAGGGTGAAATCTAGGAATGAGAAAAATAAAGCATGTTTCGATTTATTTCCATTGCAGCTCTTATGTGATTGAGGGATTTACCACTTTATTTCTATTTATCGTAGTTTTTATGTGATTGGAGGTTCTTGTTTTGACCTCTTGCAGCTGGATTTACACCATTTGGTATCAGAGCAAGTTGGATCTTGTTGGGGGAGAGAAGGTAATCTTATTGATTACAGTTATTCTACTATTCTTATTTTTTTGTTTGGAATAACACATATCATATTAGCATGAGGAGAGGAAGAGGAGGTTATGCCCAACTCAATAGGAATATGTAGGAGCTGCAGGTACAAGTTGCTCAGTTGACTGGAATGATGGCCCGTATGAGGGAAATATATCCCATAGAATTTGTAGATCTGGATTCTGATAATGAGACTGTGGAAGGAGACAACAAGATAGAGGTTCATGTCGAGGAAGAACCAGAGGAGAAGCGAGAGTTTGAGGATAGGCTAATTAGGGCCTTGGAAGGAAATAAATATGGGATCAAGATTGATGTCCCTGAGTATGTAGGAGGGTTGAAACCAGAGGAGTTGATAGACTGGTTGAATAGCATGGAGAAGTTCTTTGAGTGGAAAAGCCTTTCAGAGGAAAAGAAAGTGAAGCTTGCATGCACGAAGTTGAAAGGGCATGCGTTGATTTGGTGGGATCATCTACAAAAGGAGAGGCAAAGAAAAGGAAAGGAAAATATTAGGGTCTAGTGTAAAATGGAAAAAAAATTGAAGGAGAAATTCTTGCCCAAATATTATGCCCAAACATTGTTTCGTAGACTTTAGAACCTCAGACAAAAGGATCAAAGCATCGAGGACTACACCAATGAATTCTACAAGTTATCAATTCAAGTGGGGCTTGAAGAATCAGAAGAATAGAAGGCTGCAAGGTATGTGAATGGATTAAGTTATGCCATACAAGATGAATTGAGTATGCTTCAGATCCATAGTGTAGAGGATGCATATCAGTTAGCATTAAAATTAGAAGAGAAACATAAGAGGAGAGGAGTGAGGAAAGGACCATCATCACCTCCAACCAGTGGGCATGGTGGATTTAATCCCTCAAAGGGAGAATCTTCTAGTACAAAGAAACAAGAAGAGTCTAGGCAAGGTCAAGATAACCATTAGAGAGGTGGAGGATTTCAAAGAGGTAGAGGCTATGGTGGAGGACAAAATTGGGATGGCCCACAAAGGTAATATACCTATTATAGATGTGGTGAGGAAGGGCACAAAGCTTTTGAGTGTCCACACTATCCTACACAAGAAATAAAACAAGGAGAACAAGCTAGAGTCAATCTGGTTGAGGTAGAAGAGCAAACTGAGATAGAAGTTGCTATAGACATGGGGGAAAATCTCATGATAAAGAGGATGATGATCATTCCAAGGAAGGAGAAAGCACAAGATAGTGATGGTGGTGATTCTTGGCTATGTACAAATATCTTTCAAACTAGGTGCACATATGGAGGAAAGGTATGTAAGATGATTATTGACAGTGGTAGTTGTGAAAATATGATTTCAAATGAAATGGTTGAGAAACTTAACTTGAAGTGTGAGAAGAACCCATATCCCTACCGCATATCATGGTTCAAGAAAGGGAACGAGGTAACTGTAGATAAGAGGTGTCTGGTTAAGTTTTCAATTGGGAATACCTACAAGGATGAAGTATGGTGTGATGTAGTTCCAATGGATGCATGTCACTTATTGTTGGGGAGGCCTTGGCAATATGATAGGAAGGCTACCCATGATGGGGGAAGGAATACTTACACATTCTGGAAGGATGGAGTAAAAGTGGTCTTATTACCACATAAGGAAGAAGGGCAAAGTGAAAGCCTATTGATGACTAAGGAATTTGTCACAGGGATGAAAGAAGTTGGGTCTTGTTATGTGATGACAACAAAGAACATGGATACTGAGGATGTTGCTATACCACCTATAGCAGCAAAGTTGTTGAAAGAGTATGCAAATGATGAGCACATGCAAGAATTACAGGAAGGAGTCAGAAAGAAGTTGCAAGATAGTAATGCAAAGTACACAATAGCCATAGATGCAAGTAGGAGAACAAAAGTATTTGAGTGTAGTTGCATGAGCTTGATCAAAGGAACTTGCAGGAGCAGAGTTCTTTTCAACTAGAGGAGAATGATGCAGGAGCCTATCTTTCAGAGGGCATAACTTTTGATCCGACCATTGGATCGGCTTGAAATTTTATGGGGAGCTAGATAAAGAGGTGGACATGGCATGGCTAGATAACTATAGTCATCTAGATTATTTTTTAGGCTTTTATCGGGCCCTAATTCCTTCATCTAGTGCCCTAAAAATGGGATTTAGTATTTTTTTGAAAATATGGAAGAAAACATATTTGGAATAACTTCTTATTTAGGCATGGGTAGGTGTTGAGATTTTCTAGGAGGCTTAATATAGATGATACGATGGTGTGTATTAATTTAGGGGGCTATCCGAGATTTTTTTGGTGATTTAGCTTTTGGCACTAAAGATGAAATTATTGAAAAATAAAATATTGTAATTTCTTATCTTTAGGGCTTTAAGATTTAGGGTTTGTTTTAGGGTTTCTTTTGGGATATATATTCCCTTGGTATCGCATTGTAAAGGGGTGAAATCTAGGAATGAGAAAAATAAAGCATGTTTCGGTTTATTTCCATTGCAGCTCTTATGTGATTGGGGGATTTACTGCTTTATTTCTATTTGTCACAATTTTTATGTGATTGGAGGTTCTTGTTTTGACCTCTTGCAGCTGGATTTACACCAAGAGAAGTAGCTGATCAGTAAACAACCTTCTAGGAAACATAAATTTTGATCTACAAATTCATTTTTTATTTTTATTTTTTTGAAACCACCTAACTTGATGAGACATATGCTTTAAACTCATATATGATTAGTTTTACACTTGGTAAAATCCTCAAAAATCCTCAGAAGACCTCCAAAATGAGCTCTAAAGTTGCTAAAGTGTGATACTAGAGAAAAACAAGTAGAGATCTAGTAAGGGTAATGTGTAGAAACCCTTAAAGGATGTTAGATCTAGGTAACCTAAAATGATGGATTTGGTAAATATTATTGTCTTATCATAAGAATATATGAAAAATGAGTGGTAGAAATATTTTGCAATTGATTCGTCCTATTTTTATAATTTTTGGTGAAAAATAAAGGTAATTTTCCATGTCTTCTACATGAGTTTGGACATGATTTACCTCAATTTCGAAACTGATTCACCTTATTTTTATAAATAGATTTCGGGTTTGACCCCATATGCATAACCCTGGTTAGGGATTATCAAGACAAATTAGTGTCTCAAGCAGATGTTTTGCATGTAATATTAAAGGATGTTATTCTCAGGCGACTTTGATTTATCTCCTTCTTTGTTTGATAGCAATTCCTTCACCTCAAGCAATATCAAATCTTCCTTAGGAAATGCCAAACTTAGATATTTGGATGACCTCAAAAAGCTAATCAAGTGATATTAATATGAGTTGTATGACCTTAGACATTTACTAAAGTGACATTAAGCTTCTTCATGCAACACCAAATGCATGCGATGTCAAACTCTACTATGTCTTCAAGATTTCTAGTTTTCTAGAGATATGGATATGTTCTTCTGCTTTGGCTCTCAAGCTCCACTATAATGTGCTCCATACTTTAACTTTTCAGACTTCACTATGATGTTCTCCAGACTTTAGATCATATACTGTTGGTCCAAAATCTGCCATAGGAAAGGATTTTATAATTGCACCCTAGACCTGGCCAACATTGAAAGGCTGGAAGCAAGAAATGGCTCCCAGACCAATCTCCAGAGTGGGCTGGTTCCCTTTACTAATCTAAATTTCTGTTTGAAGATAAGGGTTGCTGGAAAGAAATTAAAAGTTGCAGAAAGAAATGAAATATGGCCACAGGCCGGAGTTATGGGATCGGAAGAACAATAGCGAGAAAACTTAAAGTGCGGCAACGACAAGCAACGAGAATATAATGACTCAACTCCCACACAACTGTATGCAAAAAATCTCTCCAAGATTACACTCCGGGAATCATATCCTTACAAGCAAGATTCAAATCCAATATGCGAGAATTTGAATGTAACGACACTCAAGGAATATAAATTCGATTAGAAATGCAACGAACGAGAAAAGACAATCACCCAAACAACTGCTTGAAAAATCCGAAGCCAATAATTTATTCTCGCAAATGCACTTCCAGTTTTTAGCAAAACTTCCAACCTTTGTAAATGAAAATTACATTGGTTTTTATAGAGGTCCGTCCTCTTTGCAGCATTAAATAATTAAAACCAACTTCCTCGTGATCTACAATTATATCTTCGAAATCAGGAACACGATCCCCTTAATCATGGCCTCGAGGAAGCAAAAATTAAAGGCAATGAAACGTTCGCGGTTCTTCATTAAATTCGATTCTTTGAATATGTGCATGAAAAACCGTTACGCCAATCCACGAACGGCTACTTTGAACCAATAAATCCTTTAATTTTGGTGGCACGGGCGCTTCTTCGACCTTAACCGCCTTGAAAATCCGCAAAATATTTAATTCGGGTCAATATTAAATCATCGGAAATAGAAAAAACCCTCTCGGCCGTTCATATTGCACTTGGCGGGAAAACAGTTACGGGTCGCGAAATCGCGACGGGTCGTGAAATCGCGACATATTTTTATGCCGTACGCTTCGCTGCTGAAGACCCGCGAAAATGGAACATGTAGCGATTTCGCTACATGTTTCCGTCGTTGGCTCCTCCCTGCGCTCCGCCTCGCGAAAACGGAACATGTAGCGATTTCGCTACATGTTCCTTCTCTCCGCATCAATCGACATTTTCGGTCGCGATTCGCTGACATGTCAGCGAATCGCTACATGTTTTCAACTTAATTCTTTTTTTGCCCGCCGACCCGCGATTCCGAAACACGTCGCGATATCACTACGGTTCCGCCCAACCTGCCTACGTTGACTGCGTTGACCGCGATTCTGAAACATGTCAGCGCGTCGCTGCAGTTTTTTGACTTAACCATTTTTTGCTCAATTTTCCTCCTTTTTTCGCCCAAGCTGCATCAATCAAAGGTCAGATCCCCAACAATACATTAATGCATTAATCAATGAGAATCAATGTGGCAAAAATGCCAACATTCTTGGCGGCTCACGGGGTATACAGCTCGCTGTATGCAAGAATCCAGGCCTTAGTCCATTGGGCACAGAGTCATATCCGAGCGTAAACAGGCTGCTCTGCAATACATGTTCTGCTGAAAAATTGAAACTGGAAGGACCTGCAACTTGTTGTGAAATGAAAAAAATGGATTGAAAATGGAATGAGCTCTTGCGGTTGCGCAAGCGGTGACTGCAATGGAGTGATATGAAAATGAACGAAGTTATGAAGTGGGAATGGAACTAGGAAAGCTGTGAAATGAAATGAACTAGACTGCGAAATAAATGCATAAAAGACTAAACTTAGAGGAAAGGGATAAGAAGGGACGGGGAAAAACAGAAAAGGGAAAAAGAAACAACAGCTGTGGCTTATTTTGTTTTAATGCAGAAGAAAAAGAAGGAAGAAGATGAAGAAAGGAAAGAGAGGAAACGGGGAAGGGAAAAGAAGAAAGTGCTAGAAATCCACCAAACTGTTGGGAGGAGAAAAACAAAGGAAAAACAAGCATCTACGGCTCGCAGGCAACAAGAGCCGAGATGAACAAATAAAAACAATACCACTCTTTTTTTTTTTTTTTTCTTCTTTTTTCTATTTTTTTTGTTTTTTTCAAAATACTATATACAATAATGCACGACATGATTGGCATGTCGCCACCAGACATCCAATCTCAGAAGTTACCCTGTAAATCTGTAATGTCCCGCCCAGATTTGGTCATACTTGAGTCGGTCCCTGAAATTGGGCTGGCTTCTTCCTGTAGTTCTCCCTTCGACAGTGGCAGTCTCATGATTCAAGAAGTTGACTATCTGCTCATTATCTTCAACGACTTGCCCAAAAGACTTGCATAATGTTGCTCCTGCCTCATCTTCGGATTTAACCCCATCAAAATATAGCTGCCATAAATGATCTGTGATAACATTCTGATCAGCTTGAATAGGCAATTCCTGCTTCATGTCACTCTCAGGCTTTTGGATGACATAACAGCCGATTTCAGTTTCCAGCATGGCATTAAAATTAAGCATAGAAAACTGATCATCCAAGCGAAGACTATCTAAAACTTCATTCGGCAAAACAGAGTCTTCGAGACTCGTCGATAAGCATGTAAACAGACTGCACTTACTTTTCTGTTTCTTCCAACTTTTCAATGTGAAAAGAAGAAGGCTTTTCATTTTGAATCCTGAGACGCCTACCCTTGACAGGAATTTCTAAATGGGAATAATCTAGTGCCAAATAACCCCCTAACTTGGCGGTAAACTCCCTAGATAAACACATACTAAAGTAGGGCTCTAAATCAACCACAACAATTTCTTGGATAACGATAACTTGGGGCATTGTATGCGAGTAATTGGAACATCCTTAATCACACCCACTATTTTTATAGGCGTACCATCTAATTGCAGAACTCCGGGACTACTCCGTGTGTACTCCATTCCCATTGCTTCACGAGACTCCCTTGGGCATTACGGTTGTGGCGGCACCGAGTCGATCATACAATTATGGACAATCCAACCCTCTATGTGCAATGACAAATAAAATGGAGGTGGCCTATTTTTTTCCGATAGCGAGAGGTGGTTAAAGTTTGTGCATATACTGTCTAGATAGGAAATTTTTCATTATCTTTGACAGATTTTAATGATTCTGTAATAAGTCTACCTGGCTCGGCAATTGCAAAGCATCATAAAGGCTCACCTTAGCGGGGGTCTTTTTAAGATCATCAACAATGTTGTATGAAGCTGCGACAGAATTTTTTGTCTCAACAGGTTGCTCAAATCTGGTTCTATACTGTTGTGTAGCTTCCACTCTTAACCTCTTGGTCAGTGATGGATACTTCAATTTTTCACTTGCCTGCTCCTCTGCTTCTGATCTTACTGGTGCAGTGCTTGCCTTTTCTTGAACTCTGTTAAAAGTTGGATCTTTGAGCAAAGGCTTTGGAGCTAGCACGGGAGCTTTCATTGGCCTTTTCACTTCAGTCGGTACTCTTAACGGCTCTAAGTCGATGGGATCAACATTCATAGGCTTCTTTCCAGTCCTTGTTAGAACTGAAACTTGATCTTCCACTGCGGTCATCAAATTATAACCATCTTCTGAGATCATATTAACATGGTCACCTAAGGTGCTGGCCGCCAAGGTCCGCACATAATTTAAGTGGACCATACATGTATCCTCTCCGTGAGGATCATTACAAGTCGAGCACCAATATACTCCATCTGCATGGGCTGCATCTTCATTTGCTAGAACAGCTAAGCCCTTTTCAGGTGCTTTGCTTGTGGAGGCAGCTTGATCTCTAGTAACTTGAGGAGGTTGAAATCTCCTTGGCTGGAAATCTCTCTCAGCTTGCTTCCTCTCAATGAGTGTGATCTTGTTTCCCATGGCTCTAATGGTAGAATTTGTAGACTTAACCTCTTGCAATAATGCTATATATGGATCAGGGTTTGCAGGTGCAGGAAGTGCTGGTAAGGGCAAAGGAGGCTGGTGGTGCTGGCAAAGCTGGAAATGCAGTGGAAACGGGAGATGGTTGAATGCTGGGTGCAGGGAGCGGTAAAGGAGTTAAAGCAGGCAATTGAGGAGCTGGAACAGTTGCAACCTGAGGTGCTTTAGAACTCCATGATGGTGTAGGATACATAGCTGGCATGGGGTGTGGTTGTGAACCATATAAATATTGAGGCAAATCTGGAATAAGAGGCATAGTTACCTTTGGAGGCAGTCTTCCTACAGCAAGCAGATCAGCTTTTGCTTTAATTGCTTGTTCAAATATTTCTGGAAACGTCACCACATTAGACTATCGAACCGCCCATCCGATATCTGAGTGAAACGCTCTGAGGTAGTACATCGCAGCTAATTCATCAGCAGGCCGAATACCATCAGGAATCCTTTGCCAAGTTCTGGTAAACCAAACATTAAAATCAGGTATCTCTTCTTGTGGATGTCTCTGTATGACAGTAAACTGATTTAACAATGAGAAAGGGTCAGCCTGTTCATGAAAATGTTTCACCAGCAAATCACCCAATTGATCCCATGATGTTATGGTGCCGGGAGGCAGAGTTCTGTACCAAAACAGCAGTTTACCTCTCAATGAACACACTAACAATTTGATCATTACATCTTCATCAGTAATGTCATGAATAGCAGCCAGAGAAGCCACATCATTTATGTGCTCATAGGCTGTTTTGCCAGTACCATCGTAAGTGGGCAAAGCCTTCAGTGCAGCCTGTGGTACTGGATTACGGGCCTGCAGATTCAAGGCTCCAGTGCTGTTCCATGCCAAGAATTTTCCGGGTGGAGGAAATTGTGCCATTGGTGGAACTTGTAGGGGTGCAACACTAGCAACAATACTGGGTATTTTTACAGCAGAAGATGGAAGAGACGAGGAAACTAATCTAGAATGCTCACCACTTCTCGAACTATCAAGCTCAAAAAACTGAACAAGATCGCCAAATTTCTTTGACTGTGATCTTGTGATCATGAAGTATTTCTGGGTTCAGCAAGTTACCAAATAACAGGCAGGCGTCCACGATCAAAAATTTGGATCTTCAACTCAGCAAAGTCGCCAGATGAACTTACAAATCTCCGCTATGAGGCCAAGACAGCTCATCAAATCTTGAGACCTCCGGGTGTTAAAACAAATGTGGATTTTTGTGAGACAGAAGAAGTCTGTCCCACCGGGCGTGCCAAAAACTGTTGGTCCAAAATCTGCCACAGGAAAGGATTTTATAATTGCACCCTAGACCTGGCCAACATTGAAAGGCTGGAAGCAAGAAATGGCTCCCAGACCAATCTCCACAGTGGGCTGGTTCCCTTTACTAATCTAAATTTCTGTTTGAAGATAAGGGTTGCTGGAAAGAAATTAAAAGTTGCAAAAAGAAATGAAATATGGCCACAGGCCAGAGTTATGGGATCAAAAGAACAATAGCAGAAAACTTAAAGTGCAGCAACAACAAGCAACAAAATATAATGACTCAACTCCCACACAACTGTATGCAGAAAATCTCTCCAAGATTACACTCCGGGAATCATATCCTTACAAGCAAGATTCAAATCCAATATGCAGAATTTGAATGTAACAGCACTCAAGGAATATAAATTCGATTAGAAATGCAACGAACAGAAAATACAATCACCCAAACAACTGCTTGAAAAATCCGAAGCCAATAATTTATTCTCGCAAATGCACTTCCAGTTTTTAGCAAAACTTCCAACCTTTGTAAATGAAAATTACATTGGTTTTTATAGAGGTCCGTCCTCTTTGCAGCATTAAATAATTAAAACCAACTTCCTCGTGATCTACAATTATATCTTCGAAATCAGGAACACGATCCCCTTAATCACGGCCTCGAGGAAGCAAAAATTAAAGGCAATGAAACGTTCGCGGTTCTTCATTAAATTCGTTTTTTGATATGCATGAAAACGTTACGCCAATCCACGAACAACTACTTTGAACCAATAAATCCTTTAATTTTGGTGGCCTGGGCGCTTCTTCGACTTTAACCGCCTCGAAAATCCGCAAAATATTTAATTCGGGTCAATATTAAATCATCGGAAATCGAAAAAACCCTCTCGGCCGTTCATATTGCACTTGGCGGGAAAACAGTTACAGGTCGCGAAATCGCGACGGGTCGCGAAATCGCGACATATTTTTCTGCCGTACGCTTCGCTGCTGAAGACCCGCGAAAACGGAACATGTAGCGATTTCGCTACATGTTTCCGCCGTTGGCTCCTCCCTGCGCTCTGCCCCGCGAAAACGGAACATGTAGCGATTTCGCTACATGTTCCTTCTCTCCGCATCAATCGACATTTTCGGTCGCGATTCGCTGACATGTCAGCGAATCGCTGCATGTTTTCAACTTAATGCTTTTTTTGCCCGCCGACCCGCGATTCCGGAACACGTCGCGATATCGCTACGGTTCCGCCCAACCTGCCTGCGTTGACTGCGTTGACCGCGATTCTGCAACATGTCAGCGCGTCGCTGCAGTTTTTTGACTTAACCATTTTTTGCTCAATTTTCCTCCTTTTTTCGCCCAAGCTGCATCAATCAAAGGTCAGATCCCCAACAATAGATTAATCAATGAGAATCAATGTGGCAAAAATGCCAACAATACCACATTGTTCTATATCCATTTTTCTTCTACTCGAACATTTGTTGATCTTCAAATTCTTGCAATTCTTCATTGTGCTTTTCAACACATCTATCCGTCCCAATTTACAATAGTTTCTTCTCTTTCAATCCTTGCTACTGTGATATATTATTTTTTAAAATATTGTTACTTATTCTTGGTGGCTTTGACCACTCCATTCTATCTTTCTTCTGGAGAAAGATATAGCTGAACGTTTGCTCAACCTGGGTGCAAATATCAATCCAATTATTTTTTTCAAATTTTTTATTTCAAATTCACATTGGAATCCTTCTCCAATGCTAACCTTCAAATATATATCTTCCAAAAAATGGATAGTGTGGTAGCTATGATACCATTTTTGGATTTTCAGCTAGATTATCACAAGTCCTAATATTTAGGATCAAATATAATAATTTAATATTTGAGCATTCAATATAAATTACCAATGTCAATGAACATAACATTCATGAAAATAACAACAATAATATGAAATAAATGGTCAATATCATTCATGAAATAACATGAATAAAAATTACAATAATATTACTCAAACTATATACAAGATTCTTTATTTTTATGCTTGAAATACATATATTCTTTGATACAATACATGGAGCTTTATCTCCATTATATAACCTTAGAAATATGACTCTTCAATACTTGACTATTACACTCCTCACATATCTGGGAGATGCAACCTTTCATATACCATACGTAAGACAAATCTCTCATGTCCCTTGGCTTTACATCTTACCACTTGTATACATGATTCTTGACTCTCTATCTACTTGCACACTTTATGACACTTGCACACTTTCTCACTCTACACACTTGCACACATTGTTACATGACACTTGTGCACATCCTACACATAGACACATACATTAAGGAGAAATATAAATCACACCTAAACTATAGACTCATACCTTAATCTAATATTTACAATTTACATTTGCACCATTCTACTACATGGTATATTTACAATTCTTCCAAATAATGTGATATTATCTAACACTTCCCTTCGAAGAAGGGTGGTGATCTTATATGGTATAAATCAATGGATTTTTTTTCTTCTCTTTTCAATTCAAATGGCCTCCCGGATGTTATTCCTTCAAGATTTAAATATACCTGAGATAATATTGGTAAACTTATAGCAAAATAATTTAATAATTTTTACATATCTAGTAGATGGTTTCAAATATTGTATACAACCTTCTTAGACATTTTATTTGGAGTACAAATTACAAATCCATTTTATAGAGATGTTTCCTAATCAATTATGGTCATCCAATTCCATTTTTATTTTAGTGTATATGGCTTCAAGACCTTGATTCTTCCAAATGGTTATATAATGCTAGGATGAGGTAAGGTTTAAAGGGTAATCTATGTACAATGTTCAAAATATGAAATATCTAAAGGGTTAAATGAAGATTTGGAATTTCAAATATATTTGTACCATATTTAAGATAAAAGAGGAAAGTAAATCCAAGTTCAGAAATTTACAATAGTAGAAATCAATGGAATGAACCAAAATTCTTGTGTAAGAACATTTACCTTGTCATTATCATAATGTATTGCAAAAGGAAAATTCATATTAGGACCAAAAATATATGGAGATATGGATTAAAGAAAGGGATAAACATACAAACTGGTTATGCTACAATTAATACATATTTATCTTTTTATCAAATAAAATATGTTTCAACTCTAGATGGAAGACATACCGAGGAAGAAGATATTAGGAAAGAAGCAATTAATTATTTCAAAAATATTTGATTGAAATTTGGGTAAGATAAGAAGGCTCAAGGTAGAATTTTATAAAACATTCCATCAATTATCACATAAATATAGAATAAAAACTTGATAAGGAAGATATTTACCAAGGAGTTTTACAAGGTAGTTTTCTCTTTCCACCCTAATAAGGGACCTAGCCTAGATGAATTTCTCACATTTTTTTTTTTAATTTTTGGGATTTGTTAAAGAATGATAGGTTGGATACAATTGAAGAGGCTAGGAAAAAGAAAGTATATAATAACTAAGATCAATGTTTCCTTTATTGCATTAGGTCACAAGAAAGACAAGTCAAAATATTTTGAGAATTTTTTTCTAATGTTCCTTTGTAATATGATTTATAAGATAATTTCAAAACATCTAGTAAACAAATTAAAAAGCATTCTAGGTTGTGTTATCTCAAAGGAACAAAGTGGTTTTGTTCATGGTAAATAAATTCTTGATGGTTTAGTCATTATGTGAGAGGCCATACATTCTCTCAATTCCATGAAAAACTAGGTATGCTTATAAAATCAGATATGAATAAAGCATATGATAGGTTTTATGGGAGTTATCTAAATGATATTATCATAAAATTTGATTTTGATCAAGGTTGGTGTGAAAGAATTATATGTTATCGTACCACTCCTAGATATTCTATTTTGATTAAGTAATTCCCTACTAGATATATTGAATCATCTTGTAGGCTTCACTTAGATAATCCACTATCTCCTTATATTTTTATTATTCTTGTTTAGGATGGGGGAGAGCTTTCTCAAGGGTAAAATTGAAAGGAAAAATCAAAGATATTCAAATTGCACAAATGATCCCTTTAAATATCATCTTCAATATGCTGATGATACTTTTATTTTAGGTTATAATTCAGTTAGCAAAGCCATGTAGTTTAAATAAGGCTACTAGATAACTGATTCTAAAAATCCAAGTGAAACAACATTTCTTATTGAAAGGGATTGAATTCATTACTTATTTGCATCCATTTCTGTTTATTTTCTACTCTTCGCCATTGCTATTAACCAGGTTCCTAACAACAAGAAGGCTACAAGACAATTGATTCTAAAAATCTAGGATATTTTTTGTTAACATTGCACTAGATTTATAATGGATTATTATGGTGATTTTATGGTCTAAAGTTAAAAAATTACCATTAAAATATATATGTATTTCTTTATCTCATAAAAGAAAGAAGAAGAATCCATGTAACTCGACTTTAGATATAATAAAATCTTGTTTGGTAGTTGGAAAGGTAACTTATTAACCATGGATGGAAGGATGCGAATCATAAATATTACATTGCCATTTATTTCTATATGCATGATATCAATTTCAAGATTGCAAGGGTTGGAATTCATAATATTTTCTAGAAATGAACAAAAGCAATCCATCCACTCGAATCTTATACAAAGGGTAAAAAAGAAGCATAAAGTAGTTTTTAACATCCACAAGGCCATAAGCTATATGAGACAAATATTGTTTACCCAATTTATGCTTATCCAACCCTACTCTGGTTGTTGATGTATGGTATATAATACTTGTATGCACCATAAGTTATCACTATATTATTCATGGATAAGAATCACTAAACTTCAATAATCAAATGATGGAATGGTGGGGGTATTTATACCAATACCAAAATCCCAAATACATAAATAAATTTTTATCTTAAGCCAACATAACAAGAAAGGATTTAAGGGTAATTACAATTTTATAATGTGGATTTAACCATAACAAGGTTAATCACGATCCATAGGGCTTACATAATAAAATATGACAATAAATTTAATACATTAAACAATAAATTCCCTTAGACCTATCCAATATTACATCATACAATGTCGGTCTTGGCCATGAATCAAATTACACTTTGAACAAGAAGTAGGGATAACATCTGCATTTGATAAAATTTAGAGAGATTTTATTGAGAAAAATCATAGGAAAACCATAGGTTTCCTCTTTGCAAGTGAGATAGAGTCTGTAAAGGAAAGAATATTGGAGGGGTAAGCCTGCAAAATTAGAAACTTATGAGTTTGGTATTAGGGGTAAAACTATGAAGATATTATTAAAATATCAAGAAAATAGTTAGGGAAAATATTACTTCAAAAACATATACATTCTATTGATTTAATGATATTATTCAATAAAAGAACCCTCACTAAGATTTTGATAACATGAAACTTATATCAATAAATTTATAATTGATTAAGAAACATATTAGGTGGTTAATAAATGAGGATGATACTCAATTATTTGGTTTAATTGTTGGTTAAATCCTTATTGTATCATCTCTAATTAAAAATGACAACTACTAGAGTGATAATGTTTAGGTTGTAGAGGTTTGAAGGTAAAAATTTATATTAATGCAAGTAGTAACTTGATATAATGGATTTCTATAGTAACCTAGTCAAAGGATAGGACCTCAAACAAATAGTGGATCAACTTCAAACTATGATTAAATATCTCTATTGGTCCATTTTTATGTAAAAGGGTGAGTTGGGATATAAGGATTTAGAGCAGTTGCATCTTCCTACTTCCAAATATTTCCTTTGAAATAATGTTTGGCTATTTGAGGCCCTCCTTGAGGCCTCAATATTCCTTAAGTTATTAGTCCAAAACAAATTTCTTACAAGTGATAATCTATAAAGAAGAAGATATCATGGACCTTTTAGGTATGTCTAGTGTCAAAAGGATGTAGAAACATCAAATCATTTACTTGTTTATTGTCCCTTTGCTTACACCAATTGGGACTACTTTTTCAAAAATTAAGAATATAATAGGTAGCACCATCAACATTGGAAGAGTTAATGAAATGTCTTATTAGTTGTTTCAAAGCTAAATCATTATGTATTCTATAGATGACTGATTCTATCATTATTTATTGAAATATATGGTTTAAAAGGAACAATAGATTTTTATTTTTTTAAACAAATCTTAGAGTCATGTCCAAGTTTAGAATCATATAATTACCTCTCTTAAAAAATATTTATAGGCATGATGTTCATCATGGGAAGTCTCTAGTATGAAAAAGAGATGTTAGCATCTTGGTTGTAATATTTAAAAATACACACAAAGGCTAATCTATGTCCATCAAAGTATGATAAATTTTAAAGGTCTAGAAGTTAGGTCCATTAAAAATAATTTTGATGGTGCTTAAAGAAAATATGAGAAAAGTTGACAAAGTTGGTATTATTCAAAATAATGAAGGCAAAATTTCCCTAACTTGCTCAAAATTATATGGAACTTCAACAAAAAACTATGTAAATGCTAAGCACTTATTAAAAGGAATTAAATTGCTATTTAAAAAAGGATGAAAATATATTCAATAGATAGACATTCAAAAATTATTATTAATGTAATCAAGAAAACTAGATTTGAGGATTGGGTAAAAAATAACATTATTTATGATGTTCACTAACTCTTATTGGAGGCAATATCTTGGAAATGTTAACATATATATAGAGAAGAAATAGGGTAGTAGATAATTTATCCAACCATGATGTTGATATTTGTCTTCACAAAATTCAAGTTTTGGAAGGCAATTGATACAAGGTGATTTTATCTTTTAATGAAAATGACATTAAGAATTTGAATCCAAAAGCATAACAATTTAAGGAAGATGAATAAAATGATTGATAGAAATGCAAGTTGGATTAATTAATAATATGTTATTATTTTTATGGGAGTGCCCCCTAGTAGAAGCCACACATAACTTATTAAAAAATAATATATAAAGAATGATTTTCCAATGGATTTGAAATAAACAATGAGGAGCAAGCTCTTCCATGCCAAAATATAAGGTTCCAATCCTGGGGAAGAAACCTTATAAATCCATAAAAACTCTTGGAGGTAGGTGTCAAGCTTATCACAATGTATGAACTAAGGTTGATTGACCATGAAGTTAGGCTCAAGTGAAATATTATTATGAACCCAAACAAATCCCATAATCTTTTTGAGTTATTCCATAATATTAATTTTAATATATTAACTTCTACAAGGTCCTAAATTTAATATATAGTTCATGATTTTTAATACATCATTTTTACTGATGGGTTTGCATTAAAATATGGAGAACAAGAAATTTCACATCATAATCTAAGGTTCCAATCTCATGAGTAGGAAAATATTCAAACCTGACTATGAATCCAAACACATCCCATATTCTTTATGAGCTATTTCCCAATATTAATATTAATATTTTAACCTCTACAAGGCCCCAAGATTCATAAATAGTTTATGATTTTTAATATATAATCATTTTGACTAATGGGTTTGGAGTAAAATGTGGGGAGCAAGGAGTTTCACACCATAATCTAAGGTTCTAATATCATGAGTATGATAAATTCGAACCTGAATATAAATCTACACACATTTCATATTTTTTATAAGCTATTTTCCAATATTAACCTTAATATTTTAATTTCTACATGGTCTCAAAATTAATATATAGTTCATGATTTTTAATGCATACAACCATTTTGACCAATGGATTTGGAGTAAAAGGTGGAGAGCAAGGAGTTCCACACCATAATCTAAGGTTCCAATCTCATGAGTAGAACAAGATTTGAACCTTATTATGAATCCAAACACATCCCATATTCTTTATGAGCTATTTTTCAATATTAACCTTAATATTTTAACTTCTACAAGGTCCCTAAATTCATATATAATTCATGATTGTTAATATACACAATCATTTTGACCAATGGATTTGGAGTAAATGGTGGAAAGCAAGGTGTTTTAAACCATAATCTAAGGTTCTACTCTCATGAGTAAGATAAATTTAAACTTGATTATAAATCTAAACACATTCCATTTTTTCATCAACTATTTTCCAAGGTCCTCGAATTCATAATAGTTCATGATTTTTGATACATACAACCATTTTGACCAATGGGTTTGGAGTAAAGGGTGGAGAGCAAAGAGTTTCATACCATAATATAAGGTTCCAATCTCATGAGTAGGACAAGATTCAAACCTAATAATAAATCCAAACACATCCCATATTCTTTATGAACTATTCCTCCCGATATCAACCTTAATATTTTCACTTCTAAGGTTCCAAAATTGATATATAGTTCATGATTTTTAATAGATACAACCATTTTGATCAATGGGTTTGGAGTAAATGATGGAGAGCAAGGAATTTCTCACCATAGTATAAGGTTCCAATACCATGGATAAGACAAAATTTAAACCTAAGTTTCCTCTTAAAAAGTTGAAGAATATAAACTATTAAATTGATACCATTTAATTTTATCCTAAGTTTTTAAGGCTCTAAAATTTATATATAGTTCATGATTTTTAATAAATACAACCATTTTGACCTATGGGTTTGAAGTAAAATATGGAGAACAAAAAATTTCTCACCAAAATATAAAGTTTCAATATCATAAATAAGAAAAAATTTAAATTTAAATTTCCTTTTAAAAATTAAAGAATATAAAATATTAAAATAATACCATTTAATTTTATCCAAGTTTCTTTAAATACTTCCCTTACATTAAAAAACATTATTTTTTAAATTTATGTGAAACAAGGAAAACAACATAAATTTATTGAAAAATATACCATGTTAAAACATTTAGAGTATGAATATACATATGTTTGGTTTTACTTGACTTAAGTTATAATCAAATTGCATATTTTAATAAAATATATTAACAACAATTGTTTTTATTGGTATTTTATATGGTTTTATAGGAACATTAAAATTATGATTAAGTTGATTTAAAAAATAGTTATATTTATAGAGTTTGGAAGAATGATAATGAGGAATTTTATATTGTAAGTGAAGGTTTAAATTTTGCAGATGAATTTTATTATTTTATTAAATGACATGAGTTAAGTAGTTAAAAATATAAAGTTTTAAAGAAGGAACTTAGCTTTAAATTATAAGAGATAATATTTACATAGTTGCTAAAAATGGTATTGTAAAATACTTCTATGTGATTTATTGAAATGATGTGATAATGTGGTCATGATGTTATATGGATAAATCTCATTTCAATCACATATAACCAAAAAAAAAGAATCATGGCTTGGACTCTCGTGAAGATCCACCCCTCACATCCACAATTATAGGGGCTTTATAATTGACATTAAGAGCATGAATTGTAATTCCCTTATAAACTTGATAATTGAAATAATAGTTGTTACTCAAATTAAACCAAATTTAACTCATTCCCTCTTGAACCACTTTCTAGATAACTTTGTCATCATAACCACCCTAAAATGTTTACTACTGTTTGTCTACCACTAGTGTGCAACTTAATTTTAATGCAATTAAGCTCTTCTAAGATCATAAGAATGTTTCAAAGATCACAACCATTCTTCAAGTTGAACTCATCCTTGCTAAAATCATTTTATCAAATTTATCACCAAATAACCTTTGCCAACTACTCTAGTGTTTCATTACCATTATACTTGCCATTGACTCCTAAGACTAATTTAGTATTTTCAAGCTTCTCTTGGATCATAACTTAACAAAGCTTTCTAGATAACTTTGTCACCATAACCACCCTAAAATGTTTACTAATGTTTGTCTACCAGTAGTGTGCAACTTAATTTTAATGCAATTAAGCTCTTCTAAGATCATAAGAATGTTTCAAATATCACACCCATTCTTCAAGTTGAACTCATCCTTGCTAAAATCATTTTATCAAATTTATCACCAAATAACCTTTGCCAACTACTCTAGTTTTTCATTACCATTATACTTGCCATCGACTCCTAAGACTAATTTAGTATTTTCAAGCTTCTCTTGGATCATAACTTAACAAAGCTTCGTGTCATTGAAAATATTGTATATTCATTCATTAAGTATCTCAAGAGATAGAACATACATTTTAACACTTTTTATTCTTACCAATAATGACAATTATAAGTCTAAAAATTTGTTCTCTATTTACATCTTCCAAACCTTCTTGATGCTACAAATTATAAATTCTCAAGATTTATTGGCCCTTAATTGGTATGAAATATGTATATCCAATGGTTGGTTTACTAGATTCAAATAGTTCATCTAATATCTACTTTGTGTAAAGGCCGATGTCTTCACTTGATGATAATTTCAACTTTAATATTTTTATTTGATAGTATATCCAAATTTTGATTCTTTGTGTTTTTCTTACTCGTTCTACTTATCATTGTATGATATTATATCAAATAATCAATATCAAAATTAAAATTATTCCATGTAATTGGTGATAAATCCTATGTCAATGTAATAAAAAATAACTCAATAAATGAGATATTTTTAATTGAAATTTAATAAAAAATATTATCTCAAAAGGTAAAAGCTAAATGAGTGTGAGTCAAGAGTAAGCAAGGGTGAGGTATGAGGAGGAAGCTAGAAGTGTAAGTAGGAAGCAAGAAGCAAAGTGCAAGCACCACTTCTTATTATTCTAAATCTTAGGAGAAACTCAAAAACTAAAGGATTCATGCAAAGAAAATCTAGGTGACACATAAGGAAAGCCATTTTTAAAGGTTCCTAATAGAAGTAAGGATGCCCTAATTAGCAATAAGAAGAAGATCAAATCTATGACAAACCCTATCCAGGTAGCAGATGCTACACCAGAAGTGATTATCAAGGATGAAATGATTAAGTATGATATAATGATTCTTAAAACAAGATGGTTAAGATGTAAGTTCCATAGATATTGGTTAGGTTCCTCTAAGATTCAAAATTAGATCAAGTGGAAGAGGGGATTGAATTCAAATTACTCCATAACTATTTTTCCAAAAGGATTTTTTTATCATTATCTTGTCTAGTTCAAAAATAAGGGATAAACTAATGGATGGAGACAAATGGTTTAGGGGTAAAGATGCATTATATTTAAGAACATGGAGTGAGGATTTTTTTGTGGATTAGGATTTTTGTACTTCCTTATCAAATTATCAATGAGGAGGATTTGAATAATATTGATAATACTCTAGATGAATTCATCTAGGAGGGACTAACTACTAATGCAATAAAGCATGCTATATACACTTAAATATGTGTTGCTATTTATATTTGAAAACCTTTATCATAGTTGATTAAGATTAAATCTAAATCTAGAGAATGTGATCAACAATTGAATTATGAAAATATTGCTTTCTATTGTAGAAAATATCATGAAACTAGGCACAATACAATTTATTACAAACTAAAAATGATGAAAGAGATGGAAAATTTTGGGCAAAAGATAAAATTTAATATGAAACAAAGAGATCATATCATAGGAGAACCTAGGTCAAATCAAGGATTTTCCACTCCGAATAAAATGGCAAGAAAATTTCCTCTACATCATCAAATGTTAAAGGCCATTATAGTTCACTCAAATAAACCTTTAGAAGAAAAATGACAGATGAAGAAGTACAATATGCAAGTTTAAATAGAAAAGGGGTTAAAGGTACAAAGGAAGATGAGGAGGTAAATTTTAGAGCAAAGGAAAATAAGGATGTAAATTTTAAAGTGAATGAGGTCAAGGTTAGTCTAGCTAAATCTTCTTCATTTTTCTCAAGTAGCATGAAATCTTCTCTTTGCAATAAAAATGAAAGTAGTACAAAGTGTATCTACTGCACCTTAGGGTTTCAAAAGTAGCACAATAAAGAAAAGCATATGGAGGATATCCAAGGAAATTTAGGATTTCTATGATAACATAAGAAAGTAATGACTATGGAGGATCATCTATGCACTTTAGGATTTTTGGGAAAACATAAAGAAGAAAGTATTCATGAGGTTGTTCCTTGTATTTCATATTCTTTAGGGCAACATACATATTTAGAAGTTAAGTCTCATTATGAAAAATATAAAACATATAAGAGATTGATGAAGATGAAAATGTTGGTGGGAATGGAAAAAGGAGAGTAAGGCCATCAAAGGAACAAAGAGAAAAAAAAACTCAAAGGGATACACATTTGAAATTTCAAATAAAAATATCATAGGTGCTAACAAGAAGTAGGGCTAAGCCCACTAATAAAAAAAAGTGATGATGAAAATGATATCATGGAATATTAGGGATATGAATAAGACCCCTAAAAAATATCTATTAAGGAAGTAATAGGTTGTCATAGTATTGAGTTTATTTTAATAGAATAAACAAAATTAGGTAGCAAGGAATGTAAGTATGCTTTTAAAATGATTTGGAAGATGAGTGTTTCTCTAGAAGTTTCTTCTATGAGAGCTTCAGGTGGTGTTGCAACAATATGAGACAAACACAAATGAGATGGAAAATTATTAGAAGTAAAAGGTAATTGGGTTCCTAAACTATTTTGTAGAAAAGAGGAAAACATCAAAGTTGGTGTTATAAATGTATATGCTCCAACTATAGTCACTCCTTGTGAAATATGCCAGAAGAGTTAGGAGTTATTACATCATGTATAATGTGATATACCTTGAATAACCACTTAACACATGGTTTGCAAGGCTCACTAGGGGACAAGGGTAGTTATAGGTTGTTATGCTATATTTGGGTAACTATTGTATTTAAATACCCTTTCACTTTCATAATACATTCATTCAAAGTATTAAGATCTAATATGTGGTATCAAAGTATGTAGAAGGAAGAAAGAATTCTCCTTTTGATCCTCCTCTAGATTCAACACATAGCCAAAAGAGTACTTTGTTTAAAGGAAAAAAATTGAAGTTTGAGAAAAGAAGTTTCAAGGGAAATTATCCTATATAAATTTGTCACCGTGAAGCAACATTCCATGGTAGAATGAAAATAAATCAGGGTGGAAAACCCTTATCAAAGGAAAATGCCTAAAAATTTAATAAACAGGCCAAATTAAGGGAAGAGAAGAAGCCATTTGTAGCTCCTCAAAAGTTACAAGAAAAGAAAGCCATAGAAGCTCCTTAAAATTGCAAGGAAGGAAGCCATTTGAAGCTCATTTTGAAAACTACAAAAAAACCATTTGAAAGCCATTGAAAAGAAAATTGAAGAAGATATAGAAGACTCACAAATATAGCTCATTGAAGCCATTTTTGAAAGGATTTGAAAAGAATAATTAAATAAGATATAGAAGGCTAACAAAAATATCCCATTGAAGCTATTTTTGAAATATTTTTGAAAAGAAGATTGAAATATAAGGCTCGTAAAATTATAAGCCCATTTAAGCTATTTGTAACATTATAAACATTCCAAGAGCACATGTTAAGGCATACAAAGAAAAATTGCTTAAAATTTTACATAACAGAAACACAAAGAGGAAAAAAGAAAGTTTTGATATTTTTAGAATAGAGAAGCAATTCACATCAAGGTAAATACTCCAATGGAATGGTAAAGGAAAACAAAAATTATTATCACAGAACATATTTGGAACAAGCAACAAAGCACAAACAGAAAAAAGATAAAAGCAAGAAAACAAAATATAAAAAAATATTTCAACCAACAATCTAATAATAAATCATGAAAACTTCAACAACAGGGTTTGTATGAATCCATTTTAAGCAAAAACACAAGTTTTATGAACAAAATAACACTTATAAATAAACAAAGAGAAGAAGGAATATTAGCGCTTGGGCTAGACACTAGTGAAACTTCCCAAATTTTGAGGGAAATACAAATATATAAAGAAAATTTTAGAAGTCATCCAAGAAGAGATACATTTTCTTGGCAAGAAGAGATCCATTCACTCAAGAGAAGAAAAGACGTCCAAAGCAAAGTGATGTAGGAACTCTCATAGTTTGCAAGGCCAACATGAGCATGATAAATTTGAACCTGACTATAAATTTAAACACATTGAATATTTTTTTAAGCTATTTTCCAATATTAACTTTAATATTTTAACCTCTACAAGGTTTCAAAATTTATATATAGTTCATGATTTTTAATACATACAACCATTTTGACCAATGGGTTTGGAGTAAAAGGTGGAGAGCAAGAATTTTTACACCATAATCTAAGGTTCTAATCTCATGAGTATGATAAATTCGAACCTGGCTATAAATCTAAACACATTTCATATTTTTTATAAGCTATTTTCCAATATTAACTTTAATATTTTAACCTCTACAAGGTTTCAAAATTCATATATAGTTCATGATAATTACTACATACAATTATTTTAACCAATGGATTTGGAGTAAAAAGTAGAGAGCAAGAAGTTTCACACCATAATCTAAGGGTTCCAATCCAATGAGTAGAACATGATTTAAACTTGATTATGAATCCAAACACATCCCATATCTTTATAAGCTATTCCTCAATATTAACCTTAATATTTTAACTTCTACAAGGTTCTTGAATTCGTATATAATTCATGATTGTTAATACATACAACCATTTTGACCAATGGATTTGGAATAAATAGTGGAGAGTAAGGACTTTTACACCATAATATAAGGTTCTAGTCTCAAGAGTAAGATAAATTTGAACCTGGTTATAAGTCTAAACACATTCCATATTTTTTATAAGCTATTTTCCAATATTAACTTCGTATATATAGGTCATATGATTTTTAATACATATAACCATTTTGACCAATAGATTTGGAGTAAAGGATGAAAAGCAAAGTGTTTCACACCATAATCTAAGATTCCAATCTTGCAAGTAGGACAACATTCAAAACTAATCATAAATCCAAACACATCCCATATTCTTTATTTTTTATGAACTATTCCCCAATATTAACCTTACTATTTTCATTTCTAAGGTTCCAATATTAATATAAAGTTCGTGTTTTTTAATAAATACAACCATTTTGACAAATGGGTTTGGAATAAATAGTGGAGAGCAAATAATTTCTTCCAATACTATAAGTAAGACAAAATTTAAACCTAAATTTTCTCTTAAATCGTTGAAGAATATAAACTATGGTGAATCCTATCTATAAAAGCCGAGAGTTATAATCTCGAGACGCCTATCTATCACACCCCCAAGAAATGAGATAGGCGCCTCGATATTGATAACTCTCGAAGAAGAGTTCAAGGAGAGAAGCAAACAATATTAAAAATTTTGGACACCATTTTAAATTAAATAGTTTAAATATTTTTTAAATATTTTAAATCCACCACAACCCTTAATGTCGGCCGATAATTTTCTTAATATCAACTTTTTAAATAAAATATTAATATTGTTTACGGCGTGGCTGACGTTCCTGGCTGCCATTGTAGGACGCCTATTGGCGTAACTATTAAATTGATAACATTTAATTTCATCCTAAGTTTTTAAGGTTCCAAAATTTATTTATAACTCATGATATTTAATAGATATATCATATAACCATTTTGACCAAATGGTGGAGAGCAAAGAATTTTTCACCATCGATATCATGAATAAGATAAAATTTAAACTTAAATTTTTTCTGACGAATATTAAATATATAAATAATACCATTTAATTTTATCCTAAATTTCTTTAAATACTTCGTTTAAATTAATAATTTCATGATAAAATTTAAACTTAGATTTCTTCTAACGAATATTAAATATATAAATAATACCATTTAATTTTATCCTAAATTTCTTTAAATACTTCTTTTAAATAAAAAAAAAAAATTTAATTTTTTTTTTTAAACAAGGAAAACAACACAGTAAACCATTGTCATTGAGATTGCTATGATGTGTTCCTATCTGACATGTAACCTTAAGATTCTCCATATGCACTAATGACCCATCTCTTTCTATATATTAGAGGGCTGTAAAAATCATGAATAGACCATAAGACCACCTTGGTATTGGATGCTTAATTTAATTTTTATGGTTTGTTTGTTATTGATAATTGGCTTTCAAGTGGCCATTTTCAGCCAATACATATTTTATTTCCAACCAAACTACAATCATTACATGAGGACGTAACCATCTTGTTCCCAATCAAACTACAATCATTACATGAGGACGTAACCATCTTGTTCCCAATCAAACAACAATCATTACATGAGGACGTTGAGAACTTTTCACATAATTTTATAGGAAAAAATATGGCACCAAGATGGGAAACATTCAAACCAATGGCCATTGTTAAATAGCTATAAAAATTTTGACTTTGATATTCAAAGGGCATTAGACAAGTGAATTTGTCCCACAGGTTACATAAACAAACTTTTGTTGGAAAGAAGCAAAAGGACGGACCACTTTCTTAAATGATAGAAAAATGATTGAAAAACATGCCATGTTAAAACATTTAGAGTATACAAATGTTTGGCTTTACTTGAGTTTTGTTATAATCACATTTTATATTTTAATAAAATATATTAAAAATAATTTTTGGTATTTTATATGGTTTTATAGGAAACTGAATGGAACAGATTAAGTTGATTTAAAAAATAGTTATATTTATAGAGATTGGAAGAATGATATTAAAAAATTTTATATTGTAATTTAAGGTTTATAGGTGGATTTTATAATTTTATTAAATGATATGAGTTAATTGGTTAAAAATGTAGACTTTTGAAGTGGGGACTTAGCTTCAATTCGTAAGAGATAATATTTTCATAGTTATTAAAAATGGTACTGCAAAATATTCCAATGTGATTTATTGAAATTATGTGATAACTTGGTTATGATGTAATATGGATAAGATTCATTTCAATAGCATATAACGAACATAAAAAAAATAAAGAATTATGGCTTGCACTCTTGTGAAGATCCATCAAATGAGAAGCATCCACAGTTATAGGGGCTTTGGCTTTGTAATTAACATGGAGAACATAAATTGTCATCCCTAATAGTTGTTACTTAAATTAAACCAAGTTTAACTCCTTGCTTCTTGAACCACTTTCTAGATAACTTTATCACCGTAACCATCCTAAAATGTTTACTACTGTTTATCTACCATTAGTGTGCGACTTAAGTTTAATGCAATTAAGCTCTTCTAAGACATGAGAAAGTTTCAAGGATCACAATCATTATTCAAGTTGACCTCCTTGCTTAAATAAATTTATCAAATTATGTCACCAAAGAACCTTCACCATCCACTATGGGGTTTCATTACCATTATATTTGCCATTAATGCCTAATGCCTAACACGAGTTTAATATTCTCAAGCTTCTCTTGGATCATAACTTAACAAAGCTTCATGCTATTGAAAATATCATATCTTCATTCATTTAAGTCCCTCAAGTGACACTTTTTGTGGTTTATCTCTTACCAATGATTCCAATTATAAGTCTAAAAATTTGTTATCTCTATTTACATCTTCCAAAGCTTCTTGATGCTACAAATCATAAATTATCAATTTCTCTTGGCCTTTCATTGTTATAAACTATGTATGTCCAATGGTTGGTTTATTAGATTCAAATCTTTCATATAAGATGCAATTTATGTAAAGGTTGACATCTTCATTGGACGACAACTTCAACTTTAATATTTTTATGTTATATTATATCCAAAACCTGATTATCTCATTTTTCTTACATGTTTCACTTATCATTATCTAATATTATATCAAAAATCTATATAAAAATAAAATATTAATCCATGTAATTGGTGGTAAATCCTATGTCAATGCAAAAAAAAAAAACTCAATGAATGAGAAATATTTTACTTGAAATTTAATATAAATAATTTATCTTAAAAGGTAAAATCTAAATGAGTTTGAGCTAGAAGTGAGCAAAGTTGAGGCATGAGTAGGAAGTAGGAAGTATGAGTAGGAAGCAAAAGTAAAGTACAAGAAAGAAGTGAGTGCCACTTTTTATTATTCCAGATCTTATAAGAAACTTAAAAACTAAAGGATTCATGTGAAGAAAATCCAGGTAACATGGAAGGAAAGTCATTTTTAAAAGTCCTTACTCAAATTAAGAGTGCTCTAGTTAGTGATAAGAGTAAGAGCAAATCTATGACAAACCCTATCCAGGTAGCAGATACTACACCAGAAGTTATTATCAAGGATGAGATAATTAAGTATGATATGTTCTTAAAGCTAGAGGGTTAATATGCAAGTTCCATGGATACTTACCAGGTTCCTCTTAGATAGAAAATTGGATCAAGGGAAAGTAGAGATGGAATTCATATTACTCCATGATTTTTATTCCAAAAGGATTTTTCCTCATTATATTCTCTAGTTCAAATATAAGGAATAAAGTAATGGATGGAGGCCCTTGGTTTAGGGATAAATATGCATTATATTAAGACCATAAAGTGGGGATTTTTTGTGGATACAAAGAATAATAAAAGTCTTCCAGTGTGGATAAGGCTTTTTGGACTTCCTTATCAACTCATCAATAAGGAGGTTTTAGATAATATTGGCAATAGTCTAGGCAACCTCATCTAGGAAGGGTAGACTACTAAGGAGATAAGACATGCTATATACACTCAAATATGTGTTACCATTGATATTTCAAAACCTTTACCATAGTCCATTAGGATTAAATTTGAATCAAGAGAATAGGATTAATAAGTGGATTATGAAAACATTGTGTTCTTATGTAGCACATGTTATGAAACTGGGGACATGACAAGAGATTACAAAGTAAAAATGGTGGAGAAAAATAGAAAATTTTGGGCATGAGGAAAACTTCAATATGAAACAAGAAGATCATATCATAGGATAAGCTAGGTCAAGTCAAGGATTTCCTACTCCTAAGAAAGTGGTAAGAAAAACCCCTTTATATCATTAAGTAGAAAAAGCCATTATAGTTCACTTGAATCAACCATTAGAAGAAATAAGACAAGGGATTATGAAGTACATTGCATAAGTTCAAATACTAAAGGTTTAAAGGTGCAAAGAAATATAGGGTGGCAAATTTTAAAGCAAAGGACGATGAGGAGGTAAATTTTAAAGCAAACTATGTGAAGGAGGTCAAGGTTAATCCAGGTAGATCATCTTCATTTTTCTCAAGTAACATAACATCTTGTCTTTGCAATAAAATGAAAGTAGTACACATTGTATTTGTTGCACTTTAAGGTTTCAATAGTAGCACAATAAAAAAAACATATGGAAGATATCCAAGGAAATTTAGGATTTTTAGGGTAGCATAAGAAAGCAATGACTATGGAGGATCATCTATGCACTTCAGGATTTTTGAGACAGAAAAAAAGGTATTCATGAGTCCATTCCTTGCATTTCAGATTCTTCAGGGCAACATAAATCTTGAAAAGAAAAGTCTCAGATATGAACAATATGAAAAAATAGAAGATAATGATGAAGATAAAAGTGTTATTGGGAATGAAAAATGTAGAAACAAAATTTAACATGCTTACACACAATTCCAATTCTCCTTAAATAATTCTACAGATTTGTAGTCATTGTAGCGCAACAATAAATAATGCACATAACCTATAACAACAATAATAACAACAATGACAATGGTAAAAACAACAACAATGGAATATGACAATAATTACAGGTAGTTTTATATTAAAAATGGCATTTATAGTACACCATTACAGTTTTAGCATTACAATCTGCTGCCTGCAAATCCTAGGCAAAATATTCTTCATGGTTGCATACCATACTTGACCGCATCATTCCCTAAGCACATATGCATCACTCTCCACTCTCATGTACCATGCTTTTGTATAAATCCACCAACCTACATGCCTACCTTCAATGCCTTGGTTGAATGAATGAACCCCTAAACCACTTCTATGCATGAACAACTTAATGAATGAGGGGAGAACTTATTTATACACCCAAAAAGTAGTTACCCTCCAACTACCTCATAACTTCTCAAGTTACATTTCATATGCATTTAATCTTTGCATTTACATGATATTTTTCGAAAAAATAGTTTATAACTTGTAATTTAGCCGACATAATTGACTTACATCACTTTATTATTACGTACAATATTAAATTGCACTTTATAACATAATTAAATATATGTATGCTCATTTTGTCAAACACTTTGCATACAATACCAAAATTGATTCACCAATTACAGACATATCAATTTGCCTCTCTACTAAAAAGGAGAGGAAGGCCATCAAAGCATGAACAAGGAGAAAAAAAGTCCAAGTGATATTGATTTGGGAACCCAAATAAAAATATCATAGGTGTTAACAAGAAGTGGAACTAAGTTGATGCAGGAGCATCCGGCGGCAGCAAGGCAATCTTGCATCAACCAAATTTTTCTAAGTGTTTTGTTGGCCGTTTTAACAAGGCAAAAGTCGATCGCGATATCGCGATGTCGCGAAATCGCGACGTAAAAACAGAGCAAAGGGCGAAAGGCGAACTGGTCGCGATATCGCGACGTCGTGATATCGCGACAAACAAAAAGAAACCAAGGCGAAAGGCGGAATGTATCGCGACGTCGCGATATCACGACAAACAAAAAGAAACCAAGGCGGAAGGCGGAATGGTCGCGATATCGTGACATCGCGATATCATGATGTCGTGATATCGCAACAAACAAAAAGAAACCAAGACGAAAGGCGGAATGGTCACGATATCGCGACGTCACGATAGCACGACAAACAAAAAGAAACCAAGGGTGAAGACAGAATGGTTGCGATATCGCGACAAACAAAAAAAAGAACCCAAGGTGGAAGGCGAAATGGTCGCGATATCGCGACCAGAAGAACACAAATGAGAAATAAACACGCAGATGACCACGTGCATGAAAAAAGAGATAGCAGTTCAGAAGAACAGTCTGACAAAACGGCGGTTGTAGGTCAAGGGTCTCATAAATGCTTGTTTTCATGGCGGATCGGGGTAGTTGCCAATTACGAAAGGAAAATTGAAGACTCGGTGGGGGAAGCCGATTTTGCAGGTTTTGTTTAATGTATTTTTCCAGAAGGGTCATTAATGGCCTAGAGGGTCGAGACCTCGATAAAAACTCAGAGAATGTAAGAGAAAGGTGGTGGTGGATCGGAGATCGCATGCAAAAGTGTGAGTTGAAAGCTAAGCCGAGCGCTAGTTGTTGTAAAGCCTGCGGGCTATTATTGTAAATATTTTTCAGATTAATGCATGAAAATTTGAGAATTGCGAGAGTGTGACTGCGTGTGATTTTCCCGTCCCCCATCAATGGTATCAAAGCCGAAAGTTCCTGAGTGTGTAACAGATCGCCGGACGTGAGGCAGTTACACCAGGATCTATGGAAGGGCTTGTGAGGGAGTGAGCAGAATGCCTCCAAGAAGAAACCCTATTGGTGGGAGAGGCATGGCGATAGTGAAAGATGTCCGTGTTTTGCAGAGGCAAATACAAGCCCTGCAAGAAGAGATGCGTAGAGGATCGAAGCCAAGAAGAGATGAAGGCAGTGAAGACGAAGTGGATGAAGAAGAAAACCAGTTTGAAGAAGAAGAAGAGGTTGTAGATCCGACACAAGCCAGGTTGTACAAAGCCATCTCTCAGATTGGAAAGAAGTCGAAGATAGAGGTTTCTGTATACTCAAGAAATCTGGATCCAGAGGAATTGATCGACTGGATCAACGATCTGGAAGAATACTTTGAGTATGAAGAAGTTGAAGATCCTGAGAGGGTCAGATTTTCCAAGACCAAGCTGAAGGGTCATGCCAGCATATGGTGGAAGGGAGTGCAGCTGGAGCGAAACAGAAGAGGAAAAGAACGGATAACAAAATGGGCACGAATGGTGGAGAAGCTGAAGAGGCAGTTCATCCCTGCAGATTATGAATTGGATCTGCTAAGGAAAATGCAGAGTTTGAGACAGATGAACAAAACTGTCCAAGAATACACAGAGGAGTTTTATAAGATCTCCATCAGAACTGGCCATTTAGAGGCAAGCAAGGAGAAGGTGGCCCGTTATATCAATGGGTTGAGACCCAATATCCAGGAAGAGTTGAGCCTAGTTCGGGTGAGCACCATTGAAGATGCTTACCAGTTTGCTCTGAAGGTTGAAGAGAAACTGAACAGAAGGTTTGAGAGCAAGCAAAGAGGAAGAGGGCATGGAGGAAAGACTGGTGGAAGAAAAGATGAAGGAAAAGAGGAGAAGAAAGAAGAAGCTAGCAGCAGCCAAGAGCAGAAGGCAGGTGATGATTACAAACCCCAAGTTCAGAACAATGGCTACCCAAGAGGAAGAGGTAGATCTGGACGTGGGTATGGAAGAGGAGTGTTTCGTGGAACCTGTTTCCACTGTGGAGAAGAGGGACATCATGCATACGAGTGTCCCCAGCACCGCGAGAGGATGAACAAGAGACCTGAGGGTCCTGCCAGAGCTGCTGTAGCAGATGAAGATGTGGAATCAGAACATTCTGAGGAGGCAGAGAGAGGAGAAGTCATGGTCGCAAGGAGAGCCATGCTGATTGATGAAGACAAACCAGAGCAGAGGAGAAGCCTGTTTCGCACGAGGTGCAAAAGCGCAGGTAAAGTCTGTAATGTTATTATAGACAATGGAAGTACTGATAACTTAGTCTCCGAAGAGATGGTTGCTAAGTTACAGCTGGAAAGGAGGAGACACCCGCATCCATACCGGATTGCGTGGTTGCGGAAGGACCACAGAGCATGGGTCCGTGAATAGTGCTTAGTCACGTTCAATATTGGGAAGTACCAGGATGAGGTCCTGTGTGATGTTTTCCCCATGGATGCTTGCCATTTGTTGTTAGGAAGGCCATGGCAGTTTGATCGAAGTGCAGTGCATGATGGTCGTGCAAATACATACTCATTGACGAAATATGGAGTGCGCCACAAGTTAAAGCCATTATAGAAAGTGGACGAGAAGGTGTGCAGCAGTGCCAGAATTTGTCTGGTAGAAGGCAAAAATTTTTTTTGCCAGGAGACGGGGTTTAAGCGGGCTGCAGAGGCAGGTGCACGTTTGGAGATGTTACAAAAGACGCGGACCGAACAACACAGAAGTGAAGGTCACTTCTCCATTTACCCCGGGTGTCTGATGCAGGAGCATCCGACGGCAGCAAGGCAATCTTGCATCAACCAAATTTTTCTAAGTGTTTTGTTGGCCGTTTTAACAAGGCAAAAGTCGGTCACGATATCGCGACGTCGCGAAATCATGACGTAAAAATAGAGCAAAGGGCAGAAGGCGAACTGGTCGCGATATCATGACAAACAAAAAGAAACCAAGGCGAAAGGTGAAATGGTCGCGATATCGCGATGTCGCGATATCGCGACAAACAAAAAGAAACCAAGGCGAAAGGCGAAATGGTCGTGATATCGCGACAAACAAAAAGAAACCAAGACGGAAGGCAGAATGGTCACGATATCGCGACGTCGCGATATCGCGACAAAAAAAAAGAAACCAAGGCGGAAGGCGGAATGGTCGCGATATCGCGACGTCGTGATATCGCGACAAACAAAAAAAAGAACCCAAGGCGGAAGGCAAAATGGTCACGATATCACGACGGTCGCGATATCGCGACCAGAAGAACACAAATGAGAAATAAACATGCGGACGACCACGCGCACGAAAAAAGAGATAGCAGTTCAGAAGAACAGTCTGACAAAACGGCGGTTGCAGGTCAAGGGTCTCATAAATGCTTGTTTTCATGGCGGATCGGGGTAGTTGCCAATTACGGAAGGAAAATTGAAGACTCGACGGGGGAAGCCGATTTTGTAGGTTTTGTTTAATGTATTTTTCTAGAAGGGTCATTAATGGCCTAGAGGGTCGAGACCTCGATAAAAACTCGAGATTGTAAGAGAAAGGGGGTGGTGGATCGGAGATCGCACGCAGAAGTGTGAGTTGAAAGCTAAGCCGAGCGCTAGCTGTTGTAAAGCCTGCGGGTTGTTATTGTAAAGATTTTTCAGATTAATGCATGAAAATTTGGGAATTGCGTGAGTGTGACTGCGTGTGATTTTCCCGTCCCCCAGCATAAGTTCACTAATAAAAATAAAAAGTGATGATGATGAAAATGATATCATGGAATATGAGGGGCATGAATAAGATCCCTCAAAAAAGAGTTATTAAGGAATTAATTGGTTGTTATAGTCTTGAGTTTATTTTGATACAAGAAACAAAATTAAGTAGGGAGGAATTTAAGGGTGCTTTTAAAAATATTTGGAAGATGAGTGTTTATCTAGTAGTTTCTTCTAAGGAGCTTTGTAACATCCCCAAAGTTTCACACCCAACTTGAGAGAGATTTTATTTTAAAGAAAGAATACACTTATTCTCTCCATACGTAAGTCCATCTACGTAGGATAAGTGTACTGCAGATAAGCCAATTCTCTCACTCTCTTTTCTTTTTCTTTTAGTCAGGCCCTTGTGAAAAGCCATTATGAAGTACAACAAATAACATACAAAACCCATCCACATACATTACTTTATAAATTAAGAATGTATTCATCCTTCACAAATTTAGAGAAATACATCCATGGTAAGCTATCATAAACTATGAAAATAAAATCATGATTGCAGAATAATCATCACACACATAAAACATATAATATATCTTTGGGAAACCCCGAGGGGAAAAACCCAGCTTTAAAAGTGTCATTTTCCTTTCATTAACTTTAATTTCCTCAAGTACAATTTTATAAAGGAAATTCATAATCCCTTATGATACATTCATCATCATGCATACATAGGAACCCTACTTACATGAATAGTTCCATTAATTCATTTCATGTGATCTTGAGAAAACTTCATAAATCTCTTGGATGGACTCTATGTTCATCCTTCGAAGGATGTCTTCTTCCCTTATTTCAAGCTCAAAGGAAACATCTTCCCCTTGAATCTAATGTAGCCGCACTTCGATGTAACAATGCACAAGATAACCCATTCAAGAGAACCCCATAATTCTCCCAATGAATTACCTGTGTAAGCATATTATAAAGGAGAGAACCTTCTCCCTCTTAAGCAAGTACTATTCATTCACAATTACTTCCTAGCATAATTTATGCTATCAACCAATAATTAATCACCATGTAGTATACTATACAGACACATTTCGGTTTCCAAGCGGTACATTCTCCTACTAATGGATTATTTCAAGCAATATATAATAGATAGCATTCCATTCAATAAAAAGAGAGTAAACCGCTAATGCTAATTCTTCAACCCATGCTAGCATAGTTAAGTTCTTACTCTAGCCTCTACCAAACAAGGATATCGCATCTATCCTTATTCTTAATCAAAACATAGATGAATCAATTGATCTATCCCTTATCCAATCATAGGTATTTCGTTAAATCTATCTTTCTCGAATAGACGCATCTCTTGATCTATCCTTCCAAAACATAGGTTAATCATTTATCCTATTCTTCTACTACACATAGATTCATCAATCAATCTATCCTATCCAAACATAGATTATTCCCTCAATCTATTCTTTTCCAAACATTGCTTGTTTGTTCAATCTATTCATTAAAAAAAAACATGGATTAATCATTTAATCTATCCAACCACAAAAACATAGATTTTCCTAATTCCTATATCAATGCAAAAAGAATTAGTCCTTAAATTTATAAATGTGATCTTAGTTCAACATAATAAAACTGCTCATAAAACCATCTAAATAAAAATCTCCTTAAAACCACATTTATTTATTTCCAACAATAATCACAACCAAATCATTTAACCTATCATTCATAAATAGACCATTAAGTCTCCAATAATAAGAAGAAAACGCCCATTCTTTCCTTATCAATTTATTAATTAGCATACTATTAAAAGTTCTATACTCTTTTAAATGATCTCTTTTTTTTTCATAAATTCATATTAAGAAAAATCCACTTATAATTCATATAGATCACTCTTCAAATTCTCCACGAATTTGATTTATAGTCCCCTTCAATCCTCCATAGGAATGTTTCATAGTTTCTATCTAGTTTCTCCCAAAAATACTTCCATGAATGCATATTAGTTTTTCCACAAAAAGTCTTACAACTCCTATCAAATTTTCCTAATCATTTGGCCCACAGATGCATTCTATTGCCCAGAAAAATAACATACAAATCCTATCAAGTTCTTTTCCAAAGAGATTTGATCTAAGCACTCATACCTTTTTTCCACAATATGCTTTACAAAACCTATTTTGCATTCAAATTCAACACTATGCTCTACAAATCTTAGAGCTCAATGACCTCTTATGCATAGATAAATCGATAACTGAACAGAGTTTGCAGGAGAATAACAGAGCTCCAATGAACCTATGATATATTCTGGCCATACCGAGAGAAATAAAATAATCAAACTATTTCGTTTACCAAAAGACAACTGGTTTCTGCCAAAGTAAAAATTAAAAAGGTGGGACATAATCAACCTAACCGAATTCAACCTCTATCAGACAATTACCAACTCAAACTCCCTAACTGAATTCAACCTCGATCAGATTAACTATCCTCCAGCGGATTCGAAGTCGCTAATACGCTAGTCGGCTAAAATTCAGACGCATATTAGATTAACGAATATTAACGTTTCGAAATCGTATACGTAGATAAAATTCCCTTTATCTCCTATGCCAACATTTAAACCAAAAAATAATAGGCTCTAATAGTCAAGGAAATAAACAGTTGCTCAAATATAAATACTGTGCTTCTAATCACAGCAACACCCGCGTGGAAATCGAGGAAGAGCAGACCACTCATTTTTACCCTATACAAATTCCAAAAGAAAACAAGTCATGGGTAGAAGACATCTGACCAGAGCTCGTGAAGTTTCCTTCCTCGGTTTTCCTCCATGTTTTTCCTCCTCCCACGATAGACCGATGTCTCCTTCACCTCGGATCAATAATAACAAAGTGGAATAGGTTTGGTGTAGTCTCCTTCACCCTTCACCTTCACCTTCACCTCGGACCAACAATAACAAAACGGAATAGGAACAATAACAAAACGGAATAAGTTTGGTGAATAGGAACAATAACAAAACGAAATTAGTTTGGTAAAAACAGTCCTTGTGGTTTGAACCCAACACTTATTAATTACTGAAAATAGTATAGTTGTGATCAACTCTCCTACATAAAAAAAATAACAAAATAAAAAACTCTAGTCATATGGATTTTATTAACCTCCAACTCTTAATTCTAGAGCCTATCTTATCAAATAAAAACCTCACAAAGTTTCTTTATTGAGAAATAATTAATGTTTGGCTTAAAGAGACTTACATTCTTAGACCGGTTCGATTAAGAGACAAGTTGAGTTCTTTGTTAAATTTATTCCTTATCTTTTTCCAACTTCTTCAAAGTCAGGTTAAAAGAATTTGTTTTTTTTTGTTTAATATCTATATTTTCTTATTTTCAAGCTCGAGGTATATAATATGATTAAATAAATCAAATTACAAAATAAGTTGATAATCATTAATTACGTAAACTTGTAATTGAAATATAGTTGGGATCAATATGGATCTTCATCCATTTTTTCTTTCTTTCTCATTTCCATTGGCGATTTTCCAGTCCACTACATTTAAAGAATATCTGCTCCTGCAACCATGTAGACTGATGCAAACTACTAGTAGTACCATCTTTTCTATTAAACCATTCATATATTGTAAAATATCAATGTTATTTAAGTCTAACTAAAATCCACAAATCCATCATATGAAAAAGTTTGCCAAGGGAGGGTCATGACAAGCTTCTGGTGGTATTGCAACAATATGAGACAAACACAAATGAGATTAGAAGTAAAAAAATGTTTGGGTTCCTAGACTATTTTGCAAAAAAGAGAAAAACATCAAAGTTAGGATTTTAAATGTATATGCTCCAATGATAGTCACTCATAAAATATATTGGAAGGTCCTTAGCATATTTTTGTCAAACACAACGATGATTCATAATTGTGATCTATGGATTCTTGGAGATGATTTCAACACAATTCTATCTCCTTTCGAAATGAAGGGTGGCACTCAAGGATGGTCTAAATCAATGCAAGACTTTGTTTCATTTGTAAATTCAAATGGACTTTGAGATGACCATCCTTCAAGTTTTTAATATACATGGGATAATAGATGCATTGAGATAACTCATATAGTATAAAGATTGGATTTATTCTTGTTATTGAACATATGGTTACAAATAGAGTATATAATCTCTTCAAATATTTTATTACGAGTAGGATGGGATCACAAACCCATTCTTTTGACTTGTAATTTGAAAGCCATTTGCTTCCAACGTATGTGGCTCCAAGACCCTATTCCTTCTATATGGTTATGTTATTGTGGGATGAAGCAAAATTTTAAGGATCATATATGTATAGGTTGGTTTGAAAGATGAAATCTTTAAAGAAGCAAATGAAGAATTGGAATGTCAAATCTTTTGGTAATATTTTTAAAGAGAAGAAGGAAATTGAATCCAAGCTCAAAACATTATAAGATATAGTAAAAATCAATGGAAAGGACCAATATTATTATGTGAAAGAAAATTAATTACTTCTTTATTAATAGAATGCATTGAAAAAAGAGGACTCATATGGGTTCCAAAAATTCAGGGAGAAATGGCTTAGGGAAGGAGATAGAAATACAAAAAGATTCATGCTACAACAAGAATTAATTTTTTTTTTGTCACATCACAAATATTTTAACTCTAGATGGAAGAAATATTGAGGAAGAAGATATAAAAAGGAAGCAATTAATTATTTAAAAAATATTTTCTTAAATACTAGACAAGATAAGGAGGCACAAGGTAAGCTTTTGCAAAATATTTCACCAATTATCACATAAGGATAAAATAAAAGCTTTATAAAGAAGATATATATGGAGGAGCTACATGAAGTAATTTTCTCTTTTCATCCTAACAAGTCACCTGACCTCAATGGATTTCCTACAATTTGTTTTCAAATATTTTAGGATTTATTAAAGAGTGATATGTTGGTTGTGGTTGAAGAGGCTCAAATAAAGAAGGCTACAATAGATGAGATCAATGCCACTTTTAATACATTGATTTCCAAGAAAGGTGAGATAAAATCTTTGATATTTTTTATCTAGTAAACCTTTGAATATGATTTATAAGGTCATTTTAAAAATTATGGCAAATAGGTTGAAAGACATTATAGATTATAATATATCAAATGAATAAGGTGGTTTTGTTCATGGTAAACAAATTCTTGATGGTATAATCATTGCATAAGAGGCCATAAATTCTCTTCATTTCATGAAAAACTAGGTATGCTCATGAAATAAGATATGAATAAAGCATATGATAGAGTTTATGGAGGTTTCTATATGATATTCTCAAAAAGTTTGGTTTTGATTACATTTGGTGCAAATGGATTAAATGTTTTTATAGCATTATAAAATATTATATTTTGATCAATGGTTCTCTTATTGGTTACTTTAAGTCGTCTTGTGGACTCCATCAAGGTGAACCACTATCTCCTTCTCTATTCATTATTCTTGTGGATGTTAGAAATAGAGTCTATTCCATCATTTGGGTTATGTAAATGTATCTTCCAAGGTACATACTTAGATTACTTTAGGGGCAAGTTATCTAGTTACTTCATGCAATGTAATAAATGCACAAGTGTCAATGTGCAAGTTGTACATGTGCAAGTTATCCCTTGCACAACTAGATAGAGTGTTGGCCAAGTATCCTATTTTACCTATATAAGGATGGCCTCATAGATAGATAGATATAGAGTCATAGATACAGATAGAGTCGGGGGACATAGTGTAGCTTAGTTCTATGTGTGACACCATCCATTGGTGATGGGTGCAATGTAGTTCAGTAGCTTTATAATGGAGTGTTCATTTCCTCCATAGCTACATTGTAATATTTTATATCATTTCTATTTATTGCATATTTCAGTCATCTAGCAGATTTACTTTCTTTCATATTATTCTGCATCTTGTGATTGCTATCTCCTAGTGCTTGCTACATCAAAAGCTAATAGTGGTATCAGAGCTATGGTAGATCTAGTCTGTGTAGGTCAATAGGGAAGCCACCATTATCATTGAGCCTGAGCGTTTTGATAAACTGATGCATCGTTGGACCAACCACTATCAAAAGCTCTCAGAAGAATCTAGGTGGTAGAATTAGGGAGAGTCACGAGTGAGGACTGAAAGAAATCTCAGTTCCAAGAAATACTGAGATTGCAATTGACTAGAGTCTTTCCACAGAGTTTCAAGAAAAACTCGTGAAGACCAGGACTCAACATTCAAGCCATTGGATTGACAAATCATCTAGTGAGGATCATCCAGGATATCTAGAATTTGCTAACTAGTGCCTAAAGTTTCTTTTGTTTGTAGAAAACTAATTCTCAGAGGATTGGGACTCCTCCTACGATAGAAATCTAGGAGACTCCAACTTCGTTGCCCGAAGGTCGGCGTGCCCTCATAGTGCAGAGATTGGTTCCTTGTGCAAGAGAAGAATACTATAGAAGAAGACTTCTTGTGAAGAGTTGTGGTGAAGTCAGGAGACTGAAGATCTCCATTGTTGAATCAAAGAACTTCACAAGTTGAAGAACATGCCATAGAAGCCTTGACATAAAAAGGCCATAGAAGCCTTGGAGAAAAGGCCATAGGAGCCTTGAAGGAGAAGCCATATAAGTCTTGATACCAAAAAGCCATAGAAGCCTTGGTACTAAAAAGGCCATAGAAGCCTTGATACTAAAAAGGCCATAGAAGCCTTGATACTGAAAAAGCCATAGAAGCCTTGATCCTGAAGAAGAATTCAAAGAGAATATCTGATTCAGAAGTAGACTAAATATTTTAGTACTAATACTTTGTTGTAGGGAAAGAAGATTCAGTGAGTTGGGAAACTTCCTACAAGAAAGTTAGGAAGGGTATCTTCTTCAGAATCAATTCAGCACCTAAAGCAAAATCAAAGAGATCAGGAGAAGATCTCATTGCAGAACTTCTAGTCAAGGAAGGAGAAGGAGAATAAGGACTAGGTGAGTCCTGCTCGAATCCAGAAGTAGTAGAATCAGAGATCCAGAAGTAGATCTCACCACCAACACTTCCAGGAGTAGAAGGTTGAAGAAAAGGTCTCAAGGAAGACCATCAGAAGTTGTAAGATCAGAGACCTTGGGAAGGTCTTATCGAGCATCCAAAAAAGGCTAGGAGAGCCTTACTAAAGATATTCTCAAAGGAGAACTCATTGGAGAAATCCACTACCAAGGAGAAGCCCTTGATAGTGAAGGACTTGGGACAATTATCGCCATCCGACAACAAGCCCAAGAGAAGAAGAATTTGGCAAGGAGTGCCAAATCCATGAAGAAGAATTTGGCAAGGAGTGCCAAATCTTAGAAGAAGATCCTGCTTGAAGTCAGAATTCGATAAGAAGACTTGAAGATAGAAGAAGCTCACCAAATCTTGAAGATTTGAATATTACCTCTCACAGCAAGAAGGCATCACTTTAGAGATAAAGACTTCTCCAAATCTGTAGTAGAAGGAGGAGAACAGAAGAGGAGAACAAGCCATCAAATCCTAGGCTCATGAAAGAAAGGTTGAGACCATCATTTGGTGAAGAAGGAGTTATTCAAGATAGTCTACAAAGAGTTGCAAGGACATACTCGTAGCAACAACTTGGTGATTCTAGACACCAAGATCTACATCCTCTACAGAAGCGATAAAAGAGCTACTACAAAAAAGGTATGCAACTTTTTGGTGCAAGTAGGTTCATTAATTCATTTACCTATCAGATTTGTTAGAAGCACCTGAATTTGGATTAAAGTTGCAAATAGAAAATTGGATTACAGTATTCGAAAGTGCAAAAAGAAAAAGTTATTTTTAAGGTTCATTTGCACATTAATTAGGAGTTGATTAGATTTCAAAATTGCTTCTATCAACTACCTATTATCTATTTTGGAAAAATAAAAAGAAGACTAAGTCCTACAATATTAGTTGTAGTGAAATTGCAGAATAACTCTTAAAGATTCATTTTAGGTTATTCTTGATTAGTTGTAGTAAATTCTTAGTGCATTAATTTGAGAGTTTATTGGAGTGATAAGGTGTAATATTAGTGCATTAAAAGTGAAAGACTTGCACTATTATACTACTCTCAAAAGAAATTAGTTTTTGTGTTCTTGAAGGGCACAAAATCTGATTTGTATCAAGTGTCTAAAGACACTATTGAAGCATAGAAATCTGCAACTCGTAGTGGCCAAAAGAAGCCACCCAAAAAAGGTTAGAATCCTCCAAAACTTGGAGAAGAACACAACTAACCAAAAATAGAAATAGAAGCTTCAAATATTGAGACTTGGTGAGTCTCAAATCCAAAGCATTACAAGATTGAATGCAAGAAAAGAAAGTGCAGAAAATTGCATAAATTAAAAAGCTTCTATCTACTGTTATCTAAGCTTGGATTTGTTATCAAAGTGTCCAAGCAAAAAGGGGAAGGTGTCTACTCATAAAAGACAACCTCAAAACCCTTGTATTGTAGGAGAAAAATCTGCCATAAAACCAGAATTTCTGATCTAAAATAAGAGTGCAAAAGAAGGTGCATCAAAGGAGGTTTATGTACATTCTATAGTACATTTTATTGCACTACTTTAATCTAGTTTTTTACAGCCCAAAAGCAGATTTGAATGTGCCCCAAAAAGGCACAATATACACAGGAAAAAGCAGCCAAGAAAGGCTGAACGTAAGCACTCTTCTTCCCAAGCAATAGGAGCCACTCAAAGGGCTCATCTTGGATGGTCGAACCTGTAGAAGACAAGGCATAGGGGAAGATCAAGCAGTGTATAAAGCAAAATAGGAAGCATACATAAAAGCAAAGGAGCACTCTTATCAAAGCAAGTGGATATCAAAGCAAAGGAGCACTCTTATCAAAGCAAGCTACGGAGCATTTCTACCATAAAGTGAAAGCTAACAGTGGAGTGAAGCATCAAGGAGTCTTCATCCAAGCGTTGCCATTCGGACTCCATTCAAGGGCCACCAAAGCTACTCCATATCTCCACCAAAGCTCCACCATATCTCCACCACAACTCAACCATTAGCATTGCTTGGCTGGAGATATTTCAGCATCTACGTAAAACAACAAAGATCAAGGTGGAAAACGCATTGGAGAGTCTTCAAGTAAGCATTGATAAAGAGAAGGGCATGCAACTACCACTTGTCATTCTATGAGATCCTCTATAATACTCACAAAGAAGACATTACATTTCTTGGTACCCATACTCCATGAAAAGGGAGTTACGTACAACTAATAGCTTGATATACGTTACAACAAAGAAGCTTGTAGACGTTGAAGAAGGAGCATTTCTTGGACAACGCTCAAAGGAGAATCAAAACATCTCAATCCAAAGGTGACATTTGTCACAAGTAGTGGAGTGAGTTTGACACCTCCACCAACCAAGTCAAAGCTTCCATGAGCATTTAAAACTTATGTCATGACACTTGTCACTCATCCTATCACATATTAAAGATGCCTTGGACCTTGGAAAGGAAGCACAGTAGTTGGAAAGTGATACGTGAGAATTTGGAAGCTACTCGATAATGCATTGATGATACTTTGATAGATTGATGGTAGATGCTCGATGGTAGTTCGGGTGTGATTCGATAGCAATTCGAAGCAAGTCAGGTGTAGTTGAAAATACTCTCGATCAACCAACATTTAAGAAGAGCATTAAAGCCATTACCTTGGGGAATTCATGCTCAAGAAGGAGAGTTTACTACCATATTCATCCGACTTCATAAAGGTACAAAGCCTTAATCAAATTTCTCATCTAATTTGCTTTCATTTTAAAAAGGGAGTTATAAGGTTATAAGATAAGGTTGATATATTAATTGAAATCAATCTTTGTTTGAAAGCAAAACTTAGGGAAATTAATATAATATTTGCAAAATATAACTTAGGAGAAATAAGGGATACTATTTGGAATTAATCCATTTAATGTTTGCAAATATTAATGTGTTCTAGTTTTCCAAATTTGGGAGTGATAAGGGTTACAACTTCAAACTAGTTTTTTGGAAATTAGAAACACTTGAACAAAATCCTAAGGGTTTCAAAAGGGGTTATTAAAATATTTTATCAAAGTTGGAAATTTATATTCTTGTCTCAAAAATTTCTCAAAAGGGACAAAAGAAATCCAACATTAAAACCTCTTCAAAAATTGAAAAGTGCTTAGTTCAATAGGAGTATTAAGGAGTTAAGAAGTTGATTTTTGATCTTTACAAAACTTTTACAAAATCAACCAAAAATTGAACTATATCTTACAAAAGCACTATATCATACTCCAAAAACATTAGGGAGTCATAAGGGATTCTACAAAACTTGATAATAATATCCATCAAATATTGTCAAGTTGAGAAGATATAAGCTTTCTTCAAAAACCTAAAATTAGGTGTTCATACTCTCATTACTAGGGAGACATAAGGAAGCCTACAATCTAAGGATTAATAAAGGTTTTATCAAATCAAGCTTATATACTTCAATTAGGGAGCTGCAATTCTATCTTATTTCTTCTTCAAATGGGTAAAGGAATGTCATACAATCATGAACACATGTGGTATATTGACTCAAGAGCCAGTCATCATATGACAGGAAATATACAATGGTTTGACTGTCTTGAAATTGCTAAAGGTTATAGACTAAGAATTGCAGACAACCAAACGTATCCTATACATGGATATGGATGTGTAACACCAAGCAAATAATTTCCAAATATTCTACTACAGAAAGTATTGTATGTTCCTGGATTAACATTCAATCTCATCTCAGTAAGCAAGTTAGTAGAAAATAACTATGTGATTAACTTTGGATATATGGATGGGATCAATACTTGTCTCATTATGAATCAAGATGGCATAAAAGCAACAGGTTCAATTCATGAAAATACATACATCCTGGACTCAATGGAAATCTCACAAGACATTGTGATGTTTCAAAAATATGCTAACATATTTACAGAGGAACAGGTTGAAGAAAATGAAGAACCAATACACCAAAAAGGTAAGCACAGCAGGATCAAAAACAAAAATATGAGAGGACAATTGCATCATGCCCTGCTCATTCATCAACAATCAGAACTAGATGGAGATACTTGCAAGGAGAACTATAAAGGTGGTTGGATAGAAGACAAGGAAGATGAATCTGAACAAGTCAAGGACCACCCAATGAAAGAAGAAGCCTCAGCTCCAGCTTACTCTGCATCATATGAAGACACAAATTACCTACTGAACCTGAACACAAAGAATGCAGAGGAAGAATACAAAGTTTAGGAAGAAGAAGAAGATCCATATTGAAGACTAAAGTCTTCAATACCCAAATAATGTAATACATGGGGGTGTTAGAAATAGAGTCTATTCCATCATTTGGGTTATGTAAATGTATCTTCCAAGGTACATACTTAGATTACTTTAGGGGCAAGTTATCTAGTTACTTCATGCAATGTAATAAATGCACAAGTGTCAATGTGCAAGTTGTACATGTGCAAGTTGTCCCTTGCACAACTAGATAGAGTGTTGGCCAAGTATCCTATTTTACCTATATAAGGATGGCCTCATAGATAGATAGATATAGAGTCATAGATATAGATAGAGTCGAGGGACATAGTGTAGCTTAGTTCTATGTGTGACACCATCCATTGGTGATGGGTGCAATGTAGTTCAGTAGCTTTATAATGGAGTGTTCATTTCCTCCATAGCTACATTGTAATATTTTATATCATTTCTATTTATTGCATATTTCAGTCATCTAGCAGATTTACTTTCTTTCATATTATTCTGCATCTTGTGATTGCTATCTCCCAGTGCTTGCTACATCAAAAGCTAATAGTGGATGCATCAAGGAGAGTTTTTTCAAAGGTAAAAATAGAAGAAAAATATAAATCTATCCAGGTTGTAAAAAATGGTCCCTTTGAATGTCATCTCCAATTTGCTGATGATAATTTTCTTTTAGGCCATCTCTCAGTTAATGAGATCATGGAATTAAATTGATATTATCATGCTATGAGAAGGCTATTGGACAATTGGCTAACACTAAAAAATATAGGATTTAGTCTTAGATTTACAATGAATTATTATGGATATTTTAAGGTTTTAAATTGAAAAATTTGCATCAACCTACTTGGATATTTCTTTATCTCATAAATTAAAACAAAAATGATCTTTGGATCTCTTTTTTGGAAAGAATGAAAACTTGTTTAGTAGGTTGGAAAGGTAAGTTCTTAACCATAGTGGAAAATCTATAACTCATAAATACTACAATGCAATCCATCCCTATTTCTATGATTCTACTTTCAAGATTACCAATAGGTATAGCATAAAAATTTGATAAAATTCAAAGAGACTTTATATGGAAAGGATGTGAGGAAAAATTTAGGTTTTCTCTTTGTCAGTTTGATAGGGTTTTCAAAGGAAAGAATGTTTGAGGAGTAAGCTTGTGAAATTGTAGACTTATGAGTTTGGTCTTAGGGGCAAAGCTTGGGTGAAGACTATTTAGAGATCAAAGAAAGAATTGGGTAAAAATATTACTTCAAAAATATATAGGTTCTTTTGACGCAATGAAATTATTTAAAAAAATAATGCTACTCAAAGGATTATCAACATGGAACTTCATGTTATATAGTTAATCAGTAAGGGACACCATGCAAATTTTTGGTCTTATTCTTGGTTGAATACTTATCCTCTTATATTTGACTCAAAATGATAACCATTAGCTTAGGTATTTCTAGGTTGTAAAGGTCTAGAGTTCAAAGAATATATTAATATGAGCAACAACTCTAGATCATGGATTTTTATTAGTAGCTTGGTTTAAGGAGAGGAACTCAAATAAATTATAGATGAACTTCAAAAGATGATTTTTACACAAAAGGATGAGTTGGTTTGAAATTTATAAAAATATGGTGGATACTTGGTCAATTTGGAATATGAGAATTTAGAGCAATCAAAATTTTCTACTCCTAAAAACTTTCCTTTAAAGAATGTTTTATCACTAGAGGCTCTCCCTAAGGCCTCAACATTCCTTTGGTTAGAAATTCAAAGTAATATTTTATAGGAGATATTCTACAAAGAAGAGGATATCATGAACCTTTTATGTGCACCTTGTTTCAGAAGGATTTAGAAACATCAAACCATTTAATTCTTCATTGTCGTGCTTTTCTAGGTTTTGAGCAACGTGCAGTTGGGGCTAGTCAACATAAAATGGGAAATTAGGTAACCACAGGAAGGTGGTTACAACTTTGTAACCATGGATGACTGGTTGAGGCTAAATGGAAGAAACCTCCAAAAGGGTAATCCAGGGCTTTGGATCTCTAGTTTCCTTGGGATGCATGCAAACTCTTGGTATGATTTTGGCAGCCTGATAGTATATGTTCTCAGCCTCCTTTGGTTGATGGGGTGGTGTTGATTTTATAGGTAAGTTTAGGTTTTGGAGGGAAAGGGAGGTGGCAAGCCAGAATTTCCAAGTGGTAATACAAGGCTACCAAATGGAAGGGGTGTTTTGAGTGAGTCACCTGGGGTGTCTCACTTAACTAGGATGATGTGGCTAATGGATGAGTGCAAGTGAAGTGAGGTGTGATGGATGTCCCATGTGAAGGGACAAAGGGCACATGAGTGTGTGATATATGACAAGTGATGGTGGTGATGTGGCTAGGACACATGTCTAGTGAATAGGCAGGATATCCTAGGAGAATTTTTCAAATTTATTAAAATCTAGAAAATAGGATAATATGCAAGATTTTATACACTAAGTTTAGACTTAGGTATATAATTGTATTATGCAAGGTTGTGATGTGGAATGTAAAATAAGATTTTATAAATGCCTAGGTTTTGGTGTCTATAGATATCCATTTTTGTATCGTGTTATGTAAAACACAATGCGATGCAAAAAACAAGAGACACCTATCCTTACTGGATGGATGAATGGACTCAAATCTTCTCGACAATTATGAATGAATGATTTTTTTGAAAATTTTAATTTATTTGCTTACCCCATCAATTGGCGAATGGGTAAAGAATGAAATCCATGAGCTAATTAACCAAATGTGGATTATGAAAGGGGTGGATGTGGTGGATGCAAATGTGTGAAATTGCAGATCAAATTAATGCCCTAAGTTTGGGATGGTGGTTTTTGTAAATTTGCCTTTGGTTTTGATGATGTGCAAAATGTCATGGTAAAATCACCAACCACATTGGGAGTTTGGGTACCAATGCGATTGTTAGCAATTCCTATTGGTAGGAACTAGGCGCTCTGGGAATTTGATACTCATAGTGATTTTGGTAATTGTTACCAAATTATGATTGATTGTTTTTGCTTTTGTAACCCAATGAAAAGGGCTTATAATAACCTTATGCAAATCAACTTGAACAGAGCCATATTCAAAGGTTGAGGGACTTAAGTGTTGTAATATTTGGTGTGATGATTTTGGATAATTACGAAAAAGTTTCCTTATGGTGAGCTATTCATCCTACCCGATTGCATGGATTATCAGTTGATGCAACTGCTAGGTGTGTAGGATAATTCACTAGATACAAGGCTCACTATGTTATTTGCTTATGATGTTTCTTTTTTTTGGTAGATAAGATAATATAGCATTAATATCGGGTTTTACAGGTTTACCCAAAACCTTTTATAAAAATCAGCCCAGGGTTGTTGATGAACATGTCCTTAATAAGGATACTATATATGTAAAATCTACATGTCGCCAAAGGCATTACATCCGGTAAGGCACATAGCCTGTTATAAAAAAGAAACTTCCCATACAGCATTTTGGGTATACCCCGAGAAAACACACCTGCATCATAATTACAAAAAAATAATGCATCACGAGATCCCTTCCTTGAAATAGTGGAGAAACAAAAAGCTGCAGACACACATAGCGAAGTGAAAAAAACTCCCATAAGCTCTGTATTGACAGTTACTCTTAATCATTCTTTGGTAATTGCTTTCTTTCGTATATGACATGCTTTGGGACCACATCCCATCTTGGCCAATCAGCATTGGAGAAGTGAACATGCTGGCTAGATTTATGGGTGGCTATTTGGTGGTCCACGTGGCTCTGGTTCGAAGTCTTATATTGTCGTTTCTTTCCTACCTTGTGATTATAAACCAACCTCAAATTACTAAAATGCATAGGAGCCATGTTATCTTACATGTGACTGTCCCCATTAGTCTTTGTGGTATTTCCAAGCAACATCCACCAAGATTGACAGCTCGAATAATTTTTATTGTGATTCCATTTCAAAAAAGAGACGGGAATACTCATAGCATTCAAACTTACAGTGCCTTCCCTATTGAATAAATTCAACTATAATTCTTGGCATTCTTCTTGAATAAGCTCCTCTACTTCGCTCGGGACACTGTGTTCCCATTTGAAAAGTCTGTCACCATTGACACCCAAATTGAATGGATGTCATGAGTTTTTTTGGCTGCTAACCGTGCGAGCATGTTTTGTTGTGCTAGACAACCACGGATACGCGGTTGGCTCTACCAACCATGCATTCGCTGTTAGGTGCGCTCCATGAAATGTGTGCTTTTGGTTGCTATCAATTTTTATGGCTATAAAAGGGTGAAGGCGGTATTTTTGTTTTTCATGTTTGCAGTTGAGTTTCTTTGAGCAGTTCAGAAGTGAGAGTAAGCTATGGAGGTTGCTGGTGAGGCAAGTGGATCGGGTATGACTACGGAGGCCAGAGGCTCGGTTGGAGCAAAAGCTGGAGTTCGCTATGCTGAGGTAGGTGGTCTAAACTCTTAGTTTAGTTTTTATTTTTTATTTTTAATCTGTTTTGTTTTCGTGTTTTTATTTTTGTTTTTGTTTATTTTATTTTTAACACACTAAGAGGGGGTGGTAAATTCTTTTTTGACTATCATAAGTGGGGAAGGTGAAAGTTTTTTTTTTTTGTGAATGAGAATGTTTTTGTGTTTTTTTTTTAAATGAAAGTAATGCATGAAATGTTTTTGTTTTTTTTTTGAAAAATGATAATATTTTTTTTTTAATTGACAATAATGCATGAAATGTTTTTTTTTTTTTTTTTTTTGGAAATGAAAATAATGCATGAAATGTTTTTGTGTTTTTTGTTTCTTGTAAAATGAAAATAAAGCATGAATATTTTTTGTATTTTTTATTTTTGGAAAATGAAAATGAAGCATGAAATATTTTTGTATTTTCAGTTTTTTTTTTTTAATAATGTTTACACTTATATGGATTTTGTTTGTGCTTGTAGGTGAAATTCATTGAGGCTCGACATAGATGGCCTCGCATAATTTTCGAGGTGTGAAATGCCCTCATAGATGATGACTGGAAGTGGCTAGAGGCTATGGTATTGGTTGGTTGTGGGTGAGTGGATATCGTGAGGGCGGATGAGGATAATATGTCTACCCTTGTGGAGAAATGGGACCTTGATAGGGGGTTATTTTAGCTTTTGACAGGGGATCTTACCATTACCTTGGAAGATGTTTACCACATCTTCCATATTCCTATCGAGGGCACACCAGTTCGGGTGGGCCATGACAAGGAGCATGAGCTTAGGCCAATCTATGGGGATGATTGGGATGTAGACTACAACAAGGGAGGGATCCCATACATTCAGTTGTTCCAGGATAGGAGGCTAGGTGCTCTACCAACTTTTGTTATGTACATTGTAGGCAACATGTTGTTGCCTAACAACATGGAATCATGGTTCCCTTGGAACTAGGTGAGGCTTGTGTTGGACCTGATTGTTGAGCCTCATATTTGTGCATGGGCTCCCAATCTATTATGCTAAATGTATGTGGAGATGTATGAGGTGAAGAGGCATGAGCAGAATGGACTTGGGTGTAGCTTGTTTCTTTAGTTGTGGGTCCTGGGAGCACATCAAGATTGCTCACCTAGAGGGTCTACCTTGTGAGTGGGATCACTCACTTCCTTGCACTCTTCATTGGTGGACCAGCGAGGAGACTTCACCGAGTCACCTTGTCCATAGTGGATAGGACTATCAGGGTTTGTTAGGTGATCTAATTGGGGTTGAAATCTATTGGTGACCTTGATGAGGTCTAACATGGAATATTGATGCAGCATAACTTCCACAGATGAGGTGAGGTATATGGGTGGTTTGTCAACATGGGCAATATATGGAGTTTATCTAGTTCTCATGGATGATGAGATAGTTTTGGTTGACACAGGGTGTTCCAAATGCTCCAGTTGTGTACAAGTGGTGAGGCAACAATCTGAGTCTTCCAATCACTTCTAAATTTTAGATAGTGGATGACACCATGGATGATGAGGTTCTGGATATCCCAGATGTAGATGATGCTGGAGAAATGGCTGATTATGACACTTGGTTTACTACACAACCTCCATGGGCACCTAGCTAGGTTGTGGATGATGTAATGAGTGGTGATGAGCAGGATGTTGGTGAGCAGGCTTCTCGATGGTAGAAATGCCATCAATATAATGAAACTAGGGGTGATTTTGGATAGAGGTGCAACCCACAGATGTTGGGTTTGGGACTATAGGATATGGAGGAGATGGAGGTGGTGGTAGTGGTAGTGGAGGTGGGGGTGATGGAGGTGATGGAGGGTAGGGTCTTCCTCCATGCCACACTAAGGAGGAGTGGAAGATTCTCTAGGTTGAGTGGGACAGCTTGGAGGAGACTGTAAAGTATTGTGATGCAAAGATCATGAGGCTATAGGGTGATGTTTCTTGACTGCAAAGCGAGGTTGATGAACTATGAAGTGGACCTAGTAGAGATGGGGATGCTGCTACATTTGTGACTCTCCATGCTGAGATAGCCCAATGAGAGACACACCAGGATATAGATTTGACTACCTCCTGGATGTCGACTACCTACATTACAATTGTCGAGGACACTTTATGTCAGCATCATATTTTCTACCTCTACCTCCTACATCATCAATGTTGGGATCTAGCAGGAAGAGTGAGTCTAGACCTAGCGGTTTATGATCTTGGATTTTTTATTTCTATGATTCATCTAGCTCACAGGGATCAACTCATGGGCCTCATAGGATTCATGATGGCACTAGATAGTAGTGTTTATTACCTCTTTTTGTACTTTTTATTTTTGCTTATGAGCCTCAGTGCTCTGATGTATACAACCTTTGGGTATTTTTGTACTATGCGGTTCATATATATATATATACATGGATTTTATTGTGATAATTTGTGTTTGTGCTTTTTCTTTATTGTATGTATGGATGCATATGAAATATTGTGGTGATAGATGAAATGGATGATGAATGCTTATGTTCTAATGATTATTTGGTATGTTATAGAATTTTGCTTGATCAACTTTAGTCTCGTTGTTTAATCAGGGGCACTAATATTTGGTATTTATAGATGGCATGGATAATGAGGTTATATGGCATGGGTTGATAAATGATATAAGGTTGTTTTGCAAAGACTCAAACATCCTAGTGATATCAAACAAACTTATTTATGTATCTCGCAAATCTCCATGATGCAAAAGTTGTCCTAGTGGTTTCAAATTTCTCAAGGATCAATTATGTGTGCAATGATTTTTCATTTCTCATTATGAGTAAGGTCAGATTGATCAATTGTAACTTATACCAATAAGCTAGCTCATCCGAGAGCGTCCATAGGTATGTACAAAAGAAGGTCGCTAATGTGATAGACATGGTGCCACACGTAAGGATACCCCATTGCCAGGTGGGTTTCATTCAACCCATTGTTGTAATGAGGATCACCCCATGGTTTTTGAGATACTAAGAGTTCCAAGGATTCAAGCTCCTTTCCCTTCTTTTATTGCATTGGATTTTGGGGATTTTATTTCTGAGTTTGCTCATTTTTGTAATGGAGAAACATGCATTTTTATTTATTTTTGGATACTTGCTCGTTTTGAGGAAGAGCAAGGGAATTTTATTGCTTTTGGAATACTTTTTGGGATACTTGCTCATTTTGAGGAAGAGCAAGGGAATTTTATTGCTTTTGGAATGTTTTTGGGATACTTGCTCGCTTTGAGGAAGAGCAAGGGATTTCTTCTCTCTTTTTTTTGGGGGGTGAAGGTGGAGCTTGTCCTTTTATCAACTCTTAGCATTCTAGACCATGCACATAATTAGATGAACAGGGGAAACCTTTCACTTTATGGCAATAGCAACTCATGAATTTGTTATTCCTAAGCTTCACAATATTTTAATGTGTTTTGATGTGCGTGGTCCAAGAGGAAACTTGATTGACCAGGAACAACTTATTGCTTCTAAATATTGTTTGATTTTTAATGGAGGTTGCTCAAAACACTAGGAGTGGCTAAGTGATTGAAAACATTTGGACTTTATTATGGGCTAATGTGCTATGTAAGATTTTGTGATACTTTCACTACAAGATTTTGAAAATTAAAAAGTGCACACAAAATAGTCAGTGGTCGCATAATCATTATTGCTAATGATTATACGATATCTATCCTAGTTTGTGTGAACCCCTTAATTATCAAAAGATCATAAGGAAAGCTGCAAATTATTGTGATTGATGGAGTGATGAGTAATGTTTGATGTAAGGTACCCCTGATTAAGGCAACAAGACATAGTATACTAGCGATCATCCAAATTAATCAAATGATCCCTAATATGATGAATGATATGAAAAAATGCCTAAAATGCACCTATGTAATGTAGGTGGGATGCATGGATGGATGTGTGAAATGCAATGAATATTTTTTTTTTTAGCCATGTATATGTACATATGTATAACTTGCATTATGCATAAAATGCCTTTAGGTGTATAATATTTAATGGCTCAGGTTCCAATGTTCCCTCTAAATTTGCAAGTCTATACGTTCTTGGACCCAACTTCTACTTAAAAATGTATGGACCTAACCAATTAGCCACAAATTTATCTCTCAAGTGCGGTAATACATTGGTGTTCTATTGATTCTCTTTAAGAACGAGATCTCCCACTTGGAATTCGTGAGGATGGACTTTTGCATTATAAGCACGCTTGATGCAATCTTGATATACTCGTAGATGTTCTAAGGTATTGATCCACCTTTCATCAAGGAGTGTAATTTGGTCAAGACATGCTTGTCTAGTTGTGTCATCATCCATGAATTCTTGTAATGCAACTCGTAAAGAAGGGATCTTGAGCTCAAGAGGTATGATTGCTTTGGCTCCATAGACCAATGAAAATGGAGTTACCTCGATTGGCATTTGGATGCTTGTTCGATAAGCCCATAATTCCAATGGGAATTGAGTATACCAATATCTATGGTTTTCTTTGATAATTTTCTTGAGAATGGCTATCAAGGTCTTATTGGTGGCTTCAGCTTGTCCATTTGCTTGTGGGTAATAAGGAGTCGAGAAACTGTGTTGGATATTTTACTTGTTACATAATGCTTGAACATCCTTGTTTTTAAATGACTTACCATTATCTGAAATGATATTTGAGAGAATCCCAAAATGATAGATAATATGTTGAAGTATGAACTCTGCAATTCGAGGTCTATTCATAGTGGTCATTGGGATTGCTTCAACCCATTTGGTGAAGTATTTTGTGGTAGTTATGATGAAATTATGTTGTCCCAAAGAGGCAGGTGAAATTTTACCAATCAAATCTAGGCCCCATTGTGAAAAGGGCCAAAGGCTTTGAATGGTTTGTAATGCTTGTGATGGTACATGATTCAAATTGGTGTGATGTTGATATTTTTGATATTTCTTTACATACTGACAACAATCGTTTTCCATGGTGGGCCAATAATAACCCATGCACAAAATACACTTTGTGATGGCCATTACACTAAAGTGGCCACCAAAAGTACCATCATGAGCTTTAGTTATGGCTCTTTGTGCCTCTACAAGATCTAGACATCGAAGTAAGACTCCATCATAGCCACGTCTATACAACACATCCCCCAAGAGAGTGTAATGAGTTGCTTTTTGTTTGAACATTTTCTTTGCAGTTTGTATAAATTCTGATGGAAGGGTCCCAAACTTGAGAAAGTCTCTTATTTGATCAAGGTAAGATTCATATAGTTCTACATGGATTAAACAAACTCTTCTCACAATCAAATTTTTCTCGTGCGATTGCAGATTTGGACATTTTTGTGATGATAAGCGGTTGGACTTCTCCATTTTCATTCTTTGGAATCAATGATCCTAAAGAAGCCATTACATCCGTAAACCTATTAGTCGAACGAGGTAAGTTATCAATATCGTACCAGTCAAATTTTGCTAGGAATTTTATTGCTACTTCATGATATTATTTCAAGATTGGCTCTTTACATTGGTAAGTTCCTTTCACTTGGCAAATGATAAGTTGGGAATCACAAAAAATTCTTATACACTTAATACCCATAGCTAATGCTAACTAAGGAGGGACTAGTTATTCTTTTTCAGTGATGAAAAAGACCAAATCATATGGAAGCTCTATAAGAAGAGGTTGATCATTTGGAAGTGGAGCTTCTATGAGTTGATCGACTATCACCTAAACTTTGATGGATTTTTGTCTAATGAATTTGAGATTGAATTCTATTAATAGCATTATCCATTTTATGTTTCAGGTATTTTTGAATGTGTGAGTCATTATGTATCACAGAATATTTTCTCTAGCTATGAAATAGATAGTGTTACTTAGCATATAATATCTAAGTTTATTAGTGGCAAAAACCACTTCTAAGCACAACTTCTCAACATAAGCATATATTATTTCATAGCTCACAACGTTTGACTAATGTAATAGATTACTTGCTTTTTATGATTTTTGTTGTTTTCCACAAGCATTGTCCCTAATGCAAAATTTGTTGTAGAAATGTAAAGGTGAAAAAGGACTCCTGGGTGAGGCAACGTTAGTAATGATGGTGGAGCCAGATATTTCTTGATATCATTAAAAGCCTCTTAACATTATGTTGTCCAGGAAAAGGTCACCTCCTTCTGTAGCAAGCGATTGAATGGCCTGCATTTGTCTAAGAGTTGTGCTATGAATTGACAAATGGATTGAATATTTCCTTGTAAATTGCACAACTCTTTAAGATTTATTGGAGGGGGTATTTCAATTATGGCCTTGAACTTATCAGGGTCCACTTCAATGCCTCACTTGGAGATAATAAATCCTATAAGTTTACCTAATGTGACTTCAAATACACACTTCTTAGGATTTAACCTCACTTTGTGTTCAAGCAATCGATCAAAAACCTTTTCTAGTACTTCAATGTGCTCAAGATGTGTTTTGGATTTTGCAATTAGATCATCCACATAATCTTCAATTATTTTGTGCATATAGTCATGGAAGATATACATCATTGCACATTAATAAGTAATCCCTGCATTTTTAAGACCAAATAGCATCACCTTGTAACAAAAAGTGCCCCAAGGTGTAGTAAATATTATTTTGTGTTGGTATTCAGGATTGATTTGAATCTGGTTGTATCCTAAAAAACCATCCATTAAAGAAAGTATTTCATGTCCTACGTAGGAGTCTACAAGTTGATCGATGTTCGATAATAGAAATTCATCCTTGGGGTACACTTTTTTTAAATTGATGAGTGTCATCAATCACACCATTTAATCATTATAATTGTCAATCTAGGGCGATTTCCAAGGCTATATATGAAAGGAGATATAGGCAGTTTGAAAATTAGCTCATTCATAAAAATAGGCTTTATTGGTGAGACAAGTCAGTTTTGGGGGTTTCTGGTGTCACCACTAGTCTTATGAACTAAATTAGAATCTTAATTACATTTTTTAAAGAAGAAGTGCAGAAATGGAAAGGTTGTAGAAAACTAAAACTAATTACCCTTGCAAAATCTAAAATAACAGGAATAAAACCTATTTACGCTTTGCAAAATGAAAATGATAGAAATAACAACTTTGCAGAAATTTAATTCTAATGGCACTAGCAGAATGGAAATAACAAAAATGAAAAGAATTGCAGAATTGAAATGCACACTCAACTAATTAATCACACAATGGAAAATATCAAAATGCTAGAAATAACTGATGAAAGCAGGAAAAAAAACTTATGCTATGTGGTCAGCTGCCACGCACACACATCTACTACTAAAAATATGACTTGAATTTACTAAAACATAGTTAAGATCAGAAAATAAAATATGACAAGTCTCTGCTTAATCTGCTGCAGCAAAAGTTATAGAAAAACCTGTCACCAATAAGCCTTCTTCTAAACCTGGAAGCGGCCCTTGCTCCCCTGTTCCAGAAGAAGGCAAAAAAACTCTCTCTTAACTACTTAAACACTCGGACATTTAATGGGACAAAATATGAATGAGAAATCCTACACTTTATTTAGTCTCAAGCAACATTACAATATTTGCAGGAAAACCTGCTAAAAATTACAATTTGCCACAAATCTACTTTCTTACCACAAGTCCTATCCTTATTCTCTACTTCTCTACTTCTCTACCTCTCTACCTCTCTACCTAGCTCAAACAACATGGGAGCCTATTATTTATAACATTCTATTACATATGCCAATCCATTATGTTGTTGTCTTTTAGGGATTTAGCAACTGTTCTGAAGAAGTCTTCTTGAAATGCAACAAATTGTTATGTTGCAGCATATCCATTTTCCTTGTTGTGTGTCATCCATTGGGAGAAATGCATTGGAAGGGATGAGAAGACTCCTCATATAGCTAGATCCATTTTCATCTTGCCATTTGCCACATTTTTGACCATTTTTTTATAGTTTTGACCAAAATTGGTCTTGTTTTGCTCATTCTGAAGCTGCTCCAAAATATCAGGTAGTGTAATAGTTTTGCACTTATCCATGCATCAGATGTGCATGAAAGTGGTTTTGACTGACTAAACAGTCTTCCTTCGTTCCCAGAAGACCAATTATATAGATTTTACATGCTGGAATTGACAAATTCCAAGCCATGCTATTTATTGATAGTTGGCTGGAATTTGTATGATTGTTTCCAGATTTCCTGCAATTCAATATTTTGACTGGTTGCTCCTATTTGGATCATGTGGAAGTGTTGGCAAGTGGAGAAAGAGTCACTCCTAGCCTCCCTCATCTATTTCCAAGTGTTTCCTACATATTTAATTAACAAATTTAATGTCTTCTTTCATAGTGACAGGTGGCTGGAATTTGTACGGACTGTCACCTGTTTTTTTACAGCAGTCAAAACATGCCCAACTACCCTTTTGGAGTGCTTATAACTTTTGCCTCGTAACTCCAATGTACACCAAATTTTACCCACATGTTCTTGGTTGTATGCATTACATTTGGTTCTATTTTCAGCTCTTAACTCCTCACGAATTACTCCCATCATTGCTGTCAAGTTGGCATCTAACACAGATTTTTACCAGAATTTCTAGTAGTCAAAAAGTGTGAAACTATCATTTTGTGGGCCCCATAACATCCATATTATTTGTCCATGTGCCTTAAAATTTGGGTCATGTATTCTCTCCATTATAAAATATAATTGGTATGACTTTGTTTCCTTAACTTGCTTTGTATCATTCCTAGTAGATCCGCCAATATGCCTCTTAACGCAGATTTGCACCTGTTAACAACTCAAAAAAAAATCAAGGCATGAGCTCCAAAATGATGTAACCTTCATAACTTTTTATCTACAGCTCGGATTGACTTGCTTCAAAAAGTAAAGTTATAGTTCTCAATGATAGGAATCTATCCATGCCATCAGAATGTAATTTTACTATAGTATGACATCATAATTGACATGATACTCATTTTTGACCTTTTACAAGTAAAATGCTTAAAATAGTCAAAACATGGGTATAATGTTTCTAACATAAAATCATGTAAACAATTAATAATTAATATATTATAATCAACTATTTGGTAATTTAAATTTGTATATTTAATAATATGGCAGTTTTTATATGTTAACCATAGTGCAAAATGAGGCATTTCCAGGCCTCATCATAAATCTCTAAAAATTTTACATATGCGTACGTCCCATTCAGCTTGCAAACGGGTACCATGTTTGAGAGCCATTCTAGATAATCAATGGGTACTATGAAACCCACATCTAATAATTTTTGTAGCTCTTCTTTGACAATGAGTGCAATAGTAGGATGAAGTTTCCTCAGTTTTTGCTTGAATGGTTTAGCTTCAGGAGCTAAGGTGAGGTTGTGGACCACCAAATTGGGGTCAAGGCTAGACATGTCCTTGTATGACCATGCAAAAATCTCTTTCTTCCTTGTTAAAACATCAATCATACACTCTTTCTCTTCTATGGATAAATCTTTTATAATTTTCATAATTTGTGGATTATCCGCATCTTGACTCAAGTTCACATCGATGGATTCTTCAATAAGCATATGAGAACCTTCTTCCAACTGATGTGGAGTAGGAATGAGATGAATATCATCCTCCACATGCTCAAAGGACTCAAGTAACACTTCTTCTACTTTGGTTTGAAAAATAGAAGCAGTTGAAGGTGAATATTGTTGAGGGATGTAAGTATTTGAAGCTCTTAGCAATTATTTGGATAGGATGAATTTGGCTATGGATGGAGAGGATGAAATTCTATCCATGGCGATAAGGCTAGCGTCGATTGGAATCTACTTTGCCAAATCATATGGGTTATAGAGTGGGGCAAACAAGTCAACAAAAATCATGTTAACTTGGTGGAAATAAGGTGGCTGTAATTTGAGGAGTGAACTATCTCGCTCACTCTCTAGGGGTAATTGATCTATCATGGGTGAATAATTATTTTGTGGATGCAACCAAGGTGGTGGTGGTGGATTTGGTTCAGGTCACTCGCACTCTTTATTGAAGTGAAAGATGGTGTGATCTATGGGAAACATTGTAGTGTAGCACTCATCTCTCTTAATGGGCTCTATAGGGACCACATCCTCTTGGGGACCATCAAAAATATGATTGATCATGTCTAGGTTTGGTCCCATTTCTTGAAATTCCTCAAAATCCTCATCGGAGATGTAATCATCAAAAATATAATCAATCATAGTTGTATGCAATGTAATCTCTAAAAAAGCCTCATTTAAATAAGGTGCAAAGTTAGGATCCAAATACTCGTCATCACTATCATCACTGGCTTTGCTCTCCTCATCCTCTTCTTCAGACTCAAGGGTGAGTCATTGGAATGTATGCTCGAAAGAGGAGTTTGAGGTTGATGGCCTATATCCTAAGCTAGAGCGATCATGCACTTCTCGATATTGGGGCTCAATGATGTGATGTAGACCCTGTTCATGTTATCCAAGACCAAATCCTTGCCAGTTAACCCTACGAAAATATTGCAAGGGAAAATATGGGTTGGATAGATATTCTAGGTTGGCACAAAATTCTTGTATGGGTTCCTCATTAGGAGGAGGTGGATTGGATGAAGAATCCACTCCCCCATATACAAAGTTGATCCTATTTGGCTCAGAAACCCATTATGTACACTGCACCTATAGCTAAAGGTGGGTCACATGGGTGACCATAATCTCTGATAGACTAGATAGGTGGTGTTATTGTGACACTCTCAACTATGTACTCACCAATACCTAGATTGGTGAGATGAACTACAACTTGAGTTGGTTGGGATGTAGATGGTTTAGGTGCTGAGGTGGATGCTTCAATGGTGGCTTGTGGCTTAGATGGAGGTAATGGTTCACTCGATAATGGTTCTTCTCGGATAGGTGACCCTATCTACGAGATAATGGGTGGTGAGGTTTGAGGTGGATTTGGTTTTATGGGATTGTTAGTGGTTGGTGGAGTTGGTTGGGCTAAAAATGTGAAGGGTGTTTGTGAAGTGGGAGGTGTGGCTAATGAAGATGATGGTTGGTTAGCGGGATGATCAGGTGTGATGGAAAAATGATATGAAGTGGATGAGGGTTGACTTGAGTTGATGCTTTGGGATGCAAAAGTAGGATCAACTATTGGCAAAGCCTCTAGGATGGGTGCTTTGGATGAGGTGTTGTTAGTTGGGGTGGTTCAAACAATGAGGGGTTGAATGGAAATATGGGTGGATGGAAGCAATGGCTCATATGGATTGGATATCAAGTTGTAGTACTTGAAGGGCTCAGTGTTGGCTTGAATGCAATGGACTTTTCCCTCGTGCACATATTTCAAACATTGGTGTAATATCGAGGGAACACACTTTATTTCCCTAATCCAGGGATGTCCAAGAAGTATGTTATACTACATTACCCCTTCCAAGATGTGGAAGAGTACATGGATGGTCTTCACCCCCACTATTATAGGTAGAACTACATTTCCCACAGTGGAACACAAAGCGTCATTGAAGGCCCACAAGGTGAAGGTGGATGTGGTGATATGGGATGATGGTAGGTTGAGATGTTTGATGGCTGGGGTGGTGATGATATTGATGGAGGAACCGGTATCAATGAGCACTCTCTTAAATGGTTTTCTATCAATATGAGCTACAATATGCAATGGAGGATCTAGTAACTTCGATGATACGCTCTTCTCCTCAAAGTCATAGAATGCTATTGAGGGTTCCATGCAATTTTGAACACTCCCCACAAAAGTGTTGAAGGCATTAGGATCTTCTATTTGTAGTTTGATGGATTTTAGGATTTCCATAAATGCCTCACAATGTGGGGGAGATTGTTGTATGAGCTCATATATTGATAGTTTGGCTGATGCCATTCTTAGGCTCTATGTCAACCGACTTCTCAAGGTGATGATTGGTTGAGATGGATGATTTGGATTATGAATGGGTGGAGGTGGAATGGTTGGGCCTAGTTGTATGGGCACACTTGGTTGTGCTACAGGAGTTGGTGCTGCTTGGGTTATCTCATTTGCTTGTGTGCAATTTATTTTTCTTTGCCCTCGGGTGACTACACTAATAGCCCCCACAAAACCTTGGTATAGTTGCGACACATGATTAACTTGATTAGGAGGAACTGTAGAAGTTGATGCTCCCACTGCTTGTTGATTTACCTCATGATGAGGTAATGGTGTTTGATATATTCCAAGGTTTTGATTTGGTTGGGTTAAGGGGTTATCAATCTTGATATTTCCCTTTTCAAGTAGATCTTGCACAATATTCTTAAACCCAAAGCAAGTCTCGATGTCATGCCCTTTCTATCGATGAAAGATGCAATATAGATGCTCTCTGTAGTTTCTAGGTTTTGGCTTATTCAGATCTTTAGGCTTCATTTTTGGCAATGTGAAAGCATGTGCATCATACAAATTTTGGAAAATGGATGAATATGGTTCAGGCAATGGGGTGTAAATGTGTTTGGGCCTGAATTGATGTTGTTGACTTTCTATAGGTTGAGCTTGGTTCTACAACTGTTGTGGGGGTGGAACCACTTGATAATTTTGTTGTTGTGGTTGTTTTTGTTGTTGGGGTTGGGGTTGTTGTACTTGGACTTGGGCTTGTTGGATTTGCTGTGAAGGTTGGCCCAAGACTACTTGATTAACCTGGATGACCTTGGATTGGCCATGGTTATTCCCCTTTTGATTCTTGTTCTACCATTCTTTCTTTTTTGGTTTGATCTCACCCTCTTGAATTTTTATCTCTTCTATTACTCGAGCTTGGGCGAGTGCTTCTTCGAATGTTTTGTATTGTTGTAGCTGTAATAACAAGGAGATAGGCTTGGCACAACTCCTTGTGAACATTCATGTTAATTCCACCATAGGGAGGGAGAATGGCAATTTGGTCATGACTTCCCTCTAGCGGTTGCCAAAATCATAGACCAATTCATCATCATATTATCGTAAATTAAGCAAATCGGTCAATGTTGTCTTCTTTCTAATGTTTAGGGAGAACCGCTCCAGGAATTGGTCCGCTAGTTGCTTGAAAGTGTAAATACTTTGATGCGATAAGTGGTTGTACCAATCTAGGGCATCTCCCCCAAACATCTGAGGAAAAGTATGGAGCATGAGTGCATCATTATTTTTTATTCTGAAGCATGCATTAATGAATCCAGTCACATGCTCTTGGGGGTCCTCATCCCCTTTGAATTTGTCAAAATTTGGTATTTGAAAGTCTATCAGATAGGGCGATGATGGTACCAAAGCATGAATTGGATGATTGAGTAGTTACCTTAGAGTAGGTTTTTGGTATTGCATACCTAGTGTTTGCATGGCTAGGCTATCAATCTAACTTTACAAAAATTGAAACTTTGGATCTTCTAGAGGGTTAAAACCCTAGTTGGTTTGCTACTGCTGGAAATAGTGTGCATTATTGGTGGGGTTTGGATGATGTGGGATGTTAGCATGAAATGGATTATGGTATGGTTGTTGATGATGATTTTGATGGTTATGAGGGGATGGAGGTATGTTGGCATGCTAACCTAAAGATTAGCATACATTTGATGAAGTGGATTAGTGGCTATGGTTGTGGTTGGGGGATGCAACACCCAAGATGGATCTTGAGTGAAGAAGATGTTTTGATGAGATGTTGATGGTTGGTTTTGATCTATCCTCTGTGACTACTACTGTGGATCGATATTAATGCTTCAATTAGCATTATCCATGATTAGTTATTGTAACTATAGGAATTCTTGTTGCATGACAATCACAGATGAAGATGGTATGGCTATGTAGGTGGTAAATGATTAGGCTAGTTGCATGGCAACCATGTTAGTGGATGTAGTTGGAGGGTAAGTGGTAAAAGGTATTGCCATTGAATGGGGGATGTTATGAGACATGGGATCTATGGATGCAGTGGATGGGATGGATGTAGGGACCTACAAAGTAGCATTGACTTGTGCTTTATAGAGGGGGTTAGTGTAGGTGATGTTTTGATTTGGAAAGATGAAGGGTTGCTGGTTAGATGATGATGGATGATTATGGGCTAGGGTGGTAGCAATCGGTTCAAAGAGTGGATTCGTGAAGATTTGGTTGGACTATTGCGGTTGCAAGAAGATGGTTTCCTATTGTGGTGGAGGAAAGGTGCAGGGTGGAATGGTAAGCGGTGGCAATGATGGAAAGACCATACTAGCTGCATTTAGGTATAGCCTAACAATATCCATGTCCACATATGTGACATGACCATTCGATGGTGTAGGTGGCTCACTCCTAGGAGTCTCAGGGATGGTGGCATGAGTAGCCCTCTACATAACATCTATGTTCAAGATAGGGGCACCACTAGAGGGCCCAACATTTAGGTTCAGGGATATAGTAGGGGCTACACTGACTTGCCCTACCACCAAAGTGTTAGGGGTCTAACAAGATTGAGATGGAGGCTCCATGGAAGAAGGCAACTGACTCTAAATTTGGGCTAACTTTCTAGCTTGGCTATGGGTTGTTACCATACGCTAAGGGTGGGATAAGGTGTAAAATGTGAATGTATGTGTGTGAATGTGTGATGGAAGCACAAGCAAACAACACACAAAGCAAACAAACAAACAAGTTTTGCTCCTAAGTTTTCACAAAGTTTGATTTTTGTTTTTGATTTTTGATTTTTTATTTTTTTTTTTTTTTGTAAGCGATGTGCAATGTTTAACCCTAAGAATGAATCTACGGACTTCACCTAGATGCTCTCACACACTAACCCGGTGATGAAGTTCGAGTTGTGAAACCCACCAGGACTTGGTGATGAAACCCAAATCTGATGAGGGAGCCTAGGTTCTACCAACCCTCACCTAGTTCACCATGGGTAGTGATACACCCTTCGAAGAGGAATGCATGCTATTTTCCATGGCTACGATGGTTCTTGGATCGACCTTGGCCAAATAATGGGGTAATCTATTGGGGGTTGGTGGTGAAGTCCAACCTTTACCAATGTTCACGTGCAAGTGTGTGAAGGCTTCATTTATTATTGTGTAATGCAAGCTAACATGCAATTCTATTTATTGCCTAAATGTAGAAAGCAGAAATATACAATATCCAAATAAAAATATATCAGGGGCCGAATGGCTAATTTTAGGTAAGTTCTATCAGAATTTTAAAATACAGAGCCAACCATCGATGGGCGGTTAGGTCTGGTCAACCATGACTGTGCGGTTAACCAATCACACATGCGCATTTGGGAGTTCCCAACCGTGGACCCACGATTTTAGCTGTATGCCAAAAAATAAGGTAGAGCAGGTCTGAAACCCTAAATGAGCCTGGTCTATTCCTAATTAGGCTATGCAGATGCTCTAATGACTAAACTAAAATGCAGATTTCTTTGATTTACTTTTTTTTAAATTTTAGATATGCCTAGCCTAAGACCTAGATGTAAACAATGGCAAATAGGGACAAAGACTCTTAGTTAACCTAATGTAATTCTAAAGCTAAATAAATAGGAAGGAGGGTTTCAGATGTACAAACTTGTTATCCTTTTGTTGCTCCTTCTAATACTTTCAATCATCGATCTATGGTTCTGCAGTGATACAACTACCAAAGCATGGTTTCATAGAAGTCCAACTATAAATTCACATTTCATCCGATCTATTATTGTGTGCGCATGGTTGCTCAGGCACAGGGCCGAATCGAATGGGCTTTGGATCTATCGAATTTTAATTTCTAATCTTCACGTGATTGAGCTCCAAAAACCTACAATCACAAAAAATATAGATTAGTAACATATTTAAGCAAGGCAATGACAAATAGAACCCTTAGGGGGTCCCACCATGATCACCATTTCTGTAACCAAAATAATTGAACACAAAAATATACAAAATAGAAAAGAGAAGCTTGCAATGTGAAAAATGATTTTTATTTTGTATTAATACAAGGGAGCCTGAATCTCTCAATTTTACAATACATTTTAATTACCCCAATGTATTGGGGGTAATGTTACAATGATCTCTCTCTTTTTGAATACAATGATTTAATAAGGGAGGGGTCTTCCAACTCTTCAAGCAAACTCTAGTGTTCTTCATTCCTCTGCTACAACTTCAAGGGTGAGTGGGCTTTTGGTATCCAGCAATGGGACCACTCCAGCTTCAATAGCTCTCCAAGTACTTATCTCCTACACACATGACAAAGCAAACAAGGGTTAGTAGCACCTATATAAATTTAGATAAAAACCCTCGAACTAACATTGAAAAAAACACAGAAAATAAAACCTAGATGCCTTGCTAAAATTAATTTAATGATAATGCATGTCATGCTTTTCTAGATTCTGAGCAACTGTGGGTGCGCAGTTGGTGCTGGTTAACTGTAGATAGGAAATTAGTCAACCACGAGAGGGTAGTTGCGATTGTGTAACCGTAGATGAGCGGTTGAGGCTAAATGGTAGAAAACTCCAAAAGGGCAATAAGGGGCTTCAGATATTTGGTTTCCTTGGGATGCATGCAATCTCTTGGTACGATTTTGGTAGCCTAACGATGTATGTTCTCAGCCTCCTTTGGTTGATGGGGTTGGGTTGCTTTTGTAGGCCATTTTGGGGTTTTGGAGGGAAAGGGAGGTGGCAAGCCAGAATTGCCAAGTGGTAATCCAAGGCTGCCAAATGGAAGGGGCAGTTAGAGTGAGTCACCTGGGGTGTCTCACTTAATTGGGGTGATGTGGCTAATGGATGATTACAAGTGGAGTGAGGTGTGAGGGATGTCCCATGTGAAGGGACAAAGGGGACATGAGTGTGTGAGATGTGGCAAGGTGATGGTGGTGAGGTGGCTAGGACACATGTCTAGTGATTAGGTAGGGTATCCTAGGGGGATTTTCTAGATTTATTAAAATCTAGAAAATAGGATAATGTGTAGGATTTTATACACCTAAGTTTAGACTTAGGTATATAACTTTATTATGCAGGGTTGTGATGTGGGATGCAAAATGAGGTTTTGTGAATGCCTAGGTTTTGGTGTCTACAACCCCGTCACTCTCATCATTTCTCGTAAGAGTATTGTGTAATATAATATACAGATAGTGAGTATTTATGGTGTATATGAGCGGCCATTATATTTATCTCTTTATTTTATATTTTTGTGATTTCTTTATATTATTTGAGTGGATGGATTCCTTCTATTCATTTCTAGAAAATATTATGACTTCCAACACAACATCACTTTCTTGTTGCTTCTTACAAATTCTTGATTTGAAGCCTATAAAATTTTGCCTTGTGTCCTTCTTTCTTGAAAACCCACAAGTAGATTTCTTGAAAGGATTTTTAGTTTTTTTTCATTTTGTTTAGCATTTTTATCATTCTAATTTTTTACCACTTCTTTTGGATGTGCCTAAAAAATAAAATTTCTCTTACATCTATTCATCCTAGCTTTATGATATAAGAAGTACTTAAATACCTCATCAATAAGTGGTGTAGGAGAGTTTGGAAAGTACATATACAATGTCTCAAAGACCATAACAAATATCTCATATGTTTCTAACATTGTTAAAGATAATATTGAGCAGCTCTATGTTCATTTATCTTTCTAATGTTGTCTATCCTTTCCTTATTTCCTTAGCCAATCCTCTTATAGTTTAGATATCATTTTCTAATTTTTCAACTAACTAATGTATTCATCAATGGTGTCAAATAATTTTATAGAAAGGGTCACAAGCTTTACCTCCAATTTGCTAATCTGAGTAGAGTCAATCTGATCACATAGTACTTAAAACTTATCAAGTAGAAACTTGGGATTAGTAGTGTTACTTACATGGGTGTAATACACATTATCCACATGGAAGAAAATTTCACGATGGCCTTGGTATTTCTTATCCATATATAGTTGCTTTACCTCCTCAAAACAACCATCTTGAAGCTATCCATTCATCTAAAGACGAGAATGTCCAATATGCAAAATGAAATACAATGTGTGCATCTAAGGTTTCTTCATAAAAAGTATACTTAACTTATGCATAGAAGAGAGTAGCATTAGCACCCCCTTTATTATTGCTTCTTCTAATTTCTTGATTCAAATCATATAAAATTCTACTTTGCATCCTTACTTTTTTTTGTAGAACTCATAAGTAGGTTTCTTGAGCTTTTAGGTGGCATAGTTAGGACCATTCAACAAGGGAACATGATGATCTATAACTATTCTACCAAAATTTAAAAATCTTCTTGTAGTTGTGACAAAAAATGATACCAATGCAAAATGCTCAAAAAACCATACGATTTGAAAAAAATATCAAAATGCTTATATATGCAAAAATTACAACCCCCAAAAATTTAACCCTAAAAATGACCTCAAAACCTTTAAATAAATATAATTTTTTTAGTACCTGAAGTGAATTAGAGCTCATCATGTGTTGTTGTTGTAGAGGGGAAAACGGTGCACCTAGCAAAGGAAAATAAATTGCACCTATTTATTTAAGCATTCAAAAGCGAAATTTAATTGCAAACATGATAACAATATATAAAAAGAAATGGGGTCCTTTTTATATTAATCAATTTATAGAATCCATGGTTATAATGCATCCCCTTGAGGGCTCTGAATTGATACAATCATTACAAGGTGTCAAAATGATATAATCCTTTCAAAGACTCAAGATGCGCTTCAAGGCCTTCCTCGCACTCACGAATTGAAGGGCGGGTTTTTGATACCACTGCGATAATCTATCTATATTCGAACTTGTAGCTCCTTCCTTGCATCCTGAAATACTTAGATCTACACACAAATAACTTAAATTTGCTAATGGTATATCTAGATTGAAATGAAATCGAAGGGATGCATGCAATAGTGAATATAAAAAGTGCAATAGAAGGTGCAAAACTAATCAAAATTACACCAAAACTTAGTATAATGCATATATTCTAATCTAGAAATGATTTATGCTGAAATAGAAAGGAAATTATATGTCGAGTTCATGACCATCCCTAGGTGGTGCAATTGTGACTATTAACCGCCCCGAGTGGGGACGACCACCAATCCTGGTGGTTTTTACCTCAAATTCTTTTGGGATCTGGTTCAAACTATTCCTAGGGGTGTTATCATCAAATTTGGTGATCTAATTCACTGAAATGGTTGGGTTTTAAAACAAATTTGTGTATTTGGGATCACTTGGAAACCTCCTTATTTTTATGGAGATTTAAAGGGAAAACACACGGTGCAAATGGGGATAGAATCTCAGTAGTACTTTATTGTAAAATATTGCAAAAGACTCCTCTGTAGGATTGGGTGGATTGGCTCCAATTTATTGCTCAAGAGAGCACAAGGTTAAATGGGTAATTTAGGGCATGCAAGGTAAGTGCCATCATTTATCAAAACCTTACCATGCATAGGGTGGGAGAAACCTCCGATTTGGACCTCCAATTTGCAGTTTGTGATAGATTTGATGCGCCCTAAATATGTCATAAATCAATGGGTAAGATAAATGGTAGAATTTGATTGTCATTTGTCTTGCCCTTGACTTTTTTAGAGTTCAAGGGCTTGGTCATCCCACCCAGGGTTGATTTTTGGTGGTCGTCCCACCCAGGGACGGTCGTGGGTGGTCGTCCTTGTGTGGGACGACCATGAATTGGTGGCCATCCTCGGGTGAGACAGCCATGGCTGCATGGCCAAAACATCCTAAAAGTGGGGCAAAACTTCCCAAAAGTGGTAAGGACCACTATTTAACCCTTGAGGATTACCCAAGGGATCATATGGTGCTGATAAGAATTCATCTCATTAGTCTAATCAGATTAATGTGATTTTAGTGTCTACAGGTGCCCCTTTTGGGATGCGTTGTATGAAACACAATGCGAAGCTTAAATAGATGACTAAATTATCAAATGATTAAGGTTATTCAGTAACCTAACCAACTTTAGATACCCCCATAGTGGAAAAATCATACATTCTTGGAATCTTTGCTTTTGACATACTTTAAGGATTTTATTTTGGTATACCTTTTAGTCGCACTATAAGGATAGGTTTTGGGGCTTAGGGTATACTTGGTCTTGGTTCCTTGTTTCGCTTATAAGCCTATTTTGGGATAATTGTCCCAAGGCTTCAAGGATACCAGGACTTTTTTTTGTGAAATTGGTGCTAAATTATGTGCCCTAGAATGGGCTTGAAATTGTCTTTGGCAATAATTATTTTGAATGTATGCAAGTTGTACTTTTAAGTGTTTGAGTATTGATTTTGATTATGAATTTGTAATTATGACTACCCCCTCAAGCGACGAGTCAATGAGGGAATGACCAGTAATGAAAGTGATGAGTCACTTGACCAATATGACTTTATTAGGGTTCCTTTAGATTTACCCATTGTGAAATTTATCAGTTTTGTTAGGATTTTGGTGGTTTTTTATGATATTTCAAGGAAAAAACGAAATGAATACCTCGTTTCCTTGGAGTAGTTCGACCACAATGGCCTTATTGGGGATTAAAGTGGAGACTTTTCAATTCATAAATGAATAATTTGGTTCAATTGGCCTTATGGTAATCTACTCATATTGCCATATTGCATGGAGCGCAATTCATTGCAACCACCAAGTTTATAGGGTAAAAATACAAGGTTCACTTGAAATTTTTGATGATTATTTGATTTTTTTTTTTTAATAATTTTTTATGATGAGTAAAGATATGCATTTATGTCTGCTTCTTGATTTACTAATGGATATTTATTGAAATTTATCATTTTTGTTAGGATTTTGGTGATTTTTAGGCTTTTTTCTTTATTTTTTTCTAATGTTTTTTGGTGGCTTTTCCAAGGTGGGATGGCTGCAAAATTTGTGGCCATCCTAGGATGGGATGATCACCTAATTTTGTGATCATCCCACCATGGGGCATCCATGCTTATTCTAGGGATTATTAAGCTTAAAATTGGCAAAATGAGGCTTATTTGCAAACTTTTGACCTGGCAGATTGAGAGGTGAGGAGTACGAGAGTGATTTTGCAAAGTGGAGCATTTTTGAAACCATATCATAGTCACCATCATCCAACCTATAGACTCGACGAGTGGCAGATCCGGCGCGAGACGAGTAAGGGCTGAATTTGCTACTATCCTTTGTTAATTTTGGAAATGTAATTATTTTCACGTTTGGCAATGAAACACACTAAATCTCGATAAATGAACCTCATTAGTGGTAATATTTATTATTTTGTGCTTTACTTTTTGTTTTTCTACAATTTTATTTTATTTTTTGTATTTTTATGAGTTTTTTTTGTATTTTTTGGTGGTCATCCCTATGTGGGGAGGCCATCCCTGGGTGGGACGACCACTGGTGACCACCTTTGGGTGGGATGGCTACCAATTTGGTGGTATTCCTTGGGTGGGACGACCATGATTTTGAAAGAAAAGATGCATTTTTTGGGTGGTTTTTTAATTTTTAAGCTTGCTTGCCCCTACCAGGTGATCAAGATCTGGTATCGATTTCTAACTCTCTTTCAGATCGCTAGGGACCTACTGACAGAGGATGATTGGTAATGGCTTGAAACCATTGGTCTCAAGAAAGTGACACGGTTAGAGCCAATGATGGGAGACAAAGCCTACCTGATGGCTTTTATAGATCTGTGGGATTATCACACCAACACCTTCCACTTGTCGATAGGGGAGATAACAATGATGTTAGAGGACGTCTACTAGATTTTATGTATTTTTATAGAGGGGCATCTGATCATGTCTACTCATAAATATCTTAGAGATATGATTTTTTAGAGGTGTTTTGGAGAGGACTGGTGTGAGGTATTATGAGGCTTGCCTAGTAGAGGCATCTTAGTGGAGCTATGGTATGATGCAGAGGTCTTGACTAGGCGACATGCCTTTCTAATGACCCTTATCTCCAACATTTTTTTGCTAGACTCATCAGGAGCCAAGGTCCCCTGGAACCTTTTGGAGTTGGTAGTTTCACTAGTGGAGTCCACCATAGTGAGGTCATTAGTGATGGTGTTGGGTACTACTTTGCTATCATAACTTTATGATGAGTTGTATGAGATCCGTTGTCATGGGCATAAAGTATTGGGTTGCAGCTTTCTATTACAAGTGTGGGGATGGAACCACATTACCATGGATCAATCAAAAGGACTACCTTGGATGATGCGGGCACAACTTACGAATGTGGAGATATGATATGGTATTCTTTGGAAACAGGACTAGGAGAGGCATCAGAGATATCCTTATGCGGATACGATTGATCATTATGCAAATTTATTTGCATGGCTCAAGGTAGAGGAGGTTACCTAGAGACCATATGAAGATTGTCCAGCATGGCCTGAGGCTAAGGTGTAGCTTCAATGGGTATGATGATGGATATGGTTAGTTGATCTATACAGGACCAAGCAATAATATTTCCCATATGCTCGAGTGATATGGTAGTTTGGGCTATGCCAAGGGTTGCCTAGCAAGCCAATTATCTATCGATACCATGCAGATGAGAGGACACTTACTTGTCCTATAGTTGAGGTAGTTGGAGAGGAGGTAGATCCTATGAATGTCATGTCTAAGAGAGATGATTTTGGGACCATAGCAAAGTATGAATCCTAGTGGGTGATGCATCAGTGGTGAGGGGAGGGACTGCTAGGGGGTGGTTTAGATGCGATAGCATAGGAGGCTCATGGGGAGGCTCCAGATGAGTTTCCAGCTAATACTATAGATGAGGAGGAGCTAAACCTTAGGTGAGCAACATGATGAGGAGATAGACTCAGGGGAGCGACATGTGCATCACCGAATAGATGATGAGTGCATGGAAAACATGGATATGGAGGATCAATAGGATGATTATGATGAGGATGATTTTGATGAGCAGGGAGTTTAGGAACAATTTGTAGCACATGATGCCACCATTATTGAGTGATGGAGAGCCAAAAATTGCTCAACCTAATTTTCATTCAACAACTTGGAAAAATTTACAATAATGGCAGCAGTCTACCAAATAAACTCCTTTATTTCGAAAGATAGTTTATATTTTTTTTACAGCATTTCCTTCTCTGGAAGAAAAATAGCCCAAACAGGTCCAAAATGGCCCTCCTGCCTTCAACTTTGCTCTTTGTCTCAACAGTTTTATGACCTCTTCTGCATACCTTTGCTTCTCCTTTTAAAATCTCTGGCGTGACTCTCCGTTTCCCTTTTTTGGCCCTTCGTTTCATTTCCCGTGCCTCTTCGTTGTCTTGGCTTTTGAAACGTTTATCTTTTCGACTCTTGGTCTTCGTCTGCTTTCATTGCACCTTGGTGCCATGTGCTTGTCCAGTGCTGCCACTGTAGACTCTGTCTGCCTGTCAACCAATAATGACATTTGGTATACCCACCACTCGATAATTTCCTCTGTAACGGCCCCTATAACCACTTGCCCTTTTTTTTCTTTTGGTTGCGAAAATGCGACATGTCGCGATATCGCAACACTTTTTCCCTCTTGCTCTTTCTCTTCTCTTTTTGTCATGAAAATGTGACATGCCGCTATATCGTGACACTTTTTTCCTCTTGGTCTTTCTCTTCTCTTTTGGTCACGAAAATGTGACATGTCGCGATATCGCGACACTTTTTCCCTCCTGTGCCTTCTCTCGTATTTTGGTCGCGAGAATGCGACATGTCGCGATATTGTGACACTTTTCTCTTGCGCCTCCTCTCGTCTTTTGGTCATGAAAATGCGACATGTCGCGATATCGCGACATTTTTTCTCCCTTGCGCATTCTCTCGTCTTTTGGTCGCAAAAATGAGACATGTCGCGATATAGCTACACTTTTTCTCCCTTGCGCCTTCTCTCGTACTTTGGTCGTGAAAATGTGACATGTCTCGATATCGCGACACTTTTTCTCCCTTGTGCCTTCTCTCGTCCTTTGGTCATGAAAATGCGACATGTCGCAATATCGCGACACTTTTTCTTCTTGCGCCTTCTCTCGTCTTTTGGTCGCAAAAATGCGACATGTCACGATATCGCAACACTTTTCTCTCTTGCACCTTCTCTCGTCTTTTGGTCACAAAAATGCAACATGTCACGATATCACGACACTTTTTCTTCTTTGCTGACATGTCGCGATATCGCGACACTTTTTCTTCTTTGTCGACATGTCGCGATATCGCGACACTTTTTCTTCTTTGTGGTATTTTGCTTTTCGTTGGATGCTCCTGCATCAGACACTCGAAGTGGATTGAGAAGTGACCTTCGCTTCTGTACTGTTCTATCACCTTCTTTTTCAACATCTCAAAACTTGCAAAATCTTTAGCCTCAGCACTGCTCTTTTCTCCTTTATCCATCGTTCTCAACTCGAAGCATTCCTTGGACTACTCCCACATACAATCTGGCATGGTGATTTACCAGTACTCCTGTTGACAGTCCTATCTAGAGTAACTGGGGCTGTACAAGCTCTCCAAGCTTCAACAAAATTTGGGTATTTAGGGTACAAACCCTTAAGTTCTTCAAACCCCATAACTTCCACTCTCATTGTTGTCAGCAAACTCTTTTCATCCATCTCCTTCAGTTGCTATAGTTTATGGCGCACTCCTTCATTTGTTAGGGAGTAAGTGTTGGCATGTCCATCATGGACTACATGACGATCAAACTACCATGGTCTTCCTAACAAAGATATGGCAAGCATCCATAGGCAGGATATCACATAGGACCTCATCCTGGTATCTCCCAATATTAAACTTGACTAAGGACTGTTGACCAATGCCCTATGGTCCTTTCGCAACCATGCAATCTGGTATGGATGCAGGTTTCTCCTCCTCTCTAGATGTAACTTAGTAACCATTTCTTCAGAGACCAAGTTATCAGTACTACCATTATCTGTAATAACATTACAGACCTTACCTGAACATTTGCACCTTGTGCGGAACAGGATCCTCCTCCGGTCTAGTTTTTTCTCCTCATTCAACAAGATTCTCCTTGTGACCATAACTTCTCCTCTCTCTGCCTCCTCAGAATGTTCTGATTTAGCACCTTCATCTGCTACAACAGCTCTGGCATGACCCTTAGGTCTCTCATTCATCCTCTCTTGGTGTTGGGGACACTCATATGCCCGATGTCCCTCTTCCCCACAATGGAAATAGGTTCCATGAAATCCTCCTCTTCCATACCCACATCCATATCTACCTCTTCCTCTTTGGTAACCATTGTTCTGATTACGGGGGTGGTAGGTATTCTCCTCTTTCTGATCCTGGTTGCTGCTAGCTTCTTCTTTCTTCTCATCTCGTCCTCCATCTATTCTTCCACCAGTTATTTCTCCATGACCTCTTCCTTTCTGCTTACCCTTAAACCTTCTGTTCAGCTTCTCTTCAACTTTTAGGGCAAAATGATAAGCATCTTCAATGGTGCTCATCGTAACTAGACTCAACTCTTATTGAATACTGGTTCTCAATCCATTGATGTAACGGGCTACCTTCTCCTTGTTAACCTCAGAATGGCCAGTTCTGATTGAGATCTTGTAAAACTCCTCTGTATATTCTTTGATAGATTTCCTTGACTATCTCAAACTCTGCATTTTCCTCAACATATCCAATTCGTAATCTATAGGAATAAACTGTCTCTTCAACTTCTCTACCATTCGATCCCATCTAGTTATCTTTTTCCTTCCTCTTCTATTTCTTTCTAGCTACACTTCTTTCCACCATATGCTAGCATGGCATTTCAACTTCATTTTTGCAAACTTGATCCGATCTGGATCTACCACCTCCTCAAACTCAAAATATTCCTCCATATCATTGATCCAATCAATCAACTCCTCTAAATTGAGATTCCCAGAATACATGGAGACATCAAACTTTGGCTTCTTCTCGATCTGAGATATGGCGCTACATAATCTAGCTTCTGCAAGATCCATTGCTTCTTCTTCATCTGATGGATCATCAACCTCCCAAGCTTCATCTTCACTACGGTCTTCTCTCCTTGGCTCAACCCCTCTTCGCAACTCCTATTGCAAGGCTTGCACTTGCATTTGTAAAGCTCTAAAATCACCTTCTGGTACCACATTTCTCCCACCACCATGGTTTCTTCATGGAGGCATTATTCCTCGCTCTCTTCTCATAACCCTTCCACAGATCCTGGTGCAAACTGCCTCACTTTCGACGATCTGCTCACACACTCAGGAACCCTAAGCTCTGATGCCACTTGATGGAGAGCCAAAAATTTCTCAACCTAGTTTTCATTCAACAACTTGGAAAAATTTACAATAATGGCAGCAGTCTGCCAAATAAACTCCTTTATTTCGAAAGATAGTTTATATTTTTTTTATAGCATTTCTCGCTCTGGAAGAAAAACAGCCCAAACAGGTCCAGAATGGCCCTCCTGCCTTCAACTTTGCTCTCTGTCTCAGCAGTTTTCTGACCTCTTGTGCATACCTTTGCTTCTCCTTTTAAAATATCTGGCGTGACTCTTCGTTTCCCTTTTCTGGCCCTTCATTTCATTTCTCGTGCCTCTTCGTTGTATTGGCTTTCGAAATGTTTATCTTTCTGACTCTTGGTCTTCATCTGCTTTCATTGCACCTTGGTGCCACGTGATTGTCCAGTGCTGCCACTATAGACTCTGTCCACCTATCAACCAATGATGACGTTCGGTATACCCATCGCTCGATAATTTCCTCTGTAACGGCCCCTGTAACCGCCTGCCCTTTTTTTTTTCTTTTGGTCACGAAAATGCGACATGTCGCGATATCGTAACACTTTTTCCCTTTTGCTCTTTCTCTTCTCTTTTTGTCATGAAAATGCGACATGTTGCGATATTGCGACACTTTTTCCCTCTTGGTATTTCTCTTCTCTTTTGGTCGCGAAAATGCGACATGTCGCGATATCACGACACTTTTTCCCTCCTGCGCCTTCTCTCGTCTTTTGGTCGCGAGAATGCGACATGTCGTGATATCGTGAAACTTTTCTCTCTTGCGCCTCCTCTTGTCTTTTGGTCACGAAAATGCGACATGTCGTGATATCACGACATTTTTTCTCCCTTGCACCTTCTCTCATCTTTTGGTCGTGAAAATGTGACATGTCGCGATATCGCGACACTTTTTCTCCCTTGCGCCTTCTCTCATCCTTTGGTCACGAAAATGTGACATGTCACGATATCGCGACACTTTTTCTCCCTTGTGCCTTCTCTCGTCCTTTGGTCATGAAAATGCGACATGTCGCGATATCGCAACACTTTTTCTTCTTGCGCCTTCTCTCGTCTTTTGGTCACGAAAATGCGACATGTCGTGATATCGTGACACTTTTCTCTCTTGCGCCTTCTCTCGTCTTTTGGTCACAAAAATGCGACATGTCGCGATATCGTGACACTTTTTCTTCTTTGTCGACATGTCGCGATATCGCAACATTTTTTCTTCTTTGCGGTATTTTGCTTTTCGTTGGATGCTCCTGCATCATTGAGCTATAGGGTGAGCTGATCAGAGGGAGATAGGAGTGGAGGGACTATACAGAGGAGAGGGCTCTCCTACAGGCATAGGTGTAGACTACTGAGGTAGATATTGAGAGGTAGGTAGCAATGATTGAGGGGAATGCAATATAGCTAGCTGCTTTTTGATCATAGGTTAGAGTAAGGAGCTCGAGCCAGGGGGAATTGGATAGTGATGAGGTAGCTAGGCTATGGAGGAGGTGACACAACTCCAAACTTTACTGGGTGACTACCAGGCTCATCGTCGAGAGGAGCTATCATACACACAAGATTTGGAGGATGAGGTAGCATACCTTAGAGGGTGCTTACCAGCTCATCCTTCTACTAGTGGGTCCCAACAGAGTAGGAGGAGTGGTATAGGGTAGTCATCTATGAGGATGGGGGCTCCTAGCTCCATGAGGAGATCATATAGGGTAGGGGGAGTAGATATATGGGAGCTCTCGATGAGCGATGATCGAGGGTGGTGGTGAGAGTCATGGTGTCGGTCCTACGTGACCATGGCTTTTGAGACTCTATGGTTATTTTTGGATTTTGGGAGCGTGAGGTCTGAGGACCCACTTGATTGTAGCCTACGGGCAGTTTTTGGATTATGATGTAGCCTTTTATCCCATACATATATATATATATATGATGAGTTTTTCTATTGTCATCATGTGTTTCCTTACTGCTTTATTAGATGTATGAGATGCTTATGTTTACTTTACTGATGCTTTTATGGATGCTTATCATGGATGCATGTATTGTAATATGATGTTAGTTGATGATATGTACATGTGTGTATGCATAATGAAATGGATGATTTGTTAATCTGTATTGATGAATTATGAATACTATTTGACACACTAGATGCTAGCACCATAGACTATATAAAATTCATCGATTCATTTTTAACATTATCATAAGATTATGTAATGGACTGTGAAAATGTAAACTGACAAACATGTGATAAAATGGTATGGAATGGAATGAATAGTAAGATGTTATAGAATGTCCTTGAGGTTTTCATGAGACTCAAACACTCTAGTGAACTAGTCAAAAGTTATATATTAACCATGCAAGACTTTTTGGCAAGGTATAAATCTGCTAGGATGACCAAGATATTCAATATCCCTGTGTGTGCATGTGAGTTCATTGCTATAATAATGCATAAAGTTACCCTAGTGCCAAACAAGATTTATGCAGCCCATCTGTACTGAAGATCACCCTACGAGTATCATGATCCTGAGTTTTGTACGTAGTTGGATTAGACCATTAGGTAATACAGGCTACCAAAAGCTAGCTCATCCACAAGCTGACATTGGTCTATACAAAATAAGGTCGCTAATGTGATAGACATATCATCATGCGTAAGGATACCACCATTGCTAGGCAGGCTTGATGCCACCCAACCTGTAATGAGGATCACCTCATGGTTGTCAAATGCTGAGAATTCCAGGGATTCAAGTTCAGTACTCCCTTATTTTCTTTTATTTTTGAATTGCTCTAGGGATTTTCTCATTTTTGTTTTTGTGAGCAAGGGATTTTGGTAGTGGTGAGAACCACTGTTTATTTTACTTTTTGCTTTTGTTAGTGGTGAAAACCACTTTTTCTTTTGGGGATTTTTGCTTTTGTATTTGTTGCTCTTTGGATACTTGCCCAGATTTGGTGTGGGGTAAGGGATTTTTATTGCTTTGGGTAGGGAGGAGCTTGTCCTTTTGTCAATTCTCAGCATTTTTGAACCATGCACATAGGGGGATGAGCAAGGTAAACTTTTTGCTTAAGGTAACAAGGACCACTTTGTAGGTTTCATCTTTCCTTGTGCAAAACTTGGATTTATTAATGTGAGAATGTGTTGGGATTATGACGTATACAAGGTATAATAAAAGTAAGACTCTACCTTCTAAAAATTAGGATAGCTTTCTACAAAATCTGAAAAGAAAACTAGAGATGGTTGAGTGACCAAAAACCCTAATGATGCCTTATAACAAATGACTAGGTGAAGGGAAACATACACAAATATGAAAGGTGGGGAATGTGGATGGAAATGATAATTGTAATGTAGATGGGTGTTAATAATGACTTTTGACAAAGTTGATTTTGAAGGATGGCTAGTGTACAGACCTAGTGCTAGACATGTATGAGCAACTCTAGAATGCAAAATGCAATGATGGGTATGCTTAATGCAAGTGATTGTATAATGCAATGATATGAAATGTAATGCAATATTTTTGTATTTTTGTTATTTTAATGATGTTTTTGGATTTTTATTAATATATATATATATATATATATATATATATATTTGACCAATGGGCTTAGTGGATGCCATTGGGGCTTTTTGGGTGACCAAAGGGTTTATGGGTACCTTTGGGGCTTTTGGGTGACCAAAGGGTTTATGGGTACCTTTGGGGCTTTTTGGGTGACCAAAGGGTTTATGGGTACCTTTGGGGCTTTTTGGGTGACCAAAGGGTTTATGGGTACCTTTGGGGCCTTTTGGGTGACCAAAGGGTTTATGGGTACCTTTGGGGGCTTTTGGGTGACCAAAGGGTTTATGGGTACCTTTGGGGTTTTTGGGTGACCAAAGGGTTTATGGGTACCTTTGGGGTTTTTGGGTGACCAAAGGGTTTATGGGTACCTTTGGGGGCTTTTGGGTGACCAAAGGTTTTATGGGTACCTTTGGGGTTTTTGGGTGACCAAAGGGTTTATGGGTACCTTTGGGGTTTTGGGTGACCAAAGGGTTTATGGGTACCTTTGGGTTTTGGGACAAAGGGTTTTTGGGTATTTGGGGCTTTTGGGAAAGGGTTTATGGGTACCTTTGGGGCTTTTTGGTGACCAAAGGGTTTATGGGTACCTTTGGGATTTTGGGTGACCAAAGGGTTTATGGGTACCTTTGGGGATTTTTGGGTGACCAAAGGGTTTATGGGTACCTTTGGAAATCATATCTATGGATGGATGGATGGATGATCTTCGTTGGATGGGTGGTTGGGTCTATTGATAAGAGGTTGTCGCAAGACTTGTGGAGGTGGTTGCGGTGGAGGTGGAATGATCGAAGGTGGTCGATGTGGAAGGGGGTGAGCCTGCTCCTCGAATGGTAGAAGCTATCACTAGATGGGATGTGGTAATGGGAACACATATAGATAGAACTCTTCTTCATCATCCAATGGGATGATCTATTCATATTCTTCATCTGAACTAGGGGAGTTAATAGGTGCTACATCGTAATCTGATTCATCATCAGTTGTCCATTCATAAGGGGGACCTTGATCCTCTTCCTCATTGTCAGATGGAAGAGTATGCGAACCTTCACCTTCTTCATAGGATTAGGTGAAATTATGAGATATCCTTTGATCTATCATAGTTGTGGGGAAATAATCCCCCAAAGAGTGGACATGATTAGGATTAGTGTAAGGATCACGTGCAAGCTCATCCCTATAGTTCAAACCTAGGTGCTCTAAACTATTTGTGAGGATGTCGAGAGGCACAGGCTTGTTGTGTCCTAAGCTAGATTTATCATATGGTATTTGATATTGTGGCTGGAAAGGAATGTGAGTACCTTGTTCGTACAACCCCAAACCATAGCCATGCCAATGGTAATGATGGAGATATCGCATGGCATAGTTGGGATTGGACATATAATTGATGTCCTCAAAAAGGGTTCTTCATCCTCTTCTTGTTGAGGATATGGTTCTATGCCATATTCAATACCCCCATATATGAAGTTTATTTGATTGGGAGGTATGCCTAGAGGTACGATGGTACCTATGGGAAGGTGAGGTCATCCCATATTCTGTATTATCTCAATGGTTGGAATTATTGTAATATTCCTTACTAAGTATTCTCCTAAGCCAGTAGTAGCTAGATGGATTGTGACTTGTGATGGTGAGGATGGAGGAGATGGAAGTGAGGCTTGAGATGAATCAATGCTTACCTCATGAGGTGGTTCCTCATCTGCTAGACTAGGAATTTCTTTCATGGAAATGGTAGAGATGATTGGAGGGATCTCATCAATAGGCCTCTTCGACATGTTCCTCTATGGAGGATTTGATGATGATGAAGGTATATCTGAAGGTGCAATTGATGATGATGGTATAGAAGAAGATGGTAATGGATCAATGGAAGGTGATAATGAAGGAGTCAGACCTTGAATGGATGTATTTGGTTGGAAGTCCAAATGAGTTGATGGTAAGGTCAACTCGGGGATGTGTTGCACCAAGTTGCAGTATTTGAAGGGCTCAAGGTCTATGGAGACAACATGTACTTGCCCTTCATGAGTGTACTTCAAACATTGGTGAGCTATGGATGGCACGCACTTCATGTCCCTAATCCAGGGTCTACCCAACAAGATATTATAAGCCATTGCACCCTCTAAGATGTGACACAATGTTGGTATGGTTTTGCATCCCACCTAAATAGGTAAGACTATAGTGCCAACCATTGAGCATAGAGTATCATTGAATGCTCGAAGGGTATATGTGGATGCAACAATATGGGATGTTGGAAGACCTAGATGTTGGAGAGCATTTATGGTGATGATATTTCTTGAAGAACCAGTATCAATTAGAACTCTTTTGTAAGGTGTTCCATTTACACATGCAATGATGTGTAAGGGAGGATCAACCCTATCATTTGATATTGGTTTGAGTTCATGTTCATGAAATGTGATTACTGGCTCTTTGCACTATTGAACGTGCCCCATAAAATTGATAAAGGAGTTAGACTCCTGGGGCTACAGTTCAATCAACTTAAGGATCTCCATAAGAGCTTCTTGATGAGGTGGAGACTATTGGATAATCTCATAGATAGAGAGTCAGGCTGATGTTGTTCGTAAGCTTTGAGCAAGCTTACTTTTTATGGTGACCATTGGATGAGGTGGAGGGCTTTGCATTGGAGGTGGTGGAGGTTGTGACATGGAGGGAATATCGTTTGAAGTTACAGGTGGTGCAACTTGATTTGGATAATACCTATTCCTTGTCATGATGTTAACCATCTCGATGAACCCTTGTTGAGGGGGTGTCGTATGGACCTCGTTTACCTATTTTGCTTGATTTTCCTACACCTCATGAGTGGGCAATGGGTCTTTAAAGATACCCATCTATTGATTATTTTTTGCAAGAGGGTTATCAACTTGAAGATCATTCCTATCAATCATGTCTTGTACTAGGTGTTTGAATGAGTAGCACATTTGCACGTCATGCCCATTCTACCTATGGTACTTATAGTATAGATCTTCATGATGTCCCATGGACTTTGGTCTATTCAGATCCATAGGCTAGATATTTGGTAGAGTAATTGCTTTGGCCACACATAGATGATCGAATAGGGAATCCATAGACTCAGTGAAAGGTGTAAATTATCATTGAGGGTGATGTTGCTAGTTTTGCCCTTGATTCATCTGAGTGTTGTTATTGTAGTTTGTAGGAGGAGGTTGGGCCTGATAGTTTACCTTCTGAGGTGATATTGGTTGCACAGGCCCTAGAATGCTAATGGCAACTTGATTAACTACTATCAGCTTTGGTTGTGCTAGATTGCCTTTTGTGTTCTTATTCCACTCCTTTTTATGGGGTTTTACAATTTCCCCCTCTTGAATTTTGATTTCTTTGATTGTTCTAGCCTATGCTAGAGCATCTTCAAGAGTTTGGTATTGTTGGAGTTGTAGCAATAATGAAATTGGCTTTAAAAAACTCTTGGAAAACATGTGATTCAACTCAGACACTGGTAGTAGGTATGGTAGCTTAGCGAGAAGCGTTCACCACCTGTTACCATAATTTATGATTGACTCATCATCATACTACTTCAACCTCGTGAGGTCTATCAAAGTCACCTTTTTCTTAGTGTTAAAAGTGAAATATTCTAGGAATGCATCCATAAATTATTCAAAGCTATGGATGTTGTGCCTTGGGAGTTGATTGTACCACTCTACGATTGGGCTAGAGAGGGTAATCAAAAATGTCCTTAGAAGTAAGGCATCGTTATCCTGGATATAGAAGCATTGATTCATAAACCTAGTAACATGCTCTTGTGCATCTTCCTCTCCTTTGAATCTATCCATCTTGGGAATTTTGAAATGCTCTAGGTATGGAGGGGAAGGTTTGAAGGGTTGATTGAAAGTGGGAAAGGTAAAGTGGGCTTTTGAAGCCTGAACCTAGAGGTCTTGTTTTCTATTGTTTCCATGTATTCTAGCAATGCTTTATATGCATCAGAGGATTTGATCTCCTCTTCTTTGCTTTGGCCCCATGGGGGAGGGTGAGGAATGTCAAGCATATGGTATGGTGGTTGAGTGTCATCAACCATACCTCCATAAGGTGCTTCCAGATATTCCTCTTCTGGTTCAAGATCATCGTAGGCTCTATAAGGTGTTTCCTGAATTGGCCTACAAGGAGGAACAAATACCTATGGAAGGTGATCTATGTTTGGCCTAGGAGGCAAGTCTCGATTAGGCCTAGGAGGTTGAAGAGGTAACATTTGGTTAGGCCTAGGAAGCCTATTTTTATTAAATATAGGTTACCTCTGATGAACCCCCTATCTATGAGTACTTGGGGTAGGGACCCCATTACGTAAGGTCTCTTGAAATAGCTCATGGGTTTGTTATTCAATTATTTGCTTTTCTAACTGATGTTGGTGATCCAAGCATTGTTTATCTAATTGAAGCTGATTGAATTGAGCTTGGTGGTCAACATATATTTTAACAACTTGATTTATTTGATCATTCATGTGAGGTCTATTAGCCCTAGCAGTATTTCCATGGGACCTATCTTGTTCAGGAGGATCTGAAAGATCGACTACGAGCTTCCCTCGATCGAGAGAGGTCATGTTCACTTGAGGCTCAGTCCTAAATAGATGTTCTTTATACTCATTTGGCATAGAAGCACATCGTTCTTGCATGGAATAATGAGATCGAGGATAATCAAGATTCTCCTCGTGTCTTCCTTCATAAATGAGGAAGGGAAGGGCTGAATTTTCTCACCCAGGGTGATGAGTATCATACTCATCTTGGTACTTATATTGTTGAGACCTATTAGGGTGGTTTAAGGGTGTAGTTTGATCATTTGGCCTTACCCATGGTGAGTAATATTGATCTTGCATGTAGGTGTGCAAGGTAGACCGAGAAGGCATGTGGATGCATGGTATTGCTCTATTTGTTTATGCCTCAATGCATAGTTGCCATTCTTGATAGAAGGTATGTGAAGTGTCTATATCTAGAAAGTATGTTCCCTGATTAGGACCAAGACCTGTAGGGGTGTCCCGCATAGGGGTCCCTTGTAGGTTAGGTTCTTGATTTGAAATTCTAGGGCTTGAGCGAGTAGGAGGCCTCCAAGGAGGTATAATCATATCCTTAGGGTCAAATCGGAGATGGTCTATGTCTCCTTGCCTACTCTCTATAGTGTCAACCCTTGAATGGGCTTGGTTGTGGGTGCATACCATAGCTACTTTGTTCCAAACCCTACATGATTATCTCTTTTACAAATTTTAATGATGCAACACACAAGAATGAAAACACACAATAATACAAGTGTTTATCTCTTTTAAATATTTTATATGTTCCCTAAAACTATTTGGTGTGTTTTTTATTTGTTGTTTGCAAAGAGATCTCTTTTCATATGTTTGAATTTGTTGGATGATATTCTCAATTTGTTAAAAGGATTTCACTTGTATACTCATAGTGACAAAACCTGGTGATGAAGTCTAGGTAGTCATACCCACTAAAATATGGAGATGAAACCCATATCTGATCAGGGAGCACAGGTCCTACCAGTCCTCACCCATATTGACTATGGGCAGTGATACACCCTCTGAAGAGGAATGCATGCTATTTTCCATGGCTAAGATGGTTCTTGGAGCTGGCTTTGGCCAAAAATATAGGGTTCGTATCAACAATCATGCGAGCCAATGGGTGGAGATGAAGCCCACCATCATTGGTCTCGATTAGTGGTTGGGGATGAAGTTCCAACTCACTAATGTTCAAATGTGACGTGGTGTGTGTGGTTCCTTTTATACTTAAAAAAAGTAAAAACAAAAGAGCACTCAATGATAACTTCACTAAATGCAAAATAATGTTTCACTTTTAGAAGTATTGAATAAATGATTGAACCTACAAAATGCATGCCCTATATGGCAACCTAACCATTAGGTAGGTCACAAGCAATCAAACCACACAAATGCATTCTTACTTGGTTATTTTCCTATTTTTTTTTTTTTAGATTAAGAAAAGTGAAATCTACTTTTCAAAAAAACAAGGAAAAGAAATAAAAGCTAAATCTAACTTTCTCTAAATAGTAAGAATGTTAAATAAGATCAAGATACTCATCTTGAAAGCCTAAGTTTGTTGTTGTTTCTATCAATTTGAGTTGCAGGATCCCTATTTGGTGGCCATCCCTAGGGTGGGATGATTACCAATTTGGGGGCCATCCTTAGGTGGGATGACTATCGTGGCCATCCCTAGGTGTTCCAATTATGAAATCAAGGGTCGTTTCATGCTAGAACGACCAAAACCTATAACATTTCAAAAGTAAAAACTAAGTTAAAACTTATCTAAATCAAATGGGATAAGGGTCCCACCATGATCACCACTATAGAGTGGAAAAATGGTGCATCTAGAAAAGGGAAATGAATTGCACCTATTGATTTAAGCATTCAAAAGTGATATTTAATGTAAACATGATAACAATATATATAAGAAATGGGGGTCCTCTTTATATTAATCAATTTGTAGAATCCATGGTTACAATGCATCCCCTTGAGGGCTCTAAATTGATACAATCATTACAAGGTGTCGAAAGGATCTAATCCTTTCAAAGACTCAAGATGCGCTTCAAGGCCTTCCTCGCACTCACGAATTGAAGAGCAGGTTTTTGATACCATTATGATGATCTATCTGTATTCGAACTTGTAGCTCCTTCCTTGCATACTGAAATACCTAGATCTACACACAAAGAACTCAAATTTTTTAATAGCATATGCATATTGAAATGAAATCGAAGGGATGCATGCAATAGTGAATATAAAAAGTGTAATAGAAGGTGCAAAACTACTCAAAATTGCACCAAAACTTAGTATAATGCATATATTCTACTCTAGAAATGATCTATGCTAAAATAGAAAGGAAATTATATGTAGAGTTCATGGTCATCCTTGGGTGTTCCAATTGGGATTATTAGAAGTGAAAAGCATAATAGAAGGTGCAAAACTACTCAAAATTGCACCAAATCTTAGTATGATGCATATATTCTAGTTTAGAAATGATCTATGCTAAAATAGATATGAAATTATATGTAGATTCATGGTCATCCCTGGGTGGTGCAATTGTGACTCTTAACATTGGGCACCAAAATTGGTGGTTTTTGAAATGAATTTGGGTATTTGGTATCAACTCTTGGAAACCTCCTTCGATTTATGGATATTTCAAGGGAAAACATGTGGTGAAAGAGGGATAGAATCTCGATAGCACTTCATTGCAAAATATTGCAAAAGACTCCTCTTTAGAATTGGGTGGATTGGCTCCATTTTATATCTCAAGAGAGCACAAGGTTGAATGGGCAAGTTTGGCCATGCGAGGCAAGTGTCACCATTTTTCAAAACCTTGCCATGCATAGGGTGGGAGAAACCTCCAATTTGGACCTCCAATTTGTAGTTTGTGATTGAATTGATGTACCCTCAATCTATCATAAATCAATGGGTAGGATAAATGGTAGAATTTGATTGCCATTTGTCCCACCCTTGACTTTTTGAGAGTCCAGGGGCTTGGCCGTCCCACCCAGGGGTGGCTGTTGGTGGCCATCCCACCCAGGGATGACCATGGGTGGCCATCCCTGGGTGGGACGACCATGAACTTGGTGGTCATCCCAGGGTGGGACGACCATGGCTGCATGGCCCAAAACTTCCCAAAAGTGGGGTAGAACTTCCCAAAAGTGGTAAGGACCACTATTTAACCCCTAAGGGTTGCCCAAGGAGGCCATATGGTGTTGATAAGAGTGCATCTTGGTAGTCTAATCGGATTGACATGATTTTAGTGTCTACAGATTGTATGAGTGGCTAAGGGGGTGCTTATTATGTGTTGACTATGTAGCATACCAACAAATTGTATGATACCACTTGTCATAATCTAATTTTTTGTCTTATCTATAAACCATGTGATGCCACTTGTTGTTGTCTAATTCACTCTAAATTATGTATTATCAAATTCTATTTTTGATTATGTTAACTACTTGTCAATTCTGATAAGATGTCAAAACATGATTAGCTGATATCATTTTTAAAGATGCCAATTTGAAGTTGCATATGGACTACCACATCAGCCATTGTATGGACTACCACATTGGACCAACTAGAATGTGCCATGTTAGACCCTACATCAACAACTACCATGTGTTACCTCGATATTCATGTCTATCAACACCCTCACAAACTACCATGTGCCACTCTATATCACTTGATTAGATTGTAACCTCAACTACCATATATTTCCTTAATATTTGTGTGTCTTCTATCATATCACCTATATAGACTACCAAGTCAATCATACAAATTACCACATGTCTCCTTAGAATTTGTGAACCTAGTACCACCTCAAATGTATAGACTGTCATGCGTTTCCTTAGGATGTATGCACATCCATACACTTTAACCATATGTATTGTCATGTGTTGCCTCGATATGTGTTTTTCTAATTCCACCTAAACTGTATATATTTCTACATCACCTTAATATGCATATGTTTGGTGTCACCTCAAGACGCAAGTACTTGGTGTGACTTTAACTATATAGATTACCCTATGGTATTTGTATAGACTTGTTATATCGTTGTGTTGGTGAAAATAGGATGCCATGTTATTCATCATGTCATTTGTTATGTTGTCTAGAGGTGTCACATCAATGGTCATGCTAACATTATTGCATGCAAGTGCATAGTTGATGTTGATGCCATCATCAAAAATTTGGGTGATTTGAACTTGTGACTTCCCATGGACAATGCCTTGGCTAGCCTCTTGCTATCCAACTCTCCAAGCACCAATCTTTGGAGGAGAAATACAATGGATAACATAAGATAAACTGCTACTTGCCCCTTTCCCATGCCTATGATGTAGGTCAATGTTAGCATGATGTAGGTGCATCCAATCACACACCTTCCCACCCAAAAAACTATATATTCATATTGAGGGAAAAGAAAAATTGTTTCAAAATGGTTTCGAAGTACCTAGAGGAAAAACAACAAAAAGTGTTGAATTGTGACCCCCTTAAAAAATTTCAAAGAATCCAAAAACATGGATGGTTCATCCATATTTATTATAGTCTATCCTACACAACAATTTTGTCAAACATAATCAATCAAGCCCTCCTCTCACGTCTATACAATGAAAAAGTGGTCAAACTATTTTTGTAACTTTATCATGTGGCTTGGAGGTCTTTGCTAAGAATAGAAGCCTACCCATGACTTCTCTCTCACCCAGGGTCTATTTGAAAAAAATAGTATCTTATTTTCTTCATGATGACCAAGTAATCTCTCCTCTTATCAGTGATACTATTGGACATTAGAATTTGAAAGATAAAATAAAATATATATTTTTTAATTTGTAAGAGATAAATGAGATTTAAAACAACCTCAAAAAACTCAATCTTGGAACTAGGACATTCATATAATAAATAAAAATAAAAACTAAGATTGAATGTTAATGAAAGAAAAAACTTATTGGTGAATATATCTCCTGGATCAAATCTACTAATTCTAATTAAATCCTTGCAATCCAGGTCTTTGGGTTTTTAAATCAGAAACCCTTATTCAAATTGCACTATTAGCTTTTAAAAAATATTATTTGTAAGTTTCTACAAAACTTATCCCCAAGAGTAGTTGAAAGTATAATATTTTATCCGTAGAAGCAATCAAATAATGAATATTTTTACCAGTTGTAATACCATGTCAAAATTCATAGTAGTTTCTAGAAACAAATGGAATAAATCATTATTTAGTATTGTTTAACAAAATAGATACACGACATAAAGACCACAAATATAATTAGTGTTCATAGACACCAAATGATATTCACTAAAGATAATCAAGTTACACTGTAGCTGATAATGAAATGATCAATAAGAGAGGAAATTTAAACCCAAATACATGACGCATTTAGGTCAAGGTTGTGAGACCGATCTTCAAGAATAAATAATATAAAAAATCACAAAAATACCTTTTACAAGGTTTACATGGGCTCAAAGGGTAAATATAACAATTACAAATGCAAATAGTTGGTTGTGACCTCATGATAATCTTAATCACCACACATCCAACACCTATTACTAGTTTTATTGTAATATAAACATGCTTGATTGCAACACTTATTTGGCATACAATAATATAAACTTGGTGTTGTGCATTGTGTCCACTTTTATTGACATGGTATTAGGTGGCATTATATGATGTAGAAATGTTAATTATTGTTATTATAATATAAACATGCATGAACCTATCTTATAATTAGATAGGATTGATGTTACCTTCTTTTCTTTTTTATTTTTCTTAGAAACACAACTTGATAATGATATAATATCATTATGGTCTTTTTATGTAGATATATCCTCATCCAACTAGCATCATTTTGGTATAGACATTCTATTTGTTATCATTACCATTTACCATCTAAGCATAACCATTGTATTTAGTTCTCTTAACACACCATTTGATATCCTTAATAATATGGAATTATTACCTAGTTTTATTATAAAGTATAAACCCATGCATTGGCACTACAACATCAATTTATATGAAGAATATATCTCAGAGTGATATATACTAATCCTCCAAGTAATTTTGGTTATTGTGATTGATTTATTCAAAATATTAAAAAAAAACAACAGTGTCATTTGCATTATCGATGATGTAACCTGGGTTCAATCTCCACGACAGATGTGTATAAAAAATATTACTCATAAAAAAATTTTAAAAAAATAATTTAATTTTTTTAATTATATATTAAATGGTTGAGTATTACTTTTTATGTTAACTTGAATTTTCAAATTATCATCTATAACCTTCATTTTAAATTAAATACAATACATGTTTTTTGAAAATCTAATGGTAATTTTTTTTATAATAATATTTAAAAATATAGTCTTTTTGGAAGGATTGAGTGGTGGAATGTTGTCATTCAACGAACCTTTAAGATGTTGCGGACTCTGGGTGAAGCTACAAAGCAACGGAAACAAGTTAAGTATACCTTGCAGAGCGAGCTATTCAAAGCCTGTCTCAGGCTTGAAGCCTCTCCTTTCAGTTCTCTTGCTTAGTCCCAAGTTTCTTCCATTTGGCATGAGCTAAAAAAAGCTAATTTATATGAAGCCAAGGGTGCTCAATTACGTGCTCGAATGCATTGGCTCAAAGTGGGGGATAGAGTGATCAAAGATTTTTTTCAATGCCTCAGACCTCCTGCCCAATATTCCTAGTTTCAAGCCATTCAAGTTGATGGGCAGAGATTCACAGACCTTCTGTATATTATCAAAGCCTTTGTTTCACATTATCAATGTGTTTTTGCTTCTCAACCCCTTGATGATTCTATAAGGTAAGCTCTTGTTGATTGTACCGTTGTTGTCCCCAACAAGCTTTATCCTAAGCAAATGATAGTCTATGACACTCCTATTTCTCTAGAAGATCTAAAAAATGCCTTATCACTCATGGCTCATTAATGATAAGGCACCTGGTCTTGATGGCTTCCCATGTGAATTCTACAAATAATTCTAGGATATGCTTGGTTCTGATCTCCACAAAGTGTATATTAAAGCTTTGCAATGTGGTTCACTGGATTCCATTATTAAAGAAGACAATGCTAAATTTATTCCTAAGTATGGAGACCCTGAGCTCATAACTAATTTGAGTTCGATCACCCTGCTTAATGTGAGCTATAAGATTATTGCCAAAGCCCTTGCACTTAAAGCTTAAATCTCTCCTGCCTTTGATTTTCAGACCTGAATAAGCTGGCTTTGTTCAGGGAAGATACATTCTTGATAATGTTCTTGTTGTTTGGGAAGGTATGGAGTGGGCAAGAAATTCTGAACAAGATGCTTTATTCATTAAGATTGACTTTGAGAAATCCTATGATAAGATGAAGTGGTACTTCATCACTATCATGCTTCAATATTTGGGCTTTGGGCCAGTGTTTGTAAGCACCGTTCTTATATTATTTCAAGATGCTTTAGCTATTCTTACTTTGTATAATAGTCAATATCATTCAATTTCTCTTGGTCGTTTTGTAAGACAGGGGTGCCCTCTTGCTCCATCTCTTTTCATTATTGTTGTAGAGGTTTTTGGCTATTTTTTGGCCCGTAATGTGGATCAAATATTAATCACGGGTATTGCTCTCCCCAATTTTGATCGTTAGTTGGTCAATGGTAATTTTGCTGATGATTCTTTTTTAACGCTTTGAGAAGATGAGCAATCCATTTCCTCGACTATTAGTTGCTTAGAGGTGTATTTTTTAGCCTCTCGTTCTTCTATTCAATGGAAAAAACCTCCTATTTTCAACAATATCAATCCCAGCTGCCATGCTAGCTGCATCATTTCCAATGGACTTGGATTCAATCGGGTGAGGTGTTTAAATTTTTTAGAATTCCCTTTGTGTTTCATGGTTCTTCTACTCAATTGTGGTTGTATGTTATTAAGAAAGTAGATAAGAAGCTTTCTTATTGGACTAGTAAGAAACTTTCTCTGGCATGAAAATTTTAGATTTGTTCTAAGATTTTAGTCACTACCCATGTCTATTATTCGTCTTGTTGGATTCCATCCAAATCTTGTTATAAAGAGATAGATAAGCTTTTGAGAGATTTCTTGTGGGTCAAAGACTGTCAAACGAGGTTTTCATTGGGTAGCCTAGGAAATTTGTTGTTTTCCCAAGGATTGTGGAGGCATGGGTTTGTTTGATTATCACCGACAAGGTTTTACCCTTTGTGCTAAATGGATCACCCGATCTTTAATTGGGGATGAATCTTGGAAAGTGTTGGTCAGGCATTGCATTTCTTTTGGTTTTATTTAGGGGAAGAAAATTTGGAAAGGGGTGGGATTGTAATCCATTCTTACTACCCCTATCCCTGCTAAAGTTAAAGGTTCTTTTGTCATTCAGAGTATTTGGAAAGCTTGGGAGGCCTTCAAACCCTAGCTCAGTTGGAAAGGGATTTTCTGCAAAGTAGGTGCCTCTTTGCCTTCCATGAATATTTGGTGGTCTCCTATTATCACTTTGCAGGGCTCTCCCCTAGCTCTGGTGCAGTGGGTCAAAGCGCAGAGGTTCTATAAGCATGGTATTGCTTCCATTTTTTATTTTTTCTCCCAACATACCAGGAGTTGGATACCCTGGAAAAGTTTTCGTTAAATTCACAATTTAAATCCTAGTTATAGAGATACTTATGAGGTGGTTATTAATAGTATTCCATTTTCTATTTGGTGCAAACTGCATAAACATTTTTAAAAACCTTGGTGCTCAAATTGGTGTTAGCATGGGGAGCTTCTTGTTTTTGCAATATAAAACTCATCTAGGTTATAAATGGCTCACCCACAAGTTCCAATGGTTGATAAGCTCACTATGAGATGGGACTTAGTCTCTCTTCCCTCCCGATGGAATAAGAGGTTTCAGATTGCTTAGGCTACTTATATTGAACCTAAACAAAGTTTTTTTTTGCTTGGAGCCTCTTGCAGGGGTTGCCTATTGGCAATAGGCTCAAGAATCTAGGTTTTCATAATCCCATTTTCTTGGTTTACAGACAGACAGAACATTTACTGCATGTTATTTGGTTTTGTGATTGGTCTCAGTCGGCCTAGGAGTGGATTCTTGAATTTTTTAGACCTTTTATGCAAGAGGATTTTACCTAGGTGGATGCTATTTTGGGTGACCCTACTGCTTTTTCCTTCAACTTGGGTGTTGTTTGGAATATTTTTAGAATTGGTACCCTATTTTATCTTTGGAATTTCCAGAACAGAGTTGTTTTTTTCTCAGCAAGATGTCGTGCGTGTCTTCTCTGTTGCTGATAAATATGCTATATTCTTTGATTACTAGTTACGGATTCAAGTATAGGTTAAAAAAGTACATGTGGAGTTGTAGTACTTACGTACCCTCATGGATCATTGGGGGAATGTGCCCTGCGCTATGAGTCGTGTGCCTCTTACTTCCCCTTATAGCTCTCGGTTGTCGACTCATCGGGGGACCCGTCGTCACCCACAACCCTCTACTACCAAAAACTAGTCCCAACCCCCTCCCAGCACAAATATGGAGAATTTGGAGCTGGGGGCTCGTCTCGCCTGACCTCTGGTTGAGATGTTCGTCCTCCTAAGCAAGATGATGTCCTTGGTTGGGGTGAAATTGTACCAAATACACAGACTTGTATTGTTAGTAGTAATCTTTTTGATGACTGGGAGGCTCCGACTTCTTCAACCGTTGGATGGACTTATGACCTTATGGAGGAAAACTTCAGGCCTTCCACTTGGCAGTGATTTCTCGGCTCATTTCTTTCAAAATGTATATTTGACACTGTTTTGGTGGTTGTTATCTAACTTTTTATGGACTATTTCTAACACTCTTGTGTACTCCTAACCATGGTGGTTAGTGTGTTGGTATAAATGATGTGTTAATCCCACCCACCTTTTTATAATTAAACATTATTTTATTAATATAATCGACTTTTCATGCCTTTGTTAAAAAACAAATCCCAATTTTTGTTTAACTTTTATATAGTTTTCAAATATAACAAATGTCATGTAACCCTTATATTGTCCATCATAGATGAAAAGTTCTCTAACTTTAATTTTTCATATGATGAAAACAATCGATAATATCAACCTGTATCTTGGAAACTAAAAATTATGAGCGTCAGGTTGATGTAGTGGGAGTGGTGCATCAGGTTGATGTAGTGGGAGTGGTGAACAGGAAACATTGTCATCTGTATTTTTAAAAGTATCGGCATCAAGTCTCGGTTAAATAAGAAGTGACATAAGAAGTGACAGAGTTTATCGGAAAACATTGTCATCTATATTTTTAAAAGTATCGGCATCAAGTCTCGGTTAGATAAGAAGTGACATAAGAAGTGATAGATTTTATCTATAATTTTAATTTTTAAGAAGTCGTGACTTTCTCCCACAAAAAATATCCAATGTAGTTAATACGGACAAAGATTTTATCCTTCATATTCCATTAAGCCAATCTCTGCCTTACAAACCTAAGGATGCTATTGTGGTGAAACAGAGATGCAATGATGCAACCAAGGATGCTATTGTGGTGAAACAGAGATGCAATGATGCAACCAAGGATGGCTTAAGGATGCAAAGTAGAAGCGGTTGATAGTTTTGTAAATGTATTTTAAGGTAGGTTTTAAATTTTTTTTAAGCCTACGATATAGAGATGTTTGATTTTATGATGGGTTTTTGCTGCTTTAGACATTTTACCCTTTTAGTTTCATGTTTCCTATATCAGCATAAATTTATGCTCTTTTTAATAAAGTCCTAAATCCTTTTAAAATTTATTTTAATAAAAAAAATTTACTAAAAAAATATTTTTAATTTTTTATATAAAAACCTAAGGTTAAATTATTATAAAAAAGAAAGATCTTCACGACGCCAACATGATGCTCTCTGGTGAGAAGTTTACAGAGCTTACCATAAGTCCATGGAGAGGATTCCCCATGAACGAAATTTGAAGTGGAAAGAAGCGAAGACACTATTTGCAGAAAACAAATTTGCAGATATGACCTATTTTTGCAAGAGAAGCAATGGACTATTCTTATTCATGGTCCATCATGTAAAGATGGTTGTAGACACTTACAAAATGGACCCAACTAGAGAATTTGGAGCTTGCATGTGGCTCATGAATGACAATACCAAGGATCATTTGTTTGGTTGTCCAAATCCTGAGGACCATCTTCGAATTTTTATTCTCTTGCCAAATGATGGAAAAGAATGGATTCTACATGAGCATCATAGCAGGAACGATCAGAGATATAGACTACTTTTTTATGTTGTCCACTGCCCAAGCATATTCCCCATCAGTGGACGATGGAGTAATGCATCTGAGGAGGGAAACAGAAGGATAAAACAACACTTTCAATTCTATATTGCCCAGTTTGCAAATGAAAAATAGATCGTAGTGTTTGGATTTCCAGCCCTTCCTGATGAGGATGTTAATGAAATTTTATTAGGGTTTACTCAAAATTTTTGGGAAGATCTTAACAAGATTTATTTTTGATTGATTATGGAGAGAGAGGATTTTGTTGAGCAATATGAGGTGATCATTAAGCAAGCTGCATTGCTACATTGGAGCTCCAACAACAAAGAGGTAGATGATTTGCAGCAAAACAGGTAATCTAAAATAGAAGGTTATGAGTGATTATTTTAATTGAGGTTTGAATTTGGTTTTTATATTTAATAATATATTCAATTTTGAGATTTAATATTGTAATATAATTATATGTTCATGATACAAATTGAAACTAACCAATAAGAAAAAAAAGTTAAAAAAATAATTATTAAAAATATTATTGAAATATAAATTGTTAACCGTGTTTTTTAAATTAAATTGTTAAGAGTGTTTAGTTTAAATTTTATGTAAAAGGACAACAATATTTGAATTAGTCTATTTTACATAGGTGTGAGTGAATGGTTAGTTTTTGTGGTATAGATGGTTGTGAGTGAACAAATATGTCTAATTTTGCCAACAGGCAGTTGCTCTAGTAGCTAAGATGATGGTTGTTTCTTAAGTGGTTTTGTGTTCAAACTCCTTAAGGGTGGTTGTTGATGTAATTTGTAGACGTTTTCCTAAAAAAATATGTCTAATTTTTTTTAATAAAAATTTATTATAAGTTATTGAGTTTGATGTTGTAGACACCAAAACAGCACCAATCCGATTATGCGACTACATACACACCCCCTAGGGCAGCCTCCAGAGGTTAAACAGTGGTCCTAACCACTCCCAAATAAGTTTTGGAGGGTCAGAGGTCAATTTGGCACCTTTTAAGCACTTTGCTCCCTATTCGTCCCACCCTGGGACGATTAGAATCCTATTCGTCCCACCACGGGACGATTAGCAACAATCATCCCAAGGTGGGACGAGTAGCAGTTTTAACTGGAAAAAATTCAAGCCTCGATAGATCCACCACTCAACTTCACCTTCAAGGCATGCAATTGTGAGGAATGGTTTCAAATATGAGAGAGGGACTTCATTCAAGCATGCCTTGATCATGGAGGCCCTAAATCAGGGAGGAATCTTCTCTCCCCCAAGAAAGTCATGGTGAGCCAAGTGGCACCCTCGCATGCACATTCAAAGGAGACCCCTGAGGTCTATAAAATGGTGAGCCTCCTCACCCCAAAAAATAATAGAGCTAGAGCATTTGGAGCAACGAAGTGCTGCCAAATTGTACCCCCATTCCCCCTTTGTGCTTCCTACATTATCGGGTGAACACTAGGAACGCAATCCCGACACAAAACCCAAGAAATCAGCCACAATCCCACACAAAATTCATAACACAATCCCCTAGGATGTTTTGGACCCATCCCATTTGGATTGGTGCCAAAACTAGGCCTCAAACGACAGGCATCCTGCCCTCGGGTGCCCCCCGTACTACTACAGTCCTAATCGTCCCACCCCGGACTGGTTAGAAATCTGTGAAATATTTCTCTATTTTTCCTTTTGCATTCTGTCCTATTTCATGTACTTATGCTGCTGTTCAAGTTTCATGTTATTCTGACTTGATTTGACTGTGTTTTTATCATTTTATGTGTTTACTAACATACAGGGAGCACTTTTGAATACAGGACAATATAGGTAGAATCTGCAAAATCTGACCTTTTGGGTCATCCCAAAATGCCCATTTTAGCCTAACCCCAAGTTTTTAGGAGTTTTGGAGGCCTCTGGGCTGGACATTTGGAAGGTTGCTCTTGCACATTTTGTGACAGTCCTAATCGTCCCACCCCGAAGCGATTAGAAATCCATGCATGATTTCTTGACTGTTATTTTTGCAATGTGTCCCTGATGATGTCTTGATGCTTCTAGAAAATTTTGGGTTCATTATGACATGTTTTTACCATCATTTAATTCTTTTTTACATTAACCAACCAGAGGCTTTAGGGATTACATGTTTTCTTGATATCCGCATATGCTATTAACTGTTTGTTGTTTCTCTGAGTGTAGGATATCACCACCAAGAATACTAGAGGGGAAGCAAGGAATGACGAACACATGGATTCAAGCGGCGGCAATGTTTTTCCTGCCCATTTCAAATGTGGGCATGCGGAGGACACTAGAAGCGTACCATCCGTTGATGTAACAAACTGTATCAAACGCTCTAAGCCCTAGATGGGGGGAGACATATTGTAACTGGATTGAAAGAAAAATTAATAAAAATAGGCCTTGATTTATTTTTCTTACATCTAGTTTCATTTATGCTTTGTTTCCCGCATGCATTTGTTTCTCGTATTCGTAGATCTTAGCATTTGCACCATTTGTATCAATTTCATTTGCATCATAATCTGGCACGCCGTCACCCCGCATTCATATTTTAGTGGAAATCATGGTGGGACCTTATCCCCTACTATTGGGATCAAATTTTTGATCAAAATTTTGTGGATTCTTTGCAGGTGTTACTCATTCAGGCGTTGGACTGCTACTCGTGCCACCTTGTGATGAATACAGACCTGGAATTCGTGCCACCCTGGGATGAATACGTATTCGTCCCACCCTATGACAAATACAAACCTGATATTCGTCCCACCCTGGGACGATTAGAGCTCTGTGCATTTCCTGAGCAGAAACTCAGAGGCATCTGTTTTGGACAGAGAAGAGGTAGGTTTTCTAAACATCCTCTGTGTTTTTCTATTTTTTGTTTCTATAGATTTTTGTTTTCTTTGCTTTCTTGCAATAAAAAAAAAAAACATAGAGTAAATTACATGGAAGGAACCTAATTAGGAATGCATTCTTATCTAGTTTACTTGCATGATACTTGCACTAATGGCAAGTCCTCATCATAGGTGTCAGTTCTAGGTAGGGTTTGTTATTTTCTTTCTTGCTGCTAATTGTTTCTAAAAGATTAACATACTTTAAAGCATTGCATTAGTGAAAACCATATTTTGTTGTATGTTTTCATTCTTTACATGATTAAAATGAACCACACACACACCACCTAATAAAAATTAACATCAAGTAGTTGGTCTTAATACCCCAACACTTGATCAAGACCAACGATGGATTTCATCACCACCTTGGCTTGAATTTTGCATACATTTACCCTGATCGCGACTGTTGCTAGACGTAAATCCTGACGAAAGTTGACTAAGTGTAACAGGGGTGATTCCCCGTGCATGAGGATAAGTCTTCTATGGTAGGTGTCAAAAATAGAGTGATCCCCCTTCCGTACCGCCTATGTTCTACGTACTGTTCTGCTCTCGCGTACCAATATTTTCCCTCACATAAGGGCGGGTATATTGAGAGGTTTGGTATAACGACCTGGCAATGGTATATTGAAGGGGAAACCATTTTGGAGATACAAGAGCCCTCATTTTGCATGCATAACAAAGTTTCCTTTACGAGATTCACACAACAAAAATCAAACACATTAGACCAGATCTAGGGCACACATTTAATCCGTAAACAAGATAATCATTTCTTTGTTTGTGTGGTCCCCTTTTGTTTGGTATAGCACAAAATTTTTATAAAGGAGATAAAAATACACATATCTATTTAGAATACCACCACCATGGTGTACACCCGTAGCCAAGCCCAATCATGGGCAGAAGTTGCAAAAAGTGTACAAGGAGGCACAAGTCGCCTCCATTATAGCCCCAAGGACTTGGTTATACCACCTTGGCAGCCTGACCCACAACGTGGTCCACATTATGCTACTACAAAAAATGACTATAGAGGCACCCCTTTAAAGGGCACTCCCGTTCAACACAGACCCTCTCAAGAGGAGTACATACATGATAAGGCCCCCTTAGATACTCATTATGAGTGGCCACTATGCGATGAAGCGCTAGAGCAACATAGGGTTCATAAGGAGGGACCACATGATTATATCATTCCTCCTCCACCCCTTATTACTATTAAAATTAATGGGCCAAATATAGAGTGCAAGGCTCTTCAGACAGGGCAAGCCAACTCTGCCCGTCCCTTTCACATGTACAAAATGGAGCACGAGGAAAACCAGTATATTTCTCAAGAGAAATACACCGTGCGAGAGCAATGCACCTTCACACCTACTAATTATTAAGATCACCTATTGAGGCTAAAGCCTCAGGTGAATGCTGCTAACCTCGACAGAGGAAAGTGACCCATAGAGATCTCGAATCACCATGACCGAGATAGATATGTAGGAGAGGCATCTAGGTCTCCTAGACATAGGACGATGGAACAAATTGACTTGGCATTTTCCAAACATGCCACCCGCCAAGCGTAAATCATGCAGCTTAGGCAAGATCAACAGCAGTTAGAGCAACAGTATCATCTTAACAAAGAGTGCATTCAGTGCCAGACAGATGAATTGCTCTAGAACACTATGCATGATAGGATTCCACCCCCCCGCATGCATAGGACAAAAAATTATGAGAGGCACAACCCCTTAGTGCAAGACAGGTTTCCACGACCTTATCAAGTGTTGCCTCCAAGACCTCTGAGACCTAAGCGAGAGGCCACCCCTAGAACCAATGATGGGCACCTTCCTCGGGCACCCGTCCATGTTTATAGGTCACGCCCAAAAACTCCTCAAGAAGCCTATGAGGAATTTGAGCAAGAAGAAGAGCGGGTTGAAATGCCCTACCAAGGCAGGGAGGGCGCTACCCGGCTACCCCTCCATAGGCCTCAAGTTCCTCGCAATTCACAAAGGGAACAAACCAAAGAAGAGGAAATAAAATCATTTGATGCATACAAAGCACTATTAGAACGCTTAGAGTCTATGGAGACCAAGACTTTAGGGACCCAAAAGCCTACCTTATGCCATCTCCGCAGTCACCCTGTGCATCCTTCAGTTCCAGCATCCCCATACCCTAACCACTCCAAAATGCCTCAATTGGCAATTTTTAGAGGGGATGAGGATGCCCAAGAGCACGTAACAAGGTTCCTAAGTCAATGATTTAGCATTCAGTACAATGATGCATTGCTTCTGATAATTTTTATAACCACGTTTGTAGGCCCTGCCTCGAATTGGTTTACCCAGTTACCGAAGCATAGCATCAACAATCTAGACCAGCTAGTGGATGCGTTCCTGGAACGTTTTTCCTTCAACACCAAGAATAAGGTGTATTTAAGCGACCTAGATGGCCTTAAGCAGTATGATGATGATACCATAGCTGCTTATGGGAATCAATGGAGGACATTACTTTCAAAGCTACCTTACCTCCCTCCCATGGTCGACATGACTTAGATGTTTTCAAAGAGTTGCATAAGGTCAATCTCCGTGCTATTGTAGTTGTAGCAATATGCCACCCTAGAAGAAGCCTTGGCACAAGCCAAGATAATTGAGGAGATCAAAATTCAAGATGGCGAGATTGCCAAGCCGCGCAAGGAGTGGACCAAAAATACCAAAACTGGGCCCACGCAACCGAAACCCGCCACGGTCAATCAGGTTGTCATAACTGTACCATAGCCTGCACCAACAACATAGCCCCCAAAGGCTAATTATCAGGCAGTTCCTCTTGCTAACTATGAAAAATAAAACCACAAACAAGAGCAAAATCAGCAGTGTGGCCCTAAGTGACAATTCACACAATTCACAGAGTCTAGAGACTCCTTGTTTGATCGCTTGTTCGCAGTAAACCTGATAAACTTGCCAGAAAGTCGACCCATAGACCCCAACGCACCAAAACCTAAGGGCTATAGGCAAGATTTATATTGTAGATTCCACCAGCAGAAAGGACATGACATCTTCACTTGTTGGAAATTCAAAAACTTGGTGCAAGACTTGATAGACAACAAAACGCTCGTGGTGGATAATACCGTAGTGTTGAGAAACCAACAGATGGAAGTCTTCAAAGACCCCCTACCTGCCCATGACGTGCAGACAAATACTATACAAGTAAATGAGGTAACACAAAACTGCCCCATGCAAGGGTATGTGGGGATGATAAGCATTGTGACATGGAGCAAAAGATACCCAAACACGACTGCACCCGCGGTAGCTACAGGATATGTTCCATCAACGTCACAATCTCCAAAATGGCCCATGCAACCTCCCCCGCCTAGACCAGTGGCCACAATTTGGACTAAGATTACTCAAATTTTAAGGACCACGTCGGCTAGGCTCTCCATTTATGAGCTCAGCCAACAATCACCGCCCCATCATGAGGATCTAATGGAGATACTCAAATCCATTGAGCTACAACCCCATGAACCTAATTCTTTCAACAAATTTGTGGGACATGTGAGACAATGCACAGAACCAGTCATAACCTTCAGGGAAGATAAACTAAAATTGGTTACTGGTGATATGGTGGATCCACCCCTGCACGTCATCGCACGGGTCAACAGGATCCCATTCAAGAGGGTGTTGGTGGAAACTGGCTCGTCCAGCAACATAATCACAACAACAACATTAAAACATCTTAAGTTGCCAGCATCCCCATTGTGGCGTCCACCTACACTCTTCGAGCATTCAACGACGTGTTATGCTTAATGGTTGGCATAATTTTCCTGCCCATCCAAGTAGGACAAAATACCATTCCTACATTGTGTCACATCCTTGAGGGTGAGATGGCCTACAATATCTTGCTAGGCCGGCCTTGGATCAGGGACATGAAGTGTGTCCCTTTGATAGCCCATCAATGTCTCAAATATACATAAAAAGGGCAAGTACATGTAGTCCCAACAAACTTAGAGCCCTTTAAGTTTTGCAATGTGATGCAACTGATGCCACAATCGACCCTCCCATCGACACATTTGGACTTTCAATTGAATCCGTCCACTCAGGGTCTGATTCTGCTTACATCCTCGTTGTTGAGTCCCTCAAGTAATCGACCTGGTCCATCTTCATCGTCTGTCCCTTCACCAACAATGCCACCTATGGTGTTCACACCGAAGGACAACAGGAAGAAGCCCTTAGAGGAGGCACCACCATTAGTTTCAACCATATCTATCGAGGAGGTGCCCAATCAAATGGAAGTCGAGATACCTGATTCACCCAACATGGAGTGGACTCATGGAGAACTCCCATTCCCTCCCCCTCAACCATCGATGATTACCGTCAAAATGGCTAATACGGGCTTGGGGAGTACCTAGTGTAGAACATTGTGGCAACACCCACACTCGAATCCATGCAAGACATGGGGAGACCTCACCTCCCCATTGGCACTATCATACCTTTAGGTTACCCACCAAATTAGACCAACTTTGTATATGGGGGCCTTGAGAACGGCCTGGAACCCTACTTACAAGAGGAAGAGGACGAAGAGCCATTTTCTAAGAATTTTGATTATCTGTATAACCTAGACTTCGCCTTGAAATACCTAGACCAATGTAATTGGCATGGATATGGATTGGGCAGATAATAACAAGGAATGCGCACTCTTTGTCAACCAAGATACCAGATGCCATATGACGAATCAGGAGTAGGGTTCAACCACCCTTTGCCCCTCGACATCTTGGTAGAGACCATGCGAGGCTTAGTTCTAGGCAACAGGTATGAGTTGGCACAAGACCCATATGCCAATCCCAACACTGCATACACATTGGGGAATTATTTCCCATTGGTAACAACAAACCTTGTTGACCTCAATATAACCTACCCTCTGATCGAGAAAGGGGAAAGTTCAAGAAGTAACATCCAAGAGGAATATGGAAAAAATCAAGGGAGCTCTTTGAACGATGATTCGGATTATGAGGTAGCACCTTGGGACCCATTTGAGTCTGATAGCAATCACTCGCAGGTGACACCCATCGATGATTATCTAGAGGACTTTGTGGCAATGTTCCCATTTAATGTTCCAATCGGGCAATTGCCACCCCAAGAGAATCCAGTCCTCCCGAAGATAGCGGAATAACCCAAAAGGGGCCAAATTAACATGCTTGAACAAAACGAACCTCCCATGCCAGCCACAAGGCCAAATGATCAAGAAACGCCTAGTGGGAGGCTATACCAGCCATAAGGGCACACAGTTGTCAGAGCCAATGAAGGCCTGTGGATATTTGATAGCGACTATGAGGATAAGACTGAGATGGCCTATCTCAACCATATGAGGCAATAGGAATACCCCATAGATGTTGATGGTATGTTTGAACATCTGAATATGGGACCAAGGCATAGGTGGCATTTAAACCAAGTACAGTTAAACCAAGAGCTTCATCCACCACTTCAGGCATACAGAGAGCACCTCCCACCTAGAGACCCTATAGGGCCACCAGTGCCAAGGGCAAACTCTATGCTTCTATCCACACATAGGGTTGATCCTTTCATGCCAGTACCCACAGAGCCAAACCCGAGGCACAAGGATTACCAAGAATATCTGAATCAACACCCGTGCGATAATGGAGACCAAATTCATTCCATCAACATGATCTCCATTAATTTAATCGCCCTCATCTACAATCCAGCTGATCCGACACAACCATTGTATCTAGACCTAGATGCCATAAACTGGTATCACACTGACTCACCACCATCCCCATCAGAGTATTGGCCTTGCGGTGAGATGTTTCATTTCGCCCCAGGATAGACTCAAGATATCTTCCATGTTGAAGAGGAACCTGACGTTCCCAATGTAGATCTAAATTTAGCGAATGATATCCACCTGATCCCAACTCCACATCAGTTGGAGGATGGATCCCACATGTCAGTCGAAGAGATGATTGACGCAGACATCAGTTCTGATCCAATGAATCCGTAAGTCATCAAGCTGGGGGTAAGTCTATCCCCCGAAGAGCAAGCCGATTACATTGCCCTTCTCAAAGAGAAGGAGGTTTTTGCATGGTCCTACAAAGACATGTCGGGGCTAGATCCGCAACTAGTCATGCATAATCTAACATTTGATCCGACAGTCAAGCCAGTCAAGCAAAAGCTATGTAAGATGCACCCAATAGTGGCCTTAATGGTAAAATACAAGCTACAAAATTTGTTGGATGCATAGTTTATCATCTGCATGGATTACCCACCATGGCTGCCCAACATGGTACCCATCAAAAAGTTAGATGGGAGGATTCGCATATGCACCAATTTTCGAGACTTAAACAAAGCGAGTCCCAAGGATGATTTCCCCTTGCCTAGCATCGATGCATTGGTAGATGCTACAGCAGGCCACGAAATGCTTTCCCTCATGGATGGTTTCTTAGGATACAACCAGATTCGTATCAATCTCTATGATCAACTAAAAATGGCGTTCATGATGCCTTGGGGGACATTTTGTTATAAGGTCATGCCCTTTTGCCTTAAAAATGCCAGTGCCACCTACCAACGCGCTATGACATACATCTTCCACGATCACATTCATAAAACTTTTGAAGATTATATGGATGATTTGTTGGCCAAATATCTTTTGCACCAAAATCATCTCGATGACTTACGCAAGATCCTTGATCGCCTCATCGAACACAAGGTTAGGCTAAACCCCAAGAAGTGTGTATTTGGCGTCACATCTAGAAAACTCTTGGGTTTCATAGTCTTAAAATGATGCATCAAGGTAGATCCAAATAAATTCAAGGAAATACTTGAAATGCTTCCCCCAACCACCATCAGGTAGCTCAAAAGCTTGTAGGGTAAGGTCGCGTCAATCAAGCGCTTCATAGCACAGTTATCTGACAAGTGTCAACCCATGAATAAATTATTACACAAGGGGGTAGCATTTCACTGGGATGACGAGTGCCAGTTAGCCTTCTACGACATCAAATAATACTTGGCTTCATCGCCAGTATTGGCACCACCTAGACTAGGAGTGTCGTTCTACTTATACATCTTAGCTACTGAGGTGGCACTAGGCACCATGCTAGCCCAAAAAAATTAATTACATAAATAATAGGCTAATTATTATCTTAGTTGCACCCTGGTCAGTTATGAACTTAACTATGCATACGTTGAGAAGTTATACTTGGCGATGGTATTTGCCACCAAAAATTTATGCCATTACATGCTGAGCAATACAACGTATGTTGTGTCTAAGGAGAATCCATTGTGATACATGATGAGTCGTACTTATCATAGTATTTGCACGGTGAAATGGATCATGTTGTTGACGGAGTTTGACATCGAATTCATTGGACAAAATTCCATCAAAGTTCAAGTCATCGCCGATCAACTAGCAGAGGCTCATCTCAAATACAACCAGCCTCTGACCATAGAGCTACCTGACGATGGGGTCTTCCATGTCTCAGAATCGCCAGATTCTGAAGAACCTGAGTCACAGGACGACATAACCTTATTCTTCGATGGTTCTAAATGTGAGCAAGGGGGTGGCATGGGAATCATATTTTTCACACCGCAAGGGGCTCCAATGCCTTTATCATTTAAACTTGATTTCTCGTGCATAAATAACAATTTTGAATACGAAGCCTTGCTCATAGGTCTTCAGACAGCCATCACCATGAATATCAAACGCTTGAATATCTTTGGTGATTTGTTGTTAATTGTCAACCAATTGAAAGGGGTATTCTAATGCAAATGCCCAGTTCTGTAGGCCTACAAAGTCCTTGTGGATAAATTCCTGGCAAATCTTGAATGGTACGACATCGAGGTACTCCCTCGATCATCAAATCATTTTGCAGATACTATGGCCTCCTTGGGGGCACTAATCTCACAAGACCCTTCTAGTGAGATCACAACCATTCAAGTCAAAACATTATCGCAATCCGTGATGGAGCGTGCAAGCTTTGACATAACACTAGGAATCCACCTGATCCAGATTGAACCATATCAGGATAGGTTCTCTCGAATCCATGATAGTTTGAATCACGCCAACTGGGGGTCTTTGTTCTCTCCAACCCTTCTCAATAGCAACACAATGCTATTTTTATAAGTTTTTTCCCGCTCAGCTTTTGCTAGAGACGAACTTCAAGAAGGATCAGTCGTTCATACCATCGAGTTTTTTGATTAGCAGGATTGGTACACACCCATAAGAGACTATCTCAAGTTAGGTAGCCTCCCACTTGTATTTTCGCATGCCACAAAAATATCATTCAAACAGAAAGCGATAAAACATGTCTTGCTATGAGACATCTTGTACCATCGAAGCTACGAAGGGATCTGTTGGTCCGACTTTTATACACACCCTGTGAAGAATGAGCATGAAACTCTGATAACACTTATAAGGGATAAATCCCACTCACTTTAGGATCTTACTGGTTATCCAAGGTGTGAGTTACAGAGTCGGGTCGAATGTCAATTCACTCTTTTCCACTTATGGAATAGTTTTCAAAATGGACTGTCTGTTACCTTACAATGGGCTCTAAACTTGTTTAGTAATGTTTTTTGGAGTTGTTCATTTTGTGGATAATCAGATTTAAAATTAGTTCTTTGATCTAGCCCTTATGGGTCAGCAGATTTAAATAAAAGACAAATTAAAGAAAATAAAAATGGATCATTTCATGGTAAAACAGAGAGGGTAGGGTAAGGCAGAAAGATAAGTTTATCAAACCTAGCTGTAAAAACAAAACTACCAATTTTATTTATACTATCAGCTTTAGAATAGAACAAATCAAAGAAGAAGGTGTCCAGCTTTCTAATATCACCTTCTACTAAGAGCATAAGACGAGAGATGGAACAGATCCGAAAGAAAATCATAAACGAAGGGAAGTCGGTTAAAATTGGTATCATTCACCGAGCAGACATAGCTCACACAGGTGAGGACAGAGCAATTAGAACAAAATTGAACCTTAAATCTGTGGTTTTCCTTAGCATACAATAAAACAACTGAAGCCCAACAGCATATTTAATCTTGATATCACGGATTTACAACATATATTTAATAAACTTTAAAGAAACGGATAACAAAAGAAGATGAACTTATCACAATCTGAAAGAGATTAGGCTCCTGGCCATGCTATCACAGAAAACAAAAGCACATCAACTCTGAGTCCAGAAATAAAGCATTTAACAAGATTTGCAAGAAATTGCTTCAATAGCCTTTTTTCTAAGTTTTCGCCTTCTGCGATTACATTTAGAAGAAGTATTTATAGACTCAGGACAGACCCTGATCTTTTCAAAAATATCTTCTTCTCAAACCCTAAATCTTATCATCTTAAACCCTACTACCCGGGTTTTACAATATAAGCCCTTTTAAAATAAAGTTTCGACAAAACTTAACCATTCTGCAAATCAGTGCAGTCACTTGCCATAAATGGAGAAGGCAGAATTCGAATGCCACTTGCATCCACCCGCAACTGTGTGTAAATGTGCTCATTAATTCCCTTGGGTAATTTGGATGAGTCACCACTTCCCTGACATTTCATCTCTGCAGAGCCATCCCTGAGTTGAAAATGTCTACACGCCATTAATCCTGCCATAAATTTTCATTAAATGCATCCATCGGCAAATTTCGGTAACCGAGTGTAGATACTTTCATTTTTCGGCCAATTCTCGACATACTCCATTAAATGGGCAGCTGCTTAGTCACCGTAAAGTCTCTTTGCGGTCAGATCTGTAAAATCTGGATAAACCAGTAATTTTCGGCATCTCTCATTTCAATATGACGGTCCTCGATTAAATTGCGCCTGACTTTGTCTTTCTGGCCATTTCTCCCGTTATCATGCAAGTGCCAGATGGCTTTCTGCAAAAAAGACAAAATATGGATTAGTATTTTAATAATATTAAATCAAAACCTTAAATTTCAATCAAAACCCTAAAGTTCATTATACGTAGGCTTGCTTTGTTTTGACACGTGTCGCAAAAATCGCGACACGTGTCCATTTCCAGCTGTTTTCCATTCTGTGTTGTTTTCCTATCATGGCCGCAAAAACACGACATGTCGCGATTTCGTGACATGTCACGAAATCGCGCCCCTTCTAGCCTTGCGTGCTTTTCCCTCCATGGTGTCGCAATTTCGCGACACTTCTCCGATATTGCACTTGGTTCTTTCCTTGTTTCCTTTGGGCTTTGCCTTTGGTTCCCTTTGCTGGCTCAGCACTCTTCTTGGTTTCTTTTGTCCCTGGAACGTGTCGCGATTTCGTGACACTTCCCTGACTTGTGCCTTCTGCGCTCCAATGTGTCACGATTTCGCGACGTCCGGAAGACGTCATGATTTTGCTACACTTTTGCCTTCTTAATATTTGCCTTGACCACTTTCTACTTTCTGCGCCGTGAAAACGTGACATGTCGCGATTTCGCGACGTGTCCCAAAATCACGCCCTCTTTCATGCCTTAGCTTCTTTTTGGCTCCCGTTGTAGCAAAAATGCGACATGTCGCGATTTCACGACATGTCACGAAATCGTGCCCTTGACTGCCCCTTGGTTCCTTTTGCCTCACGCTGTCGCGAAAATGCGACATGTCGCGAAATCGCTACGTTCCGTACGCATTTGCTTTCTCTCTGAAAAACGTCGTGATTTCACGACGTTTTCATGCCTTGTTCATTTCTTTGCTCCTTCTACCATAAAGACTTGCATTCATCCAAAATGTGTCGCGATATCGCGACACATTTCTTACTTGCACTTTTCTTCCAAAATGTGTCGCGATATCGCGACGTTTTCCTCAAGACTTGCTTTCATCCAAAATGTGTCGCGATATCGCGACGTTTTCCACAAGACTTGCTTTCATCCAAAATGTGTCGCGATATCGCGACGTTTTCAGCATTCAGCAAAATTTTCCCAGACCCGTCGCGATTTCGTGACATTTCCAAAAATGGAAAGTGTCGCGATATCGCGACTTTTCCAAAAATGGAAGTGTCGCGATTTCGCGACGTTTCCAGCACTTAGATTTTTCTTTCAAAACCCGTCGCGATATCGCGACATTTCCAAAAATGGAAATTTTTGGCTTCTAATGAATTTATTTGTCTGTTGCTGCACTTTTTTTCATATCAGTGAAATATTTTCTTTATTCATGAATGATTCTAACATGTGAAAAATGAATTCTGAAATAAATCAAAGCCAGATGCAAGTCTGTTTGGATACTTTGGTATATGCAAAATTTGACAAAGGATGCAGGCAAAATATGGAAACCAAAACCAGAAAAAACATCAAGAGGGTCCCCACTGTAAAATGAATAGCTAAATATTTTCAAAGGATGGAAATTCATTTTTTTAGTGGGGGTGTGTTGCTTCTCAACAGGATCCTCCTCCATTTCTTGGACCAACAGGAGTCCACTTGGGTGATCACCCAAGCGCACGATGGTATGTGCGGTGGCCACTTCAGTGGTATGGCCATCGCCAAGCGCATTCTTTGCATGGGCTGTTATTGGCCATCTTTAGAGCGATATTGTTGTGCATATGTGTGGAAGTGTATGAAGTGTTAACACCATGCTCACTTGACACACATACCTTCTTAGGGCTTGCAGCCAATCCAATCATCTTGGCATTTTTCATAGTGGGGCTTAGATCTCATCAAAAATATCTCCCCTGCATTGTCATGTCATCAAACATTTATCATAACGACCATAGAGTACTTCACTAAGTGGGTGGAAGCAGTTTCGCTTACCTCTACGATTGGACCCCGCATTGCGGAGTTCATTTTACATAACATCATATGTCATTTTGGTATTCCATCCAAGATCATATCGGATAATGGGACGTCATTTAAGAACAAATATGTGTGTGCTTTGACAACAAAGTACAAAATTTAGCACAGTTTTTCAACACCCTATTATCCGCAGGCAAATGGGAAAGCAGAGGCATAAAAAAAAAATGCTAGTTGTCATCCTTAAAAATACGGTCGTAGATAATCATAAGGATTGGCACATCCAAATACCACTTGCCCTATGGGCTTATCACACTAGCATTTGGATGCCCACTGGGGCAACTCCATTTTCGCTAGTGTACGGCTCCGAGGCAGTCATGCCTCTCAAGTTGGAAATACCCTCCCTGCGCATATCAATGCAAGAGTTCATCGATGATGACACTATGCGATAGGCCCGATTAGACCAGCTTATGTTACTCGATGAACAACGCGTTAATGCTCTTGAGCATTTACATAAGCATACAATATGAAAGTTCACCTGAGGGACTTTCAGGTTGGTGACCTAGTCTTAAAATAAAACCAACAAAATTCTAACTTGCCGCCCCATTTAAGGGACAAGTTTGCAGAAAATTGGTTAGGTCCTTATGTAATCGACAGTAAAATAGGACCTAGAACATACCGGCTCGCCTCTCTTGAAGGAATCAAGGAACTAGAACCCTTAAACATTAGTCATTTGAGGCCATTCCACATTTAGGGAGCCGTGGCCCACCCCAAAAGCTCCAAGGACTCTAGCAATCGCTTGGTCAACCTAAAAAGCTCCAAGGGTTCCCACAATCGCTTGGTCAACCAAAAATGCCCCAAAGATATCCATAATCCCTTTGGTCAAACCAAAAGCCCCAAGGATTCCCGTAATCGCTTGGTCACCCAAAACACCCCAAAGGTATATGTAATCCCTTTGGTCAAACCAAAAGCTCCAAGGGTTCCCACAATCACTTGGTCAACCAAAAATGCCCCAAAGGTATCCATAATATCTTTGGTCAAACCAAAAGCTCCAAGGGTTCCCACAACCGCTTGGTCACCCAAAATGCCCCAAAGGTATCCATAATCCCTTTGGTCAAACCAAAAGCCCCAAGGATTTTCGTAATCGCTTGGTCACCCAAAATGCCCCAAAGGTATCCATAATCCCTTTGGTCAAACCAAAAGCTCCAAGGGTTACCACAATCGCTTGGTCACCTAAAACACCCCAAAGGTATCCATAATCCCTTTGGTCAACCCAAAAGCTCCAAGGGTTCTTGCAATCGCTTGGTCACCCAAAATGCCCCAAAGGTATCCATAATCCCTTTGGTCAAAACCTCCAAGGATTCGTAATAATCACTTGGCCTACAACCATTCAGGTTAAACCACCATAACAAATATTCAAAAACAACAAATAATCAAAAATAACAAAAAAAATTGCATCTCACTTTCATGCATATTCTTAAAAATCAAAACACTAAAAAGAAAATAAAAACTGTATTAGGCATCGCATACATATATTGCATATTTTTTGGTCATACATGTCAAAATATCCATCCAAAAATAAATTCCTTTGCATTTTTGCCATATCATAGTCAATTTTTTGCTAATGTCTTCAGGGTTTTCGTCATTCAGTTGTCTTTAGATTTCTAGTCAAATGTTGTACAAATTCAGACCGATTTTTACAGGGTAGAGTTTTACTTGGATCACACCTTGTTACATCACATCCCAACACAAGCTTAAAACACATAAAAATTTCCAAGTTGTGTGAACGAAATATGAAACCTACAAAGCAGTCTAGGGTACCATAGGTGAAACGTTATCCTACTCATCCCCCGGTGTGAATGGTTCAAGAATGCTGAGAATTAACAAAAGAACAAGCTCTTCCCCATCCAATTCCACACAATAAATAGTGTTTTTCACCACTATCAAAAAATTCCAAACACCTTTGGTCCCCAAAGTTGTAAGGATTCATACTACATGCCCTTGATAATGATGGGTAGTCATCCCCAAGGCCTAAAAGGATCAATGCCATTCACAAGAAAAATCCCAAAAGTCCACTATCAAAAATCCCAAACACCTTTGATCCCCAAAGTCATAAGGATTCATACTACACACCCCTGCGAAGGATGGGTAGTCATCCCCAAGGCCTAAAATATCAATGCCATTCCATCAAAAATCCTAAAACACCTTTGATTCCCAAAGTTGTAAGGATTCATACTACACGTCCCTGAACAGGATGGGTAGTCATCCCCAAGGCCAAAAGGATCAATGTCATTCACAAGCCAAAAACCCACGAGCTCAACTTGGAAATCAAAATTCCAAATCTAAATCCTCAAAAGGCAACAATAATAATAATAACAGTGGTTATCACCACTACTCAAATCCCTTGCTCAAAAAAAAATAAATAAATAAAAATAAACAGTGATTTTCATCACTATGTATGAGAGCAAGTATCCCAACAAGTTGAGCAACCGAAAGACGCCTGAGCTTGAATCCCTATAATTCTCAGCATTTGAAAAACTAGTTAGGTGATCCTCATTATGGGTTTGGTGGATAGCCTACCTGGCAATGGCGGTATCCTAAATGCATGACGATATGTCTATCACATTAGCTTTGTGTGTGTGTAGACCAATGTTTGCATGTGGATGAGCTAGCTTATGGTATCCTATATTGTGTCATAGATTAATCTTACTAAATACAACAAAAGGAGTTAGTGGAGCTAATTAGGTGATCCTCAGTACAAGTTTGGTGGACAGCCTACCTGGCATTGGCGGTATCCTTACGAATACCACATAAACGAACTCAATCACACACATAGGGATGTGAAATAACTTGGTCAAACTCAAGTCTGATTCATACCTTGTTCGAAAGTCTTGTAAGATAATGTACAGTCTTTATTAGTTAGTTAAAGCATTTGAGTCTTAGAAAAACCTTAACTACATTCTAAAACAATTGTTGTACATTTCATTACTTACATCACCATCAAAAAATACAAAACAAAAATTACAAACGCAAAGTTATTCCATAAAGCAATCACATAGTACAGAAATCCAGTACATCCTATACAGTATATGGTGCCATCGCCTATATACCTACAAATCATTCCATCCATTCCATATGCATACATCTATATCATCTAGCTAACATCATCCGCAGTCATAATAGCATATGCATACAAAAATATAAATAAAGGTGCATAACAAGAACAAAAAACCACGACAAGCATATCATCAAACCAAAAATGATTCATGTATATATATCGAGTCAAAATTCCCTCAGGCTACAATAATAAGGTCCTCTGACCTCACAAAAAAACCAAAAACTCAAAAAACCCCAAAGCCTAGGGAGTCGTCCACCATGATCACGAAGGATCGGTGTGACTGGAACTACCTCGAGTAGTATGGGTCCTATGGGACCTCTCAGGGTGGCTGCTGCCAGCCCATGCACCCTGCCCACCAACACTACCCTCACCCAGTCGCCTACAACAAGAGAATTCATACTGCTCAGTCTCACTACCTCTCGTACGGTGCGACGAACCACCTCCATCAAGATCAGGTAACTGTCCACCAAGGTGAACAACCTCTATCTCCAACTCTACCCGGTACCACCCCCACTCCACATATTGATGGTGATACATAGCCAATGTGTTGTCCCGTTGTGCCAACTAAGCCCGTAGGAGATCCCTCTCCTATAATACGTCTCTATGCTCCTCATCCCGTCTCCGTAAAGATCCTCCAATCGCGCTATCTTAGCATGAAACCTTAGTATGAACAAAAAAACAAAAAAATCAAAATACAACAACAAATTCATCCTAGGGTTTCAACCTTAGTGTGAACAAAAAAAATAAAATCAAAAACAAAACATCGTCCTAGGGTTTCAAACCTTAGTATGAACAAAAAACATACTAAACAAAAAACTAATACTAGGGTTTCGACCTTAATATTAATGCAAATAACAAAACAAAATAACACAAACAAAAATTTATATGCGAGTTTAACTTCATATATAACAAAAACAAAATAACACAAACAAAAATTTATATGCGAGTTTAACTTCATATATAACAAAAACAAAATAACGCAAACAAAAATTTATATGTGAGTTTAACTTCATATAAAACAAAAACAAATAATAGGAATGGAGAAGGAACATCATACCGGTCTCGCATCAAATCCTCCACTCAAAGATCCAGTTCTTGCACTCATGATGTCCACGAAATTTCGACAGCGCTCTGCTACGCAAATTCGCACTCCTCCTCCCCACAACTCCAAAACACCAAGAAAAAAAAATGTTGCAAATGAACCCAAAACCTATTTTTGGTCCTTGTATAGGCTATTATGCCTATAATCGTTCCACCCTGGGATGAGCACTCCAGTTAGTGCTCGTCCCACCCTAGTACGATTACAAAATTGGTATTCATCCCACCCTGGGACGATTACAGAGCAAGAAATAAAGCAACAAAAACAGAATCCAAAAATGCACCAAAAACAACAATAAATCTGTCGAATAAAGGTGCCTTTGCACCTGACATTCTTGGCATGAAAAACCGATGTCGGGGTCACGAATAATCTCTATCCTACTCCCTAAGAAGGCTAGTATAGCTGGACCGCTCCACGGGAAGGAGGATTTTCGATAATTTCTACCCCAATAGGCATCAACAAAAAGGGTCAAAACCCACCAAAATAGGTTCGATTGCTGGAAAAATTCATAAGAATTCAACGAAAAACAACTAAGGCACCCTTACAAGCATCATCTTGGGTCAAGTGACTCGTCACTTTTCTCATTTTGGTCATTCCCTCATCGATTCGTCGCTTGAGGGGGTAGTCACACTTAGTCACCAATCAACAAATACACACCCAATCAAGGAAATGGCATGCATTCAAAGAATCATTGACAAAGACAATCACGCTCCTGCTTGGGGTAGCAAAAAAGCAATAATTACAAGTTGAACAAACACTTGGTATTCTGGAAGCATGAATACAAGGTTCCTTAGACAAAAGGTTGCACCCTTTGCCTATTCATGACTGAATAATGTCCAAGATCAAGTACACCTCACGAAAAAGGTTACACTTGAGTTAAGCTCCTTAGCTCGTCAGAAGCAAGGATTCAAGAATGCGTGCCCTTTCCATACTTAGGGCATCAAAATTTGGTTAGGTTACTAAGAAATCTTAATCATTAAGTGCTTTGGTCATCTATTTTTTCTCAACATTGTGCCACACACAGCGCATCCCAAAAAGGGGCATTTGTAGACACCAAAACAACACCAATCTGGTTATGCGACTACAAGCACTGATCGAATTGACATACACACCCCCTAGGGTAGCCTCTAGAGGCTAAAAAGTTGTCCTGACCACTCCCAAATCATTTTTGGAGGTTCAGAGGTCAATTTGGCACCTTTTAAGCACTTTGCTCCCTATTCGTCCCACCCTGGGATGATTAGAATCTTATTCGTCCCACCCCGGGACGATTAGTAGCAATCGTCCCAGGGTGGGACAAGTAGCAGGTTTGAGTGGAAAAAATTCAAGCCTCAAAATATCTGCCACTCAACATCGCCTTCAAGGCATGCAATTGCGATGAATGGTTTCAAATCTGAGAGAGGGACTTTAGTCAAGCATGCCTTGATCATGGAGGCCCTAAATCAGGGAGGAATCTTCTCTTCCCCAAGAAAGGCATGGTGAGCCAAGTGGTACCCTCACATGCGCATTCAAAGGAGACCCCTGAGGTCTATAAAATGGTGAGCCTCCTCACCCCAAAAAATAATAAAGCGGGAGCATTTGGAGCAACGAAGTGCTGCCAAATTGTACCCTCATTCCCCCTTTGTGCTTCCTACATCCCTAATTTCTCTTTTGGAAGAGAGGTTATCGGGTGAACACTAGGAACACAATCCTGACCCAAAACCCAAGAAATCAGCCACAATCCCACACCAAATTCACCGACACAACCCCCTAGGAGGTTTTTGACCCATCCCACTTGGATTGGTGCCAAAACTAGGCCCCAAACGACGGACATCCTGCCCCCGGGTGCCCTTTGCACTGCTACAGTCCTAATCGTCCCATCCCGGAGTGATTAGAAATTTGTGAAGGATTTATCTACTATTCCTTTTGCATTCTGTCCTATTTCATGTACTTATGTTGTTCAAGTTTCACGTTATTCTGACTTGATTTGACTGTGTTTTTATCATTTTATACGTTTACTAACATACAGGGAGTGCTTTCAGATATAGGAAAATCTAGGTAGAATCTTCCAAATCTAACCTTCTGGGTCATCCCAAAATGCCCCTTTTAGCATAACCCCAAGTTTACAGGAATTTTGGAGGCCTCTGGGCTGGACATTTGGAAGGTTGCTCTTGCACATTTTGTGACAGTCCTAATCGTCCCACCCTGGAGCGATTAGAAATCCATGCATGATTTCCTGAATGTTCTTTTTGCAATGTGTCCCTAATGATGTCTTGATGCTTATGTCAAATTTTGGGTTCATTATGATATGTTTTGACCATCTTTTAATTTTTTTTTACATTAACCAGCCGGAGGCTTTGGGGATTGCATGTTTTCCTAATATCCGCATATGCTATTAACCGTTTGCTATTTCTCTAAGCGTAGGATCTCACCACCAAGAACACCGAAGGGGCATCAAGGAACGATGAACACATAGACACAAGTGGTGGCAACATTTGGCCCGCCCATTTCAAATGTGGGCATGCGGAGGACACTGGAAGTGTACCATCCATTGATGTAACGAACTGTATCAAACGCTCTGAGCCCTAGAGGGGGGAAACATATTGTAACTGGATTGAAAGCAACATTAATAAAAAGAGGTCCTACTTTATTTTGCTTACATCTAGTTTCATTTATGCTTTGTTTCCCGCATGCATTTGTTTCTCGCATTCGTAGGGCTTAGCATCTGCACCATTTGTATCAATTTTGTTTGCATCATAATCTGGCACATCGTCACCCCGCATTCAGCTTTCATAATTTTAGTAAAATATTTGAGCATTAAATAGTATTAGTTCAATTATTTAATTTTTTAAGAAGAAAATCAAGGTTGAAAACATGTTAAATGTTACGTGCATAGTTATCTAATGTTTTATTACCATAATATGGTCATGATATAAAGGTGGAACCCGCCCTATTCACCCTGTTCCAAACCCATATAGACCAAATAAAAAAATTAAATAAAAAAAATTAACGTGTCTAACTGCATATATATGTTTTCCTCATAGTCTAAGTGTATAGAGAGAAATGGAAATTACCCTATCCATACTGCATACTACATGTATTAGCATGTAGTGGTATTACAACAACTTATGAATTGTTCATATGCAATGTAATAAGATTGGATATTAATTTCTTTTTTAAAAGTTTTTATAAATTTAATAGATTAAGTTGATGTCATTAGAAATAGAAATGAAGGTTTCTGATGTACGAACCATGATTGCCATTTTTGTAACCAAAAGAATTGAACATAAAAATATACAAAACAGAAAAGAGAAGCTTGCAATGTGAAAAATTATTTTCTTTTGTATTAATATAGGGGAGCCTAAATATCCCAATTTTACAATGCTTTTTTATTGCCCCAATGTCTTAGGGGTAATGTTACAATGATCTATATCTTTTTTGAATACAATGCTCTAATAAGGGGAGGTCTTCCAACTCTTAAGAAAACTCCAGTGTGTTCTTCGTTCCTTTGGTACAGCTTCAAGGATGAGTGGACTTTTGGTATCCAGCAAGGGGACCACTCCAGCTTCAATAGTTCTCCAAGTACCTGTCTCTTACACATGAAAAAGCAAACAAGGGTTAGTAGCACCTGTATAGATGCAGATAAAAACTCTTGAACTAATATTGCAGAAAACACAAAAAATCAAACCTAGATGCCTTGCTAAAATCAATTTACTGATAATGCTTGTCATGTTTTTTTGGATTTTGAGCAACCGTGGGTGTGTAATTAGAGCTGGTCAACTACGGATGGGCAGTTAGGCAACCATAGGAGGGCGGTTGTGATTGTGTAATCACGGACGAGTAGTTGAGGTTGAATGGAAGAAACCTCCAAAAGGGCAATCTAGGGCTTCAAATCTCTAGTTTCCTTAGGATGTGTGCAATCTCTTGGTATGATTTTTATAGCCTAATGATGTATTTTCTTAGCATCCTTTGGTTGATGGGGTGGTGTTGCTTTTGTAGGCAAGTTTGAGGTTTTGGAGGGAAAATGAGGTGGCAAGCTAGAATTTCCAAGTGGTAATCCAAGGCTGCCAAATGGAAGGGGCAGTTAGAGTGAGTCACCTGGGGTGTCTCACCTAGGGTGATGTGGCTAATGGATGAGTGCAAGTGGAGTGAGGTGTGAGGGATGTCCCATGTAAAGGAATAAATGGGACATGAGTGTGTGAGATGTGGCAAGTGATGGTGGTGAGGTGGCTAGGACACATGTCTAGTGAATAGGCAAGGTATCCTAGGAAGATTTTCTAGATTTATTAAAATCTAGAAAATAGGATAATATGCAGGATTTTATACACCTAAGTTTAGACTTAGGTATATAACTTTATTATGTAAGGTTGTGATGTGGAATGCAAAATGAGGTTTTGTTAATGCCTAGATTTTGGTGTCTACAACCCCCTCACACTCCTCATTTATCATGAGAGTATTGTGTAATATAATCTCCAAATAGTGAGTATTTATGGTGCATATGAGCGTCCATCATATTTATCTCTTTATTTTATATTTTTATGCTTTCTTTATATTATTTGAGTGGATGGATTCCTTCTATTCATTTCTAGAAAATATTATGACTTCCAACACAACATCCTCTTTCTTGTTGCTTCTTCCAACTTCTTGATTTGAAGCCTATAAAATTTTTCCTTGTGTCCTTCTTTCTTGAAAACCTACAAGTAGGTTTCTTGAAAGGATTTTTAGTTTTTTCCTCATTTTGTTTAGTCTTGTTATCATTCTAATTTTTTACCACTTCTTTTGGATGTGCCTAAAAAATAAAATTTCCCTTACATCTATTCATCCTAGCTTTATGATGTAAGAAATACTTAAATACCTCATCAATAAGTGGTGTAGGAGAGTTTGAGAAGTACATGTACAATGTCTTAAAGACCATAGAAACTATCTCATATGTTTCCAACATTGTTAAAGATAATATTGAGCAGCTCTATGTTCCTCTATCTTTCTAATACTTTCTATCCTTTCCTTCTTTCCTTAGCTAATCCTCTTATAGTTTAGATATCATTTTCTAATTTTTCAACTAATTAATGTATCCATAAATGGTGTCAAATGAATCCATAGAAAGGGTCACAAACTTTACCTCTAATTTGCTAACATGAGTAGAGTCAATCTGATCACATAGTCCTTAAAAATTCTCAAGTAGAACCTTGGGATTAGTAGTGCTACTTACATGGATGTCATACACGTTGTCCACATGGAAGGAAATCACACCATGGCCTTGGTCTTTCTTATCCCTATACATTTGCTTTACCTCCTCAAAACAACTATCTTGAAGCTATCCATTCATCTAAATAAGTGAATGTCCAATATACAAAATGAACCACAATGTGTGCAACTAAGGTTTCTCCATCAAAACTATCCTTAACTTGTGCATAGAAGAGAGTAGCATTAGCAACCCATTTCTTAACGCTTCTTCCAATTTCTTGATCCAAACCATATAAAATTCTACTTTGCATCCTTCCTTTTTTTGTAGAACTCATAAGTAGGTTTCTTGAGCTTTTAGGTGGCATAGTTAGGACCATTCAACAAGGGCACATGATGATCTATAACTATTCTACATGTAGTTGGGACAAAAAATGATACCAATGCAGAAACGCAAAAAACCATACGATTTAAAAAATATATCAAAATGCTTCTATATGCAGAAGTTACAACCCCCAAAAATTTAACCCTAAAATAAAAAAAAATGGCCTCAAAACCTTTAAATAAATTTAATTTTTTTAGTACCTGTAGTGAATGAGAGGTCATCATGTTTTGTTGTATGCGTTGACTATGTAGCATACCAACAAATTGTATGATACCACTTGTCACAATTTAATTTGTTGTCTTATCTATAACCATGCTATGCCACTTGTTATTGTCTAATTCACTCTAAATTTATGTATTATCAAATTCTATTGTTGATTATGTAAACTATTTGTCAAATCTGATAAGATGTCAAAACATGATTAGATGATCTCATTTTTATAGATGCCAAGTCGCATATGGACTACCACATCAACCATCGTATGGACTACCACATTGGACCAACTAGAATGTGCCATGTTAGACCCTACATCAACAACTACCATGTGTTACCTCGATATTCATGTTATATCAACACCCTCACAAACTACCATGTGCCACTCTATATCACTTGATTAGATTGCAACCTCAACTACCATTTCTCAATATTTGTGTGCCTTCTATCATATCACCTATATAGACTACCAAGTCAATCATACAAACTACCACATGTCTCCTTAGAATTTATGAACCTAGTACCACCTCAAATGTATAGACTGTCATGTGTTTCCTTAGGATGTATGCACATCCATCCACTTTAGCCATATGGATTGTCATGTGTTACCTCGAGATATGTGTGCCTAGTTCCACCTTAATTGTATAGATTGCTACATCACCTTAGGATGCATATGCTTGGTGTCACCTCAAGGTGTAGGTCCTTGGTGTGACTTTAACTATATGGATTACCCTATGGTATTTGTATAGACTTGTTATATCGTTGTGTTGGTGAAAAATGATGCCATGTTATTAATCATGTCATTTGTTATATTTTCTAGAGGTGTCACATCAATGGTCATGCTAACATTACTGCATGCAAGTGCATAGTTGGTGTTGATACCATCATCAAAAATTTAGGTGATATAAACTTGTGACTTCCCATGGGAAATACCTTGGTTAGCTTCTTGATATCCAACTCTCCAAGCACCAAGCTTGGGAGGATAAAGACAATGGATAACATAATACAAACTGCTACTTGCCCCTTTCCCATGTCTATGATGTAGTTCAATGTTATCATGATGCATGTGCATCCAATCACACACATTCCCACCCAACAAACTATATATTCACTAGTATATTCCAATTTCAAATTTTAAAATTTTAAAATATTGAGGGAAAAGAATATTTTTTTCAAAATGGTTTCGAAGTACCTAGAGGGAAAGCAACAAAAAGTGTTGAAGTGATCCCCTTAAAAAATGTCAAAGAATCCAAAAAAATGGATGGTTAATCCATATTTATTATAGTTTATCCTACACAATGATTTTGTCAAACATAACTAATCAAGCCCTCCTCTCACGATCTATACAGTGAAAAAGTGGTCAAACTATTTTTGTAACTTTATCATGTGGCTTGGAGGTCTTTGCTAAGAATAGAAGCCTATCCATGACTTCTCTCTCACCAAGGCTTCTATTTGAAAAAAATTAGCCTCTTTTTTTCTTCATGAGGACCAAGTAATCTCTCCTATTATCAGTGATACTATTGGCCATTAGAATTTGAAAGAGAAAATGAAATATTTTTTTTTTAATTTGTAAGAGATAAATGATATTTCAACCTCAAAAACTCAATCTTGGAACTAGGGCATTCATCTAATAAATAAAAATAAAAACTAAGATTGAATGTTAATGAAAGAAAAACTTATTGGTAAATATTTCTCCTGGATCAAATCTACTGATTCTTAATTAAATCCTTGCAATCCAGGTCTTTGGGTTTTTAATTCAGAAACTCTTCTTCAAATTGCACTATTAGCTTTTATATTATTTTATATAGACCAAAGAAAAAAGTAAATAAAAAAACTTAACATGTCTAATTGCATATATATGTTTTCCTCATAGTCTAAGTGTATAGAGAGAGAAATGGAAATGGCCCCATCCATACTGGATGCATTAGCATGTAGTGGTATTACAACAACTTATGAATTTTTCATATGCAATGTAACAAGATTGGATATTAATTTCCTTTTTAAAATTTTTAATAAATTTAATAGATTAAGTTGATGCCACTAGATTAGTAATAATAATATAATTTATGTTGTGGAGGGACAGCGCAATGGTTGTGCCTTTGTCTCTTTTTCAATATATATTTTTTAATAAATTAATTTCGAAAGCTAATTGGTAAGTGCTTGTTTTTTTAGGCATTTACCAAGAATACACCCAGGTTCAAATCTTGAGGATAACCTATTTTCAAAGGTAGTAGTCTGATCTGAATACTCTTATGTGCTAAGATGGTACAAATCCTAAATTATCGATGGTCTCCTTCAAGTTGGATCAATAATAAGGAGGCAGAATAGGTTTGATGAGGGCAACCCCTATGGTTTGAACCTTGAGGCAGAATAGGTTTGATGAGAGCAACCCCTATGGTTTGAACCCTCGACTTGTCAGTTACTAAAATAGTCTGGTTGTGACCAACTCTCCTATGTAACCCACTAAAAAAATGTAATAACTTTTCTTTTTTAGTTTTCTTTTCTCCACTGGGTTTTATGGAATAGGGTCCCAACTTGCATCATGATGGTATTACAATATTGAGTCCTAAGGTTTGGGTGGATTGATAAGTTCTGACAACAACATCAAGGTGGAATAGGTTTGGTGGAAGCAGTCCATTTGGTTTGAACCATGTGCTTGATAATTACTACAAATAATATGGTTGTAACCAACTCTCTATGTATAAAAAAATTACATTAAATTAGTAAATACATGTTTCTTCAATGAGTTTACACAAGTTTTTATCAAGGGTTTTGATCCCCTCATACTCAGTGGGGTTTGAACCTTGGACCTCTCAAATAGAGACCCTTACCACTCCAGTAAGCATGCAACTACAAATTAGTAAAAACATGTTAAACCTTTGCAAAATTATATTTTTATGTTGAATGTATGTATACATGCAAAATAATACATGCAAAATACCCCAATATATATTAGAAATTACAATATTATGTGTTTCATAAGTGGATAGCACAACAAGCATGTCTCCTCCCACATATAGATTCACATAGAGTTTCAAAGAAGGGGTAAAGAGTAATATAATATACATATTTTTAGTAAAAACATGTTAAATCTGTGTAAAAATATATTCTTATGTTAAATATGCAAAATAAGTCATATCTTAGAAATTACAATATTGTGTGTTCCATAAGTGAATAGCACAACATGCATGTCTCCTCCCACAATTTGAGAGGAGGTGTAAAAAGTAATATAATATGTTTATTGTTGATGGGACTTTTTTTTAAATTGGTTATATGGGATTGAAATGGGTCTAAGCAATATAATATGCTTATTGTTGATGGGACTTGAAAGTTTTTTTTTTAAATTGGTTATATAGGATTGAAATGGGTCTAAGTAATATAATATGCTTATTGTTGATGGGATTTAAAAGTGTTTTTTTTTTAAATTGGTTATATGGGATTGAAATGGGTCTAAGTAATGTTTTTTTGTTTATGGGATTTAAAAGTTTTTTTTGAATGGACAACACAAATAGTTCAGGCTTTGGCTCTTCTTCGGGAGGTCCAAGGTTCAAACCGTAGTTGGATGAGTGTGTGATGGCGTGGGTGTGTGGTGGCTGTTTTAAATTCCCTATTGATAACCATAGCTCTCAAATTTACAAGAGGTCATGGTTGGGAGGAGACTGCTTAACCCTATGTGTTGATTGAGTGTGTGAGGGGGTGGGTGTGTGGTGGTTATGTGTTAAATTTCCTATTGATAAACATAGCTCTCGAATTTACGAGGGGTCATTGTTGGGAGGAGACTGCTCAGCCCTATTGGTCATACGGGTTTCTCACACTAACAAATTAAAAAAATATATATTCCAATTGGTTATATGAGATTGAAATTGGTCTCACCTTATTACATCAATACGTGGATATTATCCATATATAATTTGGAAATATTTGAACCTTGGCCTCATTTTGTTAATATTGAGAAATCTAACCAATCGAGCTAATTTCACTTGATGGTAGAGGTTAAAAGTTATATAATTTATTAATGCATTATTATTCTTTATATCGACAGTTCTTAAGTTTTTAAATAAGAAAAAATTACATTCTTAATCATAAACTTAATCTATTAATTGATTTTATTTGTTAAATCTACCCTTCAAAAATATTAATTTGAAAAAATTATCTCTTACATATATAAATTAAATAATTATATACTAAATTTTTAAAAAAATAATCTATTGAATCAATTATAATTAATGCAACAGTTCAGGATTTGGCTCTTGTTTGGGAGGTCCAAGGTTCAAACCATGGCATGGAGGAGTGTTTGAGGGGATGGGTGTGTGGTGACTATGTGTTAAATTCCCGAGTGTTTTAGGGGTGGGTGTATGATGGCCATGTGTTAAATTTTCTATTGATAAGCATAGCTCTTGGCTTTAGGAGAGGTCATAGTTGGGAGGAGACCGCTCAGCCCTATGCGTTGGTATAATTCCTTTTATTTTAATTTTTTTTTGTTGGTATAATTCCTTTTATTTTAATTTTTTTTATGTTGGTTAAAATTGATTGAATTAATAAACCATACAATAGAGAATCCTAAAATAATAACCTTTACAAGGGCCAGAAGAAAGAGACCCCAAAACCATCGAGCACCTGACCAAAAGGCACATAATAAACAACAACCTCAACCAAGCATATCCGCAGTAAGTAAATTAGCAAGTTGACGAGAACAATCCAATGGGAGCTGATCCCATTCCCTAACATTCCATTCTTGAAACTCTCAAAATCTCATTTTTCCAAGCAATCAACCACAATATTTCATAAACTCCATATGCTAATAAATTTGAATGATTTGTCGAGCCACTAACGCCAGCTGCCAATGAACAAAATAGAAATATTACAAGTCTTCAACAAATTAATAATAATTTGAGCGTATTACTCACAAATTATCTTTTGTCATCCCAGAGCATAACCTTTTTTCAAAGCAAAATAAATAGCAAGGGCCTCCATATAATTATTAATTTGCTTCCCGTTATATCTCTTCCAACACCACCAATACCTGCATACCCAGGATTCCATCTGGAAGAGCCATAATATTAACTTCTTATTTTTGTACTTCGATACTAAATGAATATTATATTGATTATGGCATACAATAAGAGATAAGAGATGACTGCACACATGAGGTTAACATGGAGATCATTATTTGTGACCTATGAATACCCAAAACATTCCACACATATATATGATTTTTTTTAATGGTGTAAAAAATAAAAATAAATTAAGATATAGGTATATATATTATTATGTTTATTTGGATTGAGAAGACATTTAAAAAAAAAATCTTTGATGAAATTTAAAATAATATTATTTTATTTGAACATAAGTAAACTTAATGTTACAAGACCACATGTTATATAGGGAAATCCTTATGTTACAAGGCCATATGTTATATAGGATAATCTTCATGTACATTTCTCATAGTCTACAATAGTTACACAATTTCAATAGAGCAAACAGTTGCAAGTGATCACTAAAATTAATCAATTTACATTTGGTAGTGGTTTACCAAAAAAAAAGTCTGTAGAGCAAACCAATAACAGTAAAAAAAATTCCATAGAGAATGTCATTACCAGTTGCTAGTCTAAGTGCAGAAATACCAAGTCTAAAGTTGAGCAAAGTTTTACAAAAAAAATTAGTCTATAGAGCAAGTTGCTTTTAGTTCCTAAAAGTTTGTAGTCTACAATTTTTTAATAGTTGTTAAGCTAAGTGCCAAAAAAATAAGCTATAGAGTGACTATTATTAGTTGCTAAAAGTACTGCAAGTAGTTAATAGTTGTTCACCTTAGTGCAAAAAACTAAAATAAAAAGAAGAAAAAGAGTTTGCAGAGTAGGATCTTGTAGTTTGGTAGCAGTCCATAAAGTAGCAACCATAGTTTGGTAGCAGTGCTGAAATACCCAATCCACAAAATGGTAGTAGCTCACAAAAAATATTTTGTAGTTTGTTAATAGTTTGAGAAAAAAGTTTGCAGTTTGGTAGTAGTCTCGAAATGGTAATTTATTTCTTTTTAAATTACAATTTGGAAAAAAATATATTTTGATTTTTTTATATATATACTTGAGGTCATGGATTTGTCAATATACACTAGAAATATTGATGATGGTAGGGGATGGTGGAGAATTTTTATATCTTAAAAAAAAATGAATGAAAATGTAAGATTTATAATTCTTTCGAAGGGGAAGTTGTATCATGGTTTATAAACTTTAAGTGGATCCATCGATATAAATTTATACAAAAGGAATTTAAAGATGCATTCTTAATCATATGGGTACTCAATAAAAATGTAATTAAGGCCCAGGTTGAACAAATGGAACTAAAAATAGAATTAAAAAAATAAGAAATTAGCTGAAGATAAAAAAAAATAAGGATGACGGTATATACAAATTGAAATAAGAACAACTTGGGTATTATATTAGTCAAACAATGTTTAAAAATATTTGTGTCTACCAATTTTGTAGAAGAAATAAATAAAATAAATAGACAAACTAGACATTGTGTAGAAGAAATAAATAGACAAATAATTTACAAAAAAATGTAACAAAAAAAAGAGAAAGATGATGGTGTATAGACTGAAAAAAGCACCAAAGATTTTGTAGAAAAATTTAAAAATATGAAGAAGTTGACAAAAAAAGGTAAACAAGATTTTGAAGGAACAAAAAAAAAATGATAAAGAAGACATGATAGAAGGAGAAAATATATGTGACAATGTGTAAGTTGAAAGAACCACATTTTTGGTATCAGCTAAGCCAAAGAGTGGTCAGAGCTATTATTTCAATTTTAAAAATTCTATTTTACAAGTTCATGGTTGCATTCAGAAGGAAAATGATATTATTTTTATAAACCCTAGCAGTAGATACAAATCCATTACTATGTCTTTAGAGGTTGTAGGTTCAAGAAAATACAATTAAAGACATATAACTTGAGGGTATGAATGTTCAATTTTTTGAAGATATAAATATCACCATGGACAAATATATTTTACATTTATATTTTTATGTTATTGAGATTGATGATGCATATATTGTTCTTGGTTATCCTTAGTTTAATTCTTTGGTTACTATTAATATTTTTTCCTCAAACAAAAAATTATAATTTTATATTAAGCAAATATGAAATTACATTCTTCAGATGCCTCTTTGGCATTTCTTCAAAGTTTCAATAATGACCTAAAAATTAGGTCGCTTATACATCATAACTAGCTATCTCTATCAGGCTAAGTTCTATCCTTAGACACCTTCCCAATTTGTCAACCAGTATCCTTTAAATCATTGACTTCTGAGTTTTTTGAAAAAGTTGCTTTAATTGTGCTTGCTTTAACTAGAGTGAATTAATCCCCCTAGATAGAGATATGGACCAGTTGTAGTGCATTGCCCTCATTGAATTCTTGTACTAAGCATGTACCTGGTTCAATTTGAAGTGCCTCCTTTGAGAGTTCATCTGCTTCCCTATTCAGTTCTCTATAAATATGCCAAAAAGTAAAAGCTTCACTTCGATCCACAACTTCTTTTATTTGAGAGAATATGGGTTGTAGAATCATGTTTTCCATCCTAAAAACACCAAGCATCTAATTTATTACCACCTATGAGTCTCTGTAAATTTTTTTTTGTATTCCTTTTGATTCTTCCAACTGAACCAACAATTTGAGTGTCATAATTTCAACATAATTATTAGAACCTTCTCCTAATCTAACCTTGAATTTAAAATAATGAGAGTCAAAAATATATAGTAATCCTCCTGCTCCACAAACTCTAGGGACCCCTTGTCTAGCCCCATCAAAAAATCCTCAGGCCCCTGATTTATCGATCTTTGGAGGGATGATTTGTCTGTTTACCTTTGTTGTTGTCAAAACCTTATAGTTATTGAAACTTTCGATGATTTGGGAGGAGACCTGCCAAGTAGGCTTCTCTTGATCCTAAAAAATTCTTGTGTTCCTAGATAACCATACTCCCCATGACACAAACAATGGGAGAGCTATAAAACCTTTGTATGACCTATTTTCAAACCAATATTTTAAGCACTCTCCTAAGGAATCTTCTTGCCATCCTATAGGAAGCTTTAACTATGCTATAACCTCCCTCCAAACCTATCTAGTAAAGGAGCAAGCTACTAATAAATGATCAATTGTTTCATTGTCTGACTTACATAAATGGCACCTTCCTAGACCATTCCAATTCTTCTTCTGTAATACCTCCCATGTCAGAACCTTATTTTTCATGGCAATCCATAGGAATAATCTTGTCTTCAATAAGGCTTTCTGCTTCTAGAGTGTCTTCCACCACCATGTTGGATCATCATTGCTATCTTCCAATAGAGTCTTATACCCCAACTTTGGAGTGTACTCCCCTGTAGCTCCATTCTTTGTCCAGACCAATTGATCAGTTTCCTCTCACAACTTGATATGTCTAGCTTTAAGTCTCCCCATATATTCTTCCCATTGGTGTGCCTCCTAGCCCTAAAGCCCTAACATTGTTGCTTCCTTCCATCCCTGACTCTAGTTTGTAGAAGATTTTGGGTCAGTTACTTGGGTGAGAGTTCCAATCCCCTGAGCTCTTAGGGTCTAAATTACATTATTTGGTAATCTATGCATATCACCACAACCAATCCAAGGGTCTAAGCCTAGTCTTATCCTTGAACCATCCCCTATTTTCTAGGTAAGCCAATCACCTACAATATAAAAGGCTTGAATCATTACCTTCCAATAGATTGAAACATTATGGGTTTGCTTCATTGGGGCCCTTATCCACTCCTCAATTATGAGTGGCTCTAAATACTTTTCATGTATGATCTTATTCCATAAGCCTTCCTTTGATATTATCTTCCAAACACACTTTGTTGCTAGAGCCTTGCTAAATAGGAAGATGTTCTTAAGTCCCCATCCTCCATTTTCCTTGGGCTTGGCTAAGGATTGCCATTTAACCAAGGGAATACCTTCCCTTTCCCTTTTCCCTATCCATAAAAATCTATAGCTTAATTATCTAATTTTATCCAAAACTCCTTTTGGTATATGAGCCAAATATTGCCAATATACTGGTATTGCCTCCAACATAGACTTGACCAAAGTCAATCTCCCCCCAAAGAGAGCCATTTGTTGCACCATATATTAATTCTTCCTTCCACCTTCTTTATCAACCAATTCTAGTCTTGTTTAGTGTAGTCATTGGGTTTCAAAAAGAACCCTAAATATTTAAACCCCTCTTGAAGATCAAATTTGTTAAAGGGAAAAAGTTGACCTATTAATATGGTCTGATCTTGATCCACATGGTTAAAAGAGATGCTTGAATTCTGTGCATTAATATGCATACTTGTTGCTAGACAAAAAATATCTAAAGATTGTTTTAACTTCTCTATAACTCTTATTATTCCATCTATGAAAAGGAGAACATCATCTACAAAAAGTAGATGGGTGACTTCCATTATTCTACCTATTCTAATTCCCTTTATTGCTCCTTCCCTCTTGGCTTCTAAAATGCACCTACTTAATCCCTCAACTACCAAAATAAATAATAGTGGTGACAAGGGGTAACCTTGTCTTATCCCTCAAGAAGCTTTGAAGAACTGAGAGGCTGACCCATTAACCAAAACTACAAAAGAAATAGAATAAAGACATCCCATAATCTAGTTCACCATCTGCACATAGAACCCAATATGAGTAAGTATCATTCTTAAATATAGCTAGTTTACTCTATCAAAAGCCTTGGAGAGATCCAACTTCATCACCATTGCTGGTAGTTTCTTTGATTTTATGGTATGAAGACTTTCTTGAGCAACACCAATTGCTTCATGAATTTGTCTACCATGCAGGAAATCAAATTGCTCAATAGATATAGAAGTAGAGAGGAACCTTTTAATTCTTGATGCAATTAATTTTGCTATAATTTTGTACACACAATTACACAAAGAAATGGGCCTAAAATCATCAAAGGAAGAAGGATTGTCCTTTTTTGGAATAAGAGCAATGAAGGTAGAGTTGAAGACTACATTTACCCTTCCTATTTTCCTAGACTCCTCCACAACCTTGAGTAGGTCAAACTCCAAAAGGTCATAGAGCCCAAGAAAGAATTCCATAGTCCACCCATCAGGTCCTGGACTCTTATCTTTTTGGAAGGAGGTTAAAACAACTTTGAGCTCCTCCTTTGAGACTTCCTTAATCAACTCACCATTGGCTTCCTCATCTATAAATATAGGAAAGAGAGAAGTTATTCTGACTATTTTAACTATATTAACTTGACTAGGATCCTTGTATAGTTGACCAAAATGCCTTACTCCCATGTCTGTTATTCCTTTAAAGGAGGAGACTTTACTTCCATCTTGTCCTTGTAGCTCCCAAATTGTATTTTGTTGTTTTCTATGATTTGTAAAGCTATGAAAAATTTTAGTGTTCTCATCCCCATTTGCAATCCATAGTGCTCTACTTTTGAGCCTCCATCATGCTTCTCTCTCTACCAACAATCTTCTCTTCTCTTATTCTAAACTTTTATACTTAAGCCTTATTTCCTCATCCAATTATTTTTCAAAGTCATCTGCTAGAAACACTACAAGCTCCTCCTCAATCTCCCTCAATTTTTGCTCATCCATCAATTTCTTTTTATAGGCCCACTAAACCACTATTGCCTTAACCCTTTTTAGATTTGCTACAAATTGAATACTAGCAGATTCTCTCAGACTAGGATCAAACTTCACCCATTCTGATTTGACTAGAGTTACAAAGCTATCCTCTTTTAGCCACTCAAAATTGAATTTAAAAGGACAATGTGGTTTTTCTCCTCTTTTGTTATAAGAAGCATGATGGGGGAGTGATTAGAGTCTCCTCCAACTTCAACCCAAGACTTCAATCTGTAAGTGTCATTTACCAAACTCTCTACTACTAAGAATCTATCTAGTCTCTTAGAAATTCTATCAACTCCTGTCCTCATGTTTCTCCAAGTTGGGATAGATTTTATAGGTGCTAGGTCTACCAACCCCTTGGATTCAAACTTTTGGATGAAGTAATTAGCTAATGGATCAATTCTAGCAACAATACCCCACACTTCACTCCTAGAAAGAGTTAAGTTTAAATCACCTCCTAAAATTAAATTATTAGCTTCTAAAAAATTTTGATCCATAAGCTTATCCCAATACTACATCTTGTCTTTATAGGGGCCATAAATGTTCACCATTATCACTATTTCCTCGAGCTCCACTAAAAAGAATTTAGTCCCTACTCTTGAGTCAAGCAATGCAAATTTGGTTAGCCTAAACTGATTTGCCTTCCACCCTATGGCCACTCCTCCCGAGGCCCCTACAACATCAAGGGCCAAAAAATCCCATCCTTTAAGCAATTTACTGAGATCTTCCATCACTTTCATAGCTAACCCTTTTGTCTCTTGAATTAGTAGAATCTTTGGATTATGAATTTCTACCAACCTACATAGAGCAACTTTTTTGTAGAGTTGCCCATCCCTCGAATATTAAAGGAGAGTACTTTCATTGATTAACTATATCTGGGATCATCCCTACTCTAAGGATCCCCTTTAAGGATGATTGCTTGCCTTGTTGAACTTCACAGAGGCTTTTATTCTTAGCCAATGAAGTAAAAAATATTTTGCCCCTCCTACCAGCAAGACTTCTATCCCCCACATATTTATTGAGGCCTCCCCCAACTCCTTCTTCCCTTAGTCCTATTCTTCCTTTCAGGGATCATAGGGGATACCTATGGGTTTCTAGGGACACAAAACCTTCTTGACCATAGGAAAAATAAAGTGGGGAAGCAAATTCAAAGTGATTTACTTGTGAAGCATTACTAAAAAACTTACTAGAGTCTAAACCAAGGTCTAGATCTACTTCCTTCAAGGAAGAGGAATTTGAGGGTCCTCCTTGCCCCTCAACTCCACCCTTACCTTCTTCTAGGGGAGACTTTGTTTTATAGACTAGTAAATCTGGCCATTGGTTAGTTGAGGGACTCAAAAGAGAATTACCTATAATCCCATATGAGAAATAAGATTTGGCAATAGTTTTGCTTTGAAAGCTTGTATCTGGGTCCAAGAGCATGACATCCAACTTTTGCTCTAAGAATCCTAGCCTTACTTCAATCTGAGATGATTCTAAATCCATCACTTGATCTGGCACAAAAAGTTTTATCTCCACCTTCTCTGCATCTTCTATTTTTTCCTTGATTTCTCTAGCTTGTGTTCCTTATGCATTGATTCAATAATATAATTAGTTTATAAGTTATGTGCCTAAAGGGAAAATTGCATCTCATTCTCACCCTTAAATACCCCTCTGTCTTCCTTATGACACCAAACCTTCCTTGAAAAATAAGAGAACAATCCCTTGCAATATACCCATAATTATGACAATGTGCACACCTAAAAGGCACACCAATATAGTCTAAGGTTTGTACATGCATCCCTTTGTTGTACTTCAACACAATTTCCCCCACCAATCCATCTCTCCAATCCACATCAACAAGAATCCTGGCCACTATCCTCAAGCATGAGGATTGATACCTCTCGTCCACCTCCAAGAAAGAACCAATGCAGTTGCCTATGGCTTGGAAAACATCTCTAGACCAAAATTCTAATGGCAACCCTGGTAACTTTACCCATACAGGGTGAGTAGGTATTCGAGTGGTCCTAGGGTCAAAACAAGGGTCCCATAGTTTGAGAATTAACAAAGTTGACCCCCAAAACCATTTCTCTGACAAAATATTTGCCACATCTTCCTTAGTCCTAAACTAAAATGACAACCACCCTCTTACTAGAAGTAAAAAACTAGGCACATACCCTAGGACTTCCATCCATTCCTTGGCCATCCAGTCTACCAAGGATTTTTTAGAAATTGCATGCCCATAGAACCTCCCAATAAGCATTTTCTCTAAGAGTTCAATGACTTCCCCCATTTTCACATCTTCTCCTAGGACTAATTTTGCTCTATTACTCTTCCTTCGAATGCACTTGGTTGCCTTTTTACATGCTTCCAAGGGATTCTTCTTTGGGTTTTCTCCTTCCAAATTCTTGTGTTGTCCCTTGTAGCCTTGATCAGAGAGTTGTGGCCTATTTTGAACTTGCTCTAAAGAGGATATATCCCAATCATCACTCTTGTCCAAGAGTTGCATGTCTTCCTGTAAAATCATCATCGACTCAGGCCCATTCTTGAACTCTTCTAAAGGAGACTTCCTTCTTTTATACTTCCTTCCACAATCAAATATGGAGACCTCCTCATAAGGATCCATCGAATAGTCCACTACTTCTTCTTCATGACCTTGTTCCAAAAACCCTTAAACCTTCCTTCCCTTTCAAAATCTTACATTCTCCTTATAGCCTCAAGGTCGGGGGACTCTCCATTAGCATTTGCATTAGCAAACCTAGCCTCGATAGAGAATGTCCCATTATCTTTGCCACCCTCTACTTCACTCACCATGGTGGTAGTCTTGTCAAAAAAACCTCTAAAAATCTATCCTCTTAGCCCATGTCTTTACAACCTTAGGTTTAAGATACATGTCATGTGATGATGACTCCATCCTTAGTGGCCATAGCCCTAGTCTATTCTTCTCAACTTCTCCCTCCTCACCCATTGCTCTCTTTTGCACTAAACTCACCAACAAACCCCCTGCAAATACCTCCTTCAAACCCTCTATTGAGTTGCTACATCTTGTTGGTGATACAACCTAGAACCAAGGGTTGTGTGATGGATCTGATAGGTGTGATGGTAGTTGTAGTAGTGACCCATCCTTCTCCTTGTCCTCTTTGTATCCCCTTGACCCCTTCTTCATTGTCGAAGTTGAAATCTTAGACACCTCTGACATCCATCTGCACCTTAATGCAACATCTCGTACTATTTTTTCAGGCAAAAGTGTAATAATTTTAATATATTTAAAAATATTTGATTCTCTTGCAAATTGTTGAAGGCCCTCTTCTAGCACAAATTATTCTTCTATCATCCATTCATGAGCAAGCCTCGAGGTTGTGCTTCAGGGCCTACAAAATCCCAATGTTGTTCTCCATATGTATTTCCATGAAATCCTAACTTGCACAGACTATCACCTACCCAAATGACAAGTACTATGAAGTTTTAACAAATTGAAAACTTGTTCTTCTTAAATGGCTACCCAAACCTTCGTATTAAAAAAATACCCTAGACACAACTCCAAAAACAACTTTTACTTTCATCTAGAAAAGTAAACACTAGAAAAAAGTACATATCAACCTTTGTATCTCTACAACACCTGGATATTCTAAAGTTGATCCAGTAGATGGTTGAATTTGAACGCTTGACCTCCATGTGCATTACAACCCAACAAACCCTTCCAAGGCCTTGTAGTCTTCCTCCACCACAAAACCCTAACTTGCATAGTTTATCATCTATTTGAATGGCCATATCTATGAAGTTATTGTATCCTCTAGATCTGAAAGCGACAGATCTCACTTCTGCCCTTGGTGTCGTGCCCCTCTCCTCACTTCAAAAAAATTACCACCTACCTCAGAAGAAATTCATCGCCTACTTCCTTGCACTAGGGTTTGATCTCCCTTGCCTTCTTCAAAAAATATGCTACTTGCTTCAAAAAATTATTATTTTTCTTCCATGCACTAGGGTTTGAAATCCATAGCCTACTTTAGAGAATTGATATTTTTCCACTAGAGTTTGATCTTTGTCATTTAATTTAGAAAATACACTGCTTGATTCATAGATTTCTATGTTTTTTGTTTTTTTTTTGCTTTTTTATTTTCCTTTTCCTTGCACTAGGGTTTTATCTCCATTGCTTGCTCCAAAAAAATTATCTACTTCAAAAATTGCTTGCTCAAAAAAATGTATCATTATGATTGTCCAAGATTTCCAAAAAATCCATCGTTGTTGTCCAAGAGCTCCAAAAATTCTACTATCACCCAAAATATTATAATGCAAGATAATTTCATGAGGTTATGGTATAGGAAAAAGAAGATAGAAGTATAATATATTTCCCATTGTAAGAAGCAAGAATCCAAGGAAAAAAAAGAAATAATTATAGTAGGGGAACAAGTTTAGAAACTAATAGAAGAGTCAAAAGTTGAATCTATGGAAAAAACAATAACCTGGGAAAAAACAACAGTAAAGATCCCAAAAGTATGTCAAAGATCAAGGAAACTCTAAAATAAATTCAAGAAGTAAAATAACATAAAATAGATATGGAGGAGCAAGTAGTAGAACTCAAAGAAGAAGCAAAAGCAAAGTCTAAGGATGAACCAAAATATGGGAGCATGACATACGAGAATAAAAAAAAAGAATAAAATAGTGAACAATCAAAGGTAATAGAACATGAGGTTAATGTTGTAGAATATCGCCACCCACACCACCAAGAGCAAAAAAAATCTTGGAGGCACGATTTAAGACAACAATTTTATGGTTCGACATGGAACTAGAAGGGTACCAACTATGGTAATGTTTGAAAATGAAATTATATTGACTATGGTTTTCATAGTGGTGTAGTAGCATCAAGGAACAAATGGACCCATCATTTGAGTTACTAGAGTAGAGTAGTAGAAGCATGGAGCCAACAAAGCAATCTTGGATACTCAAGTGGCAAAAGCAAACATGGATGAAAAAGAGTGATATTTATTGCCAGTAGAAAGATGCCTCCAACACATGGAACCAAGGTATTACTTCCAAAAATTCAAATGGAAAAAGGACATATCAACATCAATGAAGACCACCACTAATTAAAGCTTATTTTTTGGGGGGGGTACATAGGAGAGTTGGTTACAACCACTATTTTTAGTAACTAGCCACCACTAATTAAAGTTTCATTGGGATGGATGGATGATCAAGATCACTACTAGTTTATAGCAAGGCTCGGAAGATCATATTATTTAGTCTCTTCTTATATTTTGAGGATGAAACATTGTGTAAGGGCGATGGAATCTTAGGTACACAAGATAATTATTTACTATTATAATAATATATCTAATATTATAATAATCGTAATTATTCCATGTGTGGATAAGTTATAATAATAGGTAGTTGAGCATTATATTATGTAGATAAGAGGCTCATATGGAATATGAAGAGAAAAATATTGTATTTTATCTCAAGTTGAGATATATTAAGGAGTGGATTCCTTCCAATAAGGAGGATTATACGATGTTTCTCTACCTCAAGGTTTTGATTTGTATTTTCAATAATTTGGAATAATTTGCATCAATTTCATAAATTGTATTGAGAGGAATTATTCATTGTAGTAGTTTATTTAATATTTTTACATATTATTCATGATTTTTATGGATGACAAAGGAGGTTCATAACACTTGTATTTCTAGTATACTCTTTGATAAAAGTCTTATCAGATCCTCAACCTTGATAATGATGTACAAATCTCTTGTTTGAGTTACAAATATAGATAATCTTCTTTCAACAATATCTAGTTTGCAAGCTATCCTATGATTCTTCAAAGCTTTCTTTACAATATGATATTCATCCTCCAAATTTTTTTCTCTATAGTTGGAAAAATGAGTAGAAAAATAATTAACTCTAAACATACCATATTTATTCTATAATACAATGAATATCTTGGCCTTAAATATATCCCATGGCTTGTGCTTGTAATAGTTATCTTTTTATCTAGGCAGTGTTACATCTTGGCTTGAAGTGATCAACCAATGGAACTTTTCTTGTATAATTATTTGGATTATTTGAATGGATCCATTTTTCTAGACTTGTCATATATTTAGTTGCTTTGGGGTCATACCAAAAATTATTGTGTTGTCTTAGTTGTGCTTGTGCAACAAGGACATGTTCTTCTTCTTCTCAATATTTTTCTTCTTCTTTAACTCATTTTTTCTTGGCTACATTACTTTGATGTGCCTTTCTCCAATTCTAGTTTTACTTTTATGAATATGATTCATCTTGTTGTTGGTTCATATCTCATGAAAAGGTCCACTTTTTAATGGATTATGCCAATATTCCTTCACAATGTGGTAATTTCTATTATAATGTTCACACATATTTTGTGTGTGAAATGTATTTCTTTGATAATAATTTCTCTGATATCTTTGAAAGTTATTTCTATGTTGAAAGCATTGTGGAGGTCTTATGTCTCTTATGAATGGTTGTTTCTCTCTTTGATTTGTAAGTAGTAATTGTTCTTCTTTATCTATTGTATGTGAGACCTTTACTTTTTGAAGTAGGTTCACCAAATTTTCAAAGCTTGGTGTTTTTTTAGTGATATTTAATGTTGTTACAAAAATATTATACTTTTATGAGAGAGATCTCAAAATAATTGGAACTATAGTTTCATCAAATACCTTTTCTCCTAGTGTTTAGAATGATGTTGGCAACTCAGTAATTCACCTTATGAACGATTACAATTTCTCTCCACCTTTCACATTCAAACAATGGAGTTGAATCTAATGAAATAGAATTTGATTTTGATTCTTTGCTTCAAATACTATTTTCAGCTTCTCCCATGCATCCTTGGTTATGGTTGAATCTCAAATGTATACTTGGACCTCATCTGCTACTCCAAACATGATGATTAGTCTTGCCTTTTTGTTTATATTTTAAAACTTTACTTAGTATTCATTTTCTTATTTAGGATGAGCAGTGGGCCTATCTACTACTTGTCATACTTCCTCAAACTTAAGATGTGTTCTAAGTATGGTTTTCCAGATAGAATAATTATTTTTCTTAAACAATTGGAAATCTAGCAACAAGAACTTTGGTGCTCCACTAGCCATAGTAAACTTTTATAAAATTTGAATATTCTTCTTTCATTGAATCTGAATTTAAAATTACTTTCTAATGTATGTATATATATATATATATATATATATATATATATATATATATATATATGTATATATATATATATATGTATATATATATATATATGTATGTATATATATATATATATGTATATATATGTATGTATATATATGTATATATATGTATATATATGTATATATATACATATGTATATACATATGTATATATATATATATATATATATATATATATATATATATATATATATATATAAAGCTTATATTTCTTGCTTCAAAAATTTAAAATGCAATATTGTTTTCCTAGGCAAAAATATAAGAGTTATCCTTTTATTTGAGATTATTCTTTAAAATATTTTGGTGCTCCACTAGCCATAGTAAACTTTTATAAAATTTGAATATTCTTCTTTCATTGAATCTGAATTTAAAATTACTTTCTAATGTATATATATATATATGTATATATATATGTATATATATACATATATATATGTATATATATATGTATATATATACATATATAAATGTATATATATATATGTATATATATACATATATAAATGTATATATATATATGTATATATATATGTATATATGTATATATATATATATATATATATATATATATATATATATATATATATATATATATATATAGTATATATATAAGCCTATATTTCTTGCTTCAAAAATTTAAAATGCAATATTGTTTTCCTAGGCAAAAATATAAGAGTTGTCCTTTTCTTTGAGAATATTCTTTGGAATATTTTGAATTTAAAATATATTCACCTTTCCTTTTCTCTTGCAAATATTCAAAGGAAAGAGATGCAATTTATGCAAACCTTTTTCTAAACCACTTATCAATGTGGAATTACTTTATTTGGCTTCTTGACATTTTAATTTTTTTTAAACAACGATGCATCCCAACATGAAATATATTTTATCTTTTCTAGTTATTGTATCCTTTGTTTACTAATTTTTCTTTTGAACCTACACACTTTCTTGATAGGTTTCTTTGTTCATTGAACCAAGCTATCATAAATATTTTTGGGCTTTAATAAGTCAAATGTCTAGACCAAAAATTATCTATTGCTCATAAAATGGGACACTCCACTGTAACATTTTCTTCATTCATTTAATTATCTTTGCTCATTATTTATTTCTAGAATCATTTTTCACTCTACAGAGAGATTTGAATTTGAATATTTTTTTGGTTTCTAGTAACCAACTTAAGAGGACTAGGATACCCTTGGTTCTAAATTATGGGTGGTAGGATAGGGATATCCTTGGAAAACTAATTAGACTGAGGGTAAGACTCGGGTGGCTCTAAATACCCAGATCTATAACAGGATTGTGGAAAGAGCTTTGGATTGGGATTAAGGGCTTTCGAATGATGTTCATGGGGTACCAAGACTTCTAGAGAACATTCATGGGCCTCGTTAATTGATTGGGAAGCACCCTAGGGCTTAGGGTTTGGGTTGTTAATAGTAAACTCACCATCTGACAAGGACCACCTTGGGAAATAGAGTTAGGGTTATTATTTGGAGGAAGGGGATTGAGAAAACTCTAGACACCCCATTTAAAGAATGGAAAGGATTAGGGTGAGCAAAGAGGGAACTAAACTGATTAGGAATGCTAATAGAGGAAGAGGTCATTGGTTGCTTGCCCTTTGGACTTTGGAGTATACTCTAAACTTGAGGAAGTAGCAAGGGCTTACTTTTGGATAAATCTAGAAGCTTAGGGATGGCCATGAGGTCTCTTAGACCAGGTTCCATCATTTTTTTATTCATTTTTTAGATAAGGCTATTGCACCTTTAGGTGACTCTATAAATGGTATTCAATGCTCAAGATGGATTTGCTTTCATACTTAATGACTTGATGCCTTCTCCAAGAGCCAACAAACAAGTCGATGAACATTGGGAGCTTCAACTCCAAGTTGGAATTGATACATAAGCGAGCATAAATCATTCTTGATCTAGTCTTGTTCACCGGATCAAGGGCTACAATTTCTCCCATCGATTGTGAGATTTATCTCAGGATTGGTTCATGCCAAAATTTGATAGGTAATCCAGGTAGCCTCACCAAATGGGAATCAATTTGATGTTCTAATTTTTTGGGTCGAAATCCACATCCCACCTTCATAGAAAAAGGCTTCAATGTTCGAAAAACCATGTACCCCTAGTGAGAATATGAATGGTGTCACTTGAGTTGTTGATTTGTATGAGAAATAACCCCCTAAGCATGGCAAAAAGATCCATATTGCCACATGCACATCATTTTAATAGAGCCCTTTTACAGATAGATTCCATATATGGGCTTGAACCCATAAATTTCTTGACAAGTAATAAGCATTCATGAGAAGCTAAAGAATCCATGACCTTTAGAGAAAATGTAAGCTTATAGTCTTGAGAGAGATTCCTCACACAATGAGATGGGAAAATAAAGGGAAGTCGAGTGCTTCTTGGCACTATCTCTACATAGAAAATAGAGTTGGATTCAGGAGGTAGGTCTAGAGGAGGGACCCCCTCACCATTTGATTCTCCTAGATCCTCATCCATCGCAATCTAAGGTTCAGTCTCGTGAGTGCTTGGAATGCCACTCCACCTAATTATTTTCCTGCTTTCATCAGATTTTCATTTATGAGGGAAATTATTCTCTTCAGGGGGATGTTTACAAGGTGGGTTTGGAGGGTCCCCCTGACACCTGTAGCTTCTATTCCTTTGCTCACTTCATCCTAGGAACCAAACCTATGAATATTAAAAATGTCATTGCTCCTATAGGGATTCTTACCTTTCATAAATTTGAAAATATACAAGGCATTGTTCATTGGAAGTCCACCCATTGGAGATTTGTTCGCTTGAGACCTATTCGCCATTTCAAATTACTTACAAAATATCATGTTTTAATTTTTTGTCAATGTATTAATATTAATATTAAGGCTTTTATTTAGGTTCATGTTTTAATGATAATGCCAAAGTATTAATATTAATATTTTCATGATTGAAGTATTAAACCTAATATTCCACTTTTTTTTTTAGAAAAAGGTAAAAAATTTATTGAAAAAACTCAAATTATACATTTACTATTGATAACTTGCCTTTCTTGGCAAGGCTCAAAATGCGGCACAACTTTGTTCCTTTGACTGTCCAACTTTTAGAAGTTTTAGTCCCTATTGGATGACCCCTAAAGGTGTTCCATTTACCCTTTCCTTTTAAATCCATAGACTTCATCCTGAGTCTATAAAGCCCTCTTTCTATTCTTATCCTTCCTTTCTTAGTTCCCATATTGCAGTTGTTTTTGGAGTTGTGTCCATATATCTGCTTCATCCTCTACCATCTGAGAGTCCTCTTGGGTTTTAGCCTGCACTATCTCTAAAATTTTCCTAATTAGAGTACCCTAGATTCTTTCCTCTAGTCTAAATTCCTCGTTGAAAATCTTGTTATTACGTTCCAACCAAAGTTGCCAGCAGATGAAACCCAAACCCAAATCCCAAGCTATCTTCAAGGTCTTTGATTTGAATCTATTGGTCTTCCAATAGTCCCAAAAGTTGTTCTTAGTGAGAATGGATCTTTCTAATTGACAAAAAATATTGTACCACAAACTCCAGACTATTTGGGCATAGGGACACAAAAAAAGGAGGTGGCCCATTGTTTCCTCCTCTTGGTGACACATTACACACCAGTTGGGTCCAATAAATCCACGTCTCCTCATGTTATCCTGAGTCATAATATTGTTATGTGCAACCAACCACATAAAGCAATTTATCTTTGGCCATCCTTTGGGTTGCCATAATTGCAACCAAGGGGGCTTTGGACCAATTTGAGTGCTTTGGATAAGCTTTCTATAACCTTATTTGATAGTATAAATTCCTAATTGGGTATGTCCCCAACCAAGTTGATCAGGTCCATTACTCCTTGGCCACTTTCGTCTATCCAAGATTTCTTTCAGTTCTCTTTTCTCCTCAATCCATTCTTCCCTCAACTCCTCTAGGACTTGCCATTGACTAAGATTGTCCTGTAGTTGATCTGGCATTTTAAAATAGTGGCTTATGAGATTCCACCCTTTCCTCTGAAATTTTTCCTTGAGTCCTATTAAGTGGGGGTACTGATCAATTATGGGGGAAATATTCCCAAGAATCTTCCCATAGTCTAGCAGTTTTGCCATCTCCCACTTTCCAGTATAACCCTTCTTTGATAAGTGATGCTCCTTTCTTTAGAGCTTTCTAGGTCTCTAATCCCTCTCCTAAAACTGGAAGACGAGGAAGATATTTTGTATTTTGTGAGGGATAGTATTTAACTTTCAATACTTTTCTCCAGAGTTGGTCAGGATGAGTTAGCCATCTCCAATACAACTTGGTTGTTAGAGCTTGGTTGTTTGTCATTGTTGTTCTAATTCCCAAACCTCCAACTTCCTTAGGCTTGCAAACCTTGTCCCAACTGACTAGTGCCCTTGTGTGGTTACCCTGCACTCCAGACCAAAGAAAGTGTCTCATCATCTTGTCCAAATATTTTAGGATGCTCTTTGGGGCAGCCAAAATGGAGAATTTATACACTGGAATTGCTTGTAAAACTGATTTAAGCAATGTTACTCTTCCTCCAAAACTTAACCACCTGTAGGTCCAATGCAAAAGTTTTGAGTGGATTCTATCTCTTATTGATTTCCAATATTTATTTTTGAGGCTCTTCTCTATTAAGGGGATACCCAAATATTCTAAGGGTAGTGATGCCTCTGAGAATATGAGGATGTGGGTTATCCGTTCTCTTAATTTTTTTATCACATTAAAAAAAACCACTATTGATTTTTCTTCATTTAGTAGTTGTCCAGTAGTCGCTATGTAGCACTCCAGCATTTTTTTGATATTGGTTGCTTCTCTTATTGTTGCTTCCCCCCACATTCCTATGTCATCCACAAATTGGAGGTGAGTAATATTTATGTTCTTGCTTATCCTTACCCCTGAAATGGTATTCTCTGCTTTTCTCTTCTGTATGAGTCTTCCCAAGCCCTCCACAAAAATGATGAACAAAAATGGTGAAAGTGGATCCCCTTGCCGAATTCCTCTGGAAGCTTTGAATAGTTGGGATGGATTACCATTGATGAGCACTAAGAAAGAAACTATAGAGATGCATTCCATAATCCATTTTATCCATTCTTCACTAAAACCAAATTTCTGTAGTATTTGGGCTAAAAATTCCCAACTTACTCTATCATATGCCTTGGATAAATCTAGCTTAAGGAACATACCTTTGTTTCCCTTTTGGAAAAGCTCATAAATAGTTTCTTGTGCTATCACAACTCCATCCAGAATTTGTCTACCCTGCACAAATCCCCCTTGTTCTGGAGAGATTAACCTTGGTAAGATTTGTTTCAACCTATTTGCCATCAATTTGCTTATGATCTTATAAACCACATTGCATAGAGCAATTGGTCTATAGTTAGTGAGATTTTCCATATCTCCACCTTTCGGGATGAGAGCCAAAAAGGTGTGATTCAAGGCTTTAAGGATTCTTCCACTAGTCCTAACTTCTTCTACTACTTGGGTTACATCCTTTGCAATTATATCCCAATAGGCTCTATAGAACTCTACTAGAAATCCATCTGGACCTGGGGCCTTCCCTGTCTGCATATCAAAAACTATTTCTTTAACTTCTTCCTCTCTAATCTCTCTTAAGAGCTCCTCATTTTGTTTCTGTGAAATTAACATTGGTATGCTTTCTAAAATTTCCTCTTGGTGCTGAGTGGAAAGGTGTGGATTTGCAGTAAATAAAGTTGAAAAGTATTTATTTGCAGTTTCTTGCATACCTAGGGTAGTAGTTTCCCTATTTCCATCCCCTGTGGATAAGGCATCAATCCGATTATAGTGATTACGTGTTGTGGTTGAGTGATGGAAAAACTTTGTATTCCTATCTCCCTCTTGCAGCCAAATTATTCTTGCTCGTTGTCTCCAGTAGGCTTCCTCTTTCTTGTCTAACTCTTCTTCCTCTTGCATCAAAAGACTTTCTTTGTGGAGAAGCTCTTCAGAGATAGGTTCTGAGCGGATCCTTTTTGCTATTTCTTGCACTCGAACTGAAATATTTTCTCTCTATTGCTAGAAATATGTCCGATGAGATTTACTCCATTTTTTTAATTTACCTTTGATAAACTTTAATCTGGAGTGAAGCTGAAATTGTGTTGTCCCATGTTCTGGTTTTCCTTGTTCCCACCACTATTTCATTAGCTCTGGTAAGTCATTATTTTGGAGCCAAAAAGTCTCAAATCTAAAAGGATGATTCTTGACCTGAGGCCTTTTTCCTATGTAGATAGATATTGGAAAATGGTCAGATGCTAACCGGTTCAAAATTTGTGATTTACAGTGCCAAAGGGTGGAGACTTTCTCCCCCACAAGAAACCTATCTAATCTAGATTTTATTGTGAATGCTCCTTTTCTCTTATTAGTCCATGTGTTGTTGCATCCTAGTGGGGGTATGTCAATCAAATCTAGGTACTCTGATTGAGCCAACAATAACCTATCCTTCTCATTGAGCTGGGTCAAACCTCCTTCTTGATCCTGCACTGATATTTTAGCATTGAGATCCCCTCCCACTATCCAAAAGTCTTTCGGATGGGTTTCCCTCAACTATTGTACTGCCTTCCATTGGATTTTTTGAGCTCGTACCTCTATCATACCATAAAAATTAATTATCATCCAAACCAGCCCAGAGTCCCTCTCCCTAAGTCTGGTCATGAGGATTCCTTTGGCTGAAGTTGAGTCCATCAATTGGAAGTAGTTTTTATTCCATAAAGTGGTAATTCCTCCTAAAAATCCTTGAGAGGCTTAGGCCATAAAATCTGCCTACCCCCAATATTTCTTGGCAATATTTTCCATAGCTTCTAAGGAAGTTCTAGTTTCCTGTAGCAAAACCACATCTGGGTTGTTTTCTAAAATTATTTTCTTAACATCCAATTATCTAGGGTGGTTGTTTAAACCCCTTACATTCCATGTGTTTATAATCATTGAGGGTTTGTATTGTAGAAGTTGGCAATGGACTTCACCAATCCAAATTCTCTCATTTGTTCTCCTTGTTGTTGTATTTTGTCCTTATTTGTTTTTCTTCCCACCCTTTGTGAACTTGCATTCTTTGGTCGCTTCTCTATCTGGTTGATTCCTAGTGTTGGCTTCTCTCTATTTTTCTCTGCCACTCCCATAATGATGTCTTTTGATGGATTTTGATCTTGTACATGCACTATCATTGCCCCTACCATATCATTTTGTTGAAACATAGATATCTCTAGTGTTTGTTGTTGCTCTTCCCAAGCCCCTAACAAGTCAATTTGTTGGGGCCTAGATGTCTCTGATTCTTGTTGTTGTGTCATAATCTTCTGATTTTCTTGACTCTCCCTAATTTTAAAATTTTGAGCAATTATAATTTGGGAGGGGTTTGTATCCTGTGGGATGGGGGTGTGCTCCCAATGGATTTGTTATTCTCCTTCTTGGTGTTGGCCCTTGTCATTGATCGATTCCACCTTTGAATCCTCTTGCCCTTCCATTGGATCATCTAATTTAAGGATTTCATATTTATTAGAAGATGCCCTCCAATATGGGCGTTGGTTCATTTTTCTTGCTTTAGTTGGATTTCATCCTCTTGCTTGATAATTATTTCTTTGGACTCTCCTTGTTACTATTTGAAACCCTTCATCATTTTCTTTCTATGGGGGAGGGTTTTTAGGATTAGTTTTAGGTTGATGCATCTCCTCTCTCCCTATTTTAGGGCAGTTTCTTACTAGATGCCCATACTCATGGCAAGCTCTGCACCTAAAAGGAATTGATTCATAATCCACTTGTTGTCTCCATGTATTTCTTCCCACTTGCAATTCAATTTCTGTCGAGAGTGGCTTTTCCAGGTCCATATCCACACATATCCTTGCATATGTTATTGATCCCCCTCTACTAATTCTCATGATGTTCCTATATATGTTCCCAAGAGATTACCAATCATCCCAAGGATATCCTCTCTCCAAAATTCAAGTGGAAGAGCAAAGAGCTTTAGCCATATTGGGGTGGTTGATGGCTCCACACGAGGATTGAATGCAGGTCGCCAGGGTTGCATGAATAAACCTGTTGGTCCAATGTTGTATGGTCCTCCTTCAAAAGCCTTGTTCCTATTTGAAACCAATATAAAATCTACTACAAAGTACCCATTTGAAAGAAGCAAAATATCAACTTCTCCTTGGGGATCCCAATGTTTCCTTGCCTAGTTGTATAAGAAATGATGGTATGGCCTCAACCCCACAAATTTATAAATCAAAGCATGGGTGGATTTGTACATTATGTCTTATATAATTAATTCTTCTGTAATCTCAAGGACAAGAACTGAGTATGCTTGAGGAAAATACCCATTTTTCTGTGTTTGCTCTGGTTCTGTATCTTTTTGTTTGTTAGATTCTTGCATTTGTTTTCCATCTTGCGTTTCTATGTGGACCTCTCTCCTACTATTATCCTTAATTGTTTCTATAAAATACCGTTGGTTGAAGGACACATCTCCTTGATTGACTTGTGAATCATCAGTAGTAAAAATTTTTGGGGATGTTATGTGGGTTGCATTTTTGCTTATCTCCTCCTCAATATTCCACTTTAATGTTCAATACCAAAGTATTAAAATTAATATCAAAGGTCTCCAAGATTAGGGTTAGGTTTTTGTGGCTAAATATTCATTCTCCTTTTGATTCCATGACCTAAATATTAAATTTCAATGTTAATGTTCTCTTCCTTAATTTTAATGTTTGAAACATTAAATCCAAATGTTTAAAAGTCTTCATCATTTTATTTCATTTAATTGAAATGCCTAGGGTCTTATATTTCATGATGACCTCCTTATCACTAAGGTTTTTATCACAATTTCATACCAACGTGGTCTAGTTTCCCATATCCATAATTTAATTTCTACATCTAAAGCCTTTAAAAAATGTTATAACATTTTTTGATGATACATGTCATTCGTCAGTGATACATCAATGACAACACTTTTCTATCAGTGATTTGTTCTCATTGGATGAAAATAAATGAATCAAATTATGTTGCACATCCGAAGATCAATGGTGTGGTCTTTGTTGGTGATGCAAGAGTGACAATACCCAATTTGGTGGAATAATGAGCGGTCTAGATTGCATTGTGCTTTCAAAGATCAATGGTGTGGCCTATATCAAAGATCTATCAGTGATGGTCTCCTATTGGAGTGGGTCCAAAAAGAGAAGGCTTTTCATTTGAGTGATGAATATGAGTGATGGAATTTCATTGGATAAAATTATTTATCGTTATGCTAAGGTTTCATTATTAATGTTCTTATGATATCCTTCCAATTAATTAAAATACCCTAGGTCTAATATCAAAATTTATTTAAATTAATTAGATTATTCCCTAAGGTTTTATTAAAATGCTAAACATTAGGGTTATTTCAATTAATCATTATATCCGCTCATATCCATAATATTATTTCTATCATTAAGACCTTGAATAGCCTATTATAATCTTCATCAATGATACATGACCTCCGTCGGTGATACGTTAGTAATGGTCTCTGATTAGATAGAAAAAATGGTCTAGATCACATCACACATCTGAAGATCAATAGTGTGGTCTTCATCGGTGATCCAAGAGTGACCATCTTCGATTAGCCAACGATTCTAGGGTTTAATCCATATTTCATCATGGATATTAGACGGTGCAAGTTCCATCAGTTATGTAAGAGCGATGAAGGATAACTGGAGTAAAATTACATGGCTTAGACTTCATCATGGATATGTCAATGAATGGCCTAGATATCATTGAGGCTGCAAGAGCGACCATATTTTATTGGCTAGTGATTCTAGGGTCATCTTATGAAAAATAATTTCTTTATTATCTAAGGTCCATTACTCCTTGGCCACTTTCATCTATCCAAGATTTCTTTCAGTTCTCTTTTCTCCTCAGCCCATTATTCTTTCAACTCCTCTAGAACTTGCCATTGACTAAGATTGTCCTGCAATTAATCTAGCATTTTAAAATAATGGCTTATGAGACTCCACCCTTTCCTCTGAAATTTTTTCTTGAGTCTTATTAAGTGGGGGTATTGATCAATTATGGGGGAGAAATGTTCTTAAGAATATTCCCACAATCTATCAGTTTTACCATCTTCCACTTTCCAGTATAATCCTTCTTTGATAGGTGATGCTCCTTTCTTTAGAGGTTTCTAGGTCTCTAATCCCTCTCCTTAAACTGGAAGACAAGGAAGATATTTTGTGTTTTGTGAGGGATAGTATTTAACTTTCAATAATTTATCCAGATTTGGTCAAGATGAGTTAGCCATATCCAATACAACTTGGCTATTAGAGCTTGGTTGTTTGTCATTGTTGTTCTAATTCCCAAACCTCCAACTTCCTTAGGCTTGTGATGGGGTACGGGAAAATCGCACTCACACAATTCCAAATTTTCTTCTATTAATCTGGAATAATCTACAGAAATAGCCCGCAGGCTTTACAATAACCAGCGCTCGGCTTGGTTTTCCTCTACCACACTCTATGTGCGATCTTCCAATCCACCCCCTTTCTCTTACAATCACTGAGTTTTTTTATCGAGGTCTCGACCCTCTAGGCCATTAATGACCCACCTGGCAGAATTCATTACAAAAACCTGTAAATTCGGCTTCCACGGCCGAGTTTTCCATTTTCTTTCCATAAATGGGCAACTGCCCCGATCCGCCATGAAAGCATGCATTAAAGAACCATCTGACATTTTTGACCTCTAGACGCAGCATTCGAGAGGCCATCGTGTTCAGCAAACTTACCGAATACAAAAACATGCATTAATGAGACCCTTGACCGCCTCGAAAACACCACCTTGGAATGCGTGCCTTTTCGAACCATGAACCAGTCGTTTGTCATGATATCATGACATTTTGTCCTCCTTGCGCTCCTTCTCCCTTTTGGTCGTGATATCGTGATGTTTTCTCTTTATCTCGCCCTTCTCGCCTTCGGGTCGCGATATCACGACATGTCGCGATATCGCGACGTCTTCTCTTTATCTTGGATGTCCTCGCCTTCAAGTCGCGATATCACGACATGTCGCGATATCGTGACCTTTGCCTTTGGCTGCCCTTGCCTGTCTACTTTGGTCATGATTTCGTGACATGTCATGAAATCGTGACACTTCCACTGCCTCCCCTCGGCCGCTGCTCCGATGTCACGATTTCACGACAGTCACGATTTTGTGACATGTCACGATTTTGTGACATGTCACGATTTTGTGACGATCGTGATTTCATGACATGTCGTGAAATCGTGACATTTCCACTGCCTTCCCTTTGTTGCTGCTCCTATGTCACGATTTCGTGATGTGTCGCAAAATCATGACACTTCCACTGCCTCCCCTCGGCCGCTGCTTCGATGTCACGATTTTGCGACAGTCACAATTTCGTGACATGTCACAAAATCGTGACATTTCCACTGCCTTCCCTTTGCTTTCGTGATAGTCGTGATTTCGTGATATGTCATGAAATCGTTACAATAACATAAGTGTCTCCCCTTGGCTATTTTTTGTTGTGATTTCGTGATGGTCGCAATTTCGCGACACGTCGCGAAATCGCGACCTTCTCAGTGACTTTTTCTCTCTCCTGTCGACTGTCGCGATTTCATGACTTCACAAAATCATGATAGTTTTTGCTCTACATTTTCTCTCTCTCCTTTCTGAGTTGCGAAAACTTAGAAAAATTTTTGTTGATGCCACCGGATGCTCCTGCATCAGACACCCAAGTTTGATGGAGAAGTGACCTTCACTTCTGTGTTGTTCGGTCAGCGTCTTCTGCAACATTTCCAAACGTGCACCTGCCTTTGCAACCCACTTAAACCCCATCTCCTGGAAAAAACATTTTTTGCCTTCTACTAGACAAATTATGGCACTGCTGCACACCTTCTCATCCACTGCCTGCAAGGGCTTCAACTTGTGTCGCACTCCATCTTTCGTCAAGGAGTACGTATTTGCACAACCATCATGCACTGCACTCCGATCAAACTGCCATGGCCTTCCTAACAACAAATGGCAAGCATCCATAGGAAAAACATCACACAGGACTTCATCCTGGTATCTCCCAACCTTGAACGTGACTAAGCACTGTTCACGGACCCATGCTCTATGGTCCTTCCGCAACCATGCAATCCGGTATGGATGCGGGTGTCTCCTCCTCTCCAGCTGCAACTTAGTGACCATTTCCTCGGAGACTAAGTTATCAGTGCTACCATTGTCTATAATCACGTTACAAACTTTACCTGTGCTTTTGCACCTTGTGTGGAACAGGCTTCTCCTCTACTCTGGTTTGTCTTCCTCAATCAGCATGGCTCTCCTTGCGACCATGACTTCTCCTCTCTCTGCCTCCTCAAAATGTTTCAATTCAGCATCTTCATCTGCTACAGCAGCTCTAGCAGGACCCTCAGGTCTCTTGTTCGTCCTTTCTCGGTGTTGGGGACAATCGAATGCTTGATGTCCTTCTTCACCACAGTGGAAACAGGTTCCACGAAATACTCCTCTTCCATACCCCCGTCCAAATCTACCTCTTCCTCTTGGGTAGCCATTGTTCTGAACATGGGGCCGGTAATCATTATCTTCCTTCTAGGCCTGACTGTTGCTAGCTTCTTCTTTCTTCTCCTCTTTTCCTTCATCTTTTCTTCCACCAGTCCTTCCTCCATGACCTCTTCCTCTTTTCTTGCTCTCAAACCTTATGTTCAGTTTCTCTTCAACCTTCGAGCAAACTGGTAAGCATCCTCAATGGTGCTCACCCGAACTAGGCTCAACTCCTCCTGGATACTGGGTCTCAACCCATTGATATAACGGGCCACCTTCTCCTTGTTCGCCTCTAAATGTCTAGTTCTGATAGAGATCTTATAAAACTCCTCTGTGTATTCTTGGACAGTTTTGCTCAACTGTCTCAAACTCTGCATTTTCCTTAGCAAATCCAGTTCGTAATCCCTTGGGATGAACTGCCTCTTCAGCTTCTCCACCATTCATGCCCATTTTGTTATTCGTTCTTTTCCTCTTCTGTTTCGCTCCAGCTGCACTCCCTTCCACCATATTTTGGCATGACCTTTCAGTTTGGTCTTAGAAAATCTGACCCGGTTAGGGTCTTCAACCTCCTCATATTCAAAATACTCCTCTAGATCATTTATCTAGTCAATCACCTCTTCTGGATCTAGGCTTCCAAAATATGTAGAAACCTCCATTTTTTATTTCTTTCCAATTTGGTATATGGCTCTGTACAACCTGGCCTGTGTAGGATCTACAACCTCTTCTTCTTCCTCAAACTGGTCTTCTTCTTCTTCAACTTCGTCTTCACTACCTTCATCTCTTCTTGGCTGCAATCCTCTATGCATCTCTTCTTGCAGGGCTTGCATTTGCCTCTGCAAAGCTCGGACATCTTCTGTTGACGCCATGCCTCTCCCACCAACAGGGTTTCTTCTTGGAGGCATTCTGCTCACTCTCTCACAAGCCCTTCCATAGATCTTGGTGTAACTGCCTCACGTCCGGCGATCTGTTACACACTCAAGAACTTCCGGCTCTGATACCACTGATGGGGGACGAGAAAATCGCACTCACACAATTCCAAATTTTCTTCTATTAATCTGGAATAATCTATAGAAACAACCCGCAGGCTTTACAATAACCAGTGCTCGGCTTGGTTTTCCTCTACCACACTCTATGTGTGATCTTCCAATCCACCCCCTTTCTCTTACAATCACTGAGTTTTTTTATCAAGGTCTCGACCCTCTAGGCCATTAATGACCCACCTAGCAGAATTCATTACAAAAACCTGCAAATTTGGCTTCCACGATCGAGTTTTCCATTTTATTTCCATAAATGGGCAACTGCCCCGATTCGCCATGAAAGCATGCATTAAAGAACCATCTGACATTTCTGACCTCTAGATGCAGCATTCGAGAGGCCGTCGTGTTTAGCAAACTTATCGGATATGAAAACATGCATTAATGAGACCCTTGACTGCCTCAAAAACACCACCTTGGAATGTGTGCCTTTTCAAACCACGAACCAGTCGTTTGTCATGATATCACGACATGTCGCGATATTGTGACATTTTGGCCCCCTTGCGCTCCTTCTCCCTTTTGGTCACGATATCGCGACATGTCGCGATATCGCGATGTTTTCTCTTTATCTCGCCCTTCTCGCCTTTGGGTCACGATATTGCGACGTCTTCTATTTATCTTGGTTGTCCTCGCCTTCAAGTCGCGATATCGCGACTTGTCGCGATATCGTGACCTTTGCCTTCAGCTGCCCTTGCCTGCCTGCTCTGGTCATAATTTCGCAACAGTCACGATTTCGTGACGTGTTACGAAATCTCGACACTTCCACTGCCTCCCCTCGACCATTTCTCTGATGTCACGATTTTGTGACAGTCACGATTTCGTGACATGTCACAAAATCATGACATTTCCACTGCCTTCCCTTTGTTGCTGCTCCTGTGTCGTGATTTCATGATAGTTGCGATTTCACGACGTGTCGTGAAATCGTGACACTTCCACTGCCTCCCCTCGGTCACTGCTTTGATGTCGCGATTTCGTGACATGTCGTGAAATCGTGACCTTTCCACTGCCTTCCCTTTGCTGCTGCTCCTATGTCACAATTTCATGGCAGTCGCGATTTCGCGACATGTCGTGAAATCGTGACAATAACATAAGCGTCTCCCCTTGGCTATTTTCCATCGTGATTTCGTGACAAGTCGTGAAATCGTGACCTTCTCAGTGACTTTTTCTCTCTCCTACCGACTGTCACGATTTCGTGACATCACGAAATCATGACAGTTTTTGCTCTGCATTTTCTCTCCTTTCTGAGTTGCGAAAACTTAGAAAAAAATTTGTTGACACAAGATTGCGCTGTTGCCACTGGATGCTCCTGCATCAGCTTGCAAACCTTTTCCCAACTGACTAGTGCCCTTGTGTGGTTACCCTACACTCCAGACCAAAAAATATGTATCATCATCTTGTCCAAATATTTTAGGATGCTCTTTAGGGCTAATAAAAATAGAGAATTTATACACTAGAATTGCTTGTAAAACTGATTTAAGCAATGTTACTCTTCCTCCAAAACTTAACCGCCTATAGGTCTAATGCAAAAGTTTCGAGTGGACTATGTTTCTTAATGATTTCTAATATTTATCTTTTAGGCTCTTCTTTGTTAAGGGGATACCCAAATATTCTAATGGAAGTGATGCCTTTAAGAATTTGAGGATGTGGGTTATCCATTCTCTTAATTTTTTTATCACATTAAAAAAACCACTATTGATTTTTCTTCATTTAGTAGTTGTCTAGTAGTCGCTATGTAGCACTCCAAAATTTTTTTGATATTGGTTGCTTCTCTTATTGTTGCTTCCCCCCACATTCCTGTGTCATCCACAAATTTGAGGTGAGTAATATTTATGTTCCTGCTTATCCTTACCCCTGAAATGGTATTCTCGGCTTTCCTCTTTTGTATAAGTCATCCCAAGCCCTCTGCAAAAATTATGAACAAAAATGGTGAAATTGGATCCCCTTTCTGGCTTCCTCTGGAAGATTTGAACATTTGGGATGTATTACCATTTATGAGCACTAAGAAAGAAATTGTAGAGATGCATTCCATAATCCATTTTATTCATTATTCACTAAAACCAAATTTTTGCAATATTTGGGCTAAAAATTCCCAACTTACTCTATCATATGCCTTGGATAAGTCTAGATTAAGGAACATACCTTTGTTTCCCTTTTGGAAAAGCTCATAAATAGTTTCTTGTGCTATCACAACTCCATCCAGAATTTGTCTACCCTTCACAAATCCCCCTTGTTCTGGAGAGATTAACCTTGGTAAGATTTGTTTCAACCTATTTATCATCAATTTGCTTATGATCTTATAAACCACATTGCATAGAGCAATTGGTCTATATTTAGTGAGATTTTCCATATCTCCACCGTTCAGGATGATAGCCAAAAAGGTGTGATTCAAGGTTTTAAGGATTCTTCCACTAGTCCTGACTTCTTCTACTACTTGGATTACATCCTTTGCAATTATATCCCAATAGGCTCTATAGAACTCTACTAGAAATCCATCTGGACCTGGGGCCTTCCCTGTCTGCATATCAAAAACTATTTCTTTAACTTCTTCCTCTCTAATCTCTCGTAAGAGCTCATCATTTTTTCCTGTGAAATTAACATTGGTATGCTTTCTAGAATTTCCTATTGGTGATAAGTGGAAAGGTGTGTATTTGCAGTAAATAAAGTCAAAAAGTATTTATTTATAGTTTCTTGCATACCTAGGGTAGTAGTTTCCTTGTTTCCATCCCCTGTGGATAAGGCACAAATCTGATTATATTGATTACGTGTTGTGCTTGAGTAATGAAAAGACTATATTCTTGTCTCCCTCTTGCAGCCATATTATTCTTGCTCGTTGTCTCCATTAGGCTTCATCTTTCTTATCTAACTCTTCTTCCTATTGTATCAAAATACTTTCTTTGTGGAGAAGCTCTTCAGATATAGGTTCTGAGCGGATCCTTTTTGCTATTTCTTGAACTTTAACTAGAATATTTGCTCTCTATTGCTAGAAATATTTCTGATGAGATTTACTCCATTTTTTTAATTTACCTTGGATAAACTTTAGTTTGGAGTGAAGCTAAAATTATGTTATCCCATGCTTTGTTTTTCTTTGCTACCACCACTATTTCATTAGTTCCGGTAAGTCATTATTTTGGAGCCAAAAAGTCTCAAATTTAAAAGGATGATTCTTGATCTAGGACCTTTTTCCTATGTAGATAGATACTGAAAAATGGTCAGATGCTAACCAATTCAAAATTTGTGACTTATAGTGCCAAAGGATGGAGACTTTATCCCCCACAAGAAACCTATCTAATTTAGATTTTATTGTGAATGCTCATGTTATCTTATTAGTCCATGTGATGTTGCATCCTGGTGGGGGTATGTCAATCAAATATAGGTACTCTAATTGAGCCAACAATAACCTGTCCTTCTCATTGAGTTGGGTCAAACCTCCTTGATCCTGCATTGACATTTTAGCATTGAGATCCCCTTCTACTATCCAAAATTCTTTCAAATGAGTTTCCCTCAACTTTTGTACTGCATTCCATTGAATTTTTTGATCTTGTACCTCTATCATACCATAAAAATTAATTATCATCCAAACCAGTCTAGAGTCCCTCTCCCTAAGTCTAGTCATGAGGATTCCTTTGGCTGAAGTTGAGTCCATCAATTGGAAGTAGTTTTTATTCCATAAAGTGGTAATTCCTCTTGAAAATCCTTGAGAGGCCTAGGCCATAAAATATTCCTGCCCCCAACATTTCTTGGAAATATTTTTCATAACTTCTAAGGAAGTTATAGTTTCCTGTAGCAAAACCACATCTTAGTTATTTTCTAAAATTATTTTCGTAATAGCCAATTGTTTAGGGTGGCTATTTAAACCCCTTACATTCCATGTGTTTATAATCATTGAGGGTTTGTATTGTAGAAGTTGGCAATGAACTTCACCAATCCAAATTCTCTCATTTATTCTCCTTCTTGTATTTTGTCCTTTTTTTATTTCTTCCCACCCTTTGTGAACATGCATTCTTTGGTCGCTTCTCTATCTGGATTTTTCCTAGTGTTGGCTTCTCTCTATTTTCTCTGCCACTCTCATAATGATGTCTTTTGATGGATTTTGATCTTGTACATGCACTATCATTGCCCCTACCATATCATTTTGTTGAAACATAGATATCTATAGTGTTTTTTGTTGCTCTTTTGAAGCCCCTAACAAGTTAATTTTTTAGGGCCTAGATGTCTTTGATTCTTGTTGTTGTGTCATAATATTATGATTTTCTTGACTCTCCCCAATTTTAAAATTTTGAGCAATTATAATTTGGGAGGGGTTTGTCTCCTGTGGGATGGGGGTATTCTCCTGATGGATGTGTTGTTCTCCTTCTTGGTGTTGGTCCTTTTCATTGATCGATTCCACCTCTAACTCCTCTTGCTCTTCCATTGGATCATCTAATTTAAGGATTTCATATTTATTAGAAGATGCCCTCCAATATGGGCATTGGTTTATTTTCCTTGCTTTAGTTGGATTTCATCCTCTTGCTTGATAATTATTTCTTTGGACTCTCCTTGTTACTGTTTGAAATCCTTCATCATTTTATATCTATAGGGGAGGGTATTCAAGATAAATTTTATGTTGATGCATCTCCTCTCTCCATATTTTAGGGTAGTTTCTTAGTAGATGTCCATCCTCATGGCAAGCTCTGCACCTAGAAGGAATCGATTCATAATCCACTTCTTGTCTCCATGTATTTCTTCCCACTCGCAATTCAATTTCTGCTAGGAGTGGCTTTTCCAAGTCCATCTCCACACATATCCTTGCATATGCTACTAATCCCCCTCTATTAATTCTCGTGATATTCCTATATATGTGCCCAAGATATTTCCAATCATACCAAGGATATCCTCTCTCCAAAATTTAAGCGAAAGAGCAAAGAGCTTTAGCCATGTTGGGGTGACTAATCGATCCACACGAGGATCGAATGCAAGTCGCCAGGGTTACATGAATAAATCTATCAGTACAATGTTGTATGGTCCCCCTTCAAAAGCCTTTTCCTAACTGAAACAAATATAAAATCTGCTACAAAGTACCCATTTGAAAGAAGCAAAATATCAACTTCTCCTTGGGGATCCCAATTTTTCCTTGCCCAGTTGTATAAGAAAAAATGGGATGGCCTCAACCCCACAAATTTACAAATCAAAGCATGGGTGAATTTATACATGATATCTTCTACAATCTCAAGGACAGGAACTGAGTCTGCTTGAGGAAAACACCCATTTCTTTGTGTTTTCTCTAGTTTTGTATCTTTTTGTTTGTTAGATTCTTGCATTTATTTTTCATCTTGTGCCTCTATGTGGACCTCTCTCCTATTGTTACCCTTAACTATTTTTGCAAAATATCATTGGTTGAAGGACACATCTCCCTAATTGACTTGTGAATCATCAGTAGTAAAAATTTCTTGGGATGCTATGTGGGTTCCATTTTTGCTTATCTCCTCCTCAACATTCTACTCTAATGTTCAATACCAAAGTATAAAAATTAATGTCAAAGGTTTCCAAGATTAGGGTTAGGTTTTTATGTCTAATTATTCATTCTCCTTTTGATTCCATGATCTAAATATTAATTTCAATGTTAATGTTCTCTTCCTTAATTTTAATGTTCGAAATATGAAATCCAAATGTTTAAAAGTCTTCATCATTTTATTTCATTTAATTGAAATGCCTAGGGTCTTATATTTCATGATGACCTCATCATCACTAAGATTTTTATCACAATTTCACACCAACATGGTCTATTTGCCCATATCCATAATGTTATTTCTACATTTAAGGCCTTTAAAAAATGTTATAACATTTTTCAACGATACATGTCCTTCGTCAGTGATACATCAATGACAAACCTTTTCTATCAATGATGTGTTCTCATTGGATGGAAATAAATGAACCAGATCACATTGCACATCCAAACATCAATGGTGTGATCTTTGTTGGTGATGCAAGAGCGACAATACCCAATTTGGTGTAATAATGAGTGGTCTGGATTGCATTGTGCTTTCAAATATCAATGGTGCAGCCTATATCAGTGATCTATCAATGATGGTATCATATTGGAGTGGGCCAAAAGAGAGAAGGCTTTTCATTAGAGCGACAAATATGAGTGATGGAATTTCATTGGCTAAAATTATTTATCGTTATGCTAAGGTTTCATTATTAATGTTCTTACAATATCCTTCCAATTAATTAAAATATCTTAGGTCTAATATTAAAATTTATTTAAATTAATTAGATTATTCCCTAATATTTTATTAAAATGTTAAACATTAGGGTTATTTTGATTAATCATTATATCCACTCATATCCATAATATTATTTCTTGTTATAACCTTCATCGATGATACATGACCTTTGACAGTGATACATCAACAATGATCTTTGATTAGATAGAAAAAAATGGTCTAGATCACATCACACATTCGAAGATCAATAGTGTGGTCTTCATCGGTGATCCAAGAGTGACCATCTTCAATTAGCCAGTGATTCTAGGGTTTAATCCACATTTCATCATGGATATCAGACGGTGAGAGTTTCATCAGTGATGTAAGAGTGATGAAGGCTAATTGGAGGAATATTGCATGGCTTAGAATTCATTTAGTGAATGGCCTAGATATCATTAAGGCTGCAATAGTGACCATATTCGATTGGCTAAAGATTCTAAGGCTACATTATGAAAAATAATTTCTTTGTTATCTAAGGTCTTAGGTATTAGATATGACAAAGGTCTTGAAAACACTTAGATCCTAAATTTATTAAATACATGCTTGAAAAATTAGATATAATTAAAATTATGGCAAGGCCCATCCATTGGTGATCATTAGTGATAAGACCCGTCTATTGGTGATGCATTAGCGACAAGGCCCATCCATCCATGATGCATCAACGATAATACTTGTCCATCAGCAATGCATCATCGACAATACCTATCCATCAATTATGCATTAGTGATAAATCCCATCCATAGGTTATCATTAGTTATGGTCTTTGATTGGCTGCAAAGAGGTAATATATGAAATTATTCTATGGTCTCAATAGTTTTAAATTTTATCACAAATTTTACCACCCTAACCTATTTAAAACGGATAATTTTGCAAACCCAATTAAATTTTAATCATATATATCATGGGAATATTATGGTTATCCAAGGACTGACTTTAGACCTGATTTTATTGAAACCATGCATGACCAGGAGCTCAGAGTTATCCCATAGTGCAAAAATAGGGCAAATTTTAGAGTGCCTAGAATTTTATAAAATTTTACACACTTCTAAATAGATCAAATGGGTATCCAAAACCATTAAAATTATCAAACTATTCATTGTGTATCATGATATATAGCATTTTAAAATTCATGAGCTATTATGGTAAACTGCTATTTATGGATAAAATCAACATCTAAAATTCTACAAAATTGATACCATTGTAAATAGGAGATTGATATATTTCCACCAAGATTTAATTCATATCAAATTGAGTTTTCAATCAAAAGTTATGGCAATTTCAATTTTATAGTAAATATGGTGAAATTTAAAGAACCCTAAAATTGATTTTAATATTTTGAACCTTAGAAAAAACCATTAAAATTTAAATTTTCTAAAATATTTAACCTAAAATAATATTACTGGCATGCAAATATTAGAAAAAAATCAATTTAAATATGGATGAAGGGGATTTTCTATCATAGAAATGACTCCATCTCTCCAATCCTTAGCTGGAGAGCTCCATACATAATAGCTTTGGGGTATTGGAGTTGGTTGACCAGATGTAGGATGACAAGGAATCAATGTAGATGATCTCTTTTACATTTGCTCCTAGGGGTACCCCTCAAATTTATTGTATTGACTTCAAATTCACATAGGCAGTGCACGACGATACATAGGTTGTTAGTAGTTTTCAAATCTAGATCTCATGCATTTGTAAGAGCTAAAATTTATAAAGTTTTTTGTTCTTCGTAGTTTTTTTAATTTTTTATCTTAGGGTTCAAAATTGCCTACTTTGTTTTAATTTCAAGATTTTTTTGTAAGCCCCAGATCCCTATTTTAGATTTGGGTGAAATCTTAGTTTGACATCTCGGGGTGTGCTTCCATACCACCCACTTGTTTTTTGTGATTAATCTAACTAGTATTCTTTTTAGTATTACAAGGCACTTTTCAAAAAAATGATGACAAAAGGGATGTCATAATAGCAAAATATTTTATTTTGAATGATTTTAGAGCTTGCAATCTAGTTGATGAATCTATAGCTATAGCTTTGACCCATTTAGTGGAGTATCCAATAGTAGTGATGATAAGTTTGTGTCCATTAGAAGATACATGATTTATTTTTCCAATAATGTCTAGTCCCTAAATAGAGAAAGCCCATGATGAGGTACACATTTTAGAGCTTGGAAAGGGGCATGAGTAGAGTTATCATGTTTTTGATACTTATCACACTTCTTGGCATAGTCATTAGAATCCTTCTCCATGGAAGGCCAAAATAACCCATTTTTAGGAGTTTCTTGGCAACAACAACACCACTATAGTTCCCACCATGATATCAATCATAGGCTTCCTAAACTACCTTTTGAGCTTTAGATTTGTTCAAGAATTTAAGTAAAATAATATTAAGAATATGAGAATATAATATATTACCAATAATGACATGTGTACAAGCTCTTTGCTTAAATTTATTGCACTCATTATGATTAAACCCTTTAGGCAAAGTGTATTTTTCAAGGTAATCATAGATGTCGTTATACCAAGGACTAGGGGATAAATTAGTTTCAAGAGAAAATACCTCTAAAGCGACTTAATTGGATTCTAAAGTTTCAAGATATATAATTTTTGTAATAACAAATATAGTTTATTCATCATCAAGCTCTAGTGAATTCAAATATTTAGTTGAAGCCATAACATTGGCATAATGGTTTCTAGATCTAGGAATAGCATCAATGGTGAATTTTTTGAAAGGTGCCATAAATTTATCAACAATTTATTTATATAGCTTTAACTTTTTATCTTTTTTCAAATACACACCACTAACTTGGTTGATAATTAATTAATATTATTTGAAGATAGAAATTACTTTGACATTAAGAGTTCTAGTAGCACAAAGTCCTGAGATAAGGGATTCATATTTTATTATATTGTTGGTATAATAGAACCTCAACTTAAAATAAAAATGGATCAAGTGCTATTTGGGATGACTAGAATGACTCCTACCCCCACTCTTTTGATGAATATCATACCATCAAAGTATAAGATCCAAGATTCCTTCTAATATCCTTCAAATTTGATGTTTAAATAGACTCATTGAGAAAATGCACCACTAAGGGTTGTCTTACTTCCAAGGGTGCAACTACTAATTGGTTGGAAATTACTTGATCTTTCATAAACTTTTAACTAATAAAATATAAATCAAGTTCACTAAGTACAATGACCCTCTTAGCAATTCTTCCCAAGATATGGGGCTTGTACATAAGATATTATAATGGGTCCACACTTGTAATGACAAAGGTCTTATGACTAAGCATATAGTGCCTAATTATTTGGGATGAAAATACTATGGATAAACAAAGCTTTTATAAAGGTCATAATTGACCTTATAGCTGACTTAGATTTGGTTAATATAGAAAACAATATCCCTTTCCCTATGTTGATCATCATATTGTGCCAACATATCCCATAAGGTATAATCGATAGTAGATATGTATAAGAGCAAATTTTTATGAGGATTAGGTGGTACAAGGACCGAAAGTAATATGAGATAACATTTTTTGGCATCAAATGTGACTTGGAATTCGTCATCTCATTTGAAGACTAAATCATTTCTCAATATATTGATGAAAGACTAAAACTTGTCAAAGAGATATGATATGAATCTTCTAATAGATTGGATTTTACCTCAAAGATAACAAATTTAGGTCGATATTTTAGGAGTCACCATATTGGCAATAGATGGTATGTTGTTGAGATCTACTTCTATACCCTTTTGGAAAACAATGAATCCTTGGAGATTTTTTAAAATCATCCTAAACATGCACTTTTGAGGTTTCAAGTATACATTGTATTCCCTTAGCCTTTTGAATATATGCCTAAGGTTTCAAACATGATCTTCTCATTTGAGGATTGGCAAAGAAGATCATCTACACAATATTTTACAATGTCATGCATTGGATCATAATATATATATATATATATATATATATATATATATATATATATATATATATATATATATATATATATATATATATATATATATATATATATATATATATATATATATCATTTCCCATTGGTAGGTATCCCTTACATTCTTTATCCCAAAGGGCATGACATAATAGCAAACATTTCCCCATGGGGTAGTGAAAGATATTTTTTGTTGTTATTTAGGAGTTATTTTGATCTACCATCAATTATAGCATTTTACATATTATTGTGATGTCAAAAATCATGTTGAAATTGAAATAGGAAAGTCATATTTTGGGAAGGACTTATTGAGGTCTCAAAAATATAGACATATCTTGATACTTCTAGTTTTCTAGGCAAATGGAACAATATTGGAAATCCAATCAGAATAATCTACAGCTTTAATAAATCCAACGTTTAGAAATTTTTAGATCCTCTTGGACAAGGAGAGTGACATTAGGATGCATCTTTTGTAACTTTTATTTTATATATTTTGCACTAGGAGTTAGAAATAAATGGTGAAATACTAATAAAGCATCTAGACCAAACATACCATTATATAACAAATCAAAGGTGTCTCTAAATTCCTTTAGTAGCTCAATATATTCCTCAAATTTTGTCTTGGTCAAATTATTTTCCAACTTAAGGATCTTGGGATCACCTAGTATCCCAATGTTAACATCTATTGTATCTTCAATTAGAATATGAGACTTATCCTCTATTTGAGGAGGTGTTATGTGAATAGCCTAAGTTTTCTAAATCTATAGGATCTATGGAGGGTTTGATTATTGTCTGATTTTTATGATACTACTATTAGAAATTTGGGGAAAGATCCTAAAAATTAAAAGTAATTCTAATATAGATAGCTTTGTGATCACATTTAGTATCCTCCCTATCATAAAATTCTTCATCAATTATTAACTTAAGATATTCTTAGGTTAAACAAATTACCTCAACATATCAAGTAAATCGATAGTCTTGTCATTATCATTCTAATCTAGTCGACTTAAATAAATGGTGTTGGCTAGAGAGGCTTTGTCACAATGATCCTCATGATCAAATGCTTCTTTCATATTAGAATATAGATATATCCTATACCACATTACCCTTGTAAAACTTTAGTTTGCAAGGCTCTTCTATACTTTCTTAATGCAAACCCAGACCATTACCTTGATATTCCATAATAACCAAAAAAAATTGGGATGGGATACATCTACGACAAGAAAAATGAGGTATATTTCCATACCTCCATATAGTTATTGATGTTATTAATTTTCTCATCATTGGAGGTTCCAGTGCAAATAAAGGAGAAAATTCTTATCTGTGTTGTTTTCCCTTTATTGCTAGAAGGTAATCATAGTGTTTATGGGGAAGGAAAGTCTTTTGCTAGGTTCATAAAAGTTTGTTTATTATTTGAGTTTTGATTATTATTATAGATGAAAAACTCATTAACCTTTTCCACTAAATTTTATTTGTTAGAATTGTTATTTAGGTGAAGTGAATTTAATTCATCAATGATAGAATATTTCAAGATATGAAGAATCAGTAGATGGATTTGAAAGATCAAAATTTTTGGTAAGATGAGGATAAAGGCTAACTCTTTGGTTTACCTCAATCACTTTGTAATATTTAAAGGGCTCAGGCTTGGTAGGATTAGTATAGGTCTATCCCTCATATTCATATTTAACACAATTATGTAAGGTAGATGGAATAACTAAATTTCATGAATCTAAGGCCTATGCATATAATGTTATTTAATAGATCATGAGATATGACATAAAATAAAGTGTTGATAACCTGGGGCCCTTTTTAAGAGGAAATACTATTGTACTACTAGCCTCATATTTCCCATTGTTAAAAGACCAAATCACTAAGTCAAATTATTAGGATAATTCCTAGATAGACCAAAATGGTTAATAAATTTAAAACTAAATACATTAAATTTAGAGTTATTAATGACTATAATTCACTTAACGAAATTGTTGTTGATTTGGCTTGTGATATATAAGGGTGTGTCTCCTATCAATGAATATTGAGGAATATCAATCTTATAGAAAGAAATGTTGGTATGGTTTACCCAATTGATCTAATAATATAATCGGCTTCATTGAGGTTTAAGTTTTGAGGAATTGTACATTCACTCTAGATTCTCATGAGAATGTCTCGATGGCTAGGAGAAGATTAGATAAGTTCAAAGATGGATTTTTTTGCTAGGGTGTTTTCAAGTTGCTGAAACAAATCATAAACACCTTTTATTTTAGTTTGGTATTATGATTGGATGACAATAGGAGGTCTTTCAAGTTTATTATATTGTTTGGATCAAAGGACTAAAGGATATATGCATGGCTAACTTATTGGTGATGGTTCTAAAGGCAAGTTCTTATGTTATTACCTTGTAACAATACAAACATGTGAAACATGATTGATGTGATGAAAAAAGATCAATATTACCAACCATTCCTTGATTAATAGGTGGTACATTATGGTAATTAATATAATTTATTGTGATTTATTGATTTTAATTTATATGATTAGGTGGCAGGTTTTGAAATATTTCAAGATCCTAATTGGAGGTTACTGTAACTCAAAGCCATTAAATTTAATTTTGTTATTATCAATATGGTATTGGGCCACAATATTGATTCCCATAAACCTAATTATGGTACAATGGTCATTTAATTTATAGAATGAATGATATCCATTTGGTTTAAACCAATGATCTTTCATCATTCTCATCCCAATAGGCTTGATTAGAGGTAACTCTATCATTTTAGCATTGAGAATTTGTTCCAAGACAATGGAAAGAGATTTATCTAACCTATTATGTTTACTTTTAGGATTTTATTGGGTTGGCTTCCCTAAGATAAAACTTTGGAGATCCTCAAATGTTGGCTTTTAAGCCAACCTATCTCAAGTCCCAATATAATTAAACCATAATTTTTTAGGTCTCAATATCAATAATCAAGAGTAGAATTAAATATATGAGAAATCAAATATATATCCATCCAATATAAATAAAATAGCATTCACTATAATATCAAATATGAATATAAATGGCCAAAATCATTCATGTACAAGCATGAAATATAATTACAATAATATTGCTCAAAATCTATATATAAGCTTTATTATCAATTATTGTTATGGTGATCATTACAGACCATTTTTCCACTTACATTGTATGGAGATTTATATCCATAATATAGAAATATAAACGTGATTATTCAATACTTGACTATTGCACTCCTCACATATCCAAAAGTTGCAACCTTTCCTATTCTTGATCTTTGGCTTCTTATCTTTCCACTTGTATACAAGACTCTTCACTCTCTATTTGCATGTACACTTAACTCTATGGAACTTGCGCACTTCTACATGAATCTTACTCTCTTACATGCACTCCTAATACAAGATGCTTGTGTACATCCTCACATTACATATTTGTACACTTACATACATGACACTTGTGCACATTCTCTCATTACACACTTACACTCTTACTTACATGACACTTGTGCATATCCTACACATAGACACTTACATAAAGGTGAAATATAAATCACTCATATAAACTATAGATTCAAACCCTAATCTATTACATATTTACATTTGTACCATAAAAATATTGTGGGGTTACATTTGCATGTACCAAATAATGTAATATTCTCCAACATCAAAAACATTAACATTGTCGATTTTTTGTAAATCAATGACCTTGTCACTAACATGTTTATTCTTATAATAGCCCTTATGGTTTGAAGAAGATGACTTATCTTCATCTTTGCTAGTTTTAGTCTCTCAATTCCCTTACTTTTTGAGATCTATTTATACTCTTTTTTCCATTTCTATGGCATCTTCAACGGAATATATGTTAGTTATTTCTAACTAGAAGTCTAGCTACTTATAAATATTGGAAATAAATATGTCGAGTAAATCCTTTGGTGGAGGAATATTTTGTAATCTCCTTACTAGTGATATCCATATTCCTAACAAATTGACCATGCTTTCATATTTTGATTGCTTAAGTTGGTATAGGTCATTAATGATTACCTTATCCTTGATGTATACTAAAAATTGTTTGAAAAACATTTCTACTAGGTTCCTAAAAAAAATTAGGGAGTGTCTTGGTATTTGATAATAATATTCTATAGTTGTTTAGTCCGTGAGGCTAGGTATATTGGTAAGTTGGGGTACTTACCGATAGAAGACCTAGGTTCCAATTTCATAGGCATGACCATGCATAGCTAGTAGTCTGATCCTAATTCTCTATGTGTTGCGCCTAAAAGATGACGATGGTCCATTCCCTGCATGTTCGACGGTCCCCATCTCATATCGTGTGTTGAATCATACTGACGACAATGGTACAAATCCTATGCGTTCAACGGTACCCATATCATATCGGGTTACCATAAACAAGATGTATGGGTTTGTTGGATGCAGTTGTTGATGGTTGAAACCCTGCCTTGGCAGTTACTACAAATTATAATTGTAACCAATTCACCTATGTACCAAAAAAAATATTCTAGAGTTGTTTCATTTAATATTTTAGGAGAAATATTTAGGATCAATGTCTTTCCATAAATGATTTCACTACAGGTGATTCTAAATAATGTGATATGGTTGATAGGTTCTTCCTTCCCCTTATACATCTAAAAATTGATAATTCTAAAGTTTTGTGGAAAGGGTATGTTGGCTACAAAAATATCTAAAGGTTTATTAAAATATTCTCATAAGTATACATTTGACTAGATAATGATCCTTGGATAATGGCCATCTATTATTTTAATTACTTAAATTTAGTCATCAAAGCTTGAATGTATAGGGAGACTTGATTAGGTTGTGATGAATGAATTAAGGGTATCTTTTATTATGAGGGTTAAAGAAAAATTTGTAAAGTGGAGAGTAATTATTGATAAACTTGTGGTTGTTTTTGGGACACTTAAATATATGATGTTAATATTGACATCAAATGAGAAATCTCTAAGATACCAAACATTATAGAATTCACTTGGTGAGAAGGGTATTGAGAGATTTCTAGATTAGAAAGTAGTTGTGTGCTTGACCCAAAAGTTGTTCAATTAAGCAACTTGATATTTGAATACGTATATGAGGCAAAGGATGATAGATAAAGATTAGAGTTATAGATTGGTGGTGTTAAATGAGTATTATATGAAATTTTTGGATTAAGATTTTTAGGATTAGTCCCCATGTGTTGTGAGGTAAAGCAATTAGAGATTTCCTATAGGAGTTCCTCTAGAGTTAGTAGTGGAGGATGTGACACTAGTGGAACTTATGGAATAACTTGGACTCTATTATCCATTGTTGCCATATTAGTGTATGGTATTGAATCAACTAATTTAGGCATTGATACATGAAGTGCTAACATGGTCAAATTAACAAATACAAAATATTCATCTATTGATATGAATGCAATTGAGTAGAAGTTGGTTGTTGAAGATGCTTTAGTAATGAATCATCCTCTTGGGAAATTTCTTGAACCTCATTAGCTTCCTTAAAACCATTATCTACAATTTTCTTATGTTTGTGAAGGAAGTGGTCCATATGTATAGTGTACCAAAAAACTACCCTTTTGTCCTCTTCTTAGGTGATCTTGATGTGTCTCGAGGAGGAAGATCCTCTTCTTATTAGTCAAATGTTGGGTTTTCATAACTAATAAAATCATCTTGAACTTCCTTTGGAGGGTTAGAATGATTAGCCATTTTTGGGTGATGATACATGTTATGTGAAATATTTCAAGAATGATTAATGGATTGGGTAAGGATGGAAGGGTAACTAAATTTTATATGTTTTCAAATCTGATTAAAAAGAAGAAAATATATTTTATGTCTCTTATCTCTCGTTTCTTTGATATACTGATATGGCCTATATACCTTAAATGACTCCCTATATATCATACCCTTTAATCTACCTATCAATAATTAAGAGTAGAGTCAGAACATAGGAGACCAATAATACATGGAAGTACCTCCCAGATACATGGTCAAGACCAAAACAATAGGGATAATAATACCTCTTTATGAGTTACACTAGCCCATTGTAATATACTCCCTACTTGGCATAAGTACATGTGAGACCCTTTGTGGGTGATTCATGAACTAGGCTTGTTATATACCCAATATATCTAGGAAATTCATACAATGGTTACTAAAGAAACCAAGAAGATTCCCACTAGGACTAACACTTTGTAAGGTCCCTGTTATCTTGATAAATATGAGTTAATCTGCAAAAAATAATTTTAATGATATTGTTTAAAGGTTTCCTAAAAAAAAATAAGTTTTAAATTAATTAAGTTAGGTTGGGTAGGAATCTTAGGACCTATGTGATGTTCACATCAAATCCACCAAAATGTGGGGATGGTTTGAGGATGGGGAAAGGCATATGGATTCATCTATCCCTATCATAAACTCCCCCACTTTAAAGAGTTGGAAGAGACAAGCTATGGGGGGGTGTGTGTTACATTAGAGTGTGATGTTTCATTTTTAAGAAAACACCTACATTTCCTCTAAATATTCTTTCACATTCCTATATTTTTTTAGAGAAATAAACTCTCATTTTAGGCTATTGATGTAGGCATACAAAAATGCGTACAAATAATAATTTTTATCTATATGATATTTTCTTTTAGTGATAAAATAGAAAATATTTTCTGTTTTTTTAAAGCAAGGTTTTAAGAAGGATTTATGCAAAAAATAATTTTTCCTATTGTATATGTGAATGTGAATTTTATTTTCCTTGCAAATGCAATCACTTGAAGAACACGAGATTATACTGAGAGGGGGGGCGAACAGTATAAGATAAACTTTTTATTTTCTTTACAAAACAATAATATCCAATGTTATCAATTGCAATATCTTTCCAAAGCAGTGTTAACTAATATCATTAAACTTACCTCTCACTGATGGTCTCAATCATCCTCAAGTCTGTCCTAGAACCATGATCACATGGACCCCACCCCCCCTAGGGTGGATTAAGTTAAATTTTTATGGGGCATCTAGGGGCAACCCGGTGAAGTCGGGGCTAGTGGCTTACTTAGAGACCACAAGGGTGAGGTGCTTGTAGCTTTTGCTGAACATCTTGGAGCTCAAACTAACAATGTGGCTGAAGCGAGGGTAGTTTGGAGGAGCGTCAAGGTGGCAGAGAATTATCCAGGGAAACTGTTGGTGGAAGGTGATTCTCTTATTACTATAAATCTTCTAAAGAACACTAAGAGAGCTCCTTGGAGATTTTATGACTACATCCACGAAGCAAGGGCTCTAATTCATGATCGACCTGAGGCCATAATTTTGCATACCTTTCGGGAAGCAAACATGGCAGCTGATAGGCTGGCAAATGAAGGCATTGTAGCAGCAAATTTGATCACGTGGACTGAAAATCTTCCTCATGCAGTCTCAATGGTGATAGATAATGAAAAATTTTATATTGGAAGGCTCAAAGTGGATCAATGACAGAAAATGGGGGCATTTTTAAAAATATTTTTTTGAACCTTATAATGGCTTTTGTCATATTTGTTTTTTTTGTTCATGTGACTAGTGTTTTTTGCAGTGGTGGGGCACCGATATAGGTTTTTTATCTACAAATTCATGCATGGGAAACATCCGCTTTGGCCTCAAGTATTTCCCAAGGTGTGTTTGGATTCGATGTCGCAAAAAGGCCCTAGCAAGAAATAACAAAGTGTTGGAGATCCTTGACAATGAGGTACCAGACCCCACCATAATAGTCTTGGAGAAGATGACAATTTCATCAGCCTCCAACAGTATCAACCAGTTGAAGAGTCTGTCTGGCCTCATCAGTGCAGCTGTTGATTTGTGTGATTCTCTAAATCTTTTGTTTTATAGCCAGCAGTTCCAGGGGAACAAGGAGTCGAAGGCAAAATCTAAAGATGATGGCAAGGAGGATGATAAGAAGTTATATGAGGACTACAAGGAAGACTGCTTGGCCTCTTGGCTGTCCATTCTATGGGATGTTTTTTTTTACCATATTCTATTATTTTATATGGGCACAAGCTACTCCGCATGGTGCTTGCATGATTAGTTTTTGTCTTTGTTAGTTCTATTTTGCGTCTTTCTTTTCTGATGGCCATAATATTAGGCTTCCATAGTTTAGTTTGGCTGTATTCTGATGGAAGAGTAGGTCTTGGCCCTTTTTGTTGTCAGTTTAAACTTTTAGGGCTTGGCCTTTGTCCAGTTGGTCAGTGGACCCTATTTTGTAAAATGGTTTTGGGTCAACCAGTTAAAACCCGGTGTTAATTATAATATTCTCTTACTTACCAAAAAAAAAATATCATCAATAGTAGTAGCAAAGCAATGCACATATCATCACACACAAGAGAGACAGATTTAATGTGGTTCACCCAATTTGGGTTACATCCATGGAGAAAATATTTCTTCTAAATTTTCTTAATAAGTATCTTGGGAACCAAATCCCTATTACAATGTTTATGGACCTTTTTCCAAAGGAGAAACCAATCCCCTATGCTCAAGTTTGTGGATCTCTATCCACAGGAGAACTCTATCCCCTCAAATTTTGTTCGTGGACCTCTATCCATAGGATAACTCTATCCCCTCAACTCTGATTTATGGACCTCTACCATAGGAGAACTATATCCCCTCAACTCTAGTTTGTGGACCTCTATCCACAGGAGAACTCTATCCCCTAAACTCTAGTTCGTGGGCCTCTATCCATAGGATAACTCTATCCCCTCAACTCTGGTTTGTGGACTTCTATCCATAAGAGACCTCTATCCCCTCAACTCTGGTTTGTGGATCTCTATCCACAAGAGACACCTCTCCTATCTACTATGGTCTGCTCCAAATCCAACTCAATACTCTACTCAAAAATTTCTTCAAGCCTTCACACAAGGCTTTATCAAATCTGTAACAAAATCTGCTCAGCTCACTGCTCCAATCTGCACCAAACCTACTCACAAGGCTTTCTCAAATTAGCAACAAAACTTGCTTATAAATCTACCCAAATCTGTACCAAGCCTTCTCACAAGTCTTGCTCAAATCTGCTCTCAAATATTTCCCAAACCTGCTTCAAGTCTTCTCATAAGACTTGCTCAAATCTACCTCAAACCTGCTTCAAGTCTTCTCACATGACTTTCTCAAATCTGCCTCAAACCTACTTCAAGTATTCTCATAAAACTTGCTCAAATATACCTCAAACCTGCTTCAAGTCTTCTCACAAGACTTTATCAAATATACCTGAAACCTACTTTAATTCTTCTCACAATACTTGCTCATAACACATGTTCAAAACTTACTCATAACACATGCTTTGATCAAAGTACTTCAGACATATTTTACCTATAATTTTTGTTCAAGAACACATAAAATGATATGCAATACAATTTCATAATATGTTCTTTCCAAATATCACTCAAAGCCAATGCACAAATTACTTCACAAATATGTTTTTTGACCTTTGCAAGTTTATCCCAATATCAATCAAGATTATGCACAAAACTTGCTCTCAACCCTAGCACATGTGTTTCAATCTCATTCAACAATGAAGCATAATTTATTCACAAACCCTAGCACATGTGTTTCCAATCTCATTCAACAATGAAGCACAACTTGTTCACAAACCCTAGCACATGTGTTTCCAATCTCATTCAACAATAAAGCACAACTTGTTCATAAACCCTAACACATATATTTCCAATAATGTACATATATAATCCTTATTTCTCCACCTTATGATTCAAAAATATTTGCTCAACCAAACACCTTAAAGAAAGAATGATATCACCATACCTCTTAACTTGCTTTTATGAAGATGAGCCCTCAAAACCTATCTCAAAATATTCTATCTTTATTATGCCACTTTAAGGGTTAGTTAGCATAACACCTTTTCAAATCATCCACATGAAAAAAATTTCTCAAAAATATGCACAGAGATAATGCTTTACAACTCCTTTTAATTTCCCAAAATAAAGCTTTTTAATCAAAGAACAAAACCCTTCAAACTTTCTTTCACCATGTAGGAATACACACAATAATTAAACCACAATAACACCTTATTACTCCTACTTGAAAAATAAATAATTCTCAACACACCACAATGTTTCTTATAGCACTTAACAACTCAATGTACAAATTACAATTATTTAAATTAACCACATACACCTTATACCTCCTACTAAAGTAAAATTATTTTCAATGAACTCAATATCTCAATAACAAATCTATCACATGCACCTTATACAGTCACTCATAATGACCTTATACCTTAGGAATAATTTTAATTCAAAAATTTTGTGCCCTTTTTGACGTAGCCATCATAATTCGAAATTGTCACCTCTTGTTGGCCTGTGCCCTAGTGCAAGCTAGGCTACCGCATGGGCTAGCTGCCCACACAAGACTTATAATGCGTAAACTCTGATTTGACGTCCTCTTCCACAGATATTTTATTTTTTAATAAAAATCCAAGCAACCCGTTGTGCCTAGAATTTATGACCTCTTGCCTGCCATGACTTGTGCAGGACCTACCTACCGCCTGGGCTAGCCGTACCATTGGAAAACTCGTGCATCGTCTCCTTTTTAAATCGCTGCCCCTACTTTGAAACGTGTGCGCTTGTCTTTTCCTCTTTCTGCCCTCAACGAATGGTGTGAATCGTGCTTAATCAAAAACCTTGGTAAATGAATTTTTTTTTCATTTAATATACAATTCGAAATTTATGAAGACGTCGGCTCTCCCTTTTATTTCCACCATTTGAATTTGAATTTTGGTGCCTTTTAAAAATTCAAATTTATTTTTATTATAATATTTAAACCTTGGTTTTAAATATTATAATATTTTGCTTGTGAACCTTTGTCAAATGATTTTCTTTTCAACCAAATAAAGTCTTGTCTTTTTCTTGCTAACATAACCATGGAAAATCTTTTTCAATCAAATGAAACCGGAAAATATTTTTTCCTTGACAACTATTGTACCTTTGGCATCAATATTTCTGCCTCGTGAATCCTTTGATGATATTTGCCTTGCATTTTATTATTTCAACCTTGAAGATAAATCTCAACCATTTTACCTTTGACATCAATGACAACTAATATACTTAATATTTCCAACATCACTATCTATAAAATTAGAGTTAAAAATAATGTATTCTCGCAACTAAATGCCTTCTTCCCTTTCCTTGTACACAATATGAATGAATCTACAAGTTTCAGAAGATATGCACATGTAGGAAAAACAAGATCAATAAATTTGAAGAATAAACAAACTCACAAAATGATTAAAGTCTAAGGATTATAGACTTAGACCAATATATTTGTAGGGATGAAGAAACCTTATGATTAGCCTAACTATATGCCCTTTTTATTTATTGCATGTACTACTGTAGTGTAATTCTAGATGCAGATATACAAGTGCAACTAAGGTAAGAAAACACCATACATCTAGAGAGATAGAAATAAGAAATTTAGAACCTACTTATTGCTCTGATGGATTTTGTAGTTGTTCCACTCTTGATGCTTATACTATCCAAATTATCACTCCGCACCTTAGAAGTAACTGCACATAAAACACTCAATAACAAGTTAAATCCTAAGAGGTCTACCTTATTCAAACCCATGTTCTATAAATGATGAAATAAATTACAAAAAAACTAGAAAAATATGGAAAATCTTGGGTTTTGACCAAATCATGAAATAGTTATTTTCTAAATGTGTTATTAAATACACTATCTGAAGTGGACATCATTAGACCTAGGCTATTTTTTATTAGGCTTAGTTTATTTTATCATTTACTAAAGTCTAAGTCCTAAGTCTAAGTTAGAAAGTGTGTTCTAGACTAGGTGTTAGCTTTTACTTATTTAATTAAGTATTAAGTCCTAAGTCTAGGTTTGATTTAATAATATCCAATTCCAATTTGTAAATGTTGGCACATTTGGATGGCATAGTCTTTGGATTGGATTTGTTAGCTTAGTGAGAGTTAACAATTTGCTTTTGAGTGCTTAGTCATAGTTTATGGTTAAGCATCTTCCTAATTTGGAATATTATGGTTGTAAATAGTGTTATTTAAGCACAACTTGGCAGTAATACTTAGTATATTTTTAATTTAGTTTCCTCGCCACTATCATTTCTAGCAAAATCATTGCTTTACTATAATGATATTGATTATTATTATTTCATTCTATAAAAAATTATCTAAAACCCTACAAAATATTTATATAATTATAATTCCTATAACAAAATATCAAACAAAGATCTAATCCAACAAAAATAGTGAGATTTTTTTATTAGGTAAGAATTATGAAAGCAAACAAGATCAAGATAAATCGTATAAAAAGCAATGATATAATTCCTATCAAATCAAATGGAAATAGACAACAAAAGGAAAAATGAGTAAAATAGAATAGATATGAAACCTTCCAAAAGGGGCTTCCTAAGGTGGAAAATGGATTGCTCCTATTTTTCATAATGAAGCCCTTGCACCAAGAATCCTATGACTTTGAGGTTCTCTTAAAGGATCCATGAGAGCAAAAGGAAGATTGTAGATCAATAATTTAAAAGGGTGTTTTCATAGAATATTCAAGATCACATTCACAATAATATAATTATAAAAGTGAAGACTAAAAGAGGATTACTATGCTTAATGATTTAATTTAAATTATTTTTAGAGTATAAAGATAAAACGCATAACTGGTGATGGAGGGAAGAACGTAGAGAGGGGAGGGCTCTAGTCCCTCCCCTGCTCCCCCTCCCATGGCTCCTGGTTCTTGCCCAGTCCCTAGCTCAACCCAGGTCATCCCTCCCGGGGAGTGGTTGTTTGCAGATGATCTCCTGGGGGGAGATCCTTCTCCACTATCTGCGCCCCTCCAAGCCGGTTAGGGTTTCCTTGGTTGTTTTTTTGAACTGGTGCTTCCCAGGGATCCCTGTTTGGTTGGGGATCCCTTCCCTTTTTCCCTCAGGCTTCCCCTTGGGGTTTTTTGCAGGTTATTCACGTGGATCTGGTCCCCTGTGTTTCTCGATGCGGTGGAGGTGATGGTTTAGGGTTTGGACAGCTTTCTGGGGTCTCCCTTGAGGTCCTCACAGCTTTGGGGGTGGTCTGGGGGGCCTCTTTCCCCCTTTTGCTTGTGAATCCTCGACGGGATCCTGGCTGCTGTTATTCTCGCGTGGAGGCTTCTTCGTGCTGGTTCTGCTCCTTGGTGGACACCCTGGGCATCTGGTTTGGCCTTGGGGGGGGCTTTTCCCTGTCTGGGTTGTTCCCATTCCCAGTCCCAGTTCCCTAAAGCTACCTTTGTGCTTGGACGGGATTCTTGGTCCCTGTTGCTGGGTTTCCTTTTTCTATTGCATGTTTCATTCTTGCGGGGGTCTGATCTATGCACGCAGACCGTAGATCCCACTATTTTGGTCCCTAAGGATCCCATCCCTGTGACTTTTTCCTCTTCCCACTCGGGATTCCCAGTCCCTGGATCCCTGTTCCCTTAACCTGCTATTTCTTTTTGTTTTGTCGGGACGGGATCCTCTTCTATTTTCTCGGGGCGGGTTCATCGTGGTGCAGCTCTCTGGTCGCTTCCCGATGGGCTGGATCCTCTCTGTGCTGGCTGTCGACTTCCTGCAGGATGGCTCTCAATGAACGGAATGTTTTCCCGGTGGGCGGGATGGTTTCTCCACAAGGCGGGATCCACCAAATCTGTCGGTTTTCCCGCGAGGCGGGATCCTTTATTTTCTGTTGGTTTCCCGAATGGCGGGATTTCCCTGCTGCTTCCCGCTAGGCGGGACTATTTGTGGTGGTTTTTACTGCTTCCCGTGAGGCGAGATTTTATTGTAATGATTTTTCTTTGCTTCCTGCTGGGCGGGATCTTCTCGATGGTGGTTTTTGGCTACTCCTCGCTAGGCGGGATCTCCAAAACTACTTTCTTTCTTATTTGTTTTTTTCCCACTGAGAATGAGTGTTTCATGCTTACTGTTACCGCTGGGCGGGATTTCTGTTTTGGTGTTCAGTTTCAAGGGATTGATGCCCTAGGCCCATTGCTTATGTAATCAGGTTTTGGGATCCTTGTTAAAACCCACTGTAAATACAAACATTACTTACCAAAAAAAAAAAAAAAGGATTACTACAAACTAAATATTTCCAAGAACATCATTCATAGATTCAAAAGAAGAATGCACTACAAAAATATTTTTATCACTAAAATAATATTTCTTCAAAACTAAATATTTACATGTGAGTAGATTACAAAACCAAGGATTATCCCACTTTAAAAACAACTAGGATCTTATAGAAATTGGAATAATTTGTTGGAGAATATAACATTATTTGGTACATGCTAATGTACCCCCATAGTACCTATGGTACAATGTAAATATTAGAATAGGGTTTGATTCTATAGTTTAGAAGTGTGATTTATATTTCTCTTTTATGTAAGTGTCTATGTGCAAGATATGCACAAGTGTCATGTAATTAAGTGTACAAGTGTGTAATATAAAAAAGTGCACAAGTGTCATGTAATTAAGTGTGCAAATATGTAATGTGAGAAAGTGCACAAGTATCATGTATTAGGTGTGAATGTAGAAATGTAAGTGTCATGTATAACTATGCAAATATCATAGATTCAAGTAAATAGAGAGTCAAGACTCATGTATACAAGTGGAAAGATGTGAAACCAAAAGATATGAGAGCATTTGTCTTATGTATGGAATAGGAAAAGATATATCTCCTAGATATGTAAGGAGAGCAATAGTCAAGTACTTGAAGAGTCATATTTGTAAGGCTATATTATGGATACAAATATCCATGTATTGTATATCAAAAGGATCTATGAAGATCACATTCAAGCATTAATAATATTGAAGCTTGTATGCATATTTTGAGCAATTCTACTATAAGTTTCTTCATATTATTGCATGAATTATTTTGGCAATTTATGTTCATATTTGATATTTTCTTGAATGTTATTATTATTTATATTGGCCAACTTATATATTGATTGCTCTTATATTTGAGACTACTCAAGATCTAGAATATTGGGACCTAAGATAATTTGGCTTAAAATCCAACAATGGTATTAGAGCTACTTTGATTCGTTTTTATTGCTAGCATTGGAGGAAGTCTTCAGTGTGAATTTATAGTAAAGATTCACATGAAGAAAACGTAGACTTATATTGCTGTAAATTTTGAATTTGCAAATTGATATATGATAAAGGTTCCATGTCGAAGTCTATCCACTCTAAAAGAAGTGAAGACTAGGACTCTATTCAAAGGCTTGAAGAATTGATTAAGAAGATAAATCAAAAGTCACCCAAATTTTTAATTAGATTATCTCTAAATAAATAGAACCACATAGTGAGTGGCCAAAACCAACTAATAAAAATATGGTGCTCAATGTTTGGGGTATAATTGACCCTGAATGGATAGCACACATTGTAGAAAGTAGTTTGAAGAAGGTTGTAAAATAATGTAGAAGAAGAATATACAAGAACTCAGGCAAGAACCTAAGAAGAAGAAGAAGAAGAAGAAGACTTAGGCAATAACTTAAGAAGAACTCAAGCAAGAACCTAAGAAGAATATAGAAGAGATCAGGCAAGAGCCTGAGAAGAAGAATTAGAGAGCTTAGGTAAGATCCTGAGAAGAAAAGAAATGTAAAAAAAAAAGCATTAAATCTTTCCAAAGCACATTCTAGAATCAAATTTGTAGAGCAAAAAAGCACATTTTGAAGAAAATAATCAAAGCTACAAAGTAGGAAAAGAGCAAACTAAATCTAATCAATACTAAACATAAATCAAGTCTAGCTAAAGCAACTGAGTGAGACAAGCTAGTTGAGCCAGAGCATAATTTAGTTTATTTGGAGTGCCTGAGTGAGACAAGTTAGTTGAGCTAGAGCATCAAGAGCATCGTTCCCAAAGTATTTTAGTTCAATTGAAGGAAGACAATGAAGATCCAACTCGAGCATCATTTTCCTATGACTCATTTGAGTCTTTGTTGCTAAGGACAAGATGATTATAACATAGGCAACATAAAGGATACATGAAAATAAATATTTGTATGAACATTACACAAGTGTGTAACCTCCCATCATAGAGAATTGCGCTCATTAATTTGCTTTAGCCACTAAGCACCTTTTTTGGAGGTGCAACAATAATTTTCTATGATAATTTCAAATCAAAGCAGTGCATATTCATATGCTCATGGTCAACTTAATCTAATCCACCAAGAGAATAAAAGGTAAGCAACATTACATTAGTTTTTTTATTTATAAATTTGGTGCTAAAGTCCTAAGTTAAGATTAATTTGAAGAAATGGAAACTTAGGAACTTTAATTATTTAAGAGAGGGAGTTAAAAGGAATTCAACTCCATAGGATTTAATATTAAGGTGGGAGTTAAAAGGACTTCAACCATATTTTTGAAAATTTGAAAAATATTGAATTTGATATTTTATATTTGCAATTAATTTTAAAATCTATTTCAAAATTTTGATTTTTGAATTTTTTATAAATTTATTAGATTTTGGAGAGAAGGATTTCTACTCCAAAAAGAAATTTGAAAAATTTAGAGATTTTGCAAATTTAATTAATTAGGGAGATAAATAGTTTACTACTTCAAAGGATTTAAATTATTGAATTTGCAAATTTATTTTTGAAAAATGATATAAAATCTTGGTTATTGAAAAAGTTTTTTTATTAACTTTAGAGTAATAAGGTTTTTCAACTTCAAAGGAGTTAGTAAAAAATTAATTATTATGGAAGAAAACAATCTAAAGGCTATAATAAGAAAGGAAATATTGGAAGTCTTGAAAATTGGTATACATCATTTGATTGAAAATTTTGATTAAAAACAAGACTTAAGAATAAAATTTATCTACAAAGAATCTATAAATAAATATTTGAGAACATTTGAATATTATTTATATTCAAAAATTGTTGAAGCAATTGACAATTCTAAAGATGATATTACAATACCTACTGATATAGGTAGTATGATTTATATGGCATTGCTTTCACTTAAACTTCATAAAGATAAAAGTCAAAGGCAAGAAGTTATTGAAACTGTAGAAGGAAAATCAATCGATCATACACTTCAAGAAGCAAATAAAGAATGTAATAAAATTGATTTTGATACTCTAAGTGAATGTGTAGAGTTTATAGGACAATATCATGATTTCAAGAAATCAAAATCAAAGGAAGCACATGAACTAGAAACAAAATATAAAAGAAGCTCAAGCAATTCATAATCAATATCTAGAAGATCATAGCGAAGAGGTATATATATAAGAACTAAAAAAGGAAGATGAAGAAACGGAATATCATACACAATGCAAGGTTACCTAACAAAAGCAAAAGATAAAAATTGAAGATTAAAATATTTAATAACCAAATAATGTAATACAAGGGGGTGTTGGAGAATATTACATTATTTGTTACATGCTAATGTACCCCCATGGTACTTATGGTACAATGTAAATATTAGAATAGGGTTTGAGTCTATAGTTTAGAAGTGTGATTTATATTTCCATTTATATAAGTGTCTATGTGCAGGATATGCACAAGTGTCATGTAATTAGGTGTGCAAATATGTAATGTGATAAAGTGAACAAGTGTCATGTATTAGTTGTGGATGTCGAAGTGTAAGTGTCATGTAGAAGTGTGCAAGTATCATAGAGTTAAGTGTGCAAGCAAATAGAGTCAATATTCATGTATAAAATTGGTAGGATGAGAAACCGAAATACACCTATGGATGAAAAATCAAGAGACAAATAAGGATCCGAGTTTGTCTTATGCATGGAATAGGAAAAGATGTATCTCTTAGATATGTGAGGAGAGTAATAGTCAAGTACTTGAGTAGTCATATTTGTAAGGCTATATTATTGATATAAGGCTCCATGTATTGTACATCAAAAGGATCTACAAAGATCACATTCAAGCATTAATAATATTGAAGCTTGTATGCATATTTTGAGCAATTCTATTGTAAGTTTCTTCATGTTATTGCACGAATAGATTTATGTCATTTATGTTTATATTTGGTATTTTCTTAAATATTATTACTATTTATACTGGTCAACTTATATATTGATTGCTCTTATATTTGAGACTACTCAAGCTCTATAATATTGAGACTTAAGATAATCTAGCTTAAAAGTCAACATAATTGAGGTTGAATTGGAATGCATTCATAGTTGGATGAGTCATTGATAGATTGCATTAAGGATATTTGTAGTTTAATTGGTAGTTTGGATGGTTGCATGTGCTTAGAAGAGGATTTTGGGCATATGTTTGAGTATGATTGATTCAATCAAGATAAACATGAAGATTTATGCATGGTGAAAAAATATAATATTCCATGCTCAAAAGCAACTGAAATTAGTCAATGGTATATTTTTAATTCATGATCAATCAATAATGTTGGAGGCCAAATCACTATAGTGCTAGTGTACCCTGGGAATTGGTAGGTTGATTCGCAAGAAAAGGATCAAATTTGAAAGTTTGGAAAAATTGATACACCTTAGTCATAAGTGTTGATGATGCTACTGCCTCAAGTTTAGCACTTTTAATTTGGATCATTAGATGCATCTTTTGATGAGCTTTTAGCTTTACTGACTGGTCATGATGCTTTTTTATGTTTTATGGGATAAGTGTTGTCATGATTGTGTGATTAACAATATCCTCAAAATTGGGTGTCTACAATAATGATAAATATGATTGTCCTTTCTTCATGATTAAAAGTATAACTCAATGTTTCAAGTAGATAGCTCTTTTAATTTAGGTCATTAGATGCATCTTTTGATGAGATTTTAGCTTTACTGACTTATCATGATGCTTTTTATGTTTTATGGTATGAGTGTTGTCATGATTGTGTGATTAACAATATGCTCAAAATTAGGTGTCTACAATAATGATAAATATGGTTGTCCTTTCTTCATTATTAAAGTACAACTCAATGTCTCAAGTGAAAAATAATCATTTATCCCTTACCTATATGCCCTACATGATCAAATTAATTGTTTTCTTACTTCCAATAGCTTGGATTATGCAATTGAAACCCCATGTTTGGTTGCTAGTGCATAGTTTCTCTATTCCATAGTGTGAGTGGTATCATGGAGGATTTAAGCACTTACGTGCCCTTAATTGTGGTAGTGATCATATTACATTTTTTTGAATTTATCCACTAGTAAAATAACTTTAATGACTTTGCATTGGCACATGGGAATCTTATCCAACTTTATTTTTATTTTGTAGAGTATGTTCTTCTAGTTAAAAAATATATATTTTCTACATATGCTAATACTATGGTTCTTATTTCCACAGCAATTGCATGGATCGAGATCCTAATATACGTAAAATACATGACCCTTTTCACAATAATCACAATAAAATAAAAAATATAAAAGGATTATTAGTAGACCTATTTTTATAGTGACATATTTGCTTTCTCTTTTTTCTATTTTTGGATTTGGGCTTTTTTGGTCCTTATTTGGAAGTTTTCTCTCTTGGAGATTTTTGGTTACTTTGATTAGATCCTTTTACAATGTCACTACCTCCTCCATACAATTTTTTTGAAATGGTATTTTGTCTATCTCTTTGGAAGGCACACCTTCATTTTTCTTTGTGCATTAAGCATGCTCTTGGTATCCAAGCCCCATTTTTTAAGGTATTAGCATTAACTCAATGGGATACTTGACTTTTTGGCCATTATTTTTATCCCTTGGCCTTCATAACCTATTATCTTCATGAATTTAAAACCAATGCCTATTGTAAATTGCTCAAAACTTATTAAATTAAAACTTTTAATCCTTACCATAGTATCCTTTATCATGGCACATGCACCTTGGTGGAAATATAATCTTTTCTTTGCATTTTCTCACATGCTTATTAGAATTGTGATAGAAAAATATTCATGGGTTACAACCTACCATACATTTGATTCATTTTCTATAAGTATTTTCCTTCTACTTGTATTATACCTTTTGTAAGAAAGGTTACCCAATCACATATTTTGTTCTTGCACCTTGCCAACTACTTTGTCACCATGGATAAGAGATATTCCTTCTCTTAGATATTTATTTGAATAACTTCATTTTCTTTAATATACATAGAAATATCATTTTTTATTATTTATATTTCTCCAACAAATCTTGAACCTTGCTCTTCTCCTCTTGGAGCTTTAGATGTTTATATTTTTGTTATATTTTCCATATGAAAACTATAGTTACTGACCACAAACCAAGAAAATTCTACTTCATCACCAATATAATCTATAATTTCTATGATATTCTCACAATGACACTGAGAGGGGGGGGTGAATCAGTGTAACTACTTAAAAACTTAAATCTGCAACTTTTAAAACTAATAATGCAGGCTTGAAACTAGATAATGCAAGTATCACACAAGAGCATCACACAACACAGGATTTAACGAGGTTCACCAATGTGGCTACTCCTCAAAAATGACTGTTTGGACTACAATCCAAATCCAGTCTTTGCAAGGATTCAATTTTTACAATCGGTTTACCAGCACCCACTGGAAGGAGCACCAACCCCTGATTTATCTGCTGCAACAGATAGGAGCACCAACTCCTTTTACCAAGCACCCACTTGGATTTCAATTTTGCAAGATAAATGGACATAAAAATGCCTTCTCTTTTGCAAGACCCTTACTGGTCTACAGCACATACAAAAATCTCACAGAAGCATAGAGAGAATTTTTAGAGACTCAATATCTTCTGATCTAATCTAAAACCTTTCTCTTGAATATTCAATAGAATAGCAGGTTTTGATCTAAGGTTGTTTTCTTACAGCACCCTTACTAACTGAGACCTTTTAAAATGCACAATGAAAACACAGTCACAGTAACCTTCTCACTATGCCAATTCGATCCTTTTATTCTTGATTTCTTCGAACGGCTCGATTTCAAACGGTTTAACTTTCCCTCCAACTTTTCATGCATTCTCGGCTGTAATTGACGTGTCAAATCTTTCTCTGACCTGATCCGCCTTTTAGCCGCTTTCTTTCTGACATTCTGACGTTCTGACGACCTTTTTCTCTGCATGATCTGCATATTCTGACAGTCCTTCTCTGCATATCTCGACAACCCTTCTGCGCGTTTTGATGCTCTGTTATCTCTATGAAACTGCTCTTTAAAATTCTTCTGCACTTTATTCTAAACGGTGTCAATCCTTCTATTCTACCTGTTACTTTCTTGTGAGTCAAGCACAAGCATCGAGAATACTGTATCACGGCCCTGCAACAGCCGTTCTACATTCAATGCATAGTTTCGTGGCAACTCTTTGTAACTGCCACCTTTGCCAGCCATGCTGCAACACGGCCCTGCAATAGCCGTTCTTTTCTTAATTGCAATGCTTCGTAAATTTCCTTTTAACTTCAGTTAACTGTAGCATGAATTTCTCCTATGCATTCTCACCACCTGTCACTTGGAACTGCAGATCTGACTCCAGTTAACTTTTCGTAACTGGCACCATTTTGACACTTGTCACAATGCATGTATCTTTGACTTTTTCCTACCAAAACATTACCTATCGCGATATCGCGACGTTTTCCGCTTTGCTGACGTCATCCTTAACTTTGTCGCGATATCGCGACACTGTCGGCTTCCTGAGGCTTCTCTGGCAACTTGTCGCGATATCGCGACATTTTGGGTTTTGCTGACGTCATCCTCTAAGATGTCGTGAAATCGTGACGTTTCTGGCTTCATGAGGCTTCTCTAGAAACATGTCGTGAAATCGCGACATTTTCTGTCTTGCTGACGTCATCCGCTAAGGTGTCACGAAATCGTGACGTTTCTGGCTTCATGAGGCTTCTCTGGAAACATGTCGCGAAATCATGACATTTTTTGTCTTGCTGACGTCATCCGCTAAGGTGTCGCGAAATCGCGACGCTTCCGGCTTGCAACGGCTTTTCCAGCAACTTGTCGCGATATCGCGACATTTTTAGACTTGCTGACGTCATCTTCAAAGATGTCGCGAAATCGTGACGTTTCCGGCTTGCAATGGCTCTTCGTTCACCCTGTCGCGAAATCGCGACACATTTTGGTTTTGCTGACGTCATCTTCATAGATGTCGCGAAATCATGACGTTTTCGGCTTGCAAAGGCTCTTCGTTCACCCTGTCGTGAAATCGCGACACATTTTGGTTTTGCTGACGTCATCTTCATTGCCGTTGCAAAATCACGACATTTTCGGCTTGCAATGGCTCTTCGTTCACCCTGTCACGAAATCGTGACACATTTTGGTTTTGCTGACGTCATCTTCATTGTCGTCACGAAATCGCGACGCTTCTGGCCTCCGTACAATTTTTACTCCATGCAGCCGCGAAAAACCTTACATGTAGCGAAATCGCTACACCATTGTTGCCTTAGCATTTTTCTTTGCTGCTTGCTAGTGAAACTCCGACGTGTAGCGATATCGCTACACCTTTCCAACATGTGTTTCTAACCTGTAGCGAAATCGCTACACCTTCGCATTACTCACTTTTAACCTGTAGCGAAATCGCTACACCTCTGCACTATGCACTTTCAGCCTGTAGCGAAATCGCTACACCTTTTTACCTTGCACTTTCAACTTGTAGCGAAATCGCTACACCTCCGCACTATGCACTTTCAACCTGTAGCGAAATCGCTACACCTTTTTACCTTGCACTTTCAACTTGTAGCGAAATCGCTACATCTTTCTGCCTTGCACTTTGACCATGTAGCGAAATCGCTACTACTTTTCACCTTGCAACTCGAAGTTGTATCTAAGTCGTTGCACTTTTGTCCTTAGTGTCTCAAGCTTGTAGCGAAATCGCTACGCTTTTCTTACTTGGTGCTTTTTCTTTGCTTATGCTGGCGAAACTCAGACATGTAGCGAAATCGCTACAACTTCTTCATCAACTTTCTCTCTCCTCACGAAATCGTGACATTTTTCATCCTTGGTGCCTTTGCTTCAAACTTGTCGCGAAATCGCGACAGTTTCTCGATTTGGCTTCTTTCCTTCCAGCATGTCGCGAAATCGCGACATTTTTCCTTGCACATTCTCTCTCCTCCGATATGTCACGAAATCGCGACATTTTTCAATGCATTTTCTCTCTCCTCCGATATGTCACGAAATCGTGACATTTTTCAATGCATTTTCTCTCTCCTCCGATATGTCGCGAAATCGCGACATTTTTCAATGCATTTTCTCTCTCCTCCGATATGTCGCGAAATCGTGACATTTTTCAATGCATTTTCTCTCTCCTCCGATATGTCGTGAAATCGCGACATTTTTCAATGCATTTTCTCTCTCCTCCGATATGTCGCGAAATCGCGACAGGAAACATGTCGCGATATCGCGACAGTTTTCTTCCTTGTCTTTTTCTACAAATTTTTGGATCTGGGTCCCCTCTGTTTTTCTTGAGATTTTTTGCACTTGATCTGACTGACCTCTGAACTGCTTCAACTGCATCACTCTGTCTGTGTTGACAACAATTACAATCCTTTTGCACTGCTTTTGCTGCACCTTGCTCAACATTCTATAAATGAAATCTAAAATAGGTCCTTTACACATATAGTGTTCCTTGGCTTGGTCCCACTTGAACAATGACAAAATACTCACTAGTCACCTATAAAACCTCCTATGTTGGTAGCAAAGTACTCTTTCATGCCCTAAAATACTCATAGATGTTAAGAATAGAGTGTGTATTATGCAAGAATAGCTTGACACAATGCTACTGAATATTGAAATCTATTGTAAATTGAACTATTTACTATTGTTTCAAAATTTTGCTTACTTCTAGCTCAAACTTGCTTTCCTTCTAGTTCAATGTCTTTTTGCTCTTCTTTATAACAATTTATTTTCACATACTCCTATCTCTTTAAAATATCCTCTTTCCTTCCTTGCATTGTCCTAAAAAAGCCTCATCTATTATCCTCCACTTTAAAATTTGCAAGTGCAATAGGTATTTCTTGTTTTTTGAGGTTTTCCAAGTGTGTCTATGCATGGAAGTAATGTGCCATGCTTTTTCCCTGCACACATTCTCCTTGCCACTTGCTTAGTTAGCTTTTTTGTCACCTTGCACATGCTAAATCAGTCTACTTCTATCTATCTTGTTGGCTGGACCATTTTTTGGTATTTTAAAGGTATGAACAAAATAATTATGATGAAAACAGTCTTCATTATAAATTTTGCTCATACTAATAGCTTTTAAAATACTTAATATTAATATAAACTCACAAGATCAAATATTATATAGTCGTAATATAGTAAGATCAAGATAATGATGTAAATAAAATAATATGAGCAAACTAATATGTAAATCAAGGTTTATAACATATCAACTAACATTCATTAATATGAATGTAAATAGCCTAAATTATACATGTACAAAGCATGTAGCACAAATTACAATATTAGTTGCTCAAATGTATGCAAACTTTATTACTCCTCTTTCTCTTACAAATATAGCACTTGTCTCTCGACACTTGATAACTTCTTCTATATATTAATATGACCCTCTATGGAGCAATATATAGCCATTTTAGAATGACTCTTTGGATACTTTATTATTCCTTTCCTTATGCCAAGTCTCATGACTCTTGGCTTCTCTACTTGACACTTGCATACACATGACTCTATCTTGTATGCAAACATAGACATGACTCTTCACTTTAGAACACTCTAATCTAAAGATACTTGTGCACACTTACATATGAGAGACTTGTGCACACTTACTCACTATACACTTGCACACTTATTCACATGACACTTGTGCATTTCTTGCACATTATTACATTATATAAAATATTACTCACACTCTAATCTAAGACTCAACCCTAGTCTAATATTTACAAGATGTACCATGAAGGTACCATGGGGGTACATTAGCATATACCAAATGATGTAATATACTCCAACACATACAATAAGTTATTATTTTTTGTTAGCACCCCATCCTTACATTAATTTGTAATAACCCCCTTCCTAACATTAGGACCTCATCCTAATATTATTTTGTAATGCATTGTAATATTCATGTGGCACTTAAACCACCTAGACAAATGGGGTCATTTAATATAACCTTTATCAAGAATGTAATTGTTTCTTTAGTAGAAGATTCTAGCTCGGGTCCCCACTTGCATGTGTAACCGACCTTTGAGCATTAGGGTTAGGGTTGATAAGAGTCTTTAAAAAGGCAAGCAATATAGATGGATGTATCTCTTTTTGCATATTGTATCAGATTTTTGCTCGTAAGGAGGTTGCCCCCTCGAAGAGGCTTACAATTCTATATTGTGATTCTATTGTGATTAACATAATTGTTGCATTTCCATTTTGTGTTGTTATATTTCTATTTTCATTTCCATTAATTTTATAATTATTGCAATATTTATGTGAATATGTTTATTTTAATTGGAAGGTTCCTAACAAGTGGTATTAGAGATCTTTCCAAGGTTGTGTCCTACCGTAGTTGCAATAGTTTTTGTCATGTCCTTTCATGCATGTTAGGTATAATTTTTATTTATTTTGTGCTTTTTGTAAATTATTCTATAAAATCCTGAGTCAATGTTTTTTAGTTTAATAGGTTAGAAACCCTATGCCATGTGTTTTAAAATGTCACAAAGGAGCTTCGTTATTGGCTAAGCTAGATTACTCATAAAGTGTCTAGTGAAGTGAGGGGTGTTCATACTCCAATACCCAAACCTCAAACAACACTTGTATACAGACTTAAGCTCCCAAGTACTCTTAGGTATATAGGGAACCCTCTAGGTTTAGGAGAAATTTTTAGCCCTAGTAAGCTTTTTACCATGTTTCTATCCATATTGCACAAGCACAACACTTGAGAAGATTACCCTATAGTATTTTCAAAAAGGTAGGTATTGCACACAAGGGTATGTGTAGAATCCTCCTTCAATAGTGGCCTAAAATATTGGTCCAAGCATTATTGATCATTGTTGTGATATAACAAAGGGCTATGGGTATTACATACACCTCAACCTAGCATAACCCTATTTTTGTTGTTTATCACATCTTACACCAATTTATCACTCTAAAACCCTAAACATGGACTTGAGCATACAAAGGAGACTACTTTAATCACATAATCGATGAAATAGTAACAATTCTTGCTAGTCATAAATAATCAATTGTTATTAGTAACAGAAGGTAGTGAATAAAACAAATAGTATCCAAAAAATAGAGTGACAGTGAAACCATTAGTTATCAATAATAATCAAGAATAGTATCAGATACAACAATTATTAGTAACATTTAGGAACAGTATCTAATAGGGTCATTGTTAGTAGTAGTTTGGGATAGTATCAGATGGGGTTATTTTATAAAAGATATATCGATGATGTCATTGGAGTTTGGCATGGCCCCAAAAAAGATCTTGATGTTTTTCTTACTACTTATGGTTCCTTCCATTCAAGCATCAAAATTATTGCCTCTGTTTTTTACTCTGAGGTGACTCTCTTGGACACAGTGTTTTCCAAGGGGCCTAATTTTGCTCAGATTGGAGTTCTCTACACTAAATTATTCCAAAAACCGATGAATGTTTACCAGTATATCCCTGCTTCCTCTCATCATCTTGTTCACCAAAAGAAGGCCTTCATCTTAAGTGAACTCAATAGGTTCTTGGTTAAAGAAAGTTTCAGGGAAAGATTTATTTTTGTTAAAAATATTATTTTTAACAAACTTAAGGCAAGGGGATATCAGATTAACTTTCTCCTTCCTTTGTTTGAGAAAGTCAAATTTGACGACAAACCCTCATTGTTGGCTAGAGTTTTGGAGCGAGCAACACGCAGACATGGTTCCAAAATAAAAATAGTTCCACTTCTTTTGAAATTGGAAAATTACAGCTTTTCCAAATACCTCCACATTAGCATAGATATTATCTCACCAATGTTCGAAAGATGGAGAAAATATAAGGAGCTCAAACATATTGCTCGTGGCATTATTTGTTGGAGGAATCAGAAACCACTCAAATCTTATCTGTGTAAAAATAAAAATGTTTAAGGGACTCTCTTTCCCACCTTGTACCTTCCCATTTTTTAATGTGTTTTTACTTTTCTTGGAGTGGGTCATTTTAGTGGGGGTTGAGCTTGGGCTTCAAAAAAAAATTATGTTTCGGTCTATAAACCTGCGTCTTGTATTAAATGCTTGGGTAGTATTGGCTTCCCCCCTAGAGTTAGGATTTATAATGAGGGGTTATACCTCTTCAAAGTTCATACTCCGTTGATGAGACTTGTAGGTCAAAACACATTCAGAGTTTTGATGTTGTATTACTTCTTTTTATCGGAATAAAATTCAATCTCATGTCTTTTGTTCCTTTCCTAACTCATGTTTTTTATAAAGTTTAATATTTTCCTTTTGTTTTCTGCCACACTTTTGTTGTTGGTATTATGCTCTTCACTTGTCGCGTAATGTGATCTGGTGAACCAGAAAGCCTCCAAAACTAGTAGTATGTTTTTCACTTGCGTGTAAGCAATCTGGTGAATCAGAAACTAGTTTGCATTTTTTTAGTATTGCTACGCCATGTTTCATTTTTTATTAATAAGGAGACTAAGATGAATCACATTATAGGTTTTTACATGTCTTCTTATAATACCAATTAGAAGAGTGGTTGAATATCGTGTACTAACAAGGTGGCACAATATTCTAGTGCTAGACGTGTGAAGATGCTTTTGTTGGAACAATGACATTCGAAGCCAATGCTAGGCATTGGTGGCCAACACTAACACCTAAGACCTTAATAATAGCGACAATAGTTGGTTTGGCATTGAACTAATAGCTAACACCAAATGTCAAGAAGAGATGTTAACAATATTTGATGTTAGTCTACGGTATTGATTTACAATGTGGCATCAGGGGACAGAGGTATATCTTTGCATCAAAATTGTTCGAGCCTTGGATCCCATGGTGAAATAAATTTCAATGCAACTATAGACTCACTTGTGAAGTGATGTTGGTCTTTATTAAATAATTATTAAAAAATAATTTAAAAATGGTACATTAGATAGTCAAAATATGCTATTATCAAACACTCAAATATGAATACTAAGTTGTCTTCCTCATTGCAAATTTAAGTTTAGTGTTTTGATTTGCAAGAATAATAAAAAGCATTCACTCTTTTTTATAGGTTGTGGTATGTGTTGAATGTTTCCCTTTTTCTTGATTACTATTCTCTCCCTTTACATTATCTATTAAATAGACCTAAAATAATGTCATTTGGTGAAATAAAACCCAACGAGAGAGAAGTTAATACTCATGGAATTGTTTTTCGTGAGGACTGCCCAAACTACCGAACTCGTTTCAGCCATATCTCACTCATCCGGACTCGTATTGAGCTAAAATTTTGAGGGTAGATGCCTGAAAAACCCTAGAACATATCCACCAATTTTCATATCATTTGGAGCAACACAAATCCTAGCTCATCCCTATGTGTGAACGACATATTTGGCCAGCGACTATGCAAGGGTTTCATCTGGGTTGAGTGCAATAAGATCCAGAGGTTGGTTTTTAGGGCCTTCGGGCCCTAGCGGCCAATATTTTTGTGGTTTATGCTCAATATTTTAGTAGGAAATATTGTAGGGGATACAATATGGGTTAGAAATTTGTCTTTCAACAGATCATACTGTGAACTTGAGTGACAACGGCTTCCAATTTGCTGCACAAAAGAAAAGTAAAAGTTGTCTTCCTCATTGCAAATTTAAGTTTAGTGTTTTGATTTGCAAGAATAATAAAAATCATTCACTCTTTTTTATAGGTTGTGGTATGTGTTGAATGTTTCCCTTTTTCTTGATTACTATTCTCTCCCTTTACATTATCTATTAAATAGACCTAAAATAATGTCATTTGGTGAAATAAAACCCAACGAGAGAGAAGTTAATACTCATGGAATTGTTTTTCGCAGGACTGCCCAAACTACCGAACTCGTTTCAGCCATATCTCACTCATCCGGACTCGTATTGAGCTAAAATTTTGAGGGTAGATGCCTGAAAAACCCTAGAACATATCCACCAATTTTCATATCATTTGGAGCAACACAAATCCTAGCTCATCCCTATGTGTGAACGACATATTTGGCCAGCGACTATGCGAGGGTTTCATCTGGGTTGAGTGCAATAAGATCCAGAGGTTGGTTTTTAGGGCCTTCGGGCCCTAGCGGCCAATATTTTTATGGTTTATGCTCAATATTTTAGTAGGAAATGTTGTAGGGGATACAAGATGGGTTAGAAATTTGTCTTTCAACAGATCATACTGTGAACTTGAGTGACAACGGCTTCCAATTTGCTGCACAAAAGAAAAGTGAAAACCATACCTTTCCATGGCGTCTAGGGCAAGGATTAAAGAGATCAAGAAACAAGTTTCAAGTAGTTGATCAAAAAATGGCTCATATCTCAAGTGAATCTGGTGCTAAGGTGCACCCACAAAATAATTCTACTGTGAAAACCCCTATCAAGGGTAAGAATTTTGAAGACTCAGTCCCAAAAATGAATTTTAGGGATGCCCTTCGTGGTGGACAACATCATCCCAATGCTAATATCAATATTAGGGCTTCCCATAAACCTCTAAGAATGCCTAATATTGATCCCAGGAAAACGGAGTCAGGATGTCTTAAAGCGGTCGATGGAACTCCTATTGTTAAGCTTGATATGGGTAACATTCAGACTGGCATTGAAGATTTGGAAAAAAGAGGACTAATTTGTCGGTTCGTGGGTTTTCGTCTGAGTCTATATGCTTTCAAAGTATAGGCTAAAAAAAGCTGGAAAACTAAAGGTGAGTTACAAATCTCTATTTATCCAAATGGTTATTTTCTTGTTTTATTTGCTAATAATGAAGATAGAGAGAAAACTTTTCAAGGGGGTCCTTGGTTTTTTGTAAGGGTAGGGCTTTTCATGAAGCCCTGGCATACTAAATTTAAAGCCAAAGAAGAGATGTCTTCTATAGCTCCCGTGTGGGTTAGACTCTTTGGCCTCCCTATTGAATTTTGGAATCCTAATATTTTTTCTTCAATTGGAAACTCTTTAGGAACTTTTATGATGACTGTTGATTGTACTCAAAATTTTGAACATATTATTTATGCTCGGATTTATGTTTTAATGGATTTTGACAAACCCCTACCTAAAAAGATCACATTACAATTTGGGGAAGACACTTGGGAGCAAGTAGTGGACTATGAGAACATTCCTTTTCGTTGTAGAATTTGCCATGAATATTGTCATTTGGCCAGTGCTTGCCCAAATAAAATTCCTGATCAAAATAAAGAAGATATAAACTCAGCAGGTTTCCAAATACCTAAGAAGAAGAACACTCAGAAAAAACCAATTATGAAGGATCAATCAAAGTCATCAGCTAATATGTTTGAAATCCTTTCCACAAATGATGTCCCAAGTGAGGAAGAGGAAATAATAGAAACTAAAATCTTAGAAACACAATTTAAATATGAAGGGAAGAACTCAGAGACAAACCAAAAAATCAAAGGTTTTCAACGAGAAAAAAAAAGAGAAAATTTACACAAGAAAAACAATATTTCAAATGTCAAAACTTCAAATAATGCAAGTCCCAATATAGACTCCGTTGAACCATCTAGTAAAATTTTGGTTGTGTACGAGCATTCTTCAAGGTTAGAAGCCATCTCGGATTCAATTGGAATAAGTCAAGAAACAGGGAAAAAAAATTGAAGATGGATTCTAATAAAAAAGTAGGTCGCAAGACCAATCAATATCATATGGTAAAAGAAAGTGAAAAGCTTGTAGAGGAAGGTAAGATTAATGCCCTTCCCAACTTTTTTAGCCCTGGTATTAATGAATATCATCACTTGGAATATTAGAGGACTCAAAGGGAGTCTTTTAAAACAAAATGAAATTAGAAGAATGATTCAGGTAAATCATCTACATCTTGTTTTCCTTCAAGAAACAAAGATGTCAATGGAGGATATGGACTTAATTGCCAGTAAAATTTGGCCAACTAGAAAAGTGGTTTCCCTTAGTTCCCAAGGGACTTCGGGTGGCATTGCTTGTCTTTGGGATCCAAAAGAGGTAGTTATTCACCATATGGTTGGCAGTTGGGGTTTGTTGGCTATAGCTATTCAAAGTAGATATTCCAACCAGATTATGCTCTGCATTACTGTTTATGCTCCGACTTCTTTGGAGGAAAAAATAAGACAGTGGAAGGATATTACTCATATTATCTCTCATTTTCCTAAAGCTTGGATCTTGATCGGAGGAGATTTCAATACCATCCTCTCTCTGGATGAGAAAAGGGGGGAAATAAAAATTTGGACAAAAGCACTGACCTCATGAGCGAATATATTGCAAACCTCCATCTTATGGATATCCAACCAAATAATGGCCTTATGACTTGGTCTAACAGAAGGCAAAGCTTAGCTTGTATAATGGAGAGATTGGATAGGTTTTTGCTCTCCGAAAATTTCTTAATCCATGGTCACATTCCTAAAGTGAAGACTCTTAATAATGTTGGTTCGGATCATTGGCCAGTCATGGTGGAAATGTGGAAAACCAATGTGAGTTTCTCTCCTTTTTGTTTTAAATTAATGTGGCATAGAGACATTTCCTTCAGACCTCATGTGCAACAATGGTGGAAGGAAGGTAAACCTAGGCATGGGACTAAGATGTTATGTTTTGCCAAAATACTGCAATACATTAAATCTGGGGATGTTCATAAAAAAAACCATGAAGTTATTGCTCATCTTGAAAATTTGAATAAGAAAATCCGTTTAGATGGCCTCACAGAGAAGAGAATTGTAGATGAAATTAAACTCACAACTCGGTTAGAGGAATGGGAAAAAAGAGAAGAAATCTTATGGAAGCAAAAATCTAGAATTCAATGGCTCAAAGAAGGAGATCGAAACACAAATTTCTTCCACAAATCTCTTCTAGCTCAAAGATCTCACAACTTTATTTCTTCCTTAAAATCAGATTCTGGAGATGTTGTTTATACTTGGGATGGCATGAACTCTATTGTTGTTGATTACTTTTCTAATATTTTTGCTGCTACTCCCCTTGACTCAGCTTCACAATATAATGTTCTTCAATCAATCCCTTCTCTTATCACTTCTGAGGAGAACTCTATTTTGACTGCTCTTATTACTATCAATGAGCTTCAACAAGTAGTTTTTAAAATGCAAAAAGGGAAAACCCCAGGTCCCGATGGTTTTCCTATTGAGTTCTACCAAGAGTTATGGGATATCCTTCATGTTGATTTATTAGAGGTGGTGGAAGAAGCCGGGAAAGCCAAAGAAATTTTGAAGGTTATCAATAAAACTTATATTACTCTTGTTCCAAAAGCTCAAGAGGTTGATCATATCTCAGCTTTTAGACCTATTGCTTTATGTAATGTTCTTCTCAAAATCATTACTAAAATCATGGCAGAAAGGTTGAAGCCTCTTTTGCATAAGATTATTTCCCCGAGCAAGGGGGTTATGTGGAAGGACGTCAAATAGTAGATGAGATAGTTCTTGCTTAGGAAGCCATCCATTCCATGGATATGCAAAATTCTCCTTCCATGTTCATTCGGTTAGACTTATCCAAAGCTTATGACAGAGTGGATTGGCACTTCCTTATCAAAGTTTTGAGGCAATTTGGTTTCTCTAAGGATTGGATGGATTGGGTTATGGTATGTATCTCTTCAGTTTCCTACTTAGTTCTTATCAATGGTAGGCCTTCTCAGTCTTTCCCAGCTTCCAGAGGTATTAGGCAAGGTGACCCGCTATCCCCTTATTTATTCATCATTCTTGTTGAATGCTTGGGTAGGACTATAACCAAAAAGAGGGAAAACAAAACCCTTGAGGGAGTTACCGTTGCTCATGGAGCTAGACCTATCTCTCATCTTCAATTTGTGGATGACTACTCTTTTAGGTAAAGCTATAGTTAAGGAAGCTTCTAATATTAAGCAAATCATTAGTTGTTTTTCTAAGGCTACTGGGCAGTTGATCAATGAAGACAAATCTAAAGTTATTTTCTTTCACTGCTCTGCTAGACAGGAATCCATGGTCTTGGATAAACTAAGATATAAGAAGACCTCTCTTCCAATCACTTATTTAGGTATTCCCATAAATATTCAAATGCAAAAAAATAAATATTAGAATTGGTTGTTGGACAAAGTCAAGAAGAAAATTGGAAAGTGGACCAACAAGTGGCTTTCTTCTAGGGGTAGAATCACCTTGGTAAAATCAGTCCTTCAAGCTATTCCTATTTATGTTTCTTCCGTTTTGAATATCCCAAAGGTTGTTCTTCGAGAATTGGATCAAATCGGTCATCGTTTCCTTTGGAGTGGTACTAAGGAGAAAATAAAATGGGCCTTGGTGAAATGGGATACTTTATGTCTTCCTAAGAGTGAAGGGGGGTTAGGATTGTTAGTCTTACAATGGCACTGAGAGGGGGGTGAATCAGTGCAGCTAATTAAAAACTTAAATCTTCATCTCTTAATTCAGAACTAATGAATGCTTAAAACCGAGATGCGATAAGTGTGACAAGATAGCAACACATAACATAATATTTAACGAGGTTCACCGAGTTTTGGCTACTCCTCAAAACTAGACTTGCTTGGACTCCCATCCAAATCCGGCCTTTGCAAAGCACCAACTTCACAATCGGTTTACCGGCACCCACCTGGAAGGAGCACCAACCCCTAATTTATTTGCACCAACAAAAAGGAGCACCTACCCCCGATTCCAAGCACCAACTTGGACTTCTATTTTAAATCTTGATTGACATAAAAATGCCTTCTGTGTTACAAGACCCTCACTGGTCTAACTTAACTCAAATCAATCTCATGGAAGCATAAGGAGAATTGTTAGAGACTCAATATATTCTATTTCTAACTTTCAATCTCAACTCCCTGTCCACAAAGCATACACTCTTTTATAGCTATACTTACTGCACACTTACAGCCCTTTCTTATGGCTTACCCTTGCAGCTCTGACGGGGACCGAAAAAAATTCACACCTTACGAATTTCACCTTTTCATTGAAATCCCCAGAAAAACTTTACATATGCCTCCTCAAATAACACAGCCCGCAGGCATTACAAAAGCCGAGCTCCCCTCGGCCTCAACTTCCACTCTGTAACTCCTTTTTTTTTTTTTTCCTCTTCTCCGGTCCCCCCTTTCGACTATTACAAATTTTTGGGTTTTTTATCGAGGCCCCGTTCCTCTAGGCAATCAATGCCTCCACCTAACAAAATTTTAAATTCGAAATTCCCCCCTCTTCGAACTTTCAAATTTCTTTGTCATAAATGGGCCACTGCCCGATCTACTGAGAGTTTGCATTAATGGCTTCCACACCCTGCACCCACCGTTTTGATCTGACTGTCCTTAAGTACCGCTGTCTCCGCCATTATGTCTATCACCTGTAACTACGGTTCTTTCAGAAACAATAATAAAAGATACATATGCAGGGTCGACATCTTTATCTTTCTCTTCAGACTACGTGGCCCTCACCCTTTTGGCCTATTACCTGTACGCTTCCGCGTGTCAAATTCCACCCTACCCCCAACTGGTGGCGTCGCCTTCAACACACGTGGTAGCCACGTGTCGATTTCGCCCTGTCCGACCATCCGCGTGTTCGCTTTTAGTTTGACTTTTCTTCGATCGTGATATCGCGACCTATCGCGATATCGTGACCCAATGGTCTCCCTGCTCTCAACTGTGAGACAATATCGCGATATCGCGACGTCGCGATATCGCGACGAAAAATGCCCTGCACTTGCCTCTGCCTTTGGGGCCGCAAAATCGTGACCCCACCTCCGCCCTTTGCCAAAGCTTCAATATGGTCGCGACCCCTCCGCAACTTCCGCCTCGGCCAACATAACCGTCGCGATATCGCGACGTCACGATATCGCGACCCCTCCGCAACTTCTACCTCTGCCACCATAACCGTCGCGATATCGCGACGTCGCGATATCGCGACGAAACTCGCCCTGCCTTTGCTGCAGCCAATGAGGTCGCGATTTCGCGACCCCACTCCAACCTTTGCCTTAGCTCTTCTAACAACTTCCCCTTCGGCTTTGCAACATCTTCCCTCCTCCGGAAAAGAAACAAAATACGTCAAAATACAAGAACTTAAAGAAAATTTTGAAGGATGAAAGATTGCCCATACTGCCACCGGATGCTCCTGCATCAAGCTCTCACAGCTCTGTACTTCTTACAGCATTCTTCCTGCTTTGTAACAGCCCACAGCACTGTCCCTCTATACCGCAGCACTCTTTCCTACTGAGCAACTTTCAACTGCTTTCTCTCTGCTGCATTCTATATGCTTCTCTATTTTAGTCGTGCTTTCTATACAACCTTTTTCACAGCACTTTTCTTCTGCTCGGCAACACACTGCTTTCACTTCCTGCACTAAGCTCAACCTTGCTACTTCATGCAAATCTCCTTTTATAATCGTGTTCTATTTCTATTCTTAACTTCCATATTCGCGCATGCAACCTGTTAATAGTAACGGCTCCTTTATTCTCACATGCAATCTTATTAATAGAACGGTTCTTTGTTTGGGCTTCGAGACGTTTCTCTGTCCAACTCATGGTCTTCATTTGATCACTTTCAGTAACTACTGTTGCATGATATTTCTTTGTAACATCTCCTGTAACTGCAGTAATGACTTCGTTTCTTATCCGTCATGCTTGCCTCTGTATCGCCGTAATTACTTCGAGTTCACTATTCTTATTTAAGCGCATGATTTCTATCTCAGTATCGCACTTGTAATCGTTGTATCGACTTCAGTTAACTCTTCTAATTTTGGCTGCATGTATTTCCTCTGCAAATGCATCTGTAACTGTCGTTTTCCTTCAGTTGACTTTACTTCGGCTGGGTTCTCCTTTTAGATCTAAGTCACACAGAAACAACATGTCGCGATATCACGACATTTTTGCCCCTTTGACTTTTCCTTGGCGTTTGATCGCGAAAACATGACATGTCGCGATATCGCGACATTTTCCACCTCCTAGTCCTCTTCTCGGCATGCACCCGCGAAAACATGACATGTCGCGAAATCACGACACTTTTCGCTTCCTTGCATTCTTCTCTACTTGCACTGGCGAAAACATGACATGTCGCGAAATCGTGACACTTTTCGTTGTCGTACACTCTTCTCTGCATGCACCAACGAAAACAAGACATGTCGCAAAATCGCGACACTTTTCGCTGCCATACACTCTTCTTTGCATGCACCAGTGAAAACGGAACATGTCGTGAAATCGTGACACTTTCGTTGCCTTGAGCTTTTCTCTACCTTACGCCCACGAAAACGGAACATGTCGCAAAATCGTGATGCTTTTGCCTTTGAGCTCTTCCTCCTTGAATTTGTCGCGAAATCGCAACGCTTCTGCTTCCATGCTCTTTCGTTTTGCTTCTGTCGTGAAATCGTGACACTTCATCCTTCGGAGTCTTCCTCTCTGTTGTTGTCGCGAAAATGCGACATGTCGCGATATCGCGACAACTTTTCTCCTTAGCTCTTCTCTTCTCTTTAGGTCGCGAAAACCCAACATGTAGCGATATCGCTACACTTTTATTCCTTGCACTTTACCTTTGCTTCGGCCTCCGAAAATACATGTCGCGAAATCGCGACACCTTTTTCTCTCTCCTCTTTCTCTTTGCTTTGGACTGCGAAAATGAAGCATGTCGCGAAATCGCGACACCTTTTTCTATCGGACTCTCTCTCCTGCATTATGTCACGAAATCACGACACTTTTCCTCCTTAGCGCTTTTCTTCTCATCGGATCGCGAAAACCCAAAATGTCGCGAAATCGCGACACTTTTTCTCCTTAGCGCTTCCTCTTACAAATTGTCGCGAAATCGTGACACTTTTCCTTGCAAGCTCTTTCTCTCAAACATGTCGCGAAATCGCGACACATTTTCATCCATACTATCCTTCTTGCAAATTGTCGCGAAATCACGACACTTTTCTTTGCAAGCTCTTTCTCTCAAACATGTTGCGAAATCGCGACACATTTCTTTGCTTGCGCCTTCTCTCCGAACATGTCGCGAAATCGCGATAGTTTTCTTTGCATGCGCTTCTTCTTCAAACATGTCGCGAAATCGCGATAGTTTTCTTACTTGCCTTCTTTGCTTCCAACATGTCGCGAAATCGCGACAGTTTATCTTGCGCTTTCTCTCTCTTCCAACATGTCGCGAAATCGTGACAGTTTTTCTACTGGCCTTCATTGCTTCCAACATGTCGCGAAATCGTGACAGTTTTCCTTGCGCTTTCTCTCTCTTCGAACATGTCATGAAATCGTGACAGTTTTGCCAGCATTTTCTCTCTCCTTCGATATGTTGCAAAATCGTGACAGAAAACATGTCGCGATATCGCGACAGTTTTCTTACTTGTCTTTTTCTTTGATCCTTTCAATCTGGGCCACTTCTCTTCTTGGAAATTTACTATACATGCTCTGACTGCTCTGAACTCTTGTTCACTTCATCAACCGATCCATCTAATGACCTCTGCACTCCTGTCCATTGCATCAACCGATCCTCTGTCTGTGTTGACAACAATGACAATACTTTGGCTGCACCTTGCTCATCAATGAACTCCTGTCCATTGCATCAACTGATCAACCTGACTGTGTTGACAACAATGACAATACTTTGGTTGCACCTTTCTCATCAATGAACTCCTGTCCATTGCATCAACTGATCAACCTGACTGTGTTGACAACAATGACAATACTTTGGTTGCACCTTGCTCATCAAGGATTACGGTCTTCAATTAATAACAACAAAGCTTTAGCTGCTAAATTATATTGGAGGATGTTGCATAACCCCAATGCTCTTTTGGCCAATAATCTTCGTGCTAAATATGTTGAGAACAAAAGTCCTAAAGACCTTGTTCGCTATCAACTTCTTACCAAAGGTTCTCCTATTTTAGCAGTTCTTAAGACTGGTGAGGATTTGATAAAGAAAAAATTATTTTGGATCATTCATAATGGTCAACATGCAAATTTTTGGATAGATTCTTGGGATGGTCACAAGCCTTTGATAACTCGGTTTCCCGATTGGAGGCCTTGGATGGAGGAGCTTCACCAAGCTAATTGGATAAAGGTGGCTAATTACTTTCGGTACCATACCTGGTAATTCAAAGGTTGGTAGATATTGGATCCCTATTAAGGATTGGCCTATTCAAATCCCAAAAAGGCAAAGACAAGATATCCAAAGCATCCTTCATATGAGATCCCTCTCTTGGTCCCATGAAAATGATTGTTTTGGATGGAACAACACTACTAAGGGTGAGTATTCAGTTGCTCAATGTTATTTGACCTTATGCCATAATAATCCCAACCATTCTTCTGACATCTTTTCTCGATTGTGGGCTCAAAAGCTCTGGCCTAAGGTGAGGTTCTTTAATTGGCTTTTATTGCATCGTAGGGTGCTTACTGGTGAGTAACTTATGAAGCGTGGTTTTCATGGCCCTTTTAGATGTGAAATGTGTGAAGAGAATGTAGAAAATATCAACCATCTTTTTATTGAGTGTACTTTAGCCTCTGAGTTGTGGAGGAGAATGGCCACTTTACTTGGCTTACAGTGGTCCAATTTTTTTACTTTTGAACAACTTTGGAGGGATTGGCCTAATCAAGAGGGTGTTGATCATTTTATTAGGCAGTTAGTTTGGATGGGTTCTACCATTCTTTTTTGGAATATTTGGAATGAAAGGAATAGCCGAATTTTTAATCAAGAAAGGAAGGATATTCACTATATTTGGCAAAATACCATAGCCAACTTAGTTGAATCAGTCCATCATCTCCTTGATCACCCCCAAAACTCCCACCAAATATGGGATCAAGTGATGCAAAGATTGAAGATTAAACCTTCTAAGGGCAACCAACTTAAAGGGAATGTGAGTATTAGTACGATAGATAGGAATAGAAATTGGCAACCTCCTCCTAAGGATTTTGGAAAAGTCAATACTGATGGAGCCTCTAGAGGGAACCCTGGAAAAGCTAGTGTGGGAGGAATTGGTAGACTTTCAGATGGCTCCCTGGTTTTTACTTTTGTTGAGAATTTGGGTATTCTTTCCAATAACCTTGCTTGAGGGGTATGGTATCCTCGAGAGGCCTTCGGGAGGCTACTACGGTTGGATGGGAAAATGTGTTAGTTGAGTCTGACTCTCAACTTATGATTAATCTCTTGAAGAATCCTTCTAAGAATCATAAGGTGGATTGGAGAATAAAAAGAATTATTGAGAAGATTCGGTTAATCTAGATGGGATTTTTGAAAGTTGATTACAATCATGTGGTTAGAGATCAAAACAAGAGTGCTGATGCTAGCTAATTGGGCTTTGGACAAAGGTGATCTTACTTGTTATGGCCACCCTCCTATATGGTGGGCTTCTCAAATTAGGGAATCTTTTCTTTCTATCATTTCTTTGGATGGCTCCAATTCTGAAGGTACCTAGTTTCTTCTTGTTTTTTTTTTTGCTTCTCTTTGGTTCATTCTGTTTTTTTTAGTTCCCTAGCTCATTCTATTCTTTATTTTGTTTCCTCTGTTGATTTTTGCCTTAATAGTCTTCTAGTCTATATAGGTCATTGTTTTGTCCATTTTTTATTTCTTTTTTGTTTTTCGTTTTTTTTGTTTAGTTTTTTAAGGTGGGTGGGTTTTTTTATTTTGTTTTGTTTTTGTGTTCTTTGTGTTGTTTTTTGTTGTTCTTGTGTTTTTGTTGTTTTATTTTTTTTTATGTTTTTTTGTTATTGTTCTTGTGTTTTTTCGTTCTTGTTCTTGGGTTTCTCTTTGTTTGTGTTATTTTGTGTTTTTATGTGTGAGTGTTTTCTATGTTTTTTGTTTTTGTTTATTGTATATTGTTGGTTGTTTTTTATTTTTATTTTTTTTATTTTTTTTTTTTTTTAGGTTTTGGTTGTGTTTATTTTTCATGTTTTTTTTTTAGTTATGTCTTTGTAGTGTTCTGTTGTTTTTGTCTTGTTTGTGTTTTGTTATGTGGTTCTTGTGTTTTTCTATGTGGTTTGTATTGTGGTTTCTTTTATCTTATTGTGTGTTTGGTTGTGCTTTTGTTTTTGACACACTCAAGGAGCATGTTTTTTATTTTATTTTATTATTTTTGTTGTTATTTACTTATTTTTAAATTGGTTTTGTGTGTTTGTTTGCTCCTTGAGTATGTCAAAGGTGGTCGGCCAGGTCCGAGTCCTGGGCATTTTTGGCGGAATGGATACCCCTGCCTCCTTTGGTCTTTACCCAAAAGTGGCATCCCTTTTGGGATGTTTTCCACAAATTAAAAAAAAATACTCATGGAATTTTGTTGCTTAGAAGATTTGTTGTTTCTAAATTAGATCCCTATTATGATTATTAAAGATGTTGGTTTGGAATTTTGATTAAACGACCAATATTAGGATTGCATATTATGATAAAATCTTCTTTTAACTAAAAATTATCTCTAGTTAAATAATTTAAATTATTTTCTTGTATCCTTTTCTTCTCTCCCTTATATGAAGTTAATGAACTCCCTTGTCTTTTACATTATAACTATCTTTGTTCCCATTAACCATATTTTGATCATTTGAGGGCATCAATGCTAATTTTAAGCTGCTAATAATTTTCAAATATTGCTATAATGAGACAGCTTACATAAATACAAACCTTTAAATACTCCGTCACTCAAAAACAAAGAAAAAAACTATAAACCAATTGTTCACAAGTTCAATCGATGCTATCCATCTTAAAAGAGAGTTACTCAACTAAATATCATGTACTAGTTTTGAACTCAATGTACCACCTTAAATAATTGATTATCAAATTGTATCTATTGAAAATGTCAAAGTTGTATTCAATGATTTACCATTCCATAAATTACGCATTACATAGTTAATAATGTAATCATTTATTACTTCAAAACATGATTTTTTTATATGCTATGAATTTATATATTACTTTAGATGTGAATTTATAAATCACTTTAGATGGTCGTAACATGGTAAACGGTAAAATGTATATACCATTCTACCATTTCAAGAATGTAATTTATTTTAGAAAGAACTTGAAAACTTTTAATGGGTCATCAGTATAAACATGGATGTTGTTAAATATGTACCAAATTATACAAGCAAGTCTTGTTCCAAAATAATTTCAAACCCTCTTTCATATATTTGAAGAATATCATAATATTATAATTGCATTTAAAAAACCATCCCAACATAATTCTACAGCTTTACAATGACCAAGGTAACATTTAGCTAGATGGTGTATATCCCATCGAACATTAAATAAAAGCAGTTTCACAACAGATTCTCACTTTCTTCTTTTTGGAGGTAAAATGTGAGGGTCTTGAAAGGATTCGACAACCTTGTACATAGAGCTCCAAAAGAAGTCAACGAATCACCAAAATTTACAATCTTCAATCTAGCACAAATGCAGGCTCAACAAAAAAGCTACCGGACAAAAAAATAATCAAACTTACATTCTCGTCCAATGGCAACAAAGAATTTGAACACAAAATCAAAATCAAAATTATCCTCATCCCGCCTAGTGGGGGACCAACCAACCGATCAACAATGCCATCAAACCTTGACAACCAGGACTCAGGGTATCAACGATTCATCTCCAAGGCATAAAAAACTTAGGGCCCCTGCACTTCCATAGAAACAAAAAATGTTCTTCCCTGAGAACACCACTGGGACCTGAGCGCAAAAGAAGGATTTGAACTTTGGATCACCCGCTCAACCAACTCAATAGAAACCAGCCGCCGGAAATGGAGATCTGCAACATATTGCCCCAACGACAGTAAAACCCTCCATCTCAAACATCTTTGAAGACTAAAACCCCACAGATCCTGTTGGATTCCAACCATCCTCCGAACTCCAAAGAACAACTCATACCAAACCTCCATCTTAGAACAAAAACAGGGGCCATGGAGCAAGGTTTTGGAAAGGACCCAGAACCTTGGGATCTGTGGGTTCAAACCCCACAGACAACCGGCGAGAAAAAACCCCCACCCTTGTGGGTTCTAATCCTACTGGTATGCAAAAGAATAGAAGACCCCCAAATGAAGGAACCCAACAACAAAAAAGCAACCAAACATTGCCCCTAGACCGAAAAAGCTCTCATCCACTGCCCAACCAAAATAACAATAACGTTTTGAAAAAAGTTGGACCAAGGGACTCTAGTGCTAACATCAGGTGATCGCGAGACACAAAAAATGTTTCACCACTACCTAGCCAGTTGCACAATAGTGGATTGAAAAAAACTGGAACAAGGGACTCTGGCACCACCATAGAGTCCCCGCTAGGCATGAGAAAAGCTTTGCCACCAGCAACGATCGGACCAACGATCAAACCAATGAACACAAATCTCTCTTGCAAAGACTCCAAGAGATCCAAACATGGTCCTGCCCCTATGAGCTCCCCTTCCATTGGCTCCTCTACCATTCCACTTTGCACCCAAAATCCATAAGGGTCAAATCTTCCCAACCTAGAATGCAATCTAGATCTTGCTATCTTCATCTACATCGATTGGGCGCCTCCAAAATCTCACTTTCTACAATTCTTTTCTATGATATTTTTGTTCAAAATTTATCATTTTCTCATTTTTGAGATACAAATTGTTTCATATTAGTATAATCCTTATTACATTAACATCAGTTTAAAGAATCCACCAATGTAATTATTTGTATGTCATGAATGTTATTTATACTTTTTTTCCAATTGATTATATGGGATTGAAACGGATCCTACCCGTGTTACATCATCACCACATAGCTATAAATTTAAACCTTGGTCTCCTCTTTAAATATTGAGGAATCTAACCGGTTGGGTTAATGCCACTTGATATGATTGTTATTCATACTTGAAACACAAGATTAAGGGCATTAGTGATTTGGTTACATTGTCAAAAACAAACGTTAAAAAGAAAAAGAGTATATGAGATTAAAATAGACTCCACCCGTATTACATCAGGATCACATAGTAGTATTACAATAGCTTGACATGTATGCATGTATTACTTGACAAATTTTGAGCCTTAATCTCTCCTTGAAGCCAAAAAAATTAATCAATTAACCTAATGTCATTTGATAAAATATTATGATATTATCATTTTCTACTTATTTTATATTATCTTTAACCAAGGAATCCACTACCAATGTATGAGTGCTTTACAATCAAAAGAAATGGCTGGGTAGATGTCATTTAGGTAGAAAGTTTACATCGCCTATTTCACTTCCGCCTTACGTTCATCTTTATGGGTGCAATTTCAAATGAAATGGTTTTGCAACTGTCTGTGACATTAAAAGTTTACAAGACTTTTTCACTTTCCACTATTGAAACCAACACATGTTTGGGAGGGGCAAACCCTTCCACCGGATATGCAACCGGTAACAGGTATCAAGTCTGTTTCCCAAACTCTCGGGATACTAGAAACACATCTGGAGTGGTGGGCCCCTCCCATTACGACCCGAATAAGATTAAAAAAACCCTCAAGCGTATGTGTTGGGGTGGCGATTCCGCCTACATGAGGGTGTAACGGAGGCTGCCACGTAGGTTTTTTTTTTTTTTTTTCAATCCCCTGCGTTACCCATTTTATAGAGATACAAGGTGGAGGTTGATGTGTCCTATATGACCTTTTATCTCAAAAGGGAAGTTGTGTGTTTGGAACTTTTATAATGCATGAAGATAGAATGATTCTATAACAAAAATCAACTATATAACTTTTCTCCGTGATGACTTAAGAGACTGTCTGTGCCAAACACGGGTCTGACTGGGGCAGACCCCTTTTTCAGCTAAAAACCCAGTGCCAGTTTCAAGAAAAACAGGAATAACACTTTAAAATTGAACTTTCATTGTGTGATTTCAAAATAATGAAGCATTCATATTATGATTTAAAAACAATGCTGAAGCATGTAAATTTGCTATTGCCAGCTCCATTGTTTCACAATGCCTAACCACAATAAAAATGATTTGATTGCGGAATATCTTTTTATGAAATCATAGCTACATAAGCATCATTTGCATTGGAAGGTAATCATGAAAATGTGCTACCAAATCGCATGTACTAAATACGTGTGGCCTTATTATTTTCACAACAGCATCGCATATCGCTGGGGACCTGAAAATTTTAGCAACAATCTCCAATATAAATGGTTCTACCACAGTAGCCGCCTCAGTTGTGCACATGATTATCTGGTACGGCATTCAGAACAACAGACCGCACCAACCGTAAACAGAAGTCTTGTTCCGCTATAAAAATATAAATATGTGGTCTTTGACACATAAGTAAAAAATCAACGATTTACTGGAACTGATTTATGTTTAAGACTTGTATACAAGCTTGAAATTCAATCGTGACAGATTTCCCATCTTTGTTTTTTTTTCTTTTTCGTGGAAAACATCCCAAAAGGGATGCCACTTTCGGGTAAGACCCAATGAGGCAGGGGTATCCATTCCACCAAAAACGCCCAGGACTTGGACCTGGCCTACCATCTTTGTTTGCTTCAGCAGAAACCTAAGGCAATTAAAAATATCCCCACAATGTCTTGCTGTAGTCATGAACTAAGACGACTGGTTAAAATGCAAGAAATATCAAAAAGCTCTCCATGCTGAAAAGAACCTGAGGACTTAAAGTGAAGAGGTGTAATTTTGGAACGCTATTTAGTAAAATGATGGAAAGCACTGCTAGATCACGTCTATTCTTGCACCATTGCAAATTTTTAAAATCATAAAGTAAAACAAGGAATTTGAAATACTAGCAAATATTTATTCATAGAAGTCTGTAATTTCAGCTTTCAACATTGAAATGTCTGGTAGGTTGCTAACAAAATTTTACATGCTTCAGAACCATTTGCTCAGTATACAATAATTAAGAAACAAGGTTCTAAGAGAATGGTGTTACATCAAATGCAAATCTCAGTAACTTATTTCCTACTACAGCAAAATGCAAAGAGACAACAAACAGAACGAGCTAAGCTATCAATGTGTAAATTAGTCACCTTCACCGACATTACAATAGCCCTTATATAACAATACCACCCAATCCTTACAAAGATTCAAAAAACACTTATTTTAGCAGACATAACAAATTAACATTAAACTCACTATCTCAACAGACTGCAGTTAGGGCAGTTAGGACTGTCTTTGTTTCTCTGTGTTAGCCTTGGGCAGCTATACTTTGTGATATCCTCTCTGCAGGTTACTCATATGCTGATGGTGATAGTTTCTTAAGAAAATTCGTGATAGGACAGATTGGACTGTCTTTGTTTCTCTGTGTAAGCCTTGGGCAACTATACTTTGTAATCTTCTCTTCTCAATTGGAATAGAAATTATGATTTTTTTTCGTGGAAAAAAAAAACAGACTGCAAGCAGTAAATAATGCATTTAAATTTAGTATTCACTGAAAATGCAAAATTCACGTCTTCCATTTGCCATTTACACCTTCAACATAAAACCTGAGTGCATCATCTCAACAAAATGCTCCATGTGGCTTTTGTGACATTCAGAATCACGTTTTTCAGGCTAACTGCTAGCCACAGAATTAATGTCCTTTTGCAGGCAATAGCCATACAGTCAATACACTCCTAAACTGCAATGGCATTGCCGTTAGTTGCCTTTGTTAGTTTGTGCAATGTCTAACTTCCCGTTTTTGGGATGCCTCTTGTGTCCAATAATTTGAAAGACGATTGTGTCGTACCACCCATAAGAAACAATATATCAAAAATGGCATTATTGTTACACATGCAATAAGCAATAATCAACATTTGATCAAGGTGACTCCGTTCTCAAACCCTAAAGACTAACCTAGCCGTTGAACTGAAAATAGAAGTTCCTTTTCAAAACCAGAAATTAACTGAATAGGCATCTTGTACATGAAAAGGACAACGGACAGATATCATCCCAATTGCACACATGCTTGAAATTCATAAAAACAAGATGAGACATACCCAGGGCATGAAACAGAGTAGGCTACTGAATGCTTACTTCCCCTAACAGAGGAATGCAATCCATACTCTCCCTCTGGTGATAGCACTGCTCATTAACACAGCTTAGCCAGACGCACCAGGTGGAGGTGGGGGCGCAGGAGCACTTGGTGGAGGTTGAGGAGAGGAACCAGAGGCATTTGCTGGAGGTAGTGGCGGGGGTGGAGGTAGAGAAGAGGAACCAGGGGCACTTGGTGGAGGTGGAGGTTGGGCAGCAGGAGCAGTAGGGGGAGGTGGAGGACGAGCACCAGGAGCATTTGGTGGAGGTGGAGGTTGTGCAACAGGAGCACTAGAAGGAGGAGGAGGAGCAGACCGTGGTGGTGGTGGCAGCATCCCTGGCCGTGGTGGTGGTGGAGGCATACCTTGAGACTGCATTGACATCTGCGAAGGTGGAGGTGGTGGCCTCACCCCACCTTGGGGCGGTGGCGGTGGTCCCCTTACCCAACCAGGTGGAGGTCCCATTCCCATAGGAGGCGGGGGCCTTGCAGGGAAACCTTGTGGTGGTGGTGGCATATTGGGTGGAGGTGGTCTTGCAGGTGGTCTGAACTGCTGTGGCGGCATACCACCAGGCTGAGGCATCCCACCCTGTTGCTGAGGTTGATTTGACCATGGTGGTGGTGGTCTGGATGCCTGCATTGGTGGTGGAAATGAACCACCTTGTGGGGGAGGTTGAGAAGGAGGCATTTGTCCATGTTGCAAAGGACCATTGCTGAATGGAGGCGGTGGCATCGGAGCACCGATATTACCATTTGCATGTTGAGGACCACTTGGAAGAGTTGGCGGTCCACTTGCAAACAATGTATGTGGCCTGTTCCTCTGTGTACCAGGATTGCTGGCAGCAAGAAGTCGTTCTGCATCACAATGTATGTTGATCATAATACAACTTCCAGTCAAAACCAAATTAATGCCAGATACAAAACTATAGAAAACTAAATACATTTAAACTTGGAATCAAGTATCCTAAAGCATATCCGCCGTAGCTAAATCATCTTGAAAAAAGGACATAAATGGGGAAAGAAAGAAACAAATAAATGAAATGAAGCATGGAAACCCTTACCTGCAGGAGTTCCATGACGTTCCCCTTTTGTGTCTTTTTTATATGCATATGATACCGTTATTTGACGATTGCACAAATACTGACCATTCATTGCCTGCAAAAAGTTCAAAAATTCAGTTGCCAAGATTAAACATACCGAGCATCAAATGCTGAAAAAAGCAACTCGTCAACATACAAGCGATGGAAAAGATACTGCTCAACAGCTCATGACATGGAACTACAATGAACAATCAATAACAATACATAAATTATATATCATTAGGATCATACAACTTTGAAACAAATTCGTTATCATCATGCGGTATCTCGGACATTTCATTCCTCTGGTTATCTGGCCAAGTAAAAAGATTAAATTGGCTTTAAATGGTTTTCTAGCATGAAGACCTGCTGGAAAAATGCTATAATTCCATCTTGGATATTAAGCCCAAATAAAGGATATGTAAAGTTTCACCCTGGCTTAGAATTAAACCCACATGTATTACCTTGATTATACATTTAATCCAAAACAGAGGAGTTGCATCCATGAAGGTCATTTTCGCTCTCATAAAACAGTCAGAATGTCATTCAGATCTACAAAAGATAGATTACGTATGAAACAGAATAGCAGAGTCTATAATATACCATGCTCGCAAACACTACATTGGTGAAACAGGGCAAACTATCCAATCAAGGATCAAACAACACTGCCATTCTCTGTCTAAAACACACTAAAAGATCAGCTGTGGCAAAAAAAGAGGCGGCTACTGCGCACTCCATTTGCACTTGAAGTACAAAAGTAGTTATGATAGACACTACACCCAAGGGAAAATCAAGGAGGCTATTGAAATTGAAAAACAACCAAATGAACTAGGGTGATGGATAACTCTTGGCAACCTTTGTTACTTACACCTGCATTACTTGAAAGTTGAAAACAATTTGAATTTATGTATTATTATCTCACCAGATCCATACTTTTATTTACTTACCTTTTGTATCAAAATCCGTTATCAAATATCATATTGGGAATAAGTTATCCATATCAGAAAGTCATATCTGTAATTTTCATTAGTCCTAGTGATAGGTCAAGAAAAGTCACCCAAAAAACGAACTTCAGAACTTTTGTGCACAGGTCTTTCCCAAGAACATATTTGTTGGAAGTTAAAGCGGTAAAAGGTAAAAAATTTGTTTGACAACGGTAAGCTTTGGACCTTACCCTTTTACCTCCTTGGACGGCAGCTGACTGGGCAGATTGGATGACTTGGACGGCAGCTGACTGGGCAGATTGGACAGCATGGACGGCAGGGAGTTCGACTCCTATTTCCTTTCCTCCTTTCCTCCCTATTTTTCTTCTTCCCTATCTATTCCCTAAGTTTTCTAAGGCAGTTAATTCTCCTATTATTTAAGCATTGTAAACATTGCATTTTGGTGAATCAATAATACTTTACACTTTTCTATTGCTCCACCTAACTACCGTGCCACAATATTTTCTCATTCATAATGGATTGTGGGCCTTTACGTTTCTTAATGTGATGAAGTAGCCTGGGATTTTCTTTCAGTCAAAAAAAAATGACAAGATACTTTTGCCACCGTCATCTGTGAATAAAAGTTCTGAGATTGAAACTGGCCCTACCCATATTACATTGTGACCACAGAGTAGTATAATAACAGCATTTTTGGCAATTATACATCTATCGCCTAAAAAGATTTGAAACTAGGTCTCCTCCTTGAAAGTTGAGGTATTTGACCGGTCAAACCCAGGTCATTTAATATAAAAGGTGAATTGTTCATACCAGAAGAACATTGTTTATCAATGCAAAATTAAAATCATTAATCTCTAAGAAAGAGATGCAATTAGTACTGGATATACATGAATTTCTCAGACAACAGCATACCTCAATTGCAGCATCTGATGTCTCAAAAGAGTCATAACTAACAAAGCCAAACCCCCGTGAATTGCCAGTATCAGGATCTCTCATGATCTGCAATAAAAAGGAAATAAATATTACATAAAAATTACACTCAAACATAATAAAGATATTCTAGATAAAAAGAAAAGAACCAGGTCAAGCTTTCCTCTATTAAACTAGCCTGTTAATAAATTCTAACTACATAAGAAATATTGTAAACAAGGACATCATTTGACCTGTTCTAAGAATCCTTTGTTAATGTCTTTATGTAACTGCGTAGATGCAAGAAGACCAACGCATCTATGTATAATGCAGGATATGGTCATATTAAAACCCTAATTTCTGAGTAAACAATTAAAGCTGAGTGATATTGCAAAAGAGGTTTCAGGCCCATCTATTCAACCCGTCTAAACATATCAATAAGCAGACCAAATCAGAAAGAAAGAACAATCCAGCAGGGCCAAGAATTCTCTATTACAGCTCTACATTAAATGGAGCATGGACCAAATTATCAAGTGTATGCCATACGATACTGGACTCCATTGACATAGAAGTAGAGAAAGTAAAGAAAATTCCTCCTCCGGTAGGCTATCCTCTCCCAAAGTTAGAAAATACAACCAGGAAAGTTGGATAAATTGCATACTGCAACTATGAATAGAAAGATTATCCTTGCAAATAGTTTTCCCATTACATATTATAAACCCCGTTACCACCTCTAATGATGCACCTCAGTCTCTACGACAGTAATGACACTATAATCTCTTCAACATTCACAGGAAAGATTTATTTTACCACCTCTAATGATGCACCTCATTCTCTACGACAGTAATGACACTATAATCTCTTCAACATTCACAGGAAAGATTTATTGCAATTTTTGCATCAGCATGCTCAGCAGATGGTGGTAGAGTCCTCATTTCCTATCACTTTCTCAAATGACTATTATTAAAATTTTGAAAATTAAAAATAAAAATAAATAAAAAATAAAAGACTACTATGGGAGTTTCGTACTGGAAACTCCTGAAAAAAGTTGAATTTCATCTTTGAGACTTATGCAAAGGGTTCTGATTTATCAATTCATAGGGGTTCTGATTCCTCAACCTGTAGCTGCTTCTTAGCTTGATCCGAAACTCAGAATTTTCAAGAAAAAATGCAATCCACACATAACAGAGCAAGCAACCTCTGAATTTTCATAAATAAGAACACTTGAATGTAAGCAAAATAACAAAATGACTTCATTGCAAAGAAAATCAAGGACAATGCAAGCAACCTCTGAGAAGAGATGTGGGGCTATAGCATTGCATCCATTATTCATCCTTTACAATTAGTGGTACATCTCTCTTTATACAATATTTCTGGTGTGCTGAAAATCCACCGTATTGAATATGGAAGGTAGCCTGGATGGGAATATGGTGGTTCACCTTTGATGAGTTACAAAGTGCATATTAAATGAAATTTACATACATATGACTTCTTGTCCTTTTGTGTTTTGTTTCTGCTGATGTTTCAACATGCCTAGATATGGATTTTGGCTACGAATATCTAAAAATAGAAAATTTCTATTTTTAATAAATATTTTGTTTTGCATTTTTTAGGGGCTCCAATGCATTTTTCCTTGTGCTAAAATTGTTCTCCCTCTAAGCTTTCTCATACTTCTTTAAGAGATCAAAACACAGTCGCAAGCATAAAGTAATGCCCCTAACAGAGTGGCTAGGATTCAAAAACTTAGGCTTTCAGGCATAGAGGCATACCCCAAAAGGGTCACATGCCTATATCATTTGTCCCCCCTGAAAAGAAATGGTCCCCATTGCGAAAACCTTTGACATCAGGTGTGGAAATTGTTTCTTTATCTGATTTTTTGTGAGTCATTCCCCTTGGTGACCAAGTTGTCCTACCTTGACCACTCTGTATACGGACAGCATTCTAGTGGTCTTAGTCCATCTATCAACAATTTGATCCTCCTCCATTTGTGCTAAACTGTCTGTATTGATGTCTTTAATGTCCAATTGTTTTTGTATTGCAGAAGTGTCCAATAGAGGTGGATGATACGGCCTAAGAAGTTCAACATTTAACATTGGATGCAAACCAAGATAAGATGGAAGATTCAATTCAAAAGCATTCTTTCCCACCTTCTTGGTGATGGTGTATGGTCCATACCAAAGAGGTCTGATCTTCCTATGGGATTCTGCAAGTCTTTCTTACTGAAGATGTAACCATACCTTATATCCTACCTTGAATTGATGTGGGACACAATGCTGATCATGTGTTGCTTGTATTTCTGATTTGTCTTCTCCAACAGGTCATGGACCTGCTGTTGGATATGCTGAATCTGTTCCACAAACCGTATTGCTTTTTTCTGCTTATTATTTTCCTTGATGTGTACTCCATGGGTTGCACATGGACCGCTACATCAGTGGGTGCCAAGGGTTGGAACCCAAAACAGACCTGAAATGGGTTGTGTTTGGTAGAGTTGTACAAAGCTCGATTATACCCATGTTGAATGTAGGAGAGGCTCTCATCCCATGTGCGTGGATGCTCGGAATTGTACATTAAAAGAAGATGTACATTCAGTCGATTCACAACGTTTGTCTACCCATCAGTCTGAGGATAGAAAGTTGTGGACATGGTCAGGTTAGTGTCCATCATGCTCCATAGGGTGGACCATAAAATGCTCAAAAATCTGCTATTCCTATCAAAGACAAAGAACTTTGGCAAACCAAAGCTGAGCCCCAATTGACTAGAATAGAGATTAGTTATCTCCTCAACTGAAATGGAATTCATACAAGGAATCATGATAGCCATTTTTGAAAAATGATCAACTACTACAAAAACACAATCATTACCATGCTTAGATGTGGGCAAACCTAAGAGAAAATCCATGGAGATGGATTCCCAAGGCTTGGATGGAACTGGAAATCACCTATACAGTCCTTGCTTCTTGCTGGTTGGTTTGGCAACTGCACAGGGGGTATAGGACCTTATATTCTCTTGGCGTCATTCCTTATCTTGAGATATAAGATTTTTTAAAGATCTACGGACTTTTTCTCTACCCCAAAGTGGCCTGCTACTTTGCTTAACTGCGCTTTCCAAATCACCTTTGAGCGCTCACCAGCTAGTACAGAAATATGTCCCATGTTGAAGAGGAGGTTACCATGCAAAAAATATCAGGAACATGCTTGCCCACAAAAAGAGCTTGGCATGTATCTGCCAAATCAGAATGTACTTCATACAAGGTGGACCAATTGGAAGTCTCATGCCCACAATTATCAAGAATGGTGGAGACTGCTATTATTGTAGATTGGCTCAAACAATCTGCTACTGAATTGGCACTTCCTTTCTTGTACTTGATCAAATGGAACTGCTCTAGATATATCGCCCACTTCTGATGTCTTTCATTTCTTAGCTTACTTTGCGTTTGAATGAACTCCAGAGGTCTATGATCTATATGGATGATGGTTTCCTTGCCCAAGATGTAGTGCTTCCACTGTTTACATGCTTGGACAATGGCATAGAGCTCTGTCATATGTGGGGCATTTTTGAACTGCTTCATTGAAAATTTCAGTGTGATAGGCAACTAGATGCCCATGCTATGTTAAAGGCAATTGGATGCCCATGCTATATGAGATCAAGTAGGGAAACTGTAGGAGCTGAACACAATTGGTCTTTCAAGTCCTCAAATGCTCTCCACTATGAATCTCCCCAAAGGAACTTGGATTTCACACCTCCTTCGGTCACTTGGTGCAATGGCCAAGCAATGTGTGAGTACCCCAATACAAATCTTCAATAGAATTGGAAAGACCCAAAAAGCTACAAAGTTTCGTCAGTCTTTGGGTTAGGCCAATCTCTAGTTACCTAAATCTTCTCAAGATCAACATGGACTCCATTTTTGTCAACAATGTATCCAAGGCACTAAATTTTTGTCATGCCAAATGAGCACTTCTCCAAATTAGCATATAGCTTGTCTTCAAAGAGTCTGAAGTACCTATCACGCATGCTACAGATGATCCTCCCATGGCTTACTATAGATAAGAATGTCATCCAAGTAGAATACCACAAATGAGTTAATGTAGGTGTGCAAGATATCATCCATCATTCTCATGAATGTGATAGGTGCAATGGTCAAGCCAAAAGGCATAACTTGCCACCAAAATAAACCCTCCTTGGATTTGAAAGCAATCTTCCATATGTTAGTGGGATCAATGGTATTTGATAATAGCCAAATTTGAGATCGATCTTGGTGAAGAACTTTGCACCATAGAGCTGGTCTAGCAAGTAATCTATCTGAGGGAGTGGATAGTGTTGCCACATTTTGCTAGGGGTACAAAATTTCAGGTTTCATCAGTTTGTTGCCACCCTCCTTCTTAATTGCTCTTTCCTCATTTGTTATGTTAAGTTTTCTCGCTTCTTCTTCGAGTGTTCAATTTTCAGTCCTCAACTTTTCATCAGACTTGAATGCCAACATTGGTATAAAAAATTGTAAAATTTTGCTAAGTGTTCACCTATCCCCGAGATCGCCATCGCTGTCGCGCGATTTCTGGCGCAAGCGGGTTGTTTGAGCGACTAAGGGTCGTGCGTGAAAGTGAAAGATTTGCCTAAGTCATGATGAGCCCGAGATCGTTGTCGCGCACTCCATCCGCCCGTCGCTACGACATTTTTGAGCGACAAGGGGCATCAAGGAGAAGGGAGGCAGGCTCGCGATCGCCGTCGCAGGTGGGAAACTCTCCAGCGCGCAGTGTTTTCAAGCGCTCCAAGGCCTATGAGAGGATGCTAAGAGTCGGCGCCTAGGATCGCCGTCGCTTTCAGAGACGCCCGGCGTCGCGCCAGCTTTCTAGCTTTCTAGCAATTAAGGAGCCAGCGATCGCCGGCCGACGACATTCATTGCCGCAGCGCTTCCGAGCGCACAGATAGAAGAAGGGCGCATGAGCTCAAGATCGTTGTCGCTTCCCCTCGCGCCCGAAATCGCTTTCCTTTTTTCGGCGACATCCAGCAAAGAGAACAAGGAGCAGTATTGGCCAACTCATTCCCCCGTTCCCGAGATCGTCGTCGCCAAGCAAAAATTCCCGAAATCGCTCACTTTGTGAGCGCTTTCCAGCTCGAGTCAAAGATTGCCTTGGGTCCTAATTCCGAAGATCGCCATCGCTTCCCAGCGACCTTGGGCGTATCTTCTCCATTTCAGCGATCTTCGGCAACAGTCAATAAGATGTCTGAAGATGGTTTTCCCTCCAATTCCAGATCAGGTTTTGGGATTCGTGCCAGTTCCATAAAGAGTAAAGTTGGACTTCAAAGAGAAGTAGGTGAGCATTGAAAGATAAACTGTACTCCACCTACCAAAACTGACTGATCATCCCCTTTCCAGCTACCAAAACCGTCGGAGGTTGTACGAAGTTCAGAGAAAACATACTGCAAGTACAAGGATGGCCGACAAGGATCAAATCTCGCCACTTTTTGCAGCTTTTATAGCTTTTGGCAGGTTTGGGGATTTGTGCTCAAAATGTAATTGGGAGGGTAAATCTGCTATAAATAGCAAGTGCATCTCATTGTAAAAAGGGGGGAAGGGGGATATCTTGCTAAGAAGCTTCTCTAGCTGTACATCTGCTCTTAATTCAAAAGTATATTTGGCTCAATTAGTTGCGTCTATCCTGTATGCTGCCTTTCTTTAATATTTTTGTTTCATGTTGCTTATTTTTCTGATTGCTGTCATTCTGCATATCTGGATCTCAGCATTGGCGATTAAGTATATCTGGAATAATATAGAAAGGATACATAGGATAGGAAAGTGCTAATGGTTTCTATGTATACATTGTTTTGATTGTTGTTGGTAAAGTGTTTGGTTAGTAACTGTGCTGCTTATCTCCCTCACCCGAAGTAAATCACATTTACATCCCTTTTTGCACTTTTAAATCTCTTTCAGCACTCTAAACTAAATTGAGAAAATATAGGAAGCCGGCCTTCTCCGGAGATTGGCACGGAAGGCAACCCTTCCTTCCGGTCTTTCAATCTGCTGGGAGAATCTAGGGCGCAAAGATCTAAAACCTTTCCTAGTGGCAGATTCGTAACCAACAGATAGTAGTTCGTCATAGTGGTTTTATTCAAAGCTCTGTACTCAATATAGAGTCTCCATGTTCAAACTTTCTTCTAAGCCAAGACAACCGAGTCCCGACATCCGGACTCGCAAGTCCGGTTCAAAATCGGACTCGACACCCGTCTCGGCTGGACTCAGCCGAGTAGCCGAGTCCATGAAAAAACGAGTCCGAGTGGACTCGGCGCGGCTGAGCCCACTCGGACTTGGACTCGGCCGACTACTCAAGAGTCCGGCCGAGTCTGATAACAGAGACTTAAACAAGTCACCATATTTTGCTACAATTTGGTCCATCTACTTCTATTGTGCAGATCTTGCGATCAATGTAGCAATAGTTCTCCTACTTTATGGCTTGATCATTAACAAAATGAATTTCCTTGTTTTGGCTATCATCTTCTTGCATTGTTTGGCACTAATTAAGGAAACAAAGGTGAGAGGAGATACCTCTGGTATCCTGAAGTACTAACCTTCAACAATAATGATGACACTTCGGGACCTATATTTATATACACCATGCCTCTTCCACTTAAATGGTTGGCCCACAATCACATCACAAACATCCAAGGACACAACATCACACAAAATTTCATCTTTTAAGGGTTTGATGGCATAAAAGAGGAGGCCTTTAGTGACACAACTGTCTCTCCTATATTGTAACATCCAACATTATATGGTTGTGGGTATGGTGTGACAGACAAATTCAAATCCTTTACAATTTGAGCAAATTTCAAATTCTTTTGACTCCCACTATCAACAATGAAATGTAATGGCCTATTCTTGACTCAAATTTGTGAGTTAAATAGGTGTTCCTCCTCTTGTGACTCTTCGTGTGACCCTCTAGTGCAACATGTATGGCGGCAATGGTCACATTTGGTTCAACTTCTATAATCAGCTTCTCTCTATCCTCAGCCTGTGGATGTGGAGGTGATGGCACAATGGACGTAGAGGGTTGCAACTCAGCAAACAATGATTGAATTGCTCAACACTCCTCCCTCGAATGTCGACTGCTCTTGTGATAATCACACCATTCATCAGTCTTGGCCTTTAGGGGATTCTTTTCTTGAGTGTCTTTTTTTTTTTACTTCCAATTCTGATTTTGGGGTTGAACCCCTTTATCCTGATTCTTTGGAGAGTCACTCTAGCCTTTCTTTGGCGAGAACTTTAGTCTTCTCATTCTTGTTATTTGCTCCTCCTTTTATGTTTTTGATTTCATGCTTATGCTCCAGTTTCACAACAAGTTTGTACGATGCAATTGTTGTCATTGCATGTATTGGTCTTCATAGGCTCCTATAGGATAATATTTTTCCTTGACGGCTTCCATGAAATAATCCCATATGAACACTACTTCATCTTCATTCTCCTCCTTGACCCTGTTACAATATGCTTCCCACCAATTTTGAATAGGTAATGAAGCTTTCAAGAGTGCAAAAGTGATTTTCTCAGCATTAGTGAATTTATTTACAAAGAAGTATGAAGATAATTGATCCAACCAATTTTCTAGAGCTTTAACATTAACTTTCCTTCAAAAGTAGGAATATCAAAATTTACCTACACCTTAAAAAGTGTGGGAGCACTAAATGGTGCTAGGGAAATGAGACGTCATATGGAGGTTCCAAAATTTGTACTAGGAAGTCATTGAATAATTTGAGCAAATTGATCCACCCAAAATTTGTACTAGGAAGTCATTGAATAATTTGAGCAAATTGATCCACAATTTCATTCCCGTGTTTCACAAGGGCTTCATTCAACATCGTTCAACATCTCCTTGAAAGGATCAACTATCTCGATGTTGTCCATTCTAGTTCCGTTTGAGATCAATTGGAACTACAAGGGAGATAATCATAGGGATCTTGTGTTCGATACCCAAACTTTTGATACCATAATCTCGTTTTTATGGACATACACTCAAAAGAGATTGCTTTGATACCACTGATTTGAAACTCATAATTTTAACTTAAGAAATATTAAAAACTGTAATTCAGAAATAACAGTATATAACAAATCAGAACACAAAAATATAAGCAAAATAACTGAATGATTTTAATGCTCAGAAAACAAAGTACAATGCAATCAATCTTCAAAAAGAGATGGGGGACTATAACATTGCATCCATTACTCTCTTTCTACAATATTTTTGATGTGTTGGAAAACCATCGTATTGAATATGGAAGGTCACCCGCATGGGAATGTGGTGTTTCACCTTCCATGACTTAAATGAAAATGTGGTAATTCACCTTTGATAAAGTGCATATTTAAATGAAAATTACAGACATATGACTTGTCTTTTTGTGTTTTGTCTTCTATTAATGTGTCAAGATGGCTAGAGATGCATTTTTGCTACAAGTATCTAAAAACAGAAAATTACTATTTTTGATAAATATTTTGTTTTGCATTTTTAAGGGCCTTTGGAGCATTCCATGCAGTTGTTAGCAACCCTATCTGTGACATATTTCCTGCTTAAACCCTCTAAGCTTTCCAATGCTTCTTGAATGGATCAAACCAGAGTTCGAGCACAAAGTTATGCCCCTCACAGTGTGGCTTGGTAGGTTTTCAGGCATTTTCAGGCATAGAACCATGCCCCAAAAGGGTCACGTGCCTTGGATCACAGCTGGCCCTTCTTTCTATTAACACAAATCAATTGATGAATAGATTAGGCTGAGCAAGTGGAAAATCACAAGACTTTTGGCCATATAATTCTGTGACGATCCATTTTTCGGTAGCACAAGGACATAACCACCGTTTGGAAGCAAAAGTGCACTAAATTCTTTCAAATATATTTATATAAAGAAGTGTAGGACAAAATACACATACAACTAATAAAACTGCCATTAAGAGGGGGAGATCCCTTAATAGACTATGAACTAAAAAAACAAAGCCAGAGAAAGCAGAAGGAAATCCAGTCATGTAACTACAGCTGGGATCAAAGCTCAAAAGTCAACAGCATCATCCTCAATCACGCCAAAGGAGCCAGTGCAGGAACAGGAAATGCACAGGGCTAAGAAGGGCAAGCAACCTCGAGGAAAGCAAGATGCTACCTTGGAGTCTCTTCTAATATCCATGGTCAATCAACCACCAGGTGTAGACACAAAGCAGTTGTACATCTGCACCCAAGAGGATCCAGAAGGTTCGTGACATTGAAAAGAGTTGATGAGAGTGAGAGTGTTGTGGCATCCCAATTGTGATTCTTAGGAAAGAACGCCATATCATGAATGTCTCAATCAATGTATGGAATTGGTAGCACCCAAAGGGTGCTTCACATTTACAATGTCAGAAAGAGGCTGAAGCAGTAATCAGCTCAATGGGCCCATATGTCCCATGTAACGCCCTGCACCTGAAGGTGGGAACCTTTTGAAAAAAGCAAGCTTGCATTGCATCTTTGGTCAAGGATATGCATAAAGTTAGATAGGAAGAAGCCAAAATTTCCGTATACAACAAAATGATACTTCCCTTAAATCTCATATAGTGCACCAAAGGGTAAAGCATTCCTCTTTGAGGGTGAAATGACAATAGATCCTATCCTCTCATGGAACATAGCGGTAAGCCTTGACATGAACCTGATTAAATTGAACCCTCAGTTGGCCAAGGGAGATCCAGTGGCCCTGCAGCCACTGTTAATTGATGTAATAGAGGCAAGACATAATGCCATCCATATTCTCTAAGTGTTGTGTTGGATAGGAATCCATCTTGGTACCAAAATACTAGGAGAGAGACATCCAACTTTCGAAGTGTCATGGTTGTACCTTGGATACATATCATCTTTATTAGCTCTATTGATCACTTCCTTCAAAGTAAGGAGAAGGGAAGCATGCAAAGAGTAACCGAAAAGAGGACGAAGTCGGTGGAAATGGCAATAGACTAAAACAGCAAATTGGACACACATAACACTAAGTCACCAACAGCACCAGGCACCCCGTGGAACCAAAAAACATAATCCTCTAAACAAAGGGAAAAAAATATCTACCACCTACATCCAAAAACCTACTGAAAGATGGATCAAAGTCAAGGAATATAAGCAGCTAAGCCTCAAAAGCAGAGTGTCAAGATTCAGACTCGGCAAACCCTTTTTTTTTTACCCAAACTTGGGCTTGGGGCAAAACATGGGGAAAAATAAGGTAACAACTTAGAAAATAAGGGGGAAAAATAAAACATAGTAGATTTTACAAAAAGAGACTCAACAAGGGTCAAAATTATTCATCTGAGATCACTTGGATCAGGAACTTGATAGTACTCACAAACTCGGAGAGTCTCAACACTATGCTCGAGATAGTCTCAAGCCAACGGGCCTGACTTACAAACTCTACTTGAACAATGCTCCAAGGAGCTGATCATTTGCAAGTTGCAACCATAGAAACAAGGACACAGGTACTGGTATGGATATGGATATGGGGGACAAGGACAAGGATGTCAATTTTCAAACAATGGATATGCAGGTACTTGAAACACCTATATATATATATATTAAAAATAATCAAGATACAAAATGCATATTCAAGTAACGTACAACAGTCGAAAGTAAACTCCTAATTTAAAGTCCTCCAAATAGGTTACTGAAAAGTCACAAACCCTCCTATTGACCTCTTAATATATATCCAAGAAATCCTTAAGTTTAGGGCCTCTCAAAGAGTCATAGAATAGGCTTTCTTGAGCACTTATGCCCTCTTTGGGGTCTTTGTTCACTGCAAATGCTGTTGTTTAGGGGCTCTCAGAGCCAACGACTGCTTGTAAAAACCCTCGCAGTTTCTTTTTGGAGAAATGGAAGGAAAGGAGACATCACATGTCAAATGCAATTGATTTTTTTTTTGCTATACAGGGGAATCAGCAACATCTGCATCATATTGTCACCCTGGGCGTGGTTTCAAATCCAGAAAGCTACCACTATACCCCCATCCCACCTTGGTAAACTTTTACTCCAAGTGAGGGGAACCCCGGAGGGGCTCCGGATTGGAACCGCCGACCTCAAGCTGGCAAACACTCAACAGAATCCGATCAATCTACTAACTCTACCCAATTGATTTTATCTTAGCTTATATCTAAAGTGGTTGGCACTCTAGAGATTTGAATGAACATGGTACACAGTTTTTGAATTGGAGACAAGTTGGAGACACCCACAAATATTGGGAGGTGACTCTAGGTTTCAGGAAAAGTCTCTAAAATGAGTACTGATATCCAAGATGAGTTGAGTACCAATACTGGTTTCAAGTACTAGGCAGGGCGGAGACAAGTCTCCAGGTGACTATGTTTGCAACAGATCATACATGAAAAGTTGAAAACGTGGGTTTTGATCCTTTGAGTGTGTGTTCCCAATCAATAAATCCCACCATGGGTTCCCAAACATTTAAACCATTAAACCAATATGCTTAGTGATTATGTGAATGTACCACAATCTTTAATGGGGTATCTTGGAAACATATCTATAAGCATTTGCACTCTAGAATGGAAAGACAATCATACTCTTAAAGTCATGATTGACAACTTCAAATTTGAGAAATACCCATCAAATTGAGCTCCCAAATAAGTGTGGTTTGTAACCTTGTAGTGATCTTCACCAGTTTCCCTAGGTGGAACTGAAATCTAGAAATAGCATATTTGAAAGCACTGAGAATCTCAAGCTTAGTTCCGGTAAAAGTACACATAAGTTGGTAATCATCAAGAATATGAGTACCATATCATCAGCAAAGAACCATTAAACCAATATGCTTAGTGATTATGTGAATGTGCCACAATATTTAATGGAATATCTTGGAAACATATCTATAAGCATTTGCACTCTAGAATGGAAAGACAATCATACTCTTAAAGTCATGATTGACAAATTCAAATTGAGAAATAGCCCATCAAATTGAACTCCCAAATAGAGTGGTTTGTAACCTTGTAGTTATCTTCGCCAGTTTCTTTTGGTGGAACTGAAATCTAGAAATAGCATATTTGAAAGCACTGAGAATCTCAAGCTTAGTTCTGGTAAAAGTTCAGCATAAGTTGGTAATTATCAAGAATATGAGTACCATATCATCAGCAAAGAAGAGTATGGCAATCAACGACAATGTAAAGTTCACCCATCATGCACATGAGTATGCTGCCAAAAAAATCTTCAAGTCACCAATCTAGGAACCAATGCAAATCAATCTAAGAGGACACCAGCTAAACCCAAATACTACTCCTGACAAACTCGAAGAGAGACAAGGCATACAAAATCAGACAATGACCATCTAGAAAAGAGACCATAGGATAATGACAAAATGGGGTATGCCAATATCCCACAACTTCCGGAAAAGACTCCTTGTAGTCTACAAAAAACAAAAGACTCTGGAATACTATTGCCAAACCTTCTCAATAAATGTTCAAAGAGTAAGAATGTGGTCAAGAGTCTAGAACTCCTGCCTAAATCTACTCCCAACAGTCAAAAGGCTTCATTTTGTGTTGCATCTAGGCACTACATATTACATGCATTAGATTAAGGGGGCATTTTGTTTTTCACCCCTTAGTTTGATGCATTGGTTAGGGAGCTATATTACATTTTGTTACTAGGCATATTAAAAAAATATTAGGGGTTTTTCTGCTTATAACCAGTGTTACCGGTTCGGTCCCCCTAGACCCCCGGATCCTAATATGGTCCGTACCGATCCGGATCCGGGCTCGATTCGACTGTGGGTCCGTCCAGGGTCCCGCCCGGGAGACCCGGATACGGTCAGGTCCGTCTACAGCCGAGTCCGTCCAAAGACGGACCCGACCGTATCCGGGTCTCCCGGGCGGGACCCTGGACGGACCGAATAAAATATCATTATAAAAATTATTAAATATTACTTATAAAAAATTAAATACAGCATACAAATATAAAAAATTCAAATGAAAAAAATCAAAACGCACTCCCTCGTACTCCACCTACTTCCCTTTACTCCCCTTGCAAGTGGCATCGCGAAGTAAAACAAAACATGACTAAGCTGTTAATTCAACCATGTTTGTGAAAGTGAAACCCTAGCTCGTGGCGCAGAGAACTCCTCGCACTCCTCCATAGCTCGCGGTGTGCTTCGAAGAATTCCTCCAGATTCTAACTTGCTCATCAGGTATGTTAGCTCTTAGCTCTTCCTCTACAATGTTTTAGAATTTAGATTAATATTAGATAAAAAGATAAATTTTATAAAAATGTACAAATTCAACATTAAAGTTTAAACAAGTTAAAAAAAAATTACGACCAGAAACCCTTCTCCTCTGCGAATGCAAAAATTTACGACCAGAAACCCTTCTCCTCTGCGAACGCTCGGCCCTTCTCTCCTCTGCGAACGCTCGGCCCTTCTCCTCTCTGCGAACGACTTCAGCCTTTCTCCTCTGAATCTCTGATTTAAATCTGTATATATAATAATCTTGTGACACTCACCATAGCAGATTCACCTGGTTTGGCCTTCGGCCCTTCACCTCTCTCTGCGAATGCCCTTCACCTCTCTGCAAATGCCCTTCACCTCTCTGAATAGGATAGTTTGGCCTTCGGCCCTTCACCTCTCGGCATATTCACCTGGTTTGGCCTTCGGCCCTTCACCTCTCTGCAAATGCCCTTCGACTAGTTTATATTCCATGCCCTTCGACTAGTTTATATTCCACCATAGGATAGTTTGAACACGTAGTTTTTTTTTTATTTTTATAGTTTGAACACGTAGCTTTGTTTTAATTTTTATTTTAATGTTAAGACAATTATAATATATATAATATATTTGATGGCTAGTTTATATTCCACCAACACGTAGCTTTTTTTTTATTTTTATTTTATATGTATATATATATATATATATATATATATATATATAGCCTTTTCCTCAATGGCGGGAACTTGTTCGAATACAATATATTATGACATGGTAACGAAAGTAGATAATGATGATAACTATATTGGATTGGATGCGAAAGCTTTATAAGTACATGGAACCTTATGTGTCACATTCTCCTAGGGCTGCTTATGTGAACATATCTAGACCTTGATCTTAGAGGTGTGAAGGCAGTGCTGTTGAAGAGGCCAGAGCTTGGGGTGACAAGTATTTCCACAATAATTACGAAAGGCTTGTTAAAGCCAAGTCACAGGTCGACCCTAAGAACTTTTTCAGAAATTCTCAAAGCATTCCTCCTCTTAGAAATTAATTACATCCACCAATCTAAATATATTTATTATTTAATAAGAGACTCTTGAAAGCTACGTGAGCTTTCGTTAGTTGTGAACAAGAAACTACGACGAATGCCATGTTATGATTTCCATGGTATTCATCCCCGAAATTTAAAATAAATGTATTGTTTTACTTTTCCTGATCTGCTCTAAGATGTCAAAGGACTTCAAAGTTGTCTATGTAATTTGACGTGGTCTTTCTGTGCTGAATTTTCTAAGGTGACATAAATTTATTGCTGGTTTATGTTTAAATTAAAAAAGCTACATGTTCAAACTATATAATGTTTTTTTTTTAAAATAATAAAAAGGGGTTCCCCCTGGGGTGAATAAATCCCCAGAAAAAACAAAAACTATATAATGTTAAGACAATTATGTTTAAATTATATATATCACATAATGTTTAAATTTTTTATTTCTTATCTTAATTCTTTTTATGTTTTAATTTTGTTCTTGAACTAAAAGTCTAAATCACAAACCTAAACTTAAAAGTTAAACCTTATAACTTAGTCTCAATATTATATTTTAATTTTTATGGTACTTGTTAAATTTTAAATTTATAAATCATTTACCAAGTGAAAAAAAAATTATTTTTCCTCACAACTTGCTGCCATTTTAATTTTTTAGCTACCATTCCTTATTTCAGGTTCAAAGTTCATCAAGTAAAGGACAGATTTTTAGACATTTAGTTTTCACTTGCAGAGTATAAATTAGAATGGCAACAAGTGCAAGCTCAGTAGGCAAGTCCCGATTTAGAATTGATCCAAAAGCCCCACTATGGAAATATGTCACTATGTTAGAGCAGATTCCAGGGGGTGGGGGCTACATATGGGTTTGTAATACCTGCAATGTTCGGTATAGTAGCTCATACAGCCGAGTGAAAGCTCATTTGTGTGCTCTACCTGGCCAAGGCATCAGAGCTTGCCCAGGGTCAAAAGATGCACCAGTGCCAACATCTGTGATCATGCAATACATAAAAGAACAAGAAGACGCAGATGCTTTAGCTACTTTACAATCAGGTCATCCTTTGGCAAAGAAAGGATCTCGATCGAAGAAGCCACCTACTGCCCCACCTCATGCTGGCAGCCCATTTGTGGTTGCACCCCATCCATTTTCAGCCACACCTTCCACACATGAAGAGGATTCTTCTCTTTCACGGAAAAGAACAAAGGGACCATTGGAGAAGGCATTCCAAAACGAGTCTAGGGACATTGCAGATCAGATGATTGCACGTTGCGTGTATGCCAACGACTTGTCTTTCAATGTGGTTAGATCACCATATTGGCAAGATATGGTGAAAGCCATTAATGAGGCTCCAAAAGGGTACCAAGGCCCAGGGTATGAGAAGGTGCGCACCACTTTGTTGACAAAGGAAAAAAAATTGTAGAAGATTCATTGCAGCCCATCAGAGATTCATGGGTTGAAACAGGGTTGTCCATCGTTTCTGATGGATGGAAAGATGCACAAAATCGCCCTTTGATAAATGTCATTGCAATAAGTCCCAAGGGGGCAATGTTTTTGAAAGCAGTTGATTGTGAAGGGCAAGTGAAAGATGCCCAATTCATTGCTAATATTTTGATTGAAGCAATAGAATCGGTGGGCTCTCAAAACGTTGTCCAAGTCATAACGGACAATGCCAAAAACTGTAGAGCAGCGGGGATGTTGGTGGAGGCAAGGTACGAGCATATATTTTGGACACCTTGTGCTGCCCATTCACTCAACTTAATACTGCAAAAGTTGGGGAAACAAATTGAATGGATAAAAGAAATTTATGCCGAGGCCGAAGACATTCAAATGTTTGTGACAAACCATCACATGTCGCAAGCTATCTTCAAGCAATTCTCAAAATTGGAGGTGTTAAAGGTAAGAATTTTGTATAATGATTTTTAGTTTGTTTTAAATTTTGAAAACATTTTTGTTTTGTTGTCTAATTTTTTATTTTATTTTACTAGGTTACTGAGACTCGATTTGCCTCGCACACAATCGTCTTGAGGCGACTTGTGCAAGTGCGAGAGGCATTGCAAAGTATGGTTATTAGTAACCTTTGGAGTGTATGGCGGCAATCAAGCACTGAGAGGGCACAAAAAATAAAGATGTTGATCCTTAATGATGATTGGTGGGGTCGTGTTGATTACTTGCTCAAAATAACTGAGCCTATCATAAGCATGATCCGATTTGTAGACATGGATCAGCCATGTTTAGGAGAGGTATATGATGGGATCGACTCAATGATTGAGAAGATCAAAGCCATCATCAATGCAAAAGAGCAAGATCCCCATGAGACATTTTTCAAACAAGTGCAGTCATTTGTAATTGAGCGGTGGAACAAAATGACGACTCCCTTGCATCTCCTTGCCTTCGCATTGAGTCCCAGATTTTATAGTAGTGAAATCCTTTCTTTGCCCGGTAGAGTTGCACCATATAGAGATATTGAAGTTAGTGAAGGGTACAAGGCAGCATTCAGAAGGCTATATCCCGATCCTGAGATTGAGGACATAGTTTCAGCTGAGTTTGCAGACTTCATTTCCTCTGTAGGACATAGCCTTAGCGCTTGCCGCGACAAATACAAAAAGGATGCTCATATGTGGTGGTATTTGCATGGGCAAACAACCCCAACCTTGCAACCTCTTGCAATCAAAATATTATCACAGGTTTATAAATTTTGAACTCTATTTTTATAGGTATAATTTCAATTTTTTATTTTGCATTAGTTTTGAAAAAATTTCACTTGTGATTTTCTTAATAGGTTGCAAGTTCGTCTTCATCCGAGCGGAATTGGAGTACATACTCCTTTATCCACTCGCAGAAGCGCAACAAGCTGGCAGCAAAGAAGGTTGAGGAGTTGGTCTATGTGCATTCCAACTTGCGCCTTTTATCGCATATTCAATCAAACTATAGGGAAGGGCCAACAAAGCATTGGGATGTCAGGGCAGAAGATGTTGATTTAGATGCTTCCCACTCCCATGATTTATTACTTGACATAGAGGCTTTGGCTTCGCCAAGCCAACCGAGTGGTGTTGGTGCTGGTGCTAGTGCCAGTGGGAGTGGGAGTGCTAGTGCTAGTGCTAGTGTTACTGCTACTGCTTGTGGTTCTAATGAATCACATGTTGATGTTGATGCTTCTGATGAAGACATTGAAGATGAATATTAAAATATTTGATATTTCAATATGTGATAGTGTTGATGTGGTTCATTAAAAATGCAAGTAGCCCAATTGTGATAGTGTTTGTACCAATGTGAAATGCTTAGCAAATGTTGATTTAGTAAATGAAAATGTTGATTTAGTAAATTAATATATGATGTTGATTTAGTAAATTAATATATGATTTTTATTAATTTTTGTACGGCCGAACCCAAAACGAACCCAAGACAAAAAACAATTTTGCCGTACCGGCGAACCGGGTTCTTCGAACCCGAACCCGAACCCAAAACGAACCGGTAACATTGCTTATAACTACAAATGACGGGAAAACACTATTCTATGCGTCATTTTCTGCAATTCTCGGTAAAAGCCAATATAGAAAACCATCATTATTGGAATCCTCTATAGCTGATCAAAAGGCTTCATTTTGTTGTGTACATAGGCATAACATCTTACAAGCCTAAGGTTTAGAGGTTGTTTTGTTATTAAACCCTTAGTTTGATGTGTTGGTTAGGGACCTATATTATGTTTTGTTATTAGGTGTATTAATGAAATATTAGGCTTTCTTCCATCTATTGAGTAAAAATGATGGCAAAACCCCATTCGATGTATCATTTTTACAATATTCAACAGAAGCCAATACAGAGCTATCATTCTTAGACTCCACTCCAAATGGTCAAAAGGCTTGATTTTGTTGTGTGCCTAGACAGTATTATGAGACTCAGATTTCGAGGTTATTTTGTTATTAAACCCATATTTTGATGTATTTATAAGGGAGCTATATTATATTTTGTTATTAGGAGTATTAAAGGATTAGGGTTTCTTCAACCAATCAGAATAATAGGAAAACCTTATTCTATGTATCTTTTTACAATTTTCAAAAGAAGCCAATATAAAATGCTATCATTCTTGGACTCCTCTTTTGCACTTTGACTTGGCTTTACATCCGCTTTGGGCATGCAAGTACCCTGCTAGTTTCTCGATTATTTTCATTCTCATGCCACTACTTCCTCCTACTTGCCATTTGGTACATTGAACATTTCCAACACTGTGCCATACGGTTTGGAAATAACCAATAATAATGGAATATTTTGGAGAAGTTGCTTCCACTTACCTCTCAAAGCTTACAAGCAATCCCCAATGTAGAAAAACTGGGTAACAAGGGTACCATCCAAAATTGTCCAAGCTCTACTAAGCAAAATTCTTTCAGGTACAAGGTCTCATATAAAAAAGCATGACCAGTTTAAAGAGGGTTGAAGGGCTTGGGAGGCCATGAAACCGAAGGCTTAGTTCCATAGCTTACCACATCATTTCCTCTTCAACTTTTGCATGGAAAAACATTTCAACCATTTGTGGAGCCTTTTTCCCTTTAACAACTCGAACCAAAATATTGAGCTCCTCAGCTTCTAACGTCGTTTTCTCTTCAAAAGGTGCATCAATAGACATTTCAACCATTTGTGGAGTGTTCTTCCCTTTGACAACTTGAACCTATGAGCCATATTCTACTTGTTTTTTAAACCATTGGTATGTTGTGGTATCTTTCCTTGATTAGTCATGATAGAAAAAGCAGTTAATGATGTTTGTTTTTCAATTCCAATACCATTGCCTCAGGGTCTTGCTTCAATTTTAGAGGAATTATTGGGTTGAGTAAATAAGGTGGTCTTCGCATCTTACAATCAGAATTTGTTTTGCAACTCCAGTTTCCTGTTCCTCCATTTCATCAACAAGCATTTTCAGTGGGTAAGTTGCATCAGATGGTCTAGGAATTCTACACCCAAACCCTCTAGAGCTTTGAAGTGGTCACCAATACCTTGGGTATAAGGAAAGGGCTTCAACATTTTAGGTGTTTTTGAGTTTCCTCACCAAAGAAAGGGTATCCCACACAATCAAGAGACTCGAGAAATTCTGCTTTAGGGCTACATACTCAGAATTTTGAATTTTATGATGTTGACCGTTTTCCCCTCTGAATTTATCTCTTCTCACTTTAAAGCCTACCAAAAATTATAAGAAGAAAACAGTTTTGCATGGACCGAAACCTGCAAAGTTTATGGATGCAAGCAAGTTTCAACTTCCATACAATATTTTGAAGAAATGTTTGCCAAGTATACTCTTCTACAGGCCCTGGATCATTATTGCTCTCAACAAGTTTTATGTCGGCACATGCTTTGAATCTGGTCTAACACAATTCATTTACTCTCCTGTATATTCAAAGAGTTCATACTATTTTATGCCACCACATTATCGATTGCAAATGAATGCTTCTATAGTACATTGCACAATCTATGTTTGCAGCTCTTTCTATGTATTGAGAGCACCTTCAAACTTGTTGTCCACCTCCATAGACAAAATTTATGATTTATCCATATCTTGTTGTCCATTCTCTAAAGTGGGTTCCATTGAGTCTTTAACAATAAAGCTTCATTAGCCCGTTAACACCTCTACAGATTGGCATTTCTAAGTACCAATATCCTTTCAAATGCTTTTTGGATGCCCTTGCTTTCCTCTTCCTTGAGAAGAGGATGATGAACAAAGTTATCAAGAAGGATATTTATTGACAATAATTTCAAATCACCTAGGTCTCTCCACCACAACCCATCAGTCCTAAAGTGAGTTTTTATGCTAAGCATTTCTTAAGACAGACCTTATTATTTGTCCTATTTCCAACGACATCGGACTCATGGCCTAAGAATTGCTCTTGATCAGCTAAGAATCAGCTAAGAGTACTCTCACCATTTGTGGGTAGAGGCTAAGAAACATATACCCAAAAAAGATAAAATATGTTGCCTTTACTTCCTTTAGAAGGTGGACACTCAGGAGCACTTTAGCTTCAAGTATCCATCTATTATGAGATGGGAGGGAGATACAACTGCCTGTTCAGGATGCAGGAATATACTTGCCACCTTTTAGCATTATCTTGATCAGAGGTGTTTGACTCTTATCCATAAAGTGGTTTGTCACAAATGATGTATTCTGCAGAGAACCCCAAGACTTACAAAAAATAACTACCAGCTCCTTTTGTCCCATTCCAAATGCAGGCACCACCAAGCATCCTCGTGACGTTGCAAATTGGAATTATCCTCCAGATGAAGACAAATTGCACTTTGGGGAAGACTACTCAAAGACCTCTTCCCCATTCGTAGGTTTCTCAAGATAGAACTACTACCATGTAGTGCCAAGGGCTAGTTACTCCTCCTGTTCTTTGTGAAGCAATCTAGATAAACCTGCATTGACATATTTCTTACTAGTTTTGGACATTCATCAGTCTTGGATGGTGGAATATATTCTAGAAGCCGCTATTTGCACCCTCCCAAGATTATCCAACCAAGCTCCCTTAGTCTATGCCATTCTCCCACAAACATCATCCACTCCCATATTGGTTTATTCATGGTGACTAGCAAAACTGGTGACAACGCAGCTGAGTGAAGTAGTTGTATTGAATGGTGTTATGTCTGTCAACAATATATTGTACTTTTGCAAGGTCTAAGGTTGCGAACAGATGTGGCTAGAGTGCAATTGAGCTTCTACATAGCCTTGAAGTATGCCTTAGCTACTCCAGCTACACTGTAGCAAACTCTATGGCATGGCATTCAATTGAATTTGCATAGGTGGTGTTATATAACAATGAAATTTTAAAATATGAGCTGACCAATCTCTCATTCAAGCTTCCAAGGCAACCAGCTTTACAAATATATACATTAAAATCTCTCTTGGTTTCTCAAAAGACTCTTTGTGATTCAGAGACCAGCACATCTCTTTGTATTCTATCCTTTCAAAAAATTACCTAAATAATGTGTAATAATAATTATCTAACATCCCCCCTTATTACATTATTTGGTATACAAAAAAAATTGTGAAACAATTCAAATTTGCTAAGTGCAAATGCTTTTGTGAAAATATTTGCAAGTTGATCTCCTATAGGAATGTACTTGAGTCGTATTTGGTGATTTTAAACTTGTTCTCAAATAAAATGGCATTGAGCTTCCATATACTTTGTCCTTTCATGAAATATTGGATTCTTAATCAATTTCAAAACACCTTGATTATCATAATTCAATAGGGTTAGTTGATTTTTGCACACAACAATATCTGACAGTATGCTTTGCAACCATATCGCTTCACACACAACTCCTCGTGCAGCATGCTATTCTGCCTTTGTGGATGGCAACACCACTACATGTTTTTTGCTATGCCACGACACAAGTCCAAATCTTAGATGAAACATATATCCAAATGTTGACTTTCTGTCATCGACATCCAACATAATTTGAGTCTGCGTATACTTTTAGGAAAAAATTATCATTCTTCTTATATTCCAGGCCATATTCTATTGTACCACGGACATAATGCAATATCCTCTTTGCAACTTTCCAATGACTCTCCTTAGGATCCTACATGAATCTCGAAAGATAACTTACAACAAAACTAATGTCAGCCCTAGTGTTTGTCGGTATATGAGACTCCTGATCAGCTGACAATAAAGAATAGTAGATAGCTGAGGTGATTTATCATATTTGGCAGTTGTAACCCTTCCTCCATTGTGTCGCCTTAGGTTTACAATTTGTCATCTTGTATTTTTCTAGTAGTGTCTTCGCATACTTTGTCTGTGCGACCACAATGTGATTCTTTCTCTGCCAAACTTCCAAGCCAAGACAATAGTGCAGAAGCCCCAATTCTGTCATGCCAAATCTTTCCTGGCTGATTTGCATTCTCCATTACAAAAGTCATCAAGCCCAGATTTACTTCCTACCATGTACTACTGTGAGTACGTGATCATGTGGAAGTTAGATCAGGAGGTGCATCAAGTTTAGCTTCTCTGAGAGTATAAAGGAGCTATTTTGGAGTCTTCCTTTGTGGTGATGGAGCAACCACTACTGATTCATCAACAACTTCTAAATCTAACTCATCTTCTAGAACTTCCTCATTTCACTCAATGCTCACAATAGGAGATGTGGCATCATTAGACTTAGAATGCTCAGTGTTTGTCTTAAATTCTTCATCAAACACCACATCTCTATTTATATGTATGTTCTTGGTGACTGGATCTATTAGTCGATAAGCTTTTGACACCTCATCATACCCAAGAAATATGCAAGACAGTTTTTGCATCCAACTTGGTCCTCTTTTGCTTTGGCACATGCATGTATGCCTTACTTCCGAAAATTCTAAGATGAGCAATTGATGTCTTCCTCCCAGACCAAAACTTCTTCAAGTATAATCCCTTAAAGTGTTTTTGTTGACGCTCTATTTTGAAGACACACCGCAGTACTTCAACAGGAGATGTGGCATCATTAAACTTAGAATCCTCAGTGTTCGTCTTAAAATTTTCATCAAACACCACATATTTCCATGATGGAACAGTTTCTTCTCTCAACAACCCCATTTTGTTGTGGAGTGTACGTGGCAGTAAGCTATCACTTGATCCCGTTTTGTGCATGAAACCTTGAAAAAATTTTGGATGTATATTCCACCTTGATCTAAGTGGAGGACTCGAATATTACACCCAATTTCCATTTCAACAAGCTTCCTAAAACGTTGGAAATTCATGAGGGCATTTCACTTTAATGGCAAGAAATATACCATCTTCCGTGAGTAGTCATCAACAAATAGTTGAAAGTACTTGTGTCCACCATAACTAGCATGGGTCCACACAGATCAGTGTGTTTGACATCCAACAATCCTCTTGCTCTGTGAGTGCTGAGCTCAAAAGATACTCGGTGTTGCTTTCCTACTAAACAACATATGCATAGTAGCATTGTGGGTGAAAGGTTGGGCAAACCTATCACCATATGATGCTTGCTTAGTTGGAGTAAGTATCCAAAACTTAAATGTCCATATCTCCTATGCCAAAGGGAGATAGCATATGTCGTGGCTACAAACAGTGCTAAATTAGGAGGCAATATAATATCGAGAGCAAACAAACCATTCTTATAGGAACCAGTTGCTACAAACTTGTCATTTTTTGTGATGAAACACTTCTTCTTGCCATCAATAACACAAAGTTTGACTACCATGTCTCGATCCAAAATTTGTGATACAAATAGCAAGTTGATTGCTAATCTTGGTACATATAGTACATTTCCAATCATACATTTGCCATCAATTTGATTGAGAGGAACATTTCCTCACTCCTTTAACATTATGGGTCTTATCATCAATAATAGTGACTGGTTTCCCATCTATGGCTTGTAAGGATTCAAACCATACATTATCTCCAGTCATGTGCTTGCTAGCACCTAAATCAATGTACAAAATTTCATCCTTTAGTTTTGTCACTGCCTTGGACATTCCGACCTTGTGTGCCAGTTCAAAGTCTTGTTCAAAATCAGGTTCTAATTCTTCATGTGCAACACACCCTTGTTGCTTAGGGTGTTTTTTGAACTATGTTTTTTTTGGAAGAGGGTTACGGACTTTAGCCCCTCAAGTCATGGAGTTATATCGACAATATTTTGCATCATATCCTCTTTCACAGATATGACAATACCTCCTTTGTCTTTGAGGTTGTTTCTATGATAATGATGAGGAAGAGGAAGGACCCTTCTATGGCTTTTTTGTGGAAATGAGTGCATTGTTTGTCAAATGATCCCTCAACTAGTTATTTGCTTCTTCTTGTTGAAGCATGTTCACCAACTCATCAAAGGACACCTTTTTGTTTGATACTTGCAAAGAAGTAATCAACACTCAAAAAGAATCTAGTAGGGCTCTAAGTATGATGGGTACTAAGAGCCTATCTTCTACTATTTCTCCCATGGCATTCAATCTTACTTTCAACTTTGCGACTCATCAAAGGACACCTTTTTGTTTGATACTTGCAAAGAAGTAATCAACACTCAAAAAGAATCTAGTAGGGCTCTAAGTATGATGGGTACTAAGAGCTTATCTTCCACTATTTCTCCCATGGCATTCAATCTTACTTTCAATTCTGCAACTCTACAAAGAAATTCCTCAATACTTTCTCCATCTTGAATTCTCAGTGTGTGGAGTTAAGATTGAAGGTGAGGAATTGTTGATTGATTCTTCCCTTCATAGATGGTAGAAAGCATATCCCATGCCTCCTTGGACGTCTGTGCTTCACAAATGTGTGGTTGAACAACACCTACAATGGCAAGGGTGATAATCATTAGTGCTTTGGCATCTGCTTCATCAAATCGTTGCTATGCCTCTTCATCCTCTTCAAACCAAGTGATTTTTCCAGTGACAATGTCCCAAAGTTTCTCAACCACTAATGTTAGCTTTTGAAGCTTTAAACTTAAAGGAAATGCAACCACAAGTATGGAAATAAGCATACCCAAGTGTTGTAGGTGAGTTGGAGAAGAGAGGGCAATCCTCCAAGGGAGGTCCCAGGTTCAAATCTCCACCCTACCAAAAAGTTGAATTGGGTATCCAAAATCCAATTGATAATGTTGGTGCGGGCATGGTCGAGTGCGACTCCCGGGTGACTTTGACGATGTAGAACCCCCTGTTCGTGGTCTCTCAGACCAAGGCGGCCCCGCAAGGGGTTATTTGCTTAAAAAAAAAAAAAATAAGCATGCAATGTTATAACTATGATAATGGCTAACTAATATGCATGAAAATATGATAGAAAACTTGTTACAACACTCAAGAAATGCTCATATAAGAAAGCTCACAAAAATATACAATGCTCTCCAATGGAGGTCACAACCTCTCCATTTTTGCAAAAATGGATCTACATTGTATCTACTACTACTCAACCTATGCACTCTAAAATCCTCTCTCATTTCTATTCTATGAAGGCCTATTTATAATGAGATGCAACTCTTTGCCTTCAATATTCCTATGACACCTCACTATTCTATTCTAAGGACTTATGTACATGTGGACTACATGCACATTTACATCATTGCACATTCTAACACTTGTGACATTATTTTTTTTAAATTAATTAAATATTATATTGCTTTAATAAAGTACTTAAGTCCTAAATAAACTCCTAATCTAAATATGTACCCATGATGGTACATTAGTAAAGAACCAAATAATGTAATATATTCCAACACCCCCTTGTATTACATTATTTGGTTTTTGAAGACTTTAGTCTTCAATGAGGTCTTTGTCTCTTGTATAATCTTCATCTTGATCAGGCCCTTTGTATTATTTTTAATTTATATTGCACTGTATGCCTCCTTGATCTGGTTTCTCTTCTTTTTCCTCTTCTTCTTCTTCATTCTTGTCTTGGAAGTCAATTACTGCACTTTCATAGGTGGATGTACTATCACCTGATTCTTGCAAAAGTATCTTCTCTTTGCCTTTGTCCTTTTTATCATTTTCTAGGTTCTGTATAGAAGCTTCTGAACAAACACTTAAGGCATCATGATAAGATTTTGTGTTAGTAGAACTTGAAGTATCAATACTGCATGAGGACTGAAATATTTTCTCTAGGTATGAATCATCCATTTCTGTTTTCATTTTAAGTAATTCTATCAATCCTTTTTGTTCTACATTCTCATCCTTGTAACATTTGAATGTAAGTAATGCCATGTATAATATGCTACCAAATTCTAAAGGAATTTGAATGTCATTCTTTCCATTATCAATTGCTTCAGTGAGTCGAGCATGTAGATAGTATTCCATGGTTTCAAAGTTATCTCTTAAAGCTTCACTATGAATCCTTTTTGAAGTAAGGTCTAAGTCTCCTTCAGACTTTATAAGTAAATTCTTGATTCCAGTTTTTATGACACTTGCCCTTTCCTTTCTAATAGTGTTGTTCATATCAGTGTTTGTTGTATTCTTTGAGGTAGACATCTTTCTTCCTCTTTTAGTTTGAGTAGATTATGTTACTTTGTAGATTTTGTATTTCTCAATTTGGATTCTAGATTGAATCAAATCTTGCAGTGTATGATTTGAACAATGGAATTTTGGCTCTTTAGAATTTTGAGAATATTTTTGATAGATCCTGTAGAGTAGTCTACCTTATACCTCCCTAGTAAGATGATTAAATACTTCTCTTTAATTTGTAGAATCAATATTAGGAAAACTTATCCAATTTTTAAATTTTGTAAAAATATCTTTTGGACTTAATAATGAACTTGATAGTGTGCTAAGCTTTCTAGATTAGCTTTAAGTTGAATTCCTTTTGTCTCCCTAGTAATGTGATGAAACACTTAGAATAATGTTCAACTTCTATCACTTCAATCAACTATTTACCTCCTCTTGTAGAAAGCTTATAAATGATGCAATTTTCAATTAATAAAATTCTCAATATCTTTAAGATATTCAAGTTGGATTTTCTATGTCTCTTCAACTTGAGTATGAGACTAATAATGTCACTCTTCCAACTAGTATTTGATGCAAGAAATAAACTTCAATTTTGAATCAATGCTATGATAAATCCCTAAACTTCTATGATTTAAATTTGATGTAGGATTCCTTATATCTCCCAAGTTAGAAGTTTTTAGAAAGGTTATATATTTGCAAATCAGATTTTACTATCCTTATAACTCCTTGAACTAAAGTTTGCAAATAATGGAAGCAATAATAATAAAGATTTTAATGCTTCTATTTTCTACTTCCTTCTCAAGATAATCAAAATGCTTTTCTAGAGATTAACACCTTATTACTCCTATCTTTTAATTTCTCTAGATTATAAGGTTTAGCTGATTTCAACCTTAATAAACTTTGCAATATAACTCTTACCTTTCCAATACTAAGCTTGGTCTTGAAAGTTTTCTGTAATCAACTCGAACTCTGCAAATTGGTGACAGTTGACTCCTTGCCAACTTCGAGACACTGCGTATGGTTTTTCACTCCTCCTTTGTCATCGAATTGCGTGCCTTCTCCAACGTTCACTTGCTGCCATACACTCTTTTCTCCAACCGACGAGCGTGCTTCTCTTTGATGTTCTTAGTGCTGACTTGAGCACTTCAAATCTACTGGTGGGTTTGCCCTTCAACATCGATGTTTTTGCCTACATCCTTCTTTCTCCAACAAGCGCATTCGATAGCTTTATTACTCCTCGAACCTCGTGTGCTCTCAACTCTTTAATGCTACCTTAGTTTCACTTTGAATTATCTTTGAGTTGACGTCGTATTTGAGCGTTGCTCCAATGCTTCCTTTTGAAGTGTGCTCTCTACAGGGTTAGAGCACGATGTAGGAAAGATGGTGCCAAGTGGCACTTGATTTGCCTAACTCCTTTCAACCACTTATACTGCACCTTCCCAACATCAAATAACAAGTGGCACTGAATGGTTTGACTATTACCTTCAACGCCTCTGACCTAATGCTTCTTAAGTGTATATAATAATGATGCTTCATCGGTATACTTCTAATGTTGCACGCTTGAGATACCTTCGATGTAGTGGTGACTATCTATGGTGTGCATGAGACGCCTTCTTCCACGTGGTGCAATACCTTCACCACTTTGCCCTAACTCCCTTGGGCTATACAAATGCTTTCTCTTGCTCGCTTAACACTCGTTCTTTGTAGACTATGATGTTATTCCAACGTTTCAACACTCGATATTTCCAACCGCTTTACTTGAGAGAAATGATGTTGATTCTCTCAATGCTTCTCTGGTAGAGATGGTTATCTTCCAACGCTTCTCCAATAATGCCAACCAGGTGTACGTGATGGCTTCAGTGATGGGTAACTCCTTATTGTATCTGAGTCAAACTTTGAAGGATGTGCATTGTCACTTTGATGTGTCTCCTCCCTATCTAGTTGGTGCAACTGCCTGAGTTTGCTTTGCCAACTGTAATGGCTTCCACATTGTATGTCTTAGCCGAATGCTATACTTTCTTTGGTGCAAGTTACATGGGTAAAAATAATACTCACTCCAGCTGGCGATGATACTACTGTCAACGCTTCTTTTACGTAGAACGAACCCTACGTTGCTGAGTTGAATGGAACGTTGTCCGATTTTTATCGCTTGGAGGTAGACGTTGTTGAGTTTCACTGTGATGCCTTCACCAAAGGCTATAGAATATGTAAGGTACCTTGCTTTGCCTTCACCAAAGGCTATCGGATTGTACCTTATAATGTTGGACATCCTTAGTATAGCTAATAGCTTCTTCTACCTTTTGCTCAATGATCCTTGGAAGGATACGTATTATAGAAGTCTAAAAACAATCTATTATTTCCCTTTCTGTTAATGACTTCTCTTCTTGATTTGCTTGGAAAATATGCAGGTAGATGATGTCCGAGATATCTCCCCTTTTTCCTTGGAGATACTTCATTGTTTAGAGCTCCCTTGAATAGCTCTAATGAGCTATGCAAACGTAGAGTATGATGAGATAGATGTTTGCCCCCCTGTGCTCTTAAATCGAGCCTCTTGACTTCTCGAAATGCAGGCTTCAACTTCCTTTGTAAGTTGATATAGATTGAAGTCAATATTACCTTCAAATCCTTGGCAATATCTTTCTTGCTTGGTTACTTTTGCACTCAATAATCCAAGATTTTCAATAACTTTTTGCACTATAGTATATGCAAATTTGTAGAGTCTTCTTTTGCTTAGAATGATCAATAGAATGTTGATATTTTTATTTCTCTCGAAATATATCTAACTTCTATTCTTTTGTGCAGGTTTGAACCTTGTAGATTATAACTTTTGCACTACCTTGAAGACTTCTAGTTTAAAAACTATTTATGCAACCTTTAAATATTGAAACTGGTGCTCAATAAACTTAATAAGAAACCAAATATAAAAGTTCAATTAATGAACCTTTTTGCACCTTTGTTGCATACCTTTCTACCTTTGTAGATGATGATGATGATGGTGATTTAAGTCACCTAAATTGCTGCCTTTTGTAGATGATATTGCAGCTCTTCTAGGCTGTCCAAAAATAGCTCTTTGGCTCACCTTTTTGCAGCTTTAACACTCCACTAATTTGCTGCCCAAAACTATGATTTGGTGGCTCCAATACTCCTTCAGGATGTACCTCTAAAATCTGAACCTTAGCAGCTACCAATGCTGCCCAAATTGTTGCTTTCTCGCTGTCCTCAAATCTGAAAATTTTCAGATTGTAAAGCAGTCAAAACCTTCACCGAATCACTGTCCTTGAATCCCAAAAATTTGGTAGGAAACTCCTCCAAATCACAGTTGAGATATTCCTCAAGAACCCTTCAATTTTCTGCTGTAGAAATCAGCAAATCTTCTTTTCCAAGTAAGCCTTCTAATCCTCCAAAGGTAATCTTCAAACCTCTCAGGTTTGGTAGTTTCTTACTCCTTTCTCCTTGACAAAATCTGACTTCAATCTTGGCCTATCTAATGGCCTTCTTCTCAAGATTCTGAAAGTCTTGAGATCTTCTCCAAACTACTCCAAAATTTGACAAACTTCTTGCCAAATCCTTCTCCTTTGGGCTTGTTGTCAGATGGCGACAATTGTCCCAACTCTTTTACTATCAAGAGCTTCTCCTTGGTAGTAAATTTCTCCAATGAGTTCTTCTAGGAACTCCTTCAATGAGGCTCACCAAGCCTTCTCCTTGTTTCTCCTTGAGACCTCTCCTAGGGCCTTCAATCTTGCAGTTTCTCAAAAACTTCAATCTTCAACTCTGGCAATTTTGCATGATCTCTTCAATCTTCAACTATGGCAGTTTTGCAATGAGATCTCCTCCTTGGATCTCCTAAATCCACTGCTACTGAAATCTGCAATAGGACTTTTGTTAGTCCTTCTCTATCCTCAATCTTCCACTATGGAAGTTTTTCAATAGGGCCTTCTATGGACCTCTTCTTCAATGTGAAGTTTTCAATCTTCAATGGAGATCACCAATCTCCAATCTTCACTAGGACTCTTCTCCTTGAGTCTCTTCTTCCTTCAATGGGGTCTTCTTTCTAGGACCTCCTTCCTAGATTTGCAATCTTCAATGTGGCTTCCTTGGCCACTAGATCTCTCCTCAATATTCAACTAGGAGTCTTCAATCCGCAAATATTTCAATGGGACCTTTCTCCTTAGGCCTCCAAATCTTCAATCTCCAACTTGTTGCTTCAGGTACCAGATTGATTCAAAGATGATATTCTTCCTAGCTCTTGTAGGAAGCTTCCCAACTCTATTTGAATCTCCTTTTTTTCTGCAACAAAGTATTAGGCAATGATAATAGAAATTTCTATAAATCTATAGAAAACAATCTTCACTAGTTGGATTGCCAATCTAGTGGATTCAATGCTAAGTTCTAGTCTTCACAAGTTTTTCTGCAACTCTGTGGAAAAACTCTAGCCAATAGTAAATTTCAGAAATCTGAAAAATGAGATTTACAATCTCCTCTCAATCACTCTTGTGGCTCTCACTATTTCCTATTGATCTACCTAGTGCTCTAATACCACTGTTAGCTTTTGAAGCTTTAAACTTAAAGGAAATGCAACCACAAGTATGGAAATAAGCATGCAATGTTATAACTATGATAATGGCTAACTAATATGCATGAAAATATCATAGAAAACTTGATACAACACTCAAGAAATGCTCATATAAGAAAGCTCATGAAAATATACAATGCTCTCCAATGGAGGTCACAACCTCTCCATATTTGCAAAAATGGATCTACATTGTATCTACTACTACTCAACCTATGCACTCCAAAATCCTCTCTCATTTCTATTCTATGAAGGCCTATTTACTAGCTTAGATATATAAAATATATATATCTATAAACGTCGAGAGTTATCAATCTCGAGACGCCTATCTCATTTCTTGGGGGTGTGATAGATATTTGTTAGAAGAGTTCGAGGAGAGAAGCAAATAATATTAGAAAGTTTGGGCACCATTTTAGTTTAAATAGTTTAAATATTTTAAATCCACCGTAACCCTTAATGTCGGCGGATAATTTTCTTAATGTTGGCTTTTTTAATAAAATATTAATATTGTTGACCTTCCTGGCTGCCATTGTAGGACGCCTATCGGCGTAATAATGAGATGCAACTCTTTGCCTTCAATATTCCTATGACACATCACTATTCTATTCTAAAGGACTTACGTACACGTGGACTACATGCACATTTACATCATTGCACATTCTAACACTGCATTTATTACATTGCTTTAATAAAGTATTTAACTCCTAAATAAACTTCTAATCTAAATATATACCCATGATGATACATTAGTAAAGAACCAAATAATGTAATATATTCCAACAACTAAGATGGTCCTCATCTTGGTCTTCCATGGTCCAAAATTTGGGCCTTTGAGTAGCTATGATTTTGTAAGAAAGAATTTTGATGTTGCCATGGTGAGGGTTCCTTATGACTCCCAATGTTTCCCCTTTCAATATACCACCAATCCGATATACCAAACCTTTCTATATACCCGCTCTTCCTAATGCTTGTTGATACATGGAAGAAGCTAGTCCTCTCAATATTCACAGTCGTACATGAGAGAGACCTTAAGGTACGTGAAAGAGAACGATACAAAGTGCCATGGTAGTACGGAAAGGGATTCGCCCCATCAATAAGACCTACATAAAATGAAATCCTTGTACATGGGCGTAACTTCCCTATATACTTGGAATTTCTTGATTTCAAGATTTATGTTTAACGATAGTGACAGATAGGGTAGAAAAATAAGTGAAAAATCTAAAAATATTGTCCTTATGTCTCCTCAACAATTTATAAGGTCAATGTTATGGCAAGTTTTATTAGGCTATAGACACAGTAGCTTAACGCAATAGCTTTACCCATAAATGCAAGCCAAAGGTGTCGTTGATACCAAATGTTGCAAGTGTGCTTAAGCAAATGCAAATTTTGAAACAAATAGTTTTTTAAAAAATTTAAAGGTGTCAATCACTGCCAAAAATGCACCTTTTTACCAAAAAAAAAAAAATACTACCCCCTTTTAATTTTGCAAATAATCACTATAGTCTATATTTTAAAAATTAAAAAAAATAATAATAATAACTATAGGAAATTGCAAATTTACAAAAATATATTCTAAAGGGTAGTAAAATATTATCTTTTGGTGGGTTTTGATCCCTTGACCCTTATTTTAAAATTTTATACTTACAAAGTGCCAACTCTTCTATCATATCTCACATGCATGAAAAGGGAAGCAAAATACTTTTTGTGTACCTTCGACCACAAGGCCCCAATCGTCCTTGTGTGTAGGGCCTGCCTTCTTTGCATATTACTTCCTCACCAATTCAGCAAACTTCGATCACAAAGCCCCTATCATCCTTGTGTGCAGGGTCCGCCTTCTTTGCAGAGTACTCCCTCACCAATTCGGCCTCATCTTGGGGTCGTGGGTTAAACGAAACAAACGTTGGTGTTTTTGTGAGGTACAAACCCAAGGATCTCAACACATGGATCTCCAAAACTTTCGACTCCCTATCAAAAAAAATTATCGACCAATACAGCCTTGACAACATTCACGTCGACTGTGAGAACTTATCGTGCCACAACAACTTTGCCCACTGCATCGACTAAGTAATCAAACGCCTCAAGCAGAAGAACAAGATATCGATGGCCAACATCACTACTTCAAGATCGTTGATCCCTATATCGAGTTGTTCACAAAATACAGGTCATTTATGGACTACGTCAATCACCATTTCTACACATACAAGCAAGGAATTCGAATAGTTATTTGGCAAAAGAGTTGCTCAGTTTGATGTGTCGAATTTGCTCCCAAGTTAGGAGGTCGACACCAAAGAGATTTAGGGCAAGGACTTATTTACGGCACTTAATTTGAACAGAATAATGATGAATGCAGTTACACTAGGTATTTGATTGAAAGGTTAGACCAAAGCCATGTTGGCAAACAAGTGGGATGCCTGTATTAGCAAATTGTCACCTTAGCAAAGTCCAAGCCCAAAGCAGCACAGTTAGAGGTTTAAAGTTCCCTCCTTTCGTTTGACCAATGTCAATTCAATGGACAAACTTATGCAATTGAGTTCTAAAGCTTCTCAACCTACACTAGGGAAAACGTTTCCAAGGAAGAGCGGACGGTGGTTTTGGATTCTAATCGAAGGAAGAGTTGCTCCAATACCAATGATGGATCAAGCAACAAAATTCGAAGGCATTCTCTCATTCAAGCTTCGAAGGCATTCTCTCATTCAAGCTTCCAAGGCAACTAGCTTTACAAATATATACATTAAGATGTCTCTTGGTTTCTCAAGAGACTCTTGGTGATTCAAGACCATCATGTCTCTTTGTATTCTATCTTTTAAAATATTACCTAAACAATATAATAATAATTACCTAACATTCCCAATAATACACATTGATCTTTCCTATACATATGCCATGAGAACTCCATCACCAAATTGCATAAACAATAGCATTGTTATAGGACATTGTGTCTCCTATGAATTGGCCTTGTTTTCTAATTGGATTGTGACAATTGACCATTACCCTTCTAGTGCAAAAACTAGCAAATGTATAAAAGTATGTTTTTCCTATGCTCATCTATAATCTATTGATGACAACTTGCTACTAACTGCTATTATTCTTCAAGGGCTACAAAGACTTGACAAAGTTAAGGAATTAGATAAATTCGGGACAGGAGGTGAATTGAAGGTAAAACTTTTCTTAAGAACATGTCTCTTTGGTAAATTGCTAGCATTGTCATGTACTCCTCCAATTTATGTATCTTGGACTCCAACTACTCTCCAAATCTATTCTTGTTGGGAAGATCACGTACTGGCACAACAGATCACTAAGCAAACATCACCCTCGCTCTCAGAGCAGAGTCAGATGGGAAGATCATGTACCCCATGCGCGTCAACAATCGCATCAGGAGTATGGAAGGTCAACCACAAGATTTGGTTTGAAAAAACTAAATCAGAACTCTATGAGATTTGCAAACAGACACCAAGGTATCCCCGTTAGTGTGGTCTACCGACAAGGACGCCACTTGCATTATCGATGATATGACTCGGGTTCAATCCCTATGGTGAATGTGTATAAGAAGTATTACTCAAAAAAAAAAAAACAGACAGCAAGGGCCAACCACCAAAAATGGCGCAAACCAAAACCGAACCAGTGGGATGTTGTCCTCACACCGATGGACCGTTGCTTACAGATTTTTAGTAGAAGCAACGTGTATTTGATCGACGGCATCATCACGAATGCCATCGTACATAACTTTTCTAAGAAAAATTTGAGTGTAGCAGAAAAAGAACTTCTAGGCTTGGGGTTGAAATTTCTCCCCAAACCTCCTGTAACGATAGTTGATTTCGTTCGCAACAAAATTGAAGACATTGCCCATATTCTCATAATCAAATGGTTTTTTGGACCCTGTCGTAAAAATCCAACATCCTGGTTGGACCAACCACCTCCAATCTTTAGAATTCCAAATCCAACTTGGAATACCAACCCCTTTCTATGATCCTGGACTCAAGCAGAAAACAATTGGGAAAACGACTCATAGCTACTCCGAGGCTATCACTACAACCTCTCTCTAGAAGACTCTCTCATGCTTTGAGAGACCTTCGGGCAGATCGCTCCATTGTCGTTAGACCTACGAACAAAAATTTGGGCCTTACCGTCCTCTCTAGAGATTGGTATCAGTCAGAAAGCCTTAGACAGTTATCAGATGCTGCAGTTTATGATCAGGTGACATCAATTTCATGGGCTACTCTTTTTAATTCACTTAGGCTTTCAGTTAATAGTGCAATTGTTTTTAAAATCATAACTAGAAAAGAAAATTCTTCTTTGTTGCAAGTCTCTCCTGAAACTGCATAGCCTTGCACTTTTTATTTGATTCCGAAAGTGCATAAACAGCCTTTGGTGGGTAGGCCAATATGTTCATACCGTGGGTACTTGTGGGAACCTCTGTCTAAGTGGTTGCACCATCAACTTTTTCCAATTTTGTTGGAGGAAAATAACCACTTGGAAGATTCTGATTCAATCTTAAGTCTCATACAAGAAAAAACTTCCCTCAGGACTTCATCCTTTTTCTTTCAATGTTGAAATTTTATACCTAAGTATCCCTATTGCAGCAGGTATCTTGGCCATTGAAGTTTTTATCAAAGATAGATTTTCTACAGATAAAATACGGTTCGTTTTCAAGATGGTGGACCTGGTGCTAAATCAGCATTATTTAAAGTTTGACGGTAAACTCTACAAACAACGAAGAGGCACTGCAATTGCTAGCAACTCTGTAGTTGTTTATGCTTGTCTTTTCCTTTGTCATCTGGAAAATCAAATTTTAGAGAGAAGGCTGCATGTTGCAGATAATTTGTTTTTATACAAAAGATATATCGATGATGCTTTCGGAGTGAGGCATGGAGATAGGTCTCTGCTGCTATAATTTTTAGATTGTTATGGAGCCATGTACAGCATTAACATCACTACCACGGTTTCAGACTCTAAGGTAAATATTTTGGACATTGTCATTTATAAATCTACCGAGTTGACTGCAACAGGAAAATTGTCCACAAGGCTATTTCAAAAATCCATGAATGTATATCAATACATTTCGTTTACCTCCTTTCACCCGCGGCATCAAAGGAAAGCATCATTCCCAGCGAACTCCGTAGGATCCTTGCCAGGGAAGAAAAACTAGAGGGTTTCAATGCCATGAAGCATAACTTCTTCCACAAACTCAGAGCCAAAGGTTATCCTATAGCCTTTCTCCTACCTTTATTTGCAAAAGTTAATTTTTCACACAGGCCTGCCTTATTGCAAAAAATTATGGATAGGTTGCATAACAGACAGAGAACCAGACATCGTAGCACCCCCATTGTGTTGAAGCTAGTTAACTGTGAGTTCGCCAGAAAATTACGTATCAAAGAAACGGTTCTTAATCCTCTATTTGATGCTTGTGCCGCAGATCGAGAATTATCACATTTTGGTAAGGGAATTATATGCTGGGAAAACAGCAAGTCTCTGAGGGACTTACTTTGCAAAAATAAAATCTTTTAGTTTTCATTGTGTCCAATCTTAGTTGTTCGAGCAAAACAATGCTAGCCGTTGGTGCAACTCAATGCTAGTCGTTGATGCAGTCAACCACTTTGTTTAAAACACGGCAGCCCATGCAAAATTATTTTTTTATATTAAATTTTATAATTTTAATATTGGGGTTTTGTGCAAATTTATTTATTGGAATAAATAACAAGCGGCTATCACTGTCCACCTTTTGGACATATCCCACTTTGTTATATTTTTTACTCTTAGAAGGAGGTGTAGTCGCCCATGCAATATTTAATTTTTAGAATTTTATGCAATTTTAAAATTTAAAATTTTGTGCAATTTTAAATTTTAAAATTTTTCCAACTTTTGGACATACTTTGTTATTCTTTGTGACACTTAGAAGAAGGTTTAGCGGCTATTTTAGCGGATCTTGGCTATCACTGCCATTTATACTGGCATATCCCTAGATCACGCTTCCATAAGCATACTTGATTTTCGCCACGTGGCATGACCATTGGTCTCCCAGTGTGACCAAAATCCTTTTTATACACACAAGTGTGGTTGTAAAATATTTCATCAGCCGTACTGATGAGCACGTAGGTGCGAAACGCGTTTACAGAGCATTTCGAGTTTTTACAATCGTGCTTGTAATTTTTTTGTGTGTATGCCATTATGTTAAAATTTCCTTTTTGATAAAAAAAATCTTATTTTTTCTGCTAAGTTTCTTTCCTTTCGTTACCAGTGTACTGCTGTGATTTGCCTTTTCATTTCTTCACCCTAAAACTGTCTCATGTCTTATGCTAAGAGTTAAGACTATATATAAGGAAGAAAAATTGGTGAACTAGACCATGGTTTTACTGCAAGACAGCTGCAATACTGCACGTCTATTTCCAGCACTATGCACTACAGGCAGGTCTATTTCCAGCACTACGCACTACAGGACTGCAGGTCTATTTCCAGCATTGTGTACTGAAGGACTGCAGGTCTATTTCCAGCACTCTGCACTGCAGGACAGCTGCAATACTGCAGGACTATTTCCAGCATTGTGCACTGAAGGACTGCAGGTCTTTTTCCAGCTGTGTTATTGCAGGTCTTTTTCCAACTTTGCTGATAATTAAGACTGAAGAAGTGGATACTTGTGTGGGAATTTATTGTAAACAGTAGATTGCTGATTACTCAATAATACAATTTTAATGTGGTCCTTGATTGTTGGGTTTTCCCCAAACGGGTTTTCCCAGGGTATATGTTCCTTCCTGTGTGAGATTTATGTGATTTTGCTTGTTAAATTAGAAGTCTAGGCCTGTTTTTGCACTCCTTTTCATTAAAGATTAAGTAGGAAGTTGTTCCGCATTAGTCTAACTTTCTTTGAATTCTTCTATTTGTTAGGCTTCCCAGCAGGGCAAATTTTAAGCCAAAGTTGGTAATTGAACAAGAAAATGGTTAATAATGATAGCAAGCAGAACCCAGTGAAAAAGTCAATTCTTATATATAGGCAATGCCAGTTTCTTTTCATTCCTTATTGCCTCTAGCAACCTGTAAACACTTGGATCTAGTTTGTATGCAGCCTAATTCTCCATAAATGTATTTCCTCTTCAATCCAACTTTCCACTCTTATCTTGGAAAAAAGTAGCAATCTTATATGCAGTGAATATGCTTATTCAATCTCAATTGACAAATTTTCCATGTCATTTCACATAGGAAGGTCTTAAATATGGAAACTTTTTTGGAAAGTTCATGATGGCCACACTAGCAGCTGGAATCTCTTCTGTCATCATGCAAATTATCAGATTGTGAGTCACAATGTGGAAACAACAGGCTATATTCCTCTTCCTAATTAAATTTCACTTCTTCAGCATTCATTATATCATCAATCTTCAAATTAGAATTCTTTTAGATAATAAAAAGAGAATCCACCTCAAATTTTTCAAGATTCTCATCTTAAAGTATTGACAAGTTCAAAGCAAAAACAAACATTTGACACTTAACAAGATACGAATGTTGGCTTTGGTGGAACACCCAAATAATAGACGTCGCCACATTAGGAATGAAGACACATAGGTGATCATTAACAATGATCACTGGATAACGAGAAAATTCAAGGACACAATAGAGATTGTGAAGCACATGAATAATTTAAGAGAGTATAGAAACACTGGTTCAAGTCATTCGGAGACCATTAATTTATAATAATGATTAGTCAGACATTTTATTATTATGATTATCATTCTTATAAGCTTACTTTAAAATTATTGTGCCAAACTTGTTATTTCCTAAGAATATTAATTAATGCATGAGAAGGGCAGGCTGCTATGTTCAAATCAATTTGACAAGAGCATGTCTTTGCATAGAGATCATAACAAGTTTTTGGTCATATGAGTTACCTCTATAAGGAACTTGTGTGTAATCCTGCTGATGTGATCAAGTTGAGGTCTCAAAACATTGATTTTTCACCGATAGGCGATTATATGTCTAGACCCTGTCAGCGGCTGGAAAACCATGTTTCCAGATGTCAATCGTGTTTTCTAGATCGTATGTAATTTTTGGAGGGCGTACTCGTGGCATCTTGAGGGTGTGCCAGACATCGACATTAACATGTCTTCCCTGGCTGAGGGATGACACCAATGCTTCCTTGCCAACATTCCCTCCCGATTGTCGCAGACATTAGACCTGCACATTGCTGTTTCCCAAAACCTTGGTTCAGATCTGTTGCCGTCCATTGTCTGTTCAGTTTGGCAGCCATACATGGTATTGCAGTTGGGAATGCTTAGTACTATTGCAACTGCATTGGCCATTGATGCATACCCATCAGTGACAATGCTGATGAAATTGCTGAGATGGCTGGCATGAGTCACAGGATCCATGAAAGGACTGATGCTCTTGATGCAGCTGGCAACACCACTGCTGCCATTGGCAAGGCTATACCTGCCATTTTTGTTGTGCTTGACTGAGTCCATTGTTTTTGAATTTTATGTGATCACAGGTTGACATTCCAATTGATTTTTGAATGTCATTTTTCAGGGCTTTGATATTGAGTCAGTTGCATTGGTGTCACTTGCACTGTTCAGAGCATTTGTTAGTCATGCAGCAATTACAATGTAGATGTCTTTGACTCCTAAAGTGTTCACTGATTTAATTGTGGAAGCAATGCTTCCCTATTGATTCTCTTCTATGACAATGAAAGTGTTGGTAGTGCTGTCCTTGAAATAGTTTAAGATGTTCGTAGACAATTTACTACCATTCCTGGTCTCATTAAAGGGCATGCCAAGCCAGAATATGGAACCTGTGTGAAGATATCAACTGATGCTTCCCTCAAGGAAACGGTTCCTCCCGGTTGCCCTTGTGATGCTTACACCTCTCGTTGTTAATACTTTACTTAGTATGGAAACAATGTCAGATGTTCTGCCTGATGCCCTTGTGTCTGGTGTGCAGGTAGGTGCCGCATTAATTGTTTTATTATTGTTCCTCTCTTCAATGTTATCTATCATATTTTCTCTGTTTCAACATCTGCCTAATTATTTCTTGCCACATGGGTATCAGATTGCCATATCCTCCTCAAACACTGGTGTTGCTTGGGACAATGCAAAGTACATTGAGGTGAGTACCTTTTAGCCTGGCACAGAGCTAGTTTTGGGTTCCAAAATTTGGCCACATATTAATTTTAAAATTGCATATCTGATTGATTGTCTGCTGTTGTCTCATACAGGCTGAAGCATCTGAACAAGCCAGGGCACTTGGTCCAAAGGGTTCTGATTCCCACAAGGCTGATGTCACTGATTTGGCAAAATATATTCAGCCTTCATATAATTGTGAAACTCTTCCATCTCCAATTGATTGCAAGGATCAAGTGTCTAGCAGCAAAAATTTAAGACCACAATAGCCCATAAGGTTTCAGTAGTGAATGCTTGGCCTTTATGTGTCAGATCATGTTTAGCATTTCTCAATTTGTATTTTTGAATAATGGTTGAATCCACTGTGTGACACCATATGTTAATCTAAATATATAATTGCAAATTTACTGATGGTGGGAACGGATGAAATTGTCGTACTCGTATTTTTCTAAACAAGATCATCAGGACCTTACCATTTTATTTCAAATATTACCAGTGGATAATGGATGATAACCTGCATGCTTGGTTAACTTCAAACACTTACAAATGGCTTGTGTAAAGATATCTCAGAATGATCTAGGTGCCTTTCGCAAATAGCATAACAGCATAATGAAACATGCAAAATAGTGCCATTCACTTAAAATCATGTCTTGTATTTTAAGATAATGATCTGATATCTAATCTACATTATAGTGAACAACTTATAGTCTCTTCTTAAAACTATAAAATATCAAAAAATTGTAGAGTATATCATAAACCGAAACTAATAAATTGTCCTAGACTGTACAGTCCTGCAAGCAAGCTTAAACAACAGTTGAATTTATTTGCAGTTCTTGCAATTAAGGAACCAATCCTACAAAATGGAGATTCACAGCCAACACAAAGTAATCAACCTTGTGAGTTGAGTAGCCTCACCTTAGGATTTGTAACAATAACTCCGAATGCACTGAAAGTGTCATACAGTAGTTTTTCATCCACATCCTGCAAATGCAAAAATCAGACTAAAGAAAATCATTGTAGATGCCCATTTACCAGGCAGAGAAGAAACCTTAGCATTGTCAAAATTAAGTTCACCATGATTGTATTCCCAGGTGCATTTATAATCAACATATAACAGTTGTACTACTTCCAAGAACCATGAAAATCAGGTTATAAAATTACAGGATCAAGATTCCCAACGAACAAGTTTGCCCCAACATCCAAGCTCTTCTTATCTTGAGAAGCCTACAAAAATCAGCAATCCATAAATTCAGATCACCACTATAGAATAAAGGCATAGGAACATCTATTTGATAGAAATATCTTAAGTAGAATCTACCATTTTGTCTTGAAAAAAAAGTTATAACTACTTTCAGAAAACACGTTATTTTATGTACCACCACAAGAACAAACTTTCATGAAATCATCAGCTGCTGTGTGTATTAAGACAACAGATGACCATAACAAAAGAACAAGGTTGAATCTAATTGTTAAGAAATCAGAAACAAATGTAACACAAAAGAGAAAGGAACTATATTGAAATAGCTGTATTGGACATCTAACTAAAAACAATATTTTGATCTTTACGAATCTTCATAGAGACTAATAAATTAATCAAATGGCATTAGCTCAACCGGTTAGATTCCTCAACTTTCAAGGAGGAGACCAAGGTTCGAATCTTGCCAAGTGATACATGCATAATTTCCAAGCTTGTTGTAATACCACCATGTGGTCATGATGGAATACGGGTGGGGCCCGTTTCAATCCCATATAACTGATTAAAAAAAATAGATAATAATGAATGAAATTCTAATTTCAGAAAATTCCAAGAACATAGAATCATGAGAACAGGGGACATGTATCAGGGATGTCTGGAAAGATCACCTATTAGGCTACTATTACATGCAACTGTTCTAGGATGCAGGCCTAAAATATATTAAAAGTATATTTATTGTTCTTAATACGGGAAATTATTGTTTTAAATTGTGACAAATCACTTTGGACTTTAACATAATTTTACTCCTAGCTAGACTAAGAAATCTATGGCACTAACCAGCTTAATTTACTTTCAATCAAAAAACAAATTTAATCATTGATCGACTTTTAAGGCAGGTAGCACTCCCCAGTAGCGGAAAAAAAAATCCATTGTTTGTAGGTTTAACAAGCTTGCACAGCAAGCAGGGAGCAACTGCAAGCAAGCTGTGAGCATCACCTTTTCTTGTTTTAGATCTTTGGGAAACAAAAAAAAAAAAGGAAAAGATTTTTATGAGCAAAAGTGAGGTAGCTTGGAAGTAGAGTCATTCATGGAAGCCCAAACTAGAAGGATGCCCTACTTGGATACAAGCAGAAGCGAAAATCTATAGTAATCCATAATCAGCAGATGTTACACCAGAAGTGATTAAGGATGAGATGATTGAACATGATATAATGATTCTTAAAAGCAGAGGGTTAATATGTAAGTTCCACAGATACTGGACAAATATTTCAGAGATTCAAAATTGGATCAAATGGAAGTGGAGCTGAATTCAAATTACTCCATGAGATTTCTTCCCAAAAAAAATTTCCTCATTGTCTTCTCCAGAAATCAAAGATAAAATAATGGGTAGTGGCCCATGTTAGATTTCACAATACTTTCCAGAAACAAATTGAAGCATAACATTCACCACAAGCCTTATGCAATAGAATAGAGAGAAGCAAAATAAAAAGATCAATAGACAAAAGAGAAGAGTGGGTGTCCTTGGGCACCTAAACAATAGATTAAATGGATAAACACCAATACAATGGATTAGTGGTCAGGGGTATTTACAGCAAATTATTTATCCCAAATAATAATTACATATTACATTAACCTAGGCCAACATAAGGCTCAAGGTTAAGTCAAGTTCAACCATAGGTTACTAAACCCTTAATGAAAGTTTAGTTAAGGTTAACCATACAAGTGGTTTAACCAATATCACTAGGGTTTAAGGTGGACTTTAACATAATTTTACTCCTAGCTAGACTAAGAAATCCATGGCACTAACCAGCTTACATTACTTTCAATCAAAAAAACAAATCTAATCATCAATTACCTTTTAAAGGAGGTGGCACTCCCGAGTAGCGGGGAAAAAATGAATTGCTCGTGTGTTTAACAATCTTGAACAACAAGTAGTGAGCAAGCCTCACCTTTTCTTGATTTAGATCTTTGGGGAAATCCAAAAAAAGAAAAGATTCTTATGAGCAAAAGATAGATAGTATGGAAGGAATGTCATTCATGGAAGCCCAAACTAGAAGTAAGGATGCCCTAGCCGGAAGTATCAATGCCCTAGTTAGGTGCAAGAGGAAAAGCAAATCTAAGGTAATCCATAATCAGCAGATGTTACATCAGAAGTGATTATCAAGAATGAGATGATCGAGCATGACACAATGGTTTTTAAAAGCATAGAGTTAATATGTAAGTTCTATAGATACTAGACAGATTTTTCAAAGATTCAAAATTGGATCAAATGGAAATGGAGTTGAATTCAAATTACACAATGATATTTCTTCCAAAAGAACTTTTTCTCGTGTTCTTCTCCAGTTCAGAAATCAGAGATATAATAATGGGTGGTGGCCCATGTAAGATTTCACAATACTTTCCAAACATGAACTAAAGCATAACATTCACCACAAGCCTTATGCAAGAGAATAGAGAGAAGCGCAATAAAAAGAACAATAGACAAATGAGAAGAGTGGGGTGCCCTTGGCCACCCAAACAATAAATCACATGGATAAACACCAATACAATGGATCAATGGTTGGGAACAATTTCTAGCATATAACTAATCCCCAATTATAATTGCAAATTATGTTAACCTAAGACAACATAAGATCGAGGTTAAGTCAAGTTTCAACAATAAGTTACTAAACCCTTGATGAAGGTTTTGTAAAGGTTAACCATACAAGTGGTTTACCTGATATCGCTAGGGTTTAATACATAAAACTATGCCCATAGGCTTACAAATCATGCCTATAGGATTACAAAATACATATGCCCTTAGGCTTACATCAAGAACGTTTGTAGGCATATGTCATCACTGTCAAACTTGGCCAATAAGATCAAATAATTGGTATTCCAACATCCTCCCAGAGTACGAATTCAGAGGCCAAGGAAAGAAGACATTAGAGATGGTAACATCTCCCCCATCCCCTCCCCAAAAATAATGAATGCTCGAGTAGGCCAAAGAATCTTGATGCCTTAGCTAAAAGTATGGATGCCCTAGCTAGGTATAAGAGAAAGGGCAGATCTATGGTAATCCATAATCAACAAATGTAACACCAAAAGTGATCTTCAAGGATGAGAGGATCAAGCATGATATAATGGTTTTTAAAAGCAAAGGGTTAATATGTTAGTTTCACAGACACTAGAAAGATTTTTCAAAGATTCAAAATTGGATCAAATGGAAGTGGAGTTGAATTTAAATTACTCCATGAGATTTCTTCTAAAAGAATTTTTCCTCATCGTCTTCTCTAGTTTGGAAATCAGGAATAAAATAAGGGGCGGTGGCTGATGGTTCAAGAGGAGAGATGGGCTATATTTAAGACCATGGAGTACAGATGGCCTATATTTAAGACCATGGAGTGGAGTAGAGATGGCCTATATTTAAGACCATGGAGTGAAAATTTTATACGGATAGAGAAACTTTTAAAAGTCTTGTGTGTTAGGCTTTATGGAGTTCCAAAACAGCTTATCACCAAGGAGGTTTTGAAGAATATCGGTAATACTCTAGGAGAGTTCATCCAAAGGGACCAACTCTAAATAGAGAAAAAATGCTTCATATACCTAGATATGTGTTGCCATGGATATTTCAAACTTTGTCAAAATCCATTAAAATTAAATCTGAATCAAGAAAATGGGATCAACAAGTGGATTATGAAAACATTGCATTCCAATGCCACAAATGTTATGAGACTGACCACATGGCAATAGATTGCAAATTGAAAACCATAGTGGAGAAACTCAGACTCAGTGCAAACTCAGCAAGGCCAAATTTTGACTCGGACTTGGACTCAACAAAAAGACTAGGAAAAACTCAGCAAAAACTTGGCCAAAAAAACTGAAGAAAATGAAATTTTTCATTGGAAAAAAAAATACATGCATATCACAATTAATTAACATTATACAAATCCAAAATTAATACTATAAGTGATACAACATTAAACTACACATGAAAGTGACAAAACATACTTCAATTAAAGAAATTTTAATGCCTCCAAAATTCAAATATTCTTGTATTGCTTATGATAAAAAAAGGTACAAAATGTATCAAATGGCATTAGCTCAACTGGTTAGATTCCTCAACATTCAAGGAGGAGACCAAGTTCCGAATCTTGCCAAGCAATACATGGATAATATCCAAGCTTTGTTGTAATACCACTATGTGGTGATGATGTAATACGGGTGGGGCCTGTTTCAATCCCATATAACCGATTAAAAAAAACAAAAAGGTACAAAATGTGTCAAAATGCCTCAATATTCTCGTATTGGCAGCTGAAACTTTGTTTTTTTCCCTCAAATGTAGTTGTTGGGTGGTTGTTAGATTCTTGAAAATTACGAAAAGTTTAGGTTTAGGATGCAAATGAATGTTTTTGTAGGTCTGACTTCACCTTGTCTCTACTCTATCTACAAGTGGGAACAGAAAAAACGAGACCAATTTGGGGGGGAAAAACTATTTATGTTGTTTTCCCATCACTATGCTACCGTGGCTGAGATTTTTTCGTAGACTCAGCAAGTTTTTTTTCCTCACAAATTTAAAAAAAGAAAAAACTCAACGAGTCCAAAAAAACTCATTGAGTTGAGTCAAAAAAAAAAAAAAACAGGAGGGCTGACTCGGGTGCAGACTTGACGAGTTTTTCAAAAACTCACAAAGTTCTGTAACTATGGTGAAAACAATGAAGAACAATATGAAGAATTTTGGTCATGAGACAAACTTCAAGATAAAGCAAGGAGATCACATTGTAGTAGAAGTTGGATTAGATCAAGGATTTTCCACTCCCAAAAAAATGGCAAAGGAAGCCCCCCTGCATTATCAAACAGCAGAGGCCATCAAGGTTCATTGGGATCAACCATTAGAAGAAATGAAGAAGGATACAAAGGGTGAGGAATTACAATGTGCAACTTCAATTTCAAAAGGTGTGATGGAAGATGTCGAGGCAAAATTTAAAACAAAGAAGGTGGAAGAGATCAAGTTTAATCCAGGTGAATTGTCTTCATTTTTTTCAAGTAGTAAAAAATCCTCCCCTTCTAGTAAAAATAAAAGTAACATGGAGTTTATCCCTTGCACTTTAGGGTTTCAAGAGCAGCATAATAAAGAAAGAAGTATGGATGATATCCATGTCAAGAAAATAAGTACTATGGAGGAAAGTTTTTACAATTTAGGGTTTCGAGGGCAGCATATAAAGAAAGTGTTTTTGAGGCTATTCCTTGCACCTCAGGTTCTACAGGGCAGCATAAACCTATAGATCATAAGTCTTCTTATGAACAGTCCAGAAAATTTGAAGAAATTGATGAGGATGAAAGTGTTGGTGGGAATGGAAAAGGGAGAAGAAGACCATCAAAGCAAAAACAAAGAGAAAGGAAACTCAACGGGATATTGGTTTGGGAAACCGTAAACAAATATCACAAGTGTTAAAAAAAGTAGGGCTAAGCCCACAAATAAGAATAAAAAGTGATGATGAATATTGTATCTTGGAATATCAAGGGTATGAATAAGGCCTCTTTCAAAAGAGTTATTAGGGAATTAATAGGTTGTTATAGTCCTGAGTTTATTTCAACCAACAAACAAAAACAAGTAGTGAGGAATGTAAGGATTTATTCAAAAAGATTTGTAAGATGGGGTATTGTCTAGCAGTTCCTTTTATAGCAAATTCAAAAGGCATTGCTACAATATGAGACAAACACAAATGGGATAGACAATTGTTATAAGCATAAGGTAAATGGGTTGCTGGTCTTTTTTGCAAGAAAGAAGAAAATATCAAAGTTGGGGTTATAAATGTATATGCTCCAACTACAATTACTCTTTGTGATAGATGTTGGAAGGACCTCAGTTTATTTATGTCAAATTCAATGATGATTCATAATTGTGATCTATGGATTCTTGAGTAGAAATTTAACACAATTCTCGCCTTTGGAAAAGAAGGGCGGTTCTTCTGGATGATCTAAATCAATGAAGGATTTTACTTCATTTGTCAATTCAAATGGCTTTTGGGATGCTATTCCGTCAAGCTTTCAATATAGATGGGATAATAGACACACTGGGCAAATTCATATAGCAGAAACTAATAGATGTTTACAAATAGAATATACAATGACAACCTCTTCAGACATTTTATTGCAAGCAAAATCAGATCACAAACCTAATCACATCTATATGAAATTAATTAGAAGATTGACCCTAAATCAAAAGGCAAGTCTATAGAGATTTGCATAATTGACCTCAAAACTTACACAAGAAAGGCACACAATGCCCCATCACGTGCATCATCGCTATTAGATACAAACCTCGTAGTTATCAAAACTAAGCGCCCTTCATTACCCTTCACCATGTGGTTTTGATAATCAACAAAAAACTTAAAATATTGTTACATATACTATGAGGAAAAGCATTATCAAAATCAAATGCTATGCAGCAAACCAAGTAAAGGTACTCCACCTAATTATTCTAAAGAATGTTTCAAGCAACCCAAACCTAGTCAACAAACGGCAAACCAAGATATACAGCCAAAACTAGACATGTTTTGGTAGATATCATCACTTCTAAAAATTTAAAACTAGGTATTGACTTCAGGCCTGATAAATACACAATAATCTTGAGGAGTGTTATAATGAAGAATAAAAATAAGCATGATTTGAAATAAAACATTAAAGGTCACTTCAGTCAAACATAACCATATGATGCTTACAACTGCATTTTCCAGGCAATAGAACATAAGGTAAACCATGATAGATTAATCCTATTCTGCATAACTTTGAGCCAAAATAATAATGACAGATTAAAGAAGATAAATAAATGACTCCCAAGTAGTTAGAATTCAAGATTGAAATTCCCGTTGCAAATGGCATCAATATAAATCTTTAACTCAGTAAAGTAATTTATGGATCGTCATAAACAAAAAAATAAATGTAATATTTTCACTAGAAAGGACTAAAAGTAACAAGCTTGAGAATTCACATCCTTAAAAGCTTACCTTATTAACTCGTATTGGCTTTCCATATAATTTGATCATATTGAGAATCTTGATGGCCTGCAACATTAATACAGAAGTCAATAAAAAATCAAATTATTTCCATTATCAGTGAGCTTTTCACGATCAGCATGGTTTAATGAGTTTAAATCTCAAGTTAAGTTTGCATCATGCAACAGGCACTAGTGTGTACTCACATAATCAGCATCTTCCTCGCTTCGGAATTCCACAAAGCCATAGCCTTGATGAAGTCCAGTGACTCTATCTTTTGGTACATATACATTAACTGGATGAAACACCCCAACAAGGACCTCATCAGACATAAATAGCAAAATCCACACTTTGAAAGCACCCACAACTTTTCTTTTAAAAATACTTGCACTACATTTCCAACCTTTATCATATTTGAAAGCATGCTCGTATATTCAATAAAAGATCAGAAAGCAGTCATAAATTTGCATGCCACCAAATTTGAACTCAAAGTAAGACTATACGAGGTAGCCAGATAATTTCACTCGTTTGAGCTCAACCCATTGGTTTATACAGTCTTTTTGTACTCAACTATGTTTACACTGGTCCTATGTGTATTTCTCCTCTTCAAAAGTTGTTGGAATTCTTTCAGTCAACACAAAGTAAAAATCTATTGGTGGCATTTTTTGTTATCACAGGATACTTCAAAACTCTCCTTCATAATCATCAGAAAAGGAAGGGAGCCTCCCTAATCTAACTAGACCAGCTGATTTGTTTCCAAAATTTATTACCAAGACCTATTTCATTTTGATTAATAACCCTCTTCTACAAGACAATATGGAATTCATAACAACACACAAGCAATTTCATTGGATAGGTTTTTCATTACTCAGCGTTGATTGGATAATGGCATCAAGCAAACAAATTGGCATATAAGATTTTGGACAGTTGTCGAGTCCTCCTAAACTTGCAAAAAGATTGGTCCCCACTAGAAACTACTTTTAAGTTCAAAAACTTGAGGTTACAGGTCCCAGTAATGTGAAAATACATGGAAAACTGGTAGTAGGCTGATTACATTCAAGAACAGCATTTGTACAGATTTGTTCAAAAACTAAAATATGTCAAAAGAAGTTGGAATATGGAACTATGATTGTTTTGGATATCTTTTAGCAGTAGCAGCAACTCCTAACCATCTTGCTCACGTTCAGGCTGAAATTATAAATATAAGCACTTGACAGCAACATAAGAAAGCTCTCCGTGCATATGTTGCTTATGATCATGCTGCAGCTTTAATCAGACATACCCTGGTACTGCAGATTGGCTAAATGGTTCCACATCTGTAGCTATGTAGCACTGAGGGCTGGATGATTTAATATGCACCTAAATTATGAAGAAGAGACTTATATTTATGCTCATATGTTGACAGAAACGTTACTGCAATCCAGTTATGTATTGCAAGTCCACCAAGCACTTCCAAAAACAGCGATGGCAAAAGTATATAGCCGTAAATTGACATCAACCATCAAACTATATAAGCAGTAGTAGATGATTTTCAGTATAGGTTCTTTGAAAGCACTAGCAAGTTTCAAAGAGTTTATGTCTCCTGATATTTGGCCATGAAAATCTGCAGGTGCACAAAAAGAAGAATTCTGCACAACTCTCTCAAAGCTTCCTAAGAAACTGAAGGGAGCTCTATTCTTCTAAAAATATCAAGGTTGTATAGGTCTGGAGGTACATGCATCCAGACATAGTAGACATAAGGGAAATACAGGATGTTCCCATACAAGTGTCTGCATCATAAAACTTAAAACCAACAACCGTTCATTCCTGAGACAAACAATTCTCAGTGTGTCTTTGATGCAGTTCCTAAGCAGGGAGGATATACCGTCTGTGATGGCTTTTGACTCTTGGCTCCTATTCCAGTAGCTCTTCCAGCTCCACATTCAACCCATGAACAAAAGCAAGACAAATATTCTTACTTTGCACAGCATTGGGCAGAGCTTGACACCAAGGTTCGGGATATTTCTCAGCATCCTCAAACCACATTCAAGGCACTTCATGATGGACTTCCAGTACCTCGTTTTTTTTCCAAGTTGGTGACCATGTTTGGCTTCAGTTGGACAAGCATAGGTTTCACAGCCATGTCACTTGGAGTAGGAATTTTTGTCACTCATCCTGAAGATCCAATTCTCGATTTTCAGCAACCTTTGGTGGATGATATTTTGCTTACAGGCACTTCATGAAGGGCTTCAAGTACCTCATTATTTTTTCCAAGTTGATGACCATGTTTGGCTTCAGTTGGACAAGCGGAAGTCGGTGACCATGTCTGCCTTCAGTTCAATAAGAATAGGTCTGGATGAGGAAAGTTTTGTCACTCATCCTGAAGATCTGATTCTCGATTTTCAGATAGCTCAACTATTGCATAAGTTGGGGACAACTTCCACTAAGCAGGAGAGAAATGATGAGACTTCTCCTTCTTCCTTGTACTTATCTCAGTCAGTAACTAGAGTCTTTGTTTGCATTTCCAGTTCATCTTGGTTGGACTGAATGAGATTTCCATGCATTTGTACAGGTCACTTACTGCATTAAAGTCAGACTTATTGAGGTGTATATGCAAGGACAGTTTGCAACACTTTAACCTCCTCTTTGTAAAACTATTTATACCCCACTACTGAAGAGTGTATATCATCTATTTATACCCCACTACTGAAGAGTGTATATCATCTGTTTTGGCAGATATCTTTTTCCATTTTCCATTCAGTGTGCATTCTGCTGTTTGTATTTCATTGAGTGCATGCTCCTGATCTTACTGAAGCGACACATCACCCAAATATCATCAGCTGTAATTTTTTTCCCGGTTATATGGGATTGAAAAGGGCCTACCCATATTACATCATGACCCTGCTATAGTATTTTTGACAATTATATATGCATCACCTGACTAGATTTAAACTTCGGTCTCCTAGGCATTTAACCGGTTAAGCTCTCTCCAAGTTTTTTTTTCAAAATTTAAAAAATTAAATTAAATTAAATTGTCTCAATGAAAATTTCTTCAAGTTTTTTTTCATAATTTAAAAAAATAATAATTAATTAAAATTGTCTCAATGAAAAGCTCTCCATATCTATCTATCTGTATGTGTATGTATTTTGCAAAGGGTTCTGTGCTTTAATATAAAAATCTATAGACTTCTCCACTACTCTGAATATTATCAACTGCAAGTCCTCTCTCTATATCTGTCCATCCACATACTTCCTAACTGCTCTCTCTCTCTGAATACACAAGCGTCTGCATATATAACCTTATTGCAAAGCAAATAAACCCTACGAAAAACCCTAAGAAGAGGTCACTCCAGAAGGATTCTCCAATGACATTTCTAGGTCTCAGAATACGGCTAGAATAAAAAGCAAGAAGGATTTTCCAATGACATTTCGCCGGTTACTGAAATTTTTTGGAATGCAGGTTAAAATAAAAGAACAAAAAGCAAACAAATAAACAATCAAGAAGTAGAGAGCTCCTACCGACAGGCCCCGCCTGGACAAACAATTCCCAAAGCAATTCTTCGGTAACCTGGGCGTCGAGATTTCCCACGTATGCAGTGGCATCCTGATTCCTCTCCGCTGTGTGCTGCCCGAGAAGATTGGCTCCCACGCCTGGTGTTATTCTGCTCGTCATCGTCTTCTGCCGCTAAAACCCTCCTATTACCCCCTCATTTCGTGCACAAAGTTACGGGTTCGATTCCCTGTAGTCCTCTGTGATGTTTCCCCCTCGGAGATTAGGGACAAATCTGATTTTGATGGTTTCGCTAGAGGTAACCAACTCCAAAGCCAAAGCAGAGGCTTTCTAAAATGGTGATTTTTGTTTCAGAGCCGCCCTTTTTCTCACGGGGTGGGTGTCGAATATTTTTGGTTGGAGGTGTTTTCACAAGTGCAAAAGTAAACACGGCCCAGATCCAAGGTTTTAAAAATAATAAAACCGAGCGAATTGGCTGTGGGTTTTTGTTGAGGAGAGTTGAGTTCAATATTTTTTTTAAATAGATATAATGATTTTTTTGAATAATACTTCTTATATATATTCATCATGGGATTGAACTTAGGTCACATCATCGATAATGTAAGTGACGTTTTTGTCGGTGGACCACTCTTTTAAAAACGTATGTATTAATCGGGTTCAATGCTACTGCAAATGTTTATAAAAGGTATTGATAAAAAAAAAATAAGGGTTTGTGGGTCTAGGTGGATTGGTAAGTTGGGACGTTTACTGAGAGGAGACTTAGGTTCCAATCCCATGTGTGTGTCTATGCATAGCCAGTAGCCCGATCCAACTTCTATGTGTGTTGCATTTGATTGATGACGGCAATCTGTTTCCTGCTTGTCCGACAGTCCCCATTTCACGTCGGATTACCATTAACGAGACAATGGATGTGTTGGAAGCCTTCACTGATAGTTTGAACCCTACTACTAAAGATTGTGATTGTAACCAATTCATCTATGTAACCAAAAAAAATAAAAAACAAATAAGTAATGACGTTAGTGGATTGTTTTTGGGCTTTTTTTGGGTTTGTGTAAATTACAATTAGATGCCTCTAAGGGTTAGGTGGATTGGTAAGTGAAAGTGTAGGCTCGCACTTACCAAGAAGAGACCTAAGTTTAAACCTTGGGGGGAAGCCAACCCTTTGCAACTATAGTAGTCTGCACTAAATCTTTTGAGTGCGTGCTAGACTGACAACAATGGTATGAATTCCGAGCGATTGGTGGTATCTATCTCACATCGAGTTAATAAGAACAAGACGGATAGGTTTATTGGGAGCAGTTCCTATGGTTTGAACCCTGCATTGCCCAGTTACTAAAAAAAGTGGTTGTAACCAACTCTCCTATGTAATCAAAAAAAAAAAATTACAATTGGATGGATTAGAATGAGAAGTTTTTAGTATTGCCCCGAGGGCTAGGTGGATTGATAAATAGTGGTTGTAACCAACTCTCCTATGTGATAAAAAAAAATTACAATTGGATGGATTAGAATGAGAAGTTTTTAGTATTGCCCCTAAGGGCTACGTGGATTGGTAATTGTCTATCTAGCCAAGCACTTACCAAGAAGAGACTTAGGTTGTTTGCGTAGGCACTTACTAAGAAGAGACATAGGTTCAAACTTTAGGGGTATGCTTGTTTGCAAAGGTCTAGGTGGATTGGTGTATGTCTGGCTAGGCACTTACCTAGAAGAGACCTAGGTTCAATCCTTGGGGTATGCTTGTTTGCAAAGGTAGTAGTCTGCTCCGAATTCTTTGAGTGCCCGACAGACCAACGATGACGTTACCTTCCTCTTCACATCGGATTATAAAATAACGAGATGGTATAGGCTTGTTGGGAGCAGCCCCTGTGGTTTGAACTCTACACTTGACAATTACTAAAAATAGTGTGGATGTAACCAACTCCCTTATGTATCAAAAAAAAGATACTTAGGTTCAAACCTTGGGGGCATGCTTATTGCAAAGTTAGTAGTATGATCTAAATCCTCTTAGTGTGCGTCAAACCAATGACAACGGTATGACCCGATCGACCAATGGTCCTCACGTCGATCATCAACAATGAGGTGGTATATGCTTGTTAGGAGCAGCCCCTATGGTTTGAACCTTGTGCTTGGCAATTACTAAAAATAGTGTGGATGTAGCCAACTCCCCTGTGTATCCGAAAAAAATTAGTATTCACAAAATCAAAAGTAAATTAAGGAATGAGAATTTTACAAAGGATTATGGTTGGCAACATTAGAATTTTTTTCTTTATAATGTTGATTTTTTACCATGATTTTGATGATGAATTGTTTTACTTTTTCCTCTTTAAACAATTTTTGCAATGATTAATATTAATTTAGCTACCTCAAGTTTACTATATGCCCAACATTTTAAAACAAAATGTTGTTATGTCTTAATTATCCCTAATATACAAAAGGTATATATCCTCTCCTTTTATTCATAATTTGGTCTGTCACATTTGTCTATTTCACGTCTAAGTTGGTGTGAGTTGGTCCTCGATTTGGCCATGAACATCTTTACTCTCTAGTTGATGTTTACCTCTATAGAGGCCTCTTGGTGGTAATTATATGTAGAGCTAAATTCAACAAGATAGTATTCTCTTTTCTTCCTAACTTTTTTTGTTTTCATCAATTATATGGGACTGAAACAGGTCCCACTTGTATTACATCATGATGATATAGTGGTATTACAATAGCTTGGCAATTATGTATGTATCGCTTGGCAAAATTTGAACCTGGGTCTCCTCCTTAAAAGTTGAGGAATATAATTGGTTGAGCTAATGACATTTGATCTTCGTAACTTCTTTCCCACATAATGATGTAGGAACATCCAACGGAACGTGTATCGTTTCAATAATTGTCGAAAGGAAAGAAAACAATATGACGCAGGAGCATCCAATCAAATGTGTACCGTTTTCATAACCATCAAAAGGAAATAAAATAGGGAGCGTCCATGAAAGGAAAAAAAATAAGACAAAGCATCTAGGAAAGAAAAGAAAGGACAAACACGAGGAAAGCAAAGAGGAACAGATAGGTGTGAAGAGAGAAGAAGCGAATAGGGAAAAAGGGCTAGGAAAAAGAGAGAGGATGAGTAAGATGATCTAGAAGAATAACCCACCCAAACTATGCGTGAGGAAACAAAACGACAAAAAGAAGAGGAGACAAAGCTAGAAAAAGAATGTGAGTAGAGAGAGATATTGGCTAGAAAGGAATAGAAGACCATTGTAGCCTAATATTGGAAAAACAACATACAGGTCTAATGCAAATGTCATATGTAATAGGAAACCATGATGAGGAATGTATTTATGCTCATGTCGAAAAGAGACTCTAGGCAAATTAGCTCGCACAAGTCATGTTTTCAATTTCATTTTATGTGTGTAAGTCTATAATACGATGTCTTGTATTTTGAATTATAATTTGTAGATTAGTAGATGGGAATGTGTGGATTTGCATGGTTGTAATTACGGTGTGACGTATCTTGAGCTAAGGAAATTGAGTGTTGTTTAGGTAAAAGAAGTAATATTTATTAATTTTTCAATTGAATGATATGTCTCCATTCAAAGGACTCCCATGCTTTAAACAATTGGGGTTGCTAATTAAAAGAGTAGGTAACCTTTTATGTCGAGGACATTCAACTACCCATCCATAGACTTGCCACCATGAACCATCTTATGCAAGGACATCATCTTAAAAACCTTGTTGTCTTTGACTTTATTGTACAACTAAATATTACCGTACAACGAAGGTGATTGTTAATAAGGAGGGTATTGTTGTATAATTAAACAACCACCATGCAAGGGGGATAATGTTGTATAATTGTATGATATTGTACAAGGAATCCCAAAGAGTTTATATTGTATTGTTGTTTTGAACCTTATTGATTGCATGAAAGGAAAGTTGTGTTGCTTTAGAAGGTCGTCCATAGGAGGACTTCATTCTCTTGTCTGCATAATTTGGTATCAGAGTCAGTTGATCTTTGAGGTTTGACACATGTCAAAGGAAATATGGAACAACAAGAAAGAGTAAGATCGCAAGGCCCTCGAGTCGTGGATATAGCTGAGATGATGAGATGAATTATCACTTTATTAGATGCACTTGAAAATACCCAAAGGAGGTGATGGCTTTTGAAGCCTTAATATTTTTTCAATGAGTTTACACTGATTTTTATGAGGGGTCCTGATCCCCTCATACTGAGTGGGGTTTGAATCTTGGACCTCTTAAAGAGAGGCCTAAGCCCTTACCACTGCAGTAAGCTTGTAGCTTTTGAAGCCTTAATATTAATGTAAACTCATAGGATAAATATTCATAGGATCAAATATATGATAGCCACAATATAGTAAGATCAAAATAATAATGTAAATAGGATAATATGAGCCAACTAATATGTGAATCAAGGCTAATAATATATCAACTAACATTCATTAATAAGCAACAATATGAATGTAATAGTCTAAATCATACATGTACAAAGCATGTAGCACAACTTACAATATTAGTTGCTCAAATGTATGCAATCTTTATTACTCCTATTTCTCTTACAAATGTATCATAAAAATTTCATACAATGATAATACTTTCTATACATACAATGTAAACTTTGTAGGTGATGCAGACTAGGTAGACTATAGAGTAATATATAGTCGTTGTAGGATGACTCTTTGGTTACTTGACTCTTCTTTTTCTTTATGTCAAGTCCCATGACTCTTGGCTTCTCTACTTGACACTTGCATGCACATGACTTTATCTTGTATGCACACTTGGACATGAATCTTCACATAACACATCCTAATATAAGAACACGTGTACACATTTACATATAAGACACTTGTGCATATTTACACACATAACACTTGCATACTCATTTACATGACACTTGTGCATTTCCTGCACATTATTATATTACATAAAATATTTACTCACACTTTAATCTAGGTCACTCTAACTAGGATGTACCAAATTATGTAATATACTCTAACACCCCCTCGTATTACATTATTTAATTATTGAAGACTTTTATCTTCAATATGGTCTTCGTCATTAATATTCAATATACAAGTGGTCTTGTAATACATGCGATCTTATGCTATCCTCGCATCTTTTCATCATCTTGAACTTTGGATTCACCTAATGTCTTCGATGGTAGAAAGGTTTCTCATTTTCATTTCTTGCAGTTTGCCTTTTAGAGTATTCACCAATGTTATCTTGAAATAAGTTAAGCTCTTGAGAAAAAACAATTGAATCCAAGGCATATATTCAATTTTTAACTGATCTTGTAGCCTCTATGATATTTTGATTTTGATAACACATTTATTATTCTCATTTATACATTTGAACTCAATTGATATTCCACTTTCAGCTAGTTTGCTAAATGATATTGGTTGTCAACCCTAGAACATACATAACATCTTTCAATATAAAGTTTGGGAATGGTGGACTAGGTGTTACACAACCACTTCCATGTATTAGATACCTCTTATCATCAGCAATATTCAAATATAAATTATCTCTGACTTCTAAACAATCAAACCATTGTAAATTACCAATCATATTATGACTAGCACCTAAATCTATGTACCAAAGATATCTTTCTCTTTGGATCACATGATTAGCATTACTTGAAATTATTTTGCATTGTTGACAAGAGTTTTGAGTATGATGTTGCTCACTTGATGTACCTTGTTCATGAACTTTTCCTTTTGTAGAATATGGTTTTATATTTTGATAACATCTCCTACATTGAAAAGTTCCTCTTGGTAACTTATCCATTAAATTTGTAGATTTTGATTTTTGAAGTAGACTTCCTTGTGACTCCCTAGGTTTTCAAAGTTTCTAAGTTATAAACCTATGAAGTAGAATTCCTTATATCTCCCTAATGTTTAGAAACTTTGAAAGTAAGAATTTTGCAAATTTAAATTTTCTAAATTTGATGTTGAACTCCTTTTGACTCCCAAATAATTAAATTTGCAAATATTTTAAATTAAAAAAAAACTATTAAAAAAGACTTATAACTCCAAAAATAATTTCAAAAATACTTGTCTACTTATCACTCCCATCTTAAATTTAATAGCAAGGCTTTAATAAATAACTTCCTATTAACATTTCTTATTTCTCCATTTAATATATTCTTATGCAAATAAATTACTTATAACTCCAAATGAAACCTTAGAAAATTAAATTCTACTTTGCCACTTATCACTCCTTAAAGAAATATTAAAAACCCTAAAATTTAAATTTATCTCTACCTTCATTCGCGCATTCCTTTTTTTGTTGTCACTTGCACTCACACAATCACTTTACCTCTTTCTTCACACTACTATTATGATTGAATTGACTGCCACTAACATAGCCTGCCACCCACTTTAAGCTTTGCATGCTTCATTCTTGGTAGACGTTCTACATTCCTTATTTGTTTGCTTTTCTCCTAGCGGGTGCATCTAATGTAACACTCCACAAGGAAACGTTCAACGTTGCTCTCAACGTGTTTGGTGCTTGAACGATTTGCTTGCTTGCATGCTCATAAGAAGCGGATCTTCTAACCTTTCAATTCCTCTTCACTAGCGGTTTCGTTCCAAATTTTGTGTTGAATGTTGAGTGTTTTGTTCACCTTACTCGTTCGTGTTCGCTCTGCTCATTCGTATGTTGTTTGCCTTGCTTGTTCATGTTCCAAGTTATGTTGCTTGTACATCCTATATGCATTGACTATTAGCGTCTCATAAAGGGTGACAATGCTTGCTTTATATACCACTATCTTGAGCACTAACCAATGAACTATACTTCATTGTAAACTTTTGCTTCTCTTGGTAGATTTGTATAGGTGCTTCTATGTTGTTTTGACTTCTGCTTAGGTTTTGTTCTTCAAAACGTAATGTTGCCTTGATTGAATGCTATGCAGGATTGGTTGAGTGCTTTGCTGGCTTATTCAACCCTTGAGCACTTCTATCTTTTTTCTTTCTACAGTAAAGACTCTTGCTCTTTCGACGTTCTTCCTACCTTTATGTTGCCTAGACAAAATTTATGCTTTTATGCTACACTTCTCTAATGAGAAACAATTTTTTTAGCCTTGCTGCTCCAACTACTTATATACTGCACTTTATTCCTCTCCTTGTCGTTTTACTTCTAACTCACTACCATCTATGTTTCTCCAGGTTTAACCTTGTTATAGGAAATAGCTCTCTTGCCCAATAGCTCTTTGTTAACTATCATTTAAGCACCTTGTTAGTGATTAACTTAGAACCATGTTATTCCTCACTTATGTTTTCCTTCTAGGCCACTTTGATTGCTTTTGGATGGCTTCAAACCTCTATACTTTACATTCTATTGTTCCTCTTATCCTCTACCGAATGACTTCAATCTTCTAACAATGTTTTTTGTGCTCGTGCACTGCTTTTAGAGTAACGTTCTACCACTGTCTTGAGCAATGAGCTATGCTCATCTCAATAGCTATGTGTAGGCACTTTGCTTCGACTTAGATTCTTTTGCTGGTTTGACTCCTTTTGAATACTATGTTGGCTCAGTTTAACTATGTTTTGAGCCCTATGTTGACCCTAGAACATTATTCTTCATCATTTTAATTCTTCTACCTTTATTATCTTTGCTTAAGGAAATCCTAACTTTGCTCTTACCATAGGAAATACAACACTTTAATCGACAATCTTTTGTAATGTTATTTGAGTCATATCCTAGAATGTTAGGGGTCTCAATGCCCCTTCCAAACATTGGTTGGTGTCATCATTAAGGATGGACCTAAAGCCTCAAATCTTGTTGTTACAAGAAACCAAGTTGGACAGTCAAAAGCTAGAAAGAATTAGGAGAAGTATTTGGAAAGAAGCCAATTTTGTTGCCAGTGTAGTGAAGGGTGTCGTAGGAGGGATTTTGTGTATGTGGGATGACAAATTTGTTGAAGGGAGGATCATCTCAACTTCGAATAGATTGATCAATGTGCTCTTCCACAATTCTCGAGTTGACGGAGGACACTTGCAGACGGTCCGTGGATTTAAAAATTTTTAAAAATATTCTTCCATTGTAAAGAAACCAAAATCAGCTAGGTTTTGACCAATATCTATGCCCCAAACACCTGTATAGGGCGAAGACAATTATGGAGGGATTTAACTTCAATGAGGAAGGCTTTCCATGACATTGCCTAGGTTTTGGCTAGGGACTTCAACACCCCTTTGTATCCATCAGACAAGAAGAGCAAAAACCCCAAGACCTCTAAAGGTATGAAATATTTTGAGTAGTTTATCTCAGAGAATGGATTGATGGATGTTGACCTCAAAGGATTTAAGTATACATGGAGTAATAGAAGACTTGGGAACCAACTGATCCAAATAAGACTTGATATATTCTTAATCTCTCAAGAAGGGCTAATTAACTTTGGAGATGCCACTTTGACCACACTCCCCAAAGTAGGATCTGACCATAACCCTCTAGTGTTAGATTCCCAGACTAATAGAAGGAGGTTTTATAACCCTTTTAGGTTTGAGGTGATGTGGCTTAGAAATGAAAGCCTTGAACATTACATTGAGGAATGGTGGGGGAATGAATTCACTGGATATTTGATGGCCCAAATTGCCAAAAAGCTCAGATTTATCAAACACAAACTCAAATATTGGAACAAGAATATTTTTGGGCACCTATTCTAGAGGAAATCAAAGTTGAAACAACAGCTAATGGACATCAAAACCATGGAAAATGAGGGGCACTTCTCATAGGAAGTCAAAGATAAAGAAATTCAACTCCTTTCTTATTATCATAACACATTGGCCTATGAGGAAACTTTTTGGAGATAAAAATCCAAAGCCCTATGGCTCAAAGAAGGAGACCATAACACCAAGTTTTTCCATGTTACTACCCTTAGACATCAAAGTCACAATAGAATCAAAGAAATTCTAAGGGAGGATGGTTCAAGTACTGATGATATTATTGAGATTAGAGAGGAAGTGGTAAATTTTTTCATGAATCTCATTGGAACTTTAGAGAGGGTGGAAGAAAATGTTGTGAATAATCTTCTACATTACATCCCTCCTCTAGTTACTAAAGAATATAACTCCTATCTGGTCAGCCCCTTTAAGGAATATGAGGTCAAAAGTGTTGTGTTTGCAATGGCTAGAGAGAAAGCTCTAGGACCTGATGGATTCTCGACAATCTTATTTCAAATATTTTGGTATATATTGGGTGCTGAGGTGTTTGCAACAATCTATGAGGTTCAAAGGACCCACCATATCCCCCATGACATCAATTCTACTTTCTTGACACTCATTCCCAAAGTGGTTGGGGCTAAGGAATTTAGAGATTTTAGGCCCATTAGCCTTTGTAATACACTGTACAAAATTCTTACCAAGGTAATGGCTAACAAAATTAAAGTTATTCTTCCATTCATCATTGATCCCAATCAAGGAGGCTTTGTTATGGGGAGGCAAATCCTAGATGGGATCATCACAATCCATGAAGTAATACATTCCATTGAAAAAAGTGGTAAAGTTGGCTTATTGTTGAAATTAGACATGAATAAGGCTTATGATAGGGTGTCCTGGGAGTTTTTGCTCAAATTCATGACCAAATTTGGGTTTCATCAGGACTAGATCAACTTGACTAATGAATGCATCTCCTTAGCTATGTTTTCAATCCTGGTGAATGGGGTGGTTGTTGGGTATTTTAAGAGCCATAGAGTTTATGCCAAGGGGACCCCCTATCCCCCTACCTATTCATAATTATGGTAGAGGATTTGGGAAGGATGATTATAACTGCTACCTTAGATGGTTCTATTGATGGTATTCAACCTACTACCACACTTGTTCTAGTATCTCATCAGCAATTCATTGATGATACCATACTGGCCACTTCCTCTTCGATCCCTCAAGCTAAGGAGAAATTATTTGTTGTGTTATTACGAAAAGGTTACTGGGAAAAAAATAAATTACACAAAAAGTAAAGTGTTCTTTCTCAACACTACCCCAAGGAGATAGGGAAAAATAACAAGAATTTTTGGGTGTGAAATAGGGGAATTGTCTACTTCCTACTTGGGAATGCCTCTCTTCAAAGGGAGAATGAAGGTTAATTTATGGAACCTAGTGATTGAGAGAATAAGGAATAAATTGGTAGGATGGAAGGGTTCTCTCCTTAGTCAAGCCTAGAAAGCCCAATTGGTAAAATCAATGCTTCAAAACATCCCGGTCTATTTCATGTCTTTGTTTAAAATGCCTATCAAGATTTATGAACAAATAGAACAAATTCAAAAATCCTTTCTATGGTCTGGTATGGAAGAGATAAGGAGGCTAGCCTTGGTGGCCTGGGACTAGGTATGCTCTAGGAAAGAAGAGGGAGACCTCGGGTTTAGGAAACTACATAGGATGAATAAAGCCCTCATGGCTAAGATAGGTTGGAAACTATTAAAAAAAACAAGGTAGGGTGGATCCAAATCCTTAAATAAAAATATCTTAGAAATGGAAGAAATCTAGTGGAGCAAAACCCACCCAAGGGATCCTACCTTTGGAACCATCTCCACAAAACCAAGTCTCTTTTGTTGAAAGGAACCAGATGGAAGGTTGGGGATGGGAGGAAGATTCACTTTTGGAAGGACTATTGGCTCAAGCAAACACCACTGATTGAAGACCCAAATTTGGCTCCCCTTGAGCCCATCCTATCTCAACAATTTGGTAATCTAGTTTTTTATTACATTTTGGAGGAAGAAGGTGGAAGGAGATGGAAATCCATCCATCTCAATGGCTTGGACTAGCAAAGAGGACAAGCTCTCAAAGAGCTCAATAAAATTCTTAGATTTATGATCCTAAACCCAAAAGAGAAGAGGACTCCTTATTTTGGAAGATGCACAAAGGAAGGCTCTATACTGTGAAATCAACTTATTACCTCATGGAAGGTGAAGGATGGGGATGGCTTTTAGTTGTAAAAATATGGCTCAAGCACTTGGTCCCCAAGATCAATTTCTTCTATTGGTTAGTTGTTCAAAACAAAGTTCTCACCATTGATAACCTTCATAAAAGGGGGATTGCAATTCCCAATCAATGCTATATTTGTGAACAAAACTAGGAGAGTGTGAAGCATTTATTTATGGATGCTCATATTCGATGGAAGTGCTCAATATGATCCTAGGTAAGTTCAATATCTCCTAGGTCTCCCATGCAATCTAGTTGATCTGTGTCTTCAATGGGAGCCCCCATTCCAAAGCAAAAGGTTAAAAACCTTATGGAATCTTATCCTACCCCACCTTTTTTGGGGTCTTTGGAAAGAAAGAAATAACAAAGCCTTTAAGGATCTAAAAAAGGACTACAAGTCCATTGAAGCAAGAATTAGTGCAACTATAGTAGAAAATATGCAAGGTATAAACTTCAAGGACTATTGGGAGAGTAATGTGGAAGCAAATATTGCTTCCCAATGGGGCTTAGATGGGGCTCCTTGCCCCTCTACCTAGTCTAACCCTTTGATCCACTCTCAAACAAACTAGAAAGCCCCTCCATTGGATTGGGCCAAGCTGAACTTCGATGGGGCTGCAAAGGGCAACCTAAGGAGGGTTGGTGTAGGGGGTGTTATCAAAGATCATGAAGGTGAGATTCTCCTTGCTTATGTAGAGGGGTTGGAAACTCAAACTAGTCATTTTGTAGAGGCTAGGACCTTGTTCCAAGGGGTCCTCTTACCGGATAGGTTGAATGTCAAAATAGTGGTAATTGAAGGATACTCACTCAACATTATCAATTGTGCTAACAGATCACAGGTGGAAAGATAGAGTATCAAATATTTAATTGTCATAGCTCGAAGGAGTATCTAGAGTCTAGACAGTTCTTAAGTAATCCACATATTCAGGGAAGGGAACAAAGTAGTAAATGTCATGGCTAACTTGGGAGTAAATCTGGAGGAGCTCAAAGTCTAGGAGAGAGACTTCCCAAGTGAATTTTTGGAGGTGGTGAATAAGGAGAAACAACAATTAGGAAATGTGAAGGGTAATGTGTAATTCGAAGAAAGAATGGATTCACCCCTATAGGATCCCAAGCTAGCAATCATTCTAGGATTGATATTATGGTACCCAATCATAGCTATTTAGTACTAGTATTAGATCCTCTACAAATTATCAAACTCAAATAATGACAAAACAACCCCAAGTGGTTCCCACTAACCATAAATTGTTGTGATGGTGATGATGGAGCAACCACAAACTACAATAATGATAGAACAACCACAAAATACGATGACGATGAAGAAACCACAAAGCACTGTGACAATGATGACAATGATAAAATAACCATAGGTGTTGGTTTTTGGTAATATCCTTATAGTAGAAAAATTATTCAACCATAAGAGGTTGTTTACGGTTTTGGATTCCCTGGCTAAACAACCACAAGAGGTGATGGAGCAACCATAATTTTTTACGATGGCAAAGCAACCATATTTTTTTGTGAGTTGCAGTAGTGATAATGAAACAACCATAGGCATCGACTATTGGTAATATCCATGAGGAATTCATCTTGGTGGATCTAGCAATGGTATCTACAACTATGTTGGAATCCATGTTGGTCTAGTCAACTTGGATTAATCGAAAATGTTAGGATAATTAAGACAATAAGAGGATAATCATTGCGTTGATCTCCATAGAGGCGATAGAGAAAGTAAAGAGGGTGGCTAGAGGTCATGATTCCCCTTTATTAGCATGACTCTCGATTGTTTGTTCTCTTGTTATGATCTTTGGTTTAATGTTCTAGCTTGCTTATAGTCATTGTTTAAGTTGTATCCTTTGAAGGGTTGCATGTTTTGTTTTGTAAAGCAATTTGAGTATATCCCTTTGTGTTGGTCTCGGTTGGTGGTCTCTTGATATATCTTTTTGGATGTAAAAGGGTTGGGACCCTTTCAAAAAACCCTTTGCAAACAAGTAAAAAAACTACATTCATCAAATGGCATTATGTCAACCGGTTATATTTCTCAAGTTTCAAGGAGGAGATCCATGTTCAAATCTTGCCAAGTAATATATGCATAATTACTAAGTTATTGTAAGACAACTATGTTGTTACGATATAATATAATTGGGTATTTGTTTAAATCCCATTTAATCAACTAAAAAATAAAAAATAAAATTTAAAAAAATATATATAAGAGCACATTCACCCATTGGGTTGAAGTTTAATTAGTGGGAATATTTGGCTTAAAAGGATCCCACCAAGATTTAATTCCCATGGGTCTTGTAATAATGTTGTTTTTTGTAATGCTACGATAATTTGAGAGGTTGAAATATCATTTTAGTACAATCATGATATAATATAGGTTGGATTTCTTTAATCCCAATAGTGAACTAACAATAGGAAGGTTACATTTATCACTTCAATGGAAATATAATATTATGCTATAATGGATTCCATTCTTAAAAATGGATGGGTGATGCAACAACATGCAATGACTCATATTTTAAAATCTCATTTACAACTTAGTAGGATGTTATGTGGATGATATATTTGAGAAGTCTTGCTAGTGTTCAAAGCAAATATGATCCCTTTGAAAAACTTTTAGATGCTTGTTCACATATCATATCAATCTCAACCTGAAAATTATGTCTTTGGAGTCTTCACAAGCAATATGGTTAACTTAACTTTTGTCTAAAAAAGTGATTGAGATTTACTTGAATAAATATACTCCATAGTGACTCTAGATGCCTCCACTTAAGAGCATTATGTATATCTAGTCCTACCTCAAGGTGATCAACTCTGTTTTGAGTTTTTCAAAGATTATGGCTACAATGCTAGGTATTTACTCTCATGTTATTAAAGGGCATTCCTTATCCTTAGTGACCTAAAGTATCTCCATCTTTGTTGAACTCAAATGTATATCACATCTATATTTAGTACCCATATTCCTTATCAAGTGTGAGGAATTCATCCTTAATACTTTTATCACAAACTTTGTGTTTGCACATCAACACTAAAATAAGAGAGAATCAACCATATATTATATCTTTGGCACACTCACTAATTATGAGCTCTAGTATATTTCTATTAAATAATAATATGTTGCTCATGTTGGCCATTAAGAAGATTTTATACATGGTTAGCCAAATGACCAAGGTTGTAATGTAGTTAGATCTTACATTTTTATGTCCAAACAAAACTAGCATGTCAAATAAAACAAAAAAGTAGGTCATAATTTTTTAATATAAGTGACTAAAATTCTAGAAAAAAACTTGCCATCCTTAAGCAACTTTTCCATTTTTCCATTCCTACAAGCATTTAAGAACCTATGAGAAACCCATAAATAATATTTTTTTTTTACTCTTATGCATCACGCATCATGATAGTAAGTCTATTTCCAATTGTCATTAGTATTAGGAATTTATTGAATAAAATCATACATATTTTATTTCAATCTAATGTTAAAGGCAATTTTATACTTGTGAACTTGCCATTCACTTTGTTATTCTTGGTACTACTCTTTGAAAAATGGAATACAATTTATTTGGAGAAACTAATCTTTTTTCATTGAAGAGGTATTAATAGATCATTATGGCCATTAGATACTTAACCAAATGGATTGAAGTTATGTTTCTTTTCAACACAAGGGACTACCAAGTGGGTTGAATTTATGTCTCTTTATAACACAAGGACACATTCTATAATTTTTTTGCTTAATTAACTCATCCACCGCTTTGGGATCATCACATTGTCATGGTTAACATATTGGGAGCTTCAATGGCAAAGAGATACACGAAGTTGAGGGTTGTTTCAATATCGAGTTAATTTTTTTTTGCAACTACTATCTATAAAGAAATAATTAATTAAAATCGTGTTCTACAACTCTTATAAATATTTTTCTCTAATCAAATTTCAAAGTCCAAATATGATTTGCATGTTAAGTTGCATCTAGCTATATGGGCATGCAAAACAAATGAATGGACATACATGATGTTGATCTCACATTTATTCATATATGTTTTTGAGGCCACTCTCCTAGTTGAAATGCTTTTATATTCTTAAAATATTAAGATATTTGGAGTGTTATTCATGAGGAAGAAGGTGTGATACAATTTATGCAAGAAGAACGACTGATAAAAATAAGGATAAAGAGAATTGAGCATAATTATGCTTAGTAAAATCATCCATTAAATTTATTTGAAAAGCTAGTCCACGTGCGCAAGTTGAATGTTGATGACAAAATACATATTTCAAAAAAAAAATTACAAGAAAATAAAAATTAAGACTAAGTGGTTTGGTCCTTTCCTTATTATAGACTTACCAAATAGTACTACCATCTTGCCATTTCTATGAAGTATAAATAAAAATCTTAGTCAATAGGTTTAATGCAAATAAGTATCATATACATTGACTTCTATGTGAGTACATGGTAATGTAGATGTTAGTATCATATCGATGGTCGTTTAGATGCTTCCCTAATGACAATACCATCACTTGACATTGTTTGTTCATAGTCTTGCACTCTATCCTTGGCAGATTTATTTGTAACTGATCATGATAGTGCAAAAAATGGGAGATCTAACTCTAGCATCTATGCCATTCTATCTTTATGAATAAGTCTCTTAACAAAACACATCATTTTATATCAATCAGAAAAGCCCTTTGTTATATATAGAGAAGAGAAGCCCATATTTGGACACCATATGTTTGCACATTTTTTGAAATTACAAAGTGCCAACTTAGCTCATGATAATTTAGAGTAGAACATTACTATACTATATAATAAAGTAGTATGTTAATTCTCCTAATTGAAATAATCATTATATTCTTAAAATTTTAAGATATTTGGAGTGTTATTGACAAGGAAGAACATGTGATACAATCTATGAAAGGAGAATAATTGGATGAAAATAAGGATAAATATAATTGAGCATAATTATGCTTAGTAAAAACATCTATAAAATTTATTTCAGAAGTAAATTCCACCTATGAAATAAAAGGTTGATGAGAAGATACATATTTTTAAAAACTTTACAAGAATTAAAAAATGAAGGCTAAGTGGTTTGGTCCTTTCCTTGTCATGGACTTACAAAATAGTAATACCACCCTGTCATTTCTATAAATTATTAACTAAAAAGCCTAGTTGATAGATTTCACTCAAAAAGTATCATATACAATGACTTCTATGTAAGTATGTGGCATTGGAGATGTTATTATTTGTACTAATGGTAGTTTAGACGTTTCTCTAATATAATTCCACCTTTTGAAAGTTTTATCATTGTATGAGATTTTTATTATAGATAGTTTAGATGTTTCTCTAATATAATTACACCTACATTGCCTACAAAGTCTACATTGTCTACATAGAAAGTATTATCATTGTATGAGAGTTTTATGATACATTTGTAAGAGAAAGAAGAGTAATAAAGATTGCATACATTTGAGCAACTAATATTGTAATTTGTGCTACATGCTTTGTACATGTATGATTCAGCCTTTTAAATTTATATTGTTGCTTATTGATGGATGTTAGTTGATATATTATTAGCCTTGACTCACATATTAGTTCGCTCATATTATCCTATTTACATTATTATTTTGATCTTACTGTATTATGGCTATCATATATTTGATCCTATGAATATTTATCCTATAATTTTACATTAATATTAAGGCTTCGAAAATCGTCAATGGTATTAGAGCTACAACAAGTAGTTACTTGCATAGGTTGATTTAGTTAGCTACAAAATCAATTCTTGTCTAGTGTGATAAAATTGGTTAGAGTTTGTCTACTTTAAAGGGAGATAGACCTGGACTCTATTGGAAAGTTGAAGTAAGCAAAAGCTAGGGTCTTTCCACTAGGTTGAAGGATAACCAGTGAAGACTAGGACTCGGCTATAGAGTCTTTCCACTAGGTTGAAGAATAACCAGTGAAGACTAGGAATCATATTGGAGGTGAATCAACTTTAATATAGTTGATTATTTAGGAAAATAGCCTACCCTGACATTGATTTAGGATTTCAAGGATATGGACAAAATCCTAACAACTGATTTATTTCAACACTCAAAAGAAAGGTTGAAGAATTTGGTACAATAAAGTTTACAATGAAGTATAGTTCATTGGTTAGTGCTCAAGATAGTGGTATATAAAGCACGCATTGTCACCCTTTATGAGACGCTAATAGTCAATGCATATAGGATGTACAAGCAGCATAACTTAGAACACGAACAAGAAAGGCAAACAACACAAGAATGAGCAGAGCGAACACGAACGAGTAAGGTGAACAAAACACTCAACATTCAACACAAAATTTGGAACGAAACCGCTAGTGAAGAGGAATTGAAAGGTTAGAAGATCCGCTTCTTTTGAGCATACAAGCAAGCAAACCGTTCAAGCACCAAACACGTTGAGAGCAACGTTGAATGTTTCCTTGTGGAGTGTTACATTAGATGCACCCGCTAGGAGAAAAGCAAACAAATAAGGAATGCAGAACGTCTACCAAGAATGAAGCATGCAAAGCTTAAAGTGGGTGGCAGGAAATGTTAGTGGCAGTCAATGCAATCAGAATGGTCGTGTGAAGAAAGAGGTAAAGCGATTGTGTGAGTGCAAGTGACAACAAAAAAAGGAATGCGCGAACGAAGGTAAAGATAGATTTAAATTTTAGGGTTTTTAATATTTCTTTAAGGAGTGATAAGTGGCAAAGTAGAATTTAATTTTCTAAGGTTTTATTTGGAGTTATAAGTAATTTATTTGCATAAGAATATATTAAATGGAGAAATGAGAAATGTTAATAGGAAGTTATTTATTAAAGCCTTGCTATTAAATTTAAGATGGGAGTGATAAGTAGACAAGTATTTTTGAAATTATTTTTGGAGTTATAAGTCTTTTTTAATAGTTTTTTTTTTTAATTTAAAATATTTGCAAATTTAATTATTTGGGAGTCAAAAGGAGTTCAACATCAAATTTAGAAAATTTAAATTTGCAAAATTCTTACTTTCAAAGTTTCTAAACATTAGGGAGATATAAGGAATTCTACTTCATAGGTTTATAACTTAGAAACTTTGAAAACCTAGGGAGTCACAAGGAAGTCTACTTCAAAAATCAAAATTTACAAATTTAATGGATAAGTTACCAAGAGGAACTTTTCAATGTAGGAGATGTTATCAAAATATAAAACCATATTCTACAAAAGGAAAAGTTCATGAACAAGGTACATCAAGTGAGCAACATCATACTCAAAACTCTTGTCAACAATACAAGATAATTTCAAGGAATGCTAATCATGTGATCCAAACATAAAGATATCTTTAGTACATAGATTTAGGTGCTAGTCATAATATGATTGGTAATTTACAATGGTTTGATTGTTTAGAAGTCAGAGATAATTTCTATTTGAAGATTGTTGATGATAAGAGGTATCTAGTACATGGAAGTGGTTGTGTAACACCTAGTGCACCATTCTCAAACTTTATATTGAAAGATGTTATGTATGTTCTAGGGTTGACAACCAATCTCATTTACCAAACTAGTTGAAAGTGGAATATCAATTGAGTTCAAATGTATAAATGAGAATAATAAATGTGTTATCAAAATCAAAATATCATAGAGGCTACAAGATCAGTTAAAAATGGAATATATGCCTTGGATTCAATTGTTTTTTCTCAAGAGCTTAACTTATTTCAAGATAACATTGTTGAATACTCTAAAAGGCAAACTGCAAGAAATGAAAATGAGAAACCTTTCTACCATCGAAGACATTAGGTGAATCCAAAGTTCAAGATGATGAAAAGATGCGAGGATAGCATAAGATCACATGTATTACAAGACCACTTGTATATTGAATATTAATGACGAAGACCATATTGAAGATAAAAGTCTTCAATAATTAAATAATGTAATACGAGGGGGTGTTAGAGTATATTACATAATCTGGTACATCCTAGTTAGAGTGACCTAGATTAAAGTGTGAGTAAATATTTTATGTAATATAATAATGTGCAGGGAAATGCACAAGTGTCATGTAAATGAGTGTGCAAGTGTTATGTGTGTAAATATGCACAAGTGTCTTATATGTAAATGTGTACACGTGTTCTTATATTAGGATGTGTTATGTGAAGATTCATGTCCAAGTGTGCATACAAGATAAAGTCACGTGCATGCAAGTGTCAAGTAAAGAAGCCAAGAGTCATGGGACTTGACATAAAGAAAAAGAAGAGTAAAGTAACCAAAGAGTCATCCTACAACGACTATATATTACTCTATAGTCTACCTAGTCTGCATCACCTACAAAGTTTACATTGTATGTATAGAAAGTATTATCATTGTATGAGATTTTTATGATACATTTGTAAGAGAAATATGAGTAATAAAGATTGCATACATTTGAGCAACTAATATTGTAAGTTGTGCTACATGCTTTGTACATGTATGATTTAGGCTATTACATTCATATTGTTGCTTATTAATGAATGTTAGTTGATATATTATTAACCTTGATTCACATATTAGTTGGCTCATATTATTCTATTTACATTATTAGTTTGATCTTACTATATTGTGGCTATCATATATTTGATCCTATGAATATTTATCCTATGAGTTTACGTTAATATTAAGGCTTCAAAAGCTACAAGCTTACTGCAGTGGTAAGGGCTTAGGCCTCTCTTTAAGAGGTCCAAGATTCAAACCCCACTCAGTATGAGGGGATCAGGACCCCTCATAAAAATCAGTGTAAAATCGTTGAAAAAATATTAAGGCTTCAAAAGCCATCACCTCCTTTGGGTATTTTCAAGTGCATCTAATAAAGTGATAATTCATCTCATCATCTCAGCTATATCCACGGCTCGAGGGCCTTGCAATCTTCCTCTTTCTCGTTGTTCCATATTTCCTTTGACATGTGTCAAACCTCAAAGATCAATTGACTCTGATACCAAATTATGCAGACAAGAGAATGAAGTCCTCCTATGGACGACCTTCTAAAGCAACACAACTTTCCTTTCATGCAATCAATAAGGTTCAAAAAAACAATACAATATAAACTCTTTGGGATTCCTTGTAAAATATCATACAATTATACAACATTATCCTCCTTGTATGGTGGTTGTTTAATTATACAACAATACCCTCCTTATCAACAATCACCTTCGTTGTACGGTAATATTTAGTTGTACAATAAAGTCAAAGACAACAAGGTTTTTAAGATGATGTCCTTACATAAGATGGTTCATGGTGTTAAGTCTATGGATGGGTAGTTGAATTTCCTCCACATAAAAGGTTACCTTCTCTTCTAATTAGCAACCCCAATTGTTTAAAGCATGGGAGTCCTTTGAATGGAGACATATCATTCAATTGAAAAATAAATAAATATTACTTCTTTTACCTAAACAACACTCAATTTCCTTAGCTCAAGATACGTCACACCGTAATTACAACCATGCAAATCCACACATTCCCATCTACTAATCTACAATTTATAATTCAAAATACAAGACATCATATTATAGACTTGCACACATAAAATGAAATTGAAAACATGACTTGTGCGAGCTAATTTGCCTAGAGTCTCTTTTCTACATGAGCATAAATACATTCCTCATCATGGTTCTCTATTACATATGACATTTGCATCAGACCCGTATGTTGTTTTTCCAATATTTAGGCTACAATGGTCTTCTATTCCTTTCTAGCCAATATCTCTCTCTACTCACATTTTTTTTCTAGCTTTGTCTCCTCTTCTTTTTGTCGTTTTGTTTCCTCACGCATAGTTTGGGTGGGTTATTCTTCTAGATCATCTTACTCATCCTCTCTCTTTTTCCTAGCCCTTTTTCCCTATTCACTTCTTCTCTCCTCACACCTATCTGTTCCTCTTTGCTTTCCTCGCGTTTGTCCTTTCTTTTCTTTCCTAGATGCTTTGTCTTATTTTTTTCCCTTTCCTGGACGCTCCCTATTTTATTTCCTTTTGATGGTTATGAAAATGGTACACATTTGATTGGATGCTCCTGCGTCATATTGTTTTATTTCCTTTCGACAATTACGAAAATGATACACGTTCCGTTGGATGTTCCTACATCATTATGTGGGAAAGAAGTTAGGAAGATCAAATGTCATTAGCTCAACCAATTATATTCCTCAAATTTCAGGAAGGAGACCCAAGATCAAAATTTGCCAAGCAATACATACATAATTGCCAAGCTATTGTAATACCACTATATCATCATGATGTAATACAAGTGGGACCTATTTCAATCCCATATAATCGATGAAAACAAAAAAAGTTAGGAAGAAAAGAGAATACTATCTTGTTGACTTTAGCTCTACATATAATTACCACCAAGAGGCCTCTATAGAGGTAAACATCAACTAGAGAGCAAAGATGTTCATGGCCAAATCGAGGACCAACTCACACCAACTTAGACGTGAAATAGACAAATGTGACAAACCAAAATATGAATAATAGGAGAGGATATATACCTTTTTTATATTAGGGATAATTAAGACATAACAACATTTTGTTTTAAAATGCTAGGCATATAGTAAACTCGAGGTAGCTAAATTAATATTAATCATTGCAAAAATTGTTTAAAGAGGAAAAAGTAAAACAATTCATCATCAAAATCATGGTAAAAAATCAACATTATAAAGAAAAAAAATTCTAATGTTGCCAACCATAATCCTTTTTAAAATTCTCATTCCTTAATTTACTTTTGATTTTGTGAATACTAATTTTTTTCGGATACACAGGGGAGTTGGCTACATCCACACTATTTTTAGTAATTGCCAAGCACAAGGTTCAAACCATAGGGGCTGCTCCTAACAAGCATATACCACCTCATTGTTGATGATCGACGTGAGGACCATTGGTCGTTCGGGTCATACCGTTGTCATTGGTTTGACGCACACTAAGAGGATTTAGATCATACTACTAACTTTGCAATAAGCATGCCCCCAAGGTTTGAACCTAAGTCTCTTTTTTTTTATACATAAGGGAGTTAGTTACATCCACACTATTTTTAGTAATTGTCAAGTGTAGGGTTCAAACCACAGGGGCTGCTCCCAACAAGCCTATACCATCTCGTGAATGGCCAAGTTGAAAGTTTGGATGCCCTAGCTAGCAATGAGAGGAAGAGAGAATATATGGCAAACCCAATCGAGGTAGCAGATTCTACACCATAAGTGATTATTAAGGATGATATTATTGAGCTTGATATTATGATTCTTAAAACCAGAGGGTTAATTTGTAAGTTTCATGGATATTGGTTAGGTTTTTCTAAGATTCAAAATTGGATTAAGTGGAAGTGGGGATTGAATTCAAATTACTCCATGACTTTTCTTCCAAAAGGATTTTTCCTCATTATTTTCTCCAATTCATAAATAAGGGATAAAATAATGGATGGAGGTTAGTGATTTAGGGGTAAAGATGCATTATTTTTAAGACCTTACAGTGAGAATTTTATACAAAAACTACAAAAGGCTTTCGATATGGATTAGGATTTTTGGACTTCCTTATCAACTCATAAATAAGGAGGTTTTGAAGAATATTGGTAATACTTTAGGTGAATTCATCCAGGAGGGACCAACTACTAAGGAAAGAAGGCATGTTGTACACACTCAAATATGTGTTGCCATGGATATTTCTAAACCTTTACTGTAGTCAATTAGGATTAAATCCGAATCAAGAGAATGGGATCAACAAGTGGATTATGAAAACATTGCATTTTGATGTCGTAAATATCATGAAACTAGACACATGACAAGAGACTACAAATTCAAAATGGAGGAAGAGATGATTTTTTTTGGGCATAAGGGTAGCTTCAATTTAAAATGAGAATTTATCATAGGAGAAGCTAGGTCAAATCAAGGATTTTCCACTCCTAAGAAAGTGGCTAGAAAAATCCCTCTTCATCATCATATGGCAAAGGCCATTGCAGTTCACTCGAATCAGTCATTAGAAAAAAAGATGATATGGGGGATGAGTAAGTATAATGTTCAATTTCAAATATAGAAGGATCTAAAGGTGTGAAGAAAGAGGGGAAGGCAAATTTATATACAAAGAAATATGGGAAGATTAATTTTAAAGAAAATGAGATGAAAGAGATCAATCTTAATCCATGTAAATCACCTTTATTATCCTTAAGGAGCTTAAAATTTCTCCTTACAATAAAAATCATAGTATGGAGTGTATTCCTTGCACTTTAGGTTTTCAATAGTAGTATAGTAAATAAAATATTATGGAGGATATCCAAGGAAATTTAGGGTTTTCAAGCCAACATAAGAAAGTGATGACTATGGAGGATCATCTATGCAGTTTAGAGTTTTCAAGGTAACATAAAGAAGAAAATGCTAATGAGGCTATTCCTTGCACTTTCAACTCTTTAGGGCAACATAAATCTTTAGAAGATAAGTCTCATTTTGAACAATATGAAAAATGGAAGATATTGATGAAGACGAGAGTGTTGGTGGGAATGGAAGAAGGAGCGAAAGGTCATCAAAGCAGGAACTAAGAGAAAAATAAACTCAAGGATATTGATCTGGAAAGCCAAATAAAAATATCACAGGTGTAACAAGAAGTGGGACTAAGCCCACTAATAAAAATATCACAGGTGTTAAAAAGAAGTGGGACTAAGCCTACTAATAAAAATAAAAAGTGTTGATGGTGAAAATGATTTCATGGAATATTAGGGGTATGAATAAACCCCCCCAAAAAAGAGTTATTTAGGAATCAATATGTTTTTATAGCCCACAGTTTATTTTAATACAAGAAATAAAATTAAGCAATGAGGAATGTAAGGATACTTTTAAGAAGATTTGGAAGATAGGTGATTGTTTAGCAGTTTCTTCTATAGGATCTTCAGGTGGTATTGCAATAATATGGGACAAATGCAAATGGGATGGACAACTATTAGAAGCAAAAAGTAATTGGGTTGCTTGATTATTTTGCAAGAAAGAGGAAAACATCAAATTTGGGGTTATAAATGTATATGCTCCAACTATAGTTACTCCTCGTGAAAGATGTTGGAAGGATCTTAGTATATTTTTATCAAATATAATGATGATTGATTGTGATCTATGGATTCTTGGGGGTGATTTTAATATTGTTATATCTCCTTTGGAAAATAAGGGTGGCATTCTAGGATGGTCTAAATCAATGAAATATTTTGCTTCATTGGAAAAAATCATATAGCAGAAATACTGGATAGATTCTTGTTATCCAATAAATGGTTGCAAACAAAGTATACAATATCTTCAAATATTTTATTGTGAGTAGGATCAAATCACAAACCCATTCTTTTGACTTGTGAGTCACCTAATAATGGTCATCCAAAGCCATTTCACTTCCAATCTATGTGGCTCCAAGACCCTAATTTTTTTCTAGATGGTTATATTATGGTGGGATGAATCAAAATTTGAAGGATCATGTATGTACAAGTTTATTCAAAAGTTGAAATATTTAAAGGAGCAAATGAAGATATGGAATGTCAAATATTTTGGTAACATTTTTAAAGAAAAAAATAAATAAATTGAATCCAAGCTCAAAAATTTAAAAGAGATAGTAGAAATTAATGGAATGGACCAGGATTCTTATGTGAAAGAAAAACAATTACTTTTTGATTATCATAATGCATTGAAAAAGGAGTCATATTGGTTCCAAAAATCTAGAGAGAAATGGCTAAGGAAGGAGATAGAAATACAAATTTTTCATGTTACAACAAAAACATTTTTTTTGTTCATCATATCAAAAATATTATAACTCCAGATGGAAGAAATATTGAGGATGAAGAAGATATAAGGAAGGAAGCAATTAATTATTTCAAAAATATTTTGTCAGATTCTAGGTAAGATAAGGAGGCACAAGAAAAACTTATGCAAAATATTCCATCAATTATCACTCAAGGACAAAATGAAATCTTGATGAAGAAGATATCTATGGAGGAGCTCCATGAAGCAATTTTCTCTTTCCATCCTAACAAGGCACCTGGCCCCGATGGATTTCCTGCAATTTTTTTTCAAAATTTTTGGGATTTATTGAAGAGTGATATGTTAGATGCGGTTGAAGAGGCTCGAAAAAGGAAGTCTATAATAAGTGAGATCAATGCTACTTTTATTACCTTAGTTCCCAAGAAATGTGACAAAAATATTTTGATAATTTTTGTCCAATAAGCCTTTGTAATATGATTTATAAGATCATTTCAAAAATTATGGCAAATAGGTTGAAGGGCATTCTAGGGTGTCTTATCTCAGAGGAATAAGGTGGCTTTGTTTATGGTAAACAAATTCTTGATGGTATAATTATTGCACAAGAGGCCATGCATTCTCTTCATTCCATGAAAAAACCAGGTATGCTTTTGAAATTAGATATGAACAAAGCATATGATAGGGTTTCCTAGAATTTTCTACATATTATTCTCATAAAGTTTGGATTTGATTATAGTTGGTGTGAGTGGATTAAATGTTGTTATAGCACTTCAAAATTTTCTATTTTGATCAATGGTTCTCTTGTTGGGTACTTCAAGTCATCTTGTGGACTTTGTCAAGGTGATCCTCTTTCTCCTTATCTATTCATTATTCTGGCATAAGCATTAGGGAGAGCCTTTTCAAAGGCAAAAATGGAAGGAAAAATCAAGGGTATTCAAGTTGCAAAAAATGGTCCCTTTGAATCTCATCTCCAATTTGTTGATGATACTTTTCTTTTGGGCCATCCCTCAGTCAATGAGGCCATGGAGTTTAAATAAATTTTATCATGTTATGAGAAGGCTACTAGAAAATTGGTAAATACTTCAAAATCCATGATTTTTTCATTAATACTGCCCTAGATTTACAACAAATTATTGTGAATATCTTAGGGTTTAAAATTGAAAAATTTCCATCAACCTACTTGGGTATTACTTTGTCTGATAAAGGAAATAAAAAGGAGCTTTGGATCTCTTTTTTGGATAGAATGAAAACTTATTTGGCAGGTTGGAAAGGTAATTTCTTAACCATGGTAGGAAGGCTACAACTCATAAAGACTACTTTGCAATCCATTCCTATTTATATGATGTCACTTTCAAGACTGCCAATAGGTATTGCATTAGAAATTGATAAAATTCAAAGAGACTTTCTATGGAAAGGTTGTGAGGAAAAATTTATGTTTCCTCTTTGTAAGTGGGATAAGGTTTGCAAAGGAAAGATTATTTGAGGAGCAGGCTTCCGGAATTGTAGAATTTCTTTCTCCCAAATATTTTCCTTGGAAGAACATTTGGTCATTAGAGGCTCTCCCTAAGGCCTCAACATTTCTTTGGTTAGTAGTTCAAAGTAAGATTATTACGGGAGAGAATCTACAAAGAAGAGGATATTATGGACCCTTCAGATGTGCCTTGTGTGAGAAGGATTTAGAAACATTTTTCTTCATTGTCCATTTGCTCACACCATTTGGGGTTATTTTTTAAAAAATATGAAATTATATTGGGTAGCTCCATCAACATTGAAAGAGTTGATAAAATGTTGGATAAATTATTTTAAAGCTAAAGCATTATGTATTCTTTGGAGGATTGGCCCTACCATTATTTTTTGGAATTTATGGCTTGAAAGGAATAACAAATTTTAAAAATAAATATCAAAATCATGCCCAAGTTTGGAACCATATTAGTGCCTCTCTTGCAGAATGTCTACAAATATGGTGCTCATCATAGGAAGTCTCAATTGTAGAAAAAGAGGTGCTAATAATTTGGCTATAGGATTTGAACATACATGGAAGATTCATGTACGACAACAGAATTAAAACAAAGGATCTACTTCGATCTATGGTAAAATGGAAATGTCCAAAAATTGGGTTTATCAAAATTAATTTTGATGGCGCTTCTAAAGGAAATCAAGGAAAAGTTGGTGGAGGTGGTGTTTTTAGAAATAGTGAAGGCAAAATTCTCCTCACTTATTCAAAATCACATGGAACTTCAACTAACAACTATGTAGAGGCTAGGGCACTTCTTACATGGATTAAAATTGTAGTAGAAAAAGGATGGAAATATATTTCAATTGAGGGGGACTCACAAATTATCATCAATGCTATTAACAAAAATGGATGTGGAGATTGGATAAAAAATAATATTATTATTGATGTTCATCATATATTACTAGAGGCAATCTCCTTGCAGTGTGAGCATATTTATAGAGAAGGAAATTGAGTAGTAGATAAATTAGCGAATTATGGTATTGATCTTCATCTCAATGAAATTTAAATTTTAGAAGGCAATTGGCCAAGTGAGGTTTTATGTCTTAATAAAAATTATGTCAAAGGAAGTTGAAGAATATATCTTAGAAAAAAGAAATGAAAAAATTGTGATAAAAATGTATGCTACAACAAATGTAATATTTTAGTATTTTGATGGGAGTGGCCCCCAATAGAAGCCACATATAACCTATAAAAAACAAATAGTTTTTTTGTTCAATATGGTCTAAGTTTTTCCCAAAATATTTGTGCATTAAATTATTACATTAAAAATGTTATAGTTTCACACAAATAAAGCAAATGACAAAGTAAACCAACATGCTAAAAAGTAAGGAGGATTTGGGTAAAAACCCCTTACGACTAGAAGAAGAAAACAAACAATGTACAAGACACTTAGAGGACATAGTAGGTTGCCACTCATTTTGGTGAACATCTATTGATCTCATGTGGCATACATGGATTGATCATCTTCAATTGTATAAGTAGGTGAAATAAATCTAGAAAATATGCATGCATAACATCTGATAAGAAAGCATTGTTAATTATATTATTTGCTAAGTCTAATAGAAAAGATAATAGAAATGGAAATTGGATACTCCCCAAAAAAATTAAAATAAGATCACAACCTAATGTGTATAAAAATTTCATGGCATAAAATAAATCAACAAATAGAATATTATAGCCCAATTAACAATCATCAATAGATATTTTGGTAACTATTATCCAATAAGGTGAGTCGGGAGGAATTGCGAGCCAAGAGGGAGTGCGAGCTAAGATTTAATCATGGCAGAAGAGTGATGGGTTCATCTGAAGTACATCAATGCTTCAAACCATTACCACAAATACGTGGAACATTATTTCTAGAAAATTGATGAAGCAAAGGAATGTTGAGAAAAAGAAGAGATAAAGGCTATTGTGATGCAAGAGGAAGTGCAAGTCACGAGTGAATGTAAGGCATGAGAGAGTGCAATTTGGGAGCGAATGCAAGTTGAGAGAGTACGAGCCAAGAGAAAGTTCAAGCCAAGAGCAAGATCCATTAGCTAGTATAGAAGGAAATTCATGTTTGAAATCCATAATGGGAAGTCAAGATGCCCTGGTTGGAAGTATGGAGGCCCAAGTTAGAGATAAGCAAAAGAGCAAATACATGGTAAGTTTGATCTAGGTAGCAGATGTTACACCAGAAGTAATTATTAAGGATGAGATGATTGAGCATGATATGATGGTTCTTAAAAGTAGAGGGTTAATATGTAAGTTTCATAGATCATGACTAGGGTATTTTGAGATTCAAAATTGAATAAAGTAGAAGTGGAGTTTAAATGCAAATTACTCCGTGACTTTTCTTCCTAAAGGTTTTTTCCTCATCATATTTTCCAAATAAAAAATTAGGGATAAAATAATAGTTGGTGGCCCATGGTATAGGGGAAGAGATGCACTTTATTTGAGACCATGGAATATTTTTTTTTTGTTGAGATCAAAACTATTAAGAAGCTTCCAATATGGATTAGATTTTTTGGACTTCCATATCAGCTTATAAAATAAGGATGTTTTGAAGAATATTGGAAATACTTCAAAGGAATTCATAAAGGAATGACTAACTACTAAGGAGTGAAAGAATACTATATATACTTGAATATGTGTTGCTATGGACATTTCAAAACCTTTGCCATAATCATTAAGATTAAATTTGAATTAAGAGAATGGGATCAAGAAATAGATTATGAAAATATCATGTTTTATTGCCACAATTGTTATGATATTGGACACATGACAAGAGTTTGCAAAGTGAAAACTATGAATAAAGAGATAGAAAAATTTAGCCATGAGATACACTTTAAGATGAATCAAGGAAAACATATAGTCTTAGAAGCTAGATCAGATCAAGGATATTCCACTTCGAAATAAAATACAAAGAAATCCTAACTACAATATCATTTGGCAAGTTCAAAAGGAAGTAAAGGTACAAACGAAGATGTGGAGAGAAATCCTAAAACAAATATGACAAAAGAGGTCAAGTTTATTCCAAGTAAATCATCTTCATTTTCCTTGAGTAATATAGAATTATCTTCAGGTAATAAAAGTGAAAGGGGTGAAGATGTTATCCCTTGCATTTTAAGGTTTCAAGAGTAGCATAATAAAGAAATGAGGATGGAGGAAACCCATAACAATTTAGGTTTTCTAGGGCAAAATAAGAAGATAATTTCTACAAAAGAGCATCCTTGCACTTTAGGGTTTCTAGGGAAACATAAAGAAGATTGTGCTTTTGAGGTTATTCCTTGCACTTCAGATCCTTCAGAACAAGGCAAACCTAAAGATGATAATTCTGAATATGAGTAATGTGAGAATATTGAAGATATTGATGAAGATGAAAGTAATGCTAGAAATGAAAAAAGATAGGAAGACCCAAGAAGCAAAAACAAAGAGAAAATTAAACCCATAGGGATATTAATATGGGAAAACAAAAGCAAATATCACAAGTGCTAACAAGAAGTGGGGCTAAACCCACAACTAAAAACAAAAAATAACAATGAAAATAATGTCTTGGAATATTAGAGGAATGAATAAGAACCCTAAAAAAAGGTATTGAGAAATTGTAAGGTTGTTATAAATTAGATATTTATAGATATATAAGTTGAGCAACAAATATTTTAGCCATTCGTGGTATTGAATTTCATCTTGATAGAATTTAAATTTTGGAAGGCATCTGATATAAAAGGAGTTTATTGTGGAAACTTATCTATTAGTAGTTTGAGGAAGATGGATATTATCTTTGATAGAAAGTCAAATGAATAATATCTTTGATAGAAAGGAAATTTGGATATGCTTTAATTAACTTGTTAGAAATGTAATGAGAGCAATGTAATATTTTATTTTTGTAATGGGAGTGACCCTCAATAGAAGCCACACATAACTTATTAAAAAAAACAATCATCAATAGAGGAAAAGACCCTCATAACCTAAGAGAATCATTTAATGTAGTAAAAACAATTGTAATAGGAGGAAGAAGAAATAAGAGAGAAAGGAATCAAGAGCCATGAGTTAGCAATTATAATTCTAGAGGCATTAAAGGGTGCAAAAAATCTAAAATTAGAAATAAGAAAAAAAGGTAACTTTTCATGTATGGTAGAATAAATAATGTAAAGCAATAAGGAGAGCTCCACAAGAACCGATTCAAGAAGAGGAAAACATAAGTTATGTACAAACACATAATGAAAGAAAAAAAAAAGGATTATGTGAGTGCGAAACAAGAAGAAGTAATTTAAGGAGGATTAACCCTGAGTTATTCTAGAAGGAACTTCTATAGAAAATAGCACTAGAGAAATTCAATGATTGGAATATTCAAAATAATTATATAAATGAAAGCAAGAAGAAGAGACCCCTCCCATAATAATTGTAATAATAAATTTATTTAGCTTAAGGGAGGTATTAAAAATCTAGGAATAGGTAAGGCTAGTGACATGGATGAATTGTAGGTGAAATATTCAATATGGGGAGTAGAGGGCTTATCACCACACATCAAGAGGATATTTGATATCATCATCCAACATAACTTTCTAGGGGACTGGACAACAAGTCTAAAAATCTATTTTCAAGAGTGGAGACATAGATAATCCCTCAAATTACTAAACTATTGTGGTCAATCCCCTCTTTATAAAGTTCTTTGGAAGTATGGTTGAGATTAAAATCAAGTGTTTATAAGAAAGAGGAAAGAGAAAAAAAGGGCACATAAGTTTTAGACTATAACACTTGAAAATAGGCCATGCCATCATTTTGAGACATCATTGAAATGCATGGAATGAAATCATTGTTTTGTGGACTTCAAGAAGCTTTTGACATAGTGGCTAGAAGTAAACTTTGGAATAGAATGGACAACTTCCACATGCCATAAAATAATAGAACGACAATTCATTGACTCTATAAGGAGATTGGAGCTAAAATTAAAATGCAAGCAAGCCTTTTAGAATTCTTTAGAAGTAATTTGGGGTTAAATAAGGTTGCATACCCTACCTTATTTGATTAATATATTGACAAATTAGAAGAATGACTAAATCTAAGTGGAGGGAATGGTGTTCATTTGGGAAGATATGTGGTGAGTCTTTTTTTGTATGCATATGATATCATTCTAATTGTAAGGTCAACACAAATTTTGAGAGCATTTGAAGGCCTTGGATCAGTTTTGCAAGAAGGTTGGCATGCAAGTAAATACCAACAAAATCAAGATTACGACAATATTCTCTAAACAAAAGAAAAAAAATCAATTTTATTTTTATTTTAAAGGGGGTCTTTTGGAAGAGGTTACATAGTATAAACATCTTGGGATAGACTTCAATACTAATTTTATTTGGAAAACATGTAGAATAAAGAGGACATTGAGATGATGGAAAGCACTTTTTGCATTACAAAATAAAAGCAAAGAGGTTGAACTATGGGACTATAAGAGTACGAGGATTTTATTTAGGCTATTAGTGGCACTAGTAATGTTGTATAGGTGTGAAATGTGGGCTAACAACACATCCAATTAAAAATGAAGACAAAAAGAGAGGATTCAAAAACATTTGATTTCAAACAAAGTCAAAATAAATAATGAATTCCATATGAGATTCTTCTTGTTGAAATACGTAGCTTCCCTACAGAGGCAACTGCTATGGTTTATCTTATAGGATATCTAAGAAAAAGTCAAACAAATAAATGCAAATAAATGACTTATAGTTGTAATAGAAGAAGGTTTGAACAAAAGAAAGAAAAAATGGATAAAATAAAACAAGTGGATGAGCAATAAAATATCAACTTCGATAAATACCCAAATAATAACAAAGATATAAAGACATTTGTTAAGAAAAATTAGAGACACTATGTGATGTAGACAAGAGAACGGAGTCCTCTTATGGACAACCTTCTCAAGTAGCACAAGTTTCCTTTCTTTCCAAAACTTCAAGATGCACGGTAATCACACGTGTAATCAATAAGGTTCAAGACAACAATACAATATAAACTGTTTGAGATTCCTTGTACAACATTATACAATTGTACGAAAATATCCTCCTTGTATGACCGTCGTTCAATTATACGGCAATACCCTCCTTATCATATGGTCACCTTCATTGTATGACATCATTCAATTGTACGATAAAGTCAAAGACGACAAGGTTCTTGAGATTATATCCTCACATAAGATGTCATGGCAGTAAGTCTATGGATAAGTAGTTGAATTTCCTCCACATAAAGGTTACCTTCTCTTTTAATCAACACCCCCAATTGTTTAAAGCATGGGATTCTTTTGAAAAATTATGAACATTCAGTTGAATGATGAATAAATATTACCTCTTTTACCTTGAACAACACTTGATTTCCTTGGCTTAAGAGACATCACATTATAATGTCTTTTGCAACCATGCAAATCCACACATTCCAATCCACTAATCCACAATTTGTAATTCAAATACTAGACAACATATTATGCAAACTTGCACACAAAATAAAATTGAAAACATGTATTATATTAGTCAATTTGCCTGAAGTCTCTTTTCAACATGAGCATAAATACATTCCTCAACATGATTCCCTGTTACATATAACATTTGAATCATACCCATATGTCATTTTTCCAATATTCAGGCTACAATGGTATTCTATTCCTTTATGGCCAATATCTCTCTATGCTCATATTTTTTAAGCTATGTCTCCTCTTCTTCCTATCATTTTGTTTCCTCATGCACGGTTTGGGCAGGTTTTTCTCCTGGACCATCTTAGTCCTCCTATATATTTTTTTCGATCCTTTTCCCTATCCACTTCTTTTTCTTTCCTTACACCTACTGGTTCTTCTTCGCTTTCCCAATGTTTCTCCTTCCTCTTCTTTCTTGGACATTGTATTTTTTTCTTTTTCTCGAATGCTCCATTTTTCCTTTCCTTTCGATGGTTACAAAAATGGTACACATTTCGTTGGATACTCCTACATCATTGTTTTCTTTCCTTTTGGCAGTTAAAAAATGGTAATATTTTGTTGGATGCTCTTGCATCATGCTTGTTGGATAAGAAGAAATGTTCCATGAGCTCCAACTCATGAACATTGATTGTTCTTCCAAAATATTACCATTTTAGCTTGGTTGTCTTCACAAGACCACCTTTTTGTGGTATCCACCTTTCTCTAGGAACAAGACCTCCTCTTATAGAATGCACTAAAATTCATTTCACCTTGTCCCATTCCCTCACATCCATCCAACCACAATCAAAAAGTATTTTATTGGCTAATTTCTCTTGGTGTCAACATATCCTTTTAGAGTGATTACATCCTCCACAAATCTCATAAGGATGTCTGTTCCAACACCTAGTTGAACGTCCAAATATTCCACACTAACTACAACCACCCATCCTAGGACCTTCATTCCTTGTACTATTCTCTTGTCTCATAAATTTAGTCTCACTACTTCTTGGTTGATTAGCATATCTAAGGCCTTCATTCCTTGGACTTATTTTTGGAATTATGGGTATTTTCACACATTTACCATGTCTTCCCAATCCTTTTCCACTATATCTCATTCTCCTTAATAACTTGTAGCCAATGCCTTTGGTGTGCCTTTCAAAGCAACCAAATTCTTCATCAACACTTTGATTACAATGTCCTTCACCACACTCCAAAGTCCTACTATTGCTATCAAATCTAGCAACATGGCCTTTATCATGGCCAACATGACAATGAATGTCATCATGAAATTCATCTCCCTCTCCTATCTCTTTACCTTTCTTTTCTCTTTATTTTTCTCATCTGTAGTAGGAATCATTGCACCGTCATCTTCATCATCACTACTACTAGTGACCTGGGCTATTTTATTCTTCCCTATGTTTATTCTCTTATTTTTTCTACATGTTCCTCCTCATTTTCCATTGGTGTCATCCTATAAGCTAGCTTATTATGTAAGCCCGATTCGGGATTGAAATCTATGAGATGACCAATAGTCCTCATGGGTGGCAACCCATCTTTTGAAAGAATCTTTACATATTCTTCCAACAAATACTTCACTTCATGTGGGATTTCTTCCATATTTTCCACTATCCCTTCTTCTAGGGTTTAGCAATGAAAACAAAGCATGCTTTCTTCTTCTTAATTTCCTTCAAGGATTGTTTTTCTATACCCAAGCATATTGTAGAACTATTGTCCACTTCTTACCTTTGTCCTTCAACGAACTTAATTTGTACACATTGCCATCCTTCTCAATAGTGTAGGTGTTCACCCTACCATCATGCATTGTATTTCTATCAAAATGCCATGGTCTTCCCAACAAGACATGATAAGCATCCATAGGCATAACATCACATAACATCTCATACTTATAAGAACCAATTTTGAAGTCTACCATACATTGTTTAGTTACCAAAGTTTGATGTCCCCTTTGCAACCATGAGAATATACGAATTTCATTGTTCAATCTTCTACAACCTAATTTTTTTTACCATATTTATACATACTAGATTAATTGTACTCGTGTTGTCCATAATCACCTTAGGTTCATGCATATCCTTTGCTAGTTTCAACAATACCCTTTCTATCATAAGGGATTCTCCTTATTTTGGTTCTTCCATGTGTTTTTGTGAAGCAATATTGTCTTCATCTACTTGTACAATTTGATTACGAGCTTCCTTTCCATGCTCGCTAATTTGTTGTGCTTGAGGACACTCAAATGCACCATGTACTTCTTCCAATAACCTATAACACTTACTAGTAAGACCACGTCCTCTACCTCTTCCAATCCACCTCATCCCCTTGACGATTCATCTTTTTCTTAGGTACTTTGCCTAAAATTACTTTGAGAAGTACTAGCTTCTCCTTCTTGCATATGATACCCTCTACAACTATTTGATTATTTTCTTTCTTTAGAGAGTTGTACTCTTCCTCTATAATTGTTTTGTTGCTTGCTACTTAACTTGCCTTCTGCCTTGAGTGCATATTGATATGCCTCCTTGACTGTTCTAATTCGAAGGATACCAATTTCATCTTGTATGGATAACCTCACTCCATTTATATATATTACCACCTTAGTGTCTTCAATAGGACCAACCCTTATGGTCAATTTATAGAATTTCTTCATATACTCTTTCACTTCCAACTCCTTTTGCTTGAGGTTTTGAAGTCTTTTTAACAACCCTATTTGGTAATCCGATGGAAGGAATTTGACCTTCAATTTGGTAGCCATTTTCTCCCATGTCTTAATATTTTTTTCTTTTCTTTGTCTTTATATTTAGACATGATCCCACCATAAGGATGCATACCCCTTTAGCTTCATACAAGTGAACTTCACCTTCTTGGGGTCTTATATCACTTCAAATATAAAATATCTCTCCATATCCAAGATCCAATCAATGAGTTCCTTAAGGCTCAAACTTCCATTATATGATGGGGTTTCTAAATTTGAATTCCTACCCATGTTATAAATTTCGCAAATTAATATTTCTTTTGGATCTCCTTCTTGTCCACCATTGTGATCTTTTGGTTGGTTTGCTTCCTCCTCTTTATTATCATTTACATATTCTACTTGAATGCCCCTCCTATTAGAGTATATTATATTCTTTGGTACATGCTAATATACCTCCTTGGTACATCCTTGTAAATATTATATTAGGGTTGTGTCCTAGATTAGAGTGTGAGTAAATATTTTATGTAATGTAATAATGTGCAAGAAATGCACAAGTGTCATGTAAATGAGTGTGCAAGTGTTATGTGTGTAAATGTGCACAAGTATATTATATTAAATGTGCACATGTATTCTTAGATTAAGATGTGTTATATGAAGAGTCATATCCAAGTGTGCATACAAGATATAGTCATGTGTATGCAAGTGTCAAGTAGAGAATCCAAGAGTCATGAGACTTAGCATAAAGAAAAGGAAGAGTCAAGTAACCATAGAGTCATCCTACAATGGCTATATTATACTCTATAGTCTACATAGTCTACACCTACATTGCCTACAAAGTCTACATTGTCTACATAGAAAGTATTATCATTGTATGAGAGTTTTATGATACATTTGTAAGAGAAAGAAGAGTAATAAATATTGCATACATTTGAGCAACTAATATTGTAATTTGTGCTACATGCTTTGTACATGTATGATTCAGCCTTTTAAATTTATATTGTTGCTTATTGATGGATGTTAGTTGATATATTATTAGCCTTGACTCACATATTAGTTCGCTCATATTATTCTATTTACATTATTATTTTGATCTTACTGTATTATAGCTATCATATATTTGATCCTATGAATATTTATCCTATAATTTTACATTAATATTAAGGCTTCAAAAACCATCAATGGTATTAGAGCTACAACAAGTAGTTACTTGCATAGGTTAATTTAGTCAGCTACAAAATCAATTCTTGTCTAGTGTGATAAAATTGGTTACTCTGTCTACTTTAAAGGGAGATAGACCTGGACTCTATTGGAAAGTTGAAGTAAGCAAAATCTAGGGTCTTTCCACTAGGTTGAAGGATAACCAGTGAAGACTAGGACTCAGCTATAGAGTCTTTCCACTAGGTTGAAGAATAACCAGTGAAGACTAGGACTCATATTGGAGGTGAATCAACTTTAATATAGTTGATTATTTAGGAAAATAGCCTACCCTGACATTGATTTAGGATTTCAAGGATATGGACAAACTCCTAACAACTGATTTCTTTCAACACTCAAAAGAAAGGTTGAAGAATTTGGTACAATCAAGCTATCTTGTTTGGAGCTCAAGAAAGTTTATAATCACCTTAGTAGAGAAGAAGATTCAGGTCTTGAAGATAGAATTTGACATAGATATTTTCAGGTCTTGAAGGTAGACCTTGACATTATTTTAGGTCTTGAAGGTAGACCTTGATATAGATAGTTTCAGGTTTTGAAGACAAACCTTGATATTGATATTGTTGATTCAAGTCTTGAAGAAAAAGGTCTTGATAAAATTTTCAATGATGCAGGTCATATTGACCTTGACATTGGTCTAAGATAGGCTAATATTAAAGCAAGATAACCTTAAAGGAAAAGAGATTGAGTTATAAAGAACAACATAATATTCAAGGAAAGAGATCATTAGAGAAAGAGACCATGATATAGAAGTCAGAGAAATATTAGTTCATTCGATTAAGTACAACATAAGGAAGATGTTATTCAGATAAATGGAAAAGAAGATAGATACAACCAATGTTAAAGAAGAGAGGTCAATTTTATTATCTACATAAATATGAAAAGGTTACTACAAAAGAAAGGAAGCTCTTGTGAATAATAAAAAAAGAAGATTACAAAACTACTAACATTGAGGAAAGTATAACATCTAAGTTTTTCAATAAAGAACGTTTTTTAAATTTTAATCCGTGTTTCTTCCTGCCCAATTTAAGGGTCATCTGTGTTCCATTCACAACCTCTTTTATAGTTTCCATTTTCCTAATTGTTGATTAATAAGGTCTTCCCTTTTTTTCCTCATGCCCAACATATGCCTTAATTTTTTTAGATATCCTAGTGACTCGATTAGGGATCCCATATTCCTTCCTAGGTTCTTGATCCCTAGGTGAAATATCCTAACCACCCAATTTGAGGGTCACCTGTGTTTCGTTTGTAACCTCTTTCACAATTTCTCTTTCCCAAATTTTTGATTGAGAAGGTCTTCCCTAGTTTGGCTCATGCCCAACATTTGCTCCAATTTTTCTAGAGTTGCTAGTGACTTGATTAGGGCTCCCCCATTCCTTTCTAGGTTCCTGAGTCCTAGGTGATCAATTTTAATTCTCAATCTTCTCATATAGGGTAGGAGAAAAATCATTTTTTATTTGGTTTTTAGCTTTAGGGGTGTTTTACTCTTGTTCATGATAAAAAATTGAAGCATTCTGATCTAAGTCTTCTAAGATGATTTGGAGGCATCCAAAAGGATTATGAACAACTAAATCAGTTGAATATATCAAGGAGATTACTTACCTATTGAGGTTCTTCTATAATTTCTCCTTCCTCTCGCCCTTTCTCCTCCATATTGGATGAGGGAATTTTATCCATACCAAAGTCCCTTGCTTCTCCATTTGATTTCCTTGTCGAACATTCCTTATTTCCACCATCCTTTTTTGTCACCATTATAGAGCTTCATTTTTCTTTTAAGGAAAATTTCGATTAATGTGCCCCACATGATGACAAGAGTTACATTTGATCGAAAGGTTTTCATACTCTATAATCTTGTTCCATGATACATACATGGATACCAATTCAATTAACTTAACAAACAATCCCTCCATGTTTATATTCATGCACACCCATGCATAAAGAAGATTTGGCTGCCATTGCAGAGTCGATCACCACTAAGTGCCCTAACAAATAGGTAATCCTTTCCAATATATCATCATTCCAAAAATATAGGGGGAGGCTAAATAATTCGATCCAAATAGGTGCTTGGTTGATGCTTTAAATGAAAGGGTCAAAGTTCGTGGACCACCTCTTGAGAAACAACCCTTAATGCCCAAAGAAATAAGGCCCTCATTGGAGAATCCTTTTCGAGTCCTCCTCATAATTCAACTGGATCAAGAAAAATTTTATGGGCATTGCTACTATTTCCATGTCTCAGAGGTTGCCATATTTCTATCACCCATGATTAGATTACATTGAGCTTAGGATAAACACCCATGAATTTGACTACCAAGTAATGGTTTTCTTGGGCAACAACCATTCATGCTAGGTCGTACGACACCACAATATTATCTTCTTCTAGGGAAAGAGAAAAATTTCCTACTAGAGCCTTTTGTTTGCCCCTCACAATCTGAAGCCATGAATCTCCAAGGTTAAATGGTCTTGTACAAATTTTGGCTTTGGTCCCCTATCGAATCTCTATAGAAGAAGTTACCACTTGAATCCCAGTTTCAAAATATTTGTTGCCTTCTCCCATCCTATAGATACCTAAGGTTTAATTTGGAAAAGGTGGTTATTCTGCCATCGTCATCACCACCATAGTAGTTTGTGGTTGCTTTGCTATCACCATCATTACAATATTTTATGGTTGCTTCGCCACCTCTTATGGTTGTTCAGCTAGGGAATCTAAAAACCTAAATAGCCTCTTGTGGTAGAATAATTTTTCCACTACAAGGATATTATGAATAGTGAACACCTATGGTTGTTCTGCCACCAGTACCATCGCCACAACAATTTATGGTTGCTTTATCATCACTAGTTTCATGGTAGTTTTAGTATTATTAAAAAAATAAGAAAATAATGCTTGATGTAGTCTTATTGTTAGGACAAATTATTGCATTATTATTATCACATCTAACAAGAGGTGAGATGATTTGTATTCAACTATATGAATCATATCTCCTCGAGTGTATCAATCCTAGTTAATAATGATCACATAGTTATTAATGATATTACATGTATTTAATGTCATGTTGAATCAATAATAAGGTGTTCTATATTTTTCCTACATTAGCATTAGAGTAGGTTCTTTCCTACCTAAAGTGTGAGAGGGGAGTAACCTTTGGTAATTTTCCTCTCCCCTGTCCATATTTAGTACCTAAATGGATCGATGAGTTCGATTAGCTTGGAGGGAAGACTTGGTACGATCAAAGAATCATCAATAGTGGAGATCACCAGTGGATATTCATTGCATTCAAAGAATCAAATGACTAATCATGATGTTTTTAGAGTAGGAAGTGCAAACTTGGATGTAACATCGCACCATGAATAGACCTTGTGGCAAACTAGTTGGATGCTCAAGAGGTGTGGGTGTGACCATAGGGCCATTAACATCACAATCGAGGAATACATCATTTGCACTTGCAAGTGCACTCGGGTGGATGAAAATCACCTACTGATCAACCCATGATTGGTGAGGGCACTTGTTGAAGGGTATGTCCAACCCCCACAAAGACAACCCCCACAAAGACCACCAACAGTTGCCTAGACTCTTGATATGGGCCACATATGCCTTATGCCATTGGATGAAAATATGCATGCTCGTGCACCTCTAAAATATGGTTTAGGAATCATAGATGAATATCACTGCTTTGAATTAGTCTATGGGCACCAACAAGCTTGGGGCTCAAAACATCAACACCAAAAAATACAAGAAGTTGTTTTTCCAACACAATAGCATGGTGATGGTGCCCCTAGAACCATGAGCACCCAACTACGATGCGACAACCTAAGCATGCATACGGTAAATTCAACCCTGTGACTCATCTAGAAGGCCTCTTAGTTATTAGTGTGGCTTGTGTAGGCTGTCAAGGTCATCAAGGTGACAAAGGTTATTTTAATGAAAGTTAATGTAGATACAAAAAGGTATATATGAATAATAACATAAATCTCCTAGATTGATGTTTAGACTTGGTTAAAGTACCTAGTCAATGCATCAAAGTATGCATAAGTGAATTGATAATAGATCTGATCCAATAGAAGATATCGACCTATCCACCCATCCTTAACTTTGATGTCCATATCAATGTATTGAGGGCATACCTACATTAGGAGCATTTATAATTATAAATATGAGTTGACATTAGTTTATATCTTCATAGAGTGCCACCTCTAATCCCTTGGCCTTGATGACTTTTCTATTGAAATTCATAGGCAGGCTTAGCAACCGAGGGGGTGATGAGGACCTATAGTAAATAATCAAGTAGGTTGATATTCTCAATCGCTAGAGAAAAGCCCAAAATCCTTGAAGTAATCAAAGTCAAAGGCTGAAGGCATTCGACATAAAACCAAACTTGCAAAACCTCTAATTTAGCTTGATCATCTAGCGCTTATAAATTAGGATCGATGATTACAGAGTTACAAGGATCAACATAGCACAATTAATATAAGACATCAAAGCGAATGCAAAAGGTTCATTTCTACATTTAAAAAATCATCATGTAAAAAATAAATAAAAAAACAAAATTCATCTCGAATGGTGCATCATCAATAAATATCAAGGTTCAACTTGTAGGCACGTTGATGTATTTTGCTAAGGTGGCAAAGACACAAGTGGTGATAACTTAAGAGACTACATTATGGTATTGTAAAAAATACCATGATCATGGACATATGGACAATAAGGTATGCTAGGTTGAAGAAGGAAAGCAACATCAACCAAAATTATGCAAGGGGAACAAATAGCATGCGATGCCTTTAAATACTCAAGGAAGCAGCAATACAAGGTGGATAGCACATGGGGGTTAAGGCTTTTGGGCTGCATTAACTTAGGTTTAAAACTTGTCATAGAACCCTTATTTACTATAAAAAATTTAGGCATTAAAAAAAAAATTATTAAGGTGCATGAGGCATATAAAACATAAGGCACCCTTCCAAATATTGGAGGTATTTTTAATATATATTTTTTACTAAGGTGCATGAGGCATTTAAAATATAGGGCTCCTTTCCAAAGGTTTAGGGTTGTTAAAAAAAACTGATGAGAAAGAAATTATATAGTTCTATAGTTTAAATAAATAAATAAATAAACAAATAAATAAATAAATAAATAAATAAATAAATAAATAAATATATATATATATATATATATATATATATATATATATATATATATATATATATATATTTAAAACTATAGAACTTTATCATGCACTTTATTTTTTTAAGAGGATTTAGGAGTTATAAGAATTTAGTTTTTATAGAGTGCATGATCGGTAGTACACGAAACTCCTCATTACAATGCAAGTGATGAGTTCACCCTGGGGGGGAGAAATATTCATAGAATATGTGAGAAAACAAAATGAACCTTGTAAGCAGTGATCTACTATATTATACTTGGTAGTTGCAACTACTAGTTATCCATGTAATTTTGTAGGATGTGAAGGTTACCATAAGGTCACTCATAGTTGAAAAATCAAATTAAGACCAATCCCACTATTGCTTAAGTACTATAACTATACTTGATATGCTTGGAACAACTTTTGAGGTAAACCTAGAGGCGATGACCTAGAGATAAACCTAGAGGCTGACCTAGAAGTAGATTTTGAGGTAAACCTATAGGTTATGAGCCTAGATCCAAGAGCCAAGAGCCAAAGCCAAAGCCAAAGCCAAGAGCTACAACCTAAATCCAACTCCAAGTTTGAGTCACCAAAAGGAGGGAGTTGTCAAATATTACCAAATAATGTTATAAATGAGGGATGCTAGGATAAATTATTACATAATTATTATCATATTTTATGATAGATGATATGAGTTGTATCCAACTAGATGGAGCGTATCTCCTTGGTTGTATCAATATTCGTTTATAATGATCACATTGTTGTATTTAATGTCATGTTGAATCAATAATAAGGTGTTTTAGTTTTCCCTACACTTATATTACTAATATGGTGAAATGTGAATTTAGTGATATTTAAAAAACCATTCATATGATCTGATCAAAGAAGAGGTTGCTTATATTTCCAAGGAAGTTGATGCTAAAGCACTTATGGTTTGTAGGCCTTGGCACCTATTTGGAATTTTTTCCTTACAAATTAGTGTTAAGTTAATTTATGGTGTCATGAATTCTATGGTACCAAATTTCCTCTAATGCCAACCATAATGGCACCAATGATTTAGAGTTAGAGAAAACTATGGTGCCAACCCCCCATGTCATCATCCGATAGCAAACTACAAAAGATCTTACAAAACTAGGTGTCATACATATCTCTACACATGACTAATTCATCTACCTATCACTTCAAATATTGGCGCTAGATGTAAAGGAAACAAATGGGGTATTTATGCAACTATTTCTAAAACTACTTCTTGATCAATTAGAAGTTGAAGCATCTTACCTTCCAACTATCTTGTAATTATTTTACATATTGTATAAATTGTAGAATAAGGACTTCTTTAGGATTTTTTTAGTCTATTCATCTTCTTCAATTCCTTCTATTTTCTTGTTCTCTCTTGTTTATTGTGAAACTTTATTCTCGTAGATATAAATCATTCACCATTATATAGAAGTATTATATCATTCATCCACAAATAACTATCCACAATAACAATCCACACAATGAGATAAAGATAGAGAATACCCTTAGGGTATGACAACACCAATAATACTCCTTAAGTAAGGAATAACTCCATAATAACTTCCAATATGCGAGTCCACTTTGCATGCAAAGGTAATTAAAAGATAATACTTGATATGAATGATTATTACAAAGACAATATCCCTTATTTATATACCTATATTCTAATTCTACTTTGGGGAGGGTATAACCCTAACCTAAGCTAACTCCTAAACCCTTATGCAACTCATTAGTATAACATAATATTATAATACAATCCATCTTGGGTTATGTGTGGCTTATGCCAACTATCCATAATACTTAGTTACAATATAATATCATATCCCATATATCTATCCCTACGTACCATAACAATGCACCCTCCTTAAAAATATTTTGTCCTCAAAATATGAGAAGAAACTAAATAATATGATCAATTAAGGAATGTTGACAACTGGTAGTAATCTTGATCATCCATCCATCCAAGTGAAATCTTGTTTGTGGGGGTCTTCCATGATGCCAAGCTACCATTATGCCACTTGAATATCCATAATTGCTCCATTGGTTCCATGCTTTTGCTACTCTACTCTGATATTTAGAATAATTTCTTTTGTGGTTCCATGATGTTGCACAACTCTGATATCTTGAATTACTATACTTTTTCTACCAAACATTGCCATACTTGATACCTTTTTTACTCCATGTAGATCCATAATAATATTGATGTCTTATGCCATACCTCTATGATTGTTGTCATTTGTGGTGGTGTGAGTGGTGATATGCTATAACCTTATTACGATGTTCTACTTCTTTGAATCTTAGACATTTTATTCCTCTATTTAAAAATTTTCCTCATGCTCTTTGTTCATGTGCCCTTTGTTTGGTGTATCCTTGTTCTCTTCTAACCAAGCTTCCTTGGATTTTGTTGTTGTCTTTATTGTAGATTCTAATTTTGACTCCTCTGCTGGTTCTTTAACTTGTTTCTGCTGGGAGTAAAACTAATGGGGTTATTTTATTGATAAAAATGAGTTACATATATAGGCAGAAGGCCTATATGATAAACTGACAAGTGTCAAAATAGAGGCATAGTGCACTTTAATTCTAACATTCCCCCTTAAAGTGCACTATCCTAACTAAAGAAAAAACAAGTCAACATTAGGTAACATTCCCCCTTAATGTTGACTTCTCTAAAACAGCCTATTATCCTCTCTTATTGCTAATTTGGTCTAGGCTCGTGCTCTTTGCGCTTGGCTCTCCAACTATGAATAATGCTAGATTCACTGTGTATACATCTCGGTCTATTGCCTCAGGGTCAGCCACTTCCATGGGTCTGTTGCCACTAGGTCAGCCACCTAAGTGCCTCAGGGTCATCATGGGTGCCTCAAGGTCGACCACTTCTGGGTCTGTTGCCTTTGTAGGTCATCCTCAGAGGATGTTGCCTCTCATAGGTCACTGACTAGATCCACCACGAATATCAAATCCCTCCTCATGGTGAACTCAATCTAGAAGGTGTCGGTCTCTACCGAAAATGCACCTTAATACAAAGGAAAAACGAGCCATATAAGAGTGTCGGTCTCTGTCGAAAATGCACTCAATACAATAAAATGAGCCATAGAATCCAAATATGGAGGAGAAGAAGAAAGAAGAAAAATAAGAGAATCTTCTGAAGTGTCTTCGTCTGTAGTCTTCAAAAGTAGATCCAAAAAAAAAACATCGGATAGAGTCTAGGGTGTCTATGTCTGTAGTCCCTAGAGTAGGTGTCCTTATTGTGATCTTCTCATCCCACCGTAATGCATGGGTAACCAGCCGCTGCATCCGCCAGGTGCTATAGAGAAGATGACTAGATACTAGGATCACTTACATAGAGTGTCGGGTTCAACCAAAAATGCACTCCAGAATACAACAATCTTTGAGCCTAAAAACATGATAGCAATCAGTCTCAAAACTGAAAATGGACCCCACAATTAGGTCCGTCACGGAAAAACGTTTCCAACGACTATAAATACCCCTATATTCCACCATCAAAGGGGCCTTCATCATGTGGAAAAACCATAATGCCTATCTAAGGCAGCAAAATAAACCTCAGGAATATCATATTCCTGGCATCGCACTGTGGCGGAATAAAAAGACAGACTCAATTTTCCCTTGCAGGGGAATTACATTTCCACTCTCTATGTAGATAAAAGCATTTTAATGTACCCATGCCTTTTAAAATTTTTGACTATTCCCTCCATTTAAAAATTCTCATACAACCATACAACCATTGCCCAATTAAATCAATCAATTTCCCACTCTCAAACGAAGGCGCATGTGAAGTTAACTTTAATATTCAAACTGACAACAACAGTCCCTACCCAACATCATGCACTTTTTCAACATGGAGGAGGCCATATCGAGGGACGACGAATACGAGGTCAAAGTCACCGAGACTGACCCTTCCTTACGCCAATCGAGGTCAAAGTTTATCAGCAGTTGAATGTGTACGACGACCTTCACGTACTGCGATGCGTCTCTCTTTCTCTGCACTTTTGTCATTTAACAGATTATTGCCTTTGGCCACAATGTCGCTATTATTATTATGCAGATCTCCTGAAGCTCGTCCAGATCCTCGTCTGTCAGACTCTTGGACGTCCTCTTCACATGGAACTACTCCCGCCTTCAAATCCACGCCTCCTCCCTAGATGAGTCACCCGACCACGACTGCTGCTTCCATAGCCTCGTGGAAGGAGGAAAAGCCTTCGCCTTCGCTACATCAATAACACTGTTATCGTTATTGGTATTCCCTATTCCCACAGGATCCGACATGACTGCCATATCATACGCCGTATTCGTACTCGCGCTTTCGTCGAGCTTTTCTCATGTTACAAGTAGTATGAAAAGCAAAATTTGAATTTCCACATTTAGGGCAAATCTAATCACCATCAGATAAACCATCTGGACCCCCTCTGCGCTTTCAAGATCTATTTTCATCTGCATAGGCTCCAGCAACTAAACCGTGAAGCAGAGGTCCTTGATTGATTGGCAACATTGATGATGCACCATAACCAAAACCTGGACCAAGGATAACTCCAGGAGAGTTATAAGATCCTGGCATATGTAGTGTGCTATATGGACCATTCATGCCTACAGGCAAATTGTAGTCATAAGGAATTTAAGAAGGACCAGGATATGGTAAATGTGTGCCATAGGCTGATGGAATTCCTGTAGCACCCATATATAAGGGTGTTGTACCCCCTGCCCCTCCAAAGTACAAGGGAGGAGGAGCTTGTTCATATGGTTATGGACGATAACTTCCAGATTTATTCAAAATAGAATCTGCAGGTTTATGTGTATCGCAGGAATGCCTGTTGCAGGTTGTTCAAAAGGAAAAATTCACATTCCCACATTTAGGACATGTCTAATCACCTTCACTCCGATGGCCGCCAGTTCGTGGTCGCTTGGGCCCGGATGAGCTTCGAGTGTCTCCCTGTACGTGATGGCCTTGAAAAATAACAGAACTCCCAAGTTAAGCATCCAAGGTAGAATAGAACTGGGATGGGTGACCATCCGGGAAGTCCCGGTGGTTGCACCCTCTCTTCAATTTTTTTTTTTTAAATGGAAACCCAGATTCTACGGACGGATACATATGGGGAAAAATGGATCACTAAAAAAAATTGGGAGCCATGATTTTTCCAAAATTCTGGTTTCTGATCCATTGTAAACAATGGAGAGCATACTCCCTATTTTGAAAAAAATGGGGGAAAAGGATGAGGGGGGAGGGAGGATTTCCATGAGGGAAATCCCCCCTTAGGGGGTTTCACAGGGCAAGGAAAGCCTGCTCTGATACCAAATGCTGGGAGTAAAACTAATGGGGTTATTTTATTGATAAAAATGAGTTACATATATAGGCAGAAGGCCTATATGATAAACTGACAAGTGTCAAAACAGAGGCATAGTGCACTTTAATTCTAATAGTTTCCTTACCATAATTGAATCTTTCTTCTCATCAGAGTCTTGCTTCTTAAGCTAAGAAATTTCTTGCAACATTATCTTCTTTTTCATGTGTTATAATTTCATGAACTTTTGTACATGAATGTTAGCGTTACCAAAATAATCCAACCAAGGATAACCAAGAACAATGTCTACACCATTCATATCAATAACATGAAAATCTAAATGTAAAATATATTTATTCATGGCGATCTTCGAATCTTAAAAAATCTGATCATTCTTATTCTCAAGTTGTATGTCCTTTACTTTTGTTGCTTGAAATTACAATCTCTTTGCCAAATCAATATTAATAAACTTATATATACTATTAGGGTTAATGGAAATAATATTTTCCTTATGAATGCAACTATGAACCTACAAATAAAATTTTTAGATTCAAATGAATCCCTTTGTCTATTTTTTGACTCATCAACCACTACAGGTGTGATTCCCTCACCCTGTATAATGTCTTCTTTTGTCCTTCTACCACTTCTTTGAAATTTGCTACTCTCTTTCTAATTTCTTATGTCCTTTTTCAAGCCTATTTATTTCTTCTAAATAGCCTTTGAGTGTATTCTTAAAACTAGATACCTTCTTATATGGGTCTTAGTGACTTAAGAATGCATGCTCAATTTCTTTCCAAGTGTACTCATTATACTTTTAGTCATAAAACTTAACATCTCTATTGAAGCTTCCTACAATGAATTTTCACTACACTTGGGTGGAGTAAATCCTTTTGACCATTATTGAAAGGATATTTCAGAAAATATTAGGATTTTTTAAGAACTAGATGAAGATCCAATAAAAAACTAGATGGACCTGACCTACATGGTAGAGACTCACAATGAAAGGTGTAACCAAAATTTCAATCCAAATTGTAGAGCTCTATAATGCATTAGGACTAGAAACAAAGTTTAGCCCAAGGATGCTAAACCAAATAAAGCTACCCATCTAGCTAGCGGTAGAAATCAAAATAACAAGAAAAAACAAGAGAGAGAGAGAGATTGCTATGAAGGACTCTAACCAGACTAGAAGATATGATCGGATCTCAACCAAACTACCTTCAACTATACCCCAAAAATATAAGAGCACAAATTTTTCTTTGGGGGCTCCCAACCCTAAGCCTCCTACATGGAGGACCATTGGCCCCCCATTTCCCCTAGCTAGGATGGCTACCATAGCCTGAAACCAATATGTTATATAAAAGCATATAATCCCTCAAATGTACGTTCTTTCTCAAAAAAGAGGTACTGCATTTAAGATATAATCATTAGACCTCCAGAGGAGCGGTTGTGGATTTGAGGATATTAATAGTAGGATATCTCTATGGTAAATCTTTGGCATGGGCAACACGATCTCACCTCTTGCAACTCTTGGTCCAAGGAACCTTGGGATTGCACATCATCATTATGGAGTACCCTAGGCTAGAATTTTTAGAGTAAGAATTTTTAATCTCAGAAGGGGCAAAGGCTCTAAATTTAATGTATAAACATGTATTTTTCTTCTCATTGTAACCATCAAAGGCCCTCCATCCTCCAAATGGGTACTTATTTTCATTCTCCTTCGTGTCCTGGCCTGGCTCAAGCCTTGTGCGACCTATCGAGTAGTTTTTGAACCTCTTCCATTTGCATGTATATAACTCAGAGTTTTTTAATAAATAATCCATGAATCTTAAATTATCTCTATCTTGGTTATAGCATGGGTATTCTATTTCTACTACATATCCTCAAAAGAGTCATGTGTTCCTCGTGCACTATCGACCATCATGCATGTGTTCATTCAAAACTGCTTAGACATTGGGAAAATATTTTTTTATTTAGCACATTTCCACCCCTTAGGCTAGGCTAGGTATCTTTATGTTTCTCACAATTTACTGAATTCCTTACTTTTCTTGCATTTTATTGCTTTTTGCATTTTGCTTTATGTTCCTTTCCCCCCTTTTCCCCCTTTTCCCCCTTGAAGTAGTTTAGGCTAGGATTAGAGTAGTATAGCAAAAGAAGAATGATGAGCACCAAAAAATACACCCAAAAGTATGGAACCAAACTTAGGTAAAAACCCTAAAGGTCATCTAATAGGAGCCACGTCCCATGCTTCCCCAAACTTCTTAGGATTGGCACCCTTGCACGAGGTGCAGGGCATTAGACTCACCCGCTCGACAGAGACAATGATAGATATTAAGGCTACAATCGTGAGGGGTCATGACACCTAGGGAGCACAAGGGATTCACTCTCGATCCCCAAACAGTTCAACTAACATGCTTTATGGGACACAAATTTGATAATATCTATCCACTAATCCAAAATTTAGGTCATAGTTTCAGTAAAGGCCATGGTCATATACCTTTTGAAGCACTCTATAGATTCACCTAGTGACTTTGCTATAAAATAAGAACTCAAAATAAGAGAAGCCATAATTCCAAACAAGGTTATAATGGGAAGTTTTGTCTAGCTAGTACTCTCACCCACCTAGTGATATGGATTTAGACGCTAAAGAACCCAAAATCCTTGAATGGTTTACATTGAACAAAAACATGTATTTATAGGTATTATGAGCCTATTAAAATCCACCTTTTTGGGAAAAACCATAAAACAATACCATGATCGACCAACCAACCTATTAAATGCCAACCTAATATTTGTTACTCATGGCAGTTCTAGAAGTCATACTATTTACATATTCTAAGTTTTTCTATGATTTTCTAAAACATTATTTAATATCATATATTATTTATGTATTCTAAGATTTTTTAATATGATTCCTCATCATTCCTCCCCACCATAGAAGCATTGGACTCCAATGCATACAAAAAGGGGAAGGAGATCATGCTAAATGGGAAAGGTGGTAAGAATCTAGGAAGTCCTAGTGAGTCTCCATAATAATGAGTGCCCATGTAGATGCAAGGGTGACCTCCAAGCTAAAGATGATGTTGGTGCATGGATGGAAGCTACTAAAATATGAGAGGATAAACCACCAAACGCTAAAATTCTTACAAGGTGGAGGAGGCAGGATGTTGAATGGTGTGAACCAAATTTGGAATTGGAGTTGGAGCTGGAGCAAGAGAAGGAGGAGGAGCAACAAGAGTAACAACAAGAACTAATGTTGGTGCAATAGGAATAGGTGTTGGTGCAATAGGAATAAGAGAAGGTGCAACAAGAATAGGTGTTTGATGAATGTGGTGCTCACATGGTGTAGGAGGCTGAGTGGTTAAAAGTGCTTTTGCTTGTGTGTCCTCATGTTGTGGGGTGCTAAAAATTAAGGTAATCTTTTATGCCTGATGCAAATTAGTATAAGCCTAATGTGAAGTGGGTTGAACACTATAGATAAGAAAATTTTGTTTCTCATGCTAAAAAGTATAGGTATTGTGATATGCATCATACTGAGCCCTTTTGTCATATTGATAAGTTTTACCTAGCAACAAACCACAACAATCCATAGGAGTGACATCACATGTGATAGTGTCTACATACTTAGGACCAAAAGCAAAAGATAAAGTGCAAGTGTATGTGATCATAGAAGTAGTAGCATTGTCCTTCCATCCAAGTGAGTATGGATGAGGATGAGGACATGTAGGTAGGTGCAACTTATCAATAATGGACTATGCAATCAAGTTTTTCTATGAGCCATTATCAATTATACAATGCACTAAGAAACTAGGTATCAAATGATCTCCTACAAAAGATTGATGGCTAAGTAAGGTGACCTTATTGAGTCGACCTTCTAACTTAGGATAAGTACAATCTTCTCCACAAGTCTTGATGTAATTTTTCTAAGTTCCCTCCTCAAAAGTGTCCTCCTTAGAATATTGGACAAGTAATTGTTTGTTCGTAGATGTTTGTAATTGTCTACATTCAAATCTATCATGCCCCTTCCTTTTACAATAATCACAATATTTTAAAAAACTTAGAATGAGAAGGAGAAGCATGAAAGATATGCAAGAAGTAAAGGATTGAGTAGGAGCTGGAGTATATGAAGAAGTGGAAGATATCTTTGATGCCTGCTGATGTGGATGAGGCGATGGCATGGAACCTTCTGAAGAGTATCGAGTCCCTTTTTTGTGTTGTGAAATTCTCCTATGTGAGCTATGCATGATTTAAAAAAACATCAAGAGTAGTGCAAGGAGTGTATTTCAACTCTTTATATAAATGTTCTAGAAGTTTACTTTTAAACTTAGCGATGAGAAAAGTTGTAGGATCGAACACATGAAACAAGACATATTATCGATTAAAATGATGAACATAATATTGTATGGATTGGTGCTTTCCCTTTCTAAAGTGGAGCCATTGGTTAAGTAAGTCATCATCATAATTAGATGGATAAAAGGTGGCCTTTAAGGCTGTGAACAAAGAATCCCAAGTGGTGATGGGGTTTTGAATTCCTTGGCGTTTGGTGATGAGAACCTTAGCCATGCTAAAAAGTTTAAGTTTGGTGAAAGGAACTTTATCATCGTTCGATGTTTGACTAAATGTAAACTAGGTCTCCATATCTAGGATCCAACTATTGAGGACATTGGGATCCCTAGAGCCTTCATAAATTTTAACTTCACACTTTGCATGAGGGTGACTAGAGGAGGAGGAAGACTGCATTTTGAGGTCTTTAATGGTGTCAGCCAAGGAGGTAACTAAGGAAGTAACTTCGGCCAATTTATCTACTAGGGCCATATTTTTGGCCATAGGTCTACGGGGTTGAGCCAATGAGAAATAATTGGTGGCCAAATGTGTAAGGAGTTTCAGGCACTATCAAAATGCACTCCTTTGTTTACAAGGGGATCTTCAAGGTATAATGAAATATACCAACCAATTACAAAAGTGGGATTGTCCTCTTCTAACAATTAAAGCTCAAAATGAGCTTTCCAACAAGTATATATACAAGTATACTCAGGAAATAAAGTACCTTTAAATTCAAATTTTTACAAAAGCATTTCAAAGGACCACCTAATAAAGACCTAATTTAGGATGTTGAGGTTAAATACCCCTTATATAAATGGTTAGTTCAAATAGGCCCTTTTTACTAACTTTAATTAGATTTTTCCCCCATGATATGTTTTTATTAAATTCTGTAAAGAGAATACATCCTCCATTGATTTTTTTTACACGTCCAATCGTTGCACCCACAAGGGAGGAACATAGGGTGACAAGACCTTCATTGATGGGTTGGTAACAAGAGTCCACCCTCATCAATATTGGAGTTACATTGGGAGTCAACGAAGCAGCTCGAAAAGAGTGGACCGTGGAATGATTTGGAGGTGAGAATCGTTGGTCCATGTGGATAGGTGGTGATCAATTTTTGGGCCACCAACTAGATGGAAGCATGTTGATGCAAAAAAGGAATTTAAGCAACAAAAGAGGAATTTAAGCAGTAAGTTCCATGTCCTTGTACAATGAGAATTGTCTCATTGTGAAGTGGCAAGTGGATATGCTCAATAAATTGGTAGCACACATCTTTGGATTAGTGTGGTGGATTTGCTATCAGGATTAACAATGTTGGACATATTAGTAGGTAGGCTTCATGAAATAGACAGTTGAATAGGTCTTCCATGTGGTTGATTTAACACAATAAATGTTCAATCTCTGTGCCTGCAATGTAGGAGCATATGGTGATAAGAACATGAGTCTCCTTGTCTTATTTTTGGAGTTGCATTGGTGTCTATGTCCATGTTTTATGATGGTTAGCAAATATTCGTACCATAGATTGATATCCCTAGAACATGGAGTTCCACATCATCTTGAAATTAAATCAAGCTCCTTGAATAGATGGTAGTTTTAATCATACACAGATAGAGGTGCTTTATTGCAATGATTTGTGTGGACATGTCAAATATCAAGCAGATAACTAAAACTCAAAATTTTATTGCTACTTGCACTATTGCAATGTGTTTGGAGGTATGGTGGTAGTGACCCGATGGACAGTTTATCGTGGAGAGGCAATGGACGTGGTCACCATTTTTAAGTCATCATCATCGAGAATGCACGACGACAGTACGAGAATGATTGAATGCCTCTATGCATAGCCAACAATAACGATCAATGTTTTCCCTCCAGGGGCAATGATTAGTGGATTATTTTAGCATCACTGGGTTGAAGCATTTTTACACAACCAAAAATTGAAAATACCATGCAATCAAATCCACACAAATAGATACATGGTGGCCACACAGATAGACATGAAGTCACCCCATGAATCGTGCTTAAAGATGTGCGATTAGAAAATATTTAACCACTGTGACACACAAACATCAACCCTACTTACATGTGTTCTTCCAGGCAAGAAGAAGCAAAAGTCTCAATTTTTATTTTATGGATTGATATCAATATGTAACTCTTCTAGGATTTAGATATTAAGGGATGGAATTTGGGCTGCTATCATGGAACAAAGTCAAATATCTATGAACAACTCCATAATATTTTGGTAATGCAAGATGCTCCTCATGATGTGTGATTGCAGTAGACCCTTGATGGAAGGTTACAAAATATCGTGCCACACTAGCCTACGATAGTGGTGCTATGGGAGTGGAAATTTGGTAGGAGCAAACCATGTACATGACCAATAATTGCTGGTAGTGTGGCTGGACTATGATATAGTAGTGATTACCGAGCAAATATAGATGTGCTCAAACAGTAGCCATGCTAGGGTCCTACCAACTGAATGAATTTTTTTAGGTCCTACCAAAGTTTACGGATTTGTTCTATAAGATTTTTGGACGTATTTTAACGTACGAGAAGGCATCTAAACCCTGATAAAATATAGAAAAAAGACAATTCCATCAAAATGGGCAAAAATATTTCCAAGATCCACTAGGAGGATTTCTCATTCTTGTTTGAACTAGACTTGGCCTAAGGAAGAGGATACTCTCCAAACCCAGTGCTTGGCTCTGAATACCAACTGATATGGATTTGGATGTTGAAGAACCCAAAATCCTTGAATGATTTGCATTGATCAAAAACATGTATTTATAGGCATTATGAGCCTATTACAATCCACCTATTTGGGCAAAAACATCAAACAATACCATGATCAACCAACCAACCTATTAAATTAAAACCTAACATTTATCGCTCATGGTAGTTCTAGAAGTCATACTATTTAAGTATTATAAATGTTTCTATGATTTTCTAAAAAATTATGTAATATCATATGATTCCTTACATATTATTTATGTATTCTAATATTTTTTTAATATGATTTCTCATCACTTGGTGACTCCATTGCAAGAAAGAATAATGTAAAGCAACTACAAAAAGGATCCCAAGATTAGGATTTTGATGAAGACCTTGATCCAATCGCTTCTAGAAGCACCAAAAAAATTCACCCAACAACTCTGATCTAAACAAAAGATTATAAAGAATATGCTACCAGATACATGGACCCAAAAATGGGTGCTTCACACTTTGTAAGCTTTACCACATGGAACAAAAAGAACCCCCTACGACATTTAGTACCACTAGATGCATGGGACTACATATTGATATTATTCTTGAGATAATGCCGCTCAACACTGATGAAGTAATTCCAAACCCACTAATGCATCCATGAGTTATGACATGCTTCCTCCAATTACTGATAATCAAAAGTATAACATAGTCCTAAGGTTACCTGTGGCATCATTTAGAGGAAAGGCTCATGAAGGATATAACTCCCTCTCCCCACACTCGATCTATAAAGGGGATCAACTTGCTATCCTATTTATGTATGAGTTTGAAGATAAGGATAAACATGCTTCTATTATCCAAACCATCACATCTTAGTCCTCTCTTACTCAACAACTTGTTACCCTAGACCAAATCATTATCATCTGAGAATGGGAAGAAAAAAATGTGGAGGAAGAGGATGCAACAAGTAAGAGGTTATAGATCCAAATCAACTACATAATGGCCCTCTAGATAACAAAGGATGTGGATACCACTCCCTCTAGAGCACCTGATGAAGAAAGCCCCTCCATCACCAACCACTCAAAAAATACAAAGGATCTAAGCTAGGGATAGAGGATCGACCCTATGAAGAATAGTGGTAAAAAAGGAGTCACCATTAGTACCAAGAGGGCTACATCAAAGAAAATAAAAGCTCCTACTACTAGTTTATATGTAGTGAGGAAACTGCTTAGGAGCCCTAGTTTTATATGGGTAGGAAACATTTAAACCCAAAAATAGAAGAAAAGGAAAAATTAGATGACTCCTAGAACCATCAATATGGGAAAGCCTTGACTCCATGCCCAATGGATAAAGGCTGCCCATCATGTACTATAGTTCATGTACTATAGTTTTTACTATAGGCATGTATTGAAATTTACAAGTGAGTTTGATTTTGCAAAGGAAGCAAAGAGTAGGGGATTATGACTAAAATTCCCATCTCTTTTCCACTTTCCCTCTCCAACCTCGATTTTGACTCCATGCCCAACATATAAGGTGATATATTTATGAGTTCCTTATTCTCACTAGGCTGAGGATCCCTTATGAGTTATGTCGAACTATAGTGAATTATCATGATAATTGGGTGGAGTAAATCCTTTTGGTTAATATTGAAGGATGGTTCTGATAGAAGATCGAGATTGTTTAGTAATCATATGGAAATCCAATCGAAAACCAGATGGATAAAAACCACATGGAGGAGACTCATAGTGAAAGGCACAACCAAAATTTTGATCCAAACCATAGAGCTTCACAATGCATTGAGATCAAAACAAAAGTTTGGTCCAGGGATGCTTGACCAAATAAAGCAACCAAATACATACAACCAACAATAGTAACTAGAATAATAAGACAACAAAAGAGAGAGACTACCATGAAGGAATTCAATTAGACCAAAATATATGATCAGATCCCAACCAGACTACCTTCAACTATGCCCCCAAATTATAAGAGGACAATTTTGCTTTAGGGGATCTTGCCCCTGAGCCCCCTGCATGGAGGATTTTTGGCCCCCCATCCCCCCAATCAGGGTGACTACCACCATTCTAGACCCTAGATGTTATACAAAAGTATACAGTCCCTCGGATGTATGGTATTTCTCTAAAAGGAGATACCGTATTTAAGACACCATCATTAGACTTCTAGAGGAGTGATTATGGATCTAAGGACATTAATAATAGGATATCTCTACAACAATCTTTGGCATGGGCAACACAATATCCCCTCCAACATCTCTTGGTCCAAGAAACCTTTAGATTGCACATCATCATTACAGAGTACCCTAGGCAATAATTTTTAGAGCAAGAATTTTGAATCTTGAAAGGGGCAAAGGCTCTAAATGTAGTCTATAAATACACATTCTTCTTCTAATTATAACTATCGAAGGCCCTACATCCTCCAAAGGGGTGCTTTCCTTCATTCTTCATTGTGTCCTATTGGGTAGTTTTCAAACCTCTCCCTCTACATGTATGTAACTCAATGTTTGTGTTAATAAAGAATCTAAGAATATTTACTTATCTTTGTCCTAGTTCTAACATGGGTTTTTTGTTTCTACTACATATCCTCAAAAGGGTCTTGTGTTCCTCATGCACTATCAATCATTGTACGTGTTCATTCAAACTCGCTAGGGCATTGGGGAGTATTTTTATTTTTCTTTGGTGCATCACCACCCCTTAGGCTAGGCTAGATAGCTTTACATTTCTTGCAATTTGCTTCTTTCCTTTACTTTCCCTGCATTTTATTGCTTTCTATAATTTACTTTATGTTCATTTTCTCCCTTTTTCCTCTTGAAGTAGTCTAGGCTACGAGTAGAGTAGCGTAGCAAGAGTAGAATGAAAAGCACTAAAGAAGACACCCAAAATCAAGGAATTGACCTTGGCTAAAAAATCTTGGAGGTCGTCTAGTGGGAGCCACAACCCATGCTTCCTTGAACTCCTAGGACTAGCGCCCCCGCACAAGGTGCAGGGCATCAAACACACCCACTCGATCGAGATGATGGTAGACGTCGAGATCATAACCATAGGGGGTCACAATGCCAAAGGAGAATAAGGGGGTTACTCCTAGCCCCCCAACAATTCAAATTGATATGCTTGATGGGACATAGATTTGATAACATTTGTCCCTTGATCTAGAAGTCAAGCCATGATTCTGGTGAAGGCTATAATCATCTACTTTATGAATCAATCTAAAAATGTACTTATTGATTATGTTGTAAAAGAAGAACTGAAAATAAGAGTATCCATCATCCCAAATGAGGTTACAATGAAAAAATTCATTTGGCTAGTACTCTCATACACCTAGCAACTTCATTGCAAGAAAGAAACTGAAGTAGCCTCTAAAAGGAGTCCAAGATTAGGGTTTCGATGAAGGCCTTGATCCACCTACTTCTAGAAGCACCAAGAAAACACACTTAATGACTTTAATCCAAGTAGAAGATCTCAAGGAACATGGTACTAGATCCATAGACCCAAACATGGTCGCTTCACACTTTTTGAGCTTTACCACATGGAATAAAAAGAACCCCCTATAGCCTTCGGTACCACCAAATGCATGGGACTACATCCTGATGCTAGTGCTTAAGACAATACCACTCTCCACTGATGAAGGAATACCAAACCCACTGATGCATCTGTGAGCTATGGCCTACTTCCTCCAATTGCATGATAACTAGTAAGAACATAGCCCTAAGGCTACTCATGGCAGTATTCAGATGGAATTCTAGTGAAAGATATAACTCCCTCCCCACACTCGATCTATGAATGGGATCAAATTTCTACCTTATTTATGGATGGGTTTAAAGGGAAGGAGAAAGCTACTCCAGTTATCCAGTCCATCACACCTCAGTACTCTCTTACTTATAACTTATTACCCGAAACTAGACCATTGCCATTTGATAAATGGAAGAAAAAATATGAAGGAATATGATGCAACAAGCAAGAGGTCATAGAGCCAAATCAGCTGCCTATTGGCCCTTGGGATAGCATAGGATGTGGAGATCACTTCCTCTATAGTACTTGATGAAGCAAGCCCCTCCATAACCATCCATTCAAAAAAGGCAAAGGATGTAATTTGGGAATGGAGGATCAACCCTATGGAGAACGGTGATGGAAAACGAGTCACCACTAGTACTAGAAAGGTTGCATCAAAGAAAATAAATGCTATTGGTACCAGTATATATGCAATGAGGAAGTTGCTTAGGAGGCCTAGTTTAGTAGGGGTAGAAAAATTTTACCCTCAAAACTAGAAGAAAAAAAAGCAGATGACTCCTAGAACCACCAAGATGAGGAAGCCTTGACTCCATGCCCAATGGATAAAGGCCACCCATCAATTACTATAGTTTCTACTATAGGAATGTACCAACATTTACAAGTGAGTCTAATTTTGTAAAGGAAGCAGGGAGAATGTATTACGACTAAAATTCCCACCTCTTTTCCCCTTTTCCTCTCTATCCTTAATTTTGACTCCATGTCCAATAGATAAGATGACATATTTCTATGTTCCTTATCCTCAACAAGTTGAGGATCCCCTATGAGTCGTAAGAACTATAGTGAATTCTCACTACACTTGAGTGGAGTAAACCCTTTAGGCCATTATTGAAGGATGGTTTAGTAGAAGATAGAGATTGTTAAGAACTAGATAGAGATCCAATATATGGACTAGACCCATACGGTGGAGACTCATAGCGAAAGGCACAACCAATATTTTTATCCAAATCATAGAGCTCCATAATGCATTAGGATTAAAAAAAAAGTTTAGCCCAGGGATGCTCGACCAATGCAAGCATTTAAACACATCTAGCCAATGGTAGCACCTGGAATAATGAGACAAAGTGGAAGAGAGAGAGACTACCATGAAGCACTCCAATTAGACCAAAAGATATGATCGAATCCCAAACAAACTACCTTCAACTATACCCCAAAAATATAGGAGGGACATTTTTTGTTTGAGGGCTCTTGCCCTTGAGCCCCCAAAATGAAGGGTTATTGGCCCCACATTACCCCTAGTCAGGGTGAATACTACCACGCCGAACCCTAGATGTTATACAAAAGTATACAGTTCCTTGGATGTATGGTCTTTCTCTAAAAGGAGGTATCGTATTTAAGACACCATCATTAGACCTCTAGAGGAGAGATCATAGATCTAAGAACACTAATAGTAGAACTTTGCAGTAAATATCTGAGATGAGCATCACCTCCAGCATCTCCTGGTTCAAGCAACCTCGAGATTGCACATCATCCTTATGGAGTACCCTAAGTGGGAATTTTGAATCTCAAAAGGGGCAAAGACTCTCAATGTAATCCATAAATATGTATTCTTCTCATTGTAACCATTGAAGGCCCTCCATCCTCCAAAGAGGTGCTTTCCTTCATTCTCCTTCATGTCTTGGCATGGCTTGAGCCTTGCACAGCCTATCGGGTAGTTTTTGAACCTCTTCCCTCTACATGTATGTAACTCAAAGTTTTTGTTAATAAAGAATATATGACTCTTTAGTTATCTCTATCCTAGTTTTGATGTGGGTATTTTATTTCTATTGCATGTCCTCAAAAGGGTCTTGTGTTCCTTGTGAACTATCGATCATCGCACATGTGTTCATTCAAACTTGTCAAAGCATTTAGGGAGTCTTATTTGTTTTCTTTGGTGCATCAACATCCCTTAGGATAGGCTAGGTAGCTTTAATTTTCCCCCAATCTATTGCTTTCTTTTACTTTCCTTGTATTTTATTGCTTTCTATAATTTGCTTTATGTCTCTTTTCCCCCTTTTCCCCTTGAAACAGTCTAGGCTAGGATTAGAGTAGTGTAGTAGGAGTAAAATGAAAAGCATCAAAGAAGACACCCAAAAGGAAGGAACTGACCTTGGGTAAAAAACTTCGAAGGTCATCTGATGCGAGCCACATCCCATGCTTCCTTGGACTTCCCAAGACTGGTGCTCTTGCACCCACTTTACTGAGGTGATGGTAGATTTCAAGGCCATAACTTCAAGGGGTTGTGACACCTGAAGAGTACAAGGGGGTCACTTTTGACACCCTAAAAGTTACGACTGATATGCCTAGTGGAACATAAATTTGATAATATCTATCCCCTAATACAAAAGTTAGGCCATAGTTCTGGTGAAGTCCATGGTCATTTTATTTTTGAAGTACTCTATAGATTCACCCAATAACTCTACTACAAAAAACTCAAAATAAGAGAAGCCATCATCCTACATAAGGTTATGGTGGAAACTTTCATTTGGCTAGTACTTGTCAAGACAAAAATGAAACACCACATATACAATAGAAAATGAACAAACAGTGGTACAAGAGATTTCACAATAAAACAGATCTTATATTATTAATGTCGGGTGGATCTCAATACAATAAAATGTACCCCAAATGGAGGTTTATACTGTTTATTATTTTGATACAATAAATACAATATGCTAGGGTTCTTTGAAATCCTAGCTAATAATGCTTGTGGTGTCTTCAAAGCTCATCTTTACTCCCAACAGAGGTGAGTGGGCTTTAGATATCCATTGACCGGACCACTCCAGCTTAAACAGCTGCTCAATGCCTATATATCTCTAGATATACACATAGAAAATGATAAAAGAGGATTAGTAGTAATTGTGAGGGCTCCACTGTGTGAGACCCTCAGAAATCAATGAAAAACCCTAGCCATCAAATGATAAAACTGCATGTAAATATGGAAATAATAAAAATAAAGATAATGATGAAAGATTTACGTTATAAACGTATCGCTTTCTGATTTATCATTGTCATCATTGCAGAAAATAGGTGCGCAGATGCCCTAGCGACACCTGAGGGTTCGCTAGTCAGTAGAATTAGAGTTTAAGATGCCTATGGGCACTCGACAATAGCAAGAAGTGCCCAAGGGCACTTTGGGATGGAGAAAAGTACCCAAAGATGCTCGACAATAGAGGGAAAGCACCCAGAGGTGCTCAACAGTAACAAGAGATGCATAGAGGCACTCGAGAACTAGAACAAAATCTGCAGAAGCATATCTAGTTTAGTGAAGCATACGATGGTGGATGTAGAGGCTACGATGAACGAGGGGAGATGGCAAAAATGCTTGGATGCTTGAGGACTTCAAAAACTTAAGGGTTGAGCCATCAAAATGATTCCTATTTATAACCTTCCCTAGGGCACATTAGGGTTTTGATGACACAATTTGTGCGGTCAAGATTAAAATGTGATGGAGGGTGGAGATTAAATTTGGGTATGTGACATGGATCAAGGTGGATGAATGGTTGGGATTAAAACAAGATGGATGGATGGGATTAATTCACACATATGTATACATATTTATTAAATATATATAAAAATATAATAAAAAATATTAATATTTAAATATATATTAAACAAATATATATAATTGTAGATACCAAAATCTAGCCACTTATCATTCATGAGGTCCTCCTACCATTTGCGGGGGGCGCCCAGGGGCAGGATGCCCACTGTTTAGGGCCTGATTTTGGCACCAATCCACTTGGGATGGGTCCAAAACCTTTGGTGGGGTGTTTTCGGAAAATTTGGTAGGATGCCATGCACCCAAAATTAATATCCACCCTCCAATATGTTTTAATCTGAGCCACACAATTTGTGTCGCTAAAACCCTAACATACCCTAGTGTGGATTATTAATAGAGGGCATTTTTATGGCTCAATCCCTAAGCAATTTGAGAATTTTCTAAGTGCTTACCCTGGAGCATCCAAGCATTCTCGCCATCCGTCCTCTCTTTCCCTAGCCTTCACATCCATCGCCACCCATTGGGATGGATGGATGATCGAGATTGGTACCAATACTCAATATGGCAGAGAAGATCGTATTATTTAGCCACATCAATCCATGCCATGCACCCAAAATTAATATCCACCCTCCAATATGTTTTAATCTGAGCCACACAATTTGTGTCGCTAAAACCCTAACATACCCTAGTGTGGATTATTAATAGAGGTCATTTTGATGGCTCAACCCCTAAGAAATTTGAGAATTTTCTAAGTGCTTACCCTGGAGTATCCAAGCATTCTCGCCATCCGTCCTCTCTTTCCCTAGCCTTCACATCCATCGCCACCCATTTCACTCAGCTAGATTAAATATAAATATTATATATGTAAATAAATCCTAGCCATTCGATTTGACTTAATCCTAGCCATCCATCCACATCAATCCATGCCATGCACCCAAAATTAATATCCACCCTCCAATATGTTTTAATCTGAGCCACACAATTTGTGTCACTAAAAACCTAACATACCCTAGTGTGGATTATTAATAGAGGGCATTTTTATGGCTCAATCCCTAAGCAATTTGAGAATTTTCTAATTGCTTACCCTGGAGCATCCAAGCATTCTCGCCATCCGTCCTCTCTTTCCCTAGCCTTCACATCCATCGCCACCCATTTCACTCAGCTAGATTCATTTCTGTAGATCTTCACCTCAGCTCCTGAACACCTTTGGGCGCTCCCTATCATCGTCAAGCGCCTTTGGGAGCTTCCTTCCACTGCCAAGTGCCTTTGGGTGCTTTCCACCATCCTCGAGCACCCACGGGTGTTTTTTTGCTATCGTTGAGCACCCACAAGCGTTTTAGAACCTACTAATGAAGACTAGCGAAACCCTTGGGTGTCGCTAGGGTATTGTCACGCCACCTTCCTGCAACAGTTACAAAAGATTAGAGAATAACAAGTGAATAAGGTAAATCCAACATTGATTATTTCATTCCATGTATTTTCAGATTCTGTTCATTTATTTAGGTTACATAGCTAGGGTTTGTATTGATTTATGAGGGTCTCACACTATGGAGCCCTCACAGTTGCTACTGACATGTTTGTTATCTTTTGTGTGTAGATCTAGAAGTACTACACCTACATTGTGCAGTTGATTAAGCTGGAGTGGCCCAATATTGGATAACACAAAGCCCACTCACCTCTATTGGGATCAAAAGCGAGATTGAAGACACCACCAACACTGTTCACTAGGGTTTCGAAGAACCCTAGTATTATAATACTTTGTATCAAAGAAGAAATCAATTCTTTATTGTAACATTGGAGATTTGAGGCTCCCCCATATCAATAAAATCATCTCTTTTTGTGCAATATTATCTCTTGATTTCATTTTATCTTGTCATATTTTGGTGTTTTGCTTTTGCATCTACAAATGGCGATCATGGTGGGATCCCTTAAGGGTTTCTCAGTTTAATTTACTTTTTTGACTAACTTGCTATTTTCTGTCTTATCTTACAAGTTTTTTAGAAGCACAAATCACAATATCTTCATTGAATTAGGGTTTTTGAAGATTCACAAAAAGTTGCAGAAGGTGCACAAATGCCCTATGGTGCTCAAGGGTCATCCAAAAATGCCTAGGGTAGTTTCAAAAGTGCCCAAAGACATTTTATAAGAAGATACAATGATTTTTATAGGCTTCTCTGTAAGTCTACAGAAGAAACCCTGAGATTTTTGTTTTTACGTATTTTCATATTCTTACGTTTTTACAGGTTTTTGGATTAAAAAGAACATCTCTAATAAATCTGGTAAAAATAATCATTCTATTTTATATTCTAGGCATTAGATTAGTCATTGCATTCATTCACACATTTCCATTTTCCATTTAAAGTTTTTGGTTTTCTGGTGCATTGCAATTGAAAATTCTTGCATTTTGGTTCTATGTAAATTATTAAATTGCATAAATTAGACTGCATTGTAGGCTTAGAAACCTCTCCTTTTGCTGGTCTAAGTAGGAATATCATTAGTGGGTTAAAAGTATCCCCACTTTGGGTGATTCTAGGCGAAGGAGTTGATGAACCCCTCGTCGTTTAAAGAGGGATTTAAGCGGTGTACTTCACATCCTTTTGAGAAATTGATACTCTTAATGTTGACTTCTGATTTAGACTAGTGAAATTAGTTGTTTCTAATATTGTATGTGCACCATAGAAAACGAAACCTTAAAAGGAATCTCACACACACTTCACATTTCATAGTAAACAGCAATGGTTGGATTTCATCACCAACCATTGCTTGATATCTTATGATGTTGGCTTTCATCTCTATCCACCAATATCTGCCCTAGACACCTTAGATTACCCCCAAGAAAACTTGCTAGATTTCATCACCAACAAGAATCTTTTTGCCCTAGCCTAGCCTTAGTCTTCACCCATTTCTAATTTATATTAGCACATTGAAACACATGGAATCAAAATCTAAAAAAATGAATTCACACTAAAATGAGATAATCAATGAATGAGGTAAGACACATCTATTGAATAAACTTAGCATTGATTTGTCTTAATTTGATTTTTATGAAGTTTCAAATTTGCATTTCATTTTACTGCACCATTTGTATTTGGTTTAGTTGCTTATGGTCTTAACGATAAATCAACAAAAAGCATTAAATCAAAACAATTCCATGGAACATTCATCCACCTTCCCCACCACTTCTGTGGTAGATTATCCAAATGTGACACAAACAAATTTTTTTGTGGGCCCATCATACATTATACAAACTACTAATATTTCATACAGGTATACCAACACTTCCCTTCCTCAAACCAAATCATCTTCACCATCCATTGACCACAATATCACCCACATAGACATGGCCAAAATAGAGGCTCTCTGCAAATAGGCTAACTATGTCTTAGAGTTCATTCATGATTTCCCTAGTCAAGATCCTACTTTACAGCAGGAACTTGCCCATTCCCAGCCATCCAACTTTACCCAGGTTTACACTAACCCTCATTTTGAGGCATCAATTACACCTTCCTCTCATGTATCCATTCCCCAATACTCAAGTGCTCCTAGCACTTCTATCTCGTACTCATATACAAATACCTATACCAATCCCTTGTATGAAGTACATGTAAATGCTGCTTCATAGTTTTCAACCTCCCAAGTTACCATGCCAAGTGTAACTTATTTCCTAGCCACATCTTCCATGCCATCTATGTTCAAACCTTCCATTTATGATAGAGAAATTCATGAATCATGGGAACATTTGAACAAATTGCTTAAGCAGCATCAAGATGCTCAAACAACAAGTGCAAGTGAATCCTAAGCCTCAACCAAACTCTACTTAGACCATCCTCATTAACCAAGGTCTATCATGGATACAACAATATTTTGTGGTTTCCATCCCTACTCCTCCACCAAGCCATGCCAATACCCATTCCATTCCCATAAACCATACCAATTCCATTCCCATAGGCCAACCCAACCATAGTCCCCATGCATTGTCCCCATTCCAACATTCTCCATATCTTCATCATCAATATCCTCTTCATCAATTCCCATCAACCTCACCTAATAATCATCAATCCCATCATCATCTAGCTACCCAAAAATATTTTTCTACCATGCCTTCTCAAAATCATCAGGTGATTTAGGGCTTCCACATTCCTCGGGAAGACCCTAGAATCAAGGCCATGCAACAATAAATAGATCAGTTGATACAATATAATCTTGGCATGACAAACCAAAACCTAACCTTACTTCAGCTGATTAACCAACCCATTCACCCTTTGGTACCATCATTGCCATATCCGAAAGATTTCACAATGCTAAAGTTTGATAAATTCAAGGGGACTAAGGATCCCAAAGAGCATATAAGCATATTTGTACACTTATGCTTTAGAATCCAAAATGATAATGCTCTCATGCTTAGAACATTTCCTCAGACATTAGGTGGAGATGACATAGAGTGGTACAACCAATTGCCTAGTCATAGTATTTATACATTTGAACAATTGGTTGACCAATTCTTTGAATGCTTTATCCTTAATGTTAGAAAGAAAGTCTCATTGTTCGACGTTTATACTTTAAGACAACATGATGATGAGTCTATCTATGATTTTGACAACCGTTGGAGGGTCGTCATTACCAAATTGCCATCCACCCTACAAATGGAAGAGCTTATCAAAATATTTACCGAGAGTTGTTTAAAACCCATCTCTTGGATGCTTCAATTACAAAAATATCAGTCATTTGAAGAAGCTCTAGCACAGGCTAGTGTCATCGAAGAGATAAAAATCCAAGAGGGCATACTTAAGCCTAGAAAAAAGGAATGGCAAAACAAGAGCCAATACAAAAGCAATTATTTTGGCCAATCAAAATCAACATAAGCCACTCCGACCAATCAACCTAATCATGTCAATCAAGTGGTCATGAGCCAACCGATAATAGCTCAACAACAATCAGTGCAACAACCATCGCAATAAATTACCTATCATGCGGTACCTTCAGTATCTCAATCAATGCAAAGCACAATGCCAACTATGGAGAACCATCCTTGACGATAATCTATCTGACAGGATCGCCAATACACCCCCTTGGCCGAGTCGTATGCTTCCCCGTTTCGAAGGTTGTATGACACAAATAAAATTGCCTTGCCCAAAATCGGACCAGATGATCCCACCAAATGTGGAAAAAATTATCAGGAAAATTTGTTTTGTCCTTACCATAGGTAAAATGGGCACGGTATCAATAATTGCCATGTATTCAAAGACATAGTTCAAGAACTTATTGACTTGGGCGCCATCAAGCTCGACAACCCCCTTGCTCAAAAAAATCAAAATCTTGGTATTTTCCAAATACCACTTCCTCATCATGAGGAGGTGCAACCAACTATGGGAGGGGCTAACACCAAAACTCCTCCCAATCAAGTTAACCATGTCCAACAATATCAAGGTTTTATAGGTTCCATTCGTGTGGTAACTAGAGGTCAATGAAATAACCAGCAAAATGCAAGGCAACAACCTCAGGCAAGTGTGTCGCAACATACCACATCACCTCCCATTCAAATTTTCCCTAATCCTTCCCTACCAATTCATATTCCTAGCCAACCAAATCCCCCATTCATCCCATCAATCATCCTCCATAACTAGTCATCTCATTGAGTAGTCGGTTAACCACAAGCCTAAAGATGACTTCCGCAAAATTGTCAATATATGAGCTAATTCAACAATCTCCCCCACATCGTGAGGCATTAATGGATATTTTGAAATCCATTGAATTTCAATCTCAAGATGCTAATGCCTTCAACAAATTTATAGGGAGCATTCAAACATGCATGAAGTCTTCCATTACATTTATGACTTTGAGATTAAGCCAATCTCATCGGAATCAGTAGACCCTCTATTGCACATCATGGCTCTATTAACAAGAAGCCCTTCAAAAGAGTTATAATTGACACCAACTCCTCCAATAATATCATCACCACATATGCCCTTCATCATCTTAATATTTCTCCATATCATATCACCAAGTCATATTTCACCCTAAAAGCATTCAACGATGCTTTATGTTCCACATTTGGCACTATTGTTTTTCCCATCAAAGTGGGGGTCAAAATATTACACACTATGTTCCACATTGTTGAGTGGTGTTTTCACCCAGTTGTGAAAGCACACTCTCCGGTAGGATCTGAGTCCCAAAATCCTCTGCTTGCAAAGAAAATAACTTTCTCCAAGGTTCCTGTTATGTTTAAATGATGCTGTTCAAATGAAATGCCAGGAATGTCTTAGGGTTTGCAAGTGGATGTTAACAAGGGGCATTGATGGTTTATTTAATTTGAATTTCTAGTGGACTCAAAGTGAACAAACCTATTCTAATCTTTAGTTCTGATGGATTTTCAGTTGCTTATTCAAATACAGTAATTAAACTACATGAAATAAAGTAAGGGTTTGAAAAATAAAACAAAGTAAATGGAAATAAAACTAACTACAGTCAGAATACTGTCATCAACTCGATGAAACCGAAGATATTGAGGTTTTATGCATGCAACCTAACCTAATGAACCTGCAAATTCGCACAATCCAAATAAACTAGGTGCTGGTTTCTAGGGTTTCTATTGTAATTCCAGATTTAGGCATTCGCATGAAGCAACCAAGCACACTTGCATTAAACTTCACCTAAAAGCCTTAGAAATCTGGAATGAATGATAAAACATTAAATCATACATGCACAAAATGACTCCTTCTTTCTCATCAATGAGATGCCAATAATCTATATTTCTGTATTAAATGATGTATCAATTACATTTACATATTATTCCAGGCATAAATGTTCCAGAACAAAAAGAAGGAAATTGCCCAAGTGCAGGCCCAGAATGGCATAAAGCCTTTGTCTCTGCAACTCTGCAAGCAACAATTTCCAACTCCCTGCTTTCAATCTGTGCTTTTGATTTTATACTAACTGAAATGGCTCTTCGATTCCCTTTGTCGCTTCGTTTCACCTTCCTGCAAGTGACCTTTCAAATTCTCGCTTTTTCCTTACTTTCAATTCATGCTGGATGCCCAAACGTGCGAAATCTTCCATTGCATGTAACGTTCCTGCAATTTCGACACCTGTACGCCACATGTCCTGCATTTTCTGTGCCTTCTGTAATGTTTTCCTGTGTAAATCATGACAAAAACTGCAAGCAGCCTGTTCACCTTCTTAGCCGCGAAAACGCGACATGTCACGAAATCGTGACATGTCGCGATATTGCAACGCCTTCCTCGCTCGTGCGCCCTCGACAGCTACTTGTAGCGATATCACTACCGCTTTTGCCTTCGGACCTTTATGTCGCTTTCTATCGCGATATCGTGACGTTTTTCACCTTCGGGCTCTCTCGCCGCAAACTGTCGTGATATCGCTACCGCTTTCCCTTCGGACCTCTTCGGCAACTTTACGTCGCGAAATCGCGACCATTATCACTCTCTTGCCTTCTTTCAACAAACTGTCGCGATATCGCTACCGCTTCCCCTTCGGACCTCTTTGGCAACTTTACATCACGAAATCGTGACCATTTCTTTGTCCGTACACTTTAGCTGCAATCGATCACGAAATCGCGATGCCTTTCCGCTTCGAGTCCCTTCGCTGTTTCCTGTCGCGATATCGTGACGTTTTTTCGCTTCCGTACACTTTGCCAAAACACGTCGTGAAATCGTGACACTTTTCATCATCCGTATGCTTCGACAAAACACGTCGCGAAATCGCGACCATTTTCATTCTTTTCCAGCGGCATGTCACGATTTCGTGACACCTTCTCTTTTCTTCTCAGCGGCATGTTGCGATTTCGCGACACCTTTTCTTTTCTTCTCAGCGACATGTCGCGATTTCACGACAACTTTCAATTTTTCTTTTCTTTCTCCTTTTCGGCAGCGATGGAGCTACATGTCGCGATTTCGTGACACTTTCCTGTTTTCGGCAGCGATGGCGCGACAAGTCGCGATGGCGCGACAAGTCGCGATTTCACGACATGTCGCGATTTCGCGACACTTTCAACACTTAGGCATTTTTTCCTCTTTTCTTCAATTTTAGCATCTGGGTCACCGAGATTCTTCTCTGCAAGCTTTGCAAAAAGGTGGGTCCCCAATTTTGGGGTGTGTTGTGGATCAACCACAACAAATGGCGACTCTGTTGTCAAATGCTCTTGAGCATTTTAGTAAGAACCCAACCTGAAACATATCACAAACTCGCAAACATATGTTAGCACATAAGCAAAATAACAAATTCCCAAAGATCAGAAGTACATGAATCATCAGAATCATCAAGTATTAGCTCAGTGTGTGCAATGTGTTTTCATTCCCTATTGTTTGAAATTGATCAACATTCCATTATCAGTTTTGCATGAATGCATATGTGGGATGGTGAATGATTTGTGTACCCTAATGAATGTGCTAGGAGATTTTGCTTTCATAAAAGGCATGGTAATTCTTCTATTATTATGTACAAGCATTCAAGATTGCCAAACCCTCTTAGGATCCTCTAATTCATTACCTTATTGTATCCCAAAGTTGGTTATGAGTCTCTACCATCTAGAACCCATGTGCAAGTGAATGTGAAATCAGAACTTTGGGGAATCAGACTCCCAACCAACCGAGATGAGAGTTTAACCCTATCCTTACTATTCTGATTTAGAGTTCATTACCTCACTTTAAGCAAAATAATTAAACCAGTTATGGAAGAAATGGTCATGCTAGTCTAACCCTCTAGACAATCAGTGGTCTTGTTTTTTAGGCAAGACATGATGCCATGCATGGGCATATATAACCCCACAATCCAAAACTTATCTTCATTTCTTTGGACCTTGGGGATGACTACCCATCCTTTGCAGAGGACAAGTAGTACGATCCTTACAATCCAATATAAAGATGAGATGGGAAAAATTTATTTATTTATTATTTTTTTTTTACTTCTTGGACCTTGGGGATGACTACCCATCCTGGCTAGGGACATGTAGTACGATCCTTACAATCCAAAATTTAGATGAAAAATATTAATTTTGTTGCTTAGACCTTGGGGATGACTACCCATCCTTTACAGAAGACAAGTAGTACGATCCTTATAATCCAAGATTTATTATGAAATGAGACATAGGAGCTTTGGGGAATCAGATTCTCAACCTAAGCGAGATGAGAATTTATGCCCTATCCTTACTACTCCATGCAGGTCAAATCAAAGCTTTGGGGAATTGGATCCTCAACCTAAGTTCGATGAGGATTTAACCCTATCCTTACTACTCTGATTTTAGGCTTTAAGCTTAATGGAAGTGGTCAAAACCACTGTTTTAAGGATCATGTTGCATAATAGGATAGACATGAATAACTTCTTTCGCCCAACCTTTTCCTCCAAGTTAGGTTTTGATCATTTTGCTCAAGATCCTTTTTAATGTATGAGACGTGCTTGGTTCTAGATATCTCAAGACTCAGTTTCCAACCTTAGGATTTACTTACATATATGTTATAACACAACCCTAAGAGGATTTGACATACTTTAATGGCTTGTACCTAAGATGCATATGTAACTAAGATGAGATGTATGTAAGGTGAGATGGAACATGAATGCATTATTTCTTGAATTACAAATGGAATGAATTGTCATGCAAAACTAATTCTTTCATGCATCACAAAATCAAACAATATAACTTAAGATGCTTGTGTTACTTGTGGAGCTTTTTACAGGACAATTCCAATATTTCATATTCTCCTAACCTGAAGCATAAGTTGACATCTCAATTTTTTATTTTTTTAATTTTTAATTTTATATTATTATTTTTATCAAAATTAACACACATGTCAATTGAAATCAAATCCATAACCAAAATCCTAGCTAGACTAACAATCCTAAACAATAAAAAAAAAATCTAAAAATCCCCACCAAAACCAAAAGAATAATATCAAAATCTCACAACCTAAGGGCTAAAATAATGCTTTAAAATCTGCCCATTAACCGGTAGCATGAAATCTCTCCCTTCTAAGGTTTTTAGCCTGAAGGTATTCTTCCCAAGAATCTCTGAAATCTGATATGGACCTAACCAAAGACAATCAAACTTGTGATGATTCCCTTTTTCCTCATGTCTTTTGTCCCATAGTAATACCAAATCTGAAATTCTGAATGATTTCACTTTGGCCCTTCTGTCAAACCATATTTTGATAACTTCCTAGTGTTTATTCATGTGATTCATGGCCTCTTCTCTCTTTTCATCAAGGTGCAACAACTGGCTCAACCTGGCTTCAACTTGATCATTTTTCCCCAAGTACTCTTGTATGAAATGTAAGGTCTGCAACTTCAAATTTGTTGGAAATATCGGGTCTTGACCATAGACCAAATGATAGGGAGTATTCCCTATGGACTCTTTCACTCTGGTCCTATCTGCCCAAAGGGCAAACTTTAGTTGGCTGTGCCAGTCTCGAGGGTTCTTTTCTAGCAACTTCTTAATAGTATTCAACAAATTCTTATTTGAAGATTCGGCCAACCCATTTCCTTGAGGATAATAGTTGGATGCAAATTTTAAGCTCACTTTGTTATCATATGCCCAATCTACGAATTGTGTAGAAATAAAAGCTTTACCATTGTCACTGACAATAGAATCGGGCATTCCAAATCTTGTTATAATTTGATCCTCAAGGAATTTAATCACAACGTCTGTGGTGGCATGTTTAGTAGGAATCGCTCACGTCCACCTTGTACGATGAGTCCGTAGTCTGTCAAAATGAATTTATGAGAATCAGAAGAATTTGGGTCAATAACCCCGATGAAATCTAGTCCCCACTGTGCAAATGGTCTCATTTCAACTATAGGTTGCAACGGCATGGCTGCATTTCTTTCTTTATTTGCAGCCACTTGACAGATATGACAAGATCGTACATGGGCATGCGCATCCTTGAAAATATGTGGCCAGTAGTATCCTGCTCTCAGGATTTGATGTGCTGTAGCATTGGCTGCACCATGACTAGTTCCATGTTTCCCATGAAATTCTCGCAACACCTTGGCGACTTCTTCTTTGTTCAAGCACCTCAGGTAGATACCTTCATGATTCTTCCTATAAAGCACACCAGATTTTATCAGATAATTGATAGACTTAAGCCTTAAGGCTCTTCTCTGTGTTGAATTCAGATTAGAAGGACACTTACCAGTCAATAAAAATTGCACAATATCAACATACCAGTCATCCTTAGCCATGTATTATGTATTTGAGCATTGACTCGTTATTTGTGGATTATTTTTTGCGATCGCCTTCGCCAGTCCCTGTCCTCGAACTAGTTTCATTGGTTGGATTTCGAGATCAAATTCTTGGATGGTTGAAATCCATTTTCCTCTCTTCTCACCTAGTTCATTCCGTAAAAACATGGTCTTGACGACGAGAATCGGGCACGATGGCAATAACTTCGCTATGTACGATGTAGTGCCTAAATTTTTTCACGCGTTTTGAAAAGTGCGTACATTTGCTTATCAAGGATTGAATACCTTAATTGAGCATCTTTCAGGGGGGCACTTAAAAATGCTATGGGTTTTTCGGCACTATCCTTGCATTTTTGGGTTAATACACTCGCAAAGGAGTGTTCTAATGCAAAAGCATAAATATAAAAAGGCTTGGAGTAGTCTGGACTTATAAGGATAGGGGCTCTGGAAATGGCATCTTTGATGTTTTGGAAGGCCGCTCTGCTTTCCTCGTTCCATTTTACATCCACATCTTTCTTTAGCATCTTGTTCAAAGGCTTGGCTATCTCAGCAAAGCTAGAGATAAACTTCCTCACAAAATTAACCTGCCCAAAGAAAGATCTCAATTCTTTCTTACTACTCGGGAGAGGTAGGTTTTGGATGGCTTGTATCCTTTCTAGGTCGATGGATATGCCCTCTTTCGAAATAATGTGACCCAGCAATTTTCCTTCTGTCACTCCAAAAATGCACTTTTTGGGATTTAAGGAAATTCCATGTTCTCTGCATCTTTGAAGCACTTTCTTTAAATCTTTGACATGATCCTCTCTCTTCTTTGAGAAAACTGGGATATCATCCACATACACGATGATGCATTTGCCTATGAGCCCTTTGAATGCGTAATCCATGGTGCGTTGAAAAGTTGCACCAGCATTTAATAGTTCGAACGACATTCTCTTATATGCAAATGTCCCCCACTTGGTAGTGAAGGTTGTTTTCATCCTGTCATCTGGATGTATAAGAATTTGGTTGTACCCAAAATATCCATCGAGAAAGGACATCATTTCAGATCCATTTACCATTTGTAGAATTTCATCGATTGATGGCAGTGGATAATTATCTTTTTGAGAGGCTTTATTAAGATTTCAAAAATCTATGCACAGCCTAATCTCTCCACTCTTTTTTCTCACTGGAACGAGGTTAGCCACCCAGGTTGAGTGCCTAATAGGAAAAATGATTTTCGCTTCCAATAATATTTTAACCTCCTTTTCGATCAACGGATCTAATAGCAGGTTAACAACTCACTGTCTTTGCCTAAAAGGCTTGGAGTCTGGCTTCAAAGGGATGGTATGTGTGATAATGTTTTGGTTGTAAGTCTTCAGCTCATTGTAGTTCCAAGAAATACAATCTATGTAATGCTTCAATGCCTGTATTATATTGCTCCTTTCTTCCTCTGTACATGCATTTGCTATGTACACCTCCTTTGGATTGTCTGCACTCCCTTTCCCATGCCAAATCTAAAAGATTCAAAAGAGAATTGGATTGGCTAGGGCCTGCAGAAGCATCTAATTGATTAGCAATGGGAGCAGGAACTCCCCCATTGTTTGGCTTGGTGTTCCAGTGCCTCCCTCTATTGTTAAAATTCTGATTTGGGTGAGGGGCATGGGACTCATACTTTTGCTATTGAACCCTATCATTGCTCAGTTTATGCACTAGTTTCTTGAGCTCCTCGACTTCTGAATAAACATCTTTTGGTGGAATCATATTGTTGTTAACCCCCGTTGGATTCACATAATTAATGGGGTCTTGATTCAACACTGGGGTCCGATTCTGAGGAATTGGATTCCCGTATGGGTTGACACTTTGAATCGGGGTTGGATTTGGAAATGGAACTATGGCCTGAGGATTGGCTTGACTAGTTCCTTGCATCGTTGGTTGACTGCTCTGCAAAAATGCAAGGACAGGTGGAATGGTCGTGAGTGGTTGGATTGGAATGGGTGCATATGCGGGTGCTGTTGGATACGGCTGCTGATATGAAAAGGCGTTCATGCTTGGCATTTGTGGTGCCATGAGTTGATTTTCCTGGGGAGCTTGGCCATATGGAGCATACTGTCCCACCATAGGCATCTGGGTAAACCCGTAGCCTTGTGGTGTCATTTGCTACTCGATAATCATGGCTTCATTATAGGCCAAAGCCAGCGTGGTGACTTGAGGATTGCGCCTTACAAACATGGCTGTCATGGGGTCCAATGCCCCAAAATATGTCTACAAAGCCACTACGGGATCAATAGCAAAGTGCCTAATTGCTCTATTATAGCACTTTTGGAATCTCTGATTAAACATTCTGATTGGTTCCCCTTGGTTCCTTTTGCATGTAATAAACTGATTGTAAATAGTTGCAGGATCTAAGGGGGACCTAAATTGATTGACAAAGGCATTTTCCATTTGTGTCCAAGAGGTGATTGAACCAGTTGGCAAGCATATATACCATTCATATGCTATTGGATCTAAGCTCATGGGGAAAAGTCTGCAGGCCACATCTTCATATTGAACTTGCGGCCTAATTAAAACATCCCTATAGGCTTGGATATGTTCTTCTCATTGTTCTTAGGCCATCTGGCTTGTATTTAGGCAAAAATATTTCAATGTTCTTGGGGATTTCATGGATATCCCCAGCAATGTTCAAAGGAGTATTATTAGCTCCATACCAAGGAGCTGCTGGAGCTTGAGCCATTTGACTCAAAATTGATGAAGACAAACCTACAATAGCAATAGAAATATTATTGACTATAGGCACACTAGGGGCAACGAATATTACTGGCGTAGGTCTACTCGACGTTCCTGGAGAAAATAAGTCTTTTGCGACTGGTGTGCTTACGACTTACTTGGCTTTACTCTTGGGAGTACCAGTAAGGTCGTGAAAAATGGTTTCTCCGGTTGTTTGAGACCTGGTCGCAATACGGCATGGTGGGTCCAACTCGCTCGAGGAAACCCTCGGCTATTTCGAAGAAAACCTGCAACAAAAACAAAAACAGTGTTGCAGTTTAGCCGTAAATGATTTCAAAATTAAGTCAAAAACAAGACATTCAGATATGAAAATCAAAATCAAATAAACCAGTTCGGGCCCTCCTTCTAGCGCCAATCTGTTGAGTGGTGTTTTCACCCAATTGTGAAAGCACACTCTCCGGTAGGATCTGAGTCCCAAAATCCTCTGCTTGCAAAGAAAATAACTTTCTCCAAGGTTCCTGTTATGTTTAAATGATGTTGTTCAAATGAAATGCCAGGAATGTCTTAGGGTTTGCAAGTGGATGTTAACAAGGGGCACTGATGGTTTATTTAATTTGAATTTCTAGTGGACTCAAAGTGAACAAACCTATTCTAATCTTCAGTTCTGATGGATTTTCAGTTGCTTATTCAAATACCGTAATTAAATTGCATGAAATAAAGTAAGGGTTTGAAAAATAAAACAAATTAAATGGAAATAAAACTAACTACAGTCAGAATACTGTCATCAACTCGATGAAATCGAAGATATTGAGGTTTTATGCATGCAACCTAACCTAATGAACCTACAAATTCGCACAATCCAAATAAATTAGGTGCTTGGTTTCTAGGGTTTCTCATTGTAATTCCAGATTTAGGCATTCGCATGAAGCAACCAAGCACACTTGCATTAAACTTCACCTAAAAGCCTTAGAAATCTGGAATGAATGATAAAACATTAAATCATGCATGCACAAAATGACTCCTTTCTCATCAATGAGATGCCAATACTCTGTATTTATGTATTAAATGATGTATCAATTACATTTACAGATTGTTCTAGGCATAAATGTTCCAGAACAAAAAGAAGGAAATTGCCCAAGTGTAGGCCCAGAATGGCATAAAGCCTTTGTCTCTGCAACTTTGCAAGCAACAATTTCCAACTCCCTGCTTTCAATCTGCGCTTTTGATTTTATACTAACTAAAATGGCTCTTCGATTCCCTTTGTCGCTTCGTTTCACCTTCCTGCAAGTGACCTTTCAAATTCCCACTTTTTCCTTACTTTCAATTCATGCTGGATGCCCAAACGTGTGAAATCTTCCATTGCATGTAACGTTCCTGCAATTTCGACACCTGTACGCCACGTGTCCTATGTTTTCTACGCCTTCTGTAACATTTTCTTGTGCAAATCATGACAAAAACTGCAAGCGGCCTGTTCACCTTCTTAGCCGCAAAAACGTGACATGTCACGAAATCACGACATGTCACGATATCGCGACGCCTTCCTCGCCCGTGCACCCTCGGCAGCTACTTGTAGCGATATCGCTACCGCTTTTGCCTTCGGACCTTTATGTCACTTTCTGTCGCGATATCGCGACGTTTTTCACCTTCGGGCTCTCTCGTCGCAAACTGTCGTGATATCGCTACCGCTTTCCCTTCGGACCTCTTCGGCAACTTTACGTCATGAAATCGTGACCATTATCACTCTCTTGCCTTCTTTCAACAAACTGTCACGATATCACTACTGCTTCCCCTTCGGACCTCTTCGACAACTTTACGTCGCATAATCGCGACCATTTCTTCGTCCGTACACTTTAGCTGCAACCGGTTGCGAAATTGCGACGCCTTTCCGCTTCGAGTCCCTTCGCTGTTTCCTATCGCGATATCGCGACGTTTTTCTGCTTCCGTACACTTTGCCAAAACACGTCGTGAAATCGCGAAACTTTTCATCATCCCTACGCTTCGACAAAACACGTCGTGAAATCACGACCATTTTCATTCTTTTCCAGCGGCATGTCACGATTTCGTGACACCTTCTCTTTTCTTCTCAGTGGCATGTTGCGAATTTGTGACACCTTTTCTTTTCTTCTTAGCGACATGTCGCGATTTCGTGACAACTTTCAATTTTTCTTTTCTTTCTCCTTTTCGGCAGCGATGGAGCTACATGTCATGATTTTGTGACACTTTCCTGTTTTCGGCAGCGATGGCGCGACAAGTCGCAATTTTGCGACATGTCGTGATTTCGCGACACTTTCAACACTTAGGCATTTTTTCCTCTTTTCTTCAATTTTAGCATCTGGGTCACCGAGATTCTTCTCTGTAAGCCTGCAAAAAGGTGGGTCCCCAATTTTGGGGTGTGTTGTGGATCAACCACAACACACATCTTGGAAGGATCCATGGTGTACAATGTACTTCTTGGAAGACCTTCGATGAGATAAATGAGATGCATCCCTTCCATTCTACATCAATGCCTAAAATACGTTCATGAGGGACAAGTACATTGCATACCAACAGACGTCGAGCCATTTAAGTATTGCAATTTTATCTTAAATCCTTATGAATCCATGCTTCCTTCCACCCACCTTTTCCTATCACCATTAGAAAATCCATCTACCATACCACCCATTTCTTCATCAAAATCTCCCATTCCTGAGGAGCCCCTTATCACAAATCCTCACCAAGCTTCCATGCCCCCATTATCTTCATCATCGACTACATGTACATGTGGTCAAAGTCAATCCACATCATCAACACCATCCCCTTCCACAACTTTACCTTCCATGTCATCATTATCCATCCAACAACCTTCCCAATCCAATCCATCTCCATCAATCAATATTTCACAAGTCGAGTTGAAGAATTGTGAGACGTCTTCATCTCCACCATTTCCTGAGCCATTATCCAGCCATGGTCCTTCCACATCATCCCAAGTCAAGATCCACCTCACTAATCCTAGTATTGGTGAATATGTGGTCTAAGACATAAAAATTACACCGTTCACCATTCCAACTACCAAAGAGTTTGGTCACCCATGTGATACATCTTTATTTATAGGAGCAGTATATGATATGGTTTCATCTCCCAACAATATAAATTTTATATATGGAGGGATTTATTCTTCATCAAATATAGCTCCCCTAGAAGAACCCAAAGAACCAACACCTGCCAACATACAAAACATGTTGGGATTTCCATCCCATTATTTTCACATAGTTAATTGGCAGGGGCATGGCCTAGGATGGCATAAACAGGGAATGCACGACATTATTGATGTTCCATATCGAGAAACGCATGACCGTTCAGGCTTAGCATACACTCCACTTTCCACCACCTCTTCCTTGAACAAGCCTTCCAAAGGCTTAATATAAATTCAGGAGAAGCCCTCCACCTCGATGACTTTGATGATTATATATATGAAGAATTCAAACACATGTCGATAATTTCTTATGAATCTAAAGAGGAATCAGAGCTCATTATTACCCATACCAAACAAGATGAGTTTTATCTCATAATTTTCCCCATCCATAAGCCTATATTTCACTTGCTTCTTCCACAAGAGTGAGATGAACCTACTAGTGAACCACCACCTTGATCTCATTAATCCATATCATAAGCCAAACTTGTAACATATGTACACAACACAAAAACTGTGGTTTTCACTACTACAAAAAAAAACCCAAAAATCAAACAAAAACATTTTCCTTTTCTGCATTACATGTATATATCATTTAGTTAAATGCATTTATTTGTGTTGCTTGTTGCTGTCCAAGTTTACCAAGCTCCTAGCATCGGTTATTAGGATCCATTCATTTCATCCATTCCAACCTCATCCATATTTTCCCTTAAGTCAACATGAATCCTGTTGACTTACTCACCCCCCTTCGTAATCCATATGATCTGACTAAACCAATTCCAATTGACATAAACCTTATTGATATGGACCAGATTTCCTTACCTCCATCCTTTTATGAGTTTTTCTTATCCAAGGAATTGTTAAGGGCTTTAGCCAAATACATTCCTCCATCCCCTATGCCTTCACCTTCACCTTCAAATCCCAAGGTTTTCTAGGTAGACACATATGAGGATAAGTTAGAAGAGTTTGATGACATCATAGATGACATTCATCTGATCCCTATGCCCCATAAACTTGAGAAAGGTTCCCACATGCCCATTGAAGATACCATCGATGTGGACCTTAGTTCAGACAAAGATAATTCGTAAATTGTTAAAATTTCTAAAAGCTTATCCATCGATGACAAATATCAATTAATTGCTCTCCTCAAGAGAAAGAAAGGTATTTTCGTATGGTCTTACAAACTTGGTCTGGACCCTACCTTGGTTGTCCACAATCTCACCTTACATCCTGATGCTAAGCCGGCCAAACAAAAACTTAGGAGGATGCATTCTACCATGTCCCTCTTGGTAAAAATAGAACTTTAAAAACTCTTAGATATGGAATTCATTGTCCCCATCAACTATCATAAGTGGCTTTCAAACATGGTTCCTATTCACAAGCCTAATAGGGTGATATGTGTATGCATCAATTTTTGAGATATTAACAAAGCGTGTCTTAAGGATGAATTTTCCCTTCCAAACACCGATACTCTTGTTGACACTTGAGTTGGCCATGAAATGCTTTCTCTCATGGATGGTTTCTCAAGATACAACCAAATTTGAATAAATCCTGATGACCAACAAAAAACAACATTCACTACACCTTGGGGAACTTTTTGTTACAAGGTGATGTCCTTTGGCCTTAAAAAAGTAGGTGCCACTTATCAACGTGCCATGACATAAATTTTCTATGACTACATGCATAAGATAATCAAAGACTGTGATATCTTGGTAAAATCCAAAATTCGACAAGAGCACATTGGTGTATTAGAGAAAGTTTTTGATAGTCTTCTAGAGCATAATGTAAGGTTGAACCCCAAGAAATGTGTCTTTTATGTTACTTATAGAAAATTACTAGGATTCATTATCTCCAAAAGAGGCATTGAGGTAGACCCAAACAAGGTCAAGGCCATCATGGAGATGCCTCCCCCAACAAACTTAATGGAATTACATAGTTTGAAAGGAAAGATTCAATCAATCCATCATTTCATTACACAAATTTTTGATAAATACATGCCATTCAATCACCTGCTACAAAAGGGAGTGCCATTTTCTTGGATAGATGAGTGTCAAAAAGCCTTTGATGATATTAAGCAATATCTAGCTTCTCAACCAGTATTAGCTCCTCCTCGTTTGGGGTCCCATTCTATATTTATGTTTCAACAAGGAACTTTACATTAGGGACAATGCTTACACAAAAGAATGAAGAAAATCAAGAGCAAGTTGTCTATTATATTAGTCGGACATTGGTAAGCTATGAAACTAGATACGCTTATGTAGAAAAATTGTGCTTAGTAGTGGTTTTTACCACTAAGAAACTTTGACATTACATGCTTAGTCACACAACATATATCATAGCTAGAGAAAATCCTCTACGTTACATGATGTATCACACTTACAATAACATCTGCACCGCTAAATGGATAATTCTTCTTACTAAATATGACCTAGAATTCATAGCCAAAAATCCATTAAAGGTCAGGTCATAGTTGATCAACTTGCAGAAGCTCCACTACCTAGTGATCATCCTTTGATTATTGAGCTCCCAAATTATTCGGTATTCACTGTCACTGAACAAGATGTCATTATGAAGGAAGACATCGATATCACACTATTCTTTAATGGTTCTAAGTGCATGAAAGGTCAAGGTATTGGATTCATGTTTCATACACCCTAGGGGGTACCTATCCCTTTATCATTCAAACTTGACTTCCAATGAACAAACAACATAGTAGAGTACAAAGCCTTAATATTAGGTCTTCAATTAGCTATAGCTATGAGCATTAAGCGTATCAGGATATTTGGTGATTCTCAACTTGTTATCAAGCAAATCAATGGATAATACCAATGCAAAGAACCTACCATTAAAATTTACCATGAAGTAGCAATGAAATTGCTCTCTAAGTTTGATTGGTATGAAATCAATAGTTTTCCATGTTCGACTAATAGATTTGCAGATGCAATGGCCTCTCTTGGATCACTGATTCCAAAAGACTCCTTAGGAGAGGTACAACCCCTTATTATTTCAATGGTCTCTAAATTTGCAATTGTTCGTGTTGAATCTAAGGATGAAAAATATGTTTTCTTTATCCAATCGGATCCATATGAGCCTTGGTCAAGCCAAATAGTAGCCTTTATCAATTTTGGAACACTCCCATATGACATGTCTCGAACTGCTAAAAACACTTTCAAGCAAAAAACAACTAATTTTGTTCTCTTGGGAGACGTGTTGTATAAACATGGTTATGATGGAGTTCTCCTTCATTATCTCGAGTCTAGTGAGGCACAAAGAGCCATAGCTAAAGCTCATGATGGTACTTGAGGTGGTCATTTTAGTGGGATAGCCATCATAAAGCATATTCTATGCATGGGTTATTAATGACCTACCATGGAACGTGACTGTTGCACATACGTCAAACATTGTAAGCAAGGTCAAGAACATGCTAATTTAACTCATGTGCCATCACAAGATTTACAACCTATTCAAAGCTTTTTGCCTTTTTCATAATGGGATCTTGATTTAATTGGAAAAATATTGCCTTCTTCCTCGGGATAACATACATTTATCATCACAGCCACCGAATACTTCACAAAGTGGGTCGAGGCAATTCCTCTAACCAGTACAATAGGACCTAGAATTGTGGAGTTCATACTTCATCACATCATATGTCATTTTGGTATCCCCTCAAAAATCATCTTTGAAAATGGTAAGTCTTTCAAGAACAAATATGTTCAAGAACTTTACGAGAAATATAACACCCAACATAGTTTCTCGACTCCTTATTACCCACAAGCCAATGGACAAGTTGATGCTACCAACAAGATATTAATTGCTATTCTCAAGAAACTCGTTAACAAAAATCATAGAGATTGTAGGAATTTTGATACTAGACATGCAAAGCATTACTAAAATATCAAGAACTGATTGATTTATTCCATGGATCAACTTTGTATAAATAGCAAAGTTGATCATTGAGAGTCATTGGATTACAACAACTCAAATTTGAACTAGTCTAAACTGAGAGTTCACCTGACTCATGGAAGAGTGGTAACTCAAGTAAGTCTATCCTAGTAGAACTTAAGAGAATAATTATTTATTCTAACACCCCCCTTAAGTGATACTAGGGGTGAATGTAACAAATGAGTCCCGGCAATAGGGCCTGATGAGGTACTCATGTACAATGTTATTACATATAGGAGAGATGGTAAAAAAACCACATGGGAAAAAACCATCTATCAAAAAAAAAAAATAAGAGGTATGTCTTCGGATGGCGAAGATTGTCCTCATTGAACAAAAAAAAAATGAGTCCCAACAACTGGGCCTGATGAGGTACTCATGTACAATGTTATTACATATAGGAGAGATGGTAAAAAAACCACATGGGAAAAAACCATCTTCCAAAAAAACAATAAGAAGAAGGGAGAGGTGAAAACCTCTTTTGCACCCTTCTAATGCATCTGTTTAACCCCAAGTTTCTCTTACAACTGAATGTAACGAGGAGAAGGAAAGGATTTGGTGAAGATGTATGCAATTTTATTTTCTGTGGGAATGTAGTCCAATTGAATATCCCCTTTCTGAATATGTTGCCGAATGAAGTGCATGTGAATCTCAATGTGCTTGGTGCGTTGATGCTCAACTGGATTGCGGGCAATATGAATTGTGCTCTGATTATCACACCAAAGGGTAATAGGTTTTTCATGGAAAAAACCAAATTCCCTTAGTATTTGATGAAGCCAAAGGGCTTCCTGACTAGCCAAAAATGTCGCTCTGTATTCAGCCTCTGTAGATGATAATGCTACTGCTTGTTTTTTGCATGACCAAGCAATAGGTGAAGAACCAAGACAAAAAACATAGCCAAAAGTGGAACATCTGTCTTCAATTGAACCTGCCCAATCAAAATATGTGAAACCAATGATATCCATGGATTCTCCCTTATATAAGAGCCCAAAGTGAGTAGTTCCTTGCAAGTAGCGAAGGATTCTTTTTGTTGCTTGCCAATGGCTGAAATGAGGTTGATGTGAGAATCTAGATATTAAGCCAACAACATATGAAATATCTAGGCGAGTATGAGTGAGGTATAATAGACTTCCTACAAGTTGTCTGTAGAGAGTAGCATCACATAGAGGGGATTTGTAGGAAGTACTTAGAGTGACTCCAGACTAAAAAGGTGTGGAAGAAGGCTTACAATCAGTCATCTTAAACCGTTGAAGAAGGTCTAGAGTATATTTCTGTTGACATAATGAAATTCCTGCATCTGTTTGAGTTATCTGAATCCCAAGGAAGTAATGAGCTAAACCCAGATCAACCATCTCAAATTTCTTAGAAAGGGAGTCTTTGATAGTCTGGATGTGAGAAATGGCACTACCAGTGAGTAGTAGATCATCAACATAGAGAACAAGTATGGTGATTTTTTCTTTATCTCTCCAAATGTAGACTGTGGGATCAGACTCACAATGAGAAAATCCCGAGGAAAGAAGGAAGGAGTCCATTTTTTCATACCAAGCTCTAGGAGCTTGTTTGAGACCATAGAGAGATTTCCTTAGTCTACAAACAAGGGAGGAGTCTTGAGTGAATCCAGTAGGTTGTTCCATGAATATCTCCTCTTTTAAGTCCCCATGTAAGAAAGCACTTTTAACATCCATCTGAAAAACTAGCCATTTATGGGAAGCAACAAGTGCAAGAACCAGCCTAATAGAATCCATTTTTGCAACTGGTGCAAAGGTTTTAGAATAATCAATGCCTTCAATTTGTGAGAAACCTTGAGCTACCAAGCAAGCTTTGTGTTTGTCAATTTTTCCATCAGGTCCATACTTAGTTCTGTAAATCCATTTACAACGAACTAATTTCCTTCCTTTAGGTAGAGGAACTAAATCCCAAGTGTTGTTTTTTATTAAGGAAGAGAATTCATTCTCCATGGCATCATCCCATTCTTTTATTCCAGTTGCTTCTTTGAAGGTTTGAGGATCTGTGGAAAAATATTGACAAACAAGACCGAATCCCATAGAGTTTCTTAATATGGATTATGGAAGATTTTGGATGTAAGGAGTGGCTTCTTGAACAATGGTGCGGGCCCATTTTGGCATTGTGGAAGGAGTAATGGGTGTGACAGGACTTTGAGTTGGTGTTTGAAGTATAGGTTCTTCATTTTGGTTATCTAACTCAAGGATTGGATCTTCATCATATTGAGGCTCAAATATTGGAGATGGCTCATGAGAATCAATGTTGGAAGAAGATGATTGAGAATATTTATAAGGGAATGTTTCATCAAATTGAACATTTCTATGAAAAAATACCTCATGAGTTGTGGGATCAAGGAGCCTGTAGGCTTTCATTTCCTCACAATAACCAACAAAGATGAGTTTCTTGCTTTTTTTATCTAGAGCCTTCCTCTTTTTCTTTGGGATATGTGCCCAAGCAGTACACCCAAAAAATTTAAAGAAAGAGACATCAGGTTTTGAGCCAGTCCATGCTTCCTCTGGAGTCAAATGGCCAAGAGATTTATGAGGTGTGCGGTTTTGAATATAATTTGCACAATTAATTGCTTCAGCCCAAAAAACTGTTGGAAGGTCTCTTGAGTGGAGCATACAATTTGCCATCTCTTTTAAGGTTCTATTTTTCCTTTCTACAATACCATTTTGCTGAGGATTATGGGAGACTGAATGTTGATGAATTATGCCATGAGTTGAGAGAAATATGGAGAACTCATTACTGAAGTATTCCCCCCATTATCTGTATAAATTTGCTTGATTTTGCAAGTGGCTTGATTTTCAACTAAGGCTTTGAATATTTTGAAGTGGGATAGAACATCACTTTTATATTTTAGAAATTATACCCAAGTTCTTCTTGAGAAATCATCAATGAAGGTTAATGCATATTTTTCTCCTTTGAAAGAAGGCTCTGGGAAGACCATTAAGTCACTATGGATTAACTCTAGAGGGGATGAGGCTCTTTGAGAACCACTTGGGTGAAAAGGATCTTGATGTTGTTTTCCAAGAGCACATCTAGGACATACTCCATCAATAGAAGAGACTTGTGGCAACCCTGTTACCATTCCATGAGTATTCAACTCTTTTAGATAGCTATAATTGAGATGTCCAAACCTTTCATGCCATATTTTGCTTTCAAGATCTCCATGTGCAACAAAACAGGAGGCTCCATCTAAATTTTTGAATCCCTTGAAGTAAAATAGGTGAGTGTTATGATCAATATCTCCTTTTGCTATGAGAGAGTGAGGTTCTTGAATGTCTCTTATCTCAACTCCTATTGGTGAAAATAAAACTGTTTTGCCTTTTTCAGAAGTGCAAATTTGATAGATGGAGAGAATATTTGTAGCAATGTTTGGGACATAGAGAACATTATTGATATAACCACCATCAATGGATATGTCACCTTTTCCTTTGACTAGGATAAAGGATGAGTCACCAACTTCTATGCTACAAGTTGAGCTTGAGGAGATTGAAGTGAATGACTCATGTGTAGAAGTCATATGATGAGTTGCCCCTAAATCTAGAACCCAGTATTTTGATGAAGATTTCATAGTTTTGCCTTGAACATTTAAGGCTTTTCCTATCTGTTTCTTGATGTCTATTTTGTGTTCCTTCATTGCTGCCTCTAGTTGTTGTAGCCTTTTCCAACATTTGTTCATAGAATGACCATCCTTTTTGCAGTGTGTACAAGTTATAGGGCTTCTTTCTTTCTTTTTGAATTTTTCTTTAGTGGAGGTGGATGCTACTAGTGCTTTTGAGGAAGAGGGAGAGATTTCATATTTTGCAAGTTTTGTTTCCTCTCTAGTTAGCCTATCACAAAACTCCTCTAAAGAGGGCATTTTAAAACTTGTACCAAGTGCATCTTTTGTAGACAAAAAGGTGGTTGCAAAAATTTGAAATGCTCCATTTAATTTAGAAAGAATAAGATAGATGCATTCTTATTATTTTTTATTCTTGCCACTGCCTTTTAATTGCGTGAGGACTTCTTTAAATTTGGTGAGAAAGTCAACAATATTGCTGAAGTCTTCAGGAGATAATGTTGTTAACTCTGCTTCTAGTTGCATTGACCTTATTTGATCCACTTTACCAAACAAGTTCTTTAGTTTCTCCCAACTCTCAAATGGAGTTTTACATTCTGAAATGTGAAACCATAAGCTTTCATTTACATTTGTGCTTATAATACCCATTGTTTCATACATCTTCCCTTTATGAACAAATATTTCATATTCTTTTTCAAATTCAAGTTGCTTCTCTTCTAGCAAGTGTGTGAGCCCTTTTTGAGAAATGAGATTTAATATCTTTGGTTTCCATGTGTGATAGTTATGAGGGGTGAGTGGGTCAATTGTATTCATTTTTGCCAAAGAAAGAATTGTAGTGAACCAGAATTCCCCCCTTTAAGTGCAAGAACTTTGGAAGACAATGATGCACTCTCCTTTAATGAGAACAATGTTTTTCAATGATCAGGACCAGTAGAAAAAATCCTTGTTGATATAAGGCAACATAAGCCAGACCATTATACCAAACTCATCAATATACCCGCCCTTACGTGAGGGAAACTATAAGCAATTGAGGAGAGCGATACGTGGAACATAGGTGAATTTTAAACATGAATAACCTGCCAAACCTTTATACCGAATCTTCTCAATTACCCACCCTTACGTGAGGGAAACTATAAGTAATTGAGGAGAGCGATACGTGGAACATAGGCGATTATGAAAAGAAATGGGCCAACTTTTGATATCTTCTTGGATATTTGCACCTTATGTTTTGTTGTATGTTATCAATTGTGTTATAAAATAAAACAGATGTGTTTCTAGAACATGTAGTAGATTCTTGAAATAGGGAGATTTAAGCAAGAATATTGAGTGGCCAAATATTGCCACAGAATGACTCCACCAAAAAATATTATCCTTCAATATTGCCACACAAGGAATGCAACAACAACAAATAATGATAAAAGAAAGACCAAAGGAATGCCAAAGACCCAAAAAAGGTGCAAGAAGCAGCACCAAACCCCCCCCCCAAAAAAAAAAAAACTTTGTATTGATATGAGTTTACAATCTGACTCTTCACTTTGATAGCCTGAACAGGCTGAAGAGAAAGGAGAGGAGTCTAAAAATGTATGAATGTTACAAAGTTTTTCATCAGAGAAAATATCTGTAGAGGTAGAGTTTTTAGAGTAAAAAAAAAATTGACTCCTTTACAATATATTGTTGCCAAAGGAAAAAAAACATACAAGAAATATACTTGTTTTTGTAATTTTCCTATGGTAGAAGATCGTGATGATTGAGCTCTCTTGAGCGCAGGTTGAAGGTAACAAAGGCCAGTGAATTCATAAAATCCCTTTGAGAGAGAAGCGTAGTCACACACTCAACATAAATCTCGTTGTTAAATACTCACAACAGTAGTTGTCTCAAAAATAATCTTTCGATGAAGTAGCTGTAAGGCCTTGCTTAGATTGGCATTATCAATTTCTCCATAGCGCTGTCAGACTTACATAGCAATAGCGTTGTCAAGCTCTTTATGCTCTTCTTAGTATGGCATTGTTTTCTCTATAGCACCATCAGAATTATGCAGTCACAATATTCCTTTCGAGAGAGAAGCACTATCAAACACTTAGTTATATCATAGTCAAACACTCACAACATTAGCTTTTTGAAAGTGATCCTCTGGTGAAGTTGCTGCAATGCCCTGCATAGATTGGCATGTCAATATGCTCATAGCGTTGTCAGACCTACATAGCAGAGTTAGTATGGCCTCTCAGTAAGACGATGATTACAAGGATGAAAATGGATATTTGCTAAAGTAGCCAAAGGAGAGGGATTAAATAGATGAAGCTACATCGGTTATGAACTCGGGTAGATCTTTAGATTGAGCATCCTGTCGAATAGACTAGCCAATTAAATGAGGCTACGTCGGTTATGGAAATGAACTCGAGTAGATCTTCAGTCTGTTTCCCACCAAATAGACTAGCCATTGAAATGTTGATAAGAGAGAAGTAAATGTATCTCTAGTGATAGACGCGTGTCTCGGAGAGAAAATAGCATGAATAATGCACACTGTGACTTTAGAAATGAAGGTAAAAATAAGATACGAAACCTTGCATCAAAGATTTTGGAATGATTTGATGATTCGTCGTGCTGTCTAGAACTGAAGTCTTTTCATCGGAGTGCCACGCCATATTGCCTCACCACTCAATGCGCCCTCAACGGTTTGATTGGATTTACCACATGCACTTCTGGCATTTGTATTGAGATCTTTGCATAGAGAAAAAAAAGGTGTAGTGCATGAGGTGGATGGTGTCCAATGTTTGACACAACAAGCTCAAACATCCACTGGACATTGCTCAACAAACTGCAACAACATGGGTAGCGTAGTAGGATGACGTCGCTTGGCTATTGTATATGCATAATAAAGTTAGCATACCCCCCTATTGTGATTATAACCTAATTTTTTGTTGAATGGTTTGCAAAGAGTGTTAGAACATGCTTCTAAAGGAAATTGAAGCATGAATTTGCTTGATATATACTTATAACAAAACCAATTCCTTTTTAAATCTTCAAAAAGAGATAAGTTTTGAAATGTGAGTAGTAATATAACAAAAATTACATTCATGCAAAGAGATATACGCAGAAGGTGAATTCAAATAGTTTTCAACAAAATAAAATAATTTTGTTGAAAAAAATGACTTATGAATAAAGAGTATGACTACTTTCAACTTTAAGCAAGTTTTTGTAGTAAAAAAAATTATCCAAGTAAGGTGAACCAGCTCTATGAAAAACTGAATGCAAGCAAAATCTAGCCTAGCTCTGGTACCATGTAGGAATTTTGATACTAGACATGCAAAGCATTACTGAAAGATCAAGAACTGATTGATTTATTCCATGGATCAACTTTGTATAAATAGCAAAGTTGATCATTGAGAGCCGTTGGATTACAACAAATCACTAGTCTAAACTGAGAGTTCACCTGACTCATGGAAGAGTGGTAACTCAAGTAAGTCTATCCTAGTAGAACTTAAGAGAATAATTATTTATTCTAACAGAGATTGACATGCAAAAATTCCCTTGGCATTATGGGCTTATAGAAAAAGCATCCACATGCCTATGGGGGTAATGCCATTTTCATTGGTCTATGGAACCGAAGCAATCATGCCTCTTGAGCTCAAAATCCCTTCCTTGAGAATTTCTTTGTAGGAATTCATAGATGACGACACTGCTAGACAAGCACATCTTGATCAAATCACACTTCTTGATGAGAGGTGAGTCAATGCTTTAGAGCATTTACAAGTTTATCAAGATCGTCTAAAGCATGCTTACAACGCCAAAATTCATCTACATGAATTCTAAATAGGAGATCTTGTTCTTGAAGAGAATCAACAAAACACCAATGCACTGCCGCATCTTCATGATAAATTTATGGCTAATTTGTTGGGTCCTGTTGAGTGGTATTTTCACCCGCTTGTGAAAACACACTCTCCGATAGGATTTGGGTTCTAAATCCTCTGCTTGCAAAGAAATTAAACATGTAACTTCTCCAAGGTTCCTGTTATGTGAGCATTCTGCATATGTGTATTAATAATCTCAAATAAAGATATTTAATTAAAATGCTTGGAACACCTTAGTGGTTGCAAGTAACTGAAAACAAGGGGCACTATGATTTATTTTACTGTGAAACTGTAAATGATTGTTCATTGAACCCGAATGAAGCAAATGTGATTTGATCTTTGTAAGACCATGTTGTGACTTCAAAGTGAAATTTGATGAAATGCCATAAATGATGGAATTATTATGGATTTTGAAGTTTTTTTAATTTTTATTTTATTTCAATGCTTGAAAATAAAATTGGAGTTTCTGAAAAAATAAAATACAGCAAAAGAAAATAAAATGTAAAAGAAAAGAAATTAAAAATTACATTCAGTTTGATGCCATCCCGTCCTGGCAAAACCGAAGATGTGAGTTTTCCATGCATGCAACCTAACCTATTGAACCTGCAAAATCCGCACAATCGCGTTTTCGCTAGGCATGATGGCAGAAAGGCTGTTGGCAGGAAAACGTCACGATATCGCGACATGTCGCGATTTCGTGACATGTCACGTTTTCACGGCCAGGAAAGCGGACAAAGTTGCATGCTATTTTTTGTCACGATTTTCATGGGGCTATTACAGAACGTGCAGAGAAGTGCGGGACATGTGGCGTACAGGCTGCAGAAGCGTTACAGAGAAAATCAAACGTCTCAATGTCGGGCATAAGGCCAAAACACACGCAGTCAAAGAAGATGAAACGAATCGATCTGGAAGATGAAGCGAAGCGTCATAGGCCGAAACAGAGAGCATTTCCAGAAAGTATAAATGCAGAAGCACAGATTGACACAGGGGTCAAAAACCGCTGGAGCAGAGTTGCAGTGCTAGGGGCCAGAGGGTCATTCTGGGCCTGCTTTCAGGCGTTTTCCTTCCTTTTGCTGGTTTTGAGAAAACCAGAAAGTTTTGCTGCTGTAAAATGACATATTTTTTTAATGCAAAAGTGTTCAGAAATTTGCATCTTGTTGGCAAGAAAGGAGTTATTTTCTGCATGCATGTTTTAATATTTATCATTCCCTTTTTCAGATTTCTAGGCTTATAGATGAAGTTTAATGCAATTTCTCTTGGTTGCTTCATGCGAATGTCTAAATCTAAAAAATAACAGTAAACCCCAGAGACCAGCACTTAACTTATCTGGATTGTGCAAATTTTACAGGTTCAATAGGTTAGGTTGCATGCATGGAAAACTCACATCTTCGGTTTTTCCAGGACGGGATGGCATCAAACTGAATGCAATTTTTAATTTCTTTTCTTTTACATTTTATTTTCTTTTGCTGTATTTTATTTTTTCAGAAACTCCAATTTTATTTTCAAGCATTAAAATAAAATAAAAATTAAAAAAACTTCAAAATCCATAATAATTCCATCATTTATGGCATTTCATCAAATTTCACTTTGAAGTCACAGCATGGTCATATAAAGATCAAATCACATTTGCTTCATTCGGGTTCAATGAACAATCATTTACAGTTTCACAGTAAAATAAATCACAGTGCCCCTTGTTTTCAGTTACTTGCAACCACTAAGGTGTTCCAAGCATTTTAATTAAATATCTTTATTTGAGATTATTAATACACATATGCAGAATGCTCACATAACAGGAACCTTGGAGAAGTTACATGTTTAATTTCTTTGCAAGCAGAGGATTTAGAACCCAAATCCTATCGGAGAGTGTGTTTTCACAACCGGGTGAAAATACCACTCAACAGGTCCATACATTATTACTCAAAAAGAGGGAGAGGAAGAACCTGGACCACTAAATGTTATACACTTGAGAGCATTCTATGCATAATGTGATTTATAAATAAGTATGTATACATGGCTAAAATACAAAAACATTACATTTTTTTTGCATGCATTTCATTCAAAAACATTGCATTGCATTTGCAAATATTTCATTCAAAACAATTGCATGCATACACTCCATTTCAAAAAATGGTATTTCATAGATTTCATTCCTATTTCACACTTTATAGTAGGAATCATTTATTAAGTTCAAGGTCTTAATTGATCCAATAAAGTCATGTTGCCTTAATCAGGGGCACCTTCACAACATCATCCACAATATTCCACCAAGCCAAATTATCATTTGCCTTCATACGTCCATAATTCCTAGATGTTTTTGGTCACTCAACCACTTCTAGTGTTTTAAGCAGACCACAATTACATGTCAAGTTCTCTTAGGACCATTACACATTGTCACTAAGAAAATCTTGAGTTTTGGAAATTGACTCCAAAATATTCCTGAACTAACCATAATTTCACATCTTAAAAACATATTATGTCAAAGAGGGATAACACCATACTTGGTTTAAACATCGAAGTGAAAAGGGTAATCCTCACTTGTCCCATTATGCAACATAGTCCACAAAAATAATGGTTTTCACCACTATCACAGTTGCTTCCAAATTCAAAAGATAGAGTAGTAAGGATAGAATACAATTCTCATCACACTTAGGTTGAGAATATGATTTCCCAAAGCTCTAAATATTTTACATCACACACCACTGATCATTGGGTTGTAAGGATCATACTACATTTTTAGTCAGATGGTTAGGTAGTTATCCCAAAAACTTAAGAAATTAAAATTCGTGGATTATGGAGTCAGCCTCCATCGAAGCTATAGATGCTTGATTGGTAGTGGAGTACGCTCATGCTTGGCAACACATCTCTTTTAAAGAGACCTATGACCACACATACAAACAAGCTAGCTTCTTGGTCTCACCCATAACAGGTCACACCCAATTTACTCAATATGAGTTAATGAAATCACTTGCACACACATTGGTTCTTTATTGCCTCAAGTCATTACCATGCTCATAATTCGGTAAATGAATTTACTGCACACACATTTGGTCCTAGAGGGACTAGGCAGTTTTAGTGAGTTTATTTGATGCTACTAGTATGTTTGAGTCTCTGTAAAATAGTTAGTTTTCCATATCAACATCCATATCTTCTTCCATATTAACATCCATATCAGTTTTCCATATCAACATCCATATCTTCTTCCATATCAACATCCATATCTTCTTCCATGTCAGCATCCATGTCACTTCATGAGGCATACACCCCATAAGCCATCAAGTTTGGTACCCTTTATTAAACAACAATGCTAGAACATGGCCAAACAAAACCTAAGCTATAAATTTTCATTAGAACATTTGTATTCCATACCTTTCATTAATCATCCTAATATATCATATGCATTCCAAAAAAGCATTCACACAAAAACATAACAAAAGTAAAAGCCATGTATATATATATATATATGTGTGTGTGTGTGTGTGTGTGTATAAATATCACATATACAATGAGTGACAAAAGGATACATACAATGGAGCACCAAGGCTCATATACAAAAAGAGCATTTACGCACTAGCTAAGCCCTTCAAGAGGACCCTTGTGACCTAGAAGGAGACCTAGACCTAGAGCTATGCCTAGACTCATTATGTATAGCAACCTCAGATACATAGGAGATAGGAGGATTAGGAAGTGGAATATGATGCTCCATCAACCTATCCTCCAAAGCCTCGATATACCTATGGTGAGACCAAAGGCATGCTATTTTAACGCTATGATGTCGCTCCCTCTCTAGGAGCTTTGCATAGATTCTCATGATCTTCTCATCTCGAGCGGTCACCATCGCATTCTGCTCTACCACCTACTACTCCAACCTTACCCAATACTCATCACTTTGACCTGGAGGTCCATCTAGAGTCTCCTCCACATCATCCCCATCTCTACCATCTCCCCCAATCCTAGGAGCCTACCTCATTACACCCTTAGTCCTCATTCGTCTATCAGATCAAAGGCACCTCTATCACTTCGAATCCTTATGGGTCTCCTCCACCTCAGCCTCATCCTCACTAACTGCTACTAGAGTCGGTGCCCATGGTGGCTGTGTAGCAAACCATGCATCATACTCTATAGTAGTACTCATGTCATCCACATCATGGATATCTATCTCCTAATTATTCTTGTAAGCCTCCCTCTATGGCTCAACACATGATAGCACTGTATCCTCTCGATACCTCCTATAGAGCATCGACTCATCCAGAATCCACTACCTCAGGCCAAACTACTGAAGCACCCATGAGAACTGAATATATTCAGCCTCACTCTGGTATCTCCTAACCACCCACCTAGTCCGCCTCACCCATCGTAGTTGCTCTCCATATCCTATCCACTTGGTACCTCGTATGACCTCCATGTCACTTGGGTGGATGCCAATTTAGACCACAAATTCCTATACCATTGGCTCATCTGCACAAGTCAACTCGATTGTACCTCCTCTACCATCACCCATCTCCTAGCATAGGGTTGCCCCCTACCTAAGCCTACAACTGGTAGACCCTCTGGTCGAGCCACACTAAAATGCTCCCATCCCCAACACTATAGTAATAAGTTGCAATCCAATCTATTCCTCCCCAACCTCCTCACCTCATACAACTCTCGGTACACCTACACCAATAAGGTAGGAGCCCATGCATACACTTTCTGTGTAGTGATCATATCGCTCACCAACCCTATTAGGTTCCTGTAGTTGATATTATTTGGGACCATGATGTTGGTCAACACAAACATTACCAAAGCCTAAAGGGCATCCAGTTCCTTGTCCACATACATGGACAAGTATGGAATGCCCTCACACTCCACCCTCACACTCTGCTAGCTATCTCCAAACATATTCCTCATCTCCACCCCTCGATCACATCCAACCTTAATGTGAATACCCTCCATCGGTAGCTTTAGGATGTTGTATACATCCTCAAGTGTGATGGTAACCTACCCAGTAGGAAGCTAGAAGGTCCCCCTCTCTAGATCCCACCTCTCCACCAAGGTAGAGAGGTACCCCTCATCTGCCCTCACCACATCTATGTGGGCTACCTCCTCTAGCCCCACAACCTTTAGCAAATCCCACTCCTCCTTCCCCAATGCCTTCGTCATCCCAGGGATGAGAGGTGAGAACTAGTGTCGAGCTCCAAAGTCCTAATCTACAACACAATAAAATATTTGTTATTAATACAAGTTCAAACAAATTACAAAAACATAAAATTTTTGCACAAAAACAAAGAGAGCTTCAAATAAAGTTCTTACCTTGGCAAATCACACTCTAGCCCCAGCTCTAGCTCCCACGTTTGCTCCCTCCACTGTCATAGCTTCCGCACCCACCTTGCTTCACCTCACTCCACTCCACCTCACCCAAATCTCCCAGGTGCAACTTTTGAAACTCAAAAATGCACAAATGAGCTTTATTTTTGCACTGGAAGCTATTTATAGCTTCTTCAGACACCTTTAAGTTCCCATGGACATTTCCTAGCGCATTGAAGTGCATCGGGGTATTAGAAAAGTGCCCAAACACCGATAAGCATATGCGCATGCCAAAAGTACCAATCGGTGTTTGGCATAAAAATTGACATAAGTCCAAATCATTGCAAAATAGTGGCTTACCCCCACCAAATCACTCCATATTGCATCCATGCATTATTTTCATCATCTTAACAGGTTTTGTGAAGGATACAACCATTTTGGATGCATAATTTTTGTTTACGATCAAAAGTTGTAAAATCGCATAAAAGGTTCCAAAACGTTCCACAACATTCCAAAACGGTCTAAATTTTCACAAAATAATCATAATCATCATTATCATCATCAATACTTCATTTCCACATCATTTTCAATCATCAATCATAACATTTGCATATTTACCAAGTTCAAACAAAAATTCAAGTGAACCTTGTATCTAGTGGTTTATTATATATACTTGGCAATTGTAGCGATTTGCATCCATGCAATTTGACAAGATGAATAACCTACCATAAGGACACTCGGTCATTTTCATCATCCTATATCTCCTTTTTTGAAATCACAATCACATTTGGTACTTCACATTTTTGCGTGAAACCTTGCCAAGAACAATTTCAACAAAAGCTATCATTGATGGCCTAGTTCGTGGGGCTTCAAAAATGGAAAAAATTATATTTCATCATTTCACATCTCCTTGAAAGTCATCATGGCAACTGGCCTTAGCCAGGGTTATTAGTTCTAATCATAGGAATTACCTGACACTCACTAGTTGGCCCTCCGAAGTTGACTATTTTTATCTTTGCATATTCATCCTTGCATATCAATTACGTCTAAAGGCACATTCTTCAGCAGCATCGAATCACCCCAAATTTTGGGCAACCACATTTGGTTTTGACTTTTCCACAACGGAATACATCTTACATGATCATGGCATATACACTTGGAAAAACTCCCTTCATATGTTGGGGTAAAAACATACACATTTTCATCACATTTTTACAAAACCCTTCATCCGTTGGGGCAAAAACATACGTAATAATTCCACATTTTCCACCAATCCTCTCCCCGTTGGGGAAAAAATGGTATCATATTTACATCATTCATATCATCCACAAATCATTTGCACACATTTTTCAATTGGCTCGTGAGATTCATCCACAAACTCATTCGCCAATTGAGGGGGTAAGCTATGCAAATCCAAATTCTTTAATTCTTTTGTCTTCAAGTTCATTTTTCATCCCAAGAGAAAGCTGCTTCTGTGCCTAGCCCAAGCAGGTGTCTTGTGTTTTTGCACTATATTGTGTTTCACGCAACACAATACAAAAAGGGGTATCTGTAGACACCAAAATCTAGCCACTTGTCGTTCATCCAGGTCCTCCCACCATTTTTACCCATTTATTTATATATATTTAGGCATATTTGTTAAATATAGTTTAATATTAATATTTTAATATTATATATATTTAATAAATATAAATATTATATATGTAAATAAATCCCATCCATCCTATTTGACTTAATCCTAGCCATCCATCCACATCAATCCATGCCATGCACCCAGAATTAATATCCACCCTTCGATATGTTTTAATCTAAGCCACACAATTTGTGTCACTAAAACCCTAACATACCCTAGTGTGGATTATTAATAGAGGTCATTTTGATGGCTCAACCCTAAGCAATCTAAGAATTTCCTAAGTGCTTGCCCTAGAGTATCCAAGCATTCTCACCATCCGTCCTCGCTTGCCCTAGCCTCTACATTCATCGCCACCCATTTTGCTCAACTAGATCTGCTTCTGTAGATCTTCACCTCAGCTCCCGAATACCTTTGGGCACTCCCTATCACTGTAGAGCACCTCTGAGCGCTTCCTTCCACCGCTAAGAACCTCTGGGTGCTTTTCGCCATCTTTTAGAACCCACAAGAATTTTTTGCTGCCATTGAGCACCCACGGGTATTTTAGAACCTACTACTGAAGACTAGTGAAACCCTCGGGTGTCGCTAGGGTATCATCACACCACTTTCCTGCAACAATTACAATAGATTGAAGAACAACAAGTGAATGAGGTAAATCTAGCACTGATTATTTCATTCCGTGTATTTTCAAATTCTATTCATTTTATTTAGATTGCATAGCTAGGGTTTATATTAATTTTTGAGGATCTCATACTATGGAGCCCTTACAGTTGCTACTAACTTTTTTGCTATTTTTTGTGTGTAGATTTGGAAGTACTACACCTACATTGTGCAACTGCTTAAGCTGGAGTGGCCCAGTATTGGATAACACGAAGCCCACTCACCTCTATTGGGATCAGAAGTGATATTGAAGACACCACCAACACTATTCACTAGGGTTTCGGAGAACCCTAGTATTGTAATACTTTGTATCAAAGAAGAAATCAATTCTTTATTGTAACATTGGATATTTGAGGCTCCCCCCATATCAATAAAATCATCTCTTTTTGTGCAATATTGTCTCTTGATTTCATTTTATCTTGTCATATTTTGGTGTTTCACTTTTGCATCTACAATAGTATATGTAAATAATAGGTAAAAAATACAGGAAGACCTGGATGGATGACAAGTGGTTAGGATTTGGTGTCTATAGATGTCCCTTTTTGTATCATGTTTCATGAAATGCAATGAGGTGCAAAAATACAAAACACTTGTTTTGGCTTGATGGTGAAGTAGCTTTTTTGAGATGTGGACATGAGCTTGGAGAACAAAAGAATTTTGATTGCATAAATTACCCCCTCAATTGGTGAATGAGTTTGTGAATGAATCTCATGAGCCAATTGAAAAATTAGTGCAAATGATTGTATGGATGAATGATGTAATTATGGATGATATAAATGATGTAAAAGTGATGTCGTTTTTGCCCCAACAATGGAAGGGGATTGCTGAAAAATGTAAGTGATTGATTCTATTTTTTGCCCTAATAGAGAAAGGGGTTTTTGCCAAGTGTATATGCCATGATCATGTACGATGTATCCCATTGTGGAAAAATAAAAATCAAATGTTGTTGCCCCAAATTTTGGGATGATTCCATGCTATTGAAAAATGTGCATGTCGATGTCATCGATATATAAGTATGAAGATGCAAGAAAAAAAAAGGGTCAACTTTGGAGGACCTGCTAGTGACTATTGGATAATTTCTACAATTAGAACCAATCACTCTAGCTAGTTCCTATCTCTATGATGACTAGAAAGGAAATGGGAGATGAATTGTGATTGTTATCTGCGTTTCAAGCCCCACAAACTAGGCCATCAATGACAACTATTGAGAAAATTGGTCATGGCATAGTTTCACACAAAATGTGAAGTACCAACAATGATTTTATTTTTTAGCAATGAGATATTGGATGATGAAAAATGACCAAGTGTCCTTATGGTAGTGTATTCATCTTACTGAATTGCATGGATGCAAATCACTGCAATCGCCAAGGGGATAGAATAGACCACTAGATACGAGGTTCACTTGAAACTATGGGTGAACTTGGAAAATGTGCAAATGTTATGATTGATGATTGGAAATGATGTGAAAATGAAAAATTGATGATGAGAATGATGATTAAGGTAATTTTGTAAAAAATTGGATGATTTTGGAGCATTTTTGATGCGTAGTCGTTATACCATCATTAATTCTCAAAGAATCTGTCAATCCAGGGCAGTGTACAAGGCTATCTGCGGAAGAAGAAGTGAAACGACTATAACTTAGGTCAATCTAGGGCAACAAGTCTTTATTGGTGGAACCGATTTTGTGGGGGGTTTTGGAGCATTCCTATCTCTAAATTGCATGAATTAAATCTTAATCTAAGTTGCAGAATTGGAAACTAATCACTAACTCATGAAATGAAGTCCTAATTACAATTGGAGAATGAGACCTAATTATATTGCAGAATTAACGATTACGGAATTGAAAGTCTGATCCTAATTGCAGAAAGGAAATCTAATTACTTTTGCAGTAATGAAAGTCTAGATCTAATGTGGAAATAAAAACTATCAAAATTCTGTAACAGAAGGTTGTCAATCCTCTGTTCAGATTTTGACAGCAAAACATAAAAATGCAGGAAATTGCTGAAAAATAGTAAATTCTAAAAATAACAGTCTAAAAATAAAGTGAAAGCTTGGCTGAAAGTAAGATTGCAACTAAAACATTAAGCACAAGATTTATCTTAACATGAATGAACTAATACTGCAAATATTGTCAACTATTCACAAGCAATTTACATAACAAGTTCTGCAACTCATTCTCACTGTAAACAAAATCAGAATAAAAACCTGTTCTGTTAGTCCTCCTCCTAGGTCTGGAAGTGGCCAGCCTCTTTGTCCAGAAGAAGGTGTAAGTCTCTCTCTCTTTCTAAATCTTAATCACACTCATTTACAAGTAAATTGAAATAGAACTGGTGCACTTTATTGATCAAAAGACATGATTACAAGAATTCTACTGAAAAACCATTACGAGATGTAAGTGAGTCAATTTCTAGTTATACTCTGTATTTAGCTTCCTTACTCTATATTCTATCTTCTGCTACTTCTCTACCCCCTTCTCTATAGCTCAACTTGAATGGGAGCAATATTTATAGCTATCCTATGATCTGATTACAAACAAAGAATATCTCAAAAGATCTAATCCTAAAATGCTGCAACAAATTATGGTTTTATCCTAGAAGAGGACTAAAACTTGATCTTTCCCTTAATGATGGATTTGGTCGGCAATGACGGCAAAAATAGATGGAGGATATTTCTCTTTACTTTTTCCAACCTTTATTTCCCTTTTTCTGCCTTCAAAAATCGATCAAAAAGGTCAAAATCACATTATGTTCTTCATTCGAAGATAAGTGGCTTCATTACGAAGACGGTGCGGTTTTCATTCGAAGATCGCTCATTCGAAGATCATCAGAAGATCGCTCATTCCGAAGATATTGCATGCTTCATTCCGAAGATCCGCTCATTCCGAAGATGTTGCTTTCTTCATTCCGAAGATCCGCTCATTACGAAGATCTTGTGTTTCTTCATTCGAAGATATCTGTTCATTCGAAGATGCTTCGGAATGAACAAATGTATGCTTTCCATTGATTTCTTCTGCATCTCTCAGGTGGGTTATCTCTTAAGATCAAATTCTAATGGTCTCCATTCCTTTCCTCATGTGAATTCCATGCCTTGCTATTTATGGACAGTGGCTGGAATTTATATGGGAAAGACCAGTTTTTGCTGCACAACAACGGTTGCTTACACTGTTGCCAGATTTAGGTGAAGTAAATGCTTGAAACAAATCAAAATATGATTAGTGAAATTCTGCTATTATTCTAAGCATATCTCATTGTAGCAAATCATAACAAAAAGAACACAAAACTATGCAAAAAGCTGTAAAATCAGCATATAATATCTCAAATACATTGATCATGCAAAATGGTTAATATACTGCATATTAAATCAACTTAACTAACATATCAGATAAAACATAAGAGTTTATAGGCATTTTTAGTGTACAAAACATGTTATGATTGAGGCATTTCCAGGCCTCATCATTTTCCCCCCAACTTATATTGATGCATGCCCTCATGCATTCTGTTGGGCTATGGAATCACAGATGTCCATGTTCAGATTCCATGACCTGTAGAATAACTTCTTGCCTATGTAATATCCTCTGTTTTCCTGAATGTTTCTAAGCCAATCTTCAAATTGTTCATCAGGCTGTTCATCTTCTTCAAAGTAAAATGGAACTGGAGTAATGATGGTTGGAGGCCTGAACCTGAGACCTATCCAGTTATGCTGCATGACCTGGATCAGTTGGACTACACCTTCGCTCTTCTTCTGGACCACTCTAGATTGATGGGGGAGATAGGTTCTCTTTTCCTTAAAGACATGGAAAGTTCATTCCATCTGTCTCTGCATACTGACAATGCTGGAAAGAAATTGTGATCACAGAAATTGTTAAATCTGGTCACACAGTCCCTCAAATTGTTCAAGTACATTCTCTTAATATCATCCCTGTTCATCATTGAAAAGTGTTGTTGAGTGATATTTAGGTGATTTGGCTGGATTGCTCTGACTAACAACTCGGCCCTTGTTTCAATCACTTTATTCTGCCTTTTCTCATGATCCCAATAAAGCTGATTTTGCAAGGTAGACATAAATGCTCTCAACTGAACATCTCCAATGTAGATTTGAGGATGAGAGTCAACTTCCTCTGGAATGAAGAAACTATGCAAAAACAGTTCACACAGGAGATTTTTCTGTTCAAAGGGACTGTCAAAATATGCCTCCAGAAAATCTTCAATAGTGTCCAATTTGTATGGAAGGTTTGAAGTAATCCTCATGACCTGCCATCTAAGGTATTTTTCCTTCAAAATAAGGCTGTAAAATCTGGCTGGCCGTCTAAATTGGACTAAAAACTCAGCAATTTGGCACAAGTCGGATACCTTTTCTTTCAATGCCCGAATTTCTGTGTCCTTGGCTTCTAGTTGTTTTGCTTCCAGTTTGAATTTTTAGTTTTATTGGCAAGTTGTTCATATCTAATCATCCGCTAGCTATGTCGCATTGTCTTGCTCTAAGGACACGGTATTAGGTGGTCTTACTACGGGGGGATCCTAGGCACAGATTTGTCTGAACTCCTTTTTCTGCCACTTCCACTGGCTGTTCATCTGTCAATATCTCTACTTGCACCCCCTTATTTGCTATTTCTATGGGGTTATCATCAAATAGTATTTCTACTTGTACCCCCTTATCTACTGTTTCTATTGGAAGTGTAACAAGTTGAAATGCAGGGACCTCAGTAGGAGTACTTACTTGAACTTTTTCTTGCTGTTGGGACTGTTCTTGTGCTGGTGGCTCATTTTCAGCATCCTCTGCAATATTCCTCACCATTTCTGAAGCATCTTCAGAACAAGAAGGCACTGCTTCAGAATGAACAGGCACTTCTTCAGAATGAAGGAGTGTTGTTTCAGGATGAACTTCTATGTCTGCCTCAATAGAATCATCTGCTCTTGATAAACCCAGAAGCAATTGAGCCAAATTATCTTCATCATGGAACACAGCTGGCTGCTTTTCAGATTGTGCCAACAACTTTTTTAGTTATGCCACTTCTGTGGAGTTATGCAATTTTCTTTCTTGCATCTCAATGATGCTTTCTTTCTCTGTGATCCATCTGGTCTGTGTCTTGACAACACTCCTTGCTGCCCTCAGCTGCTCGGTGATGTCTTCCACTTCATTTCCTTGAAGGGATGCAGACAAATCAATTCTAGTTGGCTATTCAACCAAATTTTCCTCTTCTGCTGCAACATTCTGTTCTTGTTCAGGAGGCTCTGTGAGACTGTCTACAAGGACATCCACCATATCTGTAGCCTGTTGAATTGTAGCCTCTTCCAAACCAACTTGCTCAGTTTCTTCAACTATCTGTTCGGGAATTCTAGAAAATTGTCAGATGCTGGTTGTATCTCTGTGACATCTGGGCTACCTGGTCTATCTTCTTCCTCCATGACCTATTCTGCAGTCTCTTTCAAATGGATTCTTGTAGACCTCCTAGTTCCAGATGCAAACTTCTTCTTTTTGCTCTATTTTTGGTGACAGCAGGGGTCATGGGGTCGATTTTGATGCCTCTGTTTCCCTTGTTTCACTTCTCTCGTTACGACAAGTCAGTTGCAGCTTCAGCAAACCGAACTCTCTTTTGTTTTTCTGCTCTACTGCTAGTTCCAGATCCTCTTTTCTTTTGTCTCTTAGCCTGTGAAGTTGAAGGCTCAGGAGCAAGTTCTGTAACAGCTTCAGGGGCATCTTCTACAGCTTCTTCTGCAGCAACCTCTGCAACATTTTCTGCAGCAACTTCTGTAATATTTTTTGTAAGAATTTGTTTCCTCTTCTGTAGCAACATCAATAGTATTTGACTCCTCTTCTTCTTCACTTTCATCCCCAAAAATGACATCATTTAAATTAGAGTAAAACCTGTCAAAACTCCTAGGGTTTCCTCTGAAATGATGTTGGCAAATTAATTTGATAAGGCCATGATGGCGAAGGCTTCCTTTACCCTCCTGATATCTTTTTGCCATGTTCTTTAACTCTTGGTACAAATACAGGGGAAGATTAACCCTAACTTCTGGTTGTTGTCTACCATGTCTGAGATGGTTTAAAATTCGTAGATGATGCCCTGACAACAGCACATACTGCCCTTCACAGGTCAAAAACTTAATCACCCAGGTGGCTACTTCATCCCAGGGTTCTTGCAGGCTAGCCCTTTTTAACCCCTTGCATGTGTTGTTATGGGTTAAATATTCAGGTTCTCTATCATTCTCTTCTACAAACTGATTAACTACATTTGCCAATGTGTTCTTGCCAGATCTAGTAATTGAAATTCCCTCTAATGGCAGCTCTGTAATTTGACTTAAAATTTTAGGGCTTACCTCAATAGACATGCCGTTGACATGTGCTCGGTTGTTTCTGAACGTGTGGGCAAACATGCCAGCTAAATCTTCTGAAGACCCATTGAATTTGTCCAGAAATGTCATAAACCCTCCGTCTTCAAAAATCTGCACAACTGCCAGATTTTCTCGGAGGAAATTGGTATCTGCAGGTTCTGTTCTGATCTTGCGTCCCATTTTTCTCTGTTTAAAACTTGTACACTGCGGCTGCTGTCCTACTACAGGATTTTTTGGCTATTTCCTGTTGCTAATTTGCAGAGTTTAGAACCTTCGCTGCCCTGTTTCTCCTTCTTCTTCGTCTTCTTCGGAATGAGCCGTATTCTGTGCACTGTACCTCGCAACACGTCTTCGAAAAGAAGGATGGCACACATATCTACTTCTACACTGTACACCTGTTCGTTGATAATTGCATGGATGTCCTTGCCGTCAGATCCACGTCATCAGTTTTGCAGATTCTCACGTGCATGTTAATTGACATTAAAAGCTGGTGGCATATGGTTGCAGATTCTCCGTATTTCCAATGAGTGCAAAAACAGACCATGTCTTGATTGACACGTGTCCCTTCTTCGCATGCAACTAAGAAAAAATCTTAATTTTGTCGTATCTTATTTTCTTGGACGCCACGTGGAAATGCTCTTTCCGAAAATGCAAACGAAATTTCATTCTGAAGATTATGACCTCATTCCGAAGACAAGTCTTCATTCCGAAGACAAATCCTCATTCCGAAGATTATGACCTCATTCCGAAGACAGGTCTTCATTTCGAAGACAAATCCTCTTTGCAAAATTTTCATTTCGAAGATAGATCTTCATTCCGAAGATCAATCCTCATTCCGAAGATTAATCCTCATTCCGAAGATCAAGCTGTATTGTGAAAGTAAATCGTCATTCCGAAGACAGACCTTCATTCCGAAGATAGATCTTCATTCCGAAGACAAATCTTCATTCCGAAGATGATGCAGCAAATCGTCATTCTGAAGACCAAGTTTCATTACGAAGACAAATTGTCATTCCGAAGACAAAGTTTCTTTCCGAAGATAAAGTGCAACATTCATTTTCTTGTCATTACGAAGACAATTTCATTCCGAAGATAATACAACAAGTATTGTTTTTGCCATTCTTGTTTCGAAGATTAGGCGAAAATCAATATTATCATTCTTAAAACATGTTTTTAAGTATGCCAACTCTTATGAATACCTTTTATGCTAATGGTTAATTGTCACATACTATATACCAATCATTTTACAATGAAGAAATGTAAGAAATATATACGATAAAAACAGTTAATGCCAGTTTTGAAGAATGACTGCTTTTGTTGATATTCTGCTGAGATTTTCTGCAACATTTCAAAACAAGTGCACTAGGTGAATTTGTACAATGATGATTCAAAAATTTCTCAAGGTTATGCATGCCAAAAAATTGGTTTTCATGCATACCAACCCAGTAGTGCCTTAAAAAGGTTTTCACTGCTGAGTTATTCATTTTTTTTTTTTTTTTTTTTTTTTTGATTTTCCCCATTTTTTTTATTTTTACCTCTCCTTTTCTCTCTTTTTTTTTTTCTTGATCCTGACTATGCCCATGAAGGAATTTCATGATTTCCCCTGAAACCATGCCCATGAAGGAATTCATACTCAGAATTTATTCATCTTTTTGTTTTCTATTTTTTGATTTTTTTGTATTTTCTATTTTCTTGAAATCCATGATCTTGTTGATTGTTTTGAAGTGGAAGAAGGATTCTCTTCCACTGCTTGTGTATCCAAACTATCAAGTTCTTTGCAAGAATTCTTCTTTAGTCGAGAGGTGTATGGTATACCACGAGGCGATGTCCATTCACTACCAACTTTCTTCGTGACCCATCAATGGGGGATAAGCGAGCTGCTCCATTGTTGAATACCTCTTCAATCCGGTGAGGTCCCAACCATCTAGTTCTCGGTTTTCCAGGGAAGTCCTCATATTGAGAATCGAGCGAGTAAAGCCCAATCTCCTTGTTGGAGTTTCCTCTGCTTGAATGTGATTGTCATGCCACGGCTTCCTCTGCTCTGAATTACCTCGGTTTGGTGCGAGCATCCAATCTAAGTTCATCCAATGCATTCAGCTACGGAATCCTGTCTATCCGTACTGCGACAAGTCAATTCCAATTTCCGAGTCTTGTGCGCAATGTTAGTAGCTCAAATTCAATAGGTAAGAGAGGCTTTTTACCAAAGACTAGTTCATAAGGTGTGAATCCAGTAGTGGACTTCCAAGTAGTATTGTAGGCCCAAACTGCTTCAGGTAGTTTGTCTAGCCAATTTTTCCTATGAAAAGCTACTATTTTTGTCAAGATGCGTTCTAGTTCTCTGTTTGTTACTTCAACCTGGCCATTTGCTTGTGGGTGGTAAGGTGATGATTTCCTATGTTTGATTTCATACAATTTTGTAAATACTTTTATGACTTTGGATGCAAATTGGGGTCCTTGGTCTGTGGTGATAGACCGTGGAGCTCCAAATCTCTGAAAAATCCGAGTATACAAGAAATCGGCGACCTTCTCTTTACGAGCATGTTTGAAAGCATGCACCTCTACCCACTTTATCAAGTAATCGGTGCATACTAGAATATGCACCTTTCCTTGAGAAGGTGGATCAATAGGTCCCTACAAAATCAAGCCCCCACCTCTCAAATGGTTCTAAAACCATTTGAGGCTGCAGTGGCATCTCATTTGTATGAGTGGGTTTCCCCATTCTTTGGCATGCATCACAATGCACGATGTACTTTTCACATCCTTGTGAAGAGATGGCCAATAATATCCTATCCCTAAGATTTTTCTAACTGTGCTTTTTACAGAATAGTGTCCACTTGAGGGTTCATCATGACAAGCTCTAAGGATATCATACACTTCATCCTTTCGGATGCACCTACGTAACACATGGTCAGGACTGCACTTAAAAAGCATACCCTTAATCCACTCAAAAGAAGAACTCTGTTTGATCAATTGTTTTTTCTGTTTTGAGGTGAAATGTGGAGGAACTTTCCCTGTGGCCAAATAATTGGCTATATCTGCAAACCAAGGTGATTGAACTGATATAGCAAATAGTTTTCATCAGGAAAAGTGTCATCAACTAATTCCCCTTCATCTGTGTTCTGCAACCTGGACAAAAAATCTGCTACAACATTAGCTTTTCCTGGTTTGTTGATTATGGTAATATCAAATTCTTGCAGCAACAGCAACCAACGAATAATTCTTGCACTTACCATAGGTTTATTCATCAAATACTTAATGGTTGTATGATCTGTGTGAATAAATATTTGATAACCTGTGATATAATGCCTGAATTTGTTGATGGCATAAATCACTGCTAGGAATTCTTTCTCAGTTGTATAATTTTTCTCTGCTCCTGTCAAGTTTTTGCTAATGTTGTAGATGGTATAATGTTCACCATTATCAATTTGTCCTAATGCTGCTCCAATTCCTTGTATTGGAGGCATCAGTCTGAATGTGAAATGGTAATGTCCAATTAGGTCCTCTGAGCACGGGTGGAGTTATCAATTTCTCTTTCGGAGCTTCAAATGCTTCACGACACTTTGCGAGTCCGGGAGAATTCAGAATCTTTAGTCAATAAGGCAAACATTGGATGGCTATTGTACTAAAGTTGGGAATAAACCTGCGGTAAAAACCAATGTGTCCTAGGAAACTTCTGACATTAGTCTGAGTTTTAGGAGGAAGGAGGTTCTTGATAATTTCAACTTTCTTTGGATCAACTTGGATCCCTTCAGGAGAGATGTGATGACCAAGAACTATCCCTTCCTTCATCATCATGAAGCATTTATCTGGATTTAAGGATAAGTGGTATGTTTCACAGCGAGTTAAGACTTTATCAAGATTTTCCAATGTAAAATCAAAAGTTTGTCCACATATTGTGAAATCATCCATGTAAATTTCAACACTTTTGGTGGTCAGATCAGCAAAAATTGCTAGGATTTGCTCGTTGAAAAGTTGTTTGGGGCATTACACAAACCAAAAGGTAAAACCCTATAGGCAAATGTTCCCCATGGACATGTAAAAGTTGTCTTTTCTTGATCTTCGGGTGCAATCTGAATTTGATTATACCCACTTGAATCCATCAAGAAAACAAAAGTATCTTTTTCGAGCAAGAGTATCTAACACTTGATCTATGAAAGGTAATGGAAAATGGTCTTTGTATGTCACCTTATTCAATTCTCTGTAATCTACACATACTCTCATTTTTCCATTTTTCTTAGGAACTATTACCAATGGAGAAACCCATTGACTATCGAAATTGGGTAAATGAATCCTACTTCCAGGGAGTTTTTCAATTTCTTCCTTCACAATATCTCTTAAGGCGAGGATTCAGTCTTCTTTGAAATTGTCTGATTGGCTTGACTTCTTCGGTATAGATCTTATGGGTACATATATCGGGATGAACTCCTGACATATCTTTGTAGTTCCAAGCAAAAGCATGAACATGCTTATGCAAAACAACTATCAATTTTTCTTCCTCTTCCCTAGTAAGTTTGTCTGTAGATATTCAAAAATTTGCCTGGTTGGACTTCTATTTGTTTTGTATTTAGAAGGACTGAATTCACTCCTTCATACTTGGTGATTAAGGGATTAAGAGGACATTCCTTGTGATTGGAGAAACGAAGCGGTTTCGTTTCATTCCTTGCTTGAGGGAAGCATTTCTTGTATGGAACAGTGAGAAGGAAAAATCAGATGATGGTGCCATCCATGTGATAGTGAAACGGAGTTTCCTTGTGATAGCACAGATGATTCATCTTCAGATTTTTGATTCTCCTCATTACTTATCAATTGTTGGGTATTTGTTGCTTCCCCTTCTAAACTTTGTTCATGCAGAACATTCATCAGGATTGTTTCATTTTCTAAGTTTTTTGTGTCACTGAGGTCTTCTGTGTGTTCTCTTACTACTAAGGTAGCTAGTGTAGAAATGACCTCTTTTTGTTCTTCATCTGAGTCAGAAAACCATAACTGGCCTGAAAATTTGCTAGATGGTTTTGCAGGAGGATATAAAGAAATTTGTTTCAGCTCAATACCATTTGAAATAGTCATATTTCCGGATCTGCGAGTCTATGAAGGCTGCTGCCAGTTGCAAGCCAAGGTCTTCCCAAAATAATGGGATATCCATGTCCTGAATTTCTTGGTTGTAAAACCAGAAAATCTGCAGGGAATTCCCAAGAAGAAACTTCTATAGGGACATCTTCAATGATTCCTTCGGGTTTTGCTACTGACCTATCAGCCATTTCTAAAACTGTAAATGTGGGGCTGAGATGTTTGAGCTGTAACTGTTCCATTGTATCTTTAGTCATGACATTTATTGCAGCTCCTAGATCCACTAAAACATTTGATATTGGTGCTTGAACCTATGGTGACTGTGATAACTGGGCTTCCTGGATCACTATACTTTGGAGGTAGTAGTTTTCCAGATAAGAGATCAGCTATCTTCCCTTCAACCTGCACAGTCTTGGGGAATGCTTTCTTCTTTCTTCCTGCTCTTTTAATGCACAAATTTCGGACAGTACTGTTGATTTCTGGTATTTCCTTAATGGCTTGCAATAAGGGCAATGAGATAGTCAACTTTTTGAGTTCTTTGACCAATTCTGACTCAGAAATTTTTGGTATTACATTAAGTCTTTCAGGATATGGAACTATCCTTGGTAATTGTTATGCTTGTGTCTCTTTTTCTATTGTTGGATCCAATTTTTCTGTTTCTTTTGTTGGTTGAATTCTCTCTGATTCGATGATTCTTGCTCTTCATTATCTTTGGTTTCCATTAAAACTGGTTCGGGTACAACTTTTCTGAGCGGAGTTGAATATCACTACAATCAAGAACATTAATTTCAATATTTTCTTGACTTGACCACATAGACGAGGAGGTGTCTGTCTTACACTATTGGGATTAGTGATTGGTGAGTGGCAATTGAGGTTGCTTCACTTCTTGTGTTTGCTATTTTTCTTGAAAATTCTAATTAGGTGCGAGGCAACAAATCGTTGAGTTTGACCTTGATTCCTTTCTTGCCTTGGATAGGATTGGTATTGCTTGATTCCATTGTGGTTGGTTTTGCACCCAATGTGGATTAGTCGATTTTGATTCCATGAGGTTGGTTGTTTTGATTCCATGAGGGGTTGTTTTGATTCGATTCCAGGTTGGGTTACTCCAATTTGATTGTGGCCATTCTTGGGAATTTGTCCATTGAGGATAATTCCAAGGACGTTGGGGTGGTTTCGATTGTCCCCAAGGCATAGTACCGGGATTATGCCCCCAATTTGTAGGAAAACGAGGGGGATTTTGATATTGAGAGAAATTTCCCCCTTGTTTTGGTCCAATATAGTTGAGTTCCTCAGTCTAGTTTTCTAACACGGTTTTGAGTTGTGGTAGCAGGTGGCATTGATCAGTTGAATGCCTTTTTGAACAGATACTACAAATGGCTGAGATGGTTGTTTTATTCAAAGGACATTCCTGCAAAGCATGTTTACTTCTACATCTTGGGCAATAAATTGCCAAAGGTTCTGTATTTTTAGCTTTTGCAGAGATTTCCCCTAAAGTAGTGTTTAGATGCACTAGGATATCAGTTTTGAAATTTGCTAGTTCCTCTATCAGGTCCTTTACATCAGTGCCATTTGTGCGGTTTTTTCTTCTTCTCTGCTTAGTGCGAGAGTAATTCCTGTAGAGATCCATAATCTCCTCATTACTGAGAGTGGTTACATCCCCTTTTCCCATCAAATCCAGAACTTCTCTGGATTCATCTTGCAATCCTCTCAAAAAGATAGTTTTACACAATTATGGTTCTACTAGTCCACATCTCCTTTGAACAAAGGAGAACCTATCAAGGTAATCTTCCAAGGTCTCATCATCTTTCTGCTTGATTCTAAATAACTCATCTTTTCTATTCCTTACACGGCAGTATTCACGATATTTGTCTAAAAAGACAGGTCTCCATTTGATCCCGGGTTCTTATGGAATTTGGCTCTAAGCTCATGAACCGGCGTAATCTTTGAATCCTTGAGAGTTGAGGGAAAAACCTTAAGTTTTTTATTGTCATTTATATAATCATAAGTCTAACATACTACCTTGAATTCAAACAAAAACTGGTCAGGATCTTCAGATACAACACCTCGAAAGGTGGGAAGTACTTGAAGGTGAAATGGTCTTCATGGGAGAGTTTTGTGTTGGATTCAGATGAATAGGATATTCAAATGTTCTGGACGGTTGGAGCACATCCTGATCATCCCCTTCATTATGAACATAGCCATGCTGGCCATCTACATTGCCTGCCATAGTTTCTTGTTTCCTAGGAGAAGTTAAAGCTTCCCAAATTTTTCTCTCAAGAGGTCCAAGCTTTTCTGTTGATGAGTCTGATGAATTATCTTCCTTAAGATATTCTGTTGATACAATTGGTGATTTTCCTTTCTCAAAATGTTCTACTGATGGTGAGACTGGTGATTTTTCTATCAGTCTTTCAGGTAGTTCAAACACGGGTGATTCACCCCTTAGGCATGAAGATCTCCTTAATGGGACAAGCCGGGGATCCTTTGGGGTCTCCCTAGACTTACTCATTCATGTTTACTCCTAAATGACATAAATTAAGTCAATAGTTGTTATCTTACTCTGCTGTTATATTTAGATTTTAACCTGAATGTTCACAGTTTAGTCTGATTACAGCTATTGGACTATTTGTTTTCTTCTGGCAACACTATATCCCCGGAAATGGTGCCAAAATGATGCGTAGTCGTTATACCATCATTAATTCTCAAAGAATCTGTCAATCCAGGGCAGTGTACAAGGCTATCTACGAAAGAAGAAGTGAAACAGCTATAACTTAGGTCAATCTAGGGCAACAAGTCTTTATTGGTGGAACCGGTTTGGTGGGGGGTTTTGGAACATTCCTATCTCTAAATTGCATGAATTAAATCTTAATCTAAGTTGCAGAATTGGAAACTAATCATTAGCTGAGAAATGAAGTCCTAATTACAATTGGAGAATGAGACCTAATTATATTGCAGAATTAACGATTACGAGAATTGAAAGTCGATCCTAATTGCAGAAAGGAAATCTAATTACTTTTGCAGTAATGAAAGTCTAGATCTAATGTGGAAATAAAAACTATCAAAATTATGTAACAGAAGGTTGTCAATCCTCTGTTCAGATTTTGATGACAAAACATAAAAATGCAGGAAATTGCTTGAAAAATAGTAAATTCTGGAAATAACAGTTCTAAAAATAAAGTGAAAGCTTGGCTGAAAGTAAGATTGCAACTAAAACATTAAGCACAAGATTTATTTTAACATGAATGAACTAATACTGCAAATATTGTCAACTTATTCACAAGCAATTTACATAACAAGTTCTGCAACTCATTCTGCTGCAGCAAAATCAGAATAAAAACCTGTTCTGTTAGTCCTCCTCCTAGGTCTGGAAGTGGCCAGCCTCTTTGTCCAGAAGAAGGTGTAAGTCTCTCTCTCTTTCTAAATCTTAATCACACTCATTTACAAGTAAATTGAAATAGAACTGGTGCACTTTATTGATCAAAAGACATGATTACAAGAATTCTGCTGAAAAACTGTTACAGGACTGTATCAGTCAATTTCTAGTTATACTCTGTATTTAGCTTCCTTACTCTATTTTCTATCTATCTGCTATTTCTCTACCCCCTTCTCTATAGCTCAACCTGAATGGGAGCAATATTTATAGCTATCCTATGATCTGATTACAAACAAAGAATATCTCAAAAGATCTAATCCTAAAATGCTGCAACAAATTCTGGTTTTATCCTAGAAGAGGACTAAAACTCGATCTTTCCCTTAATGATGGATTTGGTCGGCAATGACGGCAAAGACAGATGGAGGATATTTCTCTTTACTTTTTCCAACCTTTATTTCCCTTTTTTCGCCTTCAAAAATCGGTCAAAAAGGTCAAAAACACATTCTGTTCTTCATTCCGAAGATAAGTGGCTTCATTACGAAGACGGTGCAGTTTTCATTTCGAAGATCGCTCATTCCGAAGATACTGCATTCTCATTTCGAAGATCGCTCATTTCGAAGATACTGCATGCTTCATTCCGAAGATCCGCTCATTCCGAAGACGCTGCTTTCTTCATTCCGAAGATCCGCTCATTCCGAAGATGTTGTGTGTTTCTTCATTTCGAAGATATCTGTTCATTCCGAAGATGCTTCGGAATGAACAAATGTGTGCTTTTCCTTTGATTTCTTCTGCATCTCTCAGGTGGGTTATCTCTTAAGATCAAATTCTAATGGTCTCCATTCCTTTCCTCATGTGAATTCCATGCCTTGCTATTTATGGACAGCTGGCTGGAATTTACATGGGAAAGACCAATTTTCTTGCACGACAACGGTTTGCTTGCACTGTTGCCAGATTTAGGTGAAGTAAATGCTTGAAACAAATCAGAATATGATTAGTGAAATGCTGCTATTATTCTAAGCATATCTCATTGTAGCAAATCATAACAAAAAGAACACAAAACTATGCAAAAAGCTGTAAAATCAGCATATAATATCTCAAATACATTGATCATGCAAAATGGTTAATATACAGCATATTAAATCAACTTAACTAACATATCAGATAAAACATAAGAGTTTATAGGCATTTTTAGTGTACAAAACATGTTATGATTGAGGCATTTCCAGGCCTCATCAATTTTGAAATTTGATAAGGGATTTTGCACCTTTGGGGCGTAAAGTAAAATTATGTATCCAAATCTTATACCTTCACAAAACCTGATAATATGATGAAATGGATGCATAGATGTAATTTGAAATGATTTGGTGGGGGTAAGCCACTTTTTTACATTGATTTTGTCTTTTGTTGATTTTGACTCCAATCATCGAAGGGTGCTTATTCCATGCTCAAATACCCGCCAGAATTTGGCTTGTTTTCAAACGTGGGTGGGCACTTTTGTGCACTAGGAAATGCCCATGGGCATTTATGTGTGCCTAAAGGAGCTATATAACACTTGTAGAGGGGAAACCAAGCTCATTTGTGCATCTACAAATTTTGGAAGCTACGTTTGAGGGAGTTGAGTGAAGTGAGCTATGAAAGCTATGGTGGAGGAGTGAGTGGATGCGAGTGTAGGTGCTGGAGCTGAAGTTGGAGTGCGATATGCCAAGGTAAGGCCTTTTGATTCTCTTTTTTTTTTTTGTGCATTTTTTTGGAGTAATGTACATGTATTAACATTAATGTTTTTGTGTTGTGTTGCAGTTGAAGATTTTGGAGGCTCGACATTGGTTCTCACATATCATCCCTGGGATGAGAAAGGCATTGCAAGGCGAGGATTGGAATTGGTTGGAGTCAATGGGGCTGGTGAGGACAGCTCAAATAGATATGGTGAGGGCTGATGAGGGGTACCTTTCGACCTTGGTAGAGAGGTGGGATACAGATAGGGGGACCTTTCAGCTCCCTACTAGAGAAATGAGTGTGATACTTGAGGATGTATATTGCATCCTCAAGTTATAGTGGAGGCTTTGCATGTCAAGGTTGGACATGACAAGAAGGCTAATATGAGCCACATGTTTTGGGATGGATGGGAGGCTCTGGAGGTGATTGGTGGAGGGATTACTTACTTTTCCATGTATGTGGATAAAAAGTTGGACATCCTTCCCACTTTGGTGATGTTCATGTTGGCCAACATAGTGGCCTCGAATAGTACCAGATGTTGGTTTGCCTGGAACCTTACCGGGTTGATGTGCGACATGCTTGCTACATCACGAGTGTATGCATGGGATCCTACTTTATTGGTGTAGTTATACCAAGAGCTATATGAGGTGAAGAGGCAAAAGTTCTAGGGACTAGGTTGCAGTGTGCTACTGCAATGCTGGGGTTGGGAGCACTTCAGTGTGGCTCAACCTATGGGCTTGCCGATGAGGAGATGGGATAGGGAGGAGCCCTATTCTATAAGGTGGTCAATGGTGGAGGAGGTGCAATTGAGCCATATCGATTAGATGATATAGTGGTATAGGGATATATGGGTTGGACTGATGACAACTTAGATGATATGGAGACCATGGTGAGGTGCCATGTGGACAAGTGATGGGGACCATCTGTGGTGGGTGTGGTAGGCTAGATAGGTGGTTGTGAGGCACGCAAAGAAGGTGGAGCTGATCTAGTTCTCATAGGTGTTGTGATAGTTCAAATTGTGGCATGACATTCCTAAGGAGCTAGTTATTTATAGGCAACACCAGGATGAGATAGGATTACCGTGCATCGAGGCATGGAGAGTCACACTTGAGGATGATGAGGAGATTGATCTCCCCAATGTGGATGATGCAGGTACTATGAAGGAGTATGATGCATGGTTCATGAATCAGCCACCATGGGTACCGAGTCTAGCAGTAGATGGTGGAGAGGGAGATGGGGATGAGTTCAAGGGAGCCGAGGAGGTTCCTAAGTACTGGAGGCATCTTCGAGCTAGTATTCAGAGGAGGCATACTATGAGGGTAGTGTAGTAGGTTCCAAAGGATGGAGAATATGGAGGGGATATGGCAGAGTAGGTTCTTGAGTTTGGAGGAGATAGAGGGAATGTGGAGGATAGAAAGGATATTTTGGATGGCCCCCTAGTTAGAGCGAGGATGATCGGGTGAGGTTAGAGAAATAGGTGACAGAGCAAGATGCTATGATAGCGGTTCAAGATGCAAAGATAACTTGGCTATGAGGTAGAGAGGTAATTCGAGAGGTAGAGATAACTCGATTGTAGATAGAGCTAGAGGTATGGCCAATAGCATGTGGAGGCGAGGATAGGATTGCGAGGCTCCAAGTAGAGCTACTAGAGGGGCATCGTAGGTAGAGACATGATGTACATTGCCTTTGGGCTCAGGATGGATATATTTTATTATTGGAGGATCGATTGATGGAGCATGAAATTGGGCTTCTAGAACCACCCTCCTCATCCATATCTAGGTCTACTAGGCCTAGTGAGTATAGGACTAGTTCTAGGTCTAGGGTTCCTTCAGGTTCACATGGGTCCTCTCATAGGCATTAGCTAGTGCTTAGATGCACTTTTTGTATATGAGCCTTGGTGCTCCATTGTATGTAGCCTTTTTGGGTACTCATTGTACATGCAATATTTATACATACATACATACATACATACATATATATATATACATGGCTTTTACTTTTATGTTATGCTTTTATGTGAATGTTTTTATGTGAATGCTTATGTATATGAATGATTAATGCAAGTGGTAATGCAAATGTTCTGATGATAATTCATAGTTTAGAATTTTCTTGGCCAATGTTTTAACATTGTTTTTTAATCAGGGGCACCAAACTTGGTGATATGTGGGGTGAAAGACTCATAAAATAACATGGATGTTGACATGGTAGAAGATATGGATGTTGATATTGAAGAAGATATGGATGTTGATATGGAAAACTGACTATTTTGTAGAGACCTAGACATACTAGTGGTATCAAATAAACTCACTAAAAATACCTAATCCCTCTAGGACCAAATGTGTGTGCAATAAATTCATTTATTGAATCATGAACATGGTAATGACTTGAGGTAATCAAGAACCAATGTGTGTGCAAGTGAGTTCATTAACTCATCTTGAGTAAATTGGGTGTAACCTATTATGAATGAGACCAAGAAGCTAACTTGTCCATATGTGCGGTCAAAGGTCTCTTTAAAAGAGATGTGTCACCATGCATGAACATACTCCATTTCCAGTCAAGCGTTTATATCTTTGGTTGAGACTAGCTCCATAGTCCAAGAATTTTTATCTCTCAGGTTTTGGAGATGACTACTTAACCGTCTGACTATAAATGTAGTATGATCCTTACAACCCAATGATCAGTGGTGTGTGATGTGTAAAAGATTTAGAGTTTTTAAGGGATTTTTACCTACTCTTTCTTTTATTTTAAAATTTATGATAGTGGTGAAAACCACTATTTTTGTGGACTATGTTGCATGATGAGACAAGCAAGGATTAGCCTTTTCATTTCGAGGTTCAAACCAAGTATGGTGTTATCCCTCTTTGGCACAAGATATTTTTAAGATGTGAAATTGTGTTTGGTTCAAGAATGTTTTGGAGTCAATTCCCAAAACTCAATATTTTCTTAGTGAAAATGTGTAATGGTCCTAAAAATAACTCGACATGTATTTAGAGTTTTCTTAAAACACTAGGAGTGGCTGAGTGACCAAAAACACCTAGGTATTATGGATATATGGAAATAAATGATAATTTGACTTGGTGGAATGGTGTGGATGATGTTGTGAAGGTGTCCCTGATTAAGGCAACATGACTTTATTGGACCAATTAAAACCTTGAACTAAATAAATGATCCCTAATATAAAATGTGAAATGTGGATGGAATGTATGAAATGCAATTTTGTGAAATGGAGTGTATGAATGCAATTGTTGTTAAATAAAATGTGTGCAAATGAAGTGCAATATTTTTGTGTATTAGCCATGTATATATACATATATAAATCTCATTAAGCATAGAATGCTCTCAAGTGTATAACATTAAGTGGTTCGGGATCTTCCTCTCCCTCTAGACTAGTAAGCCTATAAGTACCGTTACCCACTCTTTGAGTAACAATGTATGGACCTAACCAATTAGCTATGAATTTATCACAAAGATGCGATAATGCATTGGTGTTTTGTTGATTCTATTTAAGGACAAGATCTCCTACTTGGAATTCATGTAGATGAACTTTGGTGTTGTAAGCACATTTTAGGTAGTCTTGATAAAATCATAAATGCTTTAAAATATTGACTCGCCTCTCATCAAGAAGTGTGAGTTGGTCAAGATGTGCTTGTCTAGCAGTGTCATCATCTATGAATTCCTACAAAGAAATTTGCAAGGAGGGGATCTCAAGCTTAAGAGGCATGATTTATTTGACTCCATAGACCAATGAAAATGTTGTTACCCTAGTAGGCATGCAAATGCTTGTTCGATAAGCTCATAATACCAAGGGAATTTTAGTATGCCAATCTCTATAATTTTCTTTAACCAATTTCTTGAGAATAGTAATTAAGGTCTTATTGGTAGCCTCAACTTGTCCATTTTCTTGTGGGTAATAAGGAGTCGAGAAACTATGTTGGATGTTATATTTCTTGCAAAGTGCTCAAACATCCTTGTTCTTGAAAGACTTACCATTGTTGAAGATAATTTTTGAGGGAATACCAAAATGAAAAATGATATGGTGAAGGATAAACTCCACAATTCTAGGTCCTATCGTACTAGTTAAAGGAATTACCTCAAACCACTTTATGAAGTATTCAATGGATGTGATGATGAATGTATGTTATCCCAAGGAATGAGGTGAGATTTTTCCAATTAAATCAAGACCCCATTGTGAAAAGTTCCAAAGGATTTTAATAGGCTGTAATGCTTGTGATGGTACATGGGTTAAATTATCATGCTCTTGACATTGCTTACAATGTTTGACATAAGTGCAACAATATCATTCCATGGTGGGTCAATAATAACCCATGCGTAGAATACACTTTACAATGGACATACTACTAAAATGACCACCATAAGTACCATCATGAGCTTCAACTACGACTCTTTACACCTTAACAACCTCGAGGCATTGAAGGAGGATTCCATCATAACCACGTTTATACATCTCCCCCAAGAGAACAAAAATAGCTACTTTTTGCTTGAAAGTGCGTTTAGTAGTTCGAGACATGTGAGATGGGAGTGTTCCAAAATTGAGAAAGGATACTATTTGGCTTGACCAAGGTTCATATGGATTCGACTGGATAAAACAAACATCCTTTTCATTCTTATATTCAACATGGACAATTGCATATTTAGAGATTGTTGAAATAATTAGAGGTTGTACCTATCCTAAGGAGTCTTTTAGAATCAATGATCCAAGAGAGGCCATCACATATGCAAATCTATTAGTCAAACGTGGAAAACTATTGATTTCATCCCAATCAAACTTCGAGAGCAATTTCATTTCTACTTCATGATAAAGTTTAATGGTAGGTTCTTTACATTGGTATTCTTCATTATTTTCTTGATAACAAGTTGAGAATCACCAAATATCCTGATATGCTTAATGCTCATAGCTATAGCTAATTGAAAGCCTAATATTAAGGCTTCGTACTCTGTAGTTGTTATTTGTGCATTGGAATTCAATTTTTAATGATAAGGGGATAGGTGCCCCTTGGGGTGTATGAAATATGACTCTAGCACCTTGACCTTTCTCGCACTTAGAACCATCAAAGAATAGCATGATATCAACGTCTTCTTCCAGAATGACATCTTCTTCTTATTCAGTGATAGTGAATACCAAATCATCTGGGAGCTCAATAATCAATGGATGATCACTAGTGGAGCTTCCACAAGTTGATCAACTATGACCTGACCTTTTATGGATTTTTGACTAATGAACTCAAGGTCAAATTCAGTGAGAAGCATTATCCATTTAGCAGTGCAAGTGTTATTATAAGTACGAGACATCATATAACATAGAGGATTTTCTCTAGCTATGACATATGTTGTGTGACTAAGAATGTAATTTTTGAGTTTCTTAGTGGCAAAAACCGTTGCTAAGCATAATTTTTCCACATAAGTGTATCTGGTTTCATAGCTTACCAATGTTCGACTAATGTAATAGATAGCTTGCTCTCAATTTTATTCATTCTTTTGTGCAAGCATTGTCCCTAATGCAAAGTCTATTGCTAAAACATAAAGATAGAAGGGGGTTTATACTATTTATTCTTTTGATACAATAAATACAATATGCTAGGGTTCTCTAAAACCCTAGCTAACAATGCTTGTGATTTCTTCAAAGCTCATATTTACTTCCAACAGAAGTGAGTGGGCTTTAGATATCCATTGACCGAACTACTCCAGCTTAAAAAATTGCTCAATACTTGTATATCTCTAAAAATGCACACAAAAAATGATAAAAGAGGATTAGTAGTAACTTTGAGGGCTCCACTATGTGAGACCCTAAAAAATCAATAAAAACCCTAGCCATCAAATGATAAAACTGCATGCAAATATGGAAATAATAAAAATAAATACAATGATGGAATATTTACCTTGTAAAATTATCGCTTTCTAATTTTTCATTATCGTAGTTGCAAAAAATAGGTGTACTGATGCCCTAGTGACACCTGAGGGTTTGCTAGTCAATAGAACTAGGGTTTGAGATTATTGTGGGCACTCAAAAATAGTAGGAAGCACCCAGGGGTGCTTAGGGATTATGAAAAACAACTATAGGTGCTCAGTGATGGAGGGAAGGCACCCAGAGGTGCTCGAAAGTAACTGGAGATGCCTAAAGACACTCGAGAACTGGAACAAAATCTATAGAAGCAAGTCTAGTTCAACAAAGCAGACAACGACAAATGCCGAGGCTATGAAGAATAAGGGGAGATGGAAAAAATGCTTGGATGCTTGAGGATTTAAAAAATTTAGGGGTTGAGCCATCAAAATAGCTCCTATTTATAACCTTCCCTAGGGCACATTAGGGTTTCGACGACACAATTTGTGTGATCAAGATTAAAACATGATAGAGGGTGGAGATTAAATCTAGGTATGTGACATGGATCAATGTGGATGAATGGTTGGGATTAAAATAATATGGATGACTAGGATTAATTCACATATATGTATACACATTTATTAAATATATATAAAAATATAATATAAAATATTAATATTTAAATATATATTAAACAAATATATATATATATATATATATATATATATATATATATATATATATATATATATATATATATATATATAATATATGTAAATAATGGGTAAAAAAGGTGGGAAGACCTGTATGGACAACAAGTGGCTAGGATTTGGTGTCTACAAGTACTCTCACCCACATGGGGACTCCATTGCAAGAAAGAACTTGAAGTAGCTACTAAAAGGAGCCCAAGATCAGGGTTTTGATGAAGACTTTGATCCACCCGCTTTTAGAAGCACCAAGAAAATTCACTCAATGACTCTACTCTAAGAAAACTATCATAAGGGATATTCTACCAAATTTATGGACCTGAACATGATCACTTCACACTTTGTGAGCTTTACCATATGGAATAAAAACACCCCCTATGGCCTTCGGTACCACTAAATGCATGGGACTACATCTTGATGTGAATGCTTGAGACGATTCCACTCTACACTAATGAAGGAATGCCAAACCCACTGATGCATCTACGAGTTATGGTTTACTTCCTCTAGTTGCATGATATTTGAAAGCAAAAAATAGCCCTGAGGTTGTTCGTGGAATCATTCAGAGGGAAATTTCACGAAGGATACAACTCTCTATCCCCACACTGGATCTATTAATGGGATCAACTTGTTGCATTTTTTATGGATGGGTTTAAAGGGAATGATAAAAGTGCTCCTATTATCTAGCCCATAAAACCTCAATCCTCTCTTACTCAATAAATTTCTACCCTAGACTAGACTTTTGCCATCCAAGAAAGGAACGAAAAAACATGGAGGAAAAAAATACAACAAGAAAGAGTCCATAGAGCCAAATCAGTTGCCTGATGGCCTCTGAGATAGTAGAGGATATGGAGACCTCTCTCTTTGGAGCACATGATGGCCCCTGAGATAGTAGAGGACATGGAGACCACTCCCTTAAGATAAATTGATGAAGTTAGCCCCTCCATCACTAGCCACTCAAAAAGGGCAAAGGATCTAAGTTAGGGATGGAGGATTGGACCTATGGAGAACAATGGTGGAAAAGGAGTCACCACTAGTACCAGGAGGCCTACAACAAAGAAAAAAAATGTTCCTAGTACCCATTTATATGCAATGAGGAAGCTACTTAGAAGCCCCTATTCTATAGGGGTAGGAAAATGTTTCCCCAACAATTGAAAGAAAAGAAAAAAGTAGATGGATCTTAGAACCACTAAGATGGGGAAGCCTCAAATTTGTACCCAATGGATAAAGACCACCCATCATGTACTATAGTTTCTATTATAGGTACGTATCGACATTTACAAGTGAGACTAATTTTGTAAAGGAAGTAGAGAGTAGGGGATTATGACTAAAATTCCAACTTATTTTCCCCTTCCTCCCTCTAGCCTTGGGTTTGACTCCAAGTCCAACATATAAGGTGACAAATTTTTGGGTTCCTTATCCTTAGCAGGTTGAGGATCCCCTATGAGTCATATAGAACTGTAGTGAATTCTCTCTACACTTGGGTGGAGTAAAACCTTTCAGTAATTATTGGAAGATAATTTTGACAGAGATCAGGATTATTTTGTTAGCTTTTGATGCTTAATACTTAATTCAAATAACCACAAGATCTCAAATAAATTTGCAATATAAAATATATAATAATAGCAATATTTTACTCATAAAATTCATATATAACTATTGTAACAACTCATAAAATGGACACTAACAAATGCTCATGAAAATAGTAACATGATATTGAATAAATATCACATACACCACACTCTCACATTCTCTCATCACCTCTTTTCTCATACAATGCTTAGTCATATATAATAGAATGTGAATATTCATATGGATTAATCTTGACCTTCACTCTTCTTGAGACTCTTCACTTTTCTATTCTAAGGACACATGTGCACTCATACATAAAGGACACTTGTGCACATATACACTCATCACACTTGTACACTTAACTACATGACACTTGTGCATTTCCTGCATATTATTACATTACATAAAATATTTACTCACACTCTAATCTAAGACACACTCCTAATCTAAAGATGTACCCAAGGTGATACATTAGTGACCTAACCACGGAGTGTGCACCTAGCTACTGTATTGATCTATACCATCATGAAAGCATAAAGATTCACATAAGTACATAAATTGAACAAAAACAACGTTAGTAAGGTTTCTTGTATTAATATTTGAATGAGCTTTGATTACAAAAATGTCCTCTTAGGGTCACTTGAGCGATGATACTGATATTACAATTGCCAATGCCCTCAATAGGGTAGGTGCACTTATAGTGCTCTATTGATTAGTCACAAACTGCCTTGGGGTGGAGCTGACCCCCTTATTTGCAATGTGGAAGTATTATGACATAAGATCCTCTTGCACCTGCCCTGCGAACAAGAAACAACAACACACGATTAAAAATATTGATAGCCTCTCGTGATGAGGCCCTTCAAGGAAATATGTATGTAAATTCCATTAAACTAGTAAACAAAACATAAATAAAGTCTTTAAACTATTCTAATTTGATCAAGAATTATACTACAACATGAAGGACATGAATAAGCAAATGATACATGGATCAAATATCAAGTTAGGAGAGATAAAGTGCATAAAGGATCCAATATAATCCTACTTAATACAATGCATAAAATGACTATTTCCTATGGTTAGAGTTTCTCTAAAATGCAATTAAACCTATGAAACGACTAATATAACTAATATATGCAGACAAAAGCAAAGCAAGTAAGGTGATCAGTCACCTGTTGCAAACCGTAGCTATGATGGGCGGTCTGCACTGTGAATCGTGGCTAACAGCCGCGGTTTGACTTTTGATAGGTTTACCCTCAGAATTAGGGGCAATGGGCTTGACCTCTTTATCCAAATTGATGTTCAAGGGTCGCCTTTGTTGTCCTCTGACAAATTTTGTAGTAAAATCACTATGAAGGGCCTTAATTTACCCGAATTTGCGTTTCTTGAATCTCCTAGGCACCTAGTGCATCCATGGCTAATTGGTCTTTAGGTGAATAGCAAAGGGGCTCTCAAATGCACAGATTTAGTATGCAATTTTATAGGGCTTCACTGCTCTTTTGATCAATTAACTCTCCCCTTTTCCTCCCCATTTGGAGGATGGTATTTATAGCATGCCCCTAGGGCTAGGGGTGGCTTCATGGAGAAGCCAAGACCAAGAAGGGTGGTTAGGACAGTTGGGATGGAAGCCTCTAGAATATTTCATCCTTCAACTACCTCCTTCTAGATCTTTCAGTCGTTCCAACCGATTTGGCTTGGATGGAAGGCCTAACTAAACTTTAGTTAAGACCACAGGTCACAGTTGTGGTCCAGACTATAGACCGCAGGTGTCAACTACGATTTAGACTATAGACCGTAGGTTTGGGCTGTGGTTCAGACTTCTTAGGCAAAAATGCCTAAATTGAGTGTTTAGAACCATTGCTCTATATTGGAGTCTGTCCAAGATCCTCCATATGGTTTTGTAGCATGTCCATATGAGTAGTCGCCCTCGACATGACACATTTTAGGTGTCTATAGATGCCCATTTTGAGATGCGTTGTGATATTGAAAAACGTTGAGCAAAAATATACATCCTAAAATGATGCCGAAGGTTCTATGATGATCATTAGTCTGATCAACATTAGATGTCCTAGGTCCAATAAAAGGACGTGCATCCTGAAATCATTGCTTCCAACTTGGAAAGGCTTACATTTGAAAAGTCTGCACTCGCCATAGACATTCGGGTAGCTTTTGTGCTACAATAGGAGTTAGGCCTATATAACCGAAGGATGAGAGCTACAAAAAAAATTTCATATTTGATATTTGCCCCAAGAAAAAGGGGAAGATTATGATAGCTGTTAGCAATGATTCACAAGAACGAATGTAATTTTGACAAGATCAAGGGATCTACAATCTCTGAGATCTTATGTTGATTTTTATTATGACATGAAATTATGACTACCCCCTCAAGTGACGAGTCGATGAGGGTAATGACAATGTATGAAGCGATGAAATCGCTTGACCATAATGAATGATCCTGAACAACTTTAGATTCGAGCCTTTTAATGCCTTGGCTAGGCCTGGTTCAACTTATGATTGTAACTCTTAGTAGTATTTGCACATCTCTATCCCATGGAGCAGTCAAGCTATGATAGCCGTCTTAGGGAATCAAAATAATACAAATGCAATTAGACTTGTGTTGAATCAAATTATCGATGATTTGTTGAAAGATTTCATAAAAGAAATGACAAGTTTACCCCAAATGTCCTTATGGTGATTTACTCATCTTACTAGATTGCATGGATCGCAAGTTGCTGCAACCACCAATTTTATTGGATAAATAACTGAATACGAGGCACATTTGGTTTTTTATTTTGTGATTTTTTTTGTTTAATTTTGCATTTATTTGATTGATCCTGGTGCTTTTAACATCACCAAATTTACAATTTTAATCATTGATTTTGAATTTTTGTTCGATGGAAGTCAGTAATTTGTCTTTTTAGACCTTCCCATGGTGGGTTTTGAGTGCATTTATTGCTAGTTGTGGACCGTGGGTACGGTTTATGGTTTGCATTTCCAAATTTTGGGAACCGTAGATCAGACCTACGGGCGAAAAACCCTAATTCTAGAATCGTAGGTGTCAGCTACGGTCCGTAGAAACTAAGAGGACCTATAAATTGAATTCCCATTTGAAATTTTCATTATTTTTCTTGCAACTACTAGCAATTTGGGAGCTCTGAGAGAGAGAGAACATTCCTCGATCCGAAACGCTACCAAAATCTATCACAATTACACTCCTCTACCTCGATGGTGGATCTTGATCAGCCATCTACTAGCCGAGGCTAGGGTGTGGGCAAGGTAACTCGAAACTGAGACCACGCACTCAATACCAGTAAAATGAACTACATTAAGTAATGCAGAAAAATGAACCTCACTAAACTGCTGGTAATAAACCCTACTAGTTTAGTCTAGCTGTAGGATTTAATTTTATGCTTGAGTGGTCTAGGAGGGTACCCAAAATGGGTGCCACTCCTAAACCATAGCTGGTACCTGCGGTTCCCAGTTGGAAAATTGGGGATTGCAAGTTTTAGTTGCGGTTCCAAATTTGCAAATTAGGGATTGCAGGTTTTAGCTACGGGTTGCTATTGCTATTTTTTTTCTCGGTTGTCTAATTAAATTTTTTAATTTTTTGTAGCTCTGCTTAGCTAAATTTGGCTTACATTATGCTTTTTATTTTTTGAAAGTTAACTTCTAGAGCGCGGGAGCCTGACCTTATGAAGATTCTCCATGAGGCTTTGTCTGATGATGACTGAGCTTGGTTTTGAGTTGTCAGGTTCGATTTTGTCATGAATATACCCACCATTAGGGTAGATTAGGCCTATCTTACTACATTGGCCCAGCATTGAAATGCGCAAACCAACACCTTCCACCTTTCTCTCAGTGAGATGACTATCACTCTAGAGGATGTCTACAGGATCTTCAGGATCCCTATCGATGGCGAGGCTATCGTCTCCTCTGCCTCCATGACAAAGGATGCTATCTTTGCCACCATCTTTGCTGACCAGAGTGTCTATGCACATGATGATGCTGACCACGGAGGGGTGCACATCGGTGACTGATATTGTGATGATGTATTTTCTGTACGAGAGGCCCTCTTCATGCATCTCATTGTGCAGATTATCCTTCCAGACTCCTCGAGTATGAGGATTCCCTAGAACATGTTAGGCATTGCTTGGAGAGTGCTTTAGAGCTCTACAGAGGAGCCACTATGATTAGATTGGGGGAGCACCCTATTATGCCAACTCTATAGGGAGCTATACCGAATCATAGAGCATAGCCATAAGGGCATCAATTGTAGTATATTTTTACAGATCTGGGGGTGGTAGCACATCCAGATCGAGCATCCTGCAAAGCTACCACTACACATCACTGCCATAGACGCTGACAATCAGTGTTACATTGCATGCTGGCCTCATGCTGAGGAGGGTATCTACAATAGGGCTCATGCTAGGAACACTGAGCATTATATTATTAAGTTTGCATCACTTGGGTCAAGGGACATTGTCTAGCACCCCTACATGGATTGCCTTGCATGGCATGAGGTGAACGAGTGGCTACGATAGGCCTGCTGAGATATATGGCTTATCTGGCGTAAGCTAGAGGTCAGAGAGTATCAGTTCTTTTCTCGTGTCCTATGACAGTTTGACATGGTGTAGGATATACCAGAGATGCCACCGAGGTATAGACACCTAGATCTAGAGAGGGACCTCCCGTTGATAGCTCCTCCACCACTAGGAGATGCACTCGATGAATTCTAGGAGTCAGGGGTTGAGACAGCTAGGACCACACCAGACTATGATGGATGGTGGTCCTTATTCAGATGGCATGGGATAGGGTATATGGGTCAAAAGTTGGCTCAGGCAAAGGTAGAGGTAGATCCTAATGGGCATAGGGTGTGCCAGTGTACAAAGGGCAGTTGGGACGTAGAGGCCGCTATCGAGGATATTCTAGAGATTTATCTTGAGGAGGATACTCTAAAGGAGGGTGAGGTCCCTCCTGATAGCATAGAGGGATGACTGTTGGCTTAGGTGGCTGACTTTCAGAGTCAAATCGGGCAGTTTCACACATAGTAGCTCGAGAGAGACACCACCATCGCCACTTTGGATGCGAAGGTGGCTGAAAAGGAGCGATGTCTAACTGAGGTGCAAGACCAGGTTTAGGGGCTCACAACTCAGGCCACATATGTAGAGGACCAAGTGCAGAGACTGTAGACTGCCCTAGAGTTAGCGCAGGCACAATGGACTATAGCAGAGGTAGAGAAGGATCTTGCTCGAGCATCGAGAGGGGCTATGCCACCTCCTTAGGCAACTATGAGGCCTCCTACAACACCAGTAGTAGGTATAGTAGCTGCACAAGATCCGATGACTGAGGTAGAGAAACTACGTGGTATGGTCATGAGGACCAATGAGATGCACGTAGCCTGACTTGCTCGCATTGATCAGCTAGTTGGGTATATTGAGATGCATGGGCTATAGGTTCCAAAGGATCCTTTCTCCTCAGAGTCGTAATGTACCAGGTCTAGGACCTCAGGGTAATCGACAGTGAGCTTGAGTCACATGAATCACAAGACTGAGAGGACGCACATGTCCTCTAACACACACACAATGAGATCATAGGCCAAGACTACAGATCTAGGGTAGACATCAAGGGCCTCCAGTCAGAGGACTAGCCTCATGCAGTTACCAGTTTCCTATGTGCTGGGTGCTTTAGGCTTTGGAGGTAGGCAGGATCCACAATAGGATCCACCACAGGTGCCAGGTCAGCCAGGAGAGCAGGCTCCAGAGCACAACGCTGAGCGAGGTGGTGAGAGCTCCAATACAGGGGGAGCAACCTAGATCTGGGTTATAGCAGCTGTCGACTATATTTTATATATATCATTTTTTGTGTAAGGTCAAGGACCTACACAGTTGTAGCCTGTGGGAATTTTGTACTCCCTATGTACTCTCTTGGACACACACACACACATATATATATATATATGATATGATCTTTTATGGCTCATTATGTGTACATGTTTATTTATTTGTTTTTGATTTTATGTTTATTTGATGCACATGGATGCAAGGCTTATGTAAATGCTATGTTTATATGATGCAATGTATGGATGACATGCACTAAATAGCTATTTTACTTTATGATGATGTTATGTAGTGATCTAGATGATTAGATTTGTGAGATATAATATATGTATATGGATGCGATGTTTATTTTTAAACGTATATTTATTTTTGCTTTGTGGGCATGCATTTATTTTATGCAATTTATGGTATGCTATGCAATGTATGGTAATGCATTATGTACATAATCACAATCTAATGGAAATGAACCTGTATGCTTTAATCACTTAAAACATAAGGAATGAATGTAAACTTTGTATATCAATTTTTAAAATTTGACACCATAGAATGTATAACAATCATGCAAAATAATTGATAATTATCATTACAATAACTTAATAAATTAATCACCCATGTATGAAATGTAGTGAAATGGATTGGTATAATGCTAATGAATGAATATGTCATTTTGTATATTTCTTCTTTGTTGCACTAAATAGTCAGTGGCCGTCTAAATATCATTTCTGATATTCATGCGGTATCTATCCTATATGTTTGATTGTGCTTTGTAAAATGCATTCTGATGAATGAATGACTCGTATTTTTGAAGTTTAATGATATTTGGTATCTTATTGCTATTAGAGAATTTTTTGGGGTTTTCCTTGAGACTCAAACACCCTAGTATACTTCTCCAAAAATCACATATTAACTGTACAAGGCTTATATTGGACAAGGATTTTGCCATGATAGATCCAACTATTCATTATTCCTGTGTGTGCATGTGAGTATTTTTAGATAGATCATAAGCATACCCCGTATGTCAGTCAGGACTCTTTCAACCCATATGTGAGATAGGGTTCCTCATACGATCGTACCATCCTTGTTTTAGCTTTCATTAGACTTATACAACTAGAAAATCCTAGGTACCTAGAGCTAGCTCATCTTGCAAATTGATCAGGGCTACCCCTCCAAATGCAGGAAGGACTCTTTCAACCCATTGCTACATTTGGGGATCACCCAATAGAACTACCCCTCTGATTCCAGGTGAGACTCTTCCAACCCATTGCTGCGATCGGGGACCACTCTATGGCTTTCAAAAGGTGGAAAATCTAGGGATTCAAGTTCTCACCCTTCTTACTTGTTCATATGTAGTGATAAAAATCACTTTTAGTCCATGTGTTACCATTTTCTGTGAGCAAGGGATTTTTATAGTGCTTTTGATTCACTATGTCACTTTACATTTTGAACTTGAAATTTGTACTTTTGCACTTTGTAACTTGGGATTTAAACTTTGTGACTTTGGGATTTATAGGGGAAATTCTTATCCTTTTGCCAAAGTACACTTCTAGACTAACTATTTGCAACATAAGCAGGTCGTGAAACCCATCTCTCTAGATACCTAAGACTACTTTCACAGCTTTCATCCTCTCTTGTCTTAGCAGGATTTTATATTGTTTTGCTTAGTGATGGGATTCTGATATGTTGAAGCACTATCCTAACTAATGAACTTGTATATAACAGCAAAGCAAGATTTCTACAATACCTAAAGAACCCACTAAGTATAGCTGAGTGACTGAAAAACTTAATATACATACATATTTCTCTGCAACAAGTATCGTGTATGAATGCAATGAATTATGATAAATGCAAGGGTGCATGATTGAAACACAAACATGTGATCGTTTGTAAGATTTTGATATACGCATTACATTCTATTATGGAATGCAACGGATGAAAAATTCCTAAATGGAATATGATGATGTGAATGCATATATGAAAATGCAAACTGCAAGAGCAAGTGCTTTTGGATTTTATGCTTTAAGAATTTGATTTGGAATTTTATATATTTTCAAATTTTTATACATTTTTGAGCTTTCATATTTGACCAAATGACGAGTACATGTCCTTGGAGCTTTTAAGGATGGCCAAAGAGTGAGGAAGTGCCTTTGGAGCTTTTACTTGACCAAGCTACTCAACAGAGGGCTTGGGGCATTTTTGGGATGACCGAGCAGTTGAGACAAAACCCTCAAAGCTCTTGGGTTGACCAAAGGGATTAAAGATACCTTTGGTACATTTACTTGACCAAGCTTCTCAATTCACAAACTCGGAGCCTTTTGGGATGACCGAGCGGTTGTGGACAAGCCCTCGAAGCTTTTGGGTTGACCAAAGGGCTTACAGATGCCTTTGGTGCATTTATCACACTCTCAAGCATATAATGGCTTAATATGGATGATATTGAGAGGCTTAAGCTCTTCCACACCCTCTAGCTACGTTAGGTGATAGGTACCTCGACCAATATTTTTAGATATGATGTAAGGCCCTAGCCAATTAGCCATGAATCTGTTTCACATATCAGGCGATAAATTCAAGTTTCGTTGGTTCTCTTTCAACACAAGATCCCCAAATTCAAAGTCTCTCTGGTGGACTTTGACATTGCAAGATCATTTTAATCGCTCCTGATAAATGTGGAGATGCTCGAGGGCATTCACGCGATGTTAATTGAGCAACATTAATTGATCAAGGTGAGCTTACCACGCGGTGTCATCATCGATGAAATCTTTTAATGCGACGTGTAGCATTGGAATTTCCAACTCTAAGGGCATAATGGCCTCAGTGCCATATACTAGTGAAAATTGCATTGCCCCAATGGACGTCCAAATGTTAGTCCTATAAGCCCATAATGCAAGGGGCAGTTGTATATGCCAATCCTTGTGGTGTTCTTGCACTGTATTTTTCAATATGGCTACCATAGTCTTGTTTGAGGCCTCAGCTTGCTTGTTTTCTTACAGATAGTATGGAGTTGCAAAACTATGTTTAATGCAGTATTTAGACATTAAAGCCTGCACAGTATTGTTCTTAAAAGAAGTTCCATTATCAAAAATTATTTTGGATGGTATCCCAAAACAACATATGATATGCTTGAGAATAAATTCTGTGATGCAAGATCTCATGGTCATTGTAATGGGAATGACTTCCACCCACTTTGTAAAATACTCAATAGCCATGATAATGAATGTATGTCGGCCTGACGATGGAGAAGAAATATTGCCAATAAGATCTAGTCCCCATTGAGAAAATGGCCAAGCCGCCTGAATGGGTTGTAAGGCCTGTGATTACAAGTGTGTAAGATTAGCATGATGCTGACATTTAACGTATTTCTTGACATACACATTGCAATACTTCTCCATAGTGGGTCAATAATAACCCATGCGAAGGATGCGTTTGACGACAACCATGCTGCTGAAATGTCCACCGCATGTACCATCGTGAGCTTCTAAAATTGCCCAAGATGACTCTTGGAGCTCAAGACATCGAAGGAGAACTCCTTCATAGCTATGTCGATACAAAATGTATCCTATAAAGATATACTTAGTTGCTTTCTATTTGAATGTGCATCTTACGGTATGCGATAATCCCTATGGGATCATACCAAGTTTTAGGAAGTCTTGGATTTGCAACATCTAACTTTGACAAGCCTCAGCTTTGACTGCTAAGATGACTTGCTCCCCTTGCGTATTTAACTTTGTAAATGCATACTGGGAAATAACCTTATGGTGAATGGTAGTACCACTCCCTGTAGGACTCTGAGAAGTTAATGACTCCTAGGGTGTCTGCTTAAGAAAGTCTTTCACTCTACAGAACAAATCAGCTGTTGGTTCCACGAAAATCATGTTGAATAAATATTTGTTATCAAAGGGTGCATGTTTTGCTGTTGGGTGTGAGAGCGTTCTAATATGGATGGTAGTGAAATTGGTGGATGGATTATGAGGGATCAAGGACCCCAAATATGCCATGGTTTCTATGAACCTATTTGATGAACGAGGGATTGCCTCGATGTCATACCATTCAAATTTAGCCAGATAAGTGGCAAAAAGATCTTTGTAGGCTTTCAGTACGGGACATCGACACTGAAATAGCCCCTTAACTTGGTTAACTATGAGTAGAGAATCGCCAAAAATGTTTAATATTTTAATAGCCATGGCGATGGCTGTGTGGAGGCCCAAAAGTAGGGCTTCGTACTATACATTATTGTTGGTGCATGAAAAGTCTAACTTGAACGACAAGGGCATTGGAGCTCATTGTGGCATGAAAAACACTATTCTTGCACCACCCCCTTGCTCACACTTCGAACCGTCAAAGAACAATGTCATATCAACATTATTCTCTGGTTCTTTAGGTTCGAAAGCTTTAGATATTACGAATCATCTGGAAGCTCAATGGTTAGAGGCCTACTGTTGGACAGTGGTGCCTCAACCAGTTGATCAGTTATGACTTATCCCTTGATGGAATTTTGGCTGATAAATTGCGAATCAAATTCTGTCAATAGCATGATCCACTTTGCAATATGTGAGTTATGATATGTCTTGCTCATCATATACTACAAAGGATTTTGTTTCGATATAACATATGTCGTATGACTTAGCATGTAATACCACAATTTCTTGGTAGCTAACACCACTGCTAAACAAAGCTTCTCCACATATGCATATCCTGACTCATAACTCACCAAGGTGCGATTGATGTAATATATGGCTTAATCTTTTCCTTGCACATTATTTTGGGCTAACATGGTCCCTAATGCAAAGTTGGTTACCGATATATATAGCAAAAAAGGCACATCTAGCCTTGGTGGAGCTAGTACTTGCGACGTTGCCAGGTATTGCTTAATCTCAGCAAAGGCTGCTTGGCAGTCCTTGTCCCAATCAAATGGGACTCCCTTGTGTAGCAGTCGATTCATGGGTCGACATTTATCTGATAATTGAGTGATGAATCGCTTTATGGATGCTAATTTTCCTTGAAGGCTTCTTAGTTCTTTTATATTAGTGGGAGGACACATATCTAGAATAGCTTTGACCTTTGTTGGGTCTACTTCGATGCCTCATTTAGAAATGATGAATCCCAAGAGTTTACTTGAAGTTATGCTAAATACACACTTCTTAGGATTCAACCTGACATTATGCTCTATCAAGCGATCAAAGACCTTCCTTAAGACCTTCGCATGCTCTGCTCACAACAACGACTTAGCTAGTAAGTCATCGATATAATATTTTAAGATTTTATGCATGTAGTCATGAAAGATATATGTCATTGCCCGCTGATATGTAGCACCAACATTTTTAAGACCGAATGACATAAATTTGCAGTAAAAAGTCCCCCATGGCATTATAAACATGGTTTTGTGCTGATCTTTGGGTTTAATCTGAATCTGATTGTATCAAAAAAACTGTCCATAAGGGAGAGCATTTCGTGATCTACAGTAGCATCTACCCTTCTGTATGGCTTTCCTAGGGCAGCATATTGGACATCCATTCTGGATAGTCGATGGAGATGACAAACTCTACGTCCAATAGCTTTTGCAACTCGTATTTCACCATTAAGGCTACTGTTGGATGTATTTTTTTGAGTTTTTGCTTGATTGGCTTCTTCGATAGATCTAGCGAAAGGTTATGAGTAACCAATTTTAGATCTAGACCCGACATGTCTTTGTAATTACAAGCAAAGATATCAGGTCTCTCTTTTAGTAGAGATATGATGCTATCGTGCTCATCCGGAGTGAGAATCTCTCCAAATCTAACCTTATTTGGATTGGTGGGATCTTTACTAATATCCACATCGAAGGTTTTCTCTACTGACATATGTGATCCCTCCTCAAGCTGGTGAGGCGTAGGAATCAGATGGATGTCATCAGCCAGGTTCACATGTTCCTCGTGGGAAGCACCCTCAACATGACAAACATCATAACCACATCCTAGTGCAAAATGAAATGATTGCAACATTTCTTCATTAGGGAAGAAATGTTCAGGTTGGACCGATGAGTCAGCGTGATCCCAATCGATAGCATCCATGTTCAGATGCAGCAGTTTGGACAGATCTTCTAGATTGCAGAGTAGAGTGGTCAAATAAATAGAGACCATACTAATGGAATGGAATTGATCTCCTAAACCACATGGAAAAAACTCTATATTTGAAGCGTAGCTTCTGTACCCAAGATCTGGCTCGGATGGTACGGGCATAAATGAATCCTCTTTGTGGGATGCCCATATAACTGGATCCTCCCAGTGCACTAGCTACAAAATGGGATCTCTCAGATCAAGGAGCTCCACGTACATAGTAAAATAGGGAAAGAGTTCTTGATACCTCTCTTTGATCTCTCTTATTTCCCTCAAGTTACGATGGATATTGATCTCCTAATGCAAACCTGCAGTTGTAATAGGTGGGGGACCTCAAGGTGGAGGCCTATTACATAGGTTATGAGGTCCCAAATAGGCCATCTCCAATGAATCCTCATCATAACTATACAAATACAATCCATCACTTCCCCCCTCTTCTAAGGGGAGATATGCCAGATGTGGCCCCAACTATCTGATTCTGCGGTCACTATCATCACTATCTGGATAAATTTGATAGAACGATCGTATATATGATATTGCCACGTAAACTGACACTACTTATTCCTTAGAGCACTCAGTTTTGGGAGGGACTTCCTCTGTAACATGCTTCGATTCCCTAGGCAATAGATATTGTGGATACACGAGCCTAGAATCGGTCCTCTCATCTACATCACTATGGTCACTACCATGGATGGACCACTCTATTGTGTTTATGAGTAGTGGGAGATTAGCTAGGCGAGGCCTTAAATAGGCCTCCTCTATTTCATATTTATAATCACTGTTGACTATGAAGAGCTCATTCATCCCTTTCACTTGTTCCATAGGCAGTAGATGGCGTATAAACATCGGACCTGGAAAGGTTGACTTGATTTCCTCTTTAGATTGATCATAATTTGAGGACTCATCATCTACATCATAACTAGGTCCAATCATTTTGAAGGTGGACTCCTCTCCATCATCATCACAAAGATCTCTTGATTTGAGATTGCCTATAGTGGTGGGGTTATTCCCCTGCATACCAGTTTTATCAGTAGCACTACATATTTAGTTACCCAAGTTGCCTCTGGGGTTGTCCTCTAAGGGTCCATAATGATATGAATTGGGTGGCCCTATGGTAACAAGCGATACCGTATGGCGAGTCCTCCAATAGCTAGAAGGATTAGGGTGATATGGATTAAAATCCACATCATCCCCCAAACTCAGGTACATGCGATCTAAGGATGTGGCAAGCAAATCATCATGATCCTATACCTGTAACCCTAACCTGAACCTATCAGTAGCTAACTGATAATGAGGTTCAAATGGAGTCCTACATACTTGTTCAAAAAGACCAAGACTGTGTCCATGCCAGTGATACGACTCAAAAATGCGCATGGCGTATTATAGGTTGGACAGATAGCGCACATTTATAGTGAATGGCTCGTCATCATCCTCATATATGGACATTCTAGTGGGAACCTGATCTAGCCCTACATAGATGAAGTTTGTTTGGTTGGGTGGCTCACCCAATGACACTATAGATCCAATCAAAAATCGATGGGCATGCGATCAACCCATCTCTTGTGTAGTCTTCAGGATAGGTCCGAAAGTAACATTTTGCACAAGATACTCACCCAACCCTATGCTAGCCAGATGAACGATCACCTATGGTGTAGATGACCCTGCTGAAGATGCAGGCGAAGCAGGCTGAGGTGCCTCCTCGACTTTGTCTTGAGGTTCTTCCACATCCATGGGAGTGGGAGTCTCATTGGTGACTGGTCTGGGAATATGGTCTTCTACTTTCTCACCCAATTTCATCTTTAGCTTTTCATCTTGTTGATGCATTACCGATGCAGTCGGTTTTAGAGAAGTTACAGTCGTATGCTCAGATCTGCGTGACACAAATATTGATGGTTGAGCACGGGCTGCTGGTTTACCTCTTGGAATCTTAACTAGCGAAGCAGGCCGAATATCCAAGTGCATCGACGGGAGTACAAAATCCCCCTACAAATATGCTAGGTTCATGAACTTGAATGGTTCTTCATCCGAGGACACTACGTGAACCTATCCCTCATGAATGTACTTCACACATTGATGCAAGATAGAGGGGATGCAACGCATTTCATGAATCCAAGGCATTTCGAATAGAATGTTGTACTATATGGTGCTCTCTATCACATAACACATCACAGAGATGGTCTTGAGTCCCACTTGAATAGGTAGAACAATTGTACCAACCGTCGAGCATAGTTCATCGTTAAACACTCAACGTAAAGGTGGTAGGCACAATGTGTGATTTGGGTAACTTGAGATGGCTCAATGCCTTGGTCATAATTATATTGATCGAGGACCCAGTGTTGATCAAGTTCCTTTTGAAAGGCATGTGGTTAACACATGCGATAATATGCAGCGGCGGGTTAGCCGTAATAGTAGGAACCATCTTCACTTCATGATCGTAAAATTGTATCGTGGGTTCCTGACACTATTGTACATGTCCCACAAAATTTGTAAATGTGTGCACATCTTGGTACTGTACCTCAATGGACCTCAGAATATCCATAAGAGTCTCCCTGTGTCTAGGGGACTAGTGAATAAGCTCATATATTGATAACTTCACAGGAGTTGTCTGTAGGTTCTGAACGAACCTGATCCTTATGGTCACCATCGATCTAGTTGGCGGGCCTAGAATGTTCTAAGCTGGCCGTTGATCCGATGTAGCTTGTATTCTAATGGGAGCACAAGGTTGATTCAGTTGATCGTACCTCCCATGTCTAGTAATGACATTGACCATGCCTACAAACCTCTGGGTAGGTGGTTCGATTCTCACTTGATTTACCTGGCCGACGTTGTTACGAGGTGCCTCATGATTAGGTAGTGGATTCTTGAAAATCCCCATGTTTTTGTTGTCGAGCACTTGTGGATTGCATGGTACTACAAGCTCTGCTTTTTCTATCATGTTCTACACAATGTGTATGAAGGACGAACATGTCTCGATGTCGTGGCCTTTCGCTCTATGAAATATGTATAACATATCATCTTGATGCCACTTCAAGTTTGGCACATTCAGATCTATTAATTTGACCTCGAGAAATCGTATGGCCTTGGCCTTGCACAGTTGATGGAAAATCGAAGTCATCAATTATGTCAGAGGTGTGAACTGGCGAGGTGGGTGCTCTTATCTATTTTTGCCCTTATAGTTGTTTTTGCATGTCTCATAACACGCAAGAGGAGGTTGGACCTGATAATTAGGCTTTTATTGTCCCTTGTCCTCTCCTCCAATTTTTAGTACTACTTGATTCACGTGGGCCTGCTTACCCTATTGCTTTGTAGTACTCTTTTTAAACCCTTCTTTCCTAGTCTTGAGCTTCAAGTTGCCTTCTTACAACTTGATGTCCTCAATCACCTTGGCTTGTGCCACAACTTCCTCAAATGTAGCATACTGCTACAGCTATAATAGTAGCAAGATGTGCTTGGCACAACTCTTTGTAAAAATTCGGGTCAATTTTGCTGTAGGAATAGGGAATGGTAGTTTTGTCATTATTCTATGCCATCTCCTTACATATTGCTCGATGGGCTCGTCATCACGATGAGCTAGTGCAGCCAAATCGAAAAGGTTAGCCTGTTTCTTGACGCCAAATGAATAGTGTTTAAGAAATGCATCAGTGAACTTCTCGAAACCAATAATACTATGTTTCTTCAGCTAGTTGAACCACTCTCGGGTCAGGCCAGAGAGTGTCATAATGAAGGTGTGCAACAATAAGGCATCATGACTCTTTATCTAGAAACAAGCATCCAAAAAACTCGTAACATGCTCTTGGGCATCCTCATCACCCTTGAATTTTTCTAACTTGGGCATATCAAAATGCTCGGGATATGGAGGCATAGGCACCGAGGGATCTAGAGGTTCATTATGTATCTTTTTCAGTGTCATATTTTGAATAGCCGCACCTTGTCTCTCAATTTCTTTGACCTTATCGACCAAGACCTTATACGTCTTAGAAGACAAAAAGTCCTCTTCCCTAAGCTGACATGGAGGTGGTCTAGGAGGTAATGTCTTCTTTGGGGGAGGTGGAGGATGTGGCTCTTCCTCCTCCTCAACTTGATAACTCTCAAGATATCCCTGATCGTATCCATATACATATACATGTTCATGCTGCCTCTGTCTAAGATCATTGAGTGACGATAGTCGCTCCCTCTATTGGGCACTGACATGAGTACGAGCGTCTCTGCTCTCCTTGTGCATATTGGCTAGGGATACAACCCTCCTATGCACACACTCTCTATGCTCCTCGAGAGGGTATAGGCCTGACCTGGCTAGCTGATCCTCCTGCTCTATGTGCTCCTTCTGAGCTAGAATATGATCCTCGTGCATGCATTTCTCATATAATCTCTGTCGTAGGAGCCTTTGCGCTTGAATATTTTCATCTTCAATATGTTGCCTCTCTAAACGAGCATCATCCAATTGATCTTGGAAGAGTTGACATCTTTTATCAGACACCAGTCTATGTGATCTATCGATCTGGTCAGCCATGGGAGGCCTTCGATGTGTGTGCTCTGTGTGAGCTACCTTAAGGGTTCTATACCCATCGAACAAATATGTGGATGGTGGATGTGTGACATGAGGGCACTTAGAAGCCTCTCCATGTTCTCTAGTGATCTTGATTCAACTACCGCTACGCTCACTTGGAGCACGAGTGGGCAGAGCTATAGGCTTGCAGCCTAGCTACTCAAGAACACTACCTAGACCATCTAACTATCTAGACCTCCATCGCTCATGCGGTGGCGTTCCATTAGCTCCCACCTTTGATATATCAATGGTGATCTTGCGTGGTGGGCCATGCACGAGAGTATGGGTGGATCTATGCTCGAAAGTGAGCCTATCCTCTTGCCCCTGGATTGCGGATCTCCAGTCCATCTATACTATTACTGTGGAGGGTTAGAACCTCCTGTGGACCTAGTACGTATGGGAACCAACTTGGTACCCTACACAACATATTCCTTGGCCGATCCCATGGACGTGCGTGTAGTGTAGTCTCGATAATGGCTTTGGAGTAGAGCATCCTCATGTTGAGAAGCTCCGTGCTCAGTCCTATGCCTAGAGGAGTGTACTAAAGCTCCTCTATCGGGGGTCCGCTCAACGGGATCTCCCCGTGTCGAGTTGTCACCTCTAATGCTCGTCGAACATCATTCGATTCGCTCATGTGTATGAGGACTCAACACATGCTACTGTGAACCATTTGGAGGTTGATCATGGGCATCGGTTCTAGACCTTTTTCGATCACCTCGTGTGTTCACCATTTGTGTACCTAACGTCTAGATGTGTTTTATTATGCAAACAAGGTATACAAATGATGATTATCTCCTTTTAAATTTTTATTGTGAGCCCTAAATTGTTTAATGTTGTTTTTAGATGTGTTGTATCAGTGTTAGAAAATCTCACGTGTTTTGAAAGATTGTTGGATTTTATACTCAGTTAAATTAGCTTTCACCTGTATACCCATAGATCGACAACTTGGCGATGAAACCCAAGTCACGTAAACCAACCTATAATGTGTGGAAGTGAAGCCCACACACAATCAGGGGGCACAGGTCCTCCCAGTTCCTCACCCATTTTCCCCCAATCAGCGTTATACCCTATGAAGAGGAGTATATGCAAATTTTTTAGGATACAAAAGGATCTTGGACCCGATATGGTCTAGTATCACAAGGTACGTGGGATTTGGACCAATGAATGGAAATTACGCCCATCGTTGTTAAATCCTACTAGTGGTTGGAGATGAAGCCCAACTCACTTTGTTTAAGTGCCAAGTGGTGTGTGTGGTTCCTTTTAATTTGTAAAATGACAAATACATAGAAGAGCATAATGATCATTCCTACATGATATGCATGAAAAGAAAGAAACATTTCAAATTTAGAAATACTGCATGCTAATGTCCTATATGATATTTTGATGATGCAATTACAATGACATGGCCACTAATTGGGCCTCAAGCATATAAACGACATGCAATCTCTATCAAAGGTCACTATATTTAGGGATGGACTGCACTCAAAGGTCCACTGTTCCCACCAACGCCTTTCTAATGAAAGGAAAACAAAAACAAACTAAGACTTGTTCATTGAATTTTTTATTTAAGTTCCTTTGCAATAGTTCAATGCTTTCTAAAAAAATACAGAGCAGAAAATGCAAAATAGATAGTGAAATTTGGGCCTACCTTAGCTCCTGCTCTGCTACCCACTGAGTTTCCTGCTGTCTACATTTTTCTTTATTAATTGTAGGTCTGATCTATGGGCTGCAGTGGTGATCGTAGGTTACAGCCGCGAGCCAAAAAATAACAGTAGCTATTAGCTGTGGTTAACACCTGAGATGAAAAAAAAACAAAGATGTTAATAATTAGGGGCTAGAAATATGGAGTTCCACTATGATTGCCTTATGACCTAACCACAGAGCGTGCACCTAGCTACTGCATTGATCTATACCATCATGAAAGCATAAAGATTCACACAAGTACATAAATTGAACAAAAACAATGTTAGTAAGGTTTCTTGTATTAATCTTTGAATGATATTTGATTATAAAATGTCCTCTTAGGGTCACTTGAGCGATGATATTGATATTACAATTGCCAATGCCCTCAATAGGGTAGGCACACTTATAGTGCTCTATTGATTAGTCACAAACTACCTTGGGGTGGATCTGACCCCCTTCTTCATGATGTGGAAGGATTATGACATAAGCTCCTCTTGCACCTGTCTCCCTGTGAACAAGAAACAACAACACATGATTAAAAATATTGATAGCCTCTCGTGATGAGGCCCTTTAAGGAAATATGTATGCAAATGCCATTAAACTAGTAAAACAAGAAAACATAAATAGAGTCTTTAAACTATTCTAATTTAATCAAGAATTATACTACAACATGAAGGACATGAATAAGAAAATGATGCATGGATCAAATATCAAGTTAGGAGTGATAAAGTGCATAAAATATCCAATATAATCCTACTTAATACAATGCATGAAATGACTAATTCCTACGGTCACAGTTTCTCTAAAATGTAATTAAACCTATGAAATGACTAATATAACTAATTTATGCGGTCAAAAGCAAAGCAAGTAACGTGATCAGTCACATGTTGCAAACCGCAACTATGATGGACGGTTTGCATTGTGAATCGCGGGTGACAATCGTAGTTTGAACTCTGATAGGTTTACCCTCAGAATTAGGGGTAGTGGGCTTGACCTCCTTATCCAAATTGATGTTCAAGGGTCACATTTGTTGTCCTCTAACAGATTTGGCGGTCAAATCGCTATGAAGGGCCTTCGTTTGCCCGAATTTGTGTTTCTTGAATCTCCTAGGCACCTAGGGCATCCATGGCTAATTGGTATTTAGGTGAATAGCAAAGGGGCTCTCAAATGCACAAATTTAGTATGCAATTTGATAGGGCTTCACTGCTCTTTTGATCAATTAACTCTCCCATTTTCCACCCCATTTGGAGGGGGGTATTTATAGCATGCCCCTAGGGCTAGGGGTGGCTTCATGGAGAAGCCAAGACCAAGAAGGGTGGTTAGGACAGTTGGGATGGAAGCCTCTAGAATCTTTCATCCTTCAACTGCCTCCTTATAGATCTTTCGACCGTTCCAACCGATTTGGCTCGGATGGAAGGCCTAACTAAAATTCAGTTAAGATCGCAGGTCACAATTGCGGTCCAGACTGCAAACCGTGGGTGTCAACCACTATTCAAACTGTAGACCGCAGGTCTGGGCTATGATTTAGACTGCTTAGGCCAAAATGCCTAAATTGAGTGGTTAGAACCACTGCTCTATCTTGGAGTCTGTCCAAGATCCTCCATATGGTTTTGTAGCATGTCCATATGAGTAGTCGTCCTCGACATGACGTGTTTTAGGTGTCTACAATTACCATGTACTAAATAATGGAACATGCTCCATCACCCCCCTGTATTACATTATTTGTTTATTGAAGACTTTAGTCTTCAATATGGATCTTCATATTCACTCTATCTCTTTTAGATCAATATCTGAATTTACAATATATGGTTCTTAATGTGATTTCTTCTATTCTTATTTTTCTTTCTTCGCTTTTGTATCTTCATTTGAGATATTCTTGATGATCCACCTTCTAAGAATTGTGTTAGAAAATCATCACAATAATACAACTTTGATTTTTATCTTGGACTCTTCAAATAAGTATCTTCTTTAGGTTCAATCTTCATTTTGCCTTTCTTGATCTGATTTCTTTTCTTGTTTCTTCTTCTTTGTTTTTGTACCTTCACTAGCGATATATCTTCAATGTAATGAGTTAGTGCATCATCACAATAGTATTGGCTCGAATTCAATAATTCATTACTAGTATGTTCATCTTTCTTTTGTTTCAGTCCTTGAAAGAATTCAAAAATAATTAATGATAGATAAATCATTAGACATTCTTTTGAAGAAAGCATAACTATGTTTTGAGAATTCCACCAAGTCTTGAAAAATACTTCTTGAAGATAACAAACCAATGTTATAAAACTATATTCTTTTGCTTCCTTGAGAAATAAGGAAAATATTTCCTTTAAATTGGTAGGCAAATATTTGTATCCATCAAAGGTATCTATTAAGTTTTGTGAATAAAACTTTAGTTCATGAAATAGTTCTTCATCATTTTCATTAAATGTATTCTTAACAATTTCATCCATAGTTCTTCTAATGTAATCTTCCTTGTAACTTTGTAGTCTTTAAAAATGAAATAAATAAAAATTTTCAAATATCTAAACCTTTGAGGTTGACCACCTTATGTCTCCCTAATGTTTTAATGACAATTTCAATATAATCTTCAACTTCTACTTCTTTAAGGTAAATACCTTATTTCTCCCTAGTTATGAATGATCAATCAATAATTTTTGACAAAGGTTTCAATTCTTCAAATCTCTAGGTTGAATACCTTTTATCTCCCAAATTTCAAAAATATGATTTATGTAGGCCAAAAATGGCTACATCCATACTTAGCCAAAATTTTGTAAAATTCGACTAGGTATGAAGAAGAAAACGTAGAAGCGCTAAAAATCACCTAAGATAGAGAAGTGCTAAAATCAGCCCAAAAGTGAGAAGTCTTGTGAATAGCGCTTCTCAGTGGTATTTGTATTTGTCGTGCAAAAGTGATGAAAATCCAAAATAAAAAAGCACAGTGCAAACGTGAAGAAGATCTAAAACGGAAAAGCACAGTGAGGAGGTAAAAAATGAGAAAGCGCTAAAGGGAGGCCAATTTGAAGAAGGGTGGACCACACTTCTTATCCACCTTTGTCTTGAGCACATAAAATAAAATGCACTGAAAAGATCCCAAAAGTGAGAAGCCCTGAATATAGAGAAAACCAAGAAGTTGCGCAAGCTGCGCTTCTCTACTATCTTTGCATTAACTGTGAAAATGAGAAAGCACTAGAAAACATCCAGAACGGAGAAGCGCTAGAAAAGGAATAGATGTAATAAGAGTGAAAAGCCATATTTTCTTGTCCAAAGTATATCCACTACATAAATTTGTAAGAAACTTATAATAACATAAAGCCGCATTTCTCAAACTCCATTGTTAAGGGCTCACAAAATAGAAAAGCGCTAGTCGAAATAAGAAAAAATAAAAAAATCTGACTAAAGAAAAAGGGTTACGATTCTCTTCCTCCGTCATTGCCACCGTGCAAATGAGAAGTAGTGCTATAGCCGTCCGATGGCCAGATCTATGGTAGATGTTGAACCTCCACCTCCATTGAAGATTTTTGATGAGTTTTTGTGCGCGTAATCTAAAAAATAGAGGAAGATAGAAACTTTTGCCATAGAATATGAAGTAGGGAAAAACGGTGCACCAAATTATGTGGAACAATAAGCGTATCTACCCCATATCGCTAATGAGCATAAAAAAGGAAGCATGCATGCAAAAAGGAAACAATATAAAACAAAAGGAAATGAATCTAAAGCAAGTATTTTCTCAAAAAATTGTTGGATACAATCCAAGGTTACAACAGTACCCTTGAGGTCTCAAAATGGTGATACAATTGTTACAATATTGGGTGCCCAAAGACCAAGTCTTTCACAGAATTTAGGTGCACATCCAATGTTTCTCTACGTACCCACAATCAAGGTGGGTGAGCCAATGCTGCCGATTCTTGTATATAGGTTCTCTGATGTTTGATATTGCCTCCCAAAGCCTTTTTAGGACCTGCACTTGCACATAAGTAAGAAAAAAGCGGTCAAATAACAAGGGTGTATGGTGAAAACATGCAATGCCCACAGGGGCAAAATGGCATATGAATTAAAAGCATATCAAATGATATCCAAATGAATTTAAAATTTGCAGATATGTTAAAGAGGATTTTTTGGGAGGATATCACCCAAAAAATATCAGAAATTACACCCGTAGACCCCTCGATTAAGCGCCGCTCGCCTATAACCTGTGAAAAGGAGGACAGCAAAATCTTGAACCTGCACTAATCCAAAACTCATGAAATTTTTTTAGTATGCATAAATTGGAATTTAAAGACAACCCATATGGTCATATTTTCCAATTGGATCTCGGATACACCTGCATCAAACCGTGGTGCCCAGATGGGTCCTACGAGCCTGCATAAACTTAAAAAATAGCATAACTAATTCATTTTAAATCAAAATTACATGAAATATTGACTGTAGCATAATGGAATAATGTAAAAAATAATAAATTAAAAATATTAAAGAAATTGCTTAAGAATTTACCCTCGTCCCGGGGGGGGCGATTATGACTGCAACTATTTGGAGGGCAACCTAAGAGGGGATACCCACCAAATATGGTCACTTTTTGTTACCAAACCATTGGAAGATGTTCCTATACTACCTAAGGTGTGTTGTCATTGAATTTGGTGAAGAAATTCACCCAAATGGAAAAGTTACGCTCGGATTACCTTCTTGAAGTCACTCGATAACCTCCTTGGAAAAAGGGAGATTACAAGGGCAAAAAGGTGCAATAAGGTGAGGGGAAATCTTAGTGGCACTTAATTACATATACTATAACTCCTCTCTATATGTGTGTCTAACTTTTATGTGGAAATTACATCCACTTTATAGCTCAAAGGGGCTCATGTGCAAAAAGGCATGCAGGGGCATGCATGGCAGGAGGTGCCACTTGTCAAATGAGAGGCATGCATAGCGTGTGGAAGAGAATATCCCAATTTGGCCCTCATAAAGATGAATGTCATAATGATTCCCTGTCCTCTGCGTTGCATGCTTTGTTTGGGTGGTCAAATGGCAATTTTTGGGTGCCATTTGGCCGAATTTTCATTTTTTTTGGGTCAAACTTCACCATTGCCCCACCCTGGGATGAGGGCTCACCACCATCCTAGGGTGGGATGAGGGGCATATACCCTCATCCTAGGGTGGAACGGTGGTTATTTTTGGGCTAAAACTTCCAAAAATTGGGTCGGTAGCCTCCAAAACCCTTTTCAAAGTGGCTAGAACCACTGTGAGCCTCCCGAGGGTTGCCCAAGGGGCCATATTATGTCAATTTGATCACTACTTGTGGATGATTAATCAGGTTTACCATATTTTAGTGTCTAAAGATGCCCATTTTTGAGATGCATTGTGTGGAGCACAACATTGAGCAAAAATAGATGACCAAAATGTAGAATGATTAAGGTTACTCGATAACCTAACCAACTTTAGATGCCCTAATCATGAAAAGGGCGTGTGTTCTTGAATCCTTGTTTCTGACTCATTGAATGAGCATGATTATGCTTGAATATTATCTGTCATGAAGGGTCAGGGAATATGACTTCATGATGCCAATAATGTCAAGTGTTATAATGTGATTTTGTGTGCTTGTTTTCTGCCCCAAGCAGGAGTGTGATTGTCTTTATCAAAGATTCGTTGAACAAATGCAATTCGAATAATTGAGTGTATGCTTACTGATTTGGACTGAGTATGACTATCACCTCAAGTGATGAGTCTATGAGGGAATGAATAGTGAGAAAAGCGACAAGTCGCTTGAGCCAATTGACTTGTATTATGCTTACCTTCAGTTTTGTTCCTTGAAAAATAGGGCAATTTGGAGAGGATTTTGGTGACTTTGTTGAGGTTTCATGGAGGAAAGGAGCTAAAAATTGCATGTCCAGGGAGCGGTCCAGATACAATGGCCTTCTTAGAGCATGAATTAACAACTTTTCCATCCATCATAGGATCCTCAGGGTTGCATTTTGATCTATGTGAAATTTGGACCCAATTTGATTATTTTGGTGCAGTTTTGGACCTGTTTTGGGTCATTTTGGGCTGTTTTGGCCTATTTTTGCTACCACCATCCTAGTGTGGGATGAGGGCATGTTATACCACCGTACTAGGGTGGAAAAACAGCCAAATGTGTGCTCGTACCACCCTGGGACGGTGGTGACCCCTACATCCTTATATAAACCCAAAATATGAAGGTTAGGCTCATTTTTGCATGCTTTATTTGGTAGTTTGAGAGGTGAGGAGTAGGAGAGTGATTATGAGTAGCGAAGAACTATCAAATTCATCCCATAGTCATAATGATTCAGTGGGTGGACTTAGACAGTGGAGGAGCCGGTGTGAGACAGGTATGCCAAGTCTCTCTTATTGCATTTTCCTCATGTTAGGAGTTGATTTTCTTGCTTTTATGGCATGTTTTTGACTTGGAAGCATATCACACTAGATTTTAGGTAATTAAACCTAATTTATGAGATATGTACCAAATTTTTTATTTTACCCATGTTTTTGTGCAATTAGATTGCATTTTGTAGGTCCAATTTTGCATTGTTTTTGCTATGTTTGATGGCCTGAAAGGCCTTTTTGAGCCCAATTTTTTTTTTTGGAGTCATCCCTAGGTGGGATGGCTAGTGTGGGATGATCATAGGTCATCCCTTGATGGGTTGGCCAAAGGTTTGGGGCCATTCATGGGAGGAATTGCCACAAAATGGCCTTAAAGAGGGGCCATTTTAAGTCTTTTCTTTTGAATGTTTTGGGGCCATGCGAGGCCATTTTGGTGTTATATTATTGAGTTGCTTATTCCTGTCAAGTGGTGAGAAGTCAGTATCAAGTACCCAATCTCTTTGATTCCATGAGGGATGCCTTGACCATAAAGGACTGGGAGTGGTTGGATGCCCTCAGCCTCAAGCAGGTGATCCGATTAGAGGCTGTCATAGGAGACTGTGCATAGCTGACTGCCTTGATTGATCTATGGGATCTGTGCACCAATACCTTCCACCTAACCATTAGGGATATGATGGTGATGCTGGAGGACGTCTATCAAATTCTTTGGATTCCTATAGAAGGGCGATAAATCCACACGACACCATGAGACTAGAGACAGGGAGTGCTCAAGAGGTACTTCAGTTATGATCTAGAGACGATAGAGTTGGACTACTTGAAGGGTGGTATGTTGGTAGGATTCTAGCATGAGGTGAAGGTATTGGGGTGAGGCATACACTACTCATGATGCTCATCTCCAATATGCTACTACCATATTCTTTTGGAGTGAGGTTCCCATGGAACCTAGTGGAGATAGTGTTTGTGCTGGTGAGGTCTACTGTGGCGAAGCCACTGGTGAGGCATGGGGTACTACACTATTGGCACAAATCTATGATGATATGTACGTGATCCACTGCTGTTAGAAAAAGGGTATTGAGTGTAGCTTTTTTATGTAGTGCTAGGGATGGCAGCACATAATTGTGGGGCGATCGCAGGGGCTACCCTGGATGACTCGGGTACAACTAGTAGACAGGGAGATAGGATACGGTATCCTATGGCAGAGGGCTTAGGAGAGGGGACATAGTCAATGATTTGGGGTGGCATACCATGTAGATCTATTTGCTCGACTCGGGGTAGGTCAGGTATTTTGGAGGCCATACAAAGATTATCTAGAGTGGGAAGATGCTATTGTACAACTCCATAGGGTGCGATGAGGTAGATGGTTAGTTGGATGACATGGCACAGAGCAGGAGTACTTCTCTTTTGCTCAGGTGATATGATAGTTTGGGCTACACCAATGGGTGCCTAGTGAGCTGGTGCCTTATCAACATCACAAGGATAAGAGGACATTGGCATGGCCGATGGTAGAGGTAGTCGTACAAGATACAGATCTTATAGTGGACATTCTAGATGTGGATGATGTCGAGAATACAATAGAGTATGATGCTTGGTGGGTGATAGGCCAGGGGTATTGAGAGGGGCCACTGAGGAGGGATGGAGCTAAGGAGGCACATCAGGATGTTTTTGGTGAGGACCAAGGTGAGGCAGGTGATTGATAGGAACCCAGTATAGGGGAGCATGTAGATCTCCTAGAATTAGGAGATCAAGGTGACTTGGGGGATGATGATGTTGGGGATGAGGAGGTGTAGGCACCACCGATGGAATCAGGGGATATAGATGCAGAGCTACGAGAGGAGCTACTCAGGGTGAGGCAAGAGAGAGATATCCTACGGACATAGGTGCATGATGTATATGTAGAGCTAGCAACTGAGTGAGCCAAGGTACAAGTGGCTCAGGCTGAGATAACATATCTTTAGGCACAACTGTGATCTTGAAGCCCTACATGGGAGGATTCTAGCAGTGGAGAGGTGATTAGGCTACAGGAAAAGGTGACACGACTCCATTATGTGGTGGATACTTACCAGAAATAGTGTCGATAGGGGTAGGCTTATGCAGATGAGCTGGAGACTGAGGTAATACACCTTGGTGGGCATATACGAGATGATGGAGGTGCCAGTGGGTCGTACCAAAGTCACCACAGTAGGACAGGGTATTATTCCTCTAGGCGAGAGGCACTAGGATTTATGCGTTGTCGTTAAGCACATCATTAATTCTCAATGAATTTGTCAATCCAGGGCAGTGTACAAGGCTATCTACAAAATAGGGAGTGAACATGGCTATAATTTAAGATCAATTAGGAGCAGCAAGTCTTATTGGTGGAACTGATTATGTGGGGGTTTTTAGGTCTCTTCTACTATAAATTGTATAAATTGAAATTTAATCTAATTGCAAGAATGAAGACTAATTGTTGATTACAGAAATTAAACCTTAGTTACAGTTGCAAGAATGAAATCTAATTAAATTATAGAATTAAAACCCTAGTTACAGTTATAGAATTGGAAACCTAATTACAGTTGCAAAATGAAAGTCTATTTACTTTTGCAATAATGAAAACTAAAATTAAGTCTTGTCAATACTCTGTAATAGAAGGTTGTCAATATTCTATGCAGGGGTTGACAACAAAAATAATAATGCAAGAAAATTGCAAAAAATTGTAAATTGCTGGAAATGGAAATTGCAGTAAATTGGAAAGTTGTTGAAAAACAAAAATACTAATCAGATCTACTGCTAATAACATCACAAAATTATCTTGAATAGAAAATAAATGATTAATACTGAAATGGATGTTAACTACTACAAAAGAATGAAATTGACAAGTTTCATAGCTTATTTTGTTGCAGCAAAATCAGAATAAAACCTATCTATTAGTCCTCATCCTAGGTCTGGAAGTGGCCAGCCTCCTTTTCTAGAAGAAAGTATGAGTTCCTCTCTCTCTAAATATTACTTACACTCAAACATAATAGAATGAATATAAAAACTTGTACTTTATTGATTCAGAACATGATTACAAATCTGTTGCTAAAACCTATTACAAAACTGTAACAGTCTCAATTTTCTCGCTTATTATTTATCTATCTTTTCTCTAGTACTATTTCTACTGTTATTATTATTAGCTCAACTTGAATGGGAGCTATTTTTTATAAATGCCTAAAATATAATTACAATAGAAAATATACTCTGCAAATCAATTCTTGTTATTTTGTAGTATTCCCTAGGTTTATCCTAGAAGAGGATATTTTCCATAAATTGTGGTTTTGGACGGCAAGGACGACAAAGTTAGATGGGAGATATTTTTATTTAACCTCCTCAACCTTCTTTCCCTTTTTCCATCATCAAAAATTAGTCAACAGTTCAAAAAGTGCTTTCTATTCTCAATCCAAAGATATTCGCTCAATCCGAAGAGACTGTATTTCTCAATCCAAAGATCTTCGGAATGACCAACTATGTACTCTTCAATTGATTTCAGCTGCATTTATTATGTGGATTAGTCCTCAATATTAGATTGCAATAGCCTTCATTCCTCTTCATGTGTGAATTCCATGCCTTGCCATTCATTGGTAGTTGGCTAGAATTTACACAGGAAAACCAGTTTCTACTGCACAGTAATAGTTCTTTGCACTATTTTATAAATTCAAAGAAATTAATGCTTGAGAAACATCAAAATAAGAATAGTAAAGTGTTGCTATCAGCCTAAGCATATCCCTTATGTAACAGGTCATGGCAAAGTGACATAAACTACACAAAAACTGTAAAAATTAGCATATAATATTCCAAACACGTCAATCATGCAAACAATTAATACACAACATATTAGATCAACTTAACTAGTATATAAAGTAAATCATAGAGTTTTAGGCAAGTTTTAGTTGTTCAAAACATGCTATGATGGAGGCATTTCCAGGCCTCATAATTTTCCCCCAACTTATATTAATGCATGTCCTCATGCATTCTGTTGGGCTATAGAATCACCGATATCCATATTCAAGTTCCATGATTTGTAGAATAAATTTTTGCCTATATAGTATCCTCTATTCTCCTAAAGTTTTATGAGAAAATTTTTAAACTACTCATTTGGTTGAGGATCCTCTTCAAAATAGTAGGGAACTGAAGTAATGATGGTTAGAGACCTAAATATGAGACCTACCCAGTTATGCTGCATAATTTCAATAAGTTGTATCACCCCTTATGCTCTTCTTTTGGACCATTCCAGATTAATGGGGGAGATAGGCTCCCTTTTCTGTAAAGACATGGAAAGTTCTGCCTATCTATTTTTGCAATGTGATAATGCTAGAAAAAAATTGTCATTATAAAATTTTTGGAATTTAGTTACACAGTCCCTCAAATTTCTCAAATACATTATTTTGATATCGTCCCTATTCATCATGAGAAAATGCTGTCTGGTGATAATCAGATGATTTGGTTGAATTTCTCTAACTAACAATTCAACTCTTAATTCAATTTCCTTATTTTACTTTTTTTCTTGGTACAGTAAAACTGATTTTGTAAGGTAGACATAAAAGCTCTCAATTGCACATCTCCTATGCAAATCTGGGGGTGGAAATCTACATCCTCTAGAATGAAAAATATGTGCAAAAATAACTCACATAGCAAGTTTTTCTTCTCTGTAGGACTGTTGAAGTAAGATTCCAAAAACTCTTCAGCTTTTTCCAGTTTATAGGGGAGACCTGAGCTAATTATCATAACCTACCATCTCATATATATCTCATTCAAAATGAGACTATAAAACCTGTCAGGTATTCTGAATTGAACCAAAAATTCAGCAATTTGACACAGGTCAGTTACTTTTTCAATCATTGCACTGATTTCTGTGTTCTTTGTCTCCAGCTATTTTCCTACCAGTTTCAATTTCTCAACCTGTGTGGTAAGATTTTCATATTTGATCATCCAGTTAGCAATGTCTGTATTATACTTCTCCAGGGATACAATATTGGGTGGTCTAATTACAAGTTAAAACTTAGGCAATAGTTCCACTTGTACCCTTTTTTCTGCCACTTCTACTGGTTGAACATCTGATAACAATTCTACTTGTATCCATTTTTATGCTACTTCCATTGGTTGGACATATGACAACAATTCTACTTGTATCCCTACTTCTACAGAAATATTATTCAGAGGAGCACTTACTTGATTATTTATATTTTTTTTTTCAAAATGCTCCTGTGCTGGTGTTTCTTGCAGACATAACTGCTGTGACTCTCCACAAATATTATTTTTTGGGCTCCTGATCGATTCTGGAGCATCTTCGAATTGAGAAGGTGTTGCTTCGAAATGGAAGGGCACTGCTTCGGAATGAGCTCTTGTGTTTTCATCCAAAGATGCCTCTATCTAGGGGGAAGAATTATCTACCCTAGATAATCTAAGCAGTAATTGAGCCAACTCTTCCTCATTATCTATTGTAGTTGATTGTTTTTCAAATTGTAACAGTCTGCTCTTTAGTTCCTCCACTTCTTACTACAACTCTGCAATTATTTTTTCATGTTTTTCAAAGATATTTTCCTTCTCCTCAACCCATCTGGTTTGTGTTTTAATCACACTCTTGGCTGCTCTCAACTATTCTGTAATGTCCACCTCCTCTTCTTCTGATTCAAAATATGATGCAGAAAAATTATCTATAGTTTGTTGCTCAACCATTATCTCACTTTCTGTTTCAACTGTTCAGTCCTGTTTAAAAGGTTCCTTAATGTTATCTATGATTGCATCCAAGTTTGCATCAATTTCAAAATTTTCTTGTCCAGACTCTTCCTCAACCAAATATTCAAGAAATTCTAAAAAATCCTCCAAGGTGGTATTTACAATGGCTGGTTGTATTTCTGTGACATTAGGACTGCCTTGGTTGTTTTCCTCTTCAATCATCTGTTTTTCAGTTTCTTTCAGGTAGAGTCTTGTAGACCTCCTGGTTCCTGGTGTATACTTTCTCTTCTTACTCTATTTTCTTATGTCAACAAGGGCTATAGGAATTGTATCAAATTATGGTGGAATTTCCTCTACTTCCACTTCTGTCTCTTCTCCAGTTTTGTTGGAAACTTCACTCCCCTGTTCTATCAGATCAACAATATTATCAAAAAAATGGACCCTCTTTTGTTTTCCTTTTCTATTGTTAGTTCTAGACCCTCTCTTAGTTTGTGAGGTTGAAGGTTCTGGGGAAAGGTACTCTATTGTTTTTGCAACAATATCTACAGCAACATCTATTTCCTCCTCTGTAGCAGCATCTTTTTCCTCCTCTACAACAACATATGTGTCTTCTTCCTCCTCATCCTCTTTTCTGAAGACTACATCAGTCAGAGCAGAGTAAAACCTATCAAATCTTCTTAGGTTTCCTCTAAAATGATGCTTGTAGACCAATTTGATAAGACCATGGTTACGAGGGCTCATTTTCCCTCTTGATAGTGTTTTGCCATGTTTTGCAGCTCCTAGTGCAGAGGGAAGATTTACCCTAACCTCAGGCTGTTGCCTACCATGTCTAAGGTGGTTCAAAATTTTAAAATGATGCCATGATAAAACTACATACTACCCTTCACAGGTTAAAAACTTGATTACCCATGTGGCTACTTCATCCCAGGGTTTTTGCAAGCTGGTCCTCTTTACACCCTTACACATGTTGCTATTTATCAAGTATTTTGGTTCTTTATCATCTTCTTCTAGAAATTGACTAACTATGTTTGCTAGTGTATTCTTGCAAGTTCTAGAAATTTGAAGACCCTCTAATGGAAGTTCAGTAATTTGACTAAGAACTTTAGGGGTTACCTCAATTCTCATGCTATTGATGTGCACCCTGTTGTTTCTGAATGTGTGGGTAAATTCGACAGCCAAATCTTTAGAGCTTCCATCAAATTTGTCTAAAAATGGCATAAACCCTCCATCTTCAAAAATTTGCAACACTTCTAGAATCTCTCAAAGGATGGTAGTATCTATTGGTTCCATTTTTATCTTTCATCCCATTTTTCTATTTTTGTTGTGCTTAAAATACTGCTCACCTCTGTTGCTACAACTGTCCGCTAGGTCACTGGTTTCTGGTTTATGCAGAATTACAGGGTTTTCTCTTTGGATTTGCAATGTTCTGTTCTTCTTCAAAAAAAATTCTTATAATCATGTTGTATCAATGATTACATCTTCGGAATGAAGAGTGGCACGCTTACCTATTTCTGACTTGGACACCTATCTATCAATAATTGGACAGACATCCTTGCCATCAAATCTCCTTAGCTCATCCGATCTGCGTGCGATTTTCCCACATGCGTTGTTATCAGAAAAAAACAATGGTGGCACGTTATCAGTTATTTTCCCCATGATTTTGTACTTCCTCGAGATGAGACAAATCTCACCGCAAACTAGCTAACATGTGTCAATGATCACATGGAGTCAAAAATTTTGTTGATCGTGTATTTTATCCCTCCTTGGATGCCACGTGAAAACATAACATTAAGTGCTCATTCCGAAGATTAAATTTCATTCCAAAGATAATTTTTATTCCGAAGACAAAGGTTCACTCTGAAGACAAAGCAGGACTTGTCATTCCAAAGATAGTTTTCAATCCAAAGACAAGGCTGGACTTGTCATTTTGAAGACAATTTTCAATCCGAAGACAAGGCTAGACTTGTCATTTCGAAGACAATTTTCAATCCGAAGACAAGGCTGGACTTGTCATTTCGAAGATAATTTTTAATTCGAAGACAAATCTTCATTCCTAAGATACAATGCAACAGTCATTCCATAGATACAATGCAACAGTCATTCCGAAGATACAATAGAAAACAACATTATTTTTTTAAAACATATTTTGCTTATGCCAACTCTTATGAACACTTTTATACTAATGGTTAATTGTCATATACTATATATCAAATATTTACAATAAGAAAAGTGCAAAAAACATATACCTGGTTAAAACAAGTTAATGCAAGTTTTTGAAAGATGACTACTTTTGTTGATGCTCTGTTGAGGCTTACTGCAATACTTCAAAAACAAATGTAGTTGGTGAATTTGTACAATGGTGACTCAAAAGTTTTCAAGGTTATGCATGCCAGAAAACTAGTTTTCATGCATACTAACTTAGTAGTGCCTTAGAAAAATGTTTTCACTGCTGAGTTATTCATTTTTTTTTATCTCTCCTTTTCTCTCTTTTTTTTTTTTTTTTTTTTTTGATTCTGATTATGCCCATGAAGGAATTCACAACAAGAATTTATTCATCTTTTTGTTTTCTGATTTTTTTTTGTATTTTTCTATTTTCTTGAAATCCATGATTATGCTCAATCTATGGCAATTGTGGTGGAAGAGGGAATCTCTTCTACCTGTTGTGCATCCAAGCTATCAAGTTGTTGCAAGAACTCCTCCTTAGTCAGAGGTGTATGGTACACTCGAAGGTGATGTCCATTCACTACCAACTTTCTCTATGAATCATCAATGGGAGAGAGGCAAGCTGCTCCATTGTCAAATACTTCTTCAATCTGGTACGGTCCAAGCCATCTAGTCCTTAGTTTTCCAGGGAAGTCCATATAGCGAGAATAAAACAGCAAAGCCCAATCTCCTTACTAAATTTTTCTCTATTTCTAGTGGCCATCATGCCATAGCTTCCTCTACTCCTGAATTACTTCAGTTTGGTGCAGAGCATCCAATCGAAGTTCATCCAATGCATTCAACTATGGAATACTATCCGCCTATGCCTGTGACAATTAAATTCCAATTTCCAATACTGTGCACAATGTTAGTAGCTATAATTCAATAGGTAGGAGAGACTTTTTACCAAAAACTAGTTCATAAGGTGTGAATCCAGTAGTGGGTTTCCAAGTAGTATTGTAAGCCCAAACTGCTTCAAGTAATTTATCTAGCCAGTTTCTCCTATGAATAACTACTGTTTTCGTCAAGATCCATTCCAATTCTCTATTTGTTACCTGAACTTGGCCATTTGCTTGTGGGTGGTAAGGTGATGATTTCCTATGTTTGATTTCATACAACTTTGTAAAAGCCTCAATAACTTTAGATGCAAATTGGGGTCCTTGGTTTGTGGTGATAGACCGTGGAGCTCCAAATATCTAAAAAATTTGGTTATACAAGAAATCAGTGACCTTCTCTTCATGAGCATGTTTGAAAGAACGCACCTCTACCCACTTTGTCAAGTAATTAGTGCATACCAGAATATGCACCTTTCGTTGAGAAGGTGGATCAATAGGTCCCACAAAATCAAGCCCCCACCTCTCAAATGGTTTTAAAACCACTTGAGGCTGTAGTGGCATTTAATTTGTGTGAGTAGGTTTCCCCATTCTTTGGCATGCATCACAATGCCTAATGTACTTTTTCACATCCTTGTGAAGAGATGGCCAATAATATCCTATTCCTAAAATTTTCCTAATTGTGCTTTTTACAAAATAGTGTCCACTAGAGGGTTCATCATGACAAGCCCTAAGGATATCATATACCTCATCCTTTCGGATGCACCTACGTAACACATGGTCAGGACTACTCTTGAAAAGCATACCTTGAATCCATTCAAAAGAAGAGCTCTGTTTGATCAATTGTTTTCTTTGTTTGGAAGTAAAATGTGGGAGAACTTTCCCTGTGACAAAATAGTTGGATATTTTTGTAAACCAAGGTGATTGGACAGATATAGAAAATAATTTTTCATCAGGAAAAGTGTCCTCCACTAATTCCCCTTCCTCTGTGTTCTACAACCTGGACAAAAATCTGCTATAACATTAGCTTTTCCTGGTTTATTGATTATTGTGATATCAAATTCCTGTAGAAATAGTAACCAACAGATAATCCTTGCACTCACCATAGGCTTATTCATCAAATATTTAATGGTTGTGTGATATGTGTGAATGAATATTTGATAACCTGTGATGTAATACCTAAATTTATTGATGGCATAAATTAATGCCAAGGATTCTTTCTCAATTGTGGTATAATTTTTTAGCTCCTGTCAAGTTCTTGCTAATGTAGTAGATAGCATAGTGTTCACCATTGTCGATTTGTCCCAATGCTACTCCAATTGCAGTATTGGAAGCATCAGTTTGTATGTGGAATGGTAATGTCCAGTTAGGTCCTCTTAACACAGGTGGAGTTACTAATTTTTCTTTCAGAGCTTTAAATGATTCCTGACACTTTGCAGTCCAGGAGAATTCAAAATATTTAGTCAATAGGGCAAACATGGGATGGCCTATTGTGCTAAAGCTAGGAATAAACCTGCGGTAAAAACCAATGTGTCCTAGGAAGCTTCTGACATCGGTCTAAGTTTTAGGAGGGAGAAGGTTCTTGATAATTTCCACCTTCTTTGGATCAACCTGGATCCCTTGAGGAGATATGTGATGACCAAGAACTATTCCTTCCTCCATCATCATAAAATATTTGTCTAGATTTAAGGATAACTGGTAGGTTTCATAGCAAGTTAAAACTTTATCAAGGTATTCCAATGTAAAGTCAAAAGTCTATCCACAGACTGTGAAATCATCCATGTATATTTCAACACTGTTGGTCGTCAGATCAGAAAATATGGCTAACACTGCTCCCTGAAATGTTGTTGGGGCATTACACAAACCAAAAGGTAAGACCCTATAGGCAAATGTTCCCCATGGACAGGTAAAGGTTGTTTTCTCTTGATCTTCAGGTGCAACCTAAATTTGATTATATCCACTAAATCCATCAATAAAACAAAAATATTTCTTTCCATCAAGAGTATCTAACACCTGATCTATGAATGGCAATGGAAAATAATCTTTGTATGTCACTTTGTTCAATTCTCTATAGTCTCTACATATACTTTCATTTTTCCATTTTTCGTAGGCACTACAACCAATGGAGAGACCCACCGGCTATCAGAAATTGGGTAAATGAATCCTACTTCCAAAAGTTTTTCAATTTCTTCTTTCACAATATCCCTCAAGGCAGGATTCGGTCTTCTCTGAGGCTGTCTTACAGTCTTGACATCTTCAGTATAAATTCTATGAGTACATACATCAGGGTGAATCCCTGACATATCTTTGTAATCCCAAGCAAAAGCATGGATATGCTTTTGCAAACTAACTATCAATTTTTCTTCCTCTTCCCTAGTAAGCTGGCTATTTATGTTTAGAAATTTGCCTGGTTGGACTTCTATTTGTTTTGTATTTGGAAGGACTAAATTTACTTCTTCACAATTGTTGACTAGGGAATTAAGAGGACAATGATGAGATGAGAGGACATAAGAAGTTTTTGTCTCATTGATTTCTGATGGAAGCATATCCTGTATGGAACACTGAGAAGGGAAGATCAAGTGATGGTGCCACCCATGTGGTAGTGAAATAGATGTTTCCTATGATGGTATAGATGGCCTTTATTCAAAAATTTGACCTTCTTCTCTCACTAGCAATTGATTGATATTGGTTGCTTCCTCTTCTAACCCTAGTTCATGCAGATCATTCATTAGGACTGTTTCATTTTCTAAAATTTTTGTGTCATGGAGGTCTTCTGTGTGTTCCCTTACTACCAAGGTGGCTAGTGTGGAAATAACCTCTTATGGTTCTTCATTTGAGTCAGGAAACCATAACTAACCTATGAAATTTCTTAAAGGTCTTACAGGAGGATATAGGGAAATCTATTTTAGGTAAATACCATTTGAAATTGTCATTTTTCTAGATTTGTAGTCTATAAAGGCTGCTGTAGTTGCAAGCCAAGGTCTTCTTAGGATAATGGGATAGCCATGTGCTGAGTTTCTTAGCTATAAAACAAAAAAATCTATAGGGTATTCCCAAGAAGAAACTTCTATAGGGACATCTTCAATGATACCTTCAGTTTTTGCAACTGACCTATCAACCATTTCTAAAACTATGAATGTGGGGTTGAGATGTTTGAGTTGTAATTATTCCATTGTATCCTTGGTCATGATATTTATTGCAGCTCCTAGATCAACTAAGACATTTGATATTGGTACTAAGCTTATGATCACTATGATAACTGGACTTCTTGGGTCACTATACTTTGGAGGTACTAGTTTTCCTGACAAGAGATCAACTATCTTTCCTTCAACATGAACAATTTTAGGAAATGCTTTCTTTTTTCTTCCTGCTCTTCTATTGCACAAATCTCGGACAGTTATTTTAATCATAGGTATATCCTTAATGGCTTGCAATAAGGGCAATGATATGGTTAATTTTATGAGTTCTTTCACTAACTTTGATTCAGAATTTTCTGTTGTAGTGTTAAGTCTCTTAGGGTATGGAATTATCCCTGATGAAGGTAACTGTTATGCCTGTGGTTCTATTTTTTCTTCTTATTTTTATGTTGTTGGTTTGAATTTGCTTGGTTCAATAGGTTCTTGAATTTCATATTCTTTCACTTCAATTATAACAGGTTTAGGTAAAACTTTCTCTGAACGTAGTTGTATGTTGCTACAATCAAAAATTTGCATATCTAAATTTCTTTCAGAATCAGCCATATAGGCAGGAGCTGTCTGCCTTATGTTATTTGGATATATTATAGGTTGAGCTAGTAATTGAGGTTGTTTCACCTATTGCATTTGTTGATTTGGTTTTTCTTGAAAATTTTTATTTGGTGCAGACAGCAAATTTTGAGTTTGACCTTGATTTCTTTGCTACCTTGGATAGGACTGGTATTGTTGACCTCACTGCTATTGATTTTGCATCCAAGATGGATTACTTTGATTCTGAGTCCATGGTGGGTTATTTTGATTCAATGATGGGTTATTATGGTTTTGATTCCAAGATGGATTATTCCAACCTGTTTGTGGCCATTCTTGAGAATTTGTCCATTGAGAATAATTCGAAGGACGTTGGGGTGGTTTTGACTGTCCCCGAGACATGTTTCCATGGTTTTTTCCCCAATTTGTAGGAAAACGAGGGGTATTTTGATACTGTTTAAAGTTTCCCCTTGTCTTGGTCCCACATAATTGAGTTACTCTATTTGAGTTTCTAGGACAATTTTTAGTTGTGGTAGAAGATGACATTTGTCAGTCAAATGTCCTTTTGAGCAAATACTACAAATGACTGAAATGGATGTTTTATTTAGAGGACATTCTTGTAAGGCATGTTTATTCTTGCATCTTGGGAAATAAATTGCTAAAGGTTCTATGGTTTTTGCTTTAGCAGATATTTCTCCCAGAGCTGTGTTTAATTGTACTAGGATATCGATCTTAAAATTTTAAGTTCCTCTATTAGGTCCTTCACATCAGTGCCATTTGTACTCTTTTTATTTCTTTTCTGCCTAGTGCGAGAGTAATTTATACAAAGATCCACAATATCATCCATATTACGAGTACTTACATTCCCATTTCCCATCAAATCTAATACCTCTCTGGATTCATCTTGTAATCCTCTTAGAAAAATGGTTTTGCACAATTCTGGTTCTCCTAGTCCACACCTTTGAACAAACACAAACCTATCAAGTTAATCTTCTAATGTTTCATCATCTTCTTGTTTAATTATGAACAACTCATATTTCCTATTCCTTACTCGACAATACTCTTGATACTTGTCTAAAAACACAGTCTCCATTTGATCCCAGGTTTGGATGGAATCTGGATGTAAGCTCATGAACTAGCATAATGCCGAGTCCTTGAGTGTTGAAGGAAAAACCTTGAGTTTCTGATTATCATTTATATAGTCATAGGTTTGACACACTACTTTGAACTCAAATAGGAACTGATCAGGATCTTCAGATGTAACACCCCAGAAGGTTGGAAGCATTGAAGGTGAGATTATTTTCATGGGAGAGTTCTGTGTGGGATTTAGAAGAATAGGATATTCAAATGTTCTAGGAGGTTGGAGCACATCTTGATCATCTTGATCATTTTCATTATGGACATGGCCATGCGGGTCATCCCCATCTGGATTGCCTCTTTCTGCCATAATTTCTTATTCTTTAGAAATAGTTAAACCTATCCAAATTTCTTTCTCAAGAGGTCCAAAACCTTCTATTGATAATGATTTTGGTAATTTTTCTTGCTCAGGAGATTTTGATGATGATGAAGCTGGTGGTTTTTGTTTTAGTTTTTTTGGTAGTTCAAACATAGGTGATTCACCCCTTAGGTGTGAATATCTTCTTAATGGAATAAGCCAGGGATATATTTGGATAATTTTACCTTCTTCATCCCTAGGCCTACTCATTCATGCCTACTCATTAATGACATAAATTATAAGTCAATAATAGTTACTTAACCAGTTGTTATATTCAAATTTTACCCTGAATTTTCACAACTTAGTCTTATTAACAACTATTGAACTGTTGACACCTTTTAACACCACTCTCCTCGAAAACGATGTAAAAATAATGCGTTGTCGTTAAGAACATCATTAATTCTCAATGAATTTGTCAATCCAGGGCAGTGTACAAGGCTATCTACGAAAGAAGGAGTGAACAGGGCTATAATTTAAGGTCAATTGGGAGCAGCAAGTTTTATTGGTGGAACTGATTGTGTGGGGGTTTTTAGGTCTCTTCTAACTATAAATTGCATAAATTGAACTTTAATATAATTGCAAGAATGAAGACTAATTTTTGATTATAGAAATGAAACCTTAATTACAGTTGCAAGAATGAAATATGATTAAATTGCAAAATTAAAACCCTAGTTATAGTTGCAAAATTGGAAACCTAATTACAGTTGCAAAATGAAAGTCTATTTACTCTTGCAATAATGAAAAATAAAATTAATTCCTGTAAATACTCTGTAACAGAAGGTTGTCAATATTTTGTGCAGAGGTTGACAAAAAAAACAATAATGCAGGAAAATTGCAAAAAACTATAAATTGCTGGAAATGGAAATTGCAGTTAATTGGAAAGTTGTTGGAAAGCAAAAAGACTAATCAGATCTACTGCTAATCACATCACAAAAGTATCTTGAATAGAAAATAAATTATTAGGACTGAAATGAATGTTAACTACTACAAAAGAATGAAATTTAAAAGTTTCACAACTTATTCTACTACAACAAAATCAGAATAAAACCTGTCTGTTAATTCTCCTCCTAGGTCTGGAAGTAGCCAGCGAAGAAGGTATGAGTTCCTCTCTTTCTAAATATTACTTACAGTCAAACAATAGAATGAATAGAAAAACTTGTACTTTATTGATTTAGAACATGATTACAAATCTGCTGCTAAAACCGGTTCTGAAGCTGTAATGAGTCTCAGTTTTCTCGCTTATTCTCTATCTATATTTTCTCTACTACTATTTCTACTGTTATTATTATTAGCTCAACCTGGACGAGAGCTATATTTTATAGATTCTTAAAATATAATTACAATAGAAAATATACTCTGCAAATCAATTCCTGTTATTCTACAGTATTCCCTAGGTTTATCCTAGAAGAGGATCTTTTCCATAAATTATGGCTTTGGACGGTAAGGACGACAAAGTTAGATGGGAGATATTTTCCTTTAACCTCCTCAACCTTCTTTCACTTTTTCCACCATAAAAAATCAGTAAATAGGTCAAAAAGTGCTTTCTGTTCTCAATCCTGAGCTAAATGGCTCAATCCGAAGATATTCACTCAATCCGAAGAGATTGTATTTCTCAATCCGAAGATATTCGGAATGACCAACTATGTACTCTTAAATTTATTTCAGCTGCATTTCTTAGGTGGATTAGTCCTCATGATCAGATTTCAATAGCCTTCATTTCTCTTCATGTGTGAATTCCATGCCTTGCCATTCATTGGTAGTTGGTTGGAATTTACACAGGAAAACTCGATTCTATGCCGCACAGTAATAGTTCTTTGCACTATTTGCTAAATTCAAAGAAATTAATGCTTGAGAAACATCAAAATAAGAATAGTAAAGTGTTTCTATCAGCCTAAGTATATCTCTTATGTAACAGGTCATGGCAAAGTGACATAAAAATACACAAAAACTGTAAAAATAGCATATAATATTCCAAACACATCAATCATGCAAACAATTAATACACAACCTATTAGATCAACTTAACTAGTATATAAAGTAAATCACATAGTTTTAGGCAAGTTTTAGTTGTTCAAAACATGCTATGATGGAGGCATTTCCAGGCCTCATCAAGGGTCTAGACGGAGAGCTGACAGGGTAGGTGGTAGCAGATATGGGAGTTCATAGAGGACTCCTATTGTAGGTGGGAGTGCGAGTTGTAGTACCGATCCTGCGTGATCATGGTAGTGGCTCGCATGACTCTTTTTGTGTTTTTTGGATGTTTTAGTAGTGTGAAGTCTGAGGACTCACTTTATTGTAGCCAATGGGCAACATGATGTATCTTTTTGTCCCACACACACACACACACACACACACACACACACACACACACACACACATATATATATATATATATATATATATATATATATATATATGAGCTTTTTATGTGGTTTATCATCATGTGCTTATTGTTTTATGAGATGTATGCAAATGTATGTAATTTGATTTGTGTAATGATGATGAATGCCTATGTATGCATATTTTGTAATGTGATTTGATTTTATTGTGTACATGCATGGATGTATATTGAGATGGATGATTTCTTGATATAGAGGATGCAATGTGTAGAATACATGCTGTATTATGCTAGTACCATAGTTGATATATTTTACACCAACTCATATGTAATGTTGTCATGAGACTTTGTATAATGGATTTGTGAATAATGTAATTGAAATGAATGAGGTGAAGTGATATGAATAATATGCTTCTTAGGAAATGATCATTAGGTTTTCATGAGACTCAAACACTCTAGTCAACTTATCAAAAGTTGTATACTAACCATGTAAGAATTTTTGACAAGGTATGAATCTGCTAGGATGACCAAGGTACTTCATATCCCTGTGTGTGCAAGTGAGTTCATTCTTGTGATATGCATAAGGATACCGCCAATGCCAAGTAGGCTCTCAACCAAACCTATACTGAGGATCACCAAATGAATGCCACCATCGTAGGTTTTGTACTAAGTATGACTAGACCACTAAGCAATCTAGGTTACCAAAGCGAGCTCATCCACATGCAAACATTGGTCTACACATATGCTTGAAAGCTAATGTGATAGACATATCATCATATGTGAGGCTACCGCCATTGACGAATAGGATATCCACCAAACTCGTAATGGGGATCACCTGATGGTTTTCCAAATGCTGAGAGTTCCAAGGATTCAAGCTAAGGTATTTTTTGATTTTTCACTTGATTGGGATTACTTGCTCTCGTATATAGTGATGAAAATCATTGTTTATTTTTCTCATTTTAGTCACTATAATCACTTTTCATTTTTATTTGTTTCTTTTTTCTCTTGAGCAAGGGGTTTGAGGAGTGGTGATAATCACTGTTATTTGTTATTATTGTTTTTTGAGGGTTTTGATTTTAAAGTTGAACTTGTGGGATTTTTGGCTTATGGATGTCATTGATACTTTAGGCCTTGGGGATGACAACCCATCCTTCACAGGGACGTGTAGTATGAATCCTTACAACTTTAGGGATCAAAGGTGTTTGGAAATGTTGATGGGAAACTTTGGGAATTTTGTTGTGGATATGTGTTGATATTTTAGGCCTTGGGGATGACTACCCATCCTTCGTGGGGATGTGTAGTATGAATCCTTATGACTTTAGGGATCAAGGGTGTTTGAAATTTTTTATAGTGGTGAAAACCGCTATTGATCTTTGAGGAATTGAGTGGGGAAGAGCTTGTCCTTTTGCCAACTCTCAGCATTATTGAACCATTCGCACAGGGGGATGAGCATGATGACTTTTTAGCTTAAGGTAACCTGGACCACTTCATGGATTTCATATTTATTTGTGCAAAACTTAGATTGTTATTGATTAATTGTGTTTGGGATATGATGTACGCAAGGCATAATCAATGCAAGACTCTACCTCCTAAAAATCAACCTGGCCTGCTAAAAAATCTGAGTAGAGACTAGATATGGTTGAGTGACCGAAAACCCTACTGACACTATAAATGGCTAAGTGAAGGGAATAGACACTATTATGAAAATATAAAAAATGTAGATGAAGATGCTAATTACGGTATTTGAACCATGAGTACTCTCATGACATTTATTTTGAGCGATAAGTAATGTACCATCATGGTGCTAGACATCTATGCACAACTCTAAAATGTGAAGTGCTAATGATGAATATGCCTAGATGCAAGTGATGATAAAATGTAATGTGGTGTGATACAATATTTTTGAATTTTGGAAATTTTGATGGATATGTATGTATGAAAGTGCAATGCGATGCAAATGTTTTTGTATTTTGATGTTTTGATGTTTTTTTTGAATTTTTGGTTAATATGTATACACATGTGACCAACAGGCTTACTTGGGGGCCATTGGGGCATTTGGGGGGACCAAAGGGCTTATGGATGCCTTTGGGGCTTTTAGGTTTGACCTAGACAATCGTAGATAGTCCAGGAGCATTTTTACTTGACCTAGACGATGAGAACCCGTTAGGAGCATTTTGGGTGACCTAGACGTGCAACGACACTTAAAAAGTGTCTACAACTACCTAGGGATATTTGGCTATGACCAAAGGGCTTATGGATGCCTTTGAGGCTTTTAGGGTTGACCTAGATGATCATAGATAGTCTAGGAGCATTTTTACTTGACCTCGATGGTGAGGATCCGCTAGGAGCCTTTGGGGTGACCTAGACATGCAGTGGCACTTAAAAAGTGTCTACAATTGCCTAGGGACATTTTTCTATGACCAAAGGTATTGAGGATGCCTTTGGGGATTTTAGGGTTGAACTAGATGATTGTAGATAGTCCAGGAGTGTTTTTACTTGACCTAAATGATGAAAACCCGCTAGGAGCCTTTGGGGTGACCTAGACGTGCAGTGACACTTAAAAAGTGTCTAGGACTTCCTAGGGGTATTTGGCTATGACCAAAGGGCTTAGATATGCCTTTGGGGATTTTAGGGTTGACCTAGATGATCATAGATAGTCTAGGAGCATTTTTACTTGACCTAGACAGTGAGAACCCGCTAGGAGCCTTTGGGGTGACCTAGACGTGCAACAACACTTAAAAAGTGTCTACGACTACCTAGGGGAATTTGGCTATGACCAAAGGGCTTAAGGATGCCTTTGGGGCTTTTAGGGGTGACCTAGATGATCATAGATAGACCAGGAGCATTTTTACTTGACCTAAATGATGAAAACCCACTAGGAGCCTTTGGGGTGACTTAGACGTGCAAAAAAACTTAAAAAGTGTCCTTGACTACCTAGGGGCATTTGGCTGTGACCAAAGGGCTTAGGAATGCCTTTGGGGATTTTAGGGTTGACCTAGATGATCGTAGATAGTCTAGGAAAATTTTTACTTGACCTAGACGATGAGAACCCGCTAGGAGCATTTTGGGTGACCTAGACGTGCATCGACACTTAAAAAGTGTCTACGACTGCCTAGGGGTATTTGGCTATGACCAAAGGGCTTAGGGATGCCTTTGGGGCTTTTAGGGTTGACCTAGATGATCGTAGATAGTCTAGGAGCATTTTTACTTGACCTAGATGGTGAAAACCTGCTAGGAGCCTTTTGGGTGCTCTCTAAGCATGAAATGGCCGCAAGTGAAGGATGTTCAAAGGTTTAGGATCCTTGAAACCTTCTAGTGAAGCTAGGAAATAAGTTCTAAGCCCTATTTGACTAGTGATGACAAAGGGACCTAACCGGTTTACCATAAATTTATCCCGTAGGTGGGGCGACAAGCTAGAATTCTGTTGGTTCTCTTTTAGGATGAGATCACCAACCTAAAAGTATCTGAGATGGACTTTCATATTGTAGGTTCTTTTGAGCCGCTCTTGATACACACGTAGATGCTCAAGCGCATTAATGTGATGCTCATACAACAACATAAGTTGATATAGGTGAGCTTGTCGTGTAGTATCATCATCAATAAATTCTTGCATGGATATGCGCAGTGATGGGATTTCCAACTCTAGAGGCATGACCGCATTAACACCATACACTAGCAAAAATAGAGTTGCCCTAGTGGGTGTCCGAATGCTAGTGTGGTAAGTCCAAAGGGCAAGCGGTATTTGTGTATGCAAATCGGTATGATTCTCTTTGACTATTTTCTTCAATATGGCAATTAATGTCTTATTTGATGCTTCTGCTTGCCCATTTGCTTGTGGATAATATGGTGTCGAAAAGCTATGCTGGATATTATACTTTGATGTCAAAGCATGCACATCTTTATTCTTGAATGATGTCCCATTATCCAAAATGATCTTGGATGGAATACCAAAACGACAAATGATATTATGCAATATGAACTCCATTATGCGGGATCCTGTTGTAGTGGTAAGGGGAATTGCTTTCACCCACTTTGTAAAATACTTGGTAGCCGTGATGATAAATGTGTGGTGGCCCGAGGATGCAAGGGATATTTTTTTGATTAAATCCAACCCCCATTGTGAAAATGGCCAAGCCACTTGGATTGGTTGTAAGGCTTGGGAAGGTACATGTGTCAAGTTAGCATGGTGTTGACATTTCATGCACTTCCTCACATATGCGCAATAATATCGATCTAAAGTTGGCCAATAATAGCCCATGCAAATAATGCACTTTGCGATGGCCATGCCACTGAATGGCCACCACAAGTACCATTGTGTGCTTGGGCCATTGCCCAAGTCGATTCTTGATGTTCTAAGAAATGAAGGAGGATTCCTTTATAGCTTCGATGGTATAGGATGTCTCCTAACAAGACAAAATTTGCTGCCTTTTGTTTAAATGTCCTTTTGGTAGCGTGCGATAATCTAGGAGGGAGGTTACCAAGCTTTAGGTACTCTCTAATTGGTGTGGACCAGTCCTGCTGTGTGGAAGCCTCGATTGCATGAATCACCTATCCCTCATGAAGTTCATCCTAAGAAAATGCAGATTAGGATAGAACTTGTAAGAATAGCATTGTGTTGCTATCAAAAGGGGTTTGAGGGAACAGAGTCCTCCAAGCGGCATGATTCAAGCGCTTGTGAATGTGTGAGAATCTCTCTTGATGAGGTTCTATTTGAATCGTGTGAACTTCTAGCATGGCTTGAGTGCTCTCATGCTCAACCGCTGATTGCGATAGCATCTTGAATTGAATGGTTGTCATCTCCCCTATGGGATCTTATGGAATCAAGTATCCTAAAGAGGCCATTATATCCACAAAATTATTAGATGATCGAGGTATTGCCTCGATGTCATACCATTCAAACTTTTCCAGGGATTTGTCCACAAGGGCTTTGTAGGCTTGCAAAACTGGGCACTTGCATTGGAATATTCCCTTGACCTGGTTGACAATGAGCAAGGAGTCACCGAAAATATTGAGCTTGGTAATTTTCATGACGATAGCCATTTTAAGCCCTATGAGTAAGGCTTCATACTTGGCATTATTGTTGGTGCAGGGGAAATTGAGTTTAAATTACAGGGGTATGGGAGCCCCATGCGGTGTGAAAAACATGATTCCCATGCCACCCCATTGCTTGCATTTGGAGCCATCAAAGAAGAGAGTCATATCCGCCTGTGACTCAGGCTCATCAGAATTAGGCAATTCTAATATTTGGAAGACCCCATAATCGGGAAGCTCCATGCTAAGAGGCTGGTCCTCCTAGAGAGGAGCCTCTACAAGTTGATCAACAATGACCTATCCTTTGATTGACTTATGTCCTATGAACTCTAGGTCAAATTCTATCAACAACATAATCCATTTTTCTATGTGACTACTATGATAAGTACGACTCATCATGTATCGCAGTGGATTCTCTTTGGAAGAAACATATGTAGTGTGACTGAGCATATATTGTCGTAGCTTCTTGGTAGCAAAAACCACCGCTAGATATAACTTTTCTACGTATGTGTACTTAATCTCATAGCTCACCAGGGTGCAATTGAGATAATATGTGGCATGTTCCTTATGAAATTCATTATTTTGGGCTAACATAGCACCCAATGTGACCTTAGTAGTTGAGATGTATAATCGGAATGACACCCCTGGTCTGGGTGGAGCTAACACTGGTGATGAAGCTAGGTATTATTTAATTGTGTCAAAGACATCCTGACATTCATTGTCCCAGTGGAATGTGACCCCCTTGTGTAAAAGTTTGTTAATGGGTCTACACTTGTCCGATAGTTGTGCTATAAAGCATTTTATGGATGCAATCCTCCCCTGCAAGCTACGAAGTTGCTTGATGGTAGTCGCGAAAGGCATTTCAAGGATTGCCTTGACTTTGTTAGGGTCCACTTCAATGTCTCATTTGCAAACTATAAATCCCAAGAGATTTCAAGATGTGACGCTAAAGATGCACTTCTTGGGATTCAGTCTCACATTATGTTAAATAAGGCGATCGAGGACTTTGCATAAGACATCTAGGTGCTCATGACATAATAAATATTTTGTCAATAATTCATCCATATAATCTTCCAAAATTTTATGCATTTAGTCATGGAAGATATATGTCATGGCACGTTGGTAGGTGGCAGCGACATTCTGTTGAGCAAGATGCAAAAACAATATTGTCATTGTTGTCAACACAGTCAGACAGATCGGTTGATGTAGTGGACAGGAGTTAAGAGATTCTTTAGAATATGTATAGTGATTATCCAAAATATAGAAGTGGCCCATATACAAAAAATCAAAAGAAAATCACAAGGAAAAAAACTGTCGCGATATCGCGACATGTTGAGATGAAAGAAAAATTGTCGCGATATCGCGACATGTTGAGGAGAGAGAAAAATTGTCGCGATATCGCGACACGTTTGAAGAGAAAGCGCAAGAAAGAAAAACTGTCGTGATATCGTGACATGTTGAGGAGAGAGAAAAACTATCGCGATATCGCGACATGTTGAGAGAAAGAAAAATTGTTGCGATATCGCGACATGTTGAGAAGAAAGAAAACTGTCGCGATATTGCGACATGTTTGGAGAGAAAGCGCAAGCAAGCAAAACTGTCATGATTTCGTGACATGTTTGAAGAGGAAGCGCAAGGAAGAAAAGTGTCACGATTTCGCGACATATTGCAGGAGAGAGAGTACGAAAGAAAAAGTGTCGCGATTTCGCGACATGTTGCAGGAGAAAGAGTTAAGGAGAAAAAGTGTCGCGATATCGCGACATGTCGGGTTTTCACGACTCGAAGGCAAGAGAGAGAGTCCAGGAGAAGAAGTGTCACGATATCGCGATTTTCGTGACTTAAGGAGGAGAGAGAAAGTAAGAAGGCAGAAGTGTCACGATATCGCGACAAAAGTAAAGAAGAAGAGTACGGAGGCGAAAGTGTCACGATATCGCGACATGTGTTTTCGCGGGTGCAAAGCCGAGAAGAGGACAAAGAGGCAAAAGTGTCGCGATTTCGCGATAGGTCACTTTGGCACGAGCAAAGAAGAGAACCCAACCGAAATAAGATATGTAACAGTTAACTAGAGTTATACGGCAGTTACAGGTGCAGTTGGAGAAGAAATTCATGCAGATAAAATAAGAAGAGTTAACTGAAGTCAGTACGTCAGTTACAGGTGCAGTTACAGTGAAAACGCATGCATGCACAGAAAAGAAAGCGAACAGTCTCTAAGGAGAATACGAACAGTCATGACCAAGAAGACGAACAGTCATGGTAAAGGTATATGTGTCAATTCGTTGCATGTAACGTAATGCCTACTCTATATATACAAAAGGAGTTACATATAAAAGGCGTTACAATTGACAAGTGGCAGATGAGAATATGAAAGTAACAGTTACAATTGACAAGTGGCGTATGAGAAATGAAAGGAGTTACAACTGGAGTTACAAAGATTCAATATGGTTATAAAAGGAGGTCTGTGCGGAGGATTACATGCTGCTGAAATTGAGTGAAAGCGCTGCAAGAAGAGGGTTGAAAGAGAGTCACAAGAGTGTATTCAGTAGAGAAGTAAGAGCCATAAAAGAGCAGTAAGCAGAGCTTTAAGAGCGTGTGTGTTTTGGTGAATAGAGAGAGAGGTTGGGTTAGCAACAGACCAGTCGGGGTCTTGTATAAGCGAAGGCATTTTTATGTCAATTGATAGTTTCAAAAGTGCAATTCAAGTTGGTGCTTGAATTAGGGGTTGGTGCTCCTTTCTGTAGGTGTAGATAAACCAGGGGTTGGTGCTCCTTCCAGTGGGTGTTGGTAAAGTGATTGTAAAATTGTATTTTGCAAAGGCTGGATTTGGACGGGAATCCAAGCAGTCATTTTTGAGGAGTAGCCAAATTGGTGAACCTCGTTACATCGTGTGTTGTGGAATGCTCTCTTGTTATATTTGCTTTATTGAGTTTTAAGTTTTCATTGTTTTGGCATTAAGAGTTGAAGATTTAAGTTTTTAATAGCTACACTGATTCACCCCCCCTCTCAGTGTCATTGTGAGACTAACAATTGGTATCAGAGCCAAGTTCCTGAACAAGCTTAATCAGCTAAGGTGATCTTGGAAGTGAGACAATGGCAGGTGGTGAAGGATTCGCATCAAACAAAGCACCATTGTTTGACGGAACTAACTACGCATTCTGGAGACTCAGGATGCAGACATATTTGTGTTCTCTGGGATACGACATTTGGGAATCAATGAGACGGTGGATACACCGTACCCACCACTCCTCCAACCGATGCTTGTCGGTAAGAAACTGTTTGAGAATAATTCTAAAGCAAAGAATGCTATCATGTGCGGTTTGGTGGACAATGAACTGATAAATATTATGAGTTGTAAAATGGCAAAAGATATGTGGGACAAACTAAAGAGCATTCATGAAGGAGACGACAAGATCAAGGAGGCCAAGTTACAAACGCATCGAGCTCAGTTTGAAGCATTAAAGATGAATGAGGATGAGAACATAGAGGCATACATGTTGAGAGTGAATGGAATCATTAATGCAATTAGAGGACTCGACGAGGACATGGAAGATGTTGTCGTCATAAAAAAGGTACTAAGATCTCTTACCCAAAGATTTGATTCCAAAGTTTCTGCAATAGAAGAAGCTAAAGATCTTAATACTTTTAGTATGGATGAGATGCATGGTTCCTTGACTGCATATGAGATGAGAATAGGAAAAACTAAACCCACAGACAGAGAAGTTGCTTTTAAAGCACATAAAAATATAAAAGCAAAACAAGAATCCGAGGAAGAAGAGACATCAAATGAAACAGAAGCAAACTTTGTTCGGAAACTAATCAGGGGAAAAGGAAAATACAGAGGAAAGCTACCATTTAAGTGTTTCAACTATGGAGGCATTGGGCACTTTGCAGCTAAATGTCCTCTTAATGAGAAAAGCAAAAGTGATGAAGGTTCACACCAAGAAAGAGGTGACTGGAAGAAGAAACAAAATTTTAGAAAAGGAAACTTCAAGAAGAAAAGTTTCATATCCAAGAATGTCAATCCTTCAGAAGACAGCTCTGGTGAGGATTCTGAAGAAGAAAAAGGTGAAGCTCTTTTCATGGCATTCGAAGAAGAAAAATCAGAAGAAAAACAAGAAGGTGATGAAAAATTTGAGGCTGAGGCTGAAGTAGATCTGGAAGGTGAGTTGGTCGCTGCACTTCAAGAGCTGAGTATAGAAAGGAAAAAGAATAAGAAAACTTCAAGAAAGCTTGAGGATGCCAATGAAATCATAACCAGCTTGAAAGTATAGATAGACGAATTTAAGAAAATATCTGAAGATATCGAAGTTCAATTAACCGTGAAAATAGATGAGTGCAACAAGCTAGAAGAAGAGATTGTTGGTTTAAGGATGCAGCTAGAAGAGATGAATCAAAAAATGACTTGCTATCACAAACTTGAAGGAAGTTCTGTGAAGCTGGATAAGATTATAAATAACCAAAGGCCTATAGGCATCAAATTTGGGTTAGGCTTCGTCGAAGCAGAATCATCGAATGGATCAAAGGCCATAACTATAGAACCCATAAAGAATGAAGACAAGATCAGGGTTGATCAAGAAAAAATGAAACATTCTAAAGAAAGCAATAATGCCAGGCACGAGAAGAGTATTGACAGTGATGGATTCACCAAAGTCACTCATCAAAGGAGAAGAAGATTTATGGAGCCTACTACAAAATGGCAAAGACCATCACCCAGGTTCACTCATTCCTTTTCTGGTTATTGTTTTAAATGCAATGGTTATGGACATAAGATTTCTGAATGCAAGTACAAAGTAGCACAAAGGAACTTTTCCAGTAGAAATGTTTTTTCACCATTGATGGATTATGCAGTAGAATGTTATAACTGTCATAATTATGGGCACATTGCAAGAAATTGTCGAAGCACATTTGCAGCAAATAAAAATCAGGGAAGAAGATTTCAACCAAATGGTTGGAAACAAAATAGAAAATTTCTCGAAAAATAGGTACAGGCCATTGACAAAGAAAAGTCAAAACAAGTGACCAAACCTGCAATCAAACCAGAGTGGAAACAAAAGGAGCAACCCAAGGAAGAAAAGGAATCCTTGATTGTGCAGACAACATTTAAGGCACGAGAACAAATCTGCACCATGGATACTGGATAGTGGATGCTCCGAGTCATATGACAGGGGACAAACAAAAATTTGAAAAGTTACAGAAATACGAAGGTGGTTCTGTAAAATTTGGAAATAATGATGGCGCTAAGATAGTTGGCAAAGGATCAATTAAGATTAGTGATGGAAAAATCAAGTCGGAAGAAGTCCTGTTTGTGATTGGTCTAAAGCATAACTTATTAAGCGTAAGCTAGATTTGTGACAGAGGTCATGAAGTAATTTTCAAGAAGCAAGGTTGTGAAGTCAAAACAACAAATTGTGGAAAGTTGATCGCAACTGGATCAAGGACATCTGGAAACCTGTATACTCTCTCAGAGACTTTAGAAAGAGCATGCTTGATTGGACAAGAATAAGAAAATTGGCTATGGCACAAGAGGCTCGGTCATATTAGCTTTGACAATCTAATAAAGATCAGCTCAAAAAGGGCAGTGAGAGATATTCCCACCATTGGTAAACCTTTAAATAGCATTTGTGCTTCATGCCAAAAGGGGAAGCAAACTAGAGCCACATTTAAAACAAAAGAATACTTCACAAGCAAACCTTTAGAACTAATACATACTGATTTATGTGGACCCATGAGAACACAAAGCATAAATGGTGACAAATACTTTATGTTGTGCATAGATGACTATTCCAGGATGACATGGGTACTATTTTTGAAGCTTAAATCAGATGCCTTTGAAATGTTCAAGATTTTCAAAAAACAAGTTGAGAATCAAACAGGAAAAATAATTAAATGCTTAAGATCAGATAGAGGAGGAGAGTTCATCTCGAAAGAGTTTGCGAGTACTTGTGAAAAGTATGGGATTAGGAGACAGTTTTCAGCAACGAGGACACCTCGACGAGAATGGAGTGGTAGAAAGAAAGAACAGGATAGTGCAGGAAATGGCACGGACTATGCTTGGCCGAGAGCAAAATAGCGAGACATGATTTTGGAAAGAGGCGAGTCCACACTACGGTTTACATCCAAAATAGGTGCATGTTGAGGACGCATGAAAGCAAAACTCCGTATGAACTGTGGTTCGGTAAAAAGGCAACAACAAGATACTTTAAAGTTTTTGGAAGCAAGTGTTATATCAAAAGAACTGAAGATAATCTTGGAAAATTTGAAGATAGAGCTGATGAAGGTATTTTCCTAGGCTATTCAACAAAAAGCAAAGCCTACACTTGCTACAACAAGAGGCTAAAGAAAATTGTGGAGAGTGCCGATGTTAAAGTTGATGAAGGTAGGGAACAAGAAAGAAGCTATAAAGAAAACTACCCAATATATGAAGAAGTTATTGAAGGAGATGATGAAAAGGAAACCGAAAAGAAATAGAAAACTAACTCAGATGAGTTAAGTAGTGATTCAGAAGAGGAAGAAAACAAGAAATTCAAAATAGGCAGCTGGCAAAAAAATCATCCTATAGAGCAAATAATTGGAGATCCCACAGTTGGTGTTTAGACAAGGAGAAGAGTAGTAAGTAACTACTCTCTATTATCCAGCATTGAGCCCAAAAATATTGCTGAAGCAAGCAAAGATGAAAGTTGGATGACGGCTATAAATGAAGAATTAGATCAGATCGAGAAAAACAAAACCTGGGAGTTAGTACCAAGACACTGCAAATAAAAATATAATCGGTACTAAATGGATTTTTCGAAACAAATTGAATGAAGATGGACAAGTAGTAAGGAATAAAGCAAGATTGGTCTGTAAAGGCTATGCACAAGTTGAAGGCATTGACTTTGAGGAAACCTTTGCACCTGTGGCTAGACTAGAGGCAATCAGAATGTTTTTGGCTTTAGCAGTTCACAAGAATTTCAAAGTTTATCAAATGGACGTGAAATCAGCATTTTTGAATGGAAAACTTGAAGAAGAGGTCTATATTGAGCAGCTTGATGGTTTCCAACTTGGTGATAATCCCAACTTCATCTGCAAGTTGAAGAAAGCATTGTATGGCTTGAAACAGGCACCCAGAGCATGGTATGCAAGGCTAGACAACTATCTTACTCAACAAGGGTTCAAAAAGGGTATGGTAGATAGCAATTTGTATGTCAAAAAGGAAGATGGCCATCTCATTGTCCTTGTTGTATATGTAGATGATATCATCTTTGGCGGCAACAATGATAAGTCGTGTAAGGATTTAGCAAAGCAGATGCAAAAAGAATTTGAAATGTCCATGATTGGTGAACTTTCGTATTTTCTCGGACTGCAAGTTAATCAAAATGAGAAGGGCATATTTATTTCTCAAGTTAAATATGTGAAAGAAATGCTAAAGAAGTTCACAATGGAGGATTGTAAGCCTGTTAGCACTCCCATGATGATAGGTTGCAAGTTGAGCAAGGATGACAAATCTCCCGAAGTTGATCAAACCATGTACAGATCTATGATTGGGAGCCTACTATATTTGACAACTACCAGACCAGATATCTTGCAGGCAGTGTGCATGGTAGCACGATTTCAGGTGAATCCCAAGGAGACTCATGTGACAGTAGTGAAGAGGATTCTTCGGTATCTGAAGGGTACTATGGAGTATGGGTTATGGTATCTGAAAGGAAAGGACTTCACCCTTATTGCGTATTCAGATGCAGATTGGGCAGGATGTGTCGATGACGAGAAGAGTACCAGTGGAGGGGCATTTTATCTTGGAGCTAGGTTGGTTGCATGGCACAGTAAGAAACAAGAGTCAGTTTCTTTATCTACAGTAGAGGCAGAATATATTGCAACAACTACGTGTTGTACACAGGTTTTATGGATGAAAAAAACCCTAAAAGATCTTGGCATTAACTTCAGTGAGCCAATCTCAGTTAAGTGTGATAACACCAATGCCATTAATATCTCAAAGAATCTAGTTATGCATTCTCGCACAAAACATATTGCTATCCGATATCACTTTTTGAAGGAGAAAGTTGCGGAAGAAGAGGTAAAGTTGGATTTTGTCCCAACTACAGAGCAAGTAGCGGATATCTTCACAAAACCGCTGCCCAAAGAAACTTTTGAGTACCTTCGCAATAAATTGGGAGTGGTCATGCTTCCCAAGTACTTGACTAGCTATCGGGATCACATTCTCAGGGGGAGCATTTATATATTTGATTATCTTTTTGCTCATATTTGTAATTTTTGCTAACTGTCATAACGTGTGCTTGAGAATGATGTGCATGGACTCAGGGGGAGTCTGCAGCAGCCCTTTGGTATTATTGTCAAAGGGGGAGAAGAATTACAGGAAATTGCATGTGTGTTGCCAACAATTCCAAAGGGGGAGATTGTTGAGCAAGATGCAGAAACAATATTGTCATTGTTGTCAACAAAGTCAGACAGATCGGTTGATGCAGTGGACAGGAGTTAAGAGGATTCTTCAGAATATGTATAGTGATTATCCAAAAGATAGAAGTGGCCCATATGCAAAAAATCAAAAGAAAATCACAAGGAAGAAAAGCTGTCGCGATATCGCGACATGTTGAAAGAAAGAAAAACTGTCACGATATCGCGACATGTTGAGGAGAGAGAAAAATATGGTGATATCATGGAGGGGGGAAGGAAGAAAAACTGTCGTGATATCGCGACATGTTGAGGAGAGAGAAAAACTGTCGCGATATCGTGACATGTTGGCAAGAAAGAAAAACTGTCGCGATATCGCGACATGTTGAGAAGAAAGAAAACTGTCGTGATATCGCGACATGTTTGGAGAGAAAGCGCAAGCAAGAAAACTGTCATGATTTCGCGACATGTTTGAAGAGGAAGCACAAGCAAGAAAAACTGTCGTGATTTCGTGACATGTTCAAAGAGAAAGCGCAAGCAAGAAAAATGTCACAATTTCGCGACATGTTCGGAGAGAGATAGTACGGAAGAAAAAGTATCACGATTTCGTGACATGTTGGAAGAGAAAAAGACAAGTAGAAAAAGTGTTGCGATTTCGCGACATGTTGCAGGAGAAAGAGCTCAGAGAGAAAAAGTGTCGCGATATCGCGACATGTCGGGTTTTCGCGACCCGAAGGCAAGAGAGAGAGTCCAGGAGAAGAAGTGTCACGATATCGCGACATGTCGCATTTTCGCGACTTAAGGAGGAGAGAGAAAGTAAGAAGGCAGAAGTGTCGCGATATCGCGACAAAAGTAAAGAAGAAGAGTATGGAGGCGAAAGTGTCGCGATATCGCGACATGTGTTTTCGCGGGTGCAAAGCCGAGAAGAGGACAAAGAGGCAGAAGTGTCACGATTTCGCGACAGGTCACTTTGGCGCGAGCAAAGAAGAGAACCCAGCCAAAATAAGATATGTAACAGTTAACTGGAGTTATACGGCAGTTACAGGTGCAGTTGGAGAAGAAATTCATGCAGATAAAATAAGAAGAGTTAACTGAAGTCAATACGTCAGTGTAGTTACAGTGAAAATGCATGCATGCACGAAAAGAAAGCGAACAGTCTCTAAGGAGAATACAAACAGTCATGACCAAGAAGACGAACAGTCATGGTAAAGGTATATGTGTCAATTCGTTGCATGTAACGTAATGCCTACTCTATATATACAAAAGGAGTTACATATAAAAGGCGTTACAATTGACAAGTGGCAGATGAGAATATGAAAGTAATAGTTACAATTGACAAGTGGCGTATGAGAAATGAAAGAAGGAGTTACAACTGGAGTTACAAAGATTCAATATGGTTATAAAAGGAGGTCTGCGCGGAGGATTACATGCTGCTGAAATTGAGTGAAAGCGCTGCAAGAAGAGGGTTGAAAGAGAGCCACAAGAGTGTATTCAGCAGAGCAGTAAGAGCCATAAAAGAGCAGTAAGCAGAGCTTTAAGAGCGTGTGTGTTTTGGTGAATAGAGAGAGAGGTTGGGTTAGCAATAGACCAGTCAGGGTCTTGTATAAGCGAAGGCATTTTTATGTCAATCTGATAGTTTCAAAAGTGCAGTTCAAGTTGGTGCTTGAATTAGGGGTTGGTGCTCCTTTTTGTAGGTGCAGATAAACCAGGGGTTGGTGCTCCTTCCAGTGGGTGTTGGTAAAGTGATTGTAAAATTGTATTTTGCAAAGGCTGGATTTGGACGGGAATCCAAGTAGTCATTTTTGAGGAGTAGCCAAATTGGTGAACCTCGTTACATCGTGTGTTGTGGAATGCTCTCTTGTTATATTTGCTTTATTGAGTTTTAAGTTTTCATTGTTTCGGCATTAAGAGTTGAAGAGTTAAGTTTTTAATAGCTACACTGATTCACCCCCCACCCTCTCAGTGTCATTGTGAGACTAACACATTCTTAAGGCCAAATGGCATGACCTTGTAACAAAATGTCCCCTAAGGCGTTGTGAATGCCATTTTGAGCTGGTATTTCGGGTTGATACGAATCTGATTACACCCAGAAAAGCCATCCATAAGGGAGAGTATTTTGTGTCCTATGGTGGCATCTACCAAGGCATCTATGCTTGTCAAAGGAAAATCATCCTTAGGACTCGCTTTGTTTAGGTCTCAAAAGTCGGTGCAAATGCGAATCCTCACGTCAGGCTTCTTGACGAGAACCATGTTGGACAACCATGGTGGATAGTCTACAAAAATGATAAAATGGGAATCCAATAGTTTTTGTAGCTCATATTTGACCATCAAGGCCACTGTTGGGTGCATCTTTCTTAGCTTTTGCTTGACAAGTTTGACTGTGGGGTCAAGTGTGAGATTATGGGTGACCAAATTTGGATCTAGTCCCGACATGTCTTTGTAAGACCATGCAAAAGCTGCCTTCTTTTCTATGAGAAGGGCTATATAATAGGCTTGCTATTTGGGGGATAGGATTTCCCCTAGCTTGATATATTATGGGTTTTCGGGATCTGAGCTGATATCTTTATCAATCATAGGCTCAATTGACATATGAGACCCCTCCTCCAACTGATAGGGAGTAGGTATCAAATGGATGTCATTAGCTAAATTTAAATCTTCGATGGGAACCTAGGGTTCCTCCTCAGCCTGGAAGACATCATGAGTTGGTCCTACAGAGAAGTGAAACAATCTATTGCAGGTCCAATACTCAAAGGGTGATGGGGGTGAATCAGGGCGATCCTAATCAATCACATCTAGGTCTAGATGGAGTGGTTTGGAAGGATCAACTAGGTTGTGGAGTGGTGTGGTCAAATCAATGGAGATCATATTGATGAAATGTGTTTTCTCTCCAGGACCACGTGCATGTGACTGTATATTGGTGTTATTTATCATCTCCATATGTGGCTCTAGGGGGATTGGGATCTTCGGATCCTATCTGGGAAGAAACTGCAAGGCAGGATCGTTAGGCTCAAGGAGCTCCATGTGTGTGGGCGATTCAAGAAAGACCTCATGATGAATATGACCTAGATTGATAGACCTTGCCCTCAAGCATGGGCTAACATGTAACTGACGATAGAATTCATCTATGTCAATATTATTGTGACGATGTCACAAATAACGAAGACCTAGGTATGCCCTCTCTATCTCATAATCATAGTCACTGTCATATATGGGAACCTCATTGTTACCCCTTGGGATTGGGTGATCGCGTAGGTGTGGTCCCATATATGCTAATTCCTCATAATCATCATCATGGATGAGGATTCCTTCATTCTAATTTTGCAGTGCCTCAGGCTCCCGAGGGCCCAACTGCTTAAGAAAATTAATTGCTCCCCCCAGGAGGTCTATCTTCCTAAGAACAAACTGACTCTTTAGGAGGAAGGAGCTACCACAAAACAAGATCAGGGAAAGAGAACAAATGTATGAGACTTTCCTATTGGTCATTAATGGGGACAATTTATGAATGATCACTGTTCGACTCAAAAGGGTCATATGGTGCTACCTCATAACCTGGCTCATCCTCTGAGGTCCGCTCATACGAGGTGCCTGGATCTGACTCATCATAGACATGGGGACAACTTCGTGACCCTTCCCCTATCTCAAAGTGTGGTGGAATGTCACTGGGGATTGCGGGGTTCCCATCTAGTCATGGAAAGTAATCCCCGAGGGAGTAGACTGTATTGGGATTGGCATAAGGGTCTTGGGTCAACCCATACTCGTAGCCTATATTCAAGCGATTTAGGCTATCTAAGAGGACATCTAGAGGCAATGAATTGTTGCGTCCCACTCCAGACTTGTCATAGGACATTTGATATTGTGGTTGACAAGGGATTCTCATGCCCTGCTCATACAAGCCTAACCTGTAACCATGCCAGTTGCATAGGTCAAGGTACTTCAAGGTGAAGTCAAGGTTAGACAAGTAGTTGATATCATCTCCAAAAGGTTCCTCATCTTCCTCTTACTATTGGTAAGGTTCGATGCCATAGTCAAGGCCCCCATATATAAAGTTTGTTTGATTAGGGGGAATACTAAGAGGTACAATAGTGCCTATGGGAAGACATGGTCTACCCATGTCTTGCATCGACTCTAAAGTAGAAGTAGTGGTAACATTCCTAACCATGTAATCTCCCAATCTAGTAGAAGCTAGATGTACTGTAACCTGGGGCTGCGGATAGAAGAGGGATGAGAGTGAGACTTTATCAGGCTCATTGTTTGCCTCACATGGTGTCTCTTCATCATCTAGGCTAAGTATCTCCTTTGTAGAGATGGTGGATATGATTGGTTGGTCCTCCTCAATGGGCCACTTCTTTGGGTTCCTAGGCAAAGGATCCACTAATGTATTAGGCATCTGGGGTAGGGCCGACAATGAGGAGGGCATGGCTGTAGAGATGGGGTTGAACCTTGACTAGATTTATTTGGTTGAAAATCTAGATGTATCAATGGCAAGGTCGACTCGGGTAACTGCTACACCATGTTGCAGTACTTGAAGGGCTCTAGGTCCATGGGGATGACATGAAATTACCCTTCATGAGTGTACTTGAGGCACTGGTGAGTGATGGAAGGGACACACTTCATGTCCCTGATCCATGGTCTTCCTAACAAAATGTTGTATACCAAATCACCTTCCAGGATGTGGCACATCGTCAAGATGATCTTTTCCCCTACTTGAATAGGTAAGACGATTGTACCAACCGTTGAGCATATGGCATCATTGAATGCTTGGAGGGTGTAGGTAGATGTGACAATATGAGATGCTAGAAGCTTCAGGTGCTTCAGAGCTATTGTAGTTATAATGTTGCTCAAAGACCCAATATCTATCAAGACTCTTTTGTATGGTGTTTCATTCACACGTGTGACAATGTGTAAAGGGGGATCCACCATATCATGTGGAACCGGTTTAAGTTCATCTTCTTGGAAAGTAATTACCGATTTCGTGCATTACCACACATGCCCCACAAAGTTGTTGAAGGAGTTAGACTCCTGGGGCTGAAGCTCAATTGTATTAAGGATCTCCATCAAGGCTTCTCTATGAGGTTGCAATTGTTGGATGAGCTCATAGATGGACATCCAGGAAGATGTTTTTCTTAAGCTCTGAGCGAGCTTGCTCTTGATGGTGACTATAGGCCTAGGTGGGAGGCTTGGTCCAGGAGGCGGTACATACTGTGATGTCAAAGGGACATCACTTTGAGCCACAGGTGGTGCAACTGGACTTGGATACCACCTGTTTCTTGTCACAATACTTACCATGCCAACATATCCTTGCTTAGGTGGGGCATGGTGAACCTCGTTCACTTGGGGCACTGGTTTGGCTTGCTCCGCATGGGCAGGCAAGGGGTATTTAAAGACCCCCATATATTGGTTGTTTGGTGTGATAGGGTTATCTACCTGGAGGACATTCCTATCAATCAGGTCTTGCACCAGATGTTTGAATTTATAGCATATTTGCACATCATGCCCGTTTTGCCTATGAAATTTGCAATATAGGTCTTCTCTGTATCCTTTGGGCTTAGGTGCATTAGGGTCGATAGGTCGACTTTCAGGTAGATGGATTGCATTGGCCTCCAAGAGGTGATCAAACACTGAATCCATAGACTCTGCAATGGACGTAAATTATCGCTTGGGATGACATTGTTGATTTTTCCCTTGACCATTCTAGTTATCCTTGGCATAGTTCTTGGGGGTGGCCTGATTATTAGGCTTCTGAAGTCGTGCAGTAGGTGTTGGTCCCGGGACACTAATGACAACTTAATTTACCACTACTGACTTAGGTTGCACTGGGATGTTCTTAGTGTTCTTGCTCCACTCTTTCTTGTGAGGATTTGCAATCTCACCCTCTTGAATCTTGATTTCTTCGATGATCCTAGCCTGTGCTAAGGTATCTTCAAGAGTGGGGTATTGCTGCAACTATAGCAACAACGAGATTGGATTTAAGAAACTTTTGGAGAACATCTAAGTCAACTCCGACATGGGGAGAAGATAAGGTAGCTTGGCGAGCAAGGTCCGCCATCTATTGCCATAATTTTTTATTGACTCATCATCATATTTTTTTAATTTAGCTACATCGGCTAGTGTTGCCTTCCTCTTGGTATTGAAGGCAAAGCGCTCCAGGAATGCATCTGCACGTTTATCCAAATTATGGATGATAGGCTTAGGGAGTTGGTAAAACCACTCGGAGGTAGGGCTAGCGAGGGTAGCCACAAATGTTCTCAAAAGCAAAGCATCGTCATCATGAATGCCAAAGCATTGGCCTAAAAACCTAGTGACATGTTCTTGCGCATCCTCTTCTCCCTTAAAGGTAGCCAACTAAGGCAACTTAAATTGTTTTGGATAGGGAGGCGTAGGTACTGACGGATGGATAGGTTGACTATGCAATTGATGCATAGTGGGATTTTGAGATCCCAACCTAGAGGTCTTGTTCTCTACTGACTCCAAGCATTCTAAAAATAATTTGTAAGGACTCGAGGACTTGATCTCCTCATCTTTGTTCACATATTGTGGTGGAGGTCTAGGATCCTCCAACCTAGGGTGAGGCGGTAGTAAGTCACCCCCTTGCCTCGGTAAGGCATCTCAACATATTCTATTTTTAGCTTGTTCTTGGTATAAGCCCTGTAAGGCATCTCTCGAGCCAGCCTATGAATAGGGGTATCTACCCGTGGTGGGAACCCTATGTTTGGCATAGGAGGCATCTCCTGATCTGGCCTAGGAGGTCATGGAAGCAATATTTGATAAGGTCTCTGGGACCTCTCTCAAACAAGCATGGGTTACCTCAGATGGAACTCTTGCCTATGTGTCTTAGGGGTAGGGACCCTCTCTCTCAAATTTTTCTGGAACAACTCATTGGTCTTCTATTTTATTATTTCTTTCTCAAGTTGGTGCAAGTGATCTAGTTGCTCTTTATCCCACCGAAGCTGCTTGAACTGATCTTGGCGTTCTACACAATTGCTTGCCTAATTTGATCTATAGTGTGAGGCCTAGGAGGCATAGGAGTCTCACCCTGGGTTTGACCTTGTACAAGGTACTCTGTGTTCTCCATAGGGCGCTTGTCTCTCTCAATGTTAGCCGCATTGACTTGAGGCTCAGGCTGGAACATGTGTTCATTACATTCAGCTGGTGCAGAGGCACATCAGACATGCACGATATATTATTCCTGAGAAAAATATTGGATCTCCTCATGTATTCCCTCTTGGACGAGGAAAGGTAGGGTTGAGTTGGCTCACCCAGACCGACGGGTGTCATTCCCATCAGGCTACAAGAGCTGTTGTATCCTATCGAGGCGGTGTAGAGGTAGAGTCATGCCGACTTGCTCTGGCCAGTGTGTGAAGTCATACTCCTACCTCTGCTTAGGCATGTTAGCCCTAGTGGGTACACGGATGCATGGCAACACTATATCTATTAGCACCTCAATGCGTAGTTGCCTTTCACCAAGGAAGGCCTATGAGATAGCTGCATATTGAGAAAATTCTCCCAAGTAATGCTCATCATCCCTCGGGGTGTCCTGGAGAGGATCCCTTCAGAGATAAGGCTCATTCCCTACTGTCTTAGGGCTAGGTGGTGTGGAAGCTTGCCAAGGAGGTATAACCAAGTCCCTAGGGCTATATTGGAGATGATTCGTCTCCTAATCCACTCTCCATAGCTTTCGCTCATGATTGGGCTTGGTTGCGGGTGTGCACCATTGCGCTCCTCTATTAGTACCCCAAGGTGATTATCTTCTTTAAAAATTCTTAATGAAACAATATACAAGAAAGAAACACTCAATAAGACAAATGATTATCTCTTTTAAGTTTTAAGTGTGAATCCCTAAATTATTTCGTGTGTTTTAGATGTGTTGTTTGTAAAGAATGACCTCGTGTCACATGTTTGAAATATTATTGGATTGTAATCTCATGTTCAATTGGATTTCACCTGTATACTCACAGCTCGACAACCCAGCTATGAAATCTAGGTTACGTTATCCCACCTATAATGTGTGGTGATGAGGTCCACACATGGCCAGGGAGCATAGGTCCTACCAGTTCCTCACCCAGTTCACTCGTAGTCTGTGTTACACCTCCTCGAAGGGTGATGCATGCTATAACCCACGAGCTATGATAGATATTGGAACCGGCCTTGGCAAGATGGATTAGGTTCATGGGATTTGAGCCAAGTGGATGGATATGAAACCCACCGTCACTTGCACTCTACTAGTGGATGGTAATGAAGTCCACCTCACTAGCATTTACATGAATCGTGGTGTGTGTGGTTCATTATTATCCAAGAAAGTAAGCAAAGAAGTAATCAATGACTATTAACTAAATGCATGCAATAGGTGCATTTTAATTTCAGAATAATAAGATAAGGAACCTACAAATTGACTTTGTGAATGCAAATCCTACATGCCAACTTACCCAAAGGGTAAGCCACAAGCAATCAAACCAAACAGATGCATTGCTACTACAAGTTCTTTTTGATTTTCCTTCTAAATTTTGCTATGTGATGTTATAAGAAAATAAAAAAACACAAATTTTAAACTTTATATGCAAGCAAGTGAAGAAAGAAAACTTATTTTTGACAATCTCTAAAAATATAGCATAAAATCACAGGATTTAGGCACTTACCTTGTCCACTTTGAAGCCTCCAAATTCTGAAATTTTGGGCATAAATCTCTCTTTTTCACCACCGCTATAGGGTGGGGCAAGTAGCAGCTCCACCACCATCCCAGGGTGGGACAGTGAAGCCACCATCCCAAGGTGTGCTAGATAAATCCTCTGTCACCGTTCCAGGGTGGGGAGGGGAGCACCTCCAACACAAAAAAGGGCAAAAATGCAAGAAAGAAGTCAGATTTTCACCCAAATAAAAAGGGAGAAGGGTCCCACCATTATAACCACTTAATTAGGGAAAAATGGTGCACCAAATTATGTGTAACAATAAGCGTATCTACCCCATATCGCTAATGAGCATAAAAAAGGAAGCATGCATGCAAAAATGAAACAATACCAAACAAAAGTAAATGAATCTAAAGCAAGTATTTTATCATTAATTTTTTGGATACAATATAATGTTACATAAGTCCCCTTGAGGGCTCAAAATTATGATACAATTTTTACAATATTGGGTGCCCAAAGACCAAGTCTTTCACGAAATCCGGGTGCACATCCAATGTTTCTCCGCGTACCCACAATAAAGGTGGGTGATACAATGCCACCAATACTTTTATATAGGTTCTATGATGTCTGATATTTCCTCCCAAAGCCTTCTAAGGACCTGCACCTACATAAAAGGAAGCAAAAAGAGGTCAAATAGCAAGGGTGTATGGTGAAAACATGCAATGTCGATAGGGGCAAAATGGCATATGAATTAAAAGCGCATAAAATGATATCCAAATGACTTCAAAATTTTCAAATATGTTAAAGAGGAGTTTTTGGGAAGATATAACACAAAAAATATAAGAAATTGTGCCCGTAGACCCCTCAATTAAGCGTCGCCCGCCTACAACCTGCGAAAAGGAGGACAACAAAATATCAAACCTTCACTCATAAAAAACTCATGAAATTTGGTCATTATGCATAAATTGGAATTTCAAGACAACCCATATTTTCAGAGTTTCCAATTGGATCCCGGATCCACATGCATCAAACTAGGGTGCCCGGATGGGCCCTACGAGCCTATGAAAACTTAAAAAATAGCATAAATAATTAATTTTAACTCCAAATGACATGAAATTTGGATTGTAGAATCATGGAATAATGTAGAAAATAAAAAATTAAAAATAGTAAAGAAATTTCTTAAGAATTTACCCTCGTCCCGGGGAGGGCGATGGTGACTACAACTATTTGGAGGGCACCCTAGGAGGGGATACCCACAAAATCCGGTCACTTTTTGTTACAAAACCACTGGAAGATGTTCCTAAACTACCTAAGGTGTGTTTTTGTCAAATTTGGTGAAGAAATTCACCCGGATGGAAAAGTTACGCTTGGATTACCTTCTTGAAGTCACCCGATAACCTCCTTGGCAAAAGGGAGATTACGAGGGCAAAAAGGTGCAATAAGGTGAGGGGAAATATTGGAAGCACTTCGTTGCATATCCTAGAACTCATCTCTATATGTGTGTCTAACTTTTATATGGAAATTGCATCCACTTTATAGCCCAAAGGGGCTCATGTGCAAAAAGGCATGCAAGGGCATGCATGGCAGGAGGTGCCACTTGTCAAATGGGAGGTATGCACAGGGTATGGAAGAGAATATACCAATCTGGCCCTCATAAATATGGATTTCATAAGGATTCCCTATCCTCTGCCTCACATGCTTTGTTTGGGTGGTCAAATGGCAGTTTCTCGGTGCCATTTGGCCGAATTTTGACTTTTTTTGGGTCAAACTTCACCACCGTCCCACCCTGGGATGAGGGCTCACCACCATCCCAAGGTGGGACAAGGGGCATATAACCTCATCCCAGGGTGGTATGGTGGTGAATTTTGGGCTAAAAATTCCCAAAATTTGGTCGGTAGCCTCCAAAACCCTTTCTAGAGTGGCTATAATCACTGTGAGCCTCATGAGGCTGCCCAAGGGGCCATATTATGTCAATTTGATCAGTGCTTGTGGATTCTTAGTTGAATTTACCACATTTTAGCGTCTAAAAAATCCGAATAAAAGTAGTTACATTCTAGAACCTTCCAGAAACTCCTTATGAACAAAATTTAGTTGCAAGATCAATGGATAGAGATGGATTGCAAGAAACATCAACGATGATGATGAATTCAAACAAAAAATAGTTGCAACAAGATCGAGAAGGCATAGTTGGCATGCACTGTTAAACAACAAAGAGATCAAGAAGATCAAAAGAAAATTGAATTCCCTGTAATACTTGATAGTTATGATTATAAAACCTATAGATAAGGGCAACAACCTCCTTCCAAATGGTCGACTCTAGAGTGTTTGCTTGCACTACTGTGTAATATTCTATAAATTGATGAATGAAGTGTTGCAAGGGATGTTTACCTCAAATTTGTGCCTGTATTAAATGGTGGACACAATTCTTAGAAATTATCTCATCTTGCTACTATGGTTATCCTATTCTATTAATTTGAAAAACTTAGAGTAAATCGAGAAAATTATTTTTGCATAAATGTTTTTTGAGAATTCCATTTCTGTTAAATCAGGGCATTGATATTATTCTACTAAATTGGATAATCAATATTTTTAGATGCTTGGAATAATATTGTGACCACGCAAAAGCTATTTAATAGTGTAACTACATAATTTATGAATGTTGTTAGTCCCCTAAACCACTTCTCAAATCATTTTGTTAGATATTGTGTGTGGATGTCTATGTTGTTAGCTTCATCCATCCATTCTAAATTCATACATTTCTAAAACCTATCATTTATATCCCTAAGCTTTTACTATTTGAGCTAATTAGAGTAAACATTAATTAAGTTGACAAGGTATACCAACCTTATCTGGAGGTTGAATCAAAGCAAATTGATTCTTCCAATATTTATTCTATATTATGATTAGTAGGTTCTCACCTTCAAATTCTAAGAGATGATGATCACAGTTCTAGCATTGGCTAGATGACAAACTAGACTACAATAGTTTTTGGCATGCCCAGTGTGATGATTCCACCACACATATCTACTATGTTTTACTTAGAGGAATCAAAATTTAGTGAATTGTTTTGACCTCATATATGGAGAAATTAAATTCACTTGGCAACTCCCTAAGAATAATAACCAGTAAAACCTTAGTTCTAACCTTTAGATTTTCATGTTCACTAGAGGTGCACTTAAGAAAAGTGATCATCTTGCAAATTTTTATGAACTATTCTAAAAATATAGATACTCGAGATACCCCACTTCTAAAACTTCCACATAAGAAACCTCAATATCATCTTCTTTAGATTATTCTAGTACTCAAGCTGATATGGTAGAATAATGGGATGAATTTCTACACAATTATCCATATTGAGATGCTCTAACTCCACTATCCTTCCAAGCGTCACATAATTCCCTCAAGCTACAATCAAAGCTATTTCGACCTATGATGGTATTGGAAGGAAAAAATATGAGCATTGTCAAGATGTTTTATCAATGACAACTATTTACAACATTAGGCACAAAGATATCATCGTGAAGTTTGTTGGTTCTTTCCTTCAGAGCTAAAATACTGAATTGGTTCAGAACCTTGAAAAATTGTTCCATAAAAAATTAGGCTAATTTACCTGGTCCTTTTGTAGAAGAATTTAATGAATATACAGATCCATTCTCGCTCTTGACTTAGTTTATAGTAATTCAGAGACATCCTCAAGAATCAGTTTCAGATATCAATCTCATATTTAGCAAAACTTGGAAAAAAATCCCTAATGAGTTCAGACCAACTTCTCCCTTAGCTTACAGATATTACATCAAATATTTAGGACCAGATATTGTCTTAGAAACTCAACAATCTAGAATCACCATATTTCCTAATGCCTATCAAATAACGGTTCATGTTGAAAACATATTTATTTTAGTAGGAATATTACCTTCCAAACATGTTACTCCATACACTCCTAAAATCACACAACAATCCTCAACTTCATCTTTTCCCACCATGAACCCTGTTCCTATTATAACTCAACTTCCTATGGATACAACCATATTTGGATTAAGAATGAAGATCAGTATAAGACTGCATTTACAACCAAGTGGGGCACATTTGCCTACCAAAGAATGCCATTTAGTCTATCAAATGCTGGTGCCACTTTTCAAAGGGTAATGGATTATGCATTTGGCAAGTTTATTGATAAGATAATTATGATATATTTAGATGATATGACTGTATTTTCACATGAGAAACAATATCATATCTATCATTTAGAACAAGTTTTCCAAAAATGCAAGGAATTTGGCATATCACTAAACCCTAAGAAATCCATATTTGTAGTTCATGAAGGAAAGTTGCTAGGACATGTAGTATCAAAGCAGGGAATGTCTATTGACCCTGATAGAATAAAAGCAATACTGGCACTACCCCTTCCAATGAACAAAAAAGCTTTGCAATCCTTCTTTGGGAAGATCAAATTTGTAAGGAAATTCATTTTAGATTTTTCTCAGATTATCAAACCAATCTCAGAGTTGCTCAAAAAGAATGCAGATTATAAGTGGACTAACAAAAGGAAGCAAGCATTCAAAATGATCAAACAAGCCATTGCCACAAATCCTATTTTGGTCAATCCAAAACTTTGATAGAGACTTCATTATTTATGCCTATGGCATTGAAGAGAGTTATGCCACTATGCTAACTCAAAAAGATGATCAGAACAATGAACATCCCATTTTATTTTGGAGCCAAACATTGCATGAGTATCAGGTAAAATACAACTTCATAGAAAGACAAGTGTTTGCAATCATGAAGTCCTTAAAAAAGTTTAGATAGTACCTAGCCCAGAGCAAAACATTGGTCTATGTAGTCCACCCTGACGTAAGAACTTTCATATTACAAGGAGAACTTGGTGAGAAAAGAGCAGGTTGGATTACAAAGATTCAAGAGTTTGACATTGAGATCCATCCCACCAAATTGGTAAGAGGTAGAGCTCTCTATCAAGAATTGGTAGCTACAACAAGTCTACAGGAGGAAGTAATGTGCTAGATCAAAGAGCTAGATCAAGAAGACAACATTCCCCTACAAGAAGTAGATTGGATAGATGAGCTTACAAGTTATTTTTAGACTGGGGTCTATCCCCAAAACCTTAATGCTTCACAAAGGAGAAGGTATAGGCTTCAATATTTGCACTATACAATGCTATATGGAGAAATTTACAGAAAAAACCTTGATGGTGTCCTCTTAAGGTGCGTAAGAGAAGATAAAAAGCACAAGATCCTGAAAGAATTTCATGATGGACCATCTGGAGGCCATTATTCAGGAAGATCCACCACACTAAAAATCATAAGAGCAGGCTATTTTTGGCCTACTATTTTTGCTGATGCCTTCAAAATTTCTAGAGCCTATGATAAATGCTAGAGATACACAGGTAGGAATAGAAATACCACAATGCCTCTACAACCAATACAGGTTGAGCAACCATTTTAGTAGTGGGGTCTAGACTTCATAGAATAAATCAATCCTAATTCTTCAGCAGGTCAGATACATTTTGATTGCCATAGATTATTTTACCAGATGGGTTGAGGCAATACCGACCAAGAGATGTGATCAAGATGTGGTACTTGAATTTCTTGAAACTCTGATCACCAGGTTTGGCATTCCTGAAGCTCTGGTAAGTGATAATGGCCTAGATTTTATAGGGGCTAAGTATATAGATTTTACTAGTAGATATGACATTTACTTGAATAATTCTTCCAATTATTACCCATAGGGAAATGGCTTAGCAGAATCAAGCAACAAAAACCTTCTCAGGATGCTTAAAATATCTCTAGAAGATAATAAAAAATCTTGGCATTTATTGATGAACCAGGTACTATGGGCAGATCGAATCACCATGAAGAAATCTATAGGCACATCTCCTTACACTCTTGTCTATGGAAAAGAAGTTGTACTTCCAATCCATCTAGAGTTACCCGCTCTAAAGTACATCAACAATAATGGTTCTGACAAAGGAGATCCTGTAAATGAAAGATTGCTTCAACTATTACAATTGGAAGAACAGAGGGACAAGTCTTACAAAAGGTTCCAAAAGCACTTATCATAGACAAAGGGTTGGTTTGACAAGAAGACCACATTCAAAAAGTTTAAAGTTGATGACTTGGTTTTAAAATGGAATGTGGACAAGGCCAAGCCAGGTAAACATGATAAGTTTGACTCATTCTGGGAGGGTCCTTTCCAAATAGAATTGGTCAAACAAAAAAATGCTTTCCAGCTCAAAAATCAAGAAGGAGAGGTGCTACCCATCCCAGTGAATGGATATCATCTCAAATTGTACATCAAATAGTGAGCTATTCTCGTGTATCATATGTATCATACCTTGTAAATATTTTCTTTATTTTGTACTTTATAAAAAGAGCGACTAAAAAATAAAATATGCTCCATGGTGGCAAGTATTCCCATAAGCCATAATTTCTAGCTGGCTCATAAGTCAACTATGCTACTTGGCTCATAGTGGTACCACCTCATTACAAGGAAGGGAAGCTTTGATGCATAAAAAAAAAAGAGATACCCGAGGAATATTGCACTCAATCGAGAAAATATTCAAAATAAATGTAGGGCCCATGATCCAAAGTAGAGCCAGCATGGTATTTCATAAACCCAAGTAAGGGAAGTGCACACATATCAAAGTAATGCCATTGACATCAAAGGTGATCCAATCATAGAAAGAAATGGCATCGACGTAGTCTTGCATGCAGAAGAACATTGCAACCACCTCATTTAAATTGCACATACTGAGACAACTATATGTTTGATGCTACTTAGTAAAATTCACTCTTACTATGTAAATTGATTTATGAGTTTTGTGCAAAGGAACAAAGAGGGTAATTTTTTATAGAATGACCGAGAGCTTAGATTTTCTCTTTCTAAAAAGAATAATCCAATTCTATCCAGAGCCATGTCTTCATCATCTACTGCTACCAAGAAGGCTACTATTGAGGAAACCCAAACAAGTAGTCATTTCCATGACAATGCGAGGAGGATTGCTAATACTGTTACCACCTTCAAGGAGAAATCTCATATGAGGATGGAAGCAGAGCAAAGAGTTGCTAAGGGTATATCACCTTTGAGTCAAAGGGTGATAGTGGTAAGTTCCTTGCTATATTTTTATATGTGTGATTCTATGCACCCATGTCCCGAGCTCATTCAAGCAATCACAGAGTATTATAACCCTGAGCATAAGACATTGTAGAGCATCGAAGGTAAAACCCTAATGCACTTCAAGGTTGAAACCTTCAATAATGCCTTTGCCCCAAGGATAAAACCAAGCTTAAAATCCAGACCATTTTCTACAAAGTCTCAAGCTCAATATTATGCGCTAAGCAAACATGTTGAAGGGGAAGAATTTCCTAAATTGGGTATCAGGCTAGATAGATAGGAAAATAAGTAGCAATACCTTACCCTCAACCCCAATTAAAATAGAAGAATTTCAAGATCTAGAGCTCTACTCTATGTTGGTTGTGATAGTTAGGTCATCCTCTGATAGGCAAGTATACAATTGGTAGATAGCCATGACCCACTGCATTTCCAACCCTAAGAATTATGAATCTTTTGGGTACAACAATCATCTGATATTCTTCAATTGGCCACAATACCTAGTAGGCATGTCCCAAGAGTACCTAAGTTGAATGAAATAAAATAAGGATGGGGCTTCCTTTAGGTATTATTCCCATTTGGCCTAGCTCTTCTTCTACTTCAATCACAAAAAATTGCCTTTCATCCCAACAAAGAGAGTGAACCCTAATGGAACTTCTCACCCCATCTATGCATGGATGAATACATTGAGCAAAAAAGAGTCTTATTATAATTTCAATAGAGAATTCCTAGGGTCAACCTTGAAGCTGATTAAGGGACAAATGCCTAGAATACCTCAATTGGTAGTTGATATTTTGAGGAAGAAAGGTGAGGAAGATGGTAACTGGTATATTTTGATTGAGGGGATAGTTATTCGTGTATACGGTTTCACTGAGAAACCATTTTTCTTGCCCCACTATGTCACTGAGTGAATGTTCACTTTAGAATATTGTCACCAAAAGGATTATACAAACATCATATTTGGAATAAGAAAGGGTAGAAAGGGCACCTGCACTTATCCCCTTAAGATAAGCGACATTACTATTAGAAAAGGATAACATAAGAGCATCACCAAATACATGCAAGAATTGGGATTGGTAGAACTTCCCCACAGATGGAGGTATGACCCAGAAAACAAGTTCTCGAAGAGAATAAATGATCCAAAAGCTAAGACTCAAAGATTCAAGAGAACTCTCTGACCCCACATCGAGAAGTTCAGAAACAATGATGAAAAGTCAGAATTAGAGTGGGATGTTCAACATATGGAGGCATTACCTCCCTGGAGAGACTTCTATGACCATGTCATGGATTATGATCCAAAAGGTGATCCAATGCATGTTTACATAGAGGATGATGTTAAATCTTTGGTAAAAGCAAAAGCTTGGAATCCTACAAAATTATTTTAATTTTGGAGAATGCGAGTAGATACAGATACCATAAACTCTAGATTCCCTATCAAGATTGATAGAATTTTTGAGGAAAATTATGATCTACATGCTAACACTTGGTAGGGCACCATAAATTTTCTAGCACTAAGCTTCAAGAGGCCTACAATCCAATAGGTGAATTACAAACATATGGGCCAGGTGCCCACTTAATGCAGGGACAGGGATACCAAGGAGGAGGTTTGGGCCCTAATGAGTCAGGTAGTGTAGGACCTATCCCAGTTGCACAAAGGCTAAAAATATTAGCTCTAGGAGCATCTACTGAAGGTTATGTAGAACCTAGACATAGAGGAGACCAAGATCAAGTCATGTCTGGGACCTATGTAGTAAGATTCACATGACCCACTCCCTCTCAATAGTAAGATCAGCCTAGGAACTCACAAACCCAAAATCAAGAACCTATTCAAAATGAGAAATCAATAGTTGGTTCCTCTATGTCACAATCGGTAGTAGTTGCTTTCAGAATGACTCAAGTGATTGAATAAGAAGAGCAAGATAAAGAACACACTTAGGCTTTGTTGATAGAGCAATCAAACATGAACCAAGGTATGCATCAGTTCCCATCAAGGGAATCAAGTACATTCTCTATCTCTTCTCGTTCTAACCTTCCACTTCTAAGTTCCCAATAAGCATTACCCTCCAATTTTGATAGACAAGTCCAAAAAGTTGGAGCCCCCCCTCCTATTACATGTCAAGTTGGTACATCCATTCATATTTATCCATTAAGGCCCCACTTTCACCTTCCCAACCATAAGAGCCTCCTACATCTTCATCTACAGTATTAGTAGGGCCATAAGTCATAGTTCCACTTCCTACCCCTTCATTAACTGAGGCTATGATAACTGCTTCTTCATGACAAGATTCCACCATTTTAGCCTCTTTGCTCACCCCTATCAATTTGGTGTCATCTTTAATTACCACATCTACTCAAGATGCTGACCTTGTCGTAGCTCAACATCAAAGGATAGAGGAGATTTCCTTCAATGTAGCAGCCTGGTGGAATGAGCAGCTAGAAAAATATTCAGAAGATATAACACAAAAAAGGAAGACTATAGTTACTGATCCAATATCCAGAAAGAGAACAAAATTCACTTTACTCCAAAAGTGAAAAAATCAAGAAAGTAGATGACCATGGAAGACTATGAGATAATCAAAAAAATTGTAGATATCATGCAGTTACCAAATTTTGATGAATTAGTAATGGCTAAAGCTCATATGGATACAATATTCTTGCAAGGGGATGTGATAAGAAAAGAGAATAAAGAGTTAAAAAAAATAATACAAAATCTGGAAGCTTATCTCAAAGAGCAAGAAGGATCGACCAACCCTCTTAGAGATGAAGGAATGGCAAGATAAATATCAAGAACTGAAAAATTACAAAGAGCAAGCATAAAGTCTTTAAGCTTAAATAACAGCTCATATAAATCAAAATGAATAGTTAGACTTGCTAGATTCTTGAAGGACACTATAAAGCAAACTAAAAAAGAGTTATAGTCAGATATCAAGATAAAAAGTGCAGAAGCTAGACCAGTTTTTGCCTTCCTAGATGAAGCTACAAATGAGCTAGTAAGCGCAAGAAATACCCTTCGAAAAGTGAAGGATGAACTTCAGCATAAGGTAGCCCTAGTAGAGAAAATCTATAGACTAGAAAAACCAGGTCTAGGGTCATGGCCAGACTCATTTCAAATAGATAATGGTGTACAACCAAGGGTATAGCCAAAGATATCCTAGCCAAAAACAAGTTACTATTGAAGGGTCTGCTATTGCTAGATAGACTAGAAGAGAAAATAAACAAAATGATGAACAAGCTTTCTCACATTAGGTTGCTCAGTTTCCCTAATTATTTTGGGGAAGATCATCAATTCATTGGAGCAACAATATTGTTAGATTACCTAGACTCTATCATACAAGACGACTTTGAGATAGAGAGGTGGCCCAAACCAATCCAACAAGAATAGGTGATTCATATGATTAAAAGCTTGATAGAAATAAAATATGTTATTTTTGAGTTAGGTAATGGTAGTTTTGAGCCATCCCACAAGAGGTTGTCCAGCTTACAAAGACTCCATCGAAACATATTATTATTACCAGGAATTCTAGAGAAGACCTGGGAACAAGCCTCAAGTGCACTAAGTAATGTCACCCAATTGCTTAGTGAAGAAGATAATGATGATGTAGAGGTTAGTATGGAGGAAAGTGAAGAAGATGGGTCTGATGAAGATAGGTCTGATGAAGAAGACCAAGAGGAAGAGCAGAGAATATTGATGATGAGATCAAATAATATGAAGAAGAATATGAAGTCTAGGAAATCATTCCTGAAAAACTCGAAGTCAAAGTAGTTCATATCAAAGAAGAAGAAGATGAGGAACAAGGTGAATAACTGGTCCAAGGAAGGGATCCATTAGAAACATAATTTTGATGAAGTTTTTTGCAATCTAATAGAGGTCAGAGAAATGAATAAAATATGAACCTATATAGAGCCTCATGAACATGGCATTGAAAATTTGTTGAGAGCCATCTATAAGAGAAATCCTCCTTGAAACTAGGAATCACACTTTTTGTTTCACCAATAGTTTCTTCATGACTATCAACTGTAGGATATCTTTTCTCTGATCATGAAGTTGGTAGTCACGAAGGAGCAATTTTTGAACCATAATGCTGCAAAGAAGCCAAAGTCTAGTTCACCATCCATTTCCCTTCATTTCATCACTCTGTTATCCATCCCTCCATTCATTTGTCATATTCCCTCAGCCATTTCCAAATTCATATTCTCCATATCACCCCCTATTTTTTGTTTTCCCTCATTCCATAAATCATTCATCCCCTTAGAATCCGTAAAACCCAATGAATAAGGCTATGAGTTCTAAAACCTTGCGAGCAAGATTCCCCAGGAGGCACCAATAATGTAGGCCAAAAATGGCTACATCCATACTTAGCCAAAATTTTGCAAAATTTGACTAAGTATGAAGAAGAAAACGTAAAAGCACTAAAAATCGCCTAAGATAGAGAAGCATTGAAATCAGCCCAAAAGTGAGAAGTTTGGTGAATAGTTCTTCTCTACTTCTTTGTATTTGCCATGCAAATGTGAAGGACATGTCCAAAACAAAAATGCATCTTGCACAAACATGAAGAAGGTCTAAAATAGAAAAGCACCGCAAGGAGGTAAAAAATAAGAAAGTGCTAAAGAGAGGCCAATTTGAAGAAGAGGAGTGGACCATGCTTCTTATCCACCTTTGTATTGAGTACAAAAAAAAAGCACTAAAAAGAGCCCAAAAGTGAGAAGCATTGAATATAGAGTAAAACAAAGAAGTTGCGCAAGCCGCGCTTCTCTGCCATCTTTGCATTAGCCACGCAAATGAGAAAGCGCTAGAAAATGGCTAGAAGGGAGAAGCGCTAGAAAAGAGACAGATGTAAGAAGAATGAAAAATCATGCTTTCTTGTCCATGGTGTATCCATTGCATAAATATAAAAGGAACTTATAATAACACAAAGCCACATTTCTCAAACTCCTTTGTCGAGGGCACACAAAATAGAAAAGCATTGGATGAAAGAAGAGAAAGCAAAAAAAGGTGACTAAGGAAAAAGGGTCACGATTCTCTTCCTCCCTCATTACCACCATGCAAATGAGAAGCAATGCTACAACCATCCGATGGTCAGATATCTACGATAGATGTTGAACCTCCGCCTCCCTTAAATATTTTTGGCGAATTTTTGTGCGCGTAATACAAAAATAGAGGAAGATAGAAATTGGTGCCATAGAAGTTGAATCAAAGTAGTTACAGTCTAGAACCTTCCATAACCTCCTTATGAACCAGATTCAGTTGCAAGATCAATGGATAGGGATGGATTGCAAGAACCACCGATGATGATGATGAACTCAAACAGAAAATAGTTGCAACAAGATCGAGAAGGCATAGCTGGTGGGCACCATGAGCGACAAAGAGGCCGAGAAGATCAAAAGAAAATCAAATTCCCTGTAATGCTTGATAGTAAAAATATGATTGTAAAACCTATAAATAAGGGCAACAACCTCCTTCCAAATGGTCGGCTCTGGAGTGTTTGCTTGCACTACTATGTAATATTCTACAAATTGATGAATGAAGCATTACAAGGGATGTTTGCCTTGAATTTGTGCTTGTATTGAATGGTGGACATAATTCTTAGAAATTATCTCATCTTGCTACTATGGTTAGTCTATTCTATTAATTTGAAAAGTTGACTTAGAGTAAATTGAGATAATCATTTCTGCATACATGTTTTTTGAGAATTCTATTTTTGTTAAATCAAGGCATTGATATTATTATACTAAATTGGATAATCAATATTTTAGATGTTTGGAATAATTCTATGAACATGCAAAAGTCATTTAATATTGTAACCACATAATTTTTGAATGTTGTTAGTCCCCTAAGCTGCTTCTGAAATCTAATTTGTTAGAGATTCTATGTGGATGTCTATGTTGTTAGCTTCATCCGTCCATTCTAAATTCATACATTTCTAAACCCTATCATTTCTATCCCTAAGATTTTACTATTTGAGCTAAATAGAGTCAACATTCATTAAGTTGACAAGGTATACCAGCCTTCTTTGGAGGTTGAATCAAAGCAATTTGATTCTTCCAATGTTTAGTCTGGGTTGTGATTAGCGGGTGCTCGCCTTCAAATTCTAAGAGATGATGATCACAGTTCTAGCATTGGCTAGATGACAAATTGGACTACAATAATTTCTAAATTCTAAATTTCACAATCCTATGTTGATTTTGAATTCCTTATAATTCCCTAATCAAAAATTTAGAAGTTTAGTAAAAGATATTTGCAATTTTTTTGTATTCCTAATTTGATGTTGAAATCCTTATTTCTCCAAAATTATCAATTTGTAAATATTTCAAATTGCTTTTCAAAATCAAATAAATTAATTACAAAACATGTAATTAACTTCCCAAAAATTCAAATCAACTTTTCAAAACTTTACAAAATTTCTCAAAATGCAATAATAAGATATCTAGGGTTTTGATTTTCCACTTATAAACCTTATACCTCCAATAATTCACTTAATCAATGTGGAAATGAATTAATTGCATTCAAATTTAAGAAAATCAAATATTATTCACTCCTTATAATTCCAACATTTAGAAAATCAAAGCTTAACTTAAATATTACCTCCAATATTCTGGATGCGTGCTAATTTCGTCAAACTAGTCGGTCTCCAATGTTGACTCTTCAACAACCTTATTTATTCATGGTGCTCACTTGAATTTGCCAATGATTTGAGGTTGAATGAATGTGATGTTGTGCTATTTTTGTCCCATGCATTTAATGATTGCTCCAAATATATTTGACTCCCTCTAAAAGTATTTGGCACTTTCTATTCCAAGTGCCAAGTGGCACACAAACTCTTTTACTCTTCAACGAACATTTATTTGGTGCTCCAATTTTACTATGCTCCTTATAACACTTGGCAAAAGCCTTTTTCCAATGTTGGCTTGTATTATTCAACAATGTTGTGCCTTCCTGGGCGTTATATCTTCTGTAAGGCCAAGTGGCACTTTAATTCTGAATGGCACTTTTAAATATGGACATTACAAATTGATGCCTTTCACCAAAGGATGCCATGAATTATCTTTCAAATGTTTCAAACCTTTGGTCTTTCTTATTCTGGAACTTTGTTTGAATTACTTCTTTGCTGCAAATATACTGTTCACTTCAATGTTCGACATTCCTTTCCTTTCAATGTCCCTTCATGAATGCTTTATCTCTAGTCAAGAACTCTTTGCCTCCCCTCAACTTTGCTCTATCTCTTCCAATGAAAACATTCTAACTTCTTGTGGTGGAACTTCTAGAATAGACGACTCTCTTCTGTTCAACTTTGGTTGCCATTCCTATTGCCTTGATTTTGTGTGCTCACTTTTACAATAGATTATAGCTCAACTTATCAATGATATGTGAGTTGGTTCAATGGCTTTGAGAGCTCCTTTTTCAAATCTTGGTTGTTTGCTCTCTTTAACACCCTTTTGCACTTATTTTGCTGATTTTAACACTTGAAATAGACCACCTCCTTTATGCTTTATCAAAGTACCAATTTGCAAAATTTTTGGACTCCTTCCTTATGCAATATTTAACTTCTACTTTTGTTGTTTTATAATGCAGATTCAAACTTGGAGACACTAAAATTAGAGTTTCTTTTTGCTGATTTAAACTCTAGAATATGGTGCCTATTAAACTTGAATTAAATCCACTCTTTCACATAAATGAAATACACTTTTAAGCACCAAATTTTCAAACCTTTTTGGTCTCTTTTGTAGCTTGCTTCTTTGCAATTTAGCTCACCTTCTCGCTATCAAAACTTGTTGTCCAATACCTTCAATTTGTAGCTCTTTCTTTTGCTTAAGTTGCTGCTAAAACATCTGCTCTCTCCTCTTTCTAACTTGCTCTCCAAAAAAATTCTTTCACCTTTCAAAATGCTATAAAAAACAACTTCTATCTTCTTCCAAATATGTTGTCCAAAACTTCTCCTTTCTCCTTTCATAATGTTTCCAAGAATATTTGAAATCAACAACTCTAATTCTTCTTCAAATGCTATCCCAAACTCTTAAATTTGTAGCACCAAATGAATTCCAATATACTACCTCTAACTACTTCAATCTGCTACCTTTTTATTGTCCAAAAATGTTATAGTTTGCAATTCCAATTGCTACCAATTCCTCCTTTACTTTTCTGTCCAAAAATACTTCCAAATATGCCCCCAAAATATCCAATTCATAGCTTTATCTCTCCTCCAATTTGCTGCTCAAAATTACGGTCCAAAACTCTTCTAATGCTACTCCAAAATTCTGATTTCTCCTCCTCTAACTTGCTATCCTGAAACTCTTCAAATTTTACCCCAAAATTCTGCAATCTTCTTCTTCAAAAACTAGCCTTCAAAACTTTAATGGCTGCCTCCAAAAATATCAACTTGTGGCCTCTTTCAATCCTCTTTCTCCTCCTTAGCTCTCGTTGAATTTTATCTTCAAATTTGGCCTCTTTTTTGGTATCTTCTTCAAGAATTCAAATGTCTTGAAGTCTTCAAAATACTTTCTAAAATTTGGCAAAATTCTTGCCAAAAGCTTTCTCCTTGAATCAGTTTCACAAATCCTTTTGGGCTTGTTGTTGGATCACGATAATTATCCCAATTTTGATGTGACTACATTTTTTTAGAAGTTTCTTCTTCTTGCAATTATTTTACTATAAAATTTCTTCAATTCTTCTCCAATGGCCACTTCTTCAAATTTTTAATAGGGCTTCTCTATTATCCTTCCTTCTCCTTACAAATTTTAATGGTATCTTTTCCTAGGCCTCGTCAATATTCTCTCTCAAATATACTATCTCCTTTCTAAAATATTCAATGGGACCTCTTCTCTCGGGTCTCATTTTTCTCAATCTTCAATAGGGTTTTTCTAGCCTCTTCCTCTCTTCTATCTTCAATCTGCTATAGGACCGCTTATCTTGTGTCTCCTAAATCTTCAGTATTTAATATTCAATGGGAGCTCTTTGGGTTGTAGCAAGTGTGAACAGGGGTTAGAAAAATCCAGTTTTTCTAAGCCACCATGTGAACTCCCTTCTATATTGTCGGCTAATTTGGTCGGCATGATTTTATTGTAATTTTCTTCTTTCCCTATATTCCTGCCTTGTTCTTCTCCTTATCCCTCCATTGTTCTTCCTCCTCATCCTCCTATCCCCTGCCGTCCATTTTCCCTTATCGCTCCACACCCTTCCTCTCCCCACACCCTAGGCCACCTATCCTAGCCGCCTTACTCTCCACTCCCTACGCCTTCGTCCTCTCCTCTTCCCTAACTCCCGCCAACTTCCTTTCCCTACTCCCCCACACTCCCTAAGCCTATATAAGGCTTTACTATTGTAATAGTTGTTAAGTAGGTTAAATTAAATATATAATTATTGTTGCATTGGCTCTACGATTCTGTAACTGTGGGCCCATTTCCTTTCTACTAGACTTACACTGGTATCAGAGCCACGCTCTATGAGGACACGTCAAGGGGCACAAGAACCGAGGCATCAGGAGGCATCAGAAGTAGAGAAGCATTCGTCGAAGCAGCATGAGAGCCGAGGGCTCATGAGGATCGAGGCGACATAGCTATCAAGAGGACAACAGGCTCGACACGAGAATCGAGGAGGTGGATAGGAAGTCCATGCAGAGACACATCTGAGAAGCACGTAGACCAAGGAGGCCGACGTGGCATTGTCTGGATGCAGACAGGCATGAATCCCGAGGAACCAATCGAGAGGTGACACGTGGACAACACGTGGACAGCTGACGTGGAGGGCCCGCAGCTCGAGGAGCTGAGTTGGCAGCAGAGCTGGCAAGTGGAGGTGGCGAGGAGTTGACACTAGGCAAAATTTGGTTGGTCTGACGTGGCGAGGTGATTGCAAGCGAGGACGCCACATGGCGAACAATGATTCATCGATAAAGGGCAAAATACTGGTTTGGCGATTGCTCGAAGGCAATCGATTTATAACGCGCGCCTTCGCGTTAATAAATCCCTCCGCACCCATCTCACAGTGCATGTGGGATAAAAGGGAGGTTCATTTTTAAAAAATAAACTTTTTATTCTTTGCTTTAAACTATCATTATTTGCCCTTAATGTCCATCCGAAGTGCATAGCGCAGTTGGCAAAGTCGGACGAGTTGTTTGGCGGAGGTCTTTGGTTCGAAACCCACCGTGGCGCTAATATATTTTTTTTTTTTTCTCCTTGTTTCTTGGTGAAGAAAGGATTAAATAAAAGGCTTACCACCTTTGTTCCCATCCGAAGGAGTAGACGGGTTGGTTGATTGCCCATCGTGAAGAATTTACCTGGCGGCAGGTCGGGGGATCGGTTCCCCTCCGCTTAAAAAAAACAAAGTTTTTTGTTAAAAAAGGTTTTAGCACGTTTTTTAAAGTTTTTTTTTAATTTTTATTAAAGTTTTTTAATTAATTTAATAGTTTTAAAATTATATTCTTCATTTTTTTTTAAATATAATTGTGTTTAAAAAAAATAACGAAGGATATAAAAAATTATTAAATTTTTTTTGAAAACTTTATAAAAAATTTGAAAACTTTGAAAACTTTTTTGGAAAGGGAAATTGGAAAACCTTTTTTGAAGATCAAAATTTCTTGAGCATTTGAAATATAGATATATGCAACTCAGCTAATTTATTTTTCCATGATGAGTAGATGATCCGGTCAACCGGATGTTATCACGCCCTATGCTCTCTACTGAGGAGAGAATCAGCTGAGTCTTTTGATGAGCGGATCCGAAGAAATGGAATACATGTGGTATTCAGTCAACTACAGAACTCAGTAATAGCCCACCAGAGGAAGCCCGATTCTGGATACGAGGCTGACTCAGAGGACAATATCTTCGGGCAAAGAATAGAAGAGTCTGAGATGGTTGAAGTCATCCCTGAAGGACAATCGAGTGACAGTTATACCCCTATAGTGCCTGAAGTAGAATCAAGTGAGAGCTATACACCACGCTCTCCTGATCCAGAATCAGTAGAAGAAGAAAAAGAAGAAAAAGAGGAAGAAGGGGAAGAAGCACCAGAAGTCATTGTGATCAGTGATGATGAAGCAGACAACTTCGCCCTTCCAGTTCTGGGCGATCCTCAAGAAGAAGAATGCCAAATCAGTGAGCATATTAAAAAGGCTAGATTTGATTTAAATCAGTGATCTATTTTGTACTTCTTTGTACTACTTGTTTGAAATTGAAATAAAGTCTGCTTTCTGAAATGGCATCCAATACTAGTCTACCAATCCCTGAGTTCAATGGTGGTGATTACGAGTATTGGTCAATTAAAATGAAAACTCTTTTGATAGGCAAAGGTCTTTGGGATGTGATTGAAGAGGGATATACTGAACCTACTACTGCTGATTGGGCAGCTTTGAATGCTGCTGATAAAAGGGCTAAAAAGGAAGCTCAGAAGAATAATTCTTCCGCCCTTTATCACATCCAAGCTTCCCTTGATAGAAGTATTTTCCCTAGAATAGCTTCTTTTATAACTGCTGAATCTGCTTGGAATGCTTTAAAAGAAAGTTATAGGGGTAGTGACCAAGTCAAACAAGTCAAACTACAAACCTTGAAATGAGATTTTGAAACTCTTAAAATGCAAGAGAATGAGAAGGTTGGTGATTACTGCGTGCGGGTAAAAGTCGTAGTAGATAAGATGGTCACTTTAGGAGAAGAAGTCAAGCCTGAAGTCATAGTGAAGAAAGTGTTGAGGACACTTCTTCCTAAGTGGAATTCAGTTGCCATAATTATAGAAGAATCCAAAGACCTAACCTCTCTGTCTTTTGAAGCCCTCATTGGCTCACTTCTCTCACATGAAGAGAGGTTACAACAATCTCCTTCCACAAGTTATGGAGGAGATGAAAAAGCCTTTGCTTCTCATGAAGGCAGAGGTAGAGGTCATGGTAGAGGATAGTACAGAGGTAGAGGCAGAAATAATCAGAGAGGTGGAACTCCTAACAGAGGAGGAAATCAGAATAGAGGAGGATTCTCAAACAGAGGTGAATATCAGAATAGAGGAGGACAACAAAATAGAGGGAAACAATCAGGTAGAGGAAAAGGAGGAGATAAATCAAAACAAACTTGCTACAATTGTGGCAAACCTGGCCATTATGCTCGTGACTATTGGTCAAAGCCTTCACAAGGAAGCAACAATAGCCAGAGCAATCAGTTTGGCAATTTTGGAGAAGAGGAAGAGGCCACAAATCTCTTTCTCTCATATGGTCAGGCAGATCAGAACATGAATGATACATGGATCTTGGACACTGGGTGTTCAAACCATATGAGTGGCAAAGAAGAACTCTTTGCTACTCTAGACTCCTCATACAAATCAAGCATCCGATTGGGAGATGACAAATCATTGGCGGTTGAAGGCATTGGTGCCATGGCGGTTCCAACTAAAGAAGGCGTCAAGCAAGTAAGTGATATCTATTACACACCCCATCTCCAACACAATATTTTAAGTGTTGGTCAAATGTTAGAAAAGAACTACAAGTTGCTTTTTGATGAGGGTAAATGCACCATTTTTGATAAAAATAATAGTAATAGAATCATTACACAAGTGCCAATGTCAAAGAATAGATTGTTTCCTTTAAATTTTGGCCAGCCAAGGGGAGATAAGTTAGCAAATGTTGCTATTACCAACCCAAGTGTCCTATGGCACTTGAGATATGGTCATTTGAATTCAGCTAGTTTGAAAATGCTAACTTCACAAGCAATGGTAACCGGACTTCCCAAAGTTCAGGATAGTAAGGAAGTCTGTGAAGGGTGTGCCTTGGGCAAGCATGCCAGATCAAAATTTCCTCATGGACAAGCATGGCGGGCCAGCTATCCACTCCAGTTAGTGCATACAGACATCTGTGGTCCGATGCAGACCAAGAGTCTTGGTAACAACTCTTACTTCCTACTTTTCATTGATGATTTTACTAGAATGTGTTGGATATATTTTTTGAAACATAAGGATGAAGCATTTGAATGCTTTGTCGATTTCAAAGCAAGAGTTGAAAGTGAGAGTGGATATTTTGTAAAATGTCTTAGATCAGATAGGGGAGGAGAATACTCCTCTAATGAGTTCTTGAATTTTTGTAAGCAACATGGCATTAAGAGGCAGTTCATAGCTGCCTACACTCCACAACAGAATGGTGTCGCAGAGAGGAAGAATCGCACCATTGTGGAGATGGCAAGGTCTATGCTTCAGATGAAGCATTTGACTAATTCATATTGGGCAGATGCAGCCAGGACCAACGTACATATCTTGAACAGAAGTCCTACTTCAAGTTTGGAAGGGCAAACACCTTACCAAGCTTGGTATGGTAAGAAGCCAAATGTTAAGTATTTTAGAGTGTTTGGTTCACTGGCATATTCTCACATTCCTGATGAGTTGAGAAAGAAGCTCGATCCAAAGAGTCAGGCATGCATATTTGTAGGGTACTGTGAGAACACAAAAGCTTACAAACTCTACAATCCCAGGACTCGAAAGATTGTGCTTTCCAGGGATGTGATTTTTGATGAAGGGGGAGAATGGGGTAAGCCCCAAATATTCAGTGATGATGAATCCAATGATGTAGTTTCTAAGCAGGTGCAACAACAGTCACCACAGAAAGGTAAGAAGTCTCCTCCCACAAGCCCAAGTTCATCTTCTAGTTCAACTTCTTCACCAAGTCCTTCTCCATAGAGATCAGTAAGTTCCTCACCAATGGACATCGATTCTCCATCCAGAGGTAAGAGAACTCTACAGAACCATCCATCATATCAGATGTTGGATAAATTTTTTCAAAAAGATACACTAGGAGTCAAGCTAGTGAAATGAATTTTGTTCTACAAAGATTAGAAAATATGCACTTGTATGGTGATGATGTCTCTCAGCAGGAACCTAGGGGAGATCTAGTTAACTATGCTTTGTTAACTAGTGCACAACTTGAACCTTCTAGTTATGAGAAGGCTTGTACCCAAAATATTTGGCAAGATGCCATGAAAGAGGAGATAACCTCTATAAAAAACAACGACACTTGGGAGCTGGTGAAGCTTCCTAAAGGAAAGAAACGTGTTGGATGTAAGTGGGTCTTCAAGACCAAGTTCAATGCTGATGGAAGCATTGAGAGGCACAAGGCAAGATTAGTTGCAAAGGGATTCACTCAGAAATATGGAATTGATTATGAAGAGACTTTTGCTCCTGTAGCTAGACAGGAGACTATCAGAATAGTTCTTGCCTTAGCTGCACATAAGGGATGGAAAGTCCAACACATGGATGTAAAGAGTGCATTTCTCAATGGTTATTTGATAGAAGAAGTGTATGTTGAGCAACCGCAGGGATTTGAAGAGAAAGACAAGGAGCACCTTGTTTATAAACTGAAGAAGGCACTCTATGGCCTCAAGCAGGCACCGAGAGCTTGGTACTCACGCATTGATGGGTACTTTAAAGATTTTGGGTTCATCAGAAGCAAAAATGAACCCACGCTCTACTACCTAAATCAAGGTAATGACATCCTCATAGTTTGTTTGTATGTGGATGATCTCATTTTTATGGGTAGTAATGAAAAAGTTAATATGGAGTTCAAGCACTCCATGATGCAGGAATTTGAGATGAAGGATCTTGGCTTAATGCAATACTTCCTTGGAATGGAAGTCCATCAGACAGATTCAGGGATCTTCATCTGTCAACTTAAGTATGCTCGAGATATGATTAAGAAGTTTGCTATGGAGCAATGCAAATCAGTTGCAACTCCAGTTGGACATGGGATCCAATTAAGCAAGGATGATGGAGCACCGAAAGTTGACGTGACCACTTTCAGAAGCATTGTTGGGAGTTTGATGTTTCTCACCAACACCAGACCAGATATTCAGTATGTTGTATCTCTTGTTTCTAGATTTATGTCTAATCCATCTGAGCTGCATTTGCAGGCAGCTAAAATAATTTTGAGATATGTGAAGGGTACATTGGATTTTGGAATCCAGTACTACAGAAGTGATACTATCAAGCTTGAAGGCTTTAGTGATAGTGATTGGGGCAACAATGTTGATGACAGAAAATCCACATCGAGAAACTATTTTAGTCTTGGTTCGGGACTAATAACTTGGAGTTCCAAGAAGCAGACAGTAGTAGCTCTATCTTCAACAGAAGCTGAGTATATAGCAGTCACTCATGCTAGTACACAAGCTCTATGGCTACGAAAAGTATTGGAAGAAATTGGAGAGCAGCAAAGTGGTCCAACCAGAATATACTATGACAACATCAGTGCCATTCAGTTGGCATACAATCCTGTCCACCATAGTAGATCAAAGCATTTTGATATGAAGTACCACTTCATCAGAGATATGGTGGAAACTAAAATTGTTGAGCTTCAATATTGCCATACTTTGGAAAATGTTGCTGACATATTCACCAAAGCAATGGCCAAAGCTCAATTTATAAAGCTGAGAGACTGTATAGTCAGTCCTCTCAACTTTAAGGGGGAGAATGTAGCAAGTGTGAACAGGGGTTAGAAAAATCCAGTTTTTTCTAAGCCACCATGTGAACTCCCTTCTATATTGTCGGCTAATTTGGTCGACATGATTTTATTGTAATTTTCTTCTTTCCCTATATTCCTACCTTGTTCTTCTCCTTATCCCTCCATTGTTCTTCCTCCTCATCCTCCTATCCCCTGCCGTCCATTTTCCCTTATCGCTCCACACCCTTCCTCTCCCCACACCCTAGGCCACCTATCCTAGCCGCCTTACTCTCCACTCCCTACGCCTTCGTCCTCTCCTCTTCCCTAACTCCCGCCAACTTCCTTTCCCTACTCCCCCGCACTCCCTAAGCCTATATAAGGCTTTACTATTGTAATAGTTGTTAAGTAGGGGTTAAATTAAATATATAATTATTGCTGCTCTGCGATTCTGTAAATGTGGGCCCATTTCCTTTCTACTAGACTTACATGGGTCTCTTCAATATTCAATATTCAATGGAATATTTTTGGGTCTCCTCAATCTTCAATCATCTTTTTGAAATATTCAAATTCTTCTATCTTCAATTCTTTAAATTCTCTAATGAGATCTTTCTCTTAGGCCTTTAATATCTAGTATTTTGCTAGAATTTCAAAATCAATTATTGCATGAGGAAAGCATATATAATTTAAAGAAATTGAAGGTGAAATTATTCTCTATCTATTGTAGGAAGATTTTCATCTTCTGAATTATTTTTTTGCAACAAAATTTTAGACAACAACAATCAAATACATTCAAATATCCAAAAAACTAAAATCAATAATCTTCACTAGTTGTTATTCAATCTAGTGGAAAGAAATCTATGTTGAGTCCTAGTATTCATGAGTTTTTTTGCAACCCTATGGAAAGACTCTAGCCAAATGCAACTTGAGGTCTTCTTCTACCTTCAAGTTTGCTTTTACTATCAACCCTTTTTTTAGGACCTCCTTCTTAGGTCTCTTAATCTTGTCAATATCAAGATCTATCTTCAAGACCTAAAACTATGCTATATATTGTCTTCTATTCTAAATTTATTCTTGGAATAGGTAAAACCCAATCTATATTTAATCTTCAATGATTTTTCTTCAACATAGTGGAAATACTATCTTCTCTAGTTTTCCTTCTCTAGAGATAATTGTTGGTCTGAAATCTATCTAAGGAAAGGTTTGCATGCTCATATAACTTGACCAAAATTGAATGAAATTAAATCTATGAGGCTTTCTGATCAATCTCCATAGGAGGTTGAATCCTTGGGAGTCCTAACTAACTGCTAAAAATTAATGGAGAGTAAAAAGGGTGTTGAAATAAGGAAATATAGTTGAATATAGAACTTATGGGGTACAAATTTAGCCACATAAAAAAACATAAATTACTACACTTAAACTATTACAAGAAGCCAGAAAGATCACCTAACAGACTAACCAATTCATTCTCATTCAATATTTTAGTTTCATATATTTGAAAACGAATTCTAGAATCAGAGAATAAAACGCATAAAATCCAGATTGTAGAATTAAAATTGAATCATTCAGTCAATTTTAATAGTAATAAGCAAAAATATATTCATACATACATATATGAGAGAACATGAAGATCAAACAATAATTTCCTTGTATTGATTGAGCAACAAAAGTTTTACATGCAAGTTGTAAAAGCTAAAGAGACGATCTCTCTTAATACTCATCCTTTTACTATATAGTTTTTACAATGAATTTTGTTACAAATAATCATGATGTTTGATTAGGGAATGTGGCTATGTTAGGGGAGTGGCCACGTTGTATACCCCCTTTAACATTTTGTAGTTACAAATAAATACTCATGCAGTATGGGAGTGGGCTTCGTTGGCTACATCTAGTTCCTTTATCCATATGACACACCTAATTATTATTCCATGATATCTGCTTGCATGCGCTTCGAGGTAGTGGGTTGTTACTCATGTAATATACATTTTATCATTCACCACTCTTGGACTGTTGAATAATTATCCACCATTCATCATATGAATTTCATTCTTTACTTACTAGCTAGGTGTTGCATTCTCAAACCAATTCTAAGCTTAGGCTCATTATCCCTCCTCTACAAGTAGACTGCATGTCTTAGTGGAGAAAGGAATTCCCAACAGTGGTAGACTTTTGGTATCCAATTGGGGTCTAATGGAAGCCTACAATTTTATCAGGTACTAGCTCTCAAATTGTTGTAACAGGCTTTTGGGATCATTTTGGGGTCTGGTAGCTACCTTATTTTTTATAACATTTATGGTAGGTTTTTGGGACCCATCCATAGCCCAATGGCTTCCTATTTCTCTAAAAACAACTCAATTTTTAGATCATATCTTTGCAACGGGTTTCTAGGATTCATTCCCAGTCAGATAGTAGCCCATGTCTCTACCAAGCTTTGTATTTTTTATGATGGGCTTTTAGAACTCGTTCAAAGTCTATCGGTCCCCTGATTCTTCGTTAGGTTTAACTAAGCCTAATTTTGCATCCTTTCTTGATGTATTTTTAGGATTTTTTTGGATCCTGATAGTTACCTATTTTTTGCCATACCTTTTATTCTTCTTTTTGTGATAAGATTTTAGGACTTGTTCGAAGTTCATCGATCCAATGATTTTTTTCTAGGCTCAACACTTAGCCAAATTTCTATGTTTTTTATGGTGGATCTCTAGGACCCATTTAGAGTCTGATAGTAGCCCATTTTCTTGCCATGCTCAACACTTAGCTGTTAGATATAGATTATATTACATCATTTGGATCATCTAAATGTACCTTCCTAGGTACATACTTAGGATATTAGATTAATTTATGGGGAAGTTATCTAGTTACTTCATGTAATGTAATAAATGTACAAGTGTCTATATGTAAGCTATATATGTGCAAGCTATCCCTTGTACAACTAGATAGAGTTTTGGTCAATGAACCTATATTTCTATATAAAAAGGCCTCATTGTAACAAGCAGATATACATAAACATATAAAAACATCTAGATTGACAAATCAACTAGTGAAGATTATTTAAGATATTTAGAATTTATTAACTATTTCCCAAAGTTTTTTTTGTTGCAAGAAATTAATTCTCAAATGATTGGGACTCATCCTATAATACAAAGATAGGAGACTTCAACTTCATTGCCTGAAGGTCGGTGTGCCTTCATAGTGCAGATATTAATTCCTTGTGCAAGAAAATAATACTATGAAAGAAGACTTCTGGAGAAGAGTCATGGTTAAGTTTAGAGAGTGGAGATCTCCATTGCTATATTGAGAACTTTACAGAAGAAGAAAATTCCATAGTATCCTTGATCCAAAAAAAGGTCATAGAAGCCTTGATCTAGAAGAAAAGGCCACAGAAGCCTTGTTCCATAAGAAAAGGCCATAGAATCCTTGATATTGAAGAAAAGGCCATAGAAGCCTTCATACTGAAAAAGGCCACAAAAGCCTTGATACTGAAAAAGGCCACAAAAGCTTAAAGAAGACTCCAAAAGAGAGTATTTGATTCAGAAGCAGATTAAATATTTTAGTTCTTTTTAGGGAAATGAGATTCAATGAGTTGGAAAACTTCCTACAAGAAATTTAGAAAGAGTATTTTATTCAGAATCAATCCAATAACTAAATCAAAACTAAAGATAAAGATATCAGGAGAATATATCATTGAAGAACTACCAGTCTTGGAAGATCAAGAAGGACTAGGAGAGTCCTGCTCGAATATAGAAGCAACAGAATCAGAAGATCCAGAAGAAAATCTCACCACCAACACTTCTAGGAGTAGAAGGTTGAAGCAAATATCTCAAGGAAGACTAGAAGAAGCTGTAAGACCTTAGGGAGGTCTCAACTAGCATCCGATAAAAGGCTTGGAGAGGCTTACTGAAGAAATAATCAAAGGAAGAATCATTGGAGAAATTCACTATAGAAGATAGTGAAAGATTTGGGATAATTGTTGCCATACGATAACAAGCCCAAAAGAAGAAGAAGGATTTGGAAAGGAGTGCCAAATCCCATAATATCTTGCTTGAAGTTATAATTTGAGTTGAATATAGAAGAAGCTTACCAAAGCTGGAGACTTGAAGATTACATCTCACAACAAGAAGGTATTGTTTGTTGACATAAAGACCTCAAAAAAATCTATAGTAAAAAGGAGGAGACTACAAGAGGAGAACAAGCCACCAAATCCTAGGCTCATGAAAGAAAGTTTAAGACCACGTTTTGGTGAACAAGAGACTAAGCAAAAAGATCCTACTTAAAGCGCAACCTGGTGATCTTAGACACCAACATCCTCTACAAGATAAACATCCTCAAAAAAAGCGAAAAAGGAGCTACAAAAGCTTTCAAAAATGTAATAAACTAATAGTGCAAGTATATTCATTAATTGAATTACTTATTAGATTTGTTAAAGCACCTTATTTGGATTAAAGTTGCAAGAAGGAAAATTGGATTACAATATTTAAAAGTGAAAAAAGAGAAAATATCCTTTTAAGGTTCATTTGCACATTAGTTGGGAGTTGTTTATATTACAAAAGTACAACTACATCTATCAACTACCTATCATCTCCTTTGGAAAAAGAAAAGAAAACTAAGTACTACAATATTAATTATAGCAAAATTGTAGAATAATTATTGAAGATTCATTTCAAATTATTCTTGATTAGTTGTATTAAATTGATTAAGTGCATTTATAAGTTATTTTAAGAGTTAATTGGAGTGATAAGGTGTGATTTTTAGTGCATTAAAATTAAAATATTAAGTGGGTTCATTTGCACTACTATAGTACTCTAAAAAAGGTTAGTGTTTATGTTCTTGAGAAAGGCACAAAACCAGAATTTGGTAGTGTCTAAAGACACTACTAGTGCATAAAAATATGCAACACATAGTGGCCAAGTGAAGCCATAAAAATTTGGTTAGAATCCTCCAAAACTTGGAGGATAAGACAAATAACCGAAATCATAAATAGAACCTTAAATAATTGAGACTTGGTGATTCTCAAATCCAAAGCATTACAGAGTTTGGTGCAAGGGGAAAAGTGCAGAAAATTACATCAAATAAAGAGCTTCTATCTGAGCTTGGATTTATCATAAAAGTATCCATTCAAAAAGGGGAAGGTGTCTAAACAAATATACAACCTCAAAATCCCTACATTGCATTCAAAAATTCTACCACAAAACTAGAAATTCAGACCTGAAAAAGAGTGCAAAAGAGGGTGCAATAAAGGCTATTTTATACATAATTTCGTTACATTGTATTGTACTATCCTAATCTGGTTTATATAGAAAAGAGGGTAGATTTGAAGGTGCCTCAAAGCCATAATATCTGCAAGGTAAACCAACCGATGATAGCCGAATAATTATGCACTCCAAGCAAGGTAAAAGAACACCATAGAAGGGTTATATTCCCTACTTCTTGGACAGTTGAACCTACAAGCAATAAAGGCACAAAAGGGAGAAGCATTATATTTAGGTCTATAAAAGGAGCATAACAGGTTGAAGGAAAGTAAGCAAAGCAAGACATATGTAGAGCACTCTACATCATTATTGGAGAAACACCAAGGCTCCACCAAAGCTCCACCATAACATTGCTTCTCACTCAAGGCATCATCAAAAATATCTTCAACAAAGAAATCAAACATACAAAGCTCTACTAATAAAAATAGTGAAGGGTTATGTTGAAGGAGAAAAGGCCGATGCACAAGAAGTATGTGACACTTTTCACTTGGAGGAAAACCCTAATATTCCATCCACGAGTGTTCATATTTGTCAAAGAAATGTTATTAACAACATATTGGTACTTTGAGACACTTTTCTACAAAAAGAACAAGTGCTCACCTAAAGAACATAACTCCCAGGCTTTATCTAGCATCATTCATCCCAGGTGCTCAAGAAGAAAACAAATGAGCCACTTGGCACTTAAATCAAGATTCCATTCCATTTAAAGCGCATATAAGACCTAGGACTTCAAGGGACATTCACATATCCACATTCAACACTCTGAAATTGTCACGTACAGAGTCGAACTGTAGCATGGAATCAAGGAGAAGAGCCTTCAATACTCTAGTCTGAAGACATCAAAGGCATAGATTAAGAAAGACCATATTTGGAGCATTAAATACAAGGAAGGTTCTAAGATTCTATTGGAGGAAACGACCAAAGCAGAGGCATTAATATAGCAACCCTTTCTCACTGGAAATTAGTGTTGATTCTTGCGGTCTTCGCATAGTGAAGGGTAAGATTTATTCCCATTATTAAAGTGCTTTCATTTTTAGGGATTTATAAGGTTGATAAATTAAGGTTAAACATAGAATAAATTAATCATATTGAAAGCCATATTTCAAAGGGAATAATTTATCAAATCAATATAATATTTGCAATATTAAACTTAGGAGTAATAAGGGTTTCTACTAGAAATTATTTTTAAAAATATTTGCAAATATTAGTATTTTAATTTTCTATATTTGGGGGCTATAAGGACTACAACACCAAATTAAGGTTATTAAAAATTAGAAACACTAAATAAAATCTTAAGGGATACTAAAATATGTTATTAAAGATTTTTGCTAAGGTTGGAAATTTATAATATTCTTGTCCCAAAATTCCTCAAAAAGGGACAAAAGAAATCCAACATAAACCTCTTTCAAAATTTAAAAAGTGCTTAGTTCAATAGGAGCAATAAGGGATAATAGAAGTTGATTTTGGGATTTACAAATACTTTACAAAATCAACCAAAAATTGAACTACATTTTACAAAAGCACTATATCTTATCCAAAATCACTAGGGAGACATAAGGAAGTCCACAAAATCTAAGGATTGATATTAGGGAATCTAAATGGCATCAAACAAATTATTCCTAGCAGAATCTCAACTACTCGAGGGGCCTGATTTTTTCTCCTAGAAGAATAAAGTGAAAGCAATCCTGGTATATGAAAAACTTTGGGATATTATCAAAGGGAAAACATAGAGACCTGCCACAGGTGATACTGAAATCCTAAATTTTGAGAAAAATGATTCAAATGCTCTAATGATAATAAATTTTTCTATCACTAATAATATACAACCATATATCAGTTCAGTAAAATCATCTTCAGATGCATGGACAAGCATAGAGGAAATATTTGAAGGAAAGAATAAGCAACTATTCTTCATCTTCAAACTCAACTTCACTCATTAAATATGAATAGTGGAGAAAGCATAGAATTATTCCTAAGAAAGGTACCATATATTAAAGGGAAATTATTGACCTTAGGAGAAAGATTTAAGGATGAGTTTCTTACTAAAGTAAACATGAGAGCACTTCCAGGCATCTATAAGCATTTGGTAACATCTTTACAAGTCCTAAGCAAATATACCTCTTTTGATGATCTAGTCAATATTTTATAGGAATATGAGGTGTAAAATACAGTTAAGATGATATTACTAACACTACATTGGCATCTAAAGATAATCCATAGGGAAATATTGCTTCTTCATAAAAAGTATAAAAACCATGGTACAACATATATTGTCAGATATGCAAGAGAAAAGGCCATAGTACCAGCTATTGCAGGTTCAATCCCAGAAGTCAGAGTCGATGAAATCAGATGAACAATGGGAACCAAATTCAGCCATGACAATATCAAAATCCTAATCAACAACAATTTTAGCATCCAACCAATTATCCCCAATTAGAGTATCTAAAAATAAATCAAATAGGACATCTAGCTTAAAAGATAGAAGAAATCAAATAACTGGAAGAACCTACATATTATTATGAAGTCAAAGCTCTTTTAGCAAGAATGATAGATTATGAAGATACTAACTACTTGCTCGAACATGTTACATAAATTAGAGAAGAAGAATCTGAATCTTAAGATTAGGAAGAAGATCCACATTGAAGACTAAAGTCTTCAATACCCAAATAATGTAATACAGGGGGTGTTAGAAATAGATTATATTACATCACTTGGGTCATGTAAATGTACCTTCCTAGGTACATACTTAGGACATTATATTACTTTAGGGGGAATTTATCTTGTTACTTCATACAATGTAATAAATGCACAAGTGTCAATGTGCAAGTTGTATATGTGCAATTTGTCCCTTGTACAACTAGGTAGAGTGTTGGCCAAGGAACCTATCTTCCTATATAAAAAGACCTCATTGTAACAAGCATATATACATAAACATACAAAAAAATCTAGATAGATAGGTAGTAGCTTAGTGTTGTGTGGATCACCATATATTGGTGATGGGTGCAATATAGTCCAGTAGCTTTGTTAATGGAGTGTTTATTTCCTCCATAGCTACATTGTATTCATTTCTATAATTTCTATTTATAGCATATTTCAGTCATCTCGCAAATTTACTTTCTTTCATATTATTCTGCATCTTGTGATTGCTATATCCCATTGCACACTGCATCAAAAGCTAACATTACCCAATTTTTGGAATTTTGATTTTCTTGATTGTGTGAATAGGTGAATGTGAGAAAAACCACACATATTCTTGGTGACTTATGAGGATTTTCACTTGAAAAAAAGTAGATAATCCAAACAAAAAATATATGGACAATGCCATACACCAAAAAAGAAATAAAATTAATTTTTGGGCTGTCCATTGGACCACGAGGTTATATAAAAAATTGTGCTAGTGATGTTTATTGTACAAAACCATTTGCTTTTACTGCTGCCCTTCGGTATTCAATTTACCTTTTTTGATTGCTTTTTTTGCTGCACCTGTGCTCCTGAGCCAGCTGCTGAGGACTCAACTTATTGAGTGATAATCTAGGCAACTGATATTTACAATGTTTGGCATATTTGTTGCCAAGTTTTTGCAGGAGATATCGGGATACCTTTGAGTTGATTAGTGATGGTTTTTAGCCTGTAAGTGTCCTTATAGGGAGGCTCCCTATATATTTTAATCACCTCCTCTTATTTGACAAGGAGGTAGAATATTTTGTGAAGGATTGCACACACTTGATCCATCATTATAGGTTATTACTGTGTTTCAATCTCTCTCTCATCCTTTTCCAGGGCTTCAAGCAATTCTTTGAGCTTCTCTTCTATATAGATGTGCTTATTGCTATCCTAAAATATCGAGGAACTAAGGGCTTTGAGATACACTTTGATCTTGCTCATTTTTCTAACTCGTTCTTGAGGGCAACATGAAGTTCTTTTACCTCATAGTAGATGTTTAAGGTATAGAATAATTGTTGCATAAGGGATCTACACTCTTATATATCCCTTTCTGATTACTTTTCCAATCAAGAATACCTTCCTCTAATAATTATTCTCATCATTATTGCTTGCAGGCCCTTGCTCAACACACTCTTCTTTTTGTTCTCTAGTTCTATTTTTACCTCTTTGGAGATTGTCTTTTAACTTCTACAAAAAAGGAGGGAGAGTTTGCATAGTTGCCCCATTTATATTCCTCCAATAGTGGGACTTGATCTATTTGATCCAATATTTTAAGATCACAGGCCCATGGGGCTTTTCCTTCTCCTTCTGCAGTTCAGCTAATGTGGTAGTCAAGGATTCCTCTTGCTACTACAACTTGGCCTTGAACTCCGTATCTTATTTTTTATCGCACCCCATGCTACTTGAAGCTCGTGATCCATGCTGGTGATATTTTAATGTTTCTACTATAGCTCTTTCTCAGAGGGAGCCCTATTAAGGGTATCTTTCAATGCTTTCACATCATTTTTCAAGGCATTTTGGTCCAGCTTCTTCTTGCTTATTTGGGTCTCCAATATCTGGACTTTTTTTTGGTAGCTTTCAACTTCCTATTATTAGCTCTTCCTTTTAGAAAGAGTGTGTCAGCCTCTATGTATAATGCCCAAAGAGTTTTAGCCTAAAAAATCTTGAAAATATCCCTAGTTTACACATTGAACTTCCAATATTTAGGTCTCATTTTTGTGATAGATTTCTTTACTTTAGATCAGGAAGTTATCTTGATTCTCTTCTCATGATTCAGATCAATTTTATCATGGGTCATAATGATTGCTTCTTCCTTATCGCCATGCAACTGTCGCAACTCCTCAATCCATTTTTTATTATCCTGCATCATCTTCAATATGTCATAAAATTTTGGCAGGTCTCATTTTGTAGCTTGGGATATGAGAGGGGTATTGAAGAAGGTTGGTAGTGGAGTAAGTGGGTATAAAGCCACTTCTCAAACTAGGGTTTCACCAACCTACCTATCTTGGTTCCTCTGGGTTAATGGTGATGATGGCAGAGGAGGTGGTCACGGTGGAGAATACTTCGATGATGGTAAAATAAAGGATGACGTATATTGAGATGATGGTCATGGTGGAATGGGTGGGATGACTAATGGATTGGATGGAAGTGGAGGTAAGATTCAATTCAAGAAAACCCTAGGATGGAATAGATGGAAATGTGGAATGCATAGGAGACAACATAGGGGACTTGGGGCACTCTTGCTCAAGCAAGTTAGCAATAGCTAGAATCATACCAAAATATTGATTTGAATGGAGAGGTGAATCCTCCAAGATTTCCACATAAGAGGATTGTTGGGGAGGATACTGAGGATTAACAAGAGAAATAAGTTTAGAAACCATACCTTGTATTTGCTCTTTCTTTGTTGGCTCTTCAACTACCTATTTTCTCTTTTTTAATTTGAACAGCTGATGTTTTTGCTTAAGCTTCTTGCATCTCCTGCTGTAACCATTACCTCTTGTATTCAGCCTCATGAACTTGAGAGCTATCAAAGTTGGGGTGCCCTTTTCTCCTTCTGCTTGACTCCAAATTCTATAGCTAGAGACTAGGTTGTTTCTATGACTGTATTCTAAAAGTCTTAGTAGCTCTAGTTCCCCTAGTATGCAAAGGCCTGCTTAGTATTTTCTCTTTGTATTGGACTCTACTGTAGCAAATGCTCACTTTGAAATTCCTTCTCATCATATTCATCTTCTTTATTTTATTCTTCCATATCGCCTCCTTGATATTAATTCTTTGGCACTTTCAGTACCTTCGAGAAAAGGTCTTCCTTGATATTTTGCCTCTAAATATCAAATTTGATGTTAAAATTTACCTTAAATTATTTTTCTGCATTACCCAAAAAGGTCTTCTTTATTTCATCTTGTTTGCATTGTGATACCCACCATTCTTTGATTTTGTATGTATCCCATCATTTCTTCTCCTCGATATCTTCAATGAGCTTGGGACTCAACCATTATTCTGGATTTATTTTTGGGTTGAACACCTTATATGGGTAGCATGTCCTCCATGATGACTGTTTATGCATGTCGAGGCATGTGAATGGTGCCACCTAATCCTAAGGAAAGTTCCTATACTATTGAATTTTATCAAATTTTTGGTTCTTGAAAGGTGGTTCCCTGGTGTTGTTCATGGCGAGTTTGTCCTTGAGGATGTTCTTAGGGTCATAATTCCACCTATGGGGTACCATCAGGAGGTTCAAGGTAAATAATTTTCCTTCTAGATTTTGGTATGTAATATTGTCTATTTTGGGCATATTGATAGGCCCAAATTTTACTGGTAGTCTAAAAATTACCGTCTTCTTTGATTTGATGTCGAGATTTTTCTCAATGACATAGATTTGCTTGCACACCTTCATATCGAATAGTTAGTCTTTAATATAAAATGGGAGTAGGTAAGGAAAACCAGAGAACCCATACAGTCGTATGATGATGACCTCATTTAGATAATACCAGTCTTTGATTTCTCACCAAGGGCCTCTCAAGAACTCTTATGCTTCGCAAGATAGGCACAAGAAAAATTCACAGATGTGCGCAAGGGTGGTCCCTAAAAAATTTATGTTGAATTCCAGATAATAATTGCTCCTCATGAGGGTATGCATCCAATCAACCATTGGTTGTATCTGGCCACATTCACCCTTTTGCTGAATTTACACGTAGTGCTTTGTGTGGGGCATGCAGTAGAGAAAAATGTCATGCAAGGTAGGAAGAATATGGGAACTCATCACTTAGTCCCATTTTGAAAGTTGTAATTTTCTCTCTGATGCTTATGGCAAAGAATTTTATCCAGTCAAATCTAACATAGTTGTGCACCTTTATTACTATATGGGCCATACCCATTTGATGTGGGTAAACTATGGTATTTTTTAGCAAACCAAGCATAATTGCCAACATAAAAAGGACTAGTTCATCCTCCTTATATTTTATCAAATTTTGTGGCCTATCCATTTAGTCACTTATTAGTTTATCCAAAACTTCAGTCAACCATTTCTTAGGGTTTACTTCATTCATAATTGCTCTGTTCTTCTAATAAAATAGTTTTGAGGTGCCCTATTGGCAACTCCTTAATAGGGATATCTTGAATGAAAAACATCGTCTTGATTGTCTGTGCATCTATATGAAACAAACACTAAAAATTTTGATTTCTAAATGCGCCTATACTAGTTTCATAAAATTGGAATACTGCATCAATTAACTCTGGATAAGGATGAACTGAAATTGGCATGAAATGACTGAGTTGAGTCCCCCATGCTGCACCCCTCAAGTTATTATAAGAGGTATTTTTTCTTTTATTTTTGAGGCTTCACAGAAGCCTTTTAGCCTAGATTTTATTGTGATGATATCAAAAATTCTTGTGAATCTGTCTTTGAGCTCCTTAGAAATTTTGGCTTTATCATTGTGGTTTCCTTGCAGGCTCAACTTCTTGGTGATTTTGCAGCACCTCTAGAAAGTGCTGCACAACCCTTTTTTCGAATAAGTGCATTTGTATATTTTAATGGCTTAAGTATTTCACTTAAATTGGAGAATTCCTTTAGCCTTTTTGTGCTACAAGGATATAGAGAAGATAAAAATAGAATGTAGGCACTGCTTATCCCAATTTATAATGCTCTACGTCGAAGAAAAAGGGAGTGATTGCCAAGACCGTTATGAATAATTTTCTCTAAATGAGAGAGATCTTCTCAACCATCATTTGTTCTGAAAAGTGATTTTGATAGTCATTCTTAGGAGCACATACCATCAGCTAATGATATTGATCTTATGCGCAGGCGGTTGCTGTTAGTTGGGAAATCCAATTCAAAAAAAACCTTTTTCACCTTAATATTTTCTAGCAGTCATGGACTTGTTTCATGTCAGGCCGCAATTGATCCTAGGTAGATCATATTTGAGATCTCATCCAACTTATCATTTATGGTGCCATTTTTGCCTTATCCTGAAAAGTGTGCCCATGTCACTGCTAATCGTGGAAATGATTGGTGCGCTCACACGAAAGCTGCTAGTTGGACTGCTACATGCCTTTCACCATCCCTTTTAATGGTATTTATTATATGTGGTCCCTTTGGAGAGAGCATGGCTGACACAAGCGTTATTTATTCATATTTTGGATCTTCACATGATGTTTCATTTATGGTGCACCCTTTGATTAAATGCACAAACACACCCCTGTCATCTTTGATGTGGAGCACAACTGTCATATGAAATCAAACATCATCACCTAGGGGATTTTTTATGTCGTTGATCTTGCCCAAACGAGTGAATTATTGGCGATGGAGGAATTTCTCTAGGATCTTCTATGATGGATTTTTGGTACCTGTTCAAATTTCAAGAGTTTCATATTTATTTGCCAAGTGTCTCCATGATGGGTTTTAGGACCAATTTGGAGTTCGAAACTTGCTCGTTACTCTGCTAGATGTCTTTGTGACAGGTTTTAGGGACCCGTTCAGAGTCCTATGGTGACTTGATTGTTCACCAAGAATATTCACATGGATTTTTGCTGAGCATCTCTATGATGGGTTTTTGGGACCCATCCAAAGTTTGATGCTTTCCTGTTACTCTGCTAGGCTCAAAACTTAGCCATTTTTCCTATTTGAGAAGCCTTGGCGTATATGTGGCAACCTGTCGTAGGTATCATTAGATTGAAGGCTGTCTCTGCTACTCATAGTATTAAATATTTACATCATGAGATTGAAAAGAAAGGAAAAAACTATATACATGTCAAGTATATACATATATACAATTTCAAAATTAGTGGGATTAGGCATAATTTTTAAGGTATTGACCATTCACCAGGATCGGGAGCAACCAGCCATTGACATCATGCAATTGATATGCATTCTTAACATTGCAATCTTCAATGAGATATGGTCTAGACAATATAGGGTTAAATTTTTCATGCACACCTGGTTTTGCTCGATCTGCATCCCATTTTAAGATAATGTCACCTTCATTAAATATCTTCGATGCTATCTTTTCATCAAACTAGTGTTTCACAATATTTTGGTGTTGGCATAGGTTATTGTATGCCTCTTCACATTTTTCCTTGAGTTGCACTAATTTTGTTAGTCTTCTCTCCATTGGTAAAAAAGTCTCCATCTCCATTCCACTCATAAATCTAAGTGCCAAAATCTCTAGGTTGATCGGGAGAATAACTTTCTTTCCATACATTAGAGCATACAATGATGTCTTAAAGGATTTCTTGGGAGTTATCCTATCCACCCATAGTGCTTGATTAAGTAGGAGGTGCCAACTTCTAGAATTTTGCTAGATGCTCCGCTTGATTATCTTTAACAAATTTTTATTTGTGTATTTAGCCAGACCGTTTCCCTGTGGGTAGTAATTTGAGGAAGCATTCCAGTAGATGCCATACTTTCTGGTAAAATCCATTATTTTGGCACCTATAAAAGATGCATCATTATCAAAGATAATTATGGTTGGGATTCCAAACCTGGTGATCAATCTCTTGAGAAATGCAATGACGATCTCTTGGTTAGCTTTCTTGGTAGCTTCAACTTTTGTCCACTTTGTGAAATAATCCATCGTCATCAAGATGTATTTGTGTTCTATCAAGGAATTCAGATTAATCACACCAATAAAATCCAACCCCTATTGCTAAAATGGTTCTTTTACATTTACTGGTTAGAACGACATAACGGGATGCGTGTTCTTTTCAACAAACCTCTGACATTTATCACATGCTCTAACCATCTTGAATGCATTCAAAAATATTGACGACCAATAGAATCATGTTCTCAAAACTTTGGTTGCCATGGTTTACCCAAGTAATTTCCTCTTGAGAATCCAGTATGGAATTCTTCGAGGATCTTCTTACTCTTTTTCAAAGGTATGCACCTCAACAACACTCCATAAAAATTTCTTCGATAGAGAATGTCATTGATTAATGCATACTTTCTAGACTACAATCTATACCTTCACCTTTGGGATGCTATTAGCCCCTTTGAACATCTTCTAGAGTTAAAATAATGCATCAATTGGGTAATCCATGTATTAGGCAACATTTCCCCTTCTTTCGACTATGTTGAGCCTATTTCCTCTATAGACAAGTTGATGTCCAGTGTTGCAGCTTCTACCAATTATTGGCAAAGTGCTCTACCTCTTACCAATTTTGTTGGCCTAATTTCAACATCATATTCCTAAATTTTTTTCATCCATCCTACTCTTTTATCACCCAATTCTCCTTGAATCATGAAGTTTCTGATATTTGGATGCACTACATATACAAGTGTCTTACTTTGAGACACAAAATACCTAAATTTTTTAATGATTTCATAATAGCATATACTTGTCTTTCGATGAAATTGTATCTCTCTTCGTGATCCTACAACATTTGACTGATGAAGGCAATGGGTTGCTCATTATTATATTTTCCCTTTTGAGTGAGGACCATCACATAGCTTTCTTCTGCTCCAAAGACATACAAAATGAAGTCTTTGGAGTAGTTCGGGTTGATGAGCATCGAGGCTTGTGCGATTGCTTCCTTAATGTTTTTGAAAGCACTTTTCTAGAGATCCATCCATTTGAATTCTACATATTTTTTTAGCATATCCATCATGGGCTTGACTATTTGAGTGAAGTCCGACACAAACTTCTGCACAAAGTTTATTTTCCCAAAGAATGATTGTAGTCCTTTCTTGTTCAATGGTAGAGGAAGGGCGAGAATAGCTTCTACCCTATCCAGATCAATTACCAACCCTACTTTAGATACAACATGTCCTAGGAGTTTCCCTTCTTGTACAACAAATATGGATTTCTTTGGGTTCAAAGAAACTTTGAACTCCCTGCATCTTTCAAAAACTAACCTGAGATGTTCTACATGGTCCTCCTTTTGTGAGAGAAAACTATCATATCATCCAAATAGATGACAATTACCTTATTTACAAGTTCCCCAAAAGCCAAATCCATTGCTCTTTGGAAGGTGGCCCCAAAATTAGATAGCCCAAATGGCATTCGTTGGTAAGCAAAGGTGCCCCACTTGGTAGTGAATATTGTTTTATGCTGATCTTCATATTGGACCTATATTTGATTGAACCCAAAGAATCCATCTAGAAATGAGAATATCTTTTCTCTAGCCACTGTATGTAATATTTGATCAATATGGGGAAGAGGATAGTGATCCTTTAACAAGACCTTGTTCAAATTTCAAAAATCAACATAGAGTCAAATATCCCCATTCTTCTTTCTTATTGGAACCAGGTTGGCCACCCAAGTAGAGTGTTTGATAGGATAGATTATATTAGCATTCAATAACTTCAAAAGCTCTTGTTTTATTAAGGCTTCTATTTTTGGGTTGATGGGCCTTTGTTTTTATCAAAAAGATTTTGCATCCAGCTCTAGCTCAATGGTATGTTGTATAGTGTCCTTGTTGTACACTTTGAGATCATCATAGGTCTAGGCTATTATGTCACTAAATTCTCTATAAAATTCCTAGATCTGACTAATTTCTTCCTCTGAACATTGTACCCCCACCTTGAGGCTTTTATCAAGTGCTATTTGAACTTCCCTATAACCCTTTGTGTCAATTTTCATCGAATGGTCAATTGGCCAATCACTGTTATCAAATAAACTTTCAAGAGTTATTAGCCCTTTTGGTATGTGATTGTTTTTTAGCTGAATAAGTTCTCCTTCTTCATCCTCCAATGATATTTCAATTACACAATTCATTTCATGGATTAAGAAATCCACCACCTATTCATCATTTTCAAACACTTGTCAGAAACATCTCTATTCATGATAGAGGGTCTATACACTAGTGTTACTATCTTTGCTTTATGTATAACATTTGATATCGGATAATAATTAGTCCTAATTGATGCTATCATGCTAACATATCAACATGGGTCTTCTATTTCCTTGGGATTGGCTTGATTTTTAAGGCCTCAAATGTTTTCAACAAGTCCCACACTCTATTTCAGTAAGCCTTGAGATAATGTTGTTTGCTGATGTATTTCTCGGTAACCTAATTTACCATCAATTTTGAATCTCTAAATATTTGTAATTGTTTGATTCTAAGTGTTTCAACCTTTCTCAATCCTAAGCACAATGCTTCATATTCTATCATGTTATTTGTGCAACTCCATGTTAATCTATATGAGAAAATATTTTCAGCTCTTGTGGGTGAGATTAGGACTATTTAAGCTCTAGCTCCATTTTTTCATCTTGATCCATCAAAATAGAGCTTCCAAATCTGATTCTTCATGAGAACTTATTCATCCTGCACTATTGGTTTCTTTACATCTAGCTTCACGATGGTGTATGTACCAATTATTATTTCTATCGTGGCATTGAAATCCTTTAGCGAGAATTGGTCCTCCATTTGAAGTTCCTCCAACACCTCTTCCATCAAGTCTGCTTCCTCAGTCATCAGGCTAACTATATTAGCCTGTTGATTTCCTTCTTCCAATTTTTCTATATGAAATGATGAGGGCTTATCTGAGTATATCTTGACTCTTCTACCCTTGTGTGGAATATCCATGTGGGAATAGTCAAGGGAGAGGTAGCCACCCAACTTGGTAGTAAATTCTCTTGATAGGCACATCCCAAAATAGGGTTCCAAGTCTACCACCATAACCTCTTGGATGATAGTTACCTAAGGTAACCTATGTAACACCATAGGGACATCTTTGATCACCCCAACAGTCTTCACTGGTGTACCATATAGCTGTAGAATACCTGAGCATATTCTTGTATATTCCATACCCATAATATCATATACGGCTTTTGGCATAACTATAGTGGATGCTCCTGAATCAATCATGCAATTATGGACTAACCATATTTTCATTTGTAAAGATATATAGAATGAAGATGGTCTATTTTTTCCTACTCCAAGTATTGGGTCCCCTTGAACTATATTTAGCTCAGGATAGGCTTTTCCTTGATTCTTGATTGACTTGAGGGAAGCTTGGAGTAGGTCAATCTATCTAGGAATAAGCAATGCATCATACATACTAGCATTTGAGGGAGTTTTCTTTAGTTCAACTATATTGAAGATAGATACATCATACTATCTTTCCTTGTCCCTTAGAGGTTATTCAAACTTGCTCTTGAGTTCATGAGTGACTTCAATTATCTGACACTTGGTCAACGATAGGTATCTTAGTTTATATTTAGCCTCTTCCTACGTCTCCACTCCTTTCAGATGAGTTTCATATTGTTTGATCTCCTTTTTTTGTTGTTGGATTGACTTTTGGATAAGGATTCTCTTTTTTAGTCTCATATTTATTTTTTATCTTCAGTGGGCACTTTCAAAGGGTTCAACTCCTTAGGGTTTACTTGTAGGGGCTTCTTTCCTAATCTTGTCAAGACTGAGACCTTTTCAATAGATGGCATCATGAAGTTATGACCCACTTCTCTAATCATATTGACATGTCCCTTCTAGGTTCTTTCAACTTTCTCAATTGCTATTTTTTGTATATAATGTTGGTGCATCATACAAGAACTCTCCCCATGATGATCATTGCATTGAGAACACCAGTAATCTGATTCAGATATAGATATTGAAGGCTCTCCTTCTTAATTTGCATAAACTGTATTGGAATTATCAAGATATTTGCTAGTGGAGGCAACTTGATCCTTTGCTACCTATGGGAATATTCTTGGATAAAATTTTATTTTAGCTTCCCTCCTCTTCATTGAAGTGATTTCATTGGTTAAATTTTTCATGGTTGTTTGCATGTCTTGAAGGATCACAAATTGTGGGTCAGGAGCTAGCAATGTAGGTATTGCAGGAGGGGTAGGTAATGATGGAACTACTAGTGCAACTTTCAATGCTAGAACTATGGGAGCATTAGGCCATGGAGGGAAATTTATAGGAGGTGTGCCAATGGGATAAATGGTACCGATAGTAGGTGACTATGGCTGATTTTGAGGAAACTCAAGAAATATGGGCATTACAGGCTTGGGAGGTAGTCTACCTATAGCAATAAGATCCCTTTCTGCATTTATAACCTCTTAGAATATTTGGGGGAAGGCCTAGATATTTTATTGTCTTATTGATAGACCCAAATCTAAGCTAAAAACTCTTAAATAATAATATATGGCTTGCTCATTGGTTGGTCGAAGATCATTTGACACTCTCTTCTAGGTGTGACTGAATCTGATGTTGAAATCCACTATTTCTTCTTGTGGATGTCTTTGTATTACCGTGAACTGAGTGAGCAAGGAAAATAGATCTACCTGTTCGTTGAATTCTTCTATCAGCTTTCCAGCTAGGTCAATCCAAGTAGAAATGGTCCCATTTGGTAGAGTTCTATACCAATACAATATTTTCCCTTTTAGATAAATAACCAATAATTTGATCATCACATATTCTTCCTAAATTTTATGAGCAACAACCAATGAGGCAACATCCTAGCAGTGCTCATATGTTGTTTTTCCAGAGATATCGTATGTTGGTAAAGCATTCAAAGCAGTCTGAGGAATTGGGTTCTGATTTATAAGATTGAGGGGGTTTGTATTATTCCAATGGAGAAAGTTTTGATTATGATTTTGAGCCATTATTTCTTGGGGAATAATAGACACTTCAAGCATGAGATTTATATTATCCGACTCTTCTATGAGAGATGAAGACAAGGTTGATACAAAGGATGGAATAGAGCGTATCCTAAAACTACCAAGATGCAACTCTAGAAATTCTATAGGTTCCTCTCATATTTTGGATGCTTGTATTGTTATCATGAAAATAAGACATGGTAATGTTTATATGGCTCTCTAGGTTTTTGATTTTGCGAAGTCACCAAGTGATTGAATTAAATACGGGTAAAGTAGAGTATCACTGAAACTATGATTCATCCAAAATGTGTGATTATGTCCCATAGGGCGTGCCAAAAATTATTGGTCTAAAATTTTTCTAAGAAAAGGTTTGTGCACTCACAAACCTTGATCAACATTGAGTGACCTTCAAGATATGAGGCTTTTTGGTCAATATCTGGAGGAGGTTGACTCCTTGGGACTCCTAGCTAACTGCTGAAAATTAATGGGGGGTGAAAAGGGTGCTAAAATAAGGAAATATAGCTAAAGCTAGAACTTATGGGGGTACAAATTTAACCACATCAAAATACATGCATTGTTACACTTAAACTATCACAAGAAGATAAAAATATTACCTAATAGACCAACCAGTTCATTCTCATTCAACATTAATTGCGTATATTTGAAAATAAATTCCAAAATCAGAGAATGAAACACATAGAATCTAGATTGCAGAATTAAAGCTAAATCATTCACCCAATTTTAATAGAAATAAGCAAACAAACATTCATACATACATATATGAGATAACATGAAGGTCAAATAGTAATCCCCTTGTATTTCTTGAGTAGAAGAAGTTTTACATGTGAGTTGTAAAAGCTAAAGAGTTGACCTCTCTTAATGCTCAACATTCTAATATATATAGTTTTTACAATGAATTTTGTTACAAATAATCATGATATTTGATCAGGGAATGTGGCTGTGTCAAGGGAGTGGCTAGGTTGTATACCCCCTTTAACATTCTATAGTTATAACCGAATACTCATGCGACATAGGATTGGGCTTCATTGGATACATCTAGTTCCTCTATCCATCTGACACATCTAAAAATTCTATTATTCCATGATATTTGCCTACATGCGCTTGGAGGTAGTGGGTCGTTACTCGTGTAATCTATATTCTATCTTTCACCACTCTTGGACTGCTGAATAAATGTCCACCATTCTTCAAATAAATGGCACGCTCTACTTGTCATCTGGGTGCTACATTATTAGACCAATTTCAAGCTTAGGCTCATTGTCCTTCCTACTAGCAGACTCTAGATGTCTCGATGGAGAAAGGAATTCCTAGTAGTGATAAAATTTTGGGACCCAACCAAGGTCCTATGGTAGCCTACCATTCCACTAGGTACAAGATCTCAAATTGTTGTGGCAGGCTTTTGGGAGCATTTCGGGACCCAGTAGCTGCCCTATTTTTTGACATATTTGTGATAGGTTTTTGGGACCTATTCGAAGCTTTATGTCTTCCCATTTCTTCCACAACCATCCAATTTTTGGTCTGTATCTTCACAATAAGTTTTTGGGATCTGTTTGAAGTCTGACAATAGCCCATATCTCCACTAAGCTTCGCATATTTTCATGATGGGCTTTTAGGACCCATTCAAATTCTATTGGTCCCTCGTTTCTCTGTTCAGTTTAAATATTAATTTGATTTTGCATCCTTCCTTGATTAATTTTTGGGATCTACTCAAAGCCCGATAATTGCTTGTTTTTCTGCCAAACCATTTAGGCTTCTTTTCATGATGGGATTTTAGGACCCGTTTGGAGTCCGTGGACCCCTTGATTTTTTCCAAGCTCAAAACTTAGCCAAATTTTTGTGTTCTTTTGTGGTAGATCTCTAGGACCTGTTCGAAGTATGATAGTAGCCCATTTCCTCGCTAGGCTCAACACTTAGCCAATTTTTGGAATTTTAATTTTCTTGATTGTGTGAATAGGTGGGTGTGAGAAAAACCACCCACAGTAATATCTTCAACCTTAATGGTTTCTCCTTGACCAGTAGAAATTTATTTAGACTATTACAACTTTTTCAAAACCTGTGCAAGAAAAAACTTGTTGTAGCTCTAATACCACTATTAGATTTTGATGCTTAATACTTAATGCAAATAACCACAAGATCTCAAATAAAGTTACAATATAAAATATATAATAATAGCAATATTTTACTCATATATAACTATTGTAACAACTCATAAAATGGACACTAACAAATGCTCACAAAAATAGTAACATGATATTGAATAAATGTCACATACACCACACTCTCACATTCTCTCATCACCTCTTTTCTCATACAATGCTTAGTCACATATATAATAGAATGTGACTCTTCATATGGAGTACTCTTGGCCTTCACTCTTCTTGAGACTCTTCACTTTACTATTCTAAGGACACATGTGCACTCATACATAAAATACACTTGTGCACATCTACACTCATCACACTTGTACACTTAACTACATGAAACTTGTGCATTTCCTACACATTATTACATTACATAAAATATTTACTCACATTCTAATCTAAGACACACTCCTAATCTAAATATGTACTCAAGGTGGTACATTAGCATATACCAAGTAATATAATATACTCCAACATATTCTAGAATTAGATGGAGATCCAATAAAAAATTGGATGGATCAGACCCACATGTTGGAGACTCACAACAAAAGGCACTAACAAAATTTTGATCCAAATCATAGAGATCCGTATTGTATTAGGATCAAAATAAAATTTTGGCCTAGGGATGCCTGACCAAATTAAGCAACTAGACACATCCAACTAGTGGTAGCAACTAGAATAATAAGATAAAGTGAAAGAGAGAGAGATTGTTATGGACTCCAACTAAACCAGAAGATATGATCATATCCAATCAGACTACCTTCAACTATACCCTAAAAATATAAGAGGGTAATTTTTTCTTTGGGGGCTCTGCTCCCAATCCCCTGCATGGAGGGCTGTTGGCCCCCCATCCCCCCAACCAGGGTAGCTACCACCATCTTGGACCCTAAACATTTTGCAAAAGTATATAGTCCCCCAAATGTACGATCTTTATCTAAAATGAGGTAAATCATTTAAGACATCATCATTAGACCTATAGAGGAGTGATCATGGATCTAAGGACATTCATAATGGGAGATATGTATAATAAATCTTCAACATGGGCAACATGATCTTACCTCTAACAACTCTTGGTCCAAGCAACCTCGAGATTGCACATCATCATTACGGAGTGCCTTGGGAAAGAATTAAAAAAATAATAATTTTGAATCTTAGAAGGGGTAAAGACTCTAAATGTTATCTATCAATACACATTCTTCTTCTCATTGTAACAATTGAAGACCCTCCATCCTCTAGAGGGGTGCTTTCTTTCATTATCCTCCATGTGTCGACCTGGATTGATCCTTGAGCAAATTTTTGGGTAGTTGTTGAGCCTCTTTCCTCTACATGTATGTAACTTAGAGTTCACGTTAATAAAGAATCTATGAATCTTTACTTATCTCTATCCTAGTTTTGATGTGGGTGTTTTCGTTTCTACTACATGTCCTCAAAAGGGTCCTATGTTCCTAGTGCATTATCGATCCTCACACATGTGTTCATTCAAAATTTATAGGGCGCCAAGAGAGTCTTATTATTTTTCTTTGGCACATTGCCACCCATTATGCTAGGCTAGGTAGCTTTACATTTCCCACAATATATTGCTTTTCTTTACTTTCATTGTATTTTATTACTTTTTGCAATTTTCTTTATGTTCCTTTTATCTTTTTTTCCCTTGAAGAAATCTAGGCTAGGAGTAGAGTAGCATAGCGGGAGAAGAACGACGAGTGCCAAAAAAGATACCCAATAACAAAGAATCAACCTTGGATAAAAAACTCCAAAGGTTATTTGACGGGAGCCGCATCCCACGCTTCCTTGGACTTCCCAAGACTAGCACCCCTTCATGAGGCATAGGGCACCAGACATACCGCTCGATCGAGGCAACGATAGACATCGAGGCTGCAGCCATGAGGGGTCGTGACACCCAAGGAGTGTAATGGGATCACTCTCGAACCCCTCCAACACTTCCTTTTCTAAAAAAATAAGGTGAAATGATTACCAAAATATAGAGACCTAAATTTTATCCACCATTTTCTAATATCAATATCATCCTCTCCATAAAGCTTTTGAAATACCATGAGTTCACATCCACAAAATTGATAATGTAAACTATAATTTTATGAAGTAGAGTTGCATGAAAATATACATCTCTCCAATAATCTCCCAAGAAGAGAGGTTACTTTATGGGCAAAAGCGATTACAAGAGAATACTCTATATGAATGAGTTCACAATTAAAAGTAATATTGTTATATAAGAGAGTCTATGAAGGAGAGGACATCATGGATCTTTTATATGTGCCTTGTGTGAGAAGGATTTAGAAACATCAAACCATTTACTTCTTAATCGTTCCATTGATCACACTATTTAGGGTTACTTTTTAAAAAATATGAGAATATGTTGGGTATCTTCATTAACATTGAAAGAGATGAAAAGTTGATTATTTATTTCAAAGCTAAAGCATTATGCATTATGTGGAGGATTGGTGTTGCCATTATTTGTTGAAATTTATGTTTTAAAAGGAATAATAAAATTTTGAAAAATAGCTCTCAAAATCATGCCTAAGTTTGGAATTGTATTATGAGCTCACTTGCAAAATATTTACAAATATGGTGCTTATCATGGGAAGTATCAAGTGTGGAAAAAGAGGTGTTAGCCACTTGGTTACAAGATTTGAATATGCATTGAAGAATCATTTGTGACAATGGCATTTAAAAATATAATTGTCTTTTATCTATGGTAAAATGAGTATAAGCAAAAATTGGGTTTATCAAAATTAATTTTGATGGTACTTTCAAAGAAAATTTGAGAAAAGCTAGTGGAGGTGGTGTTTTTTGAAATAAGAAAGGCAAAATTCTCCTCACTTTCTCAAAAGCATATGGAACTTCAATTAACACCAATGCAAATGCTAAGGTATTTCTTATAAGGATTAAAATTGTAATTGAAAGAAGATGGAAATATATATAAGAAATGGATGTGGAATCCCCAAGGGCTAGGTGGATTGGTAATTGTCTGTCTATCCAGACACTTACCAAGAAGAGACCTAGGTTCAAACCTTGGGGGCATACCTGTTGCAAAGGTAGTAGTTTGATCTGAATCTTTTGAGCACGCGCTAGATCGAGGATGATGGTACGAATCCTAAATGATCGATGGTCCCTCTCATGTTAAGCCAACAATAAAAAAGTGGTATAGGCTTGTTGGGAGTAGCTCTTGTGGTTTAAACCCATCCCCTCATGTCAAGTCAACAATAACGAAGTGGTATAGGCTTGTTGGGAGTAACCCTTGTGGTTTGAACCCTGCATTTGGCAGTTACTAAAAATAATTTGGATGTAACCAACTCCCCTATGTATAAAAATAATACAAAAATGGATGTGGAAATTAGATAAGAATAATATTGTTACTTATGTTCATCGTCTATATGAATTGGAAATGTGAGCATATCCATAGAGGAAAAAATTGGATAGTAGATAAATTATCAAGTAGCACTATTGATTTTTATATTACAAAATTCATATTTTAAAAGGCATTTGACCAAGTGAGGTATTATCTCTTAATGAAAGTGATGTCCAGTAGCATTGCTGATCTATCTTATGAAATTCATACTTTAAAAGACAATTTATCAAGTGAGATATTATCTCTTAATGAAATTGATGTCAACTGAGCTAATTGTGGAGACACCACTTTGAAGAAGATTAAGAATGTATTTGATAGAAAAGGAAATGAGAAACATCTTTTAGTAAAATTACAAGTTGGATATGGTTTAATTGACCTAAAAATAAATGCAATATTATGGTGGAATTAGCTCCCCATACAAGCCACACATAGCTTACTAAAATAATAATAATTATATGTGTTTACTTTTTTTATATCATATTATTAACCAATATTTTTTTTGGTTTGGTTAATGTGAGAAACCCCTACGACCAACCAACGCACAGGGTTGAGCAGTCTCCTCCCAACCATGACCCCTTGTAAAACCAAGAGCTATGCTTATCAATAAGGAATTTAACACACAACCACCACACACCCACCCACTCGCCCACACCGTGGTTTGAACCTTAGACCTCTCGAAGAAGAACCAAAACCTAAACCAAACATTTAAAACAATAAATTTATTTAATATAAATTTTAAAACTAAAAATTATTTATTTTATAAAAATACAAAAAATACATTAAATATTTATAAATTTTATATTTATTAATATTATGCTTTAAATTACCAAATAACTTAGAGTTGAATAAATTCCCAGGCGGGACAATGCAACGACTTGGGATTTGGCTCTTCTTCAGAAGTCCAAGGTTCAAGCTGCGACATGGGCGAGTGTGTGAGGGGGGTGGGTGTGTAACCCCTTGTAAAGTCGAGAGCTATGCTTATCAATAAGGAATTTAACACACAACCACCACCTCGCACACTCGCCCACACCGTGGTTTGAACCTTAGACCTCTCGAAGAAGAGCCAAAGCCTAAACCAATAATTTAAAACAATAAATTTATTTAATATAAATTTTAAAATTAAAAGTTATTTTATTTTATACAAATATAAAAAATCATTAATTATTTATAAATTTTATATTTATTAATATTAAGCTTTAAATTACCAAATAACTTAGAGTTGAATAAATTCTCAGGCAGACAGGCGGGACAATGCAATGCAACGACTTGGGCTTTGGCTCTTCTTTGGGAGGTCCAAGGTTCAAGCTGCGACATGGGCGAGTGTGTGAGGGGTGGGTGTGTGGTGACTGTGTGTTAAATTCCCTATTAATAAGCATAGCTCTCGACTTTACGAGGGGTCATGGTTGGGAAGAGACTACTCAACCCTGCGTTGTTGGTCGAGGGGTTTTACACTAACCAAATGAAAAAAAACTTAGAGTTAAATAATGAAAAAAAATTAAACTTTCAATACAAAAAAATACAAGTTTCTACGCTAACCAAATAAATAAATAAATAAAAACTTAAAGTTGAATAATAACAATTTTTTTTAAAACTTTTAATACAAAAATTTAAATGTTAATAAAATACATATAAAAAAATTTAATTAATGAAATCCAATCCTCTTTTCGGATGAGGACTTTCCGTTCCACAGGGCCTGTATCCCTTGGGGACGAGGACTTTCCGTTCCACAAGGTGTCTCCCATTCGGGTATACCCATTAGGTTGGTTGGTTTTAGTATCCGATGCAGGCCGACAAGCTTGAATCTCGAACCTCCTTTCGAAGATTGAAGGAATTTGTTGGTAAAGTACTTAGTGCAGATAAAACTTTAATTAAAGAAAATTGACTTGGGCTTTGGCTCTTCTTCGAGAGGTCCAAGGTTCAAGCCGCGACATGGGCAAGTGTGTGAGGGGGTGGGTGTGTGGTGGCTGCATGTTAAATTCCCTATTGATAAGCATAGCTCTCGACTTTACGAGGGGTCATGGTTGGGAAGAGACTACTCAACCCTGCGTTGGTCGAGGGGTTTCTACACTAACCAAATTAAAAAAAAACTTGAATAATGAAAAAAATTAAACTTTCAATAAAAAAAATACGAGTTTCTACACTAACCAAATAAATAAAAACTAGGACAAAGTCAAGAAGAAAATTGGAAAGTGGACCAACAAGTGGCTTTCTTCTGGGGTAGAATCACCTTGGTAAAATCAGTCCTTCAAGCTATTCCTATTTATGTTTCTTCCGTTTTGAATATCCCAAAGGCTATTCTTCGAGAATTGGATCAAATCAGTCATCGATTCCTTTGGAGTGGTACTAAGGAGAAAAGAAAATGGGCCTTGGTGAAATGGGATACTTTGTCTTCCTAAGAGTGAAGGGGGTTAGGATTCCGGTCTTCAATTAATAACAACAAAGCTTTAGTCGCTAAATTATATTGGAGGATGTTGCATAACCCCAATGCTCTTTGGGCCAATAATCTTCGTGCTAAATATGCTTAGAACAAAAGTCCTGAAGACCTTATTCGCTATCAACTTCCTACCAAAGGTTCTCCCATTTTAGCAATTCTTAAGACTGGTGAGGATTTGATAAAGAAAAAATTATTTTGGATCATTCATAATGGTCAACATGCAAATTTTTGGACAGATTCTTGGGATGGTCACAAGCCTTTGATAACTCAATTTCCCGATTGGAGGCCTTGGATGGAGGAGCTTCACCGAGCTAATTGGATAAAGGTGGCTAATTACTGTCGGTACCATACTTGGTAATTCAAAGGTTGGTAGATATTGGATCCCTATTGAGTACTGGCCTATTCAAATCCCGAGAAAGGCAAAGACAAGATATCCAAGGCATCCTTCATATGAGATCCCTCTCTTGGTCCCATGAAAAAGATTGTTTTGGATGGAACAACACTACTAAGGGTGAGTATTCAGTTGCTCAAGGTTATTTTACCTTATGCCATAATAATCCCAACCATTCTTTTGACATATTTTCTCAATTGTGGGCTCAAAAGCTTTGGCCTAAGGTGAGGTTCTTTAATTGGCTTTTATTGCATCGTAGGGTGCTTACTGGTGAGCAACTTATGAAGCGTGGTTTTCATGGCCCTTTTAGATGTGAAATGTGTGAAGAGAATGTAGAAAATATCAACCATATTTTTATTGAGTGTACTTTAGCCTTTGAGCTATGGAGGAGAATGGCAACTTTACTTGGCTTACAGTGGTCCAATTTTTTCACTTTTGAACAGATTTGGAGGGATTGGCCTAATCAAGAGGGTGTTGATCATTTTATTAGGTAGTTAGTTTGGATGGGTTCTACCATTCTTCTTTGGAATATTTGGAATGAAAGGAACAACCAAATTTTTAATCAAGATAGGAAGGATATTCACTATATTTGGCAAAATACCATAGCCAACTTAGTTGAATCAGTCCATCAACTCCTTAATCACCCCCAAAACTCCCACCAAAGATGGGATCAAGTGATGCAAAGATTGAAGATTAAACCTTCTAAGGGCAACCAACTTAAAGGGAATGTGAGTATTAGTAATATGGATAGGAATATAAATTGGCAACCTCCTCCTAAGGATTTTGGAAAAGTCAATACTGATGGAGCCTCTAGAGGGAACCCTGGAAAAGCCAGTGTGGGAGGAATTGGTAGACTTTCAAATGGCTCCCTGGTTTTTACTTTTGCTTAGAATTTGGGTATTCTTTCCAATAACCTTGCTTGAGGGGTATGGTATCCTTAGAGGCCTTCTGGAGGCTACTAAGGTTGGTTGGGAAAAGGTGTTAGTTGAGTCTGACTCTCAACTTATGATTAATCTCTTGAAGACTCCTTCTAAGAATCATAAGGTGGATTGGAGAATAAAAGTAATTATTGAGAAGATTTAGTTAATCCAGATGGGATTTTTGAAAGTTGATTACAATCATGTGGTCGAGAGATCAAAACAAGAGTGCTGATGCTTTAGCTAATTGGGCTTTGGAAAAAGGTGATCTTACTTGTTATGGCCACCCTCTTATATGGTGGGCTTCTCAAATTAGGGAAGCTCTTCTTTCTATCATTTCTTTGGATGGCTCCAGTTCTGAAGGTACCTAGTTTCTTCTTGTTTTTTTTTTTTTGTTTCTCTTTGGTTCATTCAGTTTTTTTAGTTCCCTAGCTCATTCTATTCTTTATTTTGTTTCCTCTGTTGATTCTTGCATTAATAGTCTTCTGGTCTAGATAGGTCATTGTTTTGTTCATTTTTTTTTCTTTTGTCTTCTTTGTTTTTTTGTTTAGTTTTTTAAGGTGGGTGGGTTCTTTTGTTTTGTTTTGTTTTTGTGTTCTTTGTGTTGTTTTTTGTTGTTCTTGTGTTCTTGTTGTTTTGTTTTTTTTTAATGTTTTTTGTTATTGTTCTTGTGTTTTTTTCGTTCTTGTTCTTGGGTTTCTCTTTGTTTGTGTTATTTATTTTTTTGTGTGAGTGTTTTCTATGTTTTTTGTTTTTGTTTATTGTCTGTTGTTGGTTGTTTTTATTTTTATTTTATTTATTTTATTTTTTAGGTTTTGGTTGTGTTTATTTTTCATGTTTTTTTGGGTTGTCTTTGTAGTGTTCTGTTGTTTTTGTCTTGTTTGTGTTTTGTTATGTGGTTCTTGTGTTTTTCTATGTGGTTTGTGTTGTGGTTTCTTTTATCTTATTGTGCGTGTTTGGTTGTGCTTTTGGTTTTGACACACTCAAGGAGCATGTTTTTTATTTTATTTTATTATTTTTGTTGTTATTTACTTTTTTTAATTTGGTTTTGTGTGTATGTTTGCTCCTTGAGTATGTCAAAGGTGGTAGGCCAGGTCCGAGTCCTGGACGTTTTTGGCGGAATGGATACCCCTGCCTCCTTGGGTCTTACCCGAAAGTGGCATCCCTTTTGGGATGTTTTCCACAAATAAAAAAAAAAAAATAAATAAATAAAAACTTAAAGTTGAATAATGACAAAAAAAAATTTAAACTTTCAATACAAAAATTTAAATGTTAATAAAATACATATAAAAATTTTTAATTAATGAAATCCAATCGTCTTATCGGACTAGGACTTTTCGTTCCACAGGGCATGTATTCCTTGGGTACGAAGACTTTCCGTTCCATAGGGCCTGTCCCATTCGGGTATACCCCTTAGGTTAGTTGGGAGGCTTTGGTATCCGGTGCAAGTCGACAAGCTTGAATCTCGAACCTCCGGTTTCTACACTAACCAAATTAAAAAAAAAACTTAGAGTTGAATAATGAAAAAAAATTAAACTTTCAATACAAAAAATATGAGTTTCTACACTAACCAAATAAATAAATAAATAAATAATCTTAAAGTTGAATAATGACAAAAAAAAAAAAAATTAAACTTTCAATACAAAAATTTAAATGTTAATAAAATACATATAAAAAAATTTAATTAATGAAATCCAATCCTCTGTATCCCTTGGGGACGAGGACTTTCCCTTCCACAGGGCCTGTCCCATTCGGGTATACCCCTTAGGTTAGTTGGGGGTTTTGGTATCTGGTGCAGGCCGACAGGCTTGAATCTCAAACCTCCTTCCGAGGATTGAGGGAATTTGTTGCTAAAGCACCTGGTGCGGATAAAACTTTAATTAAGGAAAACCGTTCTTTGTATCTTCTGAGAGCTAAGACTTTACGTTCCACAAAGCCTATCCCATCTGGTATACCCCTCAAACTAGCCGACTTTAATTAAGGAAAACCGTTCCTTGTATCTTCTGAGAGCTAAGACTTTTCGTTCCACAAAGCCTACCCCATCTGGTATACCCCTCAAACTAGCCGAGGTTTTTTTGGTATCCGACACAGGCCGCCAAGCTTGAACCTCAGACCTCCTTCTGAGGATTGAGGGAACTTGCCAATAAGGTACTTGGTGCGGATAAGCATAGCTCTAGACTTTACGAGGGGTCATAGTTGGAAGGAGACTGCTTAGCCTTGTACGTGGATTGTAGGGATTTCTCACACTAACCAAATAAAAAAAATACATATAATTTTTTTTTTTATTTATAATTTTTTAAAAAATTATATTTTAAATAAAAAGATTAGATTCTTGTTTAAGTACGGAGATGATAAATACAATCTCTCTCCTTCTAATGGATTCTTAGGTGGAACGCGACAGTTGTAACACACTTCAAAATCTAGCAATATACCACAGGAAAGAATTCACACATAACAATTTTAACATTAAGGAAAAATAATAATTTTATTTATGATTGGCACATACGTTATAACATGTCTCCAAAATTCAGATGCGAAGTCTCTAGCGCTCTTCTCTCTTTCTTGACTTCACCTTTTACACTATTTATAAATAAACAATAAACAAACCAAATGCATAAATTGAAACCACGTGAACAAAACCATCATTTAAAAACCATGTTCTCCAAGCCATGGTTTCAAACACCTTTACCTTTACCTTTACCTTGATGTTCTGCATCACTTGACCATGTACCTCTCTGTACATCCTCGTCCATGGAAACGGCATATATACGAAGGATAAGCCAGATCATGGCCCACTCTGAGAGCATAACACCATTACTAATATAATTATGCCTTTATTTACTAGAAAGCATCTATACCTAAAAAAAACACTATCATCTCAATTTTAATTAAACAAGTTGCTTTATCTTTGTAGGTGTTGTTTCTTTTTTAACCCAAGGAATATTACATAATGGGTGCTGTTCCTTTTTTTCATCCAAGGAAAGAATCCAGAGGAAGCTTAGTGACTACTGTTTTTTTAAGATTTTAATTCAAAAATTTATGTAAATATATTAGTGTAATGGTATGGTTTTAGTTTTTTTTAGTAAAGTATTTAGAAGTTGGTTAGTAGAATTAAGCATAGTGACTACTGTTTTTTTAAGATTTTAATTCAAAAATTTACGTAAATATATTAGTGTAATGGTATGGTTTTAGTTTTTTAGTAAAGTATTTAGAAATTGGTTAGTAGAATTAAGCATTTACCCATTGATTACTTAATTGGATTCCTAAAAAAAATAGAATTGAAGTATTTATTCATTATGGTCTATTAACTACTTAATTGCTGTAAACATTTTTTTATAACAACGAAATTTAATCTGAAATCCCAAGTCATATAAAAATGTTACATGATTCTTTTATGTTTCAAAAAAGAAAAGAGTTCAGAATTTACATAAACAGGGCTAATTCCCCTATGTCTAAAAAATAAAAGAGTTCACATAAACAGGGTTAATTCCATGGTTCGGGACGATGTCGATACATGACGGTATGATGGTAATTCGACGTCTAATATGGAGTCTACAGTAATTCACATATAAGCATGACTAATTCCATGGCACGAGAAACTGTCTATATATGATGGGAATTCAAGGGTATTCAACCACACGCTCAAGGGCACAATACTTTCATTCATGAAGTCTGTTAGTCTCCTCATTTTCCCTTTGATTCGGCTGGAGCATTTTTCGCTTCATTTTGGGTCCGAGATGGTGTTATTCGGTAACACTTGGGCCCTTGAGAATATGTCTTGATCTCGTTCTGCTCAAGGTGAGGAGTTTGGTCTTACTTTGGCTCCCCCTTTTACTGCAGGGTTGAATTTGTTTACTTTGGAACATATGAATTGCAGGACGATCCACACAGTCTCGGCATCATCTTTCGATCATTTCCCTCGATTGTGAAGCTTCCTTTGAATTGGATTCCATGGAATTGCTGCCCATGGGGATTGGATCGAAAATTCCTAATTACTTCACTATTGTGGAAGCTTCCTGTGATCCATAAATTTGAAGGCCAAACACAGTCTATTCGGTGCTTCTGGTTTTTGGTCTAGTGCAGGCGTTGAAGGCCAAACACAGGCTGTTCCGCGCTTTTGGTTTTTGGTCTAGTGCAGGCGTTGTGCAGGTGGGCTTTGTCTTGCAGAGTTCTTTTCTTTGTTTTATGTGTGGGCGGTTTTCTTTTTAGCAAATATAGAGGGAATAAGTAGTGGCCTGAAGGCCTCCTTTGTTGATCTTGATTTGTTGCTGCAAATTCAGGAGGATAAGTGGCTTAAGTGTCTTGTCTTAATTAGTATCGCCTTGCAATTAATGTGGGCGGTTTTCTTTTTAGCAAATATAGAGGGAATAAGTAGTCGGCCTGAAGGCCTCCTTTGTGGATCCTAATTTGTTGCTGCAAATTTAGGAGGATAAGTTGGCTTAAGTGTCTTGTCTTAATTAGTATCGCCTTGCAATTAATGTGGGCGGTTTTCTTTTTAGCAAATATAGAGGGAATAAGTAGTCGGCCCGAAGGCCTCCTTTGTGGATCCTAATTTGTTGCTGCAAATTTAGGAGGATAAGTGGCTTAAGTGTCTTGTCTTAATTAGTATCGCCTTGCAATTAATGTGGGCGGTTTTCTCTCTAGCAAGTATAGAGGGAATAAGTAGTCGGCCTGAAGGCCTCCTTTGTGGATCCTAATTTGTTGCTGCAAATTTAGGAGGATAAGTGGCTTAAGTGTCTTGTCTTAATTAGTATCGCCTTGCAATTAATGTTCATTTTTGTTAAGGCAGCCCACACCGCTGCGACAGTCGAATCTTGTCGTCAGTGGGGTGGTTAGCCTAATATCTCCCCTGATCCCGTCGCCATGTTTGCTCTGGGTCTTATCTCGAACCGGAGCACTGGCATGGGGATATTTTATTCTGTATGGGCTCCTGTGTTGCTGAGGCATCTGGGAAGGCCAGACTCCATTACTGCCTATTCCTTGGCAGATAACGAACTCTGGCGGAGAGGTTACAGTGAACTACATCCTCTGCGTGTCGTATGTATAATTCAAAATGTATACCCGGAGGCTCACAAGAGTCTCTCTTCCCAAAAGCGTCTAGTTAATATGGTCGACCTTTTTTTTGGCGTGTTAGGAGGGATGGTGAAGGCTTATTCGTTAAAATGTTAAATAGGGAGATGAGGTTAATTTATGATTATTAGTTCTGCAAATGGAGGGGCACGGCCTCCAAATGGGTACAGTAATGAGAGTGGGCAACACGTATTCTTGTCGCTTGCTTTCTGATATTCAAAAACCAAAAGCACGGAATAGCCTGTGTTTTTGGCCTTCAAATTTATAGATGACAGGAAGCTTCCACAATATTGAAAGTAGTCAAGAATTACATTCCAATCGCGATGGGCAACGATTCCATGGAATCCGATTGAAAGGAAGGTTCACAATCGAAGCAAAGGATCGAAAGATGCCGAGACTGTGGATCGTCCTGCAATTCACATGTTCTAAAGTGAACAAATTCGATCCTACAGTAAACGTAGGAGCCAAAGTAAGACCAAACGCCCCACCTTGAGCAGAATGGGATCAAGAAGACATTCTCAAGGGCGCGAGGGCTACCGATTACCAACATCTCGGAACTAAAATAAAGCGCAAAATGCTGCAGTCAAATCAAAAGGAAAATGGGAAGACTACAACGTGGTAGATGCCACTTCAATTTTCAGGGAAGATTTTCAAATTTTTTTTGGTTACAAATGGAGCTGGTTATAACCATTATTTTTGAATTTACAGATTGTTTTTAACAATATATTCATCTCGTTGTTATCCGCCTGACGTTAAAGATGGTGACTGCTCAAATCTGACACACTTAGAAGATTTAACATGGACTACTACATTTTGTTAAAGCTAAGGTTTGAACCTAAATATTTTTTTTTGACAAGTATTTGAACAGTTTTGAAAGTATAATTAAATAGGTTAAATGAAAATTTTCATCCTATATCATTTTGAATACCTTAGTCAATTTAATTTTGAAGAAATATTTGAATACTCTTAATTAATTTATAAACTGTAGTTTAAACTTAATTTTTATTTTTATTTTTTATTATAATTTAAATTTAATTTAAAAAAAAAAATCTAAAATCTCAACTATTATATTATCTTTATAATCAATTTATTAATAAAAATATACAAACTTACAATCAAACTTAAAAACTGCTTAGGTAAATTTACACTTTCTCTTTTTCAAATGGACATTGATTAAAGGAAAAAAAAAAGAAGAAAACACTTTGCCGGTTCAAAACCTAGACAGAAAGAACCCACCTGTTTATTTTTGTACCCGCTAAGCCTCTGAATTCTTTCCTTTGGGTCAAACTTAAAAACTGCTTAGGTAAATTTACACTTTCTCTTTTTCAAATTGACATTGAAAAAAGTAAAAAAAAAACAAAAGAAAAAACACTTTGCCGGTTCAAAGCCTAGACACGTAGAACCCACCTGTTTATTTTTGTACTCGCTAAGCCTCTGAATTCTTTCCTTTGGGTCAAAAAGGAAACAACACCCATAAAGATAAAGGGTGAGGTGATACATTATTCATATAATACAACACCCATAAAGATAAAGGATTAGTATAAATAAAGTTGAGGTGATACATTATTTATATAATATTGTTTAGTATAACTAGTTTAGATATATAAAATATATATATTTATAAACCTAACAGAGCTATCAATCTCGAGGCACCTATCTCATTTCTTGGGGGTGTGATAGATAGGCGTCTCCAGAGATTGATAACTCTCGTTTATAGATATATATTTTATATATCTAAGCTAGATTAAATATTTTTTAAATATTTTAAATCCTTCGGTGGATAAATTTTTTTAATGTCGACTTTTTAATAAAATATTAATATTGTTTAGGGAGTGGCTGACCTTCTGGCTGCCATTTGTAGGACGCCTATCGGCTTAATTAAAGTTGAGTTGTATGGTATTGTTTTTCAAGTATCTAGCTAGCTTAGATATAAAGGATATATATCTAAAATCGTCGAGAGTTATCAATCTCGAGGCACCTATCTCATTTCTTGGGGGTGTGATCTCCCAGATAAACACGGGATTGATAACTCTAGGCTTTTTTAGATATATATCCTTTATATCTAAACTAGTTTAAATGTTTGCAATTGTTGGTTAGTCGACTTTTTAGTTTAAATATTTTTTAAATGTTTTTTTTTTTGGGTTAATATCGGTTTTTTTAATAAAAAAATGTTTACGGTGTGTCATGTATAACCTCTTTGTCTCTCACCCCTGTCTCTCATTGTAGGAACGCCTCTCGACGTAATTAATGCTTTCTACTAGTCATAGGAAAGCATCATGTATATATTATCGTGTTTTTTTAATAGTTATTTTCAATAAACAAGGAGTCAGTGTATCCAGAGGTGATGCACCATGCATATAGTACTATTATTTGTTTAATGTATTTAATTAATATTTTTTTAGTAATTAAAATGATTATTTAAGTTATTTAATTATACAATTATTCTAAGTTATTTTTATATTTAATTATACAAATATTTTAGTTTGTAAATTAAAGTAGATAATAATAATTAAGATATGAAAAATTAATATTAAAAAGTTAGCCACTCAAAGTTTATGGGTTAGATTGTACACGTTTGCCTAGTTATAATGCTGATGTAGTGGATTGTTTACAATTTAATTATAGCTTTAAAATAGGAAAAACATACCAAGGATGTTTTCCTTATGTTAATTAATTTTAACTTATACACGTTTGCCAATTTAATTATAGCTTTAAAAATAGGAAAAACATAACAAGGATGTTTTCTTTATGTTAATTAATTTTAACTTAGGGGTTATGTTGATTATTTTATTTGATTTTTCTTTTATTATAGTGTGGTGTAAGGGATTTTAAAAATAAATATGGGTAGGTTTAAGGCTTAAGTTTTTAAAATTTTAAATAAAGATTGAGGTTAAAATACTAAAAAATAATTATAAACTTGAATGATTTTTTATGTATAGAAAAACCAAATATAAGTTTATATATATATGTATATATTTTTTTGATGAGGAACCTTTTATATACAACATATCCACAACATGTGAGGAAAGAGATTTGAACCTGGGCCTCTCCATAACTAGAGAGTTTTAACTACCCACTTGCTCTCCAAATTCTCTACATGAGCGGATATATATATATATATATATATATATATATATTGTTTAAAGGTATTTTTTATTTTAATATGTGGAAACTTTTATGTTTTCCTTTTTGCTAGAGAACAAGGGGTTGAACTCGGGTGTCTCACCTTTGACAAATTACAACTCTCTTCTTTATAGCTTGAGTTTTTACTGAAGACATCCAAAATGTGTCATTTTTGTAAGGTCCTAAAGCCATTTTGATTAATTTTCTAATTTTTTCCCAAAACCCTCAAATTTCCTAATTCTCTCTAATTTCTTCCAATTTCCCTTTAGTTTCTCCAAATTCTTCTAATTTCCTTTAATTTCTTTCTAATTTCTCCAATTTCTCTCAATTTCTTTCTAATTCCTCCAATTTCTAATAATGCCTCCCTAAATTCTTCAAATTCTCCTAATTCCTCTAAATCCTGCTAATCCACTCTAAACTCTTCTAATTTCCTCTAAAATCCCTAAACTCTCTCTAAAGTCCCCTAAGCCCCCTAAAAATCCCTCCTTAATTCCTTTAATTATTCAAATTTCCCAAAATCCTCATAAATTCCTCTAAATCCATTCTAATTTTCTATAATTCCCCTTTAATCCTTTCTAATTCATTTAATTCGCCTAATTCTTGTTAAAAATCCTCTAATCCCTATTTAATTCCAATAATCTCCATGAATTTATCTCTAATTGTCTAAGTCCTCCTCAAATTTCTCATAATCTTGTTTAGCCTCCCATCTCCCTAATTAAGCCCTAACCCCCCTTTCTAATCCCTAACCAAATCCCAAGGGGAATGCACAATGAATTTTAAATTCTAAACAAATCCCCAAAATGTCCTACCCTCTTCCCAAATCCCCACCAAAATATTCTAGAGAGTGCCCCCCATTTAATCCTCATGTCCTCTTAAATCTCCCTACATCCTCCCTCGACCTTTCCTAGAAATTTTAAATTCCTCCAAATATCCTAGAAAATCCCCCTCATTTAATTCCAAAATCCCCCTACATATTTCCCTCCTCTTTTGGTGAATTAAAAATTCACTTAAAATCTAAAAGTCAACTCCTCATGTCCTATCACCCTTCCACCTCATATTTTCAAGAATTTAAAATTCCCTTTCCCATCACCTAAGGTGCATTTAAAAGCAAGTTTATATTGTTTGTCTTATCCAAGGACTCACCCCCCTAGGCTCATTTATGACCTTGGATGGGTGAGAAATCTCTCTGCCCAAGGAAATTTATGGTGGAGGATGCACATCATTCCACAAGATTTTTTTTAGATTTTTCCACCTACCTACCCTTACCACCTAGATGGCACCTAGCTGCCAAGTCACTTCTATTTCATCCCTCCTCCCCTTGGCTAAAATTCTATGGATCCCACTCTTTTCCTTCTTATAACAACAACACTTCATTTGACAAGCCAAATTGTTGCCAAAATCTCTTTAGAATCTTAGTATGAACTTGTTTTTAAGTTTCATTTGATGCATTAGCTTAACTTGTCGTTATTCGACTTTTTTTTGTAAAACATGTGCTACTAACTTGTTTTTGTGGGCTTGTGTGTGTAGGTATTTGGAACAACTCAATGCCAAGGGTGGTTACTAAAAACCCACCCATAATTAATTGTAGCAAGGGAAAGACTTGTGAAGGCACCATCATCTTATTATTTATGACATAAAGAGAAATTCCTCATTTTGTAAGCCCCTAGAGGGCTCTTTTGTAAAATAAAAGAAAATATATTATAATAAAAGATAAATCTTTCTTTATTTTCATGTAATGGTGTATTTTTCCTTACTACAACACAAGCACCCTTGCCATACACTCTATTCTCTTTCTCCACTCTTGAATTCTTCATGTTCTTATCCTTAACAACCTAACCCTCATCATGTTGTCAAACCATCTCCACCTATCCTTCCCATTCCAATTGCACCTCTAAATGATCTCTAACAAATCTCGGATCAACTCGCAAACCCAACTCTAAAACTAAGTCAGCAAGGAACCTTTTACTCCACCCCCCCTTCTTCATATTGAACTTCCAACCAACCTCAACATCCTTGTCATCCCTAGATCACGAAGAATTAACCATCTCATTTTTATGATCCTCTTCCTATCTACTCCTTTTCATAAATTTACCTCTTTCATCCATCTACATATTGCGCATACCTGCCACTTGAATTTGCATACCCCATCACACATCACCTTATCACTTGAGTAGGATGATACTACCCCAATTAATGTTGTCATAAATCTAATAAAATACCCAATTTCTATTTTTGAATCAACATATGTCCTAGAACCTTGCTTGAGACTATCATAAATCCTACTTTGCTAGGTCTAAATGTAGACTTTATCTTCTAAATATAAACTCTAATCAAATTTAATTTACTACATGCCATGCCTATCTTAGATTTTGATACAGTGTGTAATGGGAGATAGAAATCGCAAGATGCAGAATAATATGAAAGAAAGTAAATCTGTGAGATGATTTAAATATGCTATAAATAGAAATAACAGAAATGAATACAATGTAGCTATGGAGGAAATGGACACTCCATAAATAAATCTACTGTACTACATTACACCCATCACCAATAAATAGTTATCTACACAACACTATGTTACTACCTATGAATATGCTTTGAGCTTGTATATCTTCTTGTTACAATGAGGCCCTTTTTATATAGGAAGATAGATTCCTTGGCCAACACTCTATCTAGTTGTGCAAGGGATATCTTGCACATTGACACTTGTGCATTTATTACATTGCATGAAGTAACTAGATAACTTCCCCCTAAAATAATCTAATGTCCTAAGTATGTACCTAGGAAGGTACATTTACATGATCCAAATGATGTAATATAATCTATTTCTAACACCCCTTGTATTACATTATTTGGGTATTGAAGACTTTAGTCTTCAATGTGGATCTTCTTCCATTGGATAGTGGAATTTGTATTCTCCTTCATTGCTTATTGTGTCTTCAAATGATGCAAAGTAAGTTGTAGTTGTAGCTAAAGGTTCTTATTTCAATTGACTTTGCATTATATTCCTCCTTTATCTGCTTCGTCTTCTTCTTCATATTTAGCTTTGCCTTTGATTTCGATTTTTGTGCTCTCATAGGTGGTTGTGCTACTACTTGGTTCTTGTAAGGAATATTCTCCTTGCTTGTATTCAATCTGTATAGAAGCTTTTGAACAACCACTTAAGGAATCATGATAAGATCTTGAGTTAGTAGAACCTAAAATACCAATGCTGCAAGAGGATTGAAAAAGATTTTCTAGATATGTTCATTAAGTTCTGCTTTCTTTTTGAGTAGTTCTATCAACCCTTTTTGTTCTACATTTTCATCCTAGTAGTATTTATAAGTGAGTAATGCTATGTATAATATGCTCACAAATTCTAAGAAAAGTTAAATATCACTTTTTTCATTGTCAATTGCTTTATTGAGACAAACTTGATGATAGCATTCCATAGTATCAAAATTATCTTCTAAGTCTTCACTATGGATTACTTTTGAAGTTAGATCTAACATTCCTTAAGATTTCATGAGTAGATTCATGATCCCAAATTTTATGGCACTAGGTTTTTCCTTTCTGAAGCAATTATTGTGATTGGTGTTTGTAGTATTTTTGGAAGTAGACATCCTTATGGCTCCCTAGTTTAGGATATATAAATCTATTATCTTATGGCTTCCTAAATATATAAAATTGATTTTATAAAACCTTTATAAGTCCTTTTTTGTAGAATGCCTTATGACTCCCTAGTGATTTTGGAATATGATATAGTGCTCTTGTAAAATGTAGTTCAATTTTTGGTTGATTTTGTAAAGTTTTGTAAATATCAAAATCAAATTTTCTAACACCTTATTACTCCTATTGAACTAAGCACTTTTCCAATTTTGAAGAGGTTTTAATGTTGGATTTCTTTTGTCCCTTTTTGAGAAATTTTGAGACAAGAATATTATAAATTTCCAACCTTTGAAATGCTTTGATAAACCCCTTTTAATATCCCTTTAGGATTTAATTTTAGTGTATCTAATTTCCAATAAATTAATTTGATGTAGTAACCCTTATAACTCCCAAATTTTGGAAAATTAGACCACAATAATATTTGCAAATATTTTAAAAATAATTTCTAGTAGAAACCCTTATTACTCCTAAGTTTAATATTGCAAATATTATATTGATTTGATAAATTATTCCCTTTGAGATATGGCTTTCAATATGGTTAAATTCTTCTAAGTTTAACCTTGATTTATCAACCTTATAACTCCCTAAAAATGAAAGCACATTTAAAATGGGAATAAATCTTACCTTGCACTATATAGAGACCGCAATAATCAATGCTAATTTTGGGTGTGCAAGGGCTGCAATATTAATATCTCTGCTTTGGTCGTTCCCTCCAATAGAATGCTTGGAACCCTCCTTGGATTTAATGCTCCAAATATGGTGCCTTTAATCTCTGCCTTTGACCTCCCTTGACCAGAGCATTAAAGGCTCTTCCACCTTGCTTCTACGCTGCAACTCGACCCTATGCGTGAAGACTCCAGAGTGTTGAATGTGGATGCGTGAATGCTTTTGAATGCTTGGTCTTTGACACCCTTAAAATGGAGGAGAATCTTGTATTAAGTGCCAAGTGGCACATCCATTTTCTTCTTGAGCGCTTGAGGAGTAGAAGGTGCTAGAAAACACTTGTATCTTCCTTTGAGTAACGTATGAACATTACATTCTTTAGTGGAGCGCTTGGTCTCTTTGTGGACAAGTGTCTCTCATATTCTCAATGCACCAACCTATTGTTAGTAACTCCTTTCTTGGTCAAGATGAGTGCTCGTGTGAGGAGCATTAGGGTTTTGCCTCAAGTGACAAGTGTCACTCCCTCCTTGTGCATGGATGTCTTCTCTAATGCTTCTTCAATGTACCCTTTGGAGGTTCTTTAAACCCTATAAAATTTCTAGCTCCTCCTTCGTTCAATGGCACTTTCTTGTGAGTTGTTTCCAGTTGGGATGAGGAGCAACGATTTGGAGGCTTGAGCATCGATTTTGAGCAATGCAAATGTGGAGTTTGAAACACTCCAATGGTGCCTTATTCTTCTTCTTTTCACACCTGTTATATGTCCTCCTTTTGTAGATAATGTTGCTCTTGAATATAATGTTGTTTCTCCCTTTGTTTTGTGCCTTGTCTTTTGCAGGTTTGATCATCCAAGATATGAGGAGTATGAGCCCTTAGAGTGGCTCCTTTTGCTATGCTTGGAGAGTGCTAGCGTTTTACCACCTTTGGCTAGTTTATCCAGCAGATATTGTGCCTTTGAGGCACCTTCAAATCTGCCCTCTTTCCTGTATAAACCAGATTAGGATAGTGCAATACAATGTAACAAATTTGTGTATAAAATAACCTTTATTGCACCTTCTTTTGCACTCCTTTTTTTAGGTCTGAATTTTTGGTTTTGTGGCAGAATTTTTGAATGCAATGTAGGGGTTTTGAGGTTGTCTCTTTGATTAGACACCTTCCCCTTTTTTCTTGGATACTTTGATGACAAATCCAAGCTTAGATAGAAGTAGATAGAAGCTCCTTATTTGATGCAATTTTCTGCACTTTTCTCCTTGCAACTAACCCTGTAATGCTTTGGATTTGAGACTCACCAAGTCTCAATATTTGAAGCTTCTATTTCTGATTTTGGTTAGTTGTCTTCTTCTCCAAGTTTTGGAGGATTCTAACCTATTTTTGTGGCTTCACTTGGCCACTATGTGTTGCATATTTTTGTGCATTAATAGTGTCTTTAGACACTTTGTCAAATTCTGATTTTGTGCCCTTCTCAAGAACACAAACAATAATATTTTTGAGAGCAATAGAATAGTGCAAATGAATCTAATAATATTTCACTTTTAATGCACTAAAAATTTCACCTTATCACTCCAATCAACTCTCAAAATAATGCACTTAATCAATTTACTGCAACTAATCAAGAATAATCTGAAATGAATCTTCAAGAGTTATTCTACAATTAATATTGTAGGACTTAGTCTTCTTTTTATTTTTCCAAAGTAGATGATAGGTAGTTGATAGATAGTTGTAATTCTGAAATCTAATCAAATCCTAACTAATGTGAAAATGAACCTTAAAAGGAACCTTTCTCTTTTTGCACTTTTGAAGACTGTAATCCAATTTTCCTTCTTGCAACTTTAATCCAAATTAAGGTGCTTTAACAAATCTGATAAGTAATCCAATTAATGAATCTACTTGCACCAATAGTTGCTTACCTTTTTTTGAAATATTTTGTAGAGGATGTAGATCTTGGTGTCTAAGATCACCAAGTTGCTGCCTTGAGTAAGATCTTGCAGCTCTTTGTAGGCTATCCTAAACAACTCCTTCTTCACCAAAATATGGTCTCAAAATTTCTTTCATGAGCCTAGGATTTGGTGGCTTGTTCTCCTCTTGTAGTCTCCTCCTTTTTTGTTGTAGATACTTTTGAAGTATTTATATTAGAAATAATGCCTTCTTGTTGTGAGAGGTAATCTTCAAATCTCTTGGATTTGGCAAGCTTCTTCTATCTTCAAGTCTTCTTGTCGAATTCTGACTTCAAGCAGGATCTTCTTCTCAAGATTTTGAATGTCTTGAGGTCTTCTGAGATTTGGCACTCCTTGCCAAATTCTTCTTCTTATTTTGGGCTTGTTGTCGGATGGTGATAATTGTCCCAAATATTTCACTATCTTTTGTAGTGAATTTCTCCAATGAGTTCTCCTTTGATGATTTCTTCAGTAAGGCTCTCCAAGCCTTTTACTGGATGCTCATTGAGACCTCCCCAAGGTCTTTGATCTTGCAACTTCTTCTGGTCTTCCTTGAGACCTTTTCTTCAACCTTCTACTCCTAGAAGTGTTGGTGGTGAGATCTTCTTGGATCTCTGATTCTGCTGCTTCTAGATTTGAGTAGGACTCTCCTAGTCCTTCTTCTTCTTCCAAGACTAGAAGTTCTTCAATGAGATCTTCTCCTGATCTCTTTACCTTCAATTTTGCTTCAGGTGCTGGATTGATTCTGAAGAAGATACTCTTCCTAAATTTCTTGTAGGAAGTTTCCCAACTCACTGAATCTCCTTTCCCTACAACAAAGTATTAGTACTAAAATCTTAATCTACTTCTGAATCAGATACTCTCTTCTAGAGTCTTTTTCAGGATCAAGGCTTCTGTGGCCTTTTTTCAATATCAAGGCTTCTGTGGCCTTTTATTTCAATATCAAGGCTTCTGTGGCCTTTTCTTCAATATCAAGGCTTCTATGGCATTTTCTTCTAGATCAAGGCTTCTATGGCCTTTTCTTCTGGATCAAGGCTTCTATGGCCTTTTCTTCTGGATCAAGGCTTTATGGCCTTTTCTTCTGGAACAAGGCTTCTATGGACTTTTCTTCTTCTGTGAAGTTCTCAATCTAGCAATGGAGATTTCCAGTCTCCTAACTTCACCATGACTCTTCTCCAAAAGTCTTCTTCCACAGTATTATTTTCTTGCACAAGGAACTAATATCTGCACTATGAAGGCACATGACCTTCGAGCAATGAAGTTGAAGTCTCCTAGATTTCTATTGTAGGAGGTGTCCCAATCATCTGAGAATTAATTTTTTGCAACAAAAGAAACTTTGGGCAATAGTTAACAAATTCCAGATATCCTGAATGATCTTCACTAGATGATTTGTCAATCTAGTGGATTGAATGTTGAGTCCTAGTCTTCATGAGTTTTCCTATAACTCTATGGAAAGACTCTAGCCAAATGTAATCTCAAGTATTTTAGGAACTAAGATTTCTTTCAGTCCTCACTTGTGGCTCTCCCTAATTCTACCACCTAGACTCTTCTGAGATTTTTTGATAGTGGTTGGTCCAACAACATGTTAGGTTGACAAAAAACTTAGGCTCAATGATAATGGTGGTTTTCCTATTGATCTACTGTGGCTAGATCTACCATGGCTCTGATACCACTATTAGATTTTGATGCAGTGTGCAATGGGAGATAGCAATCACAAGATGCAGAATAATATGAAAGAAAGTAAATCTACGAGATGACTGAAATATGCTATAAATAGAAATGATAGAAATGAATACAATGTAGCTATGGAGGAAATGGACACTCCATGAATAAAGCTACTGGACTACATTGCACCCATCACCAATATATGGTGATCTACACAACACTATGCTACTACCTACGAATATGCTCTGAGCTTCTATATTTGCTTGTTATAATGAGGCCCTTTTTATATAGGAAGATAGATTCCTTGGCCAACACTCTACCTAGCTGTGCAAGGGACATCTTGCACATATACAACTTGCACATTGACACTTGTGCATTTATTACATTGCATGAAGTAACTAGATAACTTCCCCCTAAAGTAATCTAATGTCCTAAGTATGTACCTAGGAAGGTACATTTACATGACCCAAATGATGTAATATAATCTATTTCTAACAACCTATGTCCGTATGATTTCTACATACCTATGCTACATCAAGGTGGCAACACGTAAGCCCACTTACAATTTATGGCAGCATCATGAGAACACCTAGCATACGACTAGCTCATTTTCTAACCCTAATGTGCTCCATAGTATATCAATGACAATAGTCAAAGATATGCATCCATTCCATTACTTGGTCATCTTACATTGATCATAATTCGAGATAATCTTGCATCTCCTTCTCAAGTATTGCTTCAATCCCTTTGCATCTATCATCAATCTCCATCATTATCATCCCATTTATCACCCAATCCATGCTACCTTTCTCCTTCCTCATAACTTCTCTAATTTTCTCCTTCTCTCTTTCTAATTTAGGTTCTAGGTCATTATTGTACAGTCATGCTTTGAGCAACTATCTACCTATGGTTGGTTCCTTTTCTCCTTTATTTTTTCTTCTCACTTTCCTCCATCTCCATCTCCTTCCTCCATTCCTCTCATATTCTTTCCTCATTCTATTTATCTTCTTCAACCTTCCCCATTTTTCTCATCTCTCTCCTCCTCTTCAACTCATCACTAATCTAGGGGAGTCCATCCTTTTAAAATCTCTCCTCTAGTCTAGGGGAATTTTCCATCCTTAAAAACTGATTCTATGATTAGGGTAGAATCTGTATTTGTATTTTTACTCTTCTTGCCTCTCCCTCTATCTGGGGGGATGTCATAACTCCCTATGCCTCCAATTTTATCATGCCACATTATGTCCACAATGCTCTTTCATCCCTTAATCATTCTTCATTAGTCTGACAATTCCTCAACATCCTTTAGTGCCTTTATCAAATATTCTACATCACATCTTTCCTTATTCATTCTTCATTATCATCCCACTATTCCTCAACCTCCTTCCTTCAACCTCAGTATATTCCTACTACCTTGTTCATATCCATGCCTTCTTGCTTGGGGGGAGTCACCCCTCCTTCCATCCAATTTTGCACCCAAGGGAATTGACCCTCCCTCCATGACATCAATATCATTACCTTACATATATTAATTACATTTATCCACCTTATGCATCCATTACAATCCTACATAAGACTTCTGGTATGCTAATTTGATCTCTTTTTTGGTTTCACGTATATGTGTCTCCTAATTTTCATGGTATAATTAATCAATGACACCAAACAGTTGTACATATTGTATCTATTCTTGTCTCTTATATTATATTTATTCCATATTTGTCCATCATGTCATGTTTGGTCATGCATCTTAGCATTTATCCATTATATTATGCATCTATTATCCATATTATGTTTATTTGTCTCATGCCCTCCTTGGTTCCATCATCCTAATATCTTAGTTTGCTCAAACCTAGCAATTGTTTCAATTATTCAGCCATACCTAGTGCTCCAATAAACCTTTATCAAATGTTGTCTTATCCTAAGGAGAATTTGGGTCTCCCCTGGTTAACTTGAGTTGCTTTTTGGACCAACCACACATCACATATAAATAAAATTTTAATTTTATGGAAGATGAAGCCATGCATGCCTCTAGCAATAAAGTGAACGGTTTCCCTACTCATCCTATCATGTGTATAATTTAAACCTAAGGATCCACCATGCAAAAAATATATTTATTATTCATCATGGATCCTTAGGTATTTTTTTTTATTTGTGGAAAACATCCCAAAAGGGATGCCACTTTCGGGTAAGACCCAAGGAGGCAGGGGTATCCATTTCACAAAAAACACCCAAGACTCGGACCTGGCCTACCACCTTTGACATACTCAAGGAGCAAACAAACACACAAAACCAATTTAAAAATAAGTAAATAACAAAAAAAATAATAAAATAAAACAAAAAACATGCTCCTTGAGTGTGTCAAAAACAAAAGCACAACCAAACATGCACAATGAGATAAAAGAAACCACAACACAAACCACATAGAAAAACACAAGAACCACATAACAAAACACAAACAAGACAAAAACAATAGAACACTACAAAGACAACCCAAAAAAAACATGAAAAATAAACACAACCAAAACCTAAAAAATTAAAAAATAAAATAAAAATAAAAAACAACCAACAACAGAAAATAAACAAAAACAAAAAACATAGAAAACACTCACACATAAAAACACGAAATAACACAAACAAAGAGAAACCCAAGAACAAGAACGAAAAAAAACACAAGAACAATAACAAAAACCATAAAAAAAAACAAAACAACAAAAACACAAGAACAACAAAAAATAACACAAAAACAAAACAAAATAAAAAAACACACCCACCTTAAAAAACTAAACAAAAAAAAAGAAAAAGAAAAAAGAAATAAAAAATGATCAAAACAATGACCTATCTAGACCAGAAGACTATTAAGGCAAGAATCAACAGAGGAAAAAAAATAAATAATAGAATGAGCTAGGGAACTAAAAAAAACTGAATGAACCAAAGAGAAGCACAAAAAAATAAAAATAAGAAGAAACTAGGTACCTTCAGAACTGGAGCCATCCAAAGAAATGATAGAAAGAAGAGCTTCCCTAATTTGAGAAGCCCACCATATAGGAGGGTGGTCATAACAAGTAAGATCACCTTTGTCCAAAGCCCAATTAGCTAAAGCATCAGCACTCTTGTTTTGATCTCTGACCACATGATTGTAATCAAATTTCAAAAATCCCATCTAGATTAACTGAATCTTCTTAATAATTATTTTTATTCTCCAATCCACCTTATGATTATTAGAAGGATTCTTCAAGAGATTAATCATAAGTTGAGAGTCGAACTCAACTAACACCTTTTCCCATCCAACCTTAGTAGCCCCCTGAAGGCCTTTGTGGATACCATACCCCTCAGCAAGGTTATTGGAAAGAATACCCAAATTCTCAGCAAAAGCAAAAACTAGGGAGCCATCTGAAAGTCTACCAATTCCTCCCACACTGGCTTTTCCAGGGTTCCCTCTAGAGGCTCTATCAGTATTGAATTTTCCAAAATTCTTAGGAGGAGGTTGCCAATTTCTATTCCTATCCATATTACTAATACTCACATTCCATTTAAATTGGTTGCCCTTAGAAGGTTTAATCTTCAATATTTGCATCACTTGATCCCATATTTGGTGGGATTTTTGGGGGTGATTAAGGAGATGATGGACTGATTCAACTAAGTTGGCTATGATATTTTGCCAAATATAGTGAATATCCTTCCTATCTTGATTAAAAATTTGGTTGTTCCTTTCATTCCAAATATTCCAAAGAAGAATGGTAGAACCCATCCAAACTAAGCGCCTAATAAAATGATCAACACCCTCTTGATTAGGCCAATCCCTCCCAAGTCTGTTCAAAAGTAAAAAAATTGGACCACTGTAAGCCAAGTAAAGTGGCCATTCTCCTCCACAACTCAAAGACTAAAGTACACTCAATAAAAATATGGTTGATATTTTCTACATTCTCTTCACACATTTCACATCTAAAAGGGCCATGAAAACCATGCTTCATAAGTTGCTCACCGATAAGCACCCTACGATGCAATAAAATCCAATTAAAGAACCTCACCTTAAGCTAGAGCTTTTGAGCCCATAATCGAGAAAAGATGTTAGAAGAATGGTTGGGATTATTATGGCATAAGGTCAAATAACCTTGAGCAACTGAATACTCACCCTTAGTAGTGTTGTTCCATCCAAAAAAATATTTTTCATGGGACCAAGAGAGGGATCTCATATGAAGGATGCCTTGGATATCTTGTCTTTGCCTTTCCGGGATTTGAATAGGCCAGTCCTCAATAGGGATCCAATATCTACCAACCTTTGAATTACCATTATGGTACCGATAGTAATTAGCCACCTTTATCCAATTAGCTCGGTGAAGCTCCTCCATCCAAGGCCTCCAATCGGGAAATTGAGTTATCAAAGGCTTGTGACCATCCCAAGAATCTGTCCAAAAATTTGCATGTTGACCATTATGAATGATCCAAAATAATTTTTTCTTTATCAAATCCTCACCAATCTTAAGAACTGCTAAAGTGGGAGAACCTTTGGTAGGAAGTTGATAGCGAACAAGGTCTTCAGGACTTTTGTTCTCAGCATATTTAGCACGAAGATTATTGGCCCAAAGAGGATTGGGGTTATGCAACATCCTCCAATATAATTTAGCAGCTAAAGATTTGTTGTTATTAATTGAAGACCGTAATCCTAACCCCCCTTCAATCTTAGGAAGACATAAAGTATCCCATTTCACCAAGGCCTATTTTATTTTCTCCTTAGTACTACTCCAAAGGAAACGATGACTAATATGATCCAATTCTCGAAGAACAGCCTTTGGGATATTCAAAATGGAAGAAACATAAATAGGAATAGCTTGAAGGATCCTTAGGTATTTTAAACATATCCATCAGGGCTATAGATGTCTGGTTGGCATCGGAGCAACATCGAAGGATTATGAGGCTATCTCCACTAGGGCTATAGATGCTTTATTGGTAGTTGAGTATGCCCTCCGTGTGGTAATATGTCTATCATATTAACAATATTCTTTTGTACAAACCTATGTATGCTCATGGATGAGCTAGCTTATAATGGCTTGAGTTACAAATGGTCAATCCAACCTCGCTCAAAATAAAAAATAAACCTCACTACACATACATAGTCCAAGAGTAGCTTGAATTCTCTAGGATGGTCTTGGTATTTATGAGACATTGGTTGACTAGTATATGAGTTTGATTGGTGCTACTAGGATGTTTGAGTTTCCTAAAACACTTCTAGGATTGAGAAAATCTTAAGATGTATGGGATACAATAGCATGTTAGTTCCACACCATTTGTTACACATATATTAATGTTTCCATCCATGTCGTATCTCATACATCATTTATCATTATTTACCTGATTCACCTAGCACTATCTATGTCTTCCATCTTATCCTTATTTGTCATTATCATGTCTCATATCCTTTTTACGTGTCATTGTGATGACTACTTTATCATTGATTAATTATACTCAATTTTATTAGGAGATGCTTATACACCTATCCAAAAAACCATCAAATGCATAGCTATAAGTCACTACACATCATCATCCCTAATATTCGTATATGAAATCCATGCTATTTCACATGTATCATCTATCCAGCCACATGCATCCATTGAGCACCACAATATAAAACCCTAACACATGCCTAACACCATATATACATCATATATATCACATCACCTATCCGCTCATAGTCGTATCTTTATCATGAATCAATCAACAACGTCCCTCACATATTCATGCACATACCTCATCCTCATCTCTCTAAAAAAATAATGATGAAAATGACTATAAAATAGAGGCCTCTCAGGCCTAAAAAAAAATATCATCTTTGTTGTTGTCTCCTAGATGACTCACCACTCTACTTATTTTTACCATCTCTACCACTAAACATTGACCCATATTTCATCAATTATCATCAATTCATCCTCAAACATCGAATCTCTAACCACCAAAACCACATTCCCAATGGCTAGGGGTGGTTATCATTGCCAAGCACCCATCCCTACATAATTTCCTTCCAAATCTCATACTAATTCATCTAATCCATCACATTTTTCCCTATCCTATAATGACATCTGTGTCAACCCATCATAAATCAATCAATCACAAATCAATCAATCAATTAAAAATTCAATCAACTTGGGGATGTTCAAGGTATTGTACCTATCCCATAAATAAAAATAATCAATCAACTTGGGGGTTCAAGGTATCACACCTTCCCCATTAATCAAGCAATCATCAAACAACTTAGGAATGTTCAAGGTATTGCACCTTCCCTTGAATCAATATCAATCAATTAAATCAATTATTAAATAACTTGGGTATCTCCACGGTATCACACCTCCCCCAATAAAATCAATCAATCAAATATCACATTAGATTAGCTTTGCTTTCCTACACCCTTAGATTAGATTTCCTTATCTGTACCTAAGATTTGATTTCATTTCTTACCTTAGATTATGTTCACTTTTTCATTTCCTATAATAGGTTTACTTTTCTATTTTTGTAGAATAACTTTCCTTTCATGCAATTTCCTATTTTCATAAATTAGATTTCCTTGCTTGCGCATTATATTAGCTCTACTTTTTTGTATTAGCTTAGGATTTATTTTCTTGTGTTATATTAGCTTTAGCTTACGATTTAATTTCCTATCTTAGATTAGCTTTAACTTAGGATTTAATTTCTTGTCTTCGATTAGCTTTAGCTTAGGATTTACTTTTCTATCATTTATTAGCTTTAGCTTAGGATTTACTTCCCTATATTAGATTAGCTCTACTTTCTTGTATTAGCTTAGGATTTACTTTTCTATCATTTATTAGCTTTAGCTTAGGATTTACTTCCCTATATTAGATTAGTTCTACTTTCTTGTATTAGCTTAGGATTTACTTTCTTGTCTTATATTAGCTTTAGCTTAGGATTTACTTTCCTATATTAGATTAGCTTTAGCTTAGGATTTACTTTCTTGTCTTAGATTAGCTTTAGCTTAGGATTTACTTTTCTATCTTATATTAGCTTTAGCTTAGGATTTACTTTCCTGTATTAGATTAGATTTATCTTAGGATTTATTTTTTTGTGCTAGATTAGATTTAATTTAGGATTTACTTTCCTATTCTTAGATTATCTTTAGCTTAGAATTTACTTTCTTGTCTTGTATTAGCTTTAGCTTAGGATTTCCTTTCCTGTCTTAGATTAGATTTAGCTTAGGATTTCCTTTTCTGTCTTATATTAGATTTAGCTTAGGATTTTATTTCCTATCCTAGATTAGCTTTAGTTTAAGGTTGTTTTTCTTGTCCTAGATCAACTACACTAAATCCTTGAGTGATCCTCGTACCCAGTAATCTACTCTAGACACATGGCCATTGTAGAGATTGTTGAGCAAGGTGCAACAAAAGTATTGTTGTCATTGTTGTCAACACAGTCAGACAGATCAGTTGATGAAGTGGACATCAGACAGGTCAACATAGTCAGACAAATTAGTTGATGAAGTGGACATCAGACAAATCAGTTGATGAAGTGGACAGGAGTTAAGAGGTTCTTCAGAGTATTGATGATATTGTTGTCATTGTTGTCAACATAGTCAGACAGATCAGTTGATGAAGTGGACAGGAGTTAAGAGGACAGATCAGTTGATGAAGTGGACAGGAGTTAAGAGATTCTTCAAAATATGTATAGTTATTATCCAAAATATAGAAGTGGCCCTTATGCTAAAAATCAAAAGAAATCAAAAGAAAATCACAAGGAAGAAAACTGTCGTGATATCGCGACATGTTGAGAAGCAAGAAAAACTGTCGTGATATCGTGACATGTTGAGAAGCAAGAAAAACTGTAGCGATATCGCGACATGTTTGGAGAGAAAGATCCAGAAAGCAAAATTGTCACAATATCACGACATGTTTGGAGAGAAAGAGCAAGAAAGCAAAACTAACGCGATTTCGCGACATGTTTGGAGAGAAAGAGCAAGAAAGCAAAACTGTCACGATTTCGTGACATGTTCGGAGAGAAAGCGCAAGCAAGCAAAACTGTCACGATTTCGTGACATGTTCGGAGAGAAAGCGCAAGCAAGATAAACTATCACGATTTCGTGACATATTGCAAGAGAGATAGTACGGAAGAAAAAGTGTCACGATTTCGCGACATGTTGGAAGAGAAAAAGACAAGTAGAAAAAGTGTCACGATTTTGCGACATATTACAAGAGAGACAGTACGAAAGAAAAACTGTCGCGATTTCGCAACATGTTGGAAGAGAAAAAAACAAGTATGAAAAAGTGTCATGATTTCACGACATATTGCAAGAGAAAGAGGAGAGAGAAAAAGGTGTTGCGATTTCGCGACATGTTTCATTTTCGCGGTCCAAAGTGAAGAGAAAGAGGAGAGAGAAAAAGGTGTCACGATTTCGTGACATGTTTCATTTTTGCGGTCCAAAGCGAAGAGAAAGAGGAGAGAGAAAAAGGTGTCGCGATTTCATGACATGTTGCATTTTTGCGGTCCGAAGCGAAGAGAAAATACAAGGAAGAAAAAGTGTCACGATATTGCGACATGTCGCATTTTTGCGACTTGAAGAAAGTAGAAAGGCAGAGAAGGAAAAGTGTCGCGATTTCGCGACATGTCGCATTTTGCGACTTGAAGAGAGCAGAAAGGTAGAGAAGTAAAAGTGTCACGATTTTGCGACATGTCACATTTTCACGACTTGAAGAGAGCAGAAAGGCAGATAAGGAAAAGTGTCGTGATTTCGCGACATGTCACATTTTCGTGACTTGAAGAGAGCAGGAAGGAAGAGAATGAAAAAGTGTCACGATATTGCGACATGTCACGTTTTCGCGACTCGAAGGTAAGAGAAAGTGCCAAGGAGAAAAAGTGTCGCGATATCGCGACATGTCGCGTTATTGCGACCCGAAGGCTCGCGATATCGCGACCCGAAGGCTAGAGATAGAGCAAAGGAGAAAAAGTGTCGCGATATCACGACATGTTGCATTTTCATGACTCAAGGAGGAGAGAGAAAGTAAGAAGGCAGAAGTGTCGCGATATCACGACAAAAGTAAAAAGGAAGAGTAAGGAGGCGAAAGTGTCGCGATATCGTGACATGTTGTGTTTTCACGGGTATGAACCAAGTAAAGCAGCAAGGAGGCAAAAGTGTCGCGATATCGTGACATGTGTTTTTGTGGGTACAAGCTGAGAAGAGGACAAAGAGGCAGAAGTGTCATGATTTCATGACAGGTCGCCATGGTGCGAGCTAAAAATAGAACCCAACCAAAATAAGATATGTGACCGTTAACTGAAGGTATACAACAGTTATAGGGGCAGTTACAAAGAAAAATCATGCAGTTAAATTAAGAACAGTTAACTGAAGTTATACGATAGTTACAGGGGCCGTTACAGAAGAAATATCATGCAGCTAAAATAAGAACAATGAATAGAAGTCAGAACGATAGTTACAGGGCCAGTTACGGGTTGCATGCGAGAATATGGAAGTTAAAAATAGATTCAGAACTTTGTTATAAAAGGAGGTCTGTGTGGAGAATTAAAGTGCTGCTAAAATAGAGGGAAAGTGCTGCTAAAAGAGAGTGAAATCACTCGAGATTAAAGCAAGGCAGATTTAATCTTACGTAGGGAGCAAGAGGAGAGCGAGCAGGGTGTGTGTTGTGTGAAGAGTGGGCAATGTTGAGAAAGCAATAGACCAGTCAGGGTCTTGTAAAAGTGAAGGCATCTTTATGTCAATCATCTAGATTCAGAATAGAAGTCCAAGTTGGTGCTCCTTCTAGTTGATGCTGGTAAATCAGGGGTTGGTGCTCCTTTCTGTTGGTGCAGATAAATCAGGGGTTGGTGCTCCTTTCTGTTGGTGCAGATAAATCAGGGGTTAGTGCTCCTTCTAGTTGGTGCTAGTAAATCAGGGGTTGGTGCTCCTTTCTATTGGTGCAGATAAATCAGGGGTTGGTGCTCCTTTATGTTGGTGCAGATAAATCAGGGGTTGGTGCTCCTTCCAGTGGGTGTTGGTAAATTGATTGTAAAATTGATATTTTGCAAAGGCTGAATTTGGATGGGAGTCCAAACAGTCAATTTTGAGGAGTAGCCAAAACTGGTGAACCTCGGTACATCTTGTGTTGTGTGATGCTCTTTTGGTATATTTATTTTATTGAGTTTTAAGAATTCATTGTTTCAGCATTAAGCATTGAAGATTTAAGTTTTTAAGAGCTACACTGATTCACCCCCCTCTCAATGTCATAGTGAGACTAACAATTGGTATCAGAGCAAGTTTCCCTTATCAGGATAAATTAGCTAGGGTTGATCTTGGATTAGTACGTAATGGGTAAGAAGAATAGATCCTCCTCAAATAAGGCATCTCAGTCAGTTTCAGTTCTTGTGGAAGAGAAAATTGAACTAGAAAAGATAGAAGAAGTGAATTCTGAAGTATGTGATGAAAACCTTGAGGGTGAAGCATATCTAGAAGGTGAGTTGATCGCTGCACTTGAAGAGTTGAATATAGAAAGGAAACATAACAAAATACTATCCAAGAAGTTGGAAGAATATGAGGATAAGATTGAAGATCTCTTCTTACAAATTCATAAAGCCAAGAAAATAGAAGAAGCCTTGAAGTCACACCTGGATGATAAAGAGATTGTTTGATGCAAACAAGAAGAGGAGATTGTTTTATTGAAGAAACAACTAGAAGAGGCCAATACAAATCTCAAATTTTATAAGAGCACATATTTTCTAGATGAAATGATAAGGCAACAAAGAAGCCCCATGGCTAAGCTTGGTCTTGGATGTAAAGCTGAACAACCTTCATCTTCCAAATATGCAGAGAAGAAGTTCACTAGTGAAGGATCGAAGCAAGAAAAGTCTGAAGCTGAATCTTCAAAAGCAATAAAATATCAAAGGAGATCTACAACAAAGCAACCACATCAAAAGAGGTTCTATCATTCTCACTCTATTCATAATAATGCTTTTAATGACTATTGTTTTAGATGCAACCATTATGGTCACAAGGCAATTTATTGTGGATTGAATAATAGATCAAAGAGTTATGCTGGTAGAAATACAATTGTTACTCCGGTTGAACACCATGTGCAATATTTTAAATGTAATGGTCATGGGCACATAGCAAGGTTTTGTCCAAGAACTTTTGTATCTAATCTAAGGCAAGACAACAAATTTCATCAGACGCAAAGAATGCAACACAGATAGGGAAGAAATCATGTGCATCAAAGAAAGGAAAATAATCATCCATCAAGGATGCACAAGAGACAACCACCCAAGAAAAATGTTCAAGTTCACGAAAAGGTTCAAAACAGGGATGCAGTTGAAAAACTCAAGCCCAAGTTCAAGAAAGGTTGGAGAAAGAAAGAAGAGAAGAAATCGTGTCTCTTTGGACTGAAGGATATTACTCCTCTATTACACTAAGTAGCTCTAGGTAGCACATCCTCAGGGGGAGCAATGTTAAAGTTTTATTTTAATGCTCCTATGTATTTGTGTGGTTATTTGAGGATGAAAGGAAAGTAGTCGGGGAGTTGTCGTAAAGTTGTCAAAATGTGTCCCAGTTCATGTAGATGTTTGTGGAGATAGTATCAAACTGATGTGCTTCAATAGAACAACATGGTGAACAACAAGGTTTTCGATGCAGTAGCTGATAGGCATTATCTGAGATAGAACATGCAGCACAGGTCGACGTGTCAATGAAGCCTGTAACTTTCCCAATCTGCAGATAAAATAGAATCCATGGTGTGAGTGGGAATGCGTGCGTTTCTTAACCAAAAATACAACACATCGTTTGGTATAAGAGCATTAATTTTCTCTAAAGAAGTAGCAGTTGTCAAAGAGATGCCAGAGTCAAAGCAAACAGTGGCACTAGCACCCAGTTGGTCAAGAGTGCCAAGTGGCACATGCAAGGCAGAGACGTTGAGAGAATAGTGCCCAGGTGGTGAAGTGCCAAGGAGGACAAGATGCCTATGCACCTAAGAAAGTCTTGCATTATTTGAGGAATGTGAGATATAGGCTGAGGAATCCCTTGATCACAGCGAGGAGAAATGCTCCCTGGAATCGCGTGAAGAACGTTCGCCTAAGACATTGAGTAGCCTTGACATATGCCCTAGTAGGAAGCAGAATACCGAGAGTTGATATTGAGGTTAGAAGATATTAAGTCTCTAACAATTCTCTTTATGCTTCTATGAAGTGGATTTGATTTGAGATTATCATTAATTGTTGAGTTCATTTTGAATACTACTTGAGAATGATTGATTGAGCCTTTGAGAAGGCCTTTGGGAAATATTTTAAGACAGTGTTGGGACAGACTGCTAGAGCAGATTTCGGACAGGTTCTTAGTGAGCTTGTTGGTGCAGATTTGGACAGGTGTTGTATGAGCTTTTTATTCAACATAGGACAAGTTCTATGTTAGCTTGTTAAGCAGGTTCTGTGTGAGCCTATTGACAGAGTACAGAGACAGAGTCTTCTATAATATAACAATCAGAGAGAGGTCCACCAGTCAGTAGCATACCTTCGCAATAAATTGGGAGTGGTCATGCTTCCTAAGAACTGACTAGCTATCAGGACCACATTCTTAGGGGGAGCATTTATATATTTGATTATCTTTTTGCTCATGTTTGTAGTTTTTGCTAACTGTAATAATTTGTGCCTGAGAATGTTGTGCATGGACTCAGGGGGATTCTGTAGCAGCCCTTTGGTATTATTGTCAAAGGGGGAGAAGAATTACAGGAAATTGCACGTTTATTGCCAACAATTTCAAAGGGGGAGATTGTTGAGCAAGGTGCAACAAAAGTATTGTTGTCATTGTTGTCAACACAGTCAGACAGATCAGTTGATGAAGTGGACATCAAAAAGATCAGTTGATGAAGTGGATAGGAGTTAAGAGGTTCTTCAGAGTATTGATGATATTGTTGTCATTGTTGTCAACACAGTCAGATAGATCAGTTGATGAAGTGGACAGGAGTTAAGAGGACAGATCAGTTGATGAAGTGGACAGGAGTTAAGAGATTCTTCAGAATATGTATAGTTATTATCCAAAAGATAGAAGTGGCCCTTATGCTAAAAATCAAAAGAAATCAAAAGAAAATCACAAGGAAGAAAACTGTCGCGATATCGCGACATGTTGAGAAGCAAGAAAAACTGTTGCGATATCGCGACATGTTGAGAAGCAAGAAAAACTGTCGCGATATCGCGACATGTTTGGAGAGAAAGAGCTAGAAAGCAAAACTATCGTGATATTGCGACATGTTTGGAGAGAAAGAGCTAGAAAGCAAAACTATCGTGATATCACGACATGTTTGGAGAGAAAGAGCCAGAAAGAAAAAATGTCACGATTTTGTGACATGTTCGGAGAGAAAGCGCAAGCAAGCAAAACTGTCGCGATTTCACGACATGTTCGGAGAGAAAGCGCAAGCAAGATAAACTATCACGATTTCATGACATATTGCAAGAGAGATAGTAAGGAAGAAAAAATGTCATGATTTCACGACATGTTGGAAGAGAAAAAGACAAGTAGATAAACTGTTGCGATTTCGTGACATATTGCAAGAGAGATAGTATGGAAGAAAAACTGTCGCGATTTTACGACATGTTGGAAGATAAAAAGACAAGTATGAAAAAGTGTCACGATTTCGTGACATATTGCAAGAGAAAGAGGAGAGAGAAAAAGGTGTTGCGATTTCGAGACATGTTTCATTTTTGCGGCCCAAAGCAAAGAGAAAGAGGAGAGAGAAAAAGGTGTCATGATTTCGCGACATGTTTCATTTTCGCGGTCCAAAGCGAAGAGAAAGAGGAGAGAGAAAAAGGTGTCACGATTTTGGACATGTTTCATTTTCACGGTCCAAAGCGAAGAGAAAGAGGAGAGAGAAAAAGGTGTCACGATTTCACGAAATATTGCATTTTCATGGTCCGAAGCGAAGAGAAAATGCAAGGAAGAAAAAGTTTCGTGATATCGCGACATGTCGCATTTTCGTGACTTGAAGAAAGTAGAAAGGCAGAGAAGGAAAAGTGTCGCGATTTTCACGACATGTCGCATTTTCGCGACTTGAAGAGAGTAGAAAGGCAAAGAAGGAAAAGTGTCACGATTTTGTGACATGTCACATTTTCATGACTTGAAGAGAGCAGAGAAGGCAGAGAAGGAAAAGTGTCACGATTTCGCGACATGTCGCATTTTCGCGACTTAAAGAGAGCAGGAAGGAAGAGAATGAAAAAGTGACGCGATATCGCGACATGTCGCGTTTTCGCGACTCAAAGGTAAGAGAAAGTGCCAAGGAGAAAAAGTGTCAAGATATTGCGACATGTCGCGTTATCGCGACCCGAAGGCTAGAGATAGAGCAAAGGAGAAAAAGTGTCGCGATATCACGACATGTCGCATTTTCGCGACTCAAGGAGGAGAGAGAAAGTAAGAAGGCAGAAGTGTCGTGATATCGCGACAAAAGTAAAAAGGAAGAGTAAGGAGGTGAAAGTGTCGCGATATCACGACATGTTATGTTTTCGCGGGTATGAACCAAGTAAAGCAGCAAGGAGGCGAAAGTGTCGCGATATCGCGACATGTGTTTTCGTGGGTACAAGCCGAGATTGTGACATGTGTTTTCGTGGGTACAATCTGAGAAGAGGACAAAGAGGCAGAAGTGTCACAATTTTGTGATAGGTCGCCATGGCGTGAGCTAAAAATAAAACCCAGCCAAAATAAGATATGTGATCGTTAACTGAAGGTATACAACAGTTACAGGGGCAGTTACAAAGAAAAATCATGCAGCTAAATTAAGAATAGTTAACTGAAGTTATACGACAATTACAGGGGCCATTACAGAAGAAATATCATGCAGCTATGAACAGAAGTCAGAACGACAGTTACAGGGCTAGTTACGGGTTGCATGCGAGAATATGGAAGTTAAAAATAGAGTTAGAACTTTGTTATAAAAGGAGGTCTACGTGGAGAATTAAAGTGTTGCTAAAACAGAGGGAAAGTGCTGCTGAAAGAGAGTGAAAGCGCTCGGGATTAAAGCAAGGTGGATTTAATCTTGCGTAGGGAGCAAGAGGAGAGCGAGCAGGGTGTGTTTTGTTTGAAGAGTGGGCAATGTTGAGAAAGAAATAGACCAGTCAGGGTCTTGTAAAAGTGAAGGCATCTTTATGTCAATCATCTAGATTCAGAATAGAAGTCCAAGTTGGTGCTTGGCATCAGGGGTTGGTGCTCCTTCTAGTTGGTGTTGGTAAATCAGGGGTTGGTGCTCCTTTCTGTTGGTGCAGATAAATCGGGGGTTGGTGCTCCTTTCTGTTGGTGTAGATAAATCAGGGGTTGGTGCTCCTTCTAGTTGGTGCTGGTAAATCAGGGGTTGGTGCTCCTTTTTGTTGGTGTAGATAAATCAAGGGTTGGTGCTCCTTTCTGTTGGTGCAGATAAATTAGGGGTTGGTGCTCCTTCCAATGGGTGCTGGTAAATTGATTGTAAAATTGATATTTTGCAAAGGCTAGATTTGGATGGGAGTCCAAACAGTTAATTTTGAGGAGTAGCCAAAACTGGTGAACCTTGGTACATCTTGTGTTGTGTGATGCTCTTTTGGTATATTTGTTTTATTGAGTTTTAAGCATTCATTGTTTCAGCATTAAGCATTGAAGATTTAAGTTTTTAAGAGCTACACTGATTCACACCCCCCTATCCTAGATTAGCTTTAGTTTAAGGTTATTTTTCTTGTCTTAGATCAACTACACTAAATCCTTGAGTGATCCTTGTACCCAGTAATCTACTCTAGACACATGGCCATTGTAGAGACTAGTTATCCATGCAATCTAGTAGGATGAGTAGATTACCATAAGGACACTCATAGTCATTAAAAAAACCCATAACACACCATCACAATCTTCCTTCTTCCACCATCACATCCATTCTTCTTTCGCCCATTTCCACTTTTTTCAATCAATTCGTCACTATCATCCATTCCTTCCTCCATCAACTCATTGCTTGAGAGGGTAGATAATACTCACAAATTTTACCTCAAACGAGTCCAATACTTAAAAAATCTAATTCTAGAGTCACTTAGGTCCAAAATTCTTTACCCAAGGCTATCATTAACCCATTATGCTAGGGTAAATAACAAAACTTCAATAAAAACTCTAATTCAATCAATTTGGTGCGTACCACACAAATGGCAGTATGGTTTCTACATGCCTATGCTACATCAAGGTGGTAACATGTAAGATAACTTACAATTGATGGTATCATTATGGGTACATCAACCACATGGATGGTCAACATGCCATATCAAATGAGCTCATCATTCTATCAAAGGTAAATATTTAAGGATATATATTCATTCCATAGTTGAGGCATCCTACATTGCTCTTTATTTTGGAGTACTCTTACATCCCCCTCCTCAAGTCGAAAGTGGATTTCATCAATCATACATGCATCATTATCCATAATCAATCCAACAACTGGTATCGTTTATTTTTACACCACATTGTATTCATGCAATACAAAAAAAGGGGTATCTATAGACACCAAAAATGTGTCATTTTGTATGCCCTAAAATCATTTTAATCAATTTTGATAAATTCATCCAAAATCCTTCAAAATATCAAATTTCTATCCAATCTACCTAATTTACTCTAAAATTCCCCTATTCTACCTATGATTCTTCCAATTTCTCTAAATTCCTCCAAATTCCTTCTAATTCCTAGTTAATTTCTTCAATTTCCTTCTAATCCTTCTAATTCCTCTAATTTTCTCCTAATCTCCCTAATTTCCCCCTACTCCTATTTAATTCTTCTAATCCCCTCTTAGCCTCCCTAATCCTCTAATTTCCATCTAATCCCTCATTTATTCCACCCAATTTCCTCAAAATTCCCATAATCTAGCTTACCCCTCTAATCCCCCTAATCTAGCCCCTCATCAATCCTTAATCCCATCTTAAGCCATAGCCAATCCCTAGGAGATTTGCATTATTAATTTAAAAATCCTAAGCAAATCCCTAGATATCCCCAAATATGCCCCCAATCCCCATGAAATATCCTAGAAGCTCCCACTATTTAATGTCTAAATCCTCTTACCTCATTTCCCTCCATTTGCAAATGAATTAAAAATTTAAATAAAACCCAAGTCAACCCTTCCATAATTAAATTCATTTAATCCTACATGTACATCCCTCTTCCACCTCACATTTTTGATAATTTAAAAATCCCTTGCTCTTCATCCAAGGTGCACATAAAAGGAATTTAAAAATTCCTTTTACTTCCCTCAAGATCTCTCCATCCAAGACCATCTATGGAGGTGGGTGCAGCATCTTCCACATGGTATCTCCCAAAATTTTCCATTCACCTACCTTTGACACCTAGATTCCACCTAACTGCCAAGTCAATTTCCATGTCATCCCCTTCCCCTTGGCTAAAATTTTATAAATCCCTCTTCTTTCCCTCTCATTTCATGAACACATGATCTAGCATATCAAAATGTTGTTGAAATTCCTCCAGGACTTACTTATGCTCTATGGGTAAAACGCTTTAGTATTCTCTTTAACTTGTTCTAAGTTATGTTTAATGCATTGGCTCAACTTTTTATTATGTAAACAAGTGCTACTAACCAATTTTTGGTGTTGGTTGTGTGTAGGTATTGGAAGACACATTTAACCAAGGGTGGTCACTAAAAACCCACTCAACCCTCTTGTGGTGGCATAGAAAGCTTTGTTATACCATTGTATCACTTTGTAAAAAGGGGCATCGTCCCTTTTGTAAAAGCTCCAATGGGTGCTATTTGTAATAAAATGATTTACTTGTAGTATCTTTCTATATTTTTAATGTAATGGTGTTTTTCTATGTCCACATTTACAAACAGATTTAATTCTCATGTCAATTGAGTTTCTATAGCTAGATAACTATATCATTTTACATAAAATGTTTGGATTCTTGACTTTCATTTTTTGGATCTTCAATTTTCTGTGTGAATACAAATATTCTAGAATTTAGCATCTTTCTTGACATTTCCTTCAATAGCCTTCACAATATCAAAAATCCACCTCTATTGTCTATGCACTGCATCTTAGTAGAGTAATATTTCCAAAAAAATTCACTACCATAGTCCACTTTACTAGATCTGGATTGCTAGTTTCCTTCCAGAAGCATAAGTGCAAACACAAAAATTGTAATAAATGATTTATATGAAAAAACTTTAATGTTATAAAATAAAGTAAATACTACCAATAGAAAACATTAAATTAAATCCTGAAGGATTTTTTTTATTGGAGAGCATTGACTTTATACGTTTTTACTGCATTATTTTTAAAACATGAAGTGCACACATGATGAAGTTCATTTTTGCTTTAGGGAATAATTTTCCAAGAGTTTTTTTTATTGGAGAGCATTGACTGGCGTCACAGGTAAAAAGGAAAGGTTCTTTTTATTAAATAAAAATAAAATAAAAAGACAAAGTAGTTTGTCTTTTAGTGACCAACGCATCATGCACATAAATTTTAGAATTTATTTTATGCATGGAATATTGGGAGCTATAAGGTTTTAAAAAAAAATTAATTTGAAAATTATTAATTAAGAGGTTATTAATTATTGAAAATTATTATTTAAATTAGGGAGTTATAAGGATTTCTATTCTAGATTTTTTTTTAATTTTGAAATTTGATATTTTTGAAATTTAAAGTTTGTAATTAGAAATTTAGAAAGATTTAGTTTATTTAAAGTTTGGAGAGATAAGGTTTTTTACTTCAATTTATTTTTTGAAAAATTGAAAAGTAAAACATTCGATAAATTTGATTATTGAATTTGCAAATTTGGTTATTTAATAGAAATTTGATTATTTGAAATTTGGGAGAGAAAAGGTCTTCACTCTAAAGGAGTTTATTGAAGATTTTGCAAATTATTTATTTGTGAAATTTGAAAATTTTGATTCTTGAATTTAATTTAACTTTGGAGAAATAAGGACTTCTACTTCAAAGAATTTAATTTGAAGAAATTAAATTTTTGGTGAATAGAATTATTGAAAAAGTTAAAGGAAGATTGCATGTGCAATTTTTTTAGTCTTATGATTGTTCTAATGGATGATCCAAAGGCAATTATGATTCAAAGGTGACCCAATGGTAGAAACCTAGAGGAAGTGACCCAGAGGTAAAGACCTAGAGGCAAAGATCTAGAGGTGACTCAGATACATTGATGATGAATTTGACGAAGCAATTGACCATTCTCATTAATTTCAAATATAAAGGTTACAATTGGTTACAAGTTGGTTCTAACCAATTAGTGGTTATTCAACCAAATTGGAGAGCGCCTATGAGCGCTACTTTTGGTAAAAATAATGTAATATAACATAATATTCTAACATCCCCCCTTATTACATTATTGGCAAATCCCAATTGTATCTCGAAATTTTTCATATTTGATACGCCCAAGTGCTTTGGTAAAGATATCTGCAACTTGATCATCAGTAGAAATGTATTGAAGTTGTATATGGTGCTTTGGAACTTCATCTCGAATAAAATGACATCTGGTATCAACATGTTTGGTACGTTCATGAAAGATTGGATTTTTGACAAGATTCAAAACACCTTGATTGTCGCAAAACAAATGAAGAGGAAGATTCTTTGGAAGGCCCATGTTTGTAAGAATGCGACTTAACCACATTATCTCATGCAGCTGCTTCACTGGCTGCACGATATTCTCCTTCTGTAGAAGATAAAGCAACCACATGCTGCTTCTTACTTGTGCCATGAGATAGGTCCAGATCCTAGATGAAAAACATATCCAGAAGTGGATTTACGATCATCAATAGATCCGGCATAATCTGAGTCTATGTATCCCAGTAAGAAAAAATTATTATTCTTTCTATATTCCAGACCATAATTTGTACTACCATGAACATAATGAAGCACTCTTTTTGCTGCTTTCCAGTGTGTCATCTTAGGCTCTTGCATGAACCTTGAAAGATATCCCACAACAAAACTGAGATCTGGTCTGGTATTTGTCAGATATAGGAGACTCCCAATCAACTGGCGATAGAGAGTACCATCTACCCGAGGTGACTCATCATATCGAGATAACTTAAGTCCTTGCTCCATGGGAGTTGCCTTTGACTTACAGTTAGTCATCCGATATTTTTCTACTAAAGTCTTGGCATACTTCTTTTGTGTTACTCTAATATGAAATTTTTGTTGAGTAACTTCTAAACCAAGACAATAGTGTAGAAGTCCTAGATCTGTCATTTCAAATGATTGCTTCAAGTCATTTTTCACTAAGTCAATCATTCTTTCTGAGCTTCCTGTAATGATCAGATCGTCCACATAAAGTACAAGAATCACTATATCAGAACCACTTTTCTTAATATAGAGATTTGCATCTGAAGGACTTCTTATGAAACCATGTTGCACAAGGTGACTGTCTATCTTGATATACCAAGCTCGAGGAGCTTGTTTTAGCCCATACAATGATTTGATCAACTTGCATACTTTTTGTTCTTGCCCCTCAACCACGAATCCTTCTGGTTGAGTCATGTATACTTCTTCTTGTAAGTCACCATTCAAGAAGGCACTTTTAACATCCATCTGATGCAATTTCCACCCAAACTGAGCTCCCATGGCACAAAGTACACGAATGGTAGTCATTTTTGCAGTAGGGGCAAAAGTCTCTTCATAATCTATGCCTTCTTTCTGAGCATATCCCTTTGCAACAAGCCGGGATTTATGCTTATCAATAGATCCATCTGCCTTATACTTCACTTTGAACACCCATTTGCAGCCTATGGGTTTCTTTCCTGTTGGCAGATCGACTAACTTCCAAGTATTATTTTTAAGGAGAGATTTATGTTCTACATCCATGGCCTCTTTCCACTGTGGTTCATCAAGTGCAGATTGAACCGTTGTGGGTTCGTTTGTATTCAATGTAGACATATAAATTTTTTCTCCATCCTTATCTTCCTCTCTATCATTTTCTGTACCCACTGACAAATCATCAAAGTGTTGACAAAGTTCGTCAACCTCTGAAGTAGATTCCTCTGCTCTCATCTGTTGAGTCATACTGCGAGTACATGGCCTATCAAGAGATAGATCGGGAAGGGATTTCAACTTAGCATCTCTCAAAGTGCTAGTATACCATTTTGGGACTTTCTGTTTTTGCTGTAGAAGTTGAACCTCCTTCTTAGGCTCTTCTTCATCTAGGTATACAATTGTGGATGTGTCTTTTGATGTGAGAGCTTCATCAAATACAACATCTCTACTTACATGTGTCTTCTTGGTCTTAGGATCAATCAATCGATAACCTTTTGAGTACTCATCATAGCCAAGAAAGATACACTGCAGGGTTTTCTCATCCAACTTCCTCCTTTTCTGTTTTGGAATGTGCATGAATGCTTTACATCCAAACACCCTTAGATGAGAAATGGAAGGTTTCTTACCACTCCATGCTTCTTGTGGTGTTTTCCCTTGTAGAGCTCTGGTGGGTGCTCTATTTTGGAGGTATAATGTTGTGTTTACTGCTTCTGCCCAATATTGATCCTCAAGATGTGCTCCCTTTAGCATACATCGAACCATTTCCATAATGGAACGATTTCTTCTTTCTGCAACTCCATTCTGCTGAGGTGTATAGGCGGTAGTCAGTTGTCTTTTTATCCCATGTTTCTTAAGAAACTCTGAAAACTCTTCAGAGGTGTATTCCCCCCTCGATCTGAGCGGAGGGTTTTTATCAAACATCCCGACTCCTTCTCAACAAGCTTCTTGAACTGTTGAAAGTAGAGAAATGCTTCTGATTTCAACTGAAGAAAGAAAACCCACATCTTTCATGAGCAATCATCAACGAATAGTTGAAAATACTTTTTCCCACCATAGCTGGTTGGCATAGGACCACACAGATCGGTATGTACCAGCTCTAAAGGGTTTGTAGCTCGAGAGGAGCTAGCTTCAAAAGGTACTCGATGTTGCTTCCCTGCTAAGCAATCTGAGCAAACTGGCAAGATAGATGAGAGGGGTGGAAGACCTTTCACCATCCCATATTTGTGTAATTCAAGCAAATATCCAGAACTGAGATGCCCATAACGCCGATGCCAGAGAGAGGTGGCCTCCTTTGTAGTTGCAGCCAAAGCAACATGTGGAGTGGAAATAGCATCGAGAATAAACAAGCCATGTTTGTAAGATCCGGTTGCAACATGTTTACCACTGTGTGTGATAAAACATCTCTTCTTGCCATTGACAACTCGAAACACGACTTCCATGTTTCTATCCAACATTTGTGTGACTGAAAGCAGATTATTGGCTAAGCCTGGAACATAGAGAACCTTTTCAATTTGACAATTACCATCAGGAAGGGACACAAAAATATCCCCTTCTCCTTTTACTTGATATACTTGATTGTCAGCAATTGTGACTGGCTTACCCTCTTTCTCCACAAAAGTATCAAACCAGGATTTATCCCCAGTCATGTGTTTGCTAGCTCCTGAATCAATATACCATACAACATCTATCTGGGAAGACGAAGTATGAGTCATGAGCACCTTGTGTGCTCTTTCAGAGTCAGAATCTGAATCGGACTCAGGAGAATTTGAGTCTGAGTTGGATTCAGCATAAGCAACATGGCCTTTAGATTGCTTATGCTTATTGTATTTTTGCTTGTTCTTGCCCTTCTTTTGTGAACCTCTTTCATTTGGTTGCTTGTTTTTGAACCAACACCTGTTGGTGTCATGGTTATTCATGTCACAAATTTTACAATATTTTGTATCTTTTTGCTGAGATTGCTTCCCTTTTCCTTTGGAAGAAGCACCCCCTTTTTGAAACTGGCCTTGCTTTTTACCACTTTGTTGTGTGGAGAGAGCATTATCTGGCATATCATCTTTCTGGACCTGAGTTGCCTCCTCAGTCTGAAGCAAGTTTACCAGTTCCACAAATGATACTTGTCTACCAGAAACATTGAGAGAAGTGATCAACATCTTGTAGGAACTTGGTAATGCTCTCAAGATAACAGAATTCAAGACATCATCATCCACAGGTTTTCCCATAGCATTCAATTTTGCTTTCAAGTCTGCCACTCTGCAAAGGAATATGTCAATCTGTTTCTCCAGAACTCATACTGAGATTATGTAGTTGAGTTTGAAGATGGAGAATAGTGGATTGATTCTTCCCTTCATATACTGTGATCAAAGCATCCCAGGATATCTTACTAGTTTTCGCATCACAAATATGAGGCTGCACCTCATCTGTAGTAGCAAGCAAGATAAACACAAGACTCTTCTTGTCTTTCTTATCCCAAGCATCTTGATCTGTTCCTGCTGTTTGAGGACGTTTGGCAGTGCCAGTCACTACATCCCATAAATCTTCCAACTGAAGTATGGCTTTCATCTTTGTCTTCCATGGAACAAAGTTAGGACCTTTCAACAATTGTGAATCTGAGAGATACTTATGAATTGTGGCCATTATGAAGGTTCCTTATACCACCAATTGGTCTCCCTTTCTTTATACCTGCCAGATCTTTATATTGTAACCATTCAATATACACCCGCCCTTACGTGAGGGAAACTATAGGTATATATGAACAGTATACTACTCAATATGTACTCGCCCTTACGTGAGGGAGACTATAAGTACATATGAGAAGCACAATATATTGAACATAGGCGATACTGAAAGGGCATCGTGTTGTTAATGACACCTACCATAGAAAGTTTTATTCCGCATGCGTGGGGCGTAACTTCCCCTAAACACTTTGGAAAAAAAACTTTCATCAGGATTTACGCCTAACAACAATCACGATGTGGGTATGAAATGGGAAAAAAACAAAAAACTGGTTTGCCTTATTTCTCCCCGACGATTTATAGAGAACAAGCTCAGACGTCGTTGTTGCAGCTATATTAGGCGGCGAATACAGTAGTCCAAAGCACGACAACATTACCTGTAAGTGTGGACCAGAGGTATCTCAAATACCGAACGCTGTTGTGCAATAAATTGCACAAATAGGGTATAAATTTGGGGTCTTATATGTTTTTGTAATTTATGATTGATAATGCAAGAAAACAGAGTATTTAAATGCAAATAAAACAATCATAAATGCCCACAAATTATAGCTCCTATTACCAATTCCCCCTTTGTCTGACAATTTTGCAAGTGAAATTTGTGAACTCCCCCTTCAAATTGCAAAATAGACAAGAATGGGTAAAAAAATACCGTTAAAGATCCCCAAATGAAAAAAAATTGGAGCCTCAAGGCATCAATAATGCTTCCTTTGGTGTAAATGATGCCTGCTGGGCGTCAATCTGTGCTTTACGGCCGTCAACAGGTCCTTCGGGCGTCAACACCGCGTTTCAGGCATCAAAAATTTAGTTCGGGCATCAAAAAATGTGTTGCGGGCGTCAACTTGGCCGGGCGGGCGTCAACAGTGCACAGGCATCAAAGGCGACGGAACCAGTCATCAAAAAATCCCCGACGGGATTCGAAACCACAACCTACCGCCGAACAGCCACCATACCGACCACGAAAGCCGAAGGGCCCGATGAAACAAATCGGGAACCACGGCGGTATTATCCGCGTCGAGGCCGGAGAGGGGAAAAAAATATTTATCCCACATGGCCTGTGCGGCCACTGTGGGAGGGTTGAAAAAATACCGAAAGCGCTAAAGCTTTCGGTTGCCTTCGGCAACCAACCCCACCCTTTTGCCTCCACTCGCCTCCTCCACCGTCGATCTGCGTCTGATCTGTCCGTTGTGTGTCAGGGTCCTCTGTCTACGTCAGTCCTCGATCTACGTCCGGTCTATCCACTGTGTGTCAGGGTCCTCTGTCTGCGTCAGTCTGTCCGCTGTGTGTCAGGGTCCTCTATCTGCGTCCGGTCTGTCCGCTGTCTGTCAGGGTCCTCTGTCTGCGTCAGTCTGTCCGCTGTCTGCGTCAGGGTTTGTCGGTTGTTTGTCAGGTCCTCCGTCCGTAGGTCTATCGTCCCCGTAGGTTAATCGTCCCTGGCTCTGGTACCATGATGAATTTGATGAAGCAATTGACCATTCTCATTAATTTCAAATATAAAGGTTACAATTGGTTACAAGTTGGTTCTAACCAATTAGTGGTTATTCAACCAAATTGGAGAGCGCCTATGAGCACTACTTTTGGTAAAAATAATGTAATATAACATAATATTCTAACAATTGATCTATTGGTAGACACAAACAATTTATAAAGGTATACCCAATGAAGGTTGCATCTATTCAACAATATCAAAGTCAAAGCTAAAGAATCAAGAGAAAGAATAAGCAGAGGATGAAGACAAAAATCCTTACCAAATAATTTAATATGAGGGGGTGTTAGACAATATTATATTATTTGGTACATGCTAATGTACCACCATGGTACCTTTATGGTACAAATGTAAATATGTAGTAGATTGGGGTGAGAGTCTATAGTTTAGGAGAGTGATTTATATTTCTCCTTTATGTAAATGTCTATGTGCAAGATATGCACAAGTGTCATGTATTAGGTGTGCATGTAAGTAGAGAGTCAAGAGTCATGTATACAAGTGGAAAGATGAGAAGCCAAAGGACATGAGAGTTGTCATATGGAGAGAAATAGTCAAGTACTTGAAGATTCATATTGTATGGATATATTATGGAGATAAAGATCCATGAAATGTATTCAAATGTAGAGCAAATATCAAGATTGTATATTTTTTTTTTTTTTAAAGCGAAAAACCCCTTGCGGGGCCGCCTTGGTCTAAGAGACCACGAACAGGGGGTTCTACACCATCAAAGTCACCCGGGGGTCGCACCCAGCCCTACCCGCACCAACATTATCAATTGGATTTTGGGTACCCAATTCAAATTTTTGGTAGGGTGGATATTCGAACTTGGGACCTCCCTTGGAGGATTGCCCTCTCCTTTCCAACTCACCTACAACACATGGGTAGATAATATATATATATATATATATATATATATATATATATATATATATATATATATATATATATATATATATATATATATATATATATATATATATATATATATATATATAATAAAGTAATACTTTTTATACACATCCACCATGGGGATTGAACCCGAATCACATCACCAATAATGCAAGTGACGTCCTTGCCGGTAGACCACACTCACGAGGATGATTGTATATTTGACTCATGAATAATATCGTGAGTATTTTCTTTCAATAAGATTGTCTAGTCTCTTACTCAATTCTTTGCAAAACATGTATGTATGCCAACTAAGTGATTAAGCATTTATGTTAAAGCTATAAATGATTAATTTTTTTATAGTTATTCTACTTTCTACATATCTCCTTGGATTTCCTATTCATTAGTTTTGGAATGCTTGATAATGTTTAGCGTTTGTTACAATTAATTATTTTATCATAAGGAAAGTAAGTTGGTCTATTAGGTAGTCCAATTTAGTTTAAATTGTAAGAATCTCATGCACTATGTCTCTTGATGTTGCTAAATCCACACCACTTTTAACTTAAATTCTAACTTTTGTTATGCATCCCTTACTTTAGTCTACAACCCTATTTAGTTAGTTTAGCTAGGACCATAGGATTCGGCCTAATTTATTCTTGAGCCATCCAATCTTGGTCAAGGTATTGAGGGTACAACTCATCCACTTAGGTATATTTTGGACCAAGAGTTTTTTGGCATGCTTGGTGGGACACAAATCTCACAATCACCTAATTGAGTAGAACCATAGTGATAGTATTCTCTAATAGATCAAAACCCAATCACTTGGTGACTTTTCTAAAATGATATTTTAAAATAAATCCAACTACCATTTGACTTGCTAGCTTATGGTCACACAAGTAGCAACTAAGAAATTGGAGGAACTTGTACTATTTGTAGAATCACCTCCTTTAGCATTCTAAATAAATAGATCCACATTATCTCCTACATCACCATATTCTATAAGCCCTATAAAAATTCAAGGATCTATACATTTTACATATCCAACTTCAATCCACTAAGCTAGATCCGAAAAAATGGCTCAAAAACCACCTCCACAAAAATTTTCAAACTAGAATAATACAAGATCACTTAACTTGGTCAATCAAAATCTCATTCCTCTTACAACACTTCAGCTTTACCAACGTATGATGGTACTAGAAAAACAACTTATGAGCATTACCAAGACATAGCCTCATTAGTTGTAATCCATAATATTCATGATGAGGATATTATGATAATATTGTTAATAATATTTTTGAAAGGTAAGGTAATGTATTGGTATGGGCTCTTCTGGATGGTTGCATCAATTCATGGACACAACTTGTTTGTACATTGGTGTAAGAATTCAATGAACAAGCAGATCTATTTTCTTTAATAATTTAGTTCACCGTCATACAAAGGCTCCATCAAAAAGAAGTAATGGAATTTAATATCATACTTAGTAGAACATGGAAAAGGGTGCCATAGGAAATTAGGCCAATGGATGCTTAAGCATTGTACTAGTATCTACATACCTTCAACTTAGATCTAGGTTTGATGATACGATAATCTAATGTGTTGACATTTCTAGAAATTTATCAAGCAACTGTAGTGGTAGAAAGTACTTTAATAGCTATAGGTATACTTCCTCCTAGGAATATAATGCTATTTTTTTTGAAAATATTGCAACTAGAGCATGAGAAAAAAACACTAGTTATAATCACTTATTTACCAAATGTAACTCCAACCCTTGCATCCAAATTCCTAGCATTACCAACTCCTGTATTGCTAGAAACTCCTACCATACGTGCATTAGCAACTCGTGAGCGTAAAACCACTAGTATGAATGCTATTATGACAACATTGAAAAATATAACAAATGACATTACCACCATGAAAAGAAGAGAAGCTGAAAAACAATTCTAGCCTAGGAAATTTCCATACGTGGTAAAATATCAAGGAGCTTTCGCTAGCAATACTAGTGGGAAAACCTATTGCATTGTACAATAATCAAGAAGAAAAGTCCTTCTACCTCCACATTAGAAGCATACTATTGGCGCTCAACCTACAATGACCCACATGGTGAAAGCACATGTATGATTCACTAACATTAGATGCAAAATATTGTAGTTGAAATGGTAGAAAGAACACAAAAGAGCTAGATAAACATGCTATGGGAAGAAGAATAGAATCTAATCATGTACGAAGAAGAATTAATTTTAGTATTGACGCGATTAGGGAAGAAACCATTACAAGTAGATCCTAAAAAACTAGATCCATTCAAGGAACCTATCAGTGAATAGAACAACCTACTATAGAGCCTTTGAAAGAACAACATAAACCAACATAAGTAAATAAGCTAAAGCTCAAGAACATGCTAGAAATGGACTCTGGTACCCTTCTATCACTAAGTAACAAATGATTGAAGCAACACAAGAATATTGAAAGAAATTCAATGAGCTAGAGAAGATAAAAAATAAGCAACTATAATCCTCTCGTTTCAACAATATAAATAAGATAAAGAAAATACCATCCAAAGCAAGTATGTATGATGCTTTAATGATTTTGGGACAAATTGATCTTCTCTAAGCATTCCTAAAATTCATTAGGTCTCAGGGTCAACTCTAGTAAAAAATAAATCTGGCATGAGGTAAAATTGCTTTAGGAGCAGGTAAAAATAGGTTACCTCATTTCTACATGTCTTTGCGTATGGAAGGATGGGTTGTACACAACTCATGGTGGATTCCAAAGCAACAACAATGGTTATGTCAAAATCCATATGTGAAGCAATGGGTATGGAATACACACTTTTCGGTCTTGGAGTGTTGTAGTTGGGTGAAACTCCAGTAAATATGGTTGGAGTGATCAAGGACATAGCTATGGTGTTACATATAATACCTCAAATAAAAATCATACAAGAAGCGGTTGTAGTATATTTGGAGCCCTACTTTGGTATGTGCCTTTTCTGTGAATTTATAGCTAAACTAGGTGGCTGCTTGTCTTTGGATTGTTTGCATATAGAAATTCCTCACAAGGGTAGAAAGGTGAAAATATTTTCTTAACATCTATCCACCTACCATATAGGAAAAATAAAAGATGAGGTGCAACAAGACAATAACATCAACATGATTATTGAATAAATTAATCTAGTAGAAGAAATCATAGATGAGTTGTAAACTAAATATTAATTCTCGCTTAAAAACTCTAATGCTATGGTTGAAACAAGGGTCAATACTTACTCTATCTCAAAGCCTAAAATGGAAAAGTCTCTAGCCATCAAAAAAATTATCCCTAACAAAATGAGATATGGAAGATTTTTTTTGATGGAGCTAGGTGTAAAAATGATGCTAAAGCAAACATTGTGTTGATTTTGCCATCTAGAGAAGCTAAAATATTGTCATATAGATTGAGTTGGAGTTATACCAATAATGCAACAAAGTATGAGGTACAATATATTGGACTCAAAGAAGAAAAGAAGATGGGAATCAAGCTGCTAATGATTTATGGAGATTCTAAATTTATGGTAAACCAAGTTATAGAAAGATGCAACAATAAACAACATTATCTGAAAGACTATCAAAACAAATTTTAGGATATGTTCAAAAGCTTTCTTATGCTAAATATAAATGTAATTCCTAGAGAGCAAAATGCACAAGTTGATGCATTGGCTTCTCATGGAGCCAACTTTTGTTTGGCCTCCGATTTAAGGAAAAACTCAAGATTTGTTAAACTAAAATTTAGGTCGTCTATACCAGATAATGATTCTTTCTTACAAGAATCTGACAATGACAAACAAATAGTTGACTTCTTAATCCAGGATATGGATGACACAAATGCACCTAATGATATAAGCAAGGATAAAGTGATCTAGCTAAAGAATAGCCATATTCTAAAAGGACTAATCACCCTCAATTTTTTTTTGATAATTTAGACCGACCAACTAGCCAAAAGATGAATATTGATGAATAGGAGTTCAAAGAAGTTCAATTGGAGCTCAAAAAGAATTTAAAAGTTGGTGTGTGATGCTCTAAAGAAAAATTCAACAAATTTTAAGTCTTTGCAAATAATTTAGTGACATCATTTCTTGGAGCTATGATGATTTAAAAATCTATAGTAAAGATACAAATTCAACATACTCTAGAATTACTACCTAATGCTAAGCCATTTTGACATAAAAAAAGGTCGATAAATCCAAAAATAGAATCATTGACAAAAGAAAAATTGTTGAAACTACTAAATACAAAAATCATCTACCCAATCAAACATTCCACCTAGATAGCTAATTTGATCTCGATCAAAAAAAAGAATGAAGATATCTTCCTTTGTGTGGATTTTAGAAACCTAAAGAAAGCATATTTAAACGATCACTATCCTTTATCCTAGATCGATTAGATCTTACATACAATTGTTGGGGTAAAAATATTTTCATTCATGGATGGATTTTTAGATTTTAATTAGGTTTGGCTCAAAGATGAGGATTAGCATAAGATTGTGTTCACGACCAAATGGGGAACATTTGCTTATCAAATAATATCTTTCGACTTATCCAATGTTGGAGCTACTTTCCAAAAGGCTATGGATTTAGCTTTCGATGAACTATTTAACAAAGTTATATTGATTTATCTAGATGATGGGATAATCTTCTCTCAGCAAAAGGAGCAGCATTTTAATCATCTTAGACTAGTTTTTCAAAAATATAGAGAATTCAAGGTATCACTCAACCCCCAAAAAAATCAATCTTCACTATTTTACGAAGGGAATATGCTAGATCATATAGTATCAAAGGAAGGTCTAGTTATTGATATGTATAGATTTGATGCTATATTAATATTCCGTTTACCTCAAAAAAAAAAGACTTATAGTCATTTATTGGGTAAATCAATTTTGTCCAAAAATTCATATTTGACTTTGCTCAATGTAATGGCTTATCTTGACAGGATCTCCCCTTGTTGTTTGATTGGTGTACTGGTGTGATTGATATTTAATGCATGACCCTATTTTGTTCTATCAAGATGAGTTGATAGTTGTAATTTATACTTAAGTTGGATTATGCTATTTTTAGAATATGGTATTGCTCATGAATCTTGTGGTTGTAGGATTGGGTACTCTCACGGATGGATTGGTATTAGACAACCACTGGATTTGAGAGAAGTATGAAAAAGGAAATGATGGATTATATTCAATCTAGAAGCCATAGGGGTAAAATTATCATGTAGAATCATTTTTATGTGTGCATGTGTAATTAGATGCATAATTGGACAAGGAGGTTGCTATAAAGGCAAAAGAACCCTTACCCCTATGTTTTGAGAATCTCTTGTAGGTGGTTGATAACCTTTTAATTATCATGATACCTCCTGTTGGAATACTCAGTACAAAGCTAGGGATTGGGATTGCTTGCCACCTCGTCCCTCTCAACCTTATGACTGGGGAGCCCAAGGATGGTATAACAACAACAAATTTCCCCGTCTTAGTCTCACCATATTTCCGAGGAGGGATGTAGAAGACAACCAGGTAGATGAACCAACTGGTGAAGGTACCAACTCAAGTTGTGATCCTCCATTAGACACTCAGATCCACCTTCTGAATGGAAAGACCCATGAACCATGATCCACCACCTCCTTTTGGCTCCATAGCTCTTGTTGCTTAAATTACTCACATTTGATCCGCTATATCTAAATCTAATTTGATTTAATGACTCTACTTACCATAAACTTTGGAGTGTGATTTTCTATTCATCCACTTTTTAAAATTAATATATTCTGTTTCTTTTTTAAAATAATATAATTATTATATTTTTATTAAAAAAATAAAGTATTATTTAAAAATAAATAAAAACAATATCTTTCAAATTCAATTTTAACCCATGACGACAAAGTGAAGTACAAGCCCATATAAGTGGGCAAATTAAAGGAAAAGGAATTTATAAGGTGAATTTTAATATGAAATAGGTATATATTAATATGGAATAAAATTTTAATTATGTAATATATTATTACATTTATATTATCATATTAACCAGTTAAAAGCAAAAGAATCAACTTCTAAGAAAGAGGAATGAAATGTTTTAAGCAACTCAGTTAGGATGGCCGAGTGGTCTAAGGCGCCAAAGTGAAAGAGTTATTTTCTAATTATTTCTCCCTTGCAAGTTATTGTTAAGTAAAATGATTGAAGCTCTTAATCAAAGAGTCAGGATGGCCGAGTGGTCTAAGGCGCCAGACTCAAGTTCTGGTCCTCTAACGAGGGCGTGGGTTCAAATCCCACTTCTGACATTTCTATGGATAAACCGTAAATATTATCCACATTTTTGGTTTGCTTTTTTTGTTTTTTAACTATCAATTCCAATACTAATTACAAATGCCCACACTTGTGGTTTGCTTTTGATTGTTTTTATTAGAGTAAAATGTTTTTTTGTTTTTTAACTATCAATTCCAATGCTAATTAAAAATGCCCACACTTGTGGTTTGCTTTTGATTGTTTTTATTATTGAGTAAAATGTTGTCTGATCGAGCCATTGACCAAAAAAAAAAAATGCAACCATTAGGACAGAAATCATAACAGGGCTTGGTGACTTGAAGAGGTTGCAAGTGACAATGACTTTGATAGATCACATTCACATGCATTTTGACGAGGAATTATTTTGGTGTCCAATATTTTTGAATGGTAAGCTTTAATATGGACTATTGATCTTAACCATAATACTGTTTATTTTAGTTAAAATTTCCTTCTATCTTAATACTTTTTCTTTACTTAATACTTGAAAGTAGTTATATGTTCTTTTAACCTAAACCTTAGCAACGTCATAAACCTAAGAACATATGTCCTTAAATTCTACAAACAATTAGATGCTTTCTTGTTTTTACTTTGGCATGCAACAAAGGCCTAATTTCACCAGGGGTCAGATTTCAATAATTTTCAAGTTGATTTATTCATATTCCTGCTGTGGTTTTCCCGGAATCTTCATCATACCAAGTTTACCTCAGAACTTGTCTTGTAAACTAAACAATTTCTCTAATGTAATCGAACCTAGTGGAATTTTGTTGTTACTCAGGTTAATAATCCTATTTAGATCAAATGATAAATTAATCTAAATGTTGATCTATTTCAATGTTGGATTTTTGGAAACTATTGAATTTAAAGAAAGTTTTATATATTCAATTTTTATTTATAAAAAATATTTTAAAATTAAAAAATGACCAACAACAGTTATGAATTTTATTATAAAAATTAACAAAATAAAAAATTATACTTACAATACCTATTAGCTTATTTAAAAGTTAATTTATACCAATAATATCTATTAGTTTGTTTATTAACTATGAATTAACTTAAAAAATTATAAAAAATAAAAATGTGTACTGAAAATATGAGTTAGCTTGTTATCCAAAACCAAAAGCGAATACGAGTTAGCCTGTTCACGGACTATCAAAGATCCAAAACCAAAGCTAATTTGTACTGACAATATTCATTAGCTTGTTTATTAGCTATCAATTAGCTTTAAAAAAATATATAAAAATAAAATTTATATTGATAATAGTAATTAGCTTCACGTACTTTAAAGCAAGGATTATATATACATATAATTTTATTTGAAGCAACCTAAAATATATAGGTGTACAATTGGAGGTCACATTCCGGGCATAGTAACAATGGTTTCCTTCCCCACAAGTCACTGAGTTGAAAGCCAACAATATACTGTTAGGATGATCTTGCATAAACAAAATAATAAATTGTTTTATTTATTTAACAAGTAATAACTTCTACTAATGTGTTAATTGTAAACTGCAACTTAAACCATATTAATATTTTTTATAATTTATAAGATGGTTACATCACAATCCTTTTTTACATCAAAACTTACCCATCCACATCATAACTTAAACACCAGCCCTTATCAATTTTATCGATAAAAGTGAATTTGAAATAACTTTATTGCAAAATGCTTTAAAAACACTAATGAATTTGAAATAACATTAACACAAAATGCTTAAAAAACCCTACTGAATTTGAAATAACTTAAAAAAACATCCAATTTGAAATATGATGAATTTCACGAAGCGTAATTCTCTCAATGGTCCCATGGTCTAGCGGTTAGGACATTGGACTCTGAATCCAGTAACCCGAGTTCAAGTCTCGGTGGGACCTTTTCTTGATTTTATTTTTCCCTCGGAAACTTTCCGCATGGAATGGAATATCGAAGACCATTTGATGTTGATTTCTTGTTTTTTATTTTTTCCCTTTCAGGATGAAATGGAATACCGAAGACCAAGTCTGGTCATACTGCAGCTAACTCAAAGACATAAGCAGCTCTGCCTATACTAGTTGCTATGGAATTTGTACTATGAGGTTTTTCTTTATTTTAATTCCTTTATCTTAATTTTTTATTAATGATGATCAAAATAATGATCAAAATACTTATGTATTTGGATTAGAAGAAGAATATTTTTTTTTATTGAAATCAATAATTATATTCAATAAAAGTAAAAGGGGTTATAATAAAAAGGAGCTGGAATTAAAATACTTATGTATTTGGATTAAAGAGTATTTTGATCAAAATACTTATGTATTTGGATTAGCAGAAGAGTATTTTTTTTATTGAAATCAATAATTATATTCAATAAAAGTAAAAGAGGTTATAATAAAAAGGAGCTGGAAAAATCACAACTCAAGATATAAGGTCATCCAAACAATCATGTAAAGATGAGGTCCAAGGTCAAAAGCAAAACCAACCCTTAACAGGGCCATTAAACAACATAATTAGACAAAGGATCTCGAGCCCATATTACAATACATATTGTTGTGCATCAATTTATTCTTGTTGTTGTGGAATGCATTGGGTGAGGATAACTTTTAGCAAGAGCCCTTGTGTTTTTTAGGATCTTATTTGGTCATTAGGATGCATTAATTCATGTTTTTCAAAGCATAAAACTTATTGATTAATTGTTTGTATAGTATTTTTTTTTATTTGGTTATTGTGAGAAACCGTTGCGCTGCACCCCTAGGTGCACTTTGTCAAGTATAGTATTAATAACAATCTTAGCATTAACATTTGCGTGATGTGGTCTGCAGGCGCCACTTGTATTATCGGTGATGTGACCCGAGTTCAATCCCCATGACGGATATGTATATGTATAAGAAGTATTTACTCAATAAAAAAATAATCTTAACATTATTAATACTTAAAATATTAAATACTAATGTTAATAATTAATATTAACATTAGAAATTAGAAATAGTATTAATTAAACAACATAACTAAGCAAAGGACCTCGGGCCCATATTACAATGCATATACGTGCATCAATTTATATCTTGTTGTTGTGGAATGCAAGGGCCCTTTAGGCTCTTATTTGGTCATTAGGATGCATTAATTCATGTGTTTCAAAGCATAGAACTTGATTGATTAATTATTTGTCAAGTATAGTATTAATAATAATGTTAGCATTATTAATACTTAAAATATTAAATACTAATGTTAATAATTAATATTAACATTAGAAATTAGAAATAGTATTAATTAGTTTAATATGAAGTGAGTAATTAAATTTATTACTATTACCCTTGTTTAAAAAGTATTAGTTAATTAAAAATTAATCTTACTAAGTATTACCATTTAAGGAAAAGGGTACTTTTTATAAATAAATATTATTTAAAGTGCATATTTTTAATTAATAAGGACGTAGGAAAATTAATGTTAAAATAATGTTTTAATCTAAAATAGAAAAAAAAGCTTTATGTTAAAAATAGACTTTTATGGCCTTCAAGGTGTTCTTGTTTTTAGCCCTATCTTGTCTCAAGCTACCCTTGCGCGGGTTTTACTTCCTTTTTGTTTGAGTCCCATATGTTTACAAGCTGGTTTAGTTGGATCTATTTTGTAAGTCTTCCCATGGGTGGCTGTAGTTTTAGGTATTTGGGAGGTTTTGTCTCGTTTGGTTTTGCTGCATTAACTCCTAGCAAAATTTTTATTGGTCCATGGTTAGTGCATTTTATTTCCAGCATGTAAAAGGTCTAGGGACCCTTTCAAAACCCCTTCTATCATTTTATAAAAAAAAAAAAAGACTTTTTTTAAAGAAGAAAAAAAACTATAATAAAAATTAGGGCTACCAGATATACAAGTTTGTTTATTATTATAAAAAGGAGAGATAATAATAATAATTAGGGCAACCAGATATAAAACTCCTTTTATTATTATAAAAAGGAGAGATAATCATAAAAATTAGGACAACCTGATATAAAAGTCAAATATAGAAGTCTGTTTATTATTAGCATGAAGGACGTCTATTTATTAGGTGTAATGCACCCATTATAAGGAAGTTTTTTTTAGAGGAAATTTCATAGATTTCAGTTGGATGTAATCAAGTAATTGAAGAAATAAAAGCTTGAATATTGCGACAACAATTTGCAAAGATAGCTATTAGAAAAGAGGTTATGCAAGGATGTGTGAACAAAAGAAAAGAGATGGAAAAGGAAGTTCAAAAAAACCTAAGCAAGTTGGACCTTCTTTCTCTAAATCCCTATTAAGCTTTTTAGCTATACTTACATTCTTTCCTTTCCTGACTTTAAACTCCACATTTACTTCTTTGGAAGGTCATTGATTTTGTCTTTATGCAACGATTAGAGCTTGGATTTTAATTCCCATCCTATAGATTATAATTGTGCTTTATAAAATATTGAGTAGGATGATAATTATAATTTATGATTTTTGAAATCAATTAATTTTTTTAAAATTAGGCTAAGGTAAATTTGAATCCCAACTTAGAAGGAAAAATTTATATAAGAAATGTTAGCTACGTTTGTAAGATTGATATATCTTAGTTTTAGTTTTAAATGGATTCAGAACTTCTTTGGCTGAACATATGCTAGTTATAAACTATATTAGAAACCATATAGCCAAAGAAAGAAGGAAACTACACACACATATGTGTGTGTGTATGTGTACATGTGTGTGTTAGCTTTTGAAGCTAAATACTTAAGATAAAGTAACCACAAGATCTAAACTAAAATTGCAATACAAAATATTTGATAATGGAAAAATCCTAAACATATAAAACTCATTAATAACTTCAAAAATAACTCATAGAAATGTCATTAACAAATACTCATGAAAATTGTATCTCAATTAAAAAAAAAGATCTCAAATGTACCATACTTCTCCACACTCTCATTCTACAATTATATATCTCACACACACTCATAGACACATATATAATGGAATGTGACTCTTCATATCGAGTACTCTTGGCCTTCACTCTTCTAGAGACTCTTCATCTTCCTACTCTATGAACTCGTGCACATGGACTACTATGCACATTTACATTACCAAAATATTTTGCACACTTTAATAATACTTGTGCATTTATTACATTGCATAAAATAAATAATTACACTCTAATCTAGGACTCTGTCTCCCAATCTAAATATGTACCCAAGGTGGTACATTAGCATGTACCAAATAATGTAATATATTCCAAAACCCCCCTATATTACATTATTTGGTTATTTAAGACTTTAGTATTCAATATAGATCTTCGTCTCTTAACTCACTTTGCACTGTATGCCTTCTTGATCAGGTTGTTTCTTCTTTTGCTTATCTTCATCATTGATGTTAGTCATTATGCTTTTTGATGATATCACATTATCATTTGATTCTTGCAAAAATCATTTTTTCTTTGCCTTTATCCTTCTTAACATGAGTCTTCATCTTGACTTTGTTTCTTTTCTTTGTCTTTGAATTTTGTTTTTGTCTAGAGTAGTCAATCATTAGATAGCCTTGTTGAACAAGTGATCTAATAACATCTCTAGTCCACTTTTGTTTTTCTTGCTCTTTAAATAACCTTCTTGCCTATTCTTCATGTCTATATCCATTGTTAGTAAAGACTTTAGAAATAATCTTTTGAAATATACACTATAATTTGTATGTTAAAACCTTATCAAATTTCTAGTAATATTTTTCCTTGTAATAATAGAAAGTAGATGAATGAGATACTTTTCCATAATAGTTACAAGGATGTAAATCCAAACAATCAACTTTTTCATGACCTCCTCTATTACAATAAGTGAATTTCAAGTTTTCATTTGTTGTTTTGGATAATTTAATTTCATATGTTTTCTTGATCAACTGATATAACCATGTGTGTATAGTTGAAGCAATCCTTCCTTTGCTTCTTTCATACATCTGTAAGAAGTTCTCTTGATCTACATGTTTTGCTATATTTTGAGAATGATTCTTGAGTTTATTCTCAACATTATAATTGTCATCAAATTCTTCTACCATATTGTTAGAAGATATCTTTAAAGTATTTGTTCTTGTCAAATTGTCAATTTGTGATTTCTCAAAAGTCCTTTTAAGCCATATTGGTTCTTCTCTTCTACTCACACTTTTTATATTGTGATTATTATTTGAATCAAGTATGTCTCTATGCTATGTTTATTTCTTGAATCCTCTATACTTAATAAGTTCTTCCATTGTTAAATAAATCTTCTTGATAACTTGCTAGTCTTAAAGGTGAAAGATAATTTTGATAAAATTTTCAAGTGTTTAAACCTTTGAGGTTGACTTCCTTATGACTCCCTAGTTTAGTTTATCAAACAATTAATTGATGCAACCTCAACTTCTATATTTTTTATTTATCCTTAGTTTCAAATGACAGAATAAGGATAATTTTTCTAATTTTTACTTTATGTTGACAACCTTCCATCTCCCTAGTTTAAATATAATTCTTCAAAATAACTACTTTTATTTTTCTCTTATCAATCAATAATTTGTATGCAATTTCAATATTTAAGATCTTCAAACTTATGTCTCTTTTAATTTTGAATTAGAGACTAAATTATAAATACATTTTTTCTTTGTCAAAAGTTCTATGTTAAATTCCTTTTATATCCCAAATTTAAAGAATATAATTCCCCAATTCTAAATTTCATAAATCTATGTTGATGTTGAATTTCTTATAACTCCAAATTTAGAAATTTGAAAATTTTATAAAAGAATATTTGCAAGTTTTATATTCCTAATTTGATGTAGAATTCTTTATTTCTCCAAAATTATCAAATTGCAAATATTTCAAATTATTTTGTAAACTCAAATAATCAAATTATAAAACTTCAAAATAATTACTTCAATTTTCAAATCAATCTTCAAATCTTCATAAATATTCAAATAACGATAATCAAGTTTCTAAGGTTTTAAATATTACTTCAAGGTCTTATATCTCCAATAAAATAATTTCAACTTAACCTTAGACAATAATAATTTCTTTCAACCTTATAACTCCTATCTTGTGCATATAATTAATTTCAAATGAAATGAATTACCTCCAAACTTGAGGCACTCCTTCTCTGTTGTCATATTCTGACTTGATTTGAAAATAGGCGCTTTCTCACCTCCTTGACTACTCAACTATACTCCAAGATTTTCCAAGGTGCTTGAAATTTTAATGTGCACCCTCCTTGCTGTAGTAATTATGGCTATGTTGGCTTACTTTCATTTCATGCATTAATGGATGCTTCTAGACATTATATCTTCCTTTAGTAACAATTGAATTATTGAATACCAAATGCCAAATGGTGCCAAGTATTCCTCCTTGCTCTTGTTAATATATTTTGAAACGATTCTCCTACCTCCAATAGCTTATGGTGCTTGTCTTTCCTCATGAAAAATATCACGAACAATTTTATAATGTTCAACCAACCTTGCAAATGATATTTTCAATGCTTCACGCTCCAAAAAATGTTCTATTCTCCTTGAATGTGTTCTTCTTCTTCCAACACTTGGCCATCTGTGTAATATTATTTATCTTACTAATGAACTGATGCAATGTTGTCTTCTCTACAAAGAATATTATGGATGCCAACTCTTCGCTTCTTCTCTTAGTAGTTGCAAAAACCTAGACATTTTATTTCTCCTTATGCATTTTTTATGTCAAAATATTGATTATCATTTTGCTTACATTTTAGAGTTTACAAACAACAATTCCTCTTCTCCAATAGTGGTTCTTTTCTACTCCTCCCCCTAGGATTGGTGGCTCCACCTTTTGGATCTATAAAACAATGCTCTTTGTGTGGCTCTCCACAATGGCTTTTCTCTTATAGACAATGGCTCCTCTCTTATGCTCGATGGATCTTATTTTAAGTACTAATTGAATGATTACCCCCTTGTGATTCAATGTTACTTTGGATCCTCTAAATTCAGTGGCTTTGATATTCACTCTTAGTGGCTTCATTTGCAATATGGTGGCTCTTATTTCAATATGGTATTGCCTTCAAGTTTGCTTGGTGGATCTACCACTCTTTTTTTGGTGACTTTTCTTCACCAATATTTTTGGCAATTTTATTGCTCCTCTTGGTGTCTTTAGACACCTTAAATCTGGCTTAAATTTAAGCACTATTCAGCTTTTCTTTTATTCAGTAGAGCTTAAAATATGTCCACACAATTATAAAAAATAGCATATATTAATTTTCCTTATCACTTCCTTTCAAGAACTTTTTAAATTCAATCCTTGTTATGTTTTATAAATTCTAGGATGATAATGATGTCTCCTTCCTTGGTTTGGAGACACTTAGATTTATTTTTTCTAACTTTTAACAAATCTAATATAGTGCTTTCAAAAACTTGGAATAACTACTTTTAATACTTGTATAATAACACTTTATAGAATCAATATTACACACCTCTTATGGCTTCATTTGTGGCTAGTATTCTTGGTGATTTGCTATCTTGAATTTATGAATTTTTTAGTTCCACTCCTTTTTTCTTCGCTTCTCTAGAAGCATCAATTTTGCAGCTCTAATTGTTGTTCAAAAATCAGCTTTCTCGTTGTCCAAATGCCTTGAAAAATGCAACTCTTCTCTTATACAAAAATGATGCCAAAACTTCCTTTGCTTTGCTATCCAAAGCTCTTCCAAATCTATCCCTAAACTCCTTCAAAATGCAGCTCACTTTTCTCCTTCTAATGCTGCCCAAATTCGCAACTCAAATCTCTTCAATTCATTGTCCTATGACCTTTCAACTTTTACCTCAAAAATAAACAACCTCCTCCTTTGCAAATCAACCTTCAAAACCTTCATGGTTGTCCTCAAAATTTTAAAAACTATGAATTCTTCAATTCTTCTTCCTTATTCAATCTTCTTGTCAAATTCTAACTTCAAATATGATCTCTTTTGCTATCCTCTTCCTTAAGAATTTGAATGTCTTGAGGTCTTCAAAAACCTTCTCAAAATTTGGCAAACTTCTTGCCAAATCCTTCTTCCTTTTGGCCTTGTTTTTGGATGATGATAATTATCCCAAATTATTCTTTTTAGGAGCTTCTCATGCTTGCAATATTCTATCATGAAATTTCTTCAAATATCTTCTAATGACCACTTCTTCAACTTTACAATGAGGCTTTCTCTAGCCTTCTTCTTCTTCTCCAAATTCTCTTGAGATCTATTCTCTTGGATCTTCTAATTAAAAAATTTCTCAATTATTTTCTTAAAACTTCAATGGGACCTTTCCTTGGTCTCTTCAATCTTCCAACTATGGAAATTATGCAATGATATCTATATCTTGGATCTCCAATTTTTTTTTGCTTCTCAACTCTTAAATAGGATCTTTTTGTAGTCCTCAATCTTCAACCTTCAATCTTCTATCTTCTAAATATGGAAGTTTTTCAATATGACCACTTTCTTGGGTCTCTTCAAACTTCAATATGTAGTCTTCAATCTTCAATGAGGCCTCTTTTTGGACCTATTTAATATGCAATACATACTCTTCTATTGCAACTCAAAACTAATCCTTGCACGAGGAAAGCACATAGAATTTTAGGCAATCGAAGGTGAAATTATTCTCTATCTATTATAGGAAGCTTCTCAACTTCTGAGAACTAATTTTTTGCAACAAAAAATTAGACAATAGTAACCAAATAAATTCAAATTTTTTGAATTCTAAAATCAATAAACTTAACTAGTTATTTTCAAAACTAGTGGAAAGAAATCTATGTTGAGTTCTAGTCTTCACAAGTTTTCCTTCAACCCTATGAAAAGAATTTTGCTAAATATTAATCTGGAATATTCTTCCCTCTATCAAAATTTTTAATAAGACCTCCTTCTAGGATCTCTTAATCTCATCAATGTCAAAGTCTATCTTCAAGACCTATAAATTTCCTTCTATTCCAAATTCGCTTTTGGAATATGTAAATCTTCAACCTTCACTATTTTTCCTTTTTGCAACTTTAAAATCCGTGCAAGACAAAACCTTGTTGTGGCTTTGATACCATTATTAGCTTTTGAAGCTAAATAATTAAGATAAAATAACCACAATATCTAAAATAAATTTACAATACAAAATATATGATAATGGAAAAATACTAAACATATAAAACTCATAAATAACTTCAAAAATAACTCATAGATATGTCATTAATAAATACTCATGAAAATTGTATCTCAATTAAAAAAAAGATCTCAAATACACCATACTTCTTCACACTCTCATTCTACAATTGTATATATCACAACACACACTCATAGACACATAAATAATGGAATGTTACTCTTCATATGGAGTACTCTTGGCCTTCACTCTTCTAGAGACTCTTCATATTTCTACTCTATGGAATCATGTGCACATGGACTATTATGCATGTTTACATTACCAAAATACTTTTCACACTTTAATAATACTTGTGCATTTATTACATTGCATAAAGTAAATCCTCACACCCTAATCTAGGAGTCTCTCTCCTAATATAAATATGTACCCAAGGTGGTACATTATAATGTACCAAATTATAGAGGGGGAAAACTGCCCTACTGCATATAATTCCCAAAAGGCTAGATCCACAAGAATAAACTCTTATGGGGTGAACCGCGGGGGTATGTTTTTCTCTACACTCGGTGCTAGGGGGATGGGTTCACCAGGAATGGTTGAAGGACTCAACAGAAGATCAAATCTAAAATTCATACTTCAAGGTTAGCTTGTAGAAGAAATAAGAAGCAAAATGAAAGTAAAATGCCTCATAAATCAATCATAAGAATTTTGAGCTTGGTAATCATGTGTTAGAAAATTGTTGTGTTATTTAAGAGTGAGATTAACCCCTCCTTTTATAGATGAAAATCAGGGCAAAAAGAGTGGGAAAACAACATAGGCCGACGTAAAACATGCTAGAAAAGGTTTAAACCTGGGTTTGGATAATTAAAACCCTAAAATAGCAAAATCATACCTTGTGCCAATGGGGCACGATATCGCTTCCATGAAATTGTGCCCCATCGCAACTGGGTGTGATTTCACTAAAAGGCTAAGAGAGGTAAGGCAGGGGAAAAGAGGTTCCCCCTTGTCTTGGGAAGGGTTTAGGGACCTCTTAAGGGCTCTAAGGAATATTACCCACTAAAAGTGGATCAATTTTTTATGTCTACATTTTCCCCCTCTTTGATGCATTTAAGGCTAAGTAAATGCATCAAAGAAAGGATGTAGGCACACTCACTGGAAGAAGACAATAATAAAAAATAGGATGGCTAGGTTTGGACAAAGGGGTGGTGCAAGAGGGGTATCATGGAAGGACACTATGGACTCTTGCACACTGGGTAAGCCATTACTACCACTAATGCCTCTATGAATAGGGTACCCCCTCAAGTTTCGAAAGGAAAGGAACTTCCTTAAGAAAATTGAAAAGGCAAAGAAAGAAAAACCAGAACACAGAAACACAAAGAACAAACAAGCAAACATCAAAGCAAAGATAACTAGGTACAACATGAATCTAATGCAGCTAGCATGAAATGCATAGAAGAAAGGGAAATAATGAATAAGGGAAGAAAAAAGAAGAATGAGAAGAAGAAAAAGAATATCCAAAGGTCAACCATATAAAATCTAGAAAAAGGCTAAATCAATACCCGAACTAGAGGGTGTTATGCTCCAAATATGGTCCATGTATGGAGTGAAGAATTCACTATGGGTGATTGTTCGAAATGATCAAGTGGCTAGAGCATAACCCGTTATGGATTATTTATCGATAGTGGCTACCGTGGGGTGATTACTCACTAGGATGTATGCTGAGGCCTACTGAAATGGCCAAGGAGCTAATCCTGTAATGGGGTGTTGAGCCCGCTGAGTCAAAGAGAGATGTAACTTGATAGGGGTGATATATAATGTATGTTGATTTGAATGATGTATATGCTATTACTACCCAATAGGGTGTATGTGGATGAACCAATCAATATGAGCATAAAACAATATGAGTGCGTGCATGTGCTAGAAGAATAACAAGAAAAAAATGAGGAGCAAAGAATTATGCATGTGTGCCTCCTGATTGAAGTTTCAGCAAGTGAAAAGTTTAAGAGGAAGGAAGTGATAAAAAAAGAAGAGAAAACTATATATCCTTGTCTGAATCAAATAAAGCAAAAGAGAAGTAAGAATCATGTAAAAGATAAGAATATACCAAAGGAGAATTGTATTCCATAATTTTAATGAGAGATGATGATCGTTGTAAAAAATTTCAAAGTCAAGGGATACAAGAAGAAGAGAGAAGAGAAGAAAAAATCAAAGTAATACGAGAAGAGAAGAAGGGATGCAAATGCATAGACCCTAGGTTTGTTGAGCAAGGTGCAACAATAGTATTGTTATTGTTGTCAACACAGTCAGATAGATCTGTTGATGCAGTGGACAGGAAGTTCAAAAGCTATTCAGATGCAGAAGATATGAGTTCAAAGGTTACTCAGAGTATGCATAGTGATTTTCCAAGAAGGCCGAAGTGGCCCATATGTAAAAGATCAAAGAAAAATACAAGTAAGAAAAGTGTCGCGAGATCGCGACATATACAGTAGGAAAGAAAAACTATCGTGATTTCGCAACATGTTGGAAGAGAGAGAAAAAGCAAGAAAAACTGTCGTGATTTCGTGACATGTTGGAAGAGAGAAAAAGCAAGAAAAACTGTTGCGATTTCGCGACATGTTGGAAGAGAGAGAAAAAGCAGGAAAAACTGTCGCGATTTCGCGACATGTTGGAAGAGAGAGAAAAAGCAGGAAAAATTGTCGCGATTTCATGACATGTTGGAAGAGAGAAAAAGTAAGAAAAACTATCACGATTTCACGACATGTTGGAAGAGAAAAAGGCAAGTGGAAAAACTGTCACGATTTTGCGACATGTTGGAAGAGAGAGAAAAAGCAGGAGAAACTGTCACGATTTTGCGACATGATGGAAGAGAAAAAGGCAAGTTGAAAAACTGTCGCAATTTCGTGACATGTTGGAAGAGAAAGAGAAAGCAGGAAAAAGTGTCGCGATTTCGTGACAAGTTCGAAGAAAGAAAACAAGTAAGAAAAGTGTCACGATTTCGCGACATGTCGCATTTTCGCGACTAAAATAGGAGAGAGAAAGTAAGTTGGAAAAGTGTCACAATTTTGCGACATGTCACATTTTTGCGACTAAAATAGGAGAGAGAAAGTAAGTTGGAAAAGTGTCACAATTTCGTGACATGTCGCATTTTCGCGACTAAAACAGGAGAGAGAAAGTAAGTTTGAAAAGTGTCGCGATATCGCGACATGTCACATTTTTGCGACTAAAATAGGAGAGAGAAAGTAATTTTGAAAAGTGTCACGATATCGTGACATGTCGCATTTTTGCGACTCGAAAATGGCAGGATGGAAAAGAAACAAAAGTGTCGCAATATCGCGACATGTCGCATTTTTGCAACTCAAAAAGGCCAGGCAGGAAGAGAAACAAAAGTGTTGCGATATCGCGACATGTCGCATTTTTGTGACTCAAGAAGGGCAGGCTAGAAGAGAAAGAAAAAGTATCGCGATATCGTGACATGTCGCATTTTCACGACAAAAGAAAGAGAGGAAGCGTATAGAAGCAAAACTGTCGCGATTTTGTGACAAAAGCAGAAAGCAAGACTTCGAAAGCAGAAGTGTCGTGATTTCATGACAAAAGCAGAGAAGAAGACTTCGAAGGTAGAAGTGTCATGATTTCATGACAAAAGCAAAGAAGCTAAGTACAGAAGCAGAAGTGTCACGATTTCGTGACAAAAGCTAAGTTGAAGACTACGGAGACAGAAGTGTCACGATATCGTGACAAAAACAAAGTTGAAGTCTATGGAAGCAGAAGTGTCGTGATATCACGACAAAAGCAAAGACGAAGTGTACGGAGGTGAAAGTGTCACGATATCGTGACATGTAGCATTTTCATGGTTCGATACAAGGAGAAAGAGAGAGAAAGAAAAAGTGTCATGATATCACGACATGTATTTTTGTGGGCCTAAGCAAAGAAAAAGAGGAGAGAGAAAAAGTGTCACGATATCATGACATGTATTTTTGTGGGCCAAAGCAAAGAGAAAGAGGAGAGAGAAAAAAGTGTCGCGATATCGCGACATGTATTTTTGTAGGCCTAAGCAAAGAAAAAGAGCAAGGAGAAAAAGTGTTGCGATAGAGAAAAAATGTCGCGATATCATGACATGTATTTTTACGGTTAAGTTGAAGCTGACGAAGATCGACGAAAAATCGACTAATTTTAGGGTTTTCAGTTGTTATGCAAGCCGACTAAGATTAGGGTTTTCATCATGAAAATGTTGTTATAAAAGGAGGGCTGTTTGGAGAATTGTCATGAAGTTGAATAAGTCGTCGAATGTGTGTCGAAGTGTGAAATGTGGCCGTAAGAGCGCAGAAAGCACAGAAGCGACGAGATGATGGGGAAGTGCGCAAAGTGAGCGAAGAGTTGAAATTTGACCAAGTGTAGCTGTGATTGCGTAGAGAAAGCAGAAGGCATAGAGAGTGCAAAGGGTGAAGACAAACACAAAGTGTAGCTGTAATGAAGCAGAGTGTGCGAAGTGATTGCGCAGAGAGAGCAGAGTGCACAAAGAGTGCAAAGGTGAAGAAGACTAGTCAGGGTCTTGCAAAAGGAAAGTTATCTTACTATCAATCTTATAGTTTCAGAATTGAAGTCCAAGTTGGTCCTTGGCATCAAGGGTTGGTGCTCCTTCCAGTTGGTGCTGGTAAATCAGGGGTTGGTGCTCCTTCCAGTTGGTGCTGGTAAATCAGGGGTTGGTGCTCCTTCCAGTTGGTGCTGGTAAATTGATTGTAAAGTTGGTGCTTTACAAAGGCTAGATTTGGATGGTAGTCCAAGTAGTCATTCTTAAGGAGTAGCCAAATTGGTGAACCTCGTTAAATTTTGTGTTGTGTGATGTTCTCTTGTGATACTTGCTTTATCTGGTTTTAAGGTTTCATTATTTTAGTTTTAAGAGCTATGAATTTAAGTTTAAAGAGCTACACTAATTCACCCCCCCTCTCAGTGCCATTGTAAGACTAACAATTGGCATCAGAGCTAGGGTTACTGTACAAGCTTAATCGGCTAGGGTGATCTTGGAAGTAACATAATAGCAGGTGGTGAAGCTCTTTTCATGGCATTTGAAGAAGTAAAATAAAAAAAGAAAGGAGTTAACTCTGAAATATGTGGTGAAAACCTTAAGGCTGAAGTAGATCTAGAAGGTGAGTTGATCTCTACACTTGAAGAGTGGGAGATAGAAAAGAAAAAGAATAAGAAAATTTCAAGAAAGTTTGAGGATGCAAATGAAATCATAACCAGTTTGAAAGTATAGATAGAAAAATCCAAGAAAATCTTCGAAGATCTTGAAGTGCAAATAACCATGAAAATAGATTATTACAGCAAGCTAGAAGAAGAGACTGTTGGTTTGAGAATGCAGCTAGAAGAGATGAATAATAAAATTAGTTGTTATCACAAATGTGAAGAAAGTTCTATGAATCTAGCTAAGATCATAAATGACCAAAGGCCTACAGGCATCAAGTTTGGTTTGGGTTTCATCGATGGAGAATAATCAAATGGATCAAAGGCTAGAAATGTAGAATCCAAAAAGAATGAAGATAAGAAATAGGTTGATTAAAGAAAAATGTCTCATGACAAAGAAATCAATAATGCCAGGCACGAAAGGAGAACTGATAATGATGGATTTACCAATGTCACACATCAAAGAAGAAGACCTATGGCTCCTACAGTAACATGGCAAAGACCATCTCCCAGGTTCAATTATCCCTTCTCTGGTTTCTGTTTTAAATGCAATGGCTATGGACATAAAATCTCAGACTACAAATATAATGTAAGACCAAGGAATTTCACTAGTAGAAATGCTTTTTCTCCTCCGATGAATTATACGAGTAGAATGTTATAACTGTCATAATTTTGGGCACATTGCAAGAAACTGTAGAAGTACATTTGCATCAAATCAGTTTTAGGGAAGAAAAGTTCAACCAAATAGGATGAGACAAAATAGAAAAGTTTTCGTAAAACATGCACAAGCTGTTGATAAGGAAAAGGCAAAATAAGAGCCCAAAACCACTATCAAAACGAATTGGAAAGAATAAGAACAACTTAAGGAAGAAAATGAATCCTTAATCATACAAACAACATTTAAAGCATAGAATAAATATGTACCATGGATACTTGATAGTGGATGTTCCAGTCATATGACAGGTAACAAACATAAATTTGAGAAGTTATAGAAATATGAAGGTGGTTTAGTAAAGTTTGGAAATAATGATGGAGCTAAGATAGTTGGCAAAGGTTCAGTTAAAATTATTGACAAAAAAATTAAGTCAGAAGAAGTCTTGTTTGTGGATGGTTTGAAACATAACTTGTTGAGCGTAAGTCAGATTTGTGATAAAGGTCATAAGGTAGTTTTTAAGAAGCAAGGTTGTGAAGTCAGAAAGACAAACAGTGGAAAATTGATAGCAACTAGATCAAGAACATCTGGAAACCTGTACACACTCTCAGAGACTTTAGAAGGAGCTTGTTTTATTGGACAGGAAGAAGAAAATTGGTTGTGGCACAAGAGACTCGGTCATATCAGTTTTGATAATATAGTAAAAATCACCTCAAAAAGAGCAGTGAGAGATATTTCCACCATCAGCAAACCTGCAAACAACATTTGTGCTTCATGCTAAAAGGGGAAACAAACTAGAGTCACATTCAAAACAAAATAACACTACACAAGCAAACCGTTGGAACTAATACACACTGATTTATGTGGACCCATGAGAACACAAAGCATAAATGGTGACAAATATTTTATGTTGTGCATTGATGACTATTCCAGAATGACATGGATATTTTTTTTGAAGAATAAATCAGAAGCTTTTGATATGTTCAAGATTTTCAAAAACCAGGTTGAAAATGAAACAGGAAAGAGGATCAAATGTTTAAGATCAGATAGAGTAGGAGAATTCATTTCAGAGGAGTTTGCAGAGTACTATGAAAAATACGATATTAGGAAATGGTTTTCAGTAGCCAGGACACCTCAACAAAATGGAGTGGTAGAAAGAAAGAATAGGACAGTGTAGGAAATGCACAGACTATGTTGGCTGAAAGCAGAGTAGCAGACAGATTTTGGAAAGAAGCAGTCCACACTATAGTGTATATCCAAAATAGGTACATGCTGAGAACACATGAAAGCAAAACTCCTTATGAGTTGTGGTTCGGTAAAAGGGCAACAACAAAATACCTCAAAGTTTTTGGCAGCAAGTGCTACATCAAAAGAACTAAAGATAATCTTGGTAAGTTTGAAGATAGAGCAGATGAAGGTATTTTTGTTGGTTATTCACCAAGAAGAAAAGCTTACAAATGCTACAACAACGAGTAATTAGCTATGAAACAAACTACACAATTTATGAAGAGGTTGTTGAAGGAGATGAGGAAATGGAAAAGATACAAAAAATTGACTCAGATGATTTAAGTTGTGATTCAGAAGTGGAAGAAAATAAGAAATTCAAAACAAGCATCTGGCAAAAAAATCATCCTAGAGAGAAAATAATTGGAGACCCCATAGTTGGTGTTCAGAAAAGGAGAAGAGTAGTAAGTAACTACTCTTTATTATCCATCATTGAGCCCAAAAATATTGCTAACGCAAGCAAAGATAAAATTTGGATGAAGGCAATAAATGAAGGATTAGATCAGATCAAGAAAAATGAAACTTGGGAGTTAGTACCTAGACCTGCAAATAAAAATATAATCGGGACAATGGATTTTTCAAAACAAATTGAATGAAGACAGACAGGTAGTCAGAAATAAAGCAAGATTGGTATGTAAGGGTTATGCACAAGTTGAAGGTATTGAATTTGAGGAAACTTTTGTACCAGTAGCTAGACTAGAGGCAATTAGAATGTTTCTGGCTTTAGCAGTCTACAAGAATTTCAAAGTTTATCAAATGAATGTGAAATCAGCATTTTTGAATGGGAAACTTGAAGAAGAGGTTTATATTGAGCAATCAGATGGTTTCCAACTTGGTGATGATCCCAAATTGGTTTGCAAGTTGAAGAAAGCATTATATGGCTTAAAACAGGCACCCCGAGCTTGGTATGCAAGGCTCAAAAAATATCTCACTCAACAAAGGTTTAAGAAAGGTATGGTGGATAGTAATTTGTATGCCAAAACAAAAAATGGGCATCTTATTGTTCTTTTTGTATATGTAGATGATATCATATTTGCCAGTAGCAAAGATGAGTCGTGTAAAGATTTAGCAAATAAGATGCAGAAAGAATTTGAAATTTCAATGATTGATGAACTTTCGTATTTCCTCGGATTACAAGTTAATCAATGTAAGAAGGGCATATTTATTTGTTAAGTTAAATACGTAAAAGAGATGTTAAAGAAGTTCATTATGGAGGATTGTAAGCTAGTTAGCACTCCCATGATGACAGGTTGCAAGTTGAGCAAGGATGACAAATCTCAATATGTTGATCAAATCATGTATAGATCTATGATTGGAAGCTTATTGTACCTAACAGCTACTAGACCAAATATTTTGCAGGCAATATGCATGGTAGCACAATTTTAGGCTAATCCCAAGGAGACTCATGTGACAAAGAGTGAAGAGGATTCTTTGGTACCTCAAGGGTACTATGGAGTATGGGTTATGGTATCCAAAATGTAAAAACTTCACCCTTATTTCGTATTCAGATACATATTGGGCAGGATGTGTCAATGATAGAAAGAGTACCAGTGGAGGTGCATTCTATCTTAGAGACAGATTGGTCGCATGGCACAGTAAGAAACAAGAGTCAATTTCTTTATCAATAGTAGAAGCAGAATATATTGTAGTAACAACATGTTGTACATAGGTATTGTGGATGAAACAAACCCTGAAAGATCTTGGTATTAACTTCAGTGAGCCAATATCAGTTAAGTGTGATAACACCAGTGCCATTAACATCTCCAAGAATCTAGTTATGCATTCACGCACAAAACACATTGCTGTTAGATATCACTTTTTGAAGGAGAAAGTTGCAGAAGGTGAGGTTAAGTTGGATTTTATTCCAACTACAGAGCAAGTAGTAGATATCTTCACAAAACCATTGCCCAAGGAAGTTTTTGAGTACCTTCATAATAAATTGGGAGTGGTCACACTTCCCAAGAATTGACTAGCTATAGGGATCACATTCTTAGGGGGAGCATTTAAGTATTTGATTATCTTTTTTCTCATGTTCATGATTTTTGCTAAGTGTAATCAATTTTGCCTGAGAATGTTGTGCATGGACTCAGGGGGAGTCTGCAATAGCCCTTTGGTATTATTGTCAAAGGGGGAGAAGTGTTACAGGAAATTGCACATGTGTTGCCAACAATTCCAAAGGGGGAGATTGTTGAGCAAGGTGCAGCAACAGTATTGTCATTGTTGTCAACACAGTCAAATAGATCTATTCATGTAGTGTACAGGAAGTTAAAAAGCTATTTAGATGCAAAAGATAGGAGTTCAAAGGTTACTCAGAGTATGCATAGTGATTTTCCAAGAATACCGAAGTGGCCCATATGCAAAAGATCAAAGAAAAAGACAAGTAAGAAAAGTGTCACGATATCGCGACATATACAATAGGCAAGAAAAACTGTCGTGATTTCGTGACATGTTGGAAGAGAGAGAAAAAGCAAGAAAAACTGTCATGATTTCGTGACATGTTGGAAGAGAGAAAAAGCAAGAAAAACTGTCATGATTTCGCGACATGTTGGAAGAGAGAAAAAGCAGGAAAAACTATCGTGATTTCGTGACATGTTGGAAGAGAGAGAAAAAGTAGGAAAAACTATCATGATTTTGCGACATGTTGGAAGAGAGAGAAAAAGCAAGAAAAACTATCGCAATTTCGTGACATGTTGGAAGAGAGAGAAAAAGTAGGAAAAACTGTCACAATTTCGTGACATGTTGGAAGAGAAAAAGGCAAGTGGAAAAACTATCGTGATTTTGCGACATGTTGGAAGAGAGAAAAATCAAGAGAAACTATCATGATTTTGCGACATGTTGGAAGAGAAAAAGGCAAGTTGAAAAACTGTCACAATTTCGCAACATGTTGGAAGAGAAAGAGAAAGCAGAAAAAAGTGTCGTGATTTCGTGACAAGTTCGAAGAAAGAGAACAAGTAAGAAAAGTGTCACGATTTCGCGACATGTCACATTTTTGTGACTAAAATAGGAGAGAGAAAGTAAGTTGGAAAAGTGTCACGATTTTGCGACATGTCGTATTTTTGCGACTAAAACAGGAGAGAGAAAGTAAGTTGGAAAAGTGTCACGATTTCGTGACATGTCGCATTTTTGCGACTAAAATAGGAGAGAGAAAGTAAGTTTGAAAAGTGTCGTGATATCGCGACATGTCACATTTTTGCGACTAAAATAGGAGAGAGAAAGTAAGTTTGAAAAGTGTCGCGATATCGTGACATGTCACATTTTCACGACTCGAAAAGGGCAGGTTGGCAGAGAAACAAAAGTGTCACGATATCGCGACATGTCGCATTTTTGCGATTCGAAAAGACCAAGCAGAAAGAGAAACAAAAGTGTCATGATATCGCAACATGTCGCATTTTCACGACTCAAGAAGGGCAGACTGGAAGAGAAAGAAAAAGTGTTGCGATATTGTGACATGTCACATTTTTGTGACAAAAGAAAGAGAGGAAGCGTACGGAAGTAGAACTGTCATGATTTCATGACAAAAGCAGAAAGCAAGACTTCGAAAGAAAAAGTGTCATGATTTCATGACAAAAGTAGAGAAGAAGACTTCGAAGGCAGAAGTGTTGCGATTTCATGACAAAAGCAAAGAAGCTAAGTACGAAAGCAGAAGTGTCGTGATTTCGTGACAAAAGCTAAGTTGAAGACTACGAAGACAGAAGTGTCGCGATATCGTGACAAAAGCAAAGTTGAAGTCTATGGAAGCAGAAGTGTCACGATATCGCAATAAAAGCAAAGATGAAGTGTACGAAGGTGAAAGTGTCACGATATCGTGACATGTAGCATTTTCATGGTCCGATACAAGGAGAAAGAGAGAGAAAGAAAAAGTGTCGTGATATCGTGACATGTATTTTCATGGGCCTAAGCAAAGAAAAAGAGGAGAGAGAAAAAGTGTCGCGATATCGCGACATGTATTTTTGTGGGCCAAAGCAAAGAGAAAGAGGAGAGAGAAAAAAGTGTCGCGATATCACAACATGTTGTATTTTCATGGGCCTAAGCAAAGAAAAAGAGCAAGGAGAAAAAGTGTCACGATATCGTGACATGTATTTTTGCGGTTAAGTTGAAGTCGACAAAGATCGACGAATTAGGGTTTTCAGTTGTTATGCAAGCCAACTAAGATTAGGGTTTTCATCATGAAAATGTTGTTATAAAAGGAGGGATATTTGGAGAATTGTCATGAAGTTGAATAAGTCGTCGAATGCGTGTCGAAGTGTGAAATGTGGCCGTAAGAGCATAGAAAGCGCAGAAGCGGCGAGATGATGGTGAAGTGTGCAAAGTGAGTGAAGAGTTGAAATTTGACCAAGTGCGGCTGTGATTGCGCATAGAAAGCAGAAGGCGTAGAGAGTGGAAAGGGAAAAGAGGAACGCAAAGTGCAGTTGTAACAAAGCAAAGTGTGCGAAGTGATTGCGTAGAGAGAGCAGAGTGCACAAAGAGTGCAAAGGTGAAGAAGACCAGTCAGGGTCTTGCAAAAGCAAAGGTATCTTACTATCAATCTTCTAGTTTCAAAATTGAAGTCCAAGTTGGTGCTTGGCATCAAGGGTTGGTGCTCCTTCCATTTGGTGCTGGTAAATTGATTGTAAAGTTGGTGCTTTGCAAATGCTAGATTTGGATGGTAGTCCAAGCAGTCATTCTTGAGGAGTAGCCAAATTGGTGAACCTTGTTAACTCTTGTGTTGTGTGATGTTCTCTTATGATACTTGCTTTATCTGGTTTTAAGGTTTCATTATTTCAGTTTTAAGAGCTATGAATTTAAGTTTAAAGAGCTACACTGATTCACCCCCCCTCTCAATGCCATTGTAAGACTAACAAGGTTGGGGATTTTCTAGGCATCATATCCCTAGTGAGAGTGCAATGCATATGAACTACGACCTAACTAGGTATCATCACCTGCCATTGTTGTGAATCCCTAGAAACTATATGAACAAGGAGTTATGAGCAAGTAACAATGCAAATATAACAAGCTATATGCAAGAACATAATGTCAAGAAATCATGCATAATATGATAGGTAAGCGTGCATAATATTTTAGGCAAACATGCAATATGACCTAGCTAAATGCACATGAAACATAAAAAATGAATAAAGCATAATATCTTTTTAAATGCATTATATTCATTGATTCTTTAAGATATTTACCATCCATAGAAGCCAAAATATAAGCACCTAAACCAAACTTAGCTGCTATGACAAAGGGTCCCAACCAATTGGGCTAAAACTTTCCTCGAAGATCAACATAATCATTAGTGTTCTTTTGGTTTTCCTTGAGGACAAGGTCCCCAACATCAAAAGAACGGTTGCAAAATTTCTTAGAATAAGATCACTGGAGCCTATCCTAATAGGCTCGCAAATGCTCTAAGGGATGAATAGGCTTTGCATCTAGTAGCTCTAATTAGTGCAAATGGTCTACACAATACTCATCACTGACCTCAATATCTTGCAACAAGATGCACAAAGAAGGAACCTCAAGATAAAAAGGAAACATCACATCAAACCCATATATCAAGACATATGGTGAGGCCCCTGTGGGAGTATGCACATTAGTACGATAGGCCCATAAGGCAGGATAAATTTGGTTATGCCAGTCACAATCGGTCTTACTAACCAACTTCTTCAAAATCATAATCAAGGATTTGTTGGATGCTTCGACTTGTCTATTACCCTTAGGGTAATAATAAGTTAACCATATGTGCTAAATCTTGTACTTAGCACAAATATTACAAATATCATTGTTCTTGAAAGGAGTGTCATTATCAAAAAAAATCATCGAAGGAATCCCAAACCTACAAAGAATTTGGTTGAAGATGAACTTGGAAACCTGAGTTCTAGTTATTATAGCTAGAGGTATGGCTTTAAACCATTTAGTGAAGTACTCTGTCATAGTAATGATAAAATTGTGACCATTAAAAAACACTGGGTTAACTTTCCTGATTATGTCCAATCCCCACATGGATAATGGCCAAGGGGAAGAGATAACCTAAAGGTCTTGAGAAGGAGCATGAATAAGATGATCATGACGTTGATACTTGTTGTAGTGCCCAACATAATCACATTCATATTTCTCCATGGGAGACCAATAATACCCCATCCATGGTGGGCCTACCCCTTACTTCATTCGGGGTGGGGATATAGATAGTAGGAGGTCAGACCGAGATGGGCTATTATGTGGTCAGCTATTCCAATGGAAGAAGGGTGAATTGTGAGAATCATCCTATCTATCTATTTTAAGGTTTGGAGAATCAGAGAGTGATCCGACTCAAAGTGCATGTGATTTTAAAATGGAGAGGGTAATGAGGGAGGAATTAACTTCTCCACAGATGAAAAAGGGGCCTGCACCCAAGCAAGAAAAATAAAATTTTGAATTGGGGAGTGGGGGAGAGGCACCAGTAACATCTTAGTAACAACATGATTTGCTACTTTAAAAATTTGAAGGAGATTTTTGGAAATAGCATTGCCACTAAAATGGCCTTCGCATGATCCTTCATGAGCATCACTAAGAGTAATTTAGGCTTCATCGAAGTTAAGACATCGCAAGAGGATACTTTCAAAAGAACATTAATTCAGAGTATTGTCAATTATAAAAAAATGGCATGCTCTTTTACACAATATCTTACGCTGATTATGATCTAAACCATTAGGCATCTATCCATATTTATGAAAACTAAATATGTTGTTATACCATGGTTTAGATGTGGAATCTTCGATGGTCAAAAAATATAGGGGAACCAAACAAGAACTCAAAGATGTAGGTTCCTGAAGTTGCTGAATGATAATCAAAGCTTGATCATATTCCAAATCCAAAGGGAACAAATATGCAACAACAACCATGGCATCCACATGGTGGTTTGAGGATCTAGAGATAGACTCTATGGTTACCTACTCAAAAGAAGACAAAAACTTGATAAAAATCTCCTTGTATAGTTTAAGTTTATCATCCCAATTATGATAAACATCGTTGATCTAATTAACCATAAGTTGAGATTCACTAAATACCGAAAGGACCCTAACCTACAAAACTAAGGCTTCTCTAAGACCATGGATCAAAGATTCATATTCTACAATGTTATTCATGAAAGAAATAGGAAGCTTGAAGGACAAGGGAATGAGATATTTTTGTGGTGTAACTAGAATGACTTTAGCTCCAACACCCTTCATGCATCGGGATCCATAAAAAAATAAATTTCAAGACTTAGACTCTTCAATTTCAACATTGAAGCACTCATCAAGAAACTCAACAACTCTAGGATGGAAAGCTTCTAGATGAGTGAAGGCTAACTGATCAAAAATCACATGACCCTTAATAGACTTCTAACCTATGAAAGTTAGATCAAACTCACTAAGGGCCAATACCAATTTAGAAGCTCGACCTGACAGGTGAGGCTTAGACATCAAATAGCGTAAAGGATCAAACTTTACAATCACTAATGTCTTATGGCTGAGCATGTAGTGTCTTAAATTCTGAGAAGCAAACACTACGATAACATAGAGATTGTTTAAGGGGGTGTACCTAGTTTCATAGCTGACCTGAGTTCTACTGATATAGTAGATAGCTCTTTCTTTATTTTTGTCATTATGTTGAACCAACATGGCTCCCAAAGTGTGAGCAATGACCACTATGTAAAGAAATAAATGCCTACTAGGCACGGGGGGAACTAAAACAAGAGGGGAGGTGAGATACATTTTGAGGTCATAAAAATATTTTTGACACTCAGAATCCCATTGGAAAACTACATCATTCCTAAAGAGCCAAAGGAAAGGCTGAAACTTATCGGCTAACTAGGAAATGAATCGATGAATAGACTGCAAATTACCTTGCAGACTATGCAATTTTATCATGGTGCGGGGAGGAGGTATATTAATGATAGTTGCCATATTAGAAGGGTCCACTTCAATGCCTCACCTAGACACTATGAAGCCTAGTAGTTTGCTAGATGTGACTCCAAACACAAACTTAGCAGGTTTAAGACAAAATTTGTACCGAAGCCTTTCAAATATTCACCTTAAATCATGGACATGATCCTTTTGTTCTAGTGAACGAGCCAAAATGTCATCCACATAGTCCTGGAGAATATCATGCATCATGTCATGGAAAATATAAGTCATGGACTGATGATAGGTAGCTCCCATATTTTTTAGGCCAAACGACATGACTTTACAACAGAAGGTATCCCATGGAGTAGTGAATGCTATCATGGCTTGATCTTTGGAAGTAATTATAATCTAATTGTAACCTGAGAAACCATCCATGAGAAAAAGCATTACACATTTGGAAATGAAATCTACAATCTGGCCTATGTTGGGCAAGGAAAAATCATCTTTGGGACATGCTAAGTTAATGTCCCAAAAGTCTTTACATACTTTGATTGTTCCTTATTTCTTAGCTATAGGAACGATATTAGAAATCCAATAAAAAATAGTCAATGGCTTTTATAAAATTGACATCAAGGAGTTGTTGGAGCTCCTCCTTGACCGAAAGGGTGACCTTCGGATGCATATTTTAAAGCTTCTACTTAATAGGCTTAGCACTAGGCTTAACTACCAAATGATGCATGACAAGGGAGGGATCAAGCCCTAGCATGTTGGCATATGACTAAGCAAAACTATCTTGATATTCTTTCAATAAATTGGTCAATTTCTCCTGCTCGTCCATACTCAGGGCTTTGCCTAACTTAAGGTTTCTAGGGGCTTCCTCATAACCTATGTTCACATCTATGGTATCCTCAATGAAGATAGACAAATCATCCTCAAGAGGAGGTAGGGCAGAAATCATTCCTAATTTCTCAAGGTCCTCAGGAGACATAGAACCAAAGTCCACTTGAGAAGTAGAAGACTCAACTTACACTGCGCATGGGATAAACCCATAAAATTTGATGTCATTTTGAGGTAAAGCCTCATCTATAGCATGTAAATCTAGGGTTAAAGCCACAGGAGAGGGTGGACCCTCATCCTCAACATTATAATCTAAAAATTGATGAGATTAATCAAAGAAAATATCTAAAGAGGAAGAGTCATCTTGATCCTATGATGAAACATTTGTAGAGAATTTCTTAGAGGAATATTGGGATGAATGGATTTGGGCTAAATATTCTGATGAGAAAAATTCAAATGGATGAGGATCACCCATGATAGAAATGACTTGGTTTTCAAATTCAAACTTCACACATTGATGAAAAGTAGAAGGGACAACCTTCAATGCATGAATCCACGGTCATCGAAGAAGAATATTAAAATATGCAGGACAAGACACCACATAAAACATTGTATTTAAAATTTTAGGTCCAACTCTAAGAGGGAGTGATATAGTACCACAAACCTTTTGAGACTCATTGCTAAAAGTTCTAATGATGCCACTAGATGAAATCAAGTCTTCATTTTTCAATCCAAACTTTTGAAAGAAATTATGTGTACATATGTTAAGCGAAGAACCATTATCAATCATAACCCTTTTGATGAGAGTATCCCCAATGAAAGTAGTGATATATAGAGATGAATCTGCTTGTATTTCTAAGGAAGACATATAATTATCTAAAAATGTGAGATGGGGCATCCCAAGAGAACTTACAACCTTTGCCATATCACTAGAATAAATATCTAGAGGTACTGACTAATGCTTCAAAACATTTACCATAGCTTCTTCATGGGCTTGAGAATTATGTAGAAGTTCTAAGAGAGAAATATTTGCTGACACACTCATCTCCTATTGAGATAATTAAATTTTCTAATTCTGTGCTGATTTCCCTAGAGTAGATATTATAATTCCAACCATATTGTTATCATACTAATGTGGCATACTCTTATAGGACACCCGGTTGGTTTGTATAGTTCTATTATAATTATGTTGGTTGCTTGAATACTGAAAACTATTGGTGTCAATGCGACCAGTATCAATTAAATCCTAAACCACATGTTTCAATATTTTACAAGAATTTATCCAATGTCCTTTTACTCAGTGATATGTGCAATATTGACCCACCTTATACCAATGAGTTGTAGTATCTGGTTGTCATACAGGAGTTAGTTCAATTGCCTTATCTTCTAATAGTTGTTCCAAAACTACTTCCATAGACATATTAAGTATGGTAAAATTCCTTTGAGGAGGTTTTTGAAGTATGATATTTTGTCAGCTATTAGAGACATTATTAATAGGCCTACTATCACTATCACCCCTTGTATGCTTATTATTATGTTGAGACTTAGTAGGATTTTCTTTAGTTTTAAGCTGATCTCTTCTAATGAGAGATTGTTCCACTTTTCTTGCTAACTCAATTGCTTGATCAAGAGATGTGATAGTAGTAGTTTCTAGTGCATAAGCTATATGTTATTGTAAATTGCCAATGATTATATCAAGCATATATTTCTGAAACACAATCTATCTTAATCGACCAACTAAACTTCTCCAACGAACTAGAAAATCTTAAAAAAATTCTTCCTTACTTTGCTTTAGATCATATAGATCTCTCATTGTCACTTTATTTTCAATATATGCACTAAATTGATGAAAACAATTTCTACAGTCTCCTCAAAATTATTCAAATAATGATTGGGAAACCGATAATACCATTCTAATGCAACTCCAACAAGACTATTTGGAAATATTTTCAATATGAGCATATCATCATAAATAAGATCATGGTAAACTATCCTGAATCCTGTTAGATGCTCTATTGGATCTTCTATCCCTTTATAGATTGGTAAAACTAGCATAGGATAATGCTTGGGATAAGGTCTAGCAGTAACAATAGGATCCAATGGTTGACTACACATTTCCTTATATCTGTATGTAAACCCTAAAGGCTGAGTCATATCCATTTATTTAAACCAACTAATTCACCATATTTTCCAAGTTATGCATTTTTGGATTATGTGTGTTCCTAATATTCCCTTGAATTAGGTTGGACATGAGGAGGTTGTTGTTATATGTGGTGCCTTGTGAGAATGAAATATTAACTTGTGGTGGAAAAAATGCAATAGTGTTGACATTAGAATATGAAGGAGGAAATTGAAAATAATTTTGGGTGCCATTACTAATTGGAGGAAATGGTAGATTTCATTCAATGCTAGTGGTCTCAGTAGTGGCATAAGTAGGTTGAAAGGTTTGATTACCATGATTCAAATATTCACTCAAAGGATTTCCTTGAAGTGGGTTATCCTTTTCCATTAATGCTTCTTCCTCTAAGGCTAGATCCAATGCATGTTTATGATATTTATAGAAATTCCATACATGGTTAAAATATTTAAAGATAAGATTCCCATTGGGATATTGAATAGGATCAAGATGATTATCAGCCTCTTATTCTAGATTATGATTTTCTCTATCAATTTGATCATTCTTATGAAAAATATCATCAAATATAAGGAGTCTTATCCTTCCCCAAGGCCAGAAGCCATTGAGAAAAAGTAAAAAGACAAGAAGAAGAACTAAGACCAAAGAGACCTATGCACTCACACAAGGAAATTATATTTTTAAATATTTGGCACACAAATTAATGATATTGCTTATTATTTTCAAAAGAAAAGGAGGTGTTCACATCAGGTTCACTAAATATGTAGAGGGAGAAAACTACCCTACTGCGTACAATTTCCAAAATGCTGGATCTATAGGGAGAAAGCCTTATGGGGTAAACCATGAGGGTATGTTGTTCTCTAAACTCGGTGCTAGGGGGATGGGTTCACCAGGAACGGTTTAAGGACTCGCTCCAAGTCCTCAAGATTTTAGGATAGTTTTATGTGTTCAATTTCAAGCAATCACCTAAGTTTGGCCTTTCTAGATCTATGCTATGAAATATAAAGGATAATGTAGAAAATAGAATGCAAGAATACAAGAGCTAGCCTAGTATGATTATTTCTTTGAATGCTTACTAACCTAGGATCTTTTCTAGAAAACCTTTAAAGCAAGGGCACAAGATAAATGTACAATATTAACCCTATATGCACACTATATGCTTTTCAATTTTTAGATGCCTATAATGGATATTCAAATCAGATTTATAACCAATAGAACAAATAGAACACTTATCTTGATAGGTGGTTGATCCTAGTCTTTTTTGCCTCTTGTCCAATGATATAAGAAATACCTATTTCTACAAGATAACTTATGAAACACTAAAAAAATATGATCAACGTTAAGAGGCCTGCTTAGGCTACTATACAGGAGTGCTTGGTGGTGTAGCAGTCAAGCCCCCTAGGTCCTTTATATGACCTTTGAAAATAAAAGAAAAAATTTACCTTTGGAGAATTAATAATAAAACAACAAGGAAACAATAAAGAAACAAAAAAATAGATTATGCTAACATGCCCTAGATGCAATTTAGAAAATACTCATGCAATTAGAAATTGACAAATGCTCTCAGTTAAGTCCTAGGAAAAATTGTGTCTCTAAAATAGTGGGTGTGATAGAGCTACAAGAAAAATCATGATTTATAGATAGTGGGTGCGATAATTCTATAGGAAAAATTGTGTTCCATCAGAGTGGGGCACAATTTAACTTCTATGAGTGAAAACCCTAAATTCAGGTTAGCGAAGTTGTGCCTCACTAGGACCAAGCACGATTTTGCTTTAGACACACTAAAAACAAAAGATAGATGCAAAACGTAAATAAATATAGGAAAAAAAGTGTGCAAAACCTAATGGAGGATGCAAAAGAAAATATAAGAGATCGAGGTATTCGAACGGGCACTCTCTTTCCTTCCAAAATACAATACAAATCTGTAAAACCTCACAACAATCCAGTAAATGCAGCAGAAGATCAAATTAAAAATTCCCACTTCAGGGTTAGCTTGCAAAAGAAACAAGAAGCAAAAAAAAAAAAAGAAATGAGCATATAAATCAATCATAAGAATTTTGAGCTTGATAATCGTGTGTTAGAAAAATCATTGTGTTGTTTAAGAGTGAAATTAACCCCTCTTTTTATCGATGAAAATTGGGGTGAAAAGAGTGGGAAAACAAGACAAGCTGATGTAAAACATGCTAGAAAAGGTTTAAACCTAGGTTTTAATAAAAATGGAAAAATCATGCTTCTTTTCGATGAGGGATGATATCACTTCCGTGAAATCGTGCCCCATCACAACCGAGCACGATTTCTCTAAAAGGCTAAGGGAGGCAAGGCAAGGGGAAAAGAGGCCCTCCATTGCCTTGGGTAGGAGTTAGGGACCTCTTAAGGGCTCTAAGGAAGATTGCCCATTGAAAGTGGGTCAATTTTCCGTGTCTACACAAATAATGTAATAAATTCTATAATATATGTGTATATATATATGACCATTTGATTGAGATTTTTTATCTTATTAATATTGATTTAATAATAGGTTTGTTTATTAATCAATATTAATATAGTTTAATAATATTAATTAATATTAGTAGAAGATTGAAACTATTAATTAATATTAATTAAAGATTAAAGACTTTAGTCATATGAATATTGTGTTTGTTAAAGATCAATATATATATATATATATAAAGAGATTATAGTTGGGTTTACTAGGAGAGTAGTAAACCCATGATTATATAAGAAGATTGTAAGATTTATGAATTGAGATCTTGCATTGTTATTGAATGATTTTATGATGCATGCTAGACTTGCATATACATTTTATCATAGAACTAAGATCTTGCATTATTAATGAATGCTTTTATTTGTATGATGCATGTTGTTAGAGTATATTACATCATTTGGGTTATGTAAATGTACCACATTTGGTACACAGATAAGATAGAAGTTTACTTTAGATTGATGTAAGTTAGTTGCTTCAAGTATTGTAATATATACACAAGTTTCAATGTGCAAGTTGCAAATGTGCATGTAGTCTATATGTACATAAGTCCTAGGTAGAGTAAGGGCCAAGAAATATATCTTTGTACATAAAGGCCTCATAGTGATTTTTTTATGAGAGGAAGTGAATATAGAGAGTGTGTGTGTGTGTGTGTTATAGATTGGGAGTATGGTACAATGTAGTCCTTTCATATCTATTCATGGCGTGTTCATGTCCTCCATTATATAAAATTGTACTATTTTCATAAATTTCATTAATGGTATATTTTTGAGTTATTTGAAGATGTTCATATTATTATTTTCCTGCATATTATTGTGCCATTAGTTTATAGTTATCTCATATTAGTTATTTTACATCTTGTGGTTATACTACCTCCCATCAAAATCTAACAATGGTATCAGAGCACATGGTAGATCAAATAGAAAATAAGGAGAGTCACAAGTGAGACTGAGAGAAATCTAAAAATCTCATTTATAGAATTTTTGAAATTACATTTGGCTAGTATTTCCATAGGGTTATATGAAAACTCATGAAGACTAGGACTCAACGTGGATTCCACTAGATTAGCAAATCAACTAGTGAAGATTAGTCATCTCTGGATTTAAGAGTTCTTACATTCCAGCTTCTAACATCTTGTTGCAGGGAAAAGGATATTCAAGAGAGTCAAAAAGCTTCTTACATAGAGCTAGGAAAAATATATTTATTAGAATTTTTCTAGCACTTGTAGCAACAAGTAGAAGACTGAAGATTTCAAAGACTTGAGAAAAGGTCCCATTACTAGAGATTGTAGACCTACATATTGTAGAAGAAGAAAAGGCTATAGTAGCCTTACAATCAATTCAAGAGACTCCTAAGAATATTCTAGAATAATATTCGAGGTGATATCCATTAAAGAAAACAAATAGTATATTAAATAAATTAACCTGAAGAAGTTGAAGAGACCCTTAGAAGGTCTAGTTGCAAAACTTATATTTTTAGAATATTGGAGGTTGGTGATTTCCATTAAAGCTTACAGATTGTAGAAGTAAAGAAGGACCAACAAGGTATTATTCCAAAATTCTAGTAGCAACAAATTTTAGATATCCGAGAGGAAGATCTCATTACCAACACTTCCATAGAAGAAGGTTGAAGGAAAGGTCTCATTTGGAAGACCAGAGAAGTTGTGAGATTTAAGACCTTGGTGAGGTCTTAGGAGAAACAAGGAGCATGATTGGAAAATCTTAGTTTAGAATTTAGAGAAGACCATTAAAGGAGTTCCTAGGATAACTCATTGGAGAAATCTACCAGCAAGGAGAAGTTATTGATAGAGCTGAATTTAGGACAATTGTTGTCATACAACAAAAAGCCCAAAAGGAGAAGAATTTGGAAAGGAGTGCAAAATCCTAGAGGAGATTGATAAATACCTAAAGATATTCAAATTCTTGATAAGAAGACCGATATTGAAGTTAGAATTTGACAAGGAGGTTGAAGGAGATAGAAGCCTAACTTTACTACCAAACCTGAAAGGCTTGAAGATTGTCATTGAAGGCTAGAAGGCTCATTCAGAGATAGGGGTTTACTGAATATTTAGTAGAATACTGAAGAGTTCTTGAAGGAAAAACTTATCTATGATTTGGGGGAATTCCCTACTAAATTTTTGAGTTTCAAGGATACTATTTCAGTGCAAAAATTGACTGAGAGAGCAGAAATCAAGACAACATTACTAGTTGCATAACTTTAGAGCTACATAGAGCATTCTAAAGGAGAATCAAAACCACCATACTACAGTTTCAAGCAAGAATATAGAGGAGTTTCTAAGCTACAAATTGGTGATTTAAGGAGCTATTGTGAATAACAAAGAAGAGCTACAAGATCATCACAAAAATTTGGTGAATTAAATCACCAAAACATCCATCATATTTAGAAGTTATTAAAGGTAAGCAACTTGAGTGCAAAAATTTCATTAGTTGAACTTTAAAACTATGGTTTATTAAGATATTCATTAAACACCATATTAAAGTTAAAGTTGCAAGGAGTGGATTTATTTTACAGTATTCAAAAAGAGTGCAAAAGTTAGATCAATACCTGCACATTAAATAGGAGTTAGATATATTTTGATAGAAATAAAATTATCATCTTCCTATTATCTAGTTACAACAAAGAAGACTACATTAATTTATAGAGATTATAGTTCTCTACAAGGAGCAATTACTAAGTGCATATTTCAAGTTCATTTGAAGGAGTAATAAGGTGAGATTAATATTGCACTATACTAGTTGTTCTTTAGATGCACTAAGTACTTTTAGATTTTAGTAAAAATTAGTGCATACTTCAAGTTACCTTGAGATTTCATTATTACTGCACTATATTTTAGTTAAAATGAACATAATGCAAAGTTAAAACTCTTGAATAACACATTAGTTGCATACATGGATTCATTATTACTAAGTTATCAAAGTGTAGAAATTAGAGGTTAGTGTTGTCTAGCAAGGAAGGCAACATAATTAGCTCTCAAGAAGTTACCATATCATAGAAGTTAGAGAGCTTGTAAAAGGAGAATTTTTATCCAAAACCTTGGTGTAAGTTAAGGTACATAATCTTAACTACTACAACTATATTTACAGTGAGAAAGGAGCACCATTATTATCCTTTAAATATTAATAGAAGGACAAAAGTTATTGCCACAAAAGGCATTACAATGACCAGTATTATATAGTCATCAAGTGGCCACAACATCGATGTCAAGGGGGGTAGATATCAAGGCAGAGGAATTGAGCCATCAAAAAGGCTCATAAGTTGGTTTTTGAAGGTGTATAGAAACACCAAATCAATGCCTATGTAATAAGAGCCTACAACACATAAAGGGAGGCATACCACTTAGTGTAAGGTAGATAGCTCTAAGGATAACTAAACATAGATTACGTAAAATAAAGAGGTGGATAAGGGATACATTAACCAACTAATTACTTTTGATAAGGGATAAATTACCCAATTGATTACTTGAACAAAATGCCAGCTAAAGCTATCAAAATCCATCATCGACTGGAGATGAATCGCCGGCTAGAAAAATAGTGATCATAGTAGCCAAGAGCAACCATCGATTGAAGCCATATCATATACCAAAAGGGTAGTGTTGGAGCATCTTAGAATCACCATACCTGGATCCAACCTTGAGGAGAATATCATTATTGTTTTATGGAAAATTCACAAGCTTGCTGTCACTGGAAATAAGGATAAAAGCATTGAAGCTAAGATTGCACAACTTACACCTGTTGGAGAAGAATACTGAAGAAAAAGAGATGTTGAAGATGTCCTCACATGCAAGTGCCACTTGATGGATCAAAAGAGAGCATTACATAATGCATGTGTAGGGAGAGAGCATCTAGAATAGACATAACACTCATATTGAGAGTGTTAAAGACATATTTCAAAGAAGTAAAAAGTGTAATAATCATTTTATCCAAACGAGAGAATTGACGACACATTGACCAATGTTCGAAGAGACTATAATGTCTATCTGCCATCCTAATATTTGAAAAATGTATACATCCACATAAAATCAAGGAGAAGAAAGAACATACATAGCAAGTAGGAAAGAGTATTAGTACATAGTGAAAGAGTGAACAACATAAAAGGACAAAATTTCAAAGCTTCAAAAAATGGTCAAAGCAACATTAAAGACTCATTGCCATTGTCATACGACTACCATTCAAGGAGAGCAGTGCATAGTAAGACAACATCCAATGCTCACTATTTAGGAATTGGAGCATTATAAAGGTAAGGGTTTTACCTTAATCAAATTGATTTCATTAAGGATTTATAAGGAGTATAGTATAAGGTTAAAACTCTTCTATTATTTACTTTGGAAATAATAGCAAATTAACCATACATTTGAAAGCAAATTTAAAGGAGACCTATATACTTAAATAGATTAATATTTATAATTAAATACCATACGAGATATAAGGGTTTCTACTTGGAAAATTAAAACTCTATTATTACAGATATTATTGTTTTCTAATATTCCAAATGAGGGAGTTATAAGGAATACTACACTAAAATAAATTATTAAAATTTAGAAACATTAAACTATTGGACATTAAGAGCTATAAAAGGAAGTTCATAATTTACTTAAAAGGAGTTGGAATTATATACTTACACTTGTCTCATACTCATACTAAAGGGTTAAACGAAATCCAACCATAAAGAACTTCAAGTTAAATGCATAGTTCATTAGGAGAGATAAGGTGAAATAAAAAGTTTATTATTATTATTTACAAAACATTACAAAATCAACTCAAAATTTAAACTATTATTTACGAAGCAATTTATTAAAAACATATTCTAAACCACTAGGGAGACATAAGGAATCCATAGAGGATCATCATGGCAAAAAATAAAATTAATTCTTACATAATATCAAGTACTTAAAGGTCCAAATTACTCATGGAAAAATAAAGCAAGGGCAATTCCAATATTTGAGAAGCTTTGGGATATAGTCAAAGGAATAATTGCTAAACCTAATTCAAGTGATACACAGATCCAAAAGTTTGAAGAGAGTGATGCAAAGCATTAATGATAATAAATTTTTCCATCACAGATGAAATACAACCTTATATTAGTTCAGCAGGAACATCTACAGAAGCTTGGAAAACCCTAGAGAAAATATTTGTAGGGAAAAATAAAACTACTATCCTAAATCTTCAAACTCAATTACATTCCCTAAAAATGAACAGTGGAGAAAATATAGAACTATTCCTAAGGAAGGTAGAAGACATTAAGGGAAAATTATTAACCTTAGGAGAAAAAATTTGAAGATAAATTCTTTGTTCAAGTAGCTGTGAGAGCACTTCTAGATAGCTACAAACATCTAGGTACATCTTTACAAGTTCTAAGTAAAGATACATCATTTGATGAGCTAATCAATATTCTTCAAGAATATGAGGTGGATAGTACAATGAAGGATGAAATGACTAACAATGCATTAGTTTCAAAAGATACTTCATAGGAAAATGTTGCCTTATCATCAAAAGGATGAAGACCATGGAATAATCGATATTATTATGTATGTCGGAGAAAAGGTCATAGTACTAATTACTGCAAATTCAATTCCAAAAACCAGAATAAAAAATTAGATAAACCATGAAAGTCAACCAAAAAGGGCATTCCAACCAAGGTAATATCAAGCTCAAAATAATCCTCTTCAGCAATAGTTTCAATGACCATACAATTATTTTATGAAGACAATATCAAGCTCAAAGTTTTCTCAACAAAGATAGTATTTTATGAAGACACTACCTACTCACTTGAATAGGACACAAATAGCAGAGAAGGAGAACTCAAACTTCGGTACTAGATAAAATATTCATATTGAAGACTAAAGTCTTCAATACCCAAATACTGTAATATAGGGGGATGTTAGAGTATATTACATCATTTAGGTTATGCAAATGTACCACCTTTGGTACATAGCTAAGATAGGGGGTTACTTTAGAATTAAGTAAATTAGTTACTTCAAGTATTGTAATAAATGCACAAGTGTCAATGTGCAAGTTGTAAATGTGCATGTAGTCCACATGTACATAAGGCCTAGGTAAAGTAAGGGCCAAGGAATCTATCTTCCTATATAAAGGCCTCATAGTGAGTGTTTTATAAGAGGAAGTGAATATAGAGAGTGTGTTATAGATTAGGAGTATGGTACAATGTAGTCCTTTCATATCTGTTCATGGAGTGTTCATGTCCTCCATTATATAACATTGTACTATTTTTATCACTTTCATTAATGGTATATTTTTGAGTTATTTGCAGATGTTCATATTATTATTTTCCTGCATATTATTGTGCCATTAGTTTATAGTTATCTTAGATTAGTTATTTTACATCTTGTGGTTATACTACCTCCCATAAAAAGCTAACACATGTTAGGCTTGCACATATATTTTATCATAGAACAAAGATCTTCCATTGTTAAAGAATGATTTTATTTTTATGATGCATGTTAGGCTTGCATATACATTCTATCATGGAACTGATATCTTGTGTTGTTGAATGATTTTATTTGTATGATGCATGTTAGGCTTGCATATACATTCTATTGGGACTGAAATCTTGCATTGTTATTGTATGATGTATGTTAGTATTACATATTCATTCAAAAAGCTATCCTGATCCCTATATATATGATCAAAAGCAAAGTGGAAGAAAAGACTTATAAAAAAGAAGACATTGAAAAAGAAGATGAGACTTGGTTACTACTATGTATTGAAATGTAATATTTGCAATTGAGGATGAGAAAAACTTAGGAGGAGTTATGCTATGTAATGATTTTTATGGATATCCTTATAAGCATTATGGATGTATTGTCATGAATTTTGTTAATATGATTTAAAATATTAAAAATAAATTATTGCTTTCTTTCTAAGTTGAGTTATTTTGGAAAATATTTGTAGTTGGCAAGATAGATAATTTGTATTCATTGAAGAAGATGATGGAATAGTAGGAGGAAGTAATTGATGAAATTTGATTATGATTTTTAGATGTTGTTTTACTTCCTTTCTTTTTAAATAAAGGATCTATCTAATTTTCTAGTGTTATATTGGAAATGAAGTACCTAAATTCTTTAGTCTTTATCAATTATGATATGTTGAATTTTGGTATGATTTATTATAGCACTTTATTTCTATGAGTTAGGCAAAAAAAATGTTGTATAGGACCCTTGGGATAAGAGGGGGTTTATTGTGGCAATGATTGTTAGTGCCATATTAGTAATTCTTAGAGTTGAGTTGTACCAAATCCTAGTTGAGTTGTGGGTAGATAACTCAACTAGGTAATTGTGAATGATAAACCCTAGTGACGAGGCTTGGGTGATTCCTAGCAATGAGTCTTGGGCGATTCCTAGCAGTGAGGCTTGGGTAATCTTAATAATGGATTGGTATGAGACAATCCACTAGATAATTCACTTGGTATTATAGTGGTGGTGCCTTGCAAGAAGGAAAGTATGACCATAATTATTTTTAGGTGAGTGGTAATGGTCTTAGATAGTTTAATTGCTAGATGGAACTAACTAATCACTAAGACATTACACCATAGTAATCCTATATAGATTATAGTATATAGGGTTAGGGAATAGGCATAACCTTTAAGTGTTATGGGTCTTAAAGGGTAATCCCTACACCATGGTCAAGTTGTCCCATACAGGGTAGTGTATGGAAATAGGGGGACCACTTATGCCATATTTTATAATGGTGAGGTTATAAGAAGTGAACCCCAAGAATTATGGGAAGTTGACCACTCCTATCCACTTGAGTGTCATACGCAATTATAATGACTCGAGATGGTTGCATTAATACTAATGAAATTATTGGGTTGTCTTAGAGAGTTAATTTATCCTTGTAGAAAAAAATTATTTTTTTAGCTCTCTCCCTTGGGTCAAGATAGTGGGTTTTTACACTCAGAAAATAAAGTCTATAACAGAAATGCTGAAAAAGTAGGAAAAATTCATATGGATAGAATCCAAAAGGGAGGTTTTCACAAACATAAATAAATCTACTACTAGATCCCTAGTATTAGCTAACTTGGATTAAAAAAATACTTTATTCTATGTATTTGGAGTGGAAGAAAGCTATGCAGTCATCCTCGCTAAGAAAGACAAATATCATAATGATAAGCCCATAAAATTTCTAAGCCAAAATCTGCATGATTATGAATAATTTTATAATTTCACAAAGAAACAAGTGTTTGATCTAATAAAATCACTCAAAAAGCTGAGACACTACATTTCTTAGAGCATAATACTAGTGTATTAGTACACTCAGATGTTCAAAGCTTCATAATGCAAGGAGAATTGGATGAAAAATGAGTCAATTGGATCACAAAGATAAAAGAGTATAATATAGAGATCAAGCTGACTAAGTTAGAGGAAGAACACTATGTAAAGAATTAACAAGTTTTGTAGTGCTAGACTCTAATTTGTTGATCTAACAACAAGAACATCAGTTTAAAGAGGTCCAGATAGAGAAAAATACTTGGATAAATTAGATCATTAAGTATTTTGAGATTGGTAAGTGTCAAAATGGGTTTAAAACATATTAAAGGCATAGATACATATTGCAAGTCTTGAACTACGCTCTCATAAATGGAATCTTATATCAAAATTTTCAATGATGTGTTGTTGAGATGCATGTAGTCGGATAAGGTAGAGGAAATACTAAAGGAATTTCATGCTATATTATTAGGAGGACACTATTATGAAAAAAATATATCTACTAAGGTTATCAGAGTTGGATATTATTGGTCTACATTATTTTTTTATGCTTTAAAAATTGTAAATTCCTGTGACAAATATCAAATATTTGTTGGTAGAAGCAAGAATGAAACAATACCTCTACAACTAGTTATTATAGGAGAATCCTTTTAGCAATGAGGGTTAGAATTTATTGGTATGATAAGCCCAAATTATTCTATCAAACATAAATTCATATTGACAACTAATTACTTCACTAGGTGGTCTTAAATAAAGATAACCAGACATACAAATCAAGATATTGTTATAGAATTTTTGGAAAGATTGATCACCAGGTTTGGGACCTCTGCTATGATAGTGTTGAATAATTTCAGAGCATTCATAGGGGTTAGAACCATGTATTTTAAAATAAAATATGACATATATTGGAAGGCATCCTCAAACTATTATCTTCAAGGCAATGGACTAGTAGAGTCCACCAATAAGGATTTTATGAGAATAATTAAAGAAAAATTGGTGATAATGAAAAGAGTTGGCATTTAATGCAAAACCAAGCACTATGGGTAAACAAAATTATAATCAAGAAATATTTGAATACTACATCGTATGCTTTGGTTTATGGAAAAGAAGTCATGTTGCCAATAAATCTAGAGTTGCCTACCTTTAAATTCATAGACCAATCAATATTAGAGGATGTTTAGTTAATTATGAAAATAATATTAGAATTGTTGCTGTTAGAGGAAAAAAAAGAAAAGGGCTATAATAATTTTCATTAGAACCAAGAAACTATTAAGCAGTGGTTTAATAAAATATCATTATTAAAATCCTTCAAAGATGGTGACCTAGTGCTCAAATGGGACTTAGATTATGCAAAATTGAGAAAGCATGATAAGATAGAGTCACTATAGTATGGTCCATATTTAATCTCAAGAAGGAAGGAATTAGATGCATATGAGATTTAATATATGGATTGTTGTATTATTCTAATTTTTATGAACAAATAGTATTCAAAGCATTATGCATAGAATAGTGTGTCGTTGATGTGTATATATGTAAATAGTGACACATGTAAATAATTTTGTAGTGGCAATTGGCTATAGTGCCTTATAAATAGAAGCAATTTATTGGCTAAGGATTTCACTTCATAGAAACCATATTTTAAATTCTCAACAATATCATTCACCAAAAACATGACAATCTTGAAAAGGGATATGCATCACAAGCACTTATATGAACATGTAGTTTTGAGAAAATATTTTGTTATAAAAGCTGAGCATGTACAATCCCTGACATTAAAAAATTGTTCTCTATAGTAATTTATTTCTATATAAATAGGGCTAGAAAGAGGTAATATGCATTAGAGCCTTTAGTGGTCACAAGAGTGAGATATTGAAAAATTGCTGAAATACTCTGTGTAAGAAGAAAGTTGTGTAATTGCTTGTGTTTGTGTTCAAAAAATAAGTCTACTAGTGTAAAATGGCTTGAGGTAAGAGAGGGCAAAAAATATAAAAGACTACAAAAGAGTTGCAAGACGAACTAGTAGATATCAATGACCCAATTATCATAATAAAAACAAAGATGAACTTCAAAGAAGGGTTAGACACAAAAGGAAAAAAATATCACTTAGTAAACCTGAGGTTGCTCCTTGAAATTCATTCATGTCTAGATACATGCCCATATTTATCCATTCTTGCTTTAAACTCATCAAAGCAATTGTTAAAAATATTTATCTAGAGACAACGATGGTGTATGACACACAAAAGGGAAGCTATTTGTCATCACACAAGAGGGAATCATAAGAGATTTTGCATTAGGAGCACAACTAGGTGCAAGACGTAAGCCCATTGATATAGATTAGTAGAGGAGTTATTTAAAGAAATACTTTTAAAATGTAACTAATTAAGCTTATAGGAAATATTCCAAAGGATTTTCCAAAATCCTCTAAAGCTTGAAAGCTTTAAGAATATTCTACAAATAGTGTTGTCCATGTTAGTTATCATCTAGGGTTGTATTCTAATGCATTCATATATGATTATCAAATATCTCTTGCATATGTAGTCACTAATGTGTGTAACTATGGTAATTCTAGTGCTAGTAATACTATATTCTTTGACTAGGCCCATTTTCTAAGCTATCAAATTCATATCAACAAGTTTCCCTTAAGCTAAAATAAAGTGAAAAATGTTTCTACCCATAATTTTATAGCATGGATTTTTTATTTCTGTATGCCCCTAAGTTTTCATAGTATTAATATCACTCATAAATACAATGATTAACTACAATCTATAGTTTATTGGACTCCAGTTCATAGGGAAACCCCTATATACCTAGATTTTAAAAAAATGTTTCAAGGATCTGCATTAGCATACATGTATGGTAAAATATCTCACCTTATATCTAAATATATAGAAAATCTAAGAGGTAAAAAATGTGAAATATGGGACTGCTATTTTTGTTGGATGACACAATCATCAAAGTATATGGTTTTCCCAAAATGCCTTATCTGCTACCATATTATGTCAACGATTGGGTGTTTGGCATGGAGCTATGTAGGAAGATAGATGAGGTAGATTAAAATTTTGGGTCTGGGCCAAGAATTGCACCTATTGTTACCCATTTAGATTTGAGGACATAACCATGATAAGGGGTCAAGAAATTTTTTTGGATGATAAGCTTAACACCCTCTAATTGTAAATTGTGCCTCATATGTGGTATTATGACCCAAAAGTTAAGTACAAAGAAAAATTAGTATAATTGAACAATAAGCCACCTACATATTGATAAATTCAACAACAATGATGAAGATCATGCCATGGAGATTACTATATATGAAATGCAAGAAAGACCTCCATGGAGAAAATGCTATGAGTTCCAATGGTTTTATGACTTGACAAGGAATAAAGAGCAATGGATAAGCGAAGAAATCATAGATATAAATAAAGAGGATCTAAATTGGATTCACAACAAGAATAGAGAATGGTGGACATGACATTGTGAATGTGATAAATAGTTTGAAAATTAATTTAAGGACAAATATTAAAAGTGGATGGAGGACCACAAGGGAAAAATATATCCAAAACTAATGAGATTGAGGGATTTAGAGAAGAAATATATGAATATGAAGAAGAACAAGTTCCTCAGTCATCTGCCACACAAGTAGGTTCCTTTGTAGGCTATGAAGACTTAGAGGAATATACAAGCATAGAAGATTTACCTCTACAATGAAAATGAAGAACCTGAGTTAAGAAATCCATGTGCCTGAGAATATTGTAGCAATTGATATTGAATTAAAATCTAGTGAAGCAGATCCAGGAAAGCAAATTGTAGAAGCTAAGATAGCTTAGAAAACGACATTCACAAGACAAATAGTCACTATAATAAACCCTAAAAATTCCAAGCCCCATTAGCAATATCAACACAAGAGGCCTAATGAAAAGGTAAAGCAAAAATATCATTCAAGCATTGAGCAAAAGGAGGCAATGAGACTGACCAAAAGACAATAATTAGATTAATAAGTGTTGAGGACTAAAACATAAATTATGATATTCAATGCAATAGTCCAATAACCAACATCGAAAGTGAGAGGAATGGGTATGTCTCCTTCCCCTTTTACTTTGGTTGAAATTTCTCCACCCCTTTATATCCTCCACCTGAAAAACCACCCCCACCATCTACTATTGTTGATGAGGCCATTCCTTTGCATAATATACCACTAATAACAATTACTACATCCCATGTAAAAGAAACATAAACAACCCCAACAACTGTATATATGCAAACCCCTATGCATACCACCACTATAGTATTAAATCCCTCATCCATGATTTTCTCACATTTTCAATCTACTTTCATACGTTCCATTGCTACTAAGCATCAATTACCAAAAGAATTCTTTGTGATTCAAAGCATTAAGACAAATACTCAAAGATGGGTAAAGCAGTAAGAATTGCAGGATAGGATAGATCAGGCAACCATCCAAACGTATGATGGAGTGGATCCAATTTTTGGAGAATGGGTCAAAATTATTGCATACCCTAAAGTCAAAAAGTGAGATACAAAAATGATAGTGGAGGATTATCATATCAAGGTGTAGATATAATATTTTAGAAATCCCAAATATTTATACACTCTAAGATCTTTGCACTGAAGTAGATACACTATTCCTTCCAACCAACCAGGTGGATGTAAAGCTTACAAGGACAAAGAAAAATATTAAATCTCTAGACTAGAATTTGAATAAAAAATATTGGAATGGATAGTCTTAAGAATTAGATTTTGGATCTCAAATGTGTAATAGATAAATCTCCCACTAAGAAAATTTGTAGCAGAGGGATGAGAAGATTAAAATATTGGAAGAGCAATTGCAACAAGAAAGCAGTAAACTGCATGCATATGAAAAAACATTGCAAGTACTAAAGTCAAATCTCCAAGGCTAGGAAGATATTTTAGCAATAGTTCAATTAAAGCTAGAGAAATAAAGAGAGAATCCTTAGGGCCATGTGATCTCCAAGGATATGCTAAAGTAGTTCAAAGGCTAATATTGGATCAAATCAAAAGTGTCTTAATGAGAGCTTTTACTTTCATAAATATTATAGAAAATATTGCAAAATTGATCTAAAATACCATGGAATAATATAGCAGAGAAAAATATGAGTTGATGAATAAAGTGTAATAGGTAGATATTGCATAAAATATGTTGAGGAATAAAGAAGAACACCCCTAGTTAGCCAAGAACTCATAAAGATACTTGGATGAATCCAAATTATGCATAGATTAGATCATATCTAAAAGCCAAATAATTATAGAGGGAGGAGAAATAACTAGTTCCCTCAAAGTAAGCATAGGTAAAATAAAGTAGATAATCCAAGAAGTCACAAGTCTCAGTTTTCCAAGATTTTGGGATGCAAGAATGCAAATGGTAAATTTTATAATGAAAAGTAACTTAACCAATGTGTAGACCAACAGTTAAACAATGGAAGTGAGATTGATGTAATTCTTGAGCCTTTAACAATAGATCAAATTATTTCATTCTTTCATAGGTTGTGTACTCTGCTACAAAAATCTGAAGAGATGGCATGAAGATATAAGGACACTTCATGTAATCACTCTTTTGTTTCGACTCCATTGCCCAAGTGGATAAGACTATATGGATTTGATACTTTGCAAGCAGAACCCCCTTATGAGGTACCATTAAAGTGGGTCAAATTTCTCATCCACGTCCATATCCTTAGAAGGATATGAATTTTTTCAATAAAATTCTTTGCCATTTTTTCTAAGAAAGGTTGTTAGAAACATGAAATAGTCATCAGATCAAAGAAAGGCAAGGGAGATAGAAATGATGCCATTTTTTTCTAAGCGTAGAAATTTGCAAAACAATTTGAGGTGATGATGTCAGCAACAAGCATGAAAATGTCTAACACCTAGTAGCTAAAGGTAAGAGGGTCCAAACTCAAATTTTTACTAAGTATCAAATACGGCTAGAAAAATAAGATGTTGATGTTAGCAAGGGCTTGATAAGAACCCAACATCTAACATAGCATGAATAACCATCCATCACATTGAGAGAAAGTTTTTAGATAAGTATGGATGTAATCCTATTATTCGATATAGTAGCCGAGTCTACTGAGTACAATAAGCTTAAGTTATAGAGAAAATACAATGCTAAACAATTTTGGATGCAAACATCAACAAGATTAGCATAAAAGCACAACACAACAAAGTAAAAATACATAAAATTTTATAAGGCATAGAATCTAACATAAATTAAGCATGTATAGTGCATCTGAATTTTGGCACATCACTTCATCTAGCTAAATATTAAAGAGGCACTAGATATTTTGAGTGTTGATATTATCCTAAGGTGCATAACAATATTGTAAAGATAAAATAATTCCAAAATGTAGATTAAATATTAACAATGAAATACACAACACCCGATAAAGCTAGTAGAGGTAAAAGGAGCACCAAACTGAAGGGAGATCTTAAAATATGTGCATTATAAAACTGTCATCAAGGATTTTTTGGATCTCCTTGACAAAAAGGGTGACCTTAGGATGCATATTCCTAAGTTTTTGCTTAATAGGCTTAGCACTAAGCTTAACTACCAAATTATGCATGCCAAGGGAGGGATCAAGCCCTGGCATATGACCAAGAAAACATATCTTGATATTCTCTTAACAAATTTTTCAATTGCTCATGCTCTTCCATGGATAAGGCTTTACCTAACTTAAGGATATAGGGGCTTCCTTAGAACCTATGTTCACATCTATGGTCTCCTCAATAAGAATGGACAACTCATCCTCAAGAGGAGGTGGGGTAGGAATCACACCTAATTTTTCAAGGTCCTTAGGAGAAATAGAACCAAAGTCCACTTGAGAACTAGAAGACTCAACATGTGCTACACAAGGGATAAACCCATAAAAGCAGATATCATTCTGAGGTACATCCTCATCTTTGGCATACTGCTCAAGTTTTATGACCAACAAAGAAGGATATGGTGGCCCCTCATCCTAAAAATTCCACTCTAAACCTTGATGGTATTCATCTAAAAGAGATTCTTGACAAGAAGAGTTGACTTGATCCTATGACGAGATATTGATTGATGATTACTTATAATTTTTTTCGGACTGCTTAGTTTCATTGGATAAGGAATATGATAAGTAAAACTAAGCTAGATCATCTGGTGAAAAAAATCAAATGGATGAGGAACACCCAAGATAGAATTAAGTTGATTTTTAAATTCAAATTTTAAACATTGATGAAAAGTAGAAGAGACAACCTTAATTGCATGGATCCAAGGATGTCCAAGAATAATATTAAAATATGTAGGGCAAGATACCACATAGAACAATATATCTAAAATCTCAGGTCCAACTTTAAGGGAAAGTGATAATGTACCACAAGCTTCTTGGGACCCGTTGTTGAAAGTTTTAATGATATCACTGGATTTAGTTAAATCTTCCTCTTTTAATCCAAACTTTTGAAATAAATGATATGTGCATAGATTAAGATAAGAACCATTATCAATCATAACTCTATTCATAAAATTATCCCCAATAAATGTAGTGATGTAAAGAGAAGAATCTTCTTGCAAGTTTGAGGAAGAGATATCAACATTCGAGAATGTGAAATGATGAGTCCCAAGAGAACTTAAAATATTAGCCATATCACTAGGGAAAACATTTGAAGGGACATATTGTTATTTTAGAACATTTATTAAAGCTTCTCCATAAGTAGGAGAATTTTGCAAATTTTTTGAAAGAGAAATATTTTCTAATAAACTCATTTCCTGTTGAGATCGTTGTATCTGTCGACTCTGCACCAACTATTCTAAAGTGATTGTTATCATACCAACCATATTATTATCATAACAATGTGGTACATTTCTATAAGATATCTGATTAGTTGCCTACTATCCTTACTTAGGTACATTCCATTTGACAATGGATTCTTATTGTCCATTTTAAGATTGAGAATTTCCAACATCTAGACATCCTACATCAATCAAATTTTGAACCACATGTTTCAAATTTCTACAAGAATTCATCCAATGTCCCTCTACTCCATGATGTGCAAAATGTTGACCTACTTTATACCAATGAGCTGTAGTATTTGGTTACCTTATGGGAGTCAATTCAATTGTGTGGGTTTCTAAAGTTGTTTCAAAACTGCTTCCATAGATTTATTAAGCTTTGTAAAATTACTTTATCGAGGTTTTTGAAGTATTATATTTTGTAGGTTGTTAGTAACACTGTTAACAGGTCTACTATCCATTCCACCATCACTTACTGTGTGTTTATTACTATGTTGATAGCTAGTAGGTTTCTCTTATTTGACTTTGAGTTTGCCTTTTCTAATAAGAGTCTGTTCTACTTTCCTTGCTAAATCAATTACTTGATCAAAATATGTGATAGTAGTGGTTTATAATGCATAAGATAACTGTTCTTACAAACTTCCAATGGATGTTTCAAGCATATCCTTAGAATATAAAGTGTATATCAAGCATCCAAATAAACTTCTCCAATGAGACACGAATTCTCAAAAACTTTCCTCTTTACCTTGTTTTAAATTATAAACATCTTTCATTGTTACTTCTTTTTTAATTTAGGCACCAAACTATTGGAAAAATAATTTTGTTGTTTATTCGAAACTCTTCAAGGAATAATTAGGTAAACGTTAGTACCACTCTAATTTCATGCCACCAAGACTCCTAGGAAATGTTTTTAGCAACAACATGTCATCATTTATGAGATCATGGCATGCTGTCCTAAATCTTCTTAAATACTCTATTGGATCTTCTATCCCTTTTTATATAGGAAACATTGTCATAGGAAAATTCTTAGGATAAGGCCTTGCGGTAAAAATAGGATCAAATGGTTGATTACAGATCTCTTTATAATTTTAAGTGAAACTTGAAGGTTGAATCATCTCAACTTTTAAAACTTGCCGCTTTACCATATTTTTTAAATTTTGCACTTTTGGCTTACTATTATGCAATGTCCTCAGATTTCCTAAAGGAGTGTTAGAAATATTAATACTATTGTGATATGTGGTATCTTGTTGAAGAGGGTAACTAATATTTTGTGAAATATAGGCAACAATGTTGAGATAAGTAGATTGATGAGGAAATTGAAAACCATTTTAAATGACACTACTAGTTCGAGGGACTTGTAGATTTATTCCAACATTTGTGGTTACAGTAGTGGCATAAGTTGGATGATGAAAATGATTACCATGATTAAAATATTCACTCAAGAAGTTATCATGAGATGGTATAAATTCCTCAAGTAGGGATTCTTCTAAAGCTGCATCCAAGGCATGCTTGTGATGCTTGTAGAAGGTCCACACATGATCAAAATATTTGAAGATAAGGTTCCCATCAGGTCCTTTAATAGGATCAAGACTATTATCAACGTCTTCTTCTTCAATATTATAATTTTCTCTATCAATTTGATAATTCTCTTGGAAAATATCATCAAACCTAAAAAGCCTTCATCCATTCCCAAGGTTGGAATCCATTGAGAAAAGGAGAAAAGGACTAGGACACAAAAGGAAGGAACTAAAACCAATGAAAACAAGCGCCAGATATTATGTTTTTAATGTCTTCTGATCTAACACATAGAATTAATGATCTTGATTGAATTTTTTAAAATAAAAAGGAGGTGTTCACATTGGGTTTTCCAAATATGTAGAGGGGAAAAACTACCCTATTGCATACAATTTTCAAGGCTGGATCTGCAAAGAGAGAAAGCCTTGAGGTGAGCTGCAAGGGCTACATTTTTCTCTACACCTAGTGTAAAAGATGGGGGAAGGGTACACTAGGAATGATTTAAGGACTCACTCTAAGTCCTATGGTTTTCAAGAATGTTTTATGCATTCATTTCAACACAATCACCTATGTTTAGCCTTTCTAGATTTATGCTATGAAAAATAAAAGACAATGCAGAAATACAGAATATAAGAACATAAGAGCTAACCCTAGAATGATTCTTTCTTTGAATACTTTCTAAACCTAGGGTTTTAAGATAGAAATACTTTAAGAAAGGGCTCAAGATAAAATGCACAAATAATATTAATGCTAAATGCACACTATATGTTTTTTTTTTCAATGCCTAGAAATCAATATAAATATTTTTAAATCAGATCTAGGTCTTATAACAGAAATAGAAAGCACTCAACAATCAGCCTAAAGACTAATTAGAGAACTTATTTTAGAGTATATCTTAAGTTGTTAATGGGTATATAGGATATTTGTTTTCTAATATATCTTTCTTGCATGAGGTTGGTAAACTCCTAGTTTTGTGTGGCTGAGATCTATTCAGTTTGTTATGATTCGATGGATCATATTGTACACCTTTGCTATTTATGCAAGGTCCATCGCATAAAATAATAAGTCATTTATTGAGATTATATCCAATTTTTTGTGGTGATTTGCATGTATATTTTCTTGGGCTTGAATATTGCTTTTCAATATTGTCTACATGGTATCAGAGTCGGATAGTTTTTTGCAAGCATTCAAGAAATTTCTAAATTTTTTTCTCAGAGCATAGGGAGTATGATCTCCATATTTTAAATGGATCAAAAACCATAAGCTCATGAGAAATATTAAAGGCTACACTATTTTTTAAATTTTTAATAGTATCTATCCGCAAAAGAATATGTTACCATCATTTGAGATTCGATTATTTATTTCTTGAAGGAAACTACTTTTTAATTTTTTTTGCAGGAAACCATTTCTGCATTTGATATTTTGCTCATGAGATCTTTTGCCACTGTTGAAGCCTATGATTTTCATTATGTGGACTTTGGCATCACATTGATGGTTTCCATATAAGCTACAATGAAGGTGTTTTTGATGACTGACGAAGATTTTTTCTTATGATTTGGATGTGTTTTGGTGTTCGTTGTTTGATTCACTAAACCAAGCCATTTCACCTTAGCAAAGTGTGGAGCATGTGAAGTTAGAGAAGTACAAATATACCTATGAGAGCATTCACATGGAGTGCCCAGTCAATTGGAGCAATTGTGTTAGCATATTTTTCTTGATTGATGCACGCCAGACAAACATAGTTTATTCAAACTAGCAATATTCATGACTGACAGTGCATTGTTGTGAATCCTATTTTCAAATATAGATAGCCACATATTGATGGAATTATTTAGGATCTCAAAGTTTTTTATCGATAAATTAGTGGCATATCTTGCCCAATGATGAAGGATTTTAATTTTTTTTCTACCAGCTTATCCATGCTACTCTACAATTTTGGGGTCAATTGTGATATTTAATATAGGCATCAACAATGATCTCCAAACAATATGGATGATTTTATGTGTTTTATATGTTTGTCATAGTTTGAACCTTATGAAGATTTCAATAGCATGACTACTTTGGATGAGGAATTTGAGTATGAGACGAAATCAAAAGAGGATTATGGAGGAATATCTATGATAAATCTCATGTTCATGCCCAATAAAGAGCACAACACCATCACAAAAAATAATCTGGAATAATTTGTGATGCATATATATTGCCTTTGTGATCTAAAATGATGTTAGGATCTTGTGTGTTCCTCAAAATAGGCCCCCATCAACACACATGCTTCGTCATGGGAGGAATCCACTATCAACATCTCATCTTTGGCATGTGGTTTGAACTTGATGCTACACTACTACTTGAACTAGCCTGCGTGTATTTCATAGGTGAAGAAGGCACATGATAGGTCATTGTGTTCTAGATAAATATTTTGTGCATGAATGATTTTCTTGTAAATTTTGGTCTATCGATCAAAGATATTGCCAATAGTGACATTTCTACAACGATCATTGCATTGCTCCTAGTAGAAGATACAAGGCCACCTAGAAAATCAATAAAACAATAAATGGATTTCTAATAACAATATTCATGTTCTAAAATAGATCTAGATCAAATCTGAGAAGCCGCAACCTCTTTGTTCGCTTGACTGGTAGTTTGTTCTTCCCTGCCCATTTGTTTTTCAGTGTAAGTATTTCAGCATAAGTTTGTTTGATTGTGGTGTTTTGGATGTGTACTATTAAAGAATATGGCTTGCAAATTTCTATTCTTCACCATATATTACCCTCAAAACAAAGTGTCTCCATGCATGGACAAGCCTCCATTGAGGAACATTTTTTTATTAAAAGTTTTTTTTTTTTAGTATTTAAATTGTATGCAGGTCTGTTATGCTAGCCACGGTGACACACAACATTCAAATATCATAGATTCAAATCAGGATCAACTACAATAATTTTTTTATCCTACGGACTACATTTATAAAGTTTCTTTTACCCTTGTTTGACTTTTTATCCACACATTTTGGACCTTGTTATTAGCCCATTGTGTTTGTATAGGTGGAAACCACATATTTGTTCTTGTGGAGTCATTTTGAACTACCCTTACGATTGTGGTGCTTCTTTCTCCATCCTATCTTCTCACTCTCCTTTTGTGAGACACTTTGGTTTAAGGGGGTTTTCTTTGGTGACTTTTTCATAGTTTGACAACTACATTGGTGTCTTTGCAAGTTACCATGTTGGATCTTTCGTTTGATCTTTCAGCACTTCCCATCACTCCATGCACTGATCATGATTCATATCCTACTTGGCGAGATAGTCTTGTTGAGCACTTGTGCTCAATTGAGCTTTTGCCATATCTTCTTGGTATTATTCATGAGCCTAACCCTTTCACAACTCAGTGGATTTTTTAGTGAGCTAGATTAAATCATGTGTGCACTATTATCAAATACACTACTCACATTGTTTCTGATGAGATTTTACCACATGTAAATTGGTAGTCATAGGCATATCCCATAAATTTTTTTTTATACTTTGTGCACACTTTGAGAATATATTATCTTGTGATGAATAATCCTTTATGCATAAATATGCTTTGGATGAGGTCAATGTTCTTGTGCTAGTTGAATATAATTTGCAAGATACTGATACAACTTCAGAGACTTTGGAGTCCCTACATCCTTATGTGGATCATCCTAATTTATCCACACTTGGAGAGGATATTTTGGATAGATTTTCTTCTCTTTTCCTTGAGTCACACATTTTGGATGTTTTTGATCTTCATGAGGAGCTTACATCCTTGTTTTATGTCCCTCCATATGTTGCTCATGCAAAGCTATTTGAGGACTTTATTGTGATGTGCCTTCCTTGTTTTGATGAGCCACCTTGTCCTCCTAATATTGTTGAATTAGAGCCTTTTTTTGCTTCTTTTGTCTTGCATAAGGAGTCTTGTGAGACTCTCTTACAGGTATCTTTGATTGGACACTCTTTAGGAGATCTTGAAGACCATTTTATGGCTTCTTTGTCTTCTTCTCTTGCTACTTCTATTAATATTTTTCTTGTGTAGCATAAATTATCCCTGGTTTGTTGATGAATTCTTCACTTGGACATGGTTCACAACCTTGTTCATTGTCACAAGCACTAGATTTCATGTTTTCCCCTCCTCATACCTTCTTGGAGCGGGAATATTTTTGATGTATACCTCCTAGATTATTTCTTCCTTATGGAAGACATTCAGTTTAGCAATGAGGAATCTATACATTTTGGGGACATCACATGGATCCTTTGCAAGACCTTCTTGATGGAAGTTGTCCTCGAGGGGTGTTAAGGAGGACAGATTCCTCTCCATCCTCCTTCCACATCTTCCTTATTCTTCTTCTTTCTCTTCTGGCAGATTGTTTTTTCCCATGTGATTTTTCATGATCTCTCCAGTAGATTTTTTTTTATATAGATATATTGTACATGAGTAACTTATTAAGAGTTTTCGAGACTCATATCTATCGATATACCACTTTTTTGGTTTTGTTGTTTTCACTACCTACTAGTACCACTTAAGGAGGGTTTTAGCATATATCTTAAGTTATTACTAGGTATCTAGGATATTTATGATATTTATTTTCTAATATATCTCTCTTACATGAGATTGGTAAACTCCTAGTTTTGTGTGGCTAAGATATATTCAGTTTGTTATGATCTAATGGATCATATTGTACACCTTTTCTATTTATGCAAGGTCCCTCAAATGGAATAATGAGTTGGTTCTTGATATTCTCTCCAATTTCTTATGGTGCTTTGCATAACTATTTTCTTGGGCTTGAATATTGCTTTTCAATATTCTCTACACTTATCTTACCTGGTGGTTGATCCAATATTTTATCCTTTGTTCGATGATATCAATAATTCTTGTTCCTGCAAGATAACTTAAAAACACTTGGAAAATATAATTAGCATTAGGGATCCTACTTAGTTTGTTGTACAATAATGCTTGGAGGTGCAACAATAAAGCCTCGTAGGTCCTTTTATCTAATATTTGAAAATAGAAGCAAAAGTTGAACTTTGGAAGAAAACAAGTATATCATAATATAACAAAAAAAATGTTGAAACCACAAAATATAATGTAGCAATATGTCCTATATGAAACCTATGATACATATCTAGGGTTTGGAAATAATATTTTGCCCCCAAACTTAGTATAGGAAAAATTATACCCCATAATAGGTGATAAAAATTTTACATAGGTGAAATCATGCCCCGTAGAGACCTCTACGATTTCATATAAGTGAGGCAAAAATCCTCGGATTAGTGTAAAACAATTAATGCATGATACAATAAGTTAAAACATGCATTTAGAAGAGTGAAATCACCTAGAAGATAGCACAGAAGCAAATATAAGGGGTAAGACCTCTCGAATAGTCAATCTCTCCTTAGGGCTCCAACACAAATCCACCAAAGCGAGCAACAACAAAAAATAATCCAATGCAGCAGAAAATAAATCACACTTTACAATTGCAAGTTAGCTTACTTGCGAGAGAGGAAGAAGAATGCATAACACTTAGTGAGTACTTAAAAATCACTTGATGTCTTATTACTTGTTGTTATCGTCATTCATTGTGATATCAAAATGATTTCAAACCCTCCTTATATAGTGGATTTGAAAGTGAAATGGGTGGGAAAACCAAGGAGAGACGATGCCAAACATGCCAACTTTGAGAAATTAGGGTTTTATTAGAAGAAAACCCTAAAACTCAAATTTGTGCCCCATCAGGGACGACCACAACTTCACCTTATGCAAAATCATGCCCCATAAAGGGCGACTACAATTTCATATAAAGGGTAAAAACATAATAAAAGGGGGTAAGGGACCTATCCCTTTCCCTATGAAGGTGTAAGGGATCTCCTAGGAGGACTCAAGGAAGATTACCCACTAAAGTGGGTCAAGTTTCCATGTCTACATAATGAACAACAATATCTCACAAAATATATAACTCAAATGAACACATATACAAAGATTACATTAATGATACAACTTGATTATATTGCATGGAGATTTACCTCCAATATATCCTTTTTCATGAATTTCTAGCTCTCTAACTATTGTTCTATTCTTTCATCTGGGAGATGCAACCTTTCATATTCCTCTCATAAAGAAAAATCTCTCAACTTGCCACATATCATGTGACTCTTCATACTTTCTTGAAACTTTGCACTCTTTCTCATATTGATACATACATTATAAATATAAATCATCTACAAAACTAATATTTCAAGAGGGCCAAATAATATAATATCTCCAACAGATTGCTCTTATCAAACCATAATGTCAAAGTTTATAACTTGAATCTTAAGTTAAAACTTTACTTTTAGACTTGAATCCACTATGTTAAGGTTTACCTTCAAGACCTGAATATTTTCATAGAATACCTCTATTTTGAATATAGAGTTTCAAAATAAGTGACTTCAATCTATCTATCTCTATCAAGGTCTCCCTTAAAGACCCTTATAACTCCTCAAGTCCAAGAAATTATCATGCACATGTTAAGTATAAGTCAAGGAGATTTATAGGTGCTACCTTTATTGCTGCAAGTCCAAAATAGTTGGCTTCTTGAATATCCTACACTTCCTTAATGCATGAAAAAACTCCTCACACCAGCTTCAAATATGTCTAGTCTTAAAATCATCCATTTACAATACACTTTCAACTTCAATTAGTCTTATCATTGGATGGATATAATTTTTCCAATACTTTCACTATATGGATTTGATACCATTGATGGATTTTGAAGCCCTAATATCAATGTAAACTCACAAGATCAAATATATGATAGCCACAATATAGTAAACTCAAGATAATGACAATAATAAAACTTACAAACTTAACAAGAGTGGATACAATATATAGAATTCTATTAGGTAAAGAACTTGTACAAAATAATATGGAGTTGTGTGTCCATAATATAGATTTTACAAGATGACCTTTGATATTATTATCTCTTGATATTTTCATATATCAAATAATGTGATATTCTCTAATAGCTCACATATATTTATTGTGTGGGAAATATTTCTTTTCAAAAAATAGGTGAGCACTACCCTCGAAAAGGAGAAGACATATTAACCAATTAAAGAGTAGCTAAATTCACATGGATTCTATAAAACTATTCTCTCTTTCATTGTTTCTTAATTGCCTTGAGTTCTAGCAAGCTTTGTAGCCTATGATATGGTATGGTGGTGAAAAATCCATCTTCTAACTATCTCCATTATTTTATTACTCCTTATTTCTTAAGGACCATTAAGACTATGCTAAATATGTAATTTTAAAATCAAGAGAAGGGAAAGAAGGGGGGCATCTGAAGAAATTTTGAGGCTGATTTGCAAGAAATAGTCATAGAAAAGGGGAGTTTTGTTAGGCCAAGCTTAAAATGCATTAGGAGCACATATATTGGAATACTTTTACAAGGCACATAGCTCTCCACACTTTTAATGTTTGACCTAGCAAAATTTCTTCTTACACTTTTCCTAACAGGGAAGGAGAAATTTTATCCTTCTCATTATTGTGAGCATGGTCGCTAAGTTATACTCTACACCTTTTGTTCTATGTTTTCTAAACCTTCATGTCATCTAATTTCCTAGCCATCTCCTTACCTTATCTACATGAGTATCTTATCACCATTACCAACATTTGTGTGTTCCAATGTTTATTCTTTTCTTGTAGTTCCTATCCTATTTAATACAAAATTCACCTCCCTAGTCTTTTCCTCACCTTGTAAATATTTGAAGGCTCCATTACCCATGGTTATGTAGTACATACCATATTTTTTTGGCATTTAGGATAATTTTTGAATAAAGGCCTATTTCAAAATGTGCTCTAGAAACCCTATTAATTCTATAGAATCCATGAATTGCCCTCATGCTTCCCTTTTCTTAAATCAATTACCTTTCCTATTAAGAAATTATTTTATTTTTGTTGACTATTACCTTCACCTACTCTCATTCAACATATCTTCTAGCTCCATTGGCTATAATTTTTTTTGTATCCCATACATAAGGCTTACTAGGTTCTTAACTTTGCAAGCAAATATCCTTAAAAGTTAACAATAATGTAGGTAAGTTTCACCACTTACATCCACAATCTTGTAATATAAGGTGGATTATGATTTTAATTAGGTCATATATTATTTTTTCTAAGGCATTAGTATAAAAATTGCATGTAGAAGTTTTAAGGAAACAAGATCAACATTTATGAAGCTCTAGTGACGGATTCAAATACAAAGAAAAGGTCCAAAGTAGGTTGGAATATTGTAGAGAAGTGCTAAGAACAGAAATGCATGGTCGAATGCAAAATTTTGGTAAGGAATTTAATAGAGCAGTAAGAAAAAGTCAGTTAGACTACAAAAAACTCTAAGGCAATGAAATTCGACAAGTAAAAGGTAAAAGAAATAAAAATTAGGCTAAGAAAACTAGATAAACACTTATGATGTTTATGTCAACAAAGGCATAGTAAAAGTATTATGTTTGACATGTGAAGCTAGAAAAGTATGCCAATTACCCAAAACTTGATAAAAAGACAAAGATTACTAGATACAAATTGAAACCAATGATGGAAAGTAGTTGGACAAACAATGATGCTGACATCACCAAGATAGCATAAAAACCTAATGTAGTATGAAATAAAGGCCCTAATATTCTAAGGCATTTATCCCAAAATATAGCATCTAATGAGAGACTACAAAGTGTTTAGAGGCACCAGGATTTAGAAACAATGATGCATAATATTTGACACCCAACAAAGGAGAATGTAGAATCTAGCATAAATAAAACAATAGATGAATTAACATTCAACCAAGATAAACTATCCAATAGTGAGTAGTATCCCCTCATGTTGCCATATTCTACAAGAATACTTTGGACTCATCCTAATTAGCAAGGTCACACATGTAGATAAATTGCTAGACATCATTGTTGTTAGAAGATCTTAATGGCTGAAGGTTCCTCCATCACACACCTACCCCTGCTCAGTTGGCTAAGCATAACAGAAAGGAATGGATAATCATAAGATTGTTAGAGTCCAATGATCCAACATGTAAGCTAGCTACATAAAATAAATCTATGTTACACACATCAACACAAAAACATGAAATAGTTAAGCATAACTGACTTGAGTGTGATAGTCCTATAGTCTATTTTGAAAGCAAACATGCTAAGCTAACTGAATGCAATGTAAAACTATATATGTACTTGAATGTCAAGAGGTTGGCTATTTAGCATTTACAATTTCATATTGTGTGATGAATGTATTGTGCACCTTTAAATATAGACTGATTTTTTTTTTGGTCTCTTTCTCTAATTATTGTAGAGGTATGTATGCCAATTTAAATTGTTAAGCATTTCTGTTAAAACTACATGATTAGTTAATTTTTGTTCTAATTATTCTGATTTTTTGATTTCTCCTTGGATTTGCTATTCATTAGTTCCTAGAATGCTTGATAATGTTTAAATGTTTGTAAATATTAAATGATTTGTAATAGGAAAAGAAAGCTGGTTTATTAGGTAGTCGTATTTAGTTTAAAGTGTGAGATCTCATGCTTTAAGTCTCTTGATGTCACTAAAACCATTCCACTTTAGATATAGTATCTAACTTTATGCATTTCTTACTTTAGTCTCCAACCCTCATTTTCCCTTTTGTTTGTTAGTTAGTATAGCTAGAACCATAGAAAGTGGCCTACTCCAAAGGTTGACTTAGATAATCCTCAAATTTTGGGTCTTCCAATATTGATCATGGTCATGAGGATGCAACTCATATACTTAGGAAGATTTTAGACCAAGAGGTAGTCTCCTCAGTATGCTCAATTTTATGATGCAGTTTTTTGGCATTAAGGATAAACATAAATAGGATTATTTAAGCTAGGGTGTGTGTACTACCCATAGTCCTCCACTATATTATAGTGATGAACAATAGTGCTTGGACCAATGTTTTATGCCACTACTCAAGGAGGATTTCATGCATACCCTTGAGCACACTACAGCCTCTCTAATAGTATAGGAGGGTGGTCTTCTCAAATCCTATGTCTAGTGTAAAATGGAAAATACATGGTTAAAATTCTTCTTAGGGCTAAATGTTTCTCCTAATCATAGGGGGGTCTCCTAATATACTCGAAGATACATGAGAGTTCAATTTTGTATATGAGTGTTGTCTAAGGCTTGGGTATTGGAGCTTGATCACCCATCACTTCACTAGATGATTTATTGGAAATATAGCTTAGATAATAATGATAGCTCCTCCATGATATTTAAAAACCCCCAATGTAGGGTTTTAAACCTAATAAACTAATACAAAATAGGCTAAAAAATAAAAAAACAAAATTTTTATACCTAATAGTCAAAATGGTAGGTCATGAACTATTGTAGTCATAATGAAATACAACTTTAGAAAGTGATCTAATAGTACTTTATAGGAGCCTTCTAATTAAAATAAGCACATTCACATAGATATTGCAATAAAAGCAAAAATAAATGAAATAAATTGCAATACAAAATATAAATGCATAAATATATTAATCTCACAAATCATAACACAAAATCATGTGCTTCTTCAAGGGGGAAACCTCCTTCAATATGTAAAAGCTACATTCGTTTATGCCCCATTGTATTTTAAATATACACTTCATGCAACCCTAACCTAACTCTCAAGAGTTGGCTTACATGCAAAGTGCAATATGAGCTATAATCTTCTACCAAAAAAAAATTATATTATTTATAATGGTTACATGGAAGTGCCTCAACTGCCAGAAACCATTAAAAAATATTATTAGAATGGAGTACCCACATTGGAAAGGGGTCATTACATAATAATATGAGAATTACATAATAATTTTAGGATGGGGTCCTAATAAGTGTTGGATTTCCTCCCACTCTCTCCACTTGTCCAAAATGACCCTAAATCAAGGGGTAATTGATTGTAGGCTACAATAAATAGTTGATTAGCTTTTCCATAAATCAACCTAGTTTGCATGCCAACAACATAATCCCTTCCACTCAGGAAACCCCAGGAGGTCCAATTTCTATAAATTGGCCCCTTGGATTGGCATTTAAAAGGATGAGTAATCACAAACTCTAGTAAAATCAAAACCAATTCAACCATAATGAAGTGTTGCCAAATTTTATCTTGTAGAGTCATCAGACAATTTGGGATTCAAAGGAAGGAAAGGGGAAATCTTGTACTCAACATCTAGTGATATATTTCACTTTTTTTAACTTTTATTCATAGTTTCATAATTTTAAATTCTAATGCATGCATTCTTGTATTTCTTGTATATAGATTTAAATGCCATTGTACTATCAAAAGTTATTTCTTTTTGGTTTTATAGTCATCTTAAGAGATCTATAAGATAGATAACTACTATTAGGATCCCTACAACTATTGGAAATATTAAGTAGTTGAGTTGTCATTGATGTCAAAAGTTACATGAGGCAGTTATAATTGGATGATAAAGAGAGCATGGCATTCAAGACACATATAGCAAGGTTTATTGCAAAGCAAGGCAAATATTCTTAAGGATTATAAGATTTAAATATATTATTTAATTATTATAAAAGAAAAGGTTTAAGAGGCTTAGAACAAAGAGGTTTAAATGCATGAGATAAAATGACTCTACAAAACGAAGAATTAGGTTTACATGGGCCACAAGTTTGTATTATTCTATCCAAAAGGTTTAAGATGTTTTGATGGGCTTAAAAGGATTATGTTATAATATTATAACTCAACTATATAAAGGATTTAGGAACCAACATATAAGACTATGGTATAATATTATTTAATATTATAAAGTTCCAAAGGTTTGAAGGGCCAACATTTTTCGATTTCAAGGATGTGCCAACGTTATTAAAGTTTTTAAGGTTCATGGCTTATGCAATATAAATATTAGTCACTTCTCCATTAAGTGAATAAGAATTGATATTGAAATATATATGTGTGCTTATGCAAATGACAGAGAAATATCCAACAAAATTTTATTGATATATTGATGCAAATGATAGAGATATATCCAATGGATTTTGACTGAAACATTTTGTGATAAATTATGTGAATGGCAAGTGATAAATCCAACGACTTTAATAAGTGTGTAGAGAGAAAACATAGAGCACTCTGTCTGGATTTGCACAGAGGGCAAAAGGAAAACATAAGGTACTTCATTTTTTATTACATAGAGGATAGAGAGGAAAATGTAGGGCATTCCATTTGATGTGCGTAGATGGTAGAGAGGAAAACATAGGGCATTCTATTTGATGTGCGCAGAGGGTAGAGATAAAGTTGTGAGAATTCCTTTTGGCTCTAACCATCACGGTGGTGCAACTAGTCAAAGGTGCTTGGATAAGCATTGCATTGGGAAGGTTGTGGTTTTGATTCATGTCGTGCATAAGGTAATTAAATTTTAAATTTATTTGCATTGATATAGGTGGTCGTGGCAATTTACAAGGTGCATTGAAAATTTTTTATTTTATTTTTACCTTGGAGACCATAAGGTGTGAAAGTGTTATTTTTTGTAATGAATTTAAATTTGAAGTTTTATGGTGTTTTGAGAGTTTAAAAGTTGTATTTGTTTAGTGTGAAAAAATGGTTAAGGTTTCATTTTAAAGAGGGAGTTATAAGGTTTATTAGACTAGCTTGAAATTTATGTTTTGTATAAAGTGTGAGAGAATTATTTTTGAAGAAGATATAAAGTATTTTATGATTATTTGAAAAATAGATTTTACACATTGAGTGAAAGATTTATAAGGTTGGTTGTAACTTAAATAAAATAGATATAAGGTGTATCTATGTTCATGGTTATTTGTATTTTGGCACATAATTAGAAAATAGGAATTTGATGTTTTAGTCTTTATTACAAGCCATATTTTGTAAGACTAAAAAGAAATTTATAGAGTATTATTCTTGAGCATTCTTGTGCACATTTTTTGAGAAGGGCCTTAGGGTGAATGTTTTAAAAGAATATTTTCTAACCCTATTTTGAAGTTGCAAAGAAAGGAAATTATTTTGAGACAGGTTTTTAAGGGCACATCTCATTTGTCCTCATGACCATACTATGTAGTCGCTCTACCTTAGTCATCAGATACTGTATAGCTACTGGTGCTACCTCTGGTGCTACCTGAGGCCCCATAGTAGCCTAAGGAGGTGGCATAGCCCCCATTGATACCCAGAGGAGATCCCTATCTGCCTCTGCTGTAGTCCATTATGCTTGTGCTAACTCTAGAGAAGTCTATAATCTCTAAGCTTGGGCCTCTGTATCAGTGGCCCGCATAGTCAGATCCTGTATCTGATCTTACACCTCAGTAAGGTGCCTATACCTATCAAATACTCTCACATCTAGAGTGATGATAGTAGTGTATCGCTCTAGATGTTGCATGTGGAATTGCCCTAACTAAATTTGTAAGTCATCCACCTAAACTAAGAGCTAATCCTCTGCATTGTCAGGAGAGACCTCACCCTCCTCTAGAGCCTCCTCATTAGGGTCAACCTCAAGAGCCTCCTAAATGGTGGCCATTGCACCCCAGCTACCCTCTATCCATTGGCGCACCCTGTGCCCATCAGGATCCACCTCTACCTCTGCCTGGTATGGCTCTCGATCCAGAGGCCCTATGTCATACCATATAAACATGGAGCACCACCTGTCATACTCTGGAGTGGTCCCAATAGTCTTGACTCCAGTATCCTGGTAGTCATCATCAACATCTCTTAGAGGATCTAGAATGATCCATTATAGATCGTGCTCTACAACCAAGCATCGATACCTGAAGGAGATATCTGGAATATCCTGCATGAGCCCAAACTACTGTAAGACCTAAGAGTATAACTAGTACTCTCAAATATCGACCTTACATCAGATCAATAATCTTTCATGGTGTGCCTGTCTCAGCCACTGGCCCTCCTCTGACCATGCTGGACAATCCATATAGGGCCACCACTAAACATCGTTTAGGCCAAGCACCGTGAACTAAGCAATATAGTGTTGGATGTCAGCAACATGGATCCTGCTGTGGGTACCCTCATCCTCACGAGGCTAGAAGGTGGTATAATAGTGACAATCATAAACAATTGCAGTGATCCATAGGGGCAGATCTAAAATATGCTTGATCCGAATGTGCTACCACCCCTAGATCTATAACAGAAGACTGCAACTAAGGCCCTTATGACTATGCTCTGTAATATGGTATAGCTCCCTGTAGAGCTAACATAGTAGGATGCTCCCCTAATCTAGATGTAGAGGCACCTTTGTAGAGCTCTACAACACCCTCTAGGTAGTTTACAAGAGGTTTTAGGGAATCCTCATGCCTGAGGAGTTTGGAAGCACAATATAAACTATAAGGTGCATAAAGAGGGCTTCCTATGCAGATAAGACGTCCTCATGATACCACTCACCAATGTGCACCCCGTCGTGGTCTATCGTGTCCTGAGCATCCTCACTCTGGTCATCGAAGATAGTGTCAAAAACAACCTCCTTTACCCTAGAGGTAGAGGAGACAATGGCATCGCCATCAATAGGGATCCTAAAGATCCTGTAGATGTCCTCTAGAGTAACAGTTATTTCACCTTTAGGCAGGTGAAATGTGTTGGTCTGTGCACTCCAGCGTCGAGCCAACGCAGTCAGGTAGGCTTGATATACCCTAATAGTGGGTAGATCAATGATGTATCTAAACCTGACAACTCAGAACCAATCCCAATCGACATCAGATAAAGCCTCATGAAGAGTCTTAAGAATATCCAGCTCCCGAGCTCTAGAAGTCAATATTTGGAATAACAAGTATAATTTAAGACAAAATCTAGCTAACTAGAGCTTAAAAAAAAAGTAGCAACAAAAAACCATAGTTGAAACCTACGGTCCCTAATTTGCAAATTGGGAACCGCAGATGAAACCAGTGGTTCCCAATTTGCAAATTGGGAACTATGACTGAAACCTGTGGTCCCTAATTTGCCAACTGCAAACCACAACTACCAGCTGTGATTTAGGAGCGGCACCCATTTTGGGTACCCTCCTAGACCACTAAGGCATAAAATTAAATCCTAAAGCTAGCCTAAAATAGTGGGGTTCATTACCAGTAGTTTAGTGAGGTTCATTTTTTACATTACTTAATGTAGTTCATTTTACTAGTATTGAGTGTGTGGTCTCGGTTTTGAGTTACCTTACCCGCACCCTGGCACCGGCTAGTAGATGACTGATTAGGATCTGTCATCGAGGTCGAGGAGTGTAATCGAGGTAGTGTGGTAGCGTTTTTGATCAAGAAGGGTCTTCTCACTCTCAGAGCTATCATATTGCTAGTGTTTGCCAGGAAATAATAAAAAATTTCAAATGGGAATTCAATTTATAGGTTTTCCTAGTCTTAGTGAATCGTAGTTGACACCTGTGATTTTGAAACTAGGGTTTTCTGCCCGTAGGTATGACCCACGGTTCCCAAAATTTGGAAATGTAAATCGTAGGCCATACCTGTAGTCCGCAACTAGCATTAAATGCACTCAAAACCCACCATGGGAAGGTTTAAAAGAGCAAATTAATGACTTCCATTGAACAAAAATTCAAAATAAATGATTAAAATTGCAAATTTGGTGATGTTAAATGCACCAGGATCAATCAAATAAATGTAAAATTAAAACAAAAAAAATCGAATAATTAAAAACCAAATGCGCCTCGTATTCAGTGATTTATCCTATACACTCGACGGTTGCAGCGAGTTGCGATCCATACAATCCGACAAGATGAGTAAATCACCATAAGGACATTTGGGGAAAAATTATCATTTCTTTTATGACATATTTCAACAAATCATCGACAAATATGATTCAACACAAGTCTAATTGCATTTGTATCATTTTGATTCCTTAAGACGACTATTGTAGCCTGATTGCTCCAGGGGATAGAAATGTGCCAATACTACTAAGAGTTGCAATCATAAGCTAAACTAGGCCTAGCCAAGGCATTAAAATGATCGAATATTAATTTTTTTAGGATCATTCATTATGGTCAAGCGATTTCGTCGCTTCATACATTGTCATTACCCTCATCAACTCGTCACTTGAGGGGGTAGTCATAATTTCATAATCATAATCAAAGTCAGCAGAAGATCCCTAAGATCGTAGATCCCTTGATATTGTCAAAATTACGTTTGTTCTTATGAATCATTGTCAACAGCTATCATAAGCTTCTCCCTTTGATTGGGGTAAACAACAAATATGATAATTGGTTTACAACTCTCATCATTCAGATTTATGGGTCAAAAGATACCCATACTTGGCATTGGTGCTATCCGAACGTCTGATGATGAGGGCAAACTTGTCAAAATGTAAGCCTTTCACAAGCTAGAAGTAATGATTCCAAGATACTCGTCCTTTTGCTGGACCTGGGGCATCTAATGTTGATCTGACTAATGATCATCATAGAACCTTAGACATCATTTTAGGATGTATATTTTTGCTCAGTGTTGTTCAATCTCACAATGCATCTCAAAATGGGCATCTGTAGACACCTAAAATGCATCATGTCGAGGGCAACTACTCATATGGACATGATACAAGACCATATGGAGGATCTTGGACAGAATCCAAGATAGATCAGTGGTTCTAACTACTCAATTTAGGCATTTTGGCCTAAGCAGTCTGAACCGCAGCCCAAATCTGCGGTCTCCAGTATAAACCATGGTTGACACCTATAGTCTACAGTCTGGACCGCAACTGTGACCTGTGGTCTTAACTAAATTTTAGTTAGGCCTTCCATACAATCCAAATCGGTTGGAATGTCCAAAATATCTAGAAAGAGGTAGTTTAAGGACGAAATATTCTAGAGGCTTCCATCCCAACTATCATAACCAACCTTCTTGGTCTTGGCTTCTCCATGAAGCCACCCCTAACCCTAGAGGCATGCTATAAATACCCCATCCAAATGGGAAGAAAGAGAGAGCAAGCATTGAAGATTTGAGTAGCAAAGCCTTGATGAATTGTACACTCAAACTGAGTATACTAAGTGATAGAGCTATTGCACCTTGACTCTTTTAACACCATTCATGATGAATTGCATTATGGATGACCTAAGTGCTTAGGAGGATCAAGAAATGTAAATTCGAGCAAACGAAGGCCCTTCACATCAAATTGACCACCAAATCAGTCTGAGGACAACGAAGGTGACCCTTGAACATCAATTTGGACAAGGATATTGAGCCCACTACCCTTGATTTTGAGGGTAAACTCATCAGAGGTCAAACCACGGCTGTCAACCGTGGTTCACAGTGCAGACCGCTCACCAGAGCTATGGTATGCAATAGGTGATAAATCATCGTACTCTTATTTTTTGTCCAGCTAGTTATGTTAGATTAGCCATTTTGTTGATTTAATAGCATTTTAGAAGACTTCTGACCGTAGAACTAGGCTAGATTCATATTTTATGCTTATGCTTCAATTATGACTAGAATGCTTTCTTTATGCATGTTTATGCTTCATCTTCTATATTTGATCTATGCATAGTGTAGATGCTATTTTACTTTATGCTATTACATGAATCTTGATTCGCTTTGCATAGTTTACCAACTTTCTTTATGCTTTTTTGATTATGCATGTTAATGGTGTCATTATACATTTTACCTAAAAGGGCCTCATCACGAGAGGTTTCCTATATTTTTAACATTCTTGTTATTTCTTGACCGCAGGGAACAGTTCCAAATGAGAGATAAAGCATCCAACCCCTTTCCCATTGCGAAGAAGAGGGTCATCGTCACCCTAGAGCAGTTCGTGTCACCCTGAGGAGCATTTTGATCACACCTACCCTTGATAGGGATTAAACACTATTGTAATTAATGTATCAAATGGGTATCCCTAAGAGGGATGAATCTGTAATTTGAATTCATTGAAAATAATAAAGGATTCCTTGTATTCACGTTATTTTTTTGTTATCAAATTATGCATGCCTATTTGTGTGTTTCCCTTCGATTGCAATAGTTAGATCGGGTGTGAGCCTCCTTGGTGGTTACAAAGTGTTATAAGTGCAATAATGATGGGCATACATCAAAGTGTTGTAGAGTAGAAATTTCAGAGACAAGCAGGAACAAGAATAGCCAGAGGAATCAAAAGGATAAAATGAGAAGGAAAGTGGATAAAGGTAAAGATCAGTGCATGTTGGGAATAGAAATACTTCCACCCCAGAATTAACCACCTCAAGAGGAGGTGGGGGAGGGGCTAATATAAGAGACTTATTCTTAGCCACGAGCCCCAAATGTGACCCTTTGCCATTGATGTCAAAGGGGAAGATATTTGAGTAAGGGGGAGAAATTTGAGTTATGGGGAGAGCATTCAGTTAGGGGGAGCAGTTTCTCAAGGGGAACAAAACAAAAAAAGGTAAAAGGAATGATAAAAGGAAAATGGATTACCATCAATGACAAAGGGGGATATTATTGGAAATATGAGTAGGCTTTTTTGTCATTGATGTCAAGAAGTCAGCACAAGTAAGCATCAGTTTTAGGTTCCGTAATCAAGTGCAAAAGAAAGTTTTCTCCTAGGTGGTCATATGAGGTTTAAAGGGCAAAAGGAAGGCCCAAACCAAATAATATTATAATATTAAAAGTGCAAGACCCACAAATTTAATTAATTATAATAGTTTTATTATAAATTAATTTAATTAAATTTTAAAGTTATTAAGTTAATTATAAATAAATTTTAATTTAATTATGAATTAATTTATAAATTAATTAAACCAACCCTAAAGGATAGGGTTATAAAGTTTATATTAATTCAAATTTTTGAATTAATTGAAATATCGTCGACATCATCGAAGACAACCTAATGCATATAAAGGGGGGTAAAGCTTTCGCAAATGAAATCATCTGTGATCAAAGTATTTTGTGCATAAAATAGAGGAAGTGTTCTTGTGTTTTCAAAGGTTGTACATGACAACATATAGGACAAGGAGGAGATATATTAATTTCATATCCAATGCACTTTGTAGCATGAATAGTAGCAAGGAAGGTGCTACGACATTAGCAATCATGAGGTGCAGGGATCGAATCCTGCAGATTTGTGTTTTGCAAAGTGGAGGAAGGCTTTTTGGTGAATTTTGTATGCTTGGTGGAATACAAAAGAAAGGTGCTAGCATTTTCCTTTGTATAGAGTCTCATAGTCCACATGGTGGGTGCACACCTTGCTAAGGTTCTCAACAAGGAAATGTTCCGCGTTCGAAACCCATCGAGGCACCTTTTATGCTGTAATAAGGTATGCACTAGTTTTGAAATTTGTGGAGGCTCCTAAATTTGTGAAGATAATTTTTTTTTTAAGGTTATTTGCATGATATAAGGTTTTTTAATGGAGATAAAAGGATTTGCATTGTTTTATGTTAGGGTTTGATTTTTGATTGTCTTGAGATTATTGAGAGGAGTAATAAGGTGTGCCATAGGAGTTAGAAATATTTGTTGAAAACAAAGTTGATCAATTGTATTGAAAGGAGAAATAAGGTTGAGTAAATGTTAATATTTTGAAGTGTTGATTAATTTTATTTTAGGAGTGCATTAAAATCTAGGAGTGATAAGGTGAAATTGAGATCTAATGCTTTTGTATTGTGAGAATAATGTGTGAGGAAATTATTGATTGAATTTTTGAGAAGGTTCTTGCTAACTAACCTTTAAGAAAGGCAAACATATAATTGTTATTGAAATGGGTTTTATAAGGTCAATTCATCATAAAACAAAAGGTATGGGCACATCTTCCTTGTGAATGATTTTTGGATGTTGTGAATGCTAAGTTGGAGAGAAAAGGATTGTTTGATAAACATTGTTGAGTTTGATTGTAAAAAAATTTCTGAGTGAGAATTGATGATAAAAACCTTGTTTGATAAGCATTGTTGGAAATATTGAATGAACCTTCATATGCATGATTAGGGTTTATGCAAGAACATGAGTATCATTGTTATGTGAAGTTGAGAACTATCTTGAACTAGGGTTTGTGCAAAATCATGAGTATCATTGTTATGTGAGATTGTTTGACAAGCATTGTTGGAAATAATTGAGTGAGTGTTCATATGCTTGGAATAGGTTTTGTAAGAAAGGAGTGCTTTATTGAGTGAGTTATTGAGTGGAGTTGATTGAGCCTAGTCAAGTGGAATTTTTGAAGTGATAGTTTAAGTTTTGTGAAACAAATTGTTCTATATTCTAATTTAATTTGAGAAAGATATTGAAAGTGATTGAGCATTATTGTGAGTGTGAAGCATATTGAGTCTCTAATAATTCTTTATATATTTCTGTGAGATTAAACAAGATTCTGTGTGAAGCTTGTCTAAGTGGTTGAAGAGGTTTTCTGTGAGCCTATTTGAGTAAGTCCTAGAGTGGACTTAAGGACAAATTTGTGTGAGATTTTTTGGAAGCTTACAATCAGATTGGACAAGTTCTAGTGAGGACTTGTTAAGCGGATTTGAGCTAAGTCTTGGTGAAGACTTGCTGAGCGTATTGGAAAAGTTCTAGTGAGGACTTGTTGAGCATATTTGAGGTAAGTCTTAGTGAAGACTTGTTGAGCAGATTGGACAAGTTATAGTAAGGACTTGTTCAACAGATTTGAGGTAAGTCTTGGTGAAGACTTGTTGATAAGATAGGACAAGTTCTAGAGAGGACTTATGGACAAATTAGTGTGAGATTTTATGGAAGCTTACAATGCAAATTTAAGATAATTCTTTGAGAAGACTTGAAAGCAGAGTTGATTGATTGATTTGTTCAAACCTTGGGTTAAGATTTGGGGAAGATATAGCAGAGTTCATTTTTGATTGATTCAAGATTTTTATAAAGGCTTGAGGACAGATTTGAGGATAGGTTTGTACCAGACCAAAGATAGATATTGAGAAAATTTTTGCTAGACTGAAGGACTGTGTTTAGTACATATTTGAGGATAGAGATTAAGTATATGTGTGCTATACTGAAGGACTGTGTTTAGTGTAAATTTGAGATAGAGTTGAGAGTAAGATCTAGAGGTGATAGAGTATAGAGGATGACAGTCTCCAATGGATAGAGGTCCATTATCTAGGGTAATGAAGATAGGTCTTCTGAGTGAGGGTAGGAGTATTTAGTGGATAGAGATCCATTAGCTAGTGCATTGGAGGCAACAATTCTTCCAGAAGATCACCAGCTAAAGCATAGGAGAAAGAGTTCTCCTATGGATAGAGATCCATGAGCCAATTGAGGATATTGGTGTCTCCTATGGATAGAGATCCATCAATCTAATTAGGGGATTGGTGTCTCCTTTTGATAGAGGTCCATAAATATTGTAATAGGGAAAGTATTCCCAAGATATTTATTGAGAAAATTTTAGTGAAATATTTTCTCCATGGAGTAGCCCACATTGGGTGAACCACATTAAATTGGTATCTCTATTGTGTGTGGTGATTTGTGCATTGATTTGATTACTATTTTTGATATTTCTATTGATACATTGCATAATATTGATTGGGAAAGAAAAGTAAAAAGTGGTCTTATATTTTTCACCCCCCCTTTCAGTATAAGATTGTGTTATTAATTATTTTATGTGGTACATTGTCCTACATATTTTAGTATTCTTCTTGGACATCCTTGGATCAATGCAATGAAATTCGTACCTTCTACTCTTCATTAATGCCTAAAGTTTGAATTTAAAAATCAAGTTATCACCATTACAGGCAACCCTCAACCATTTATGTTTTTCTCAAATATAGAGTGAGCTCAATCCGAGTTCAACCTTTGTCCTTCTATTTCTTCAATGGTTTCTCCATGTTTCTCATCTGATATTTTAAAACATTTTTAAAATTTAAAAATGAGTGAGGAACACATATTAATTTTCTCATCTCAAGACCATGATAATCAGTTTCTTTGTGAATCTCTTCTAGATATTTCCAAGCTACCACCATCACCAAGAATTATGGGTTTCCCCATAATAAAGTTTATGTTGTACACATTCACATGTGTACCTTTATCTTTGTAGGAACTGCCTTCAAAGAAAAGATATGTGGTAGCAACCCCCCTCTCATTGAGTGTTCTTTTGCTCATTATTACCTTTCCAATGACTACCCAATTCCTAAACAGATCCTATCGAGTATGGGATATGTAGGTAAAGTTTTGGGGCCACAACAAAAGGGAATTCAAGAGTATTTGAATATCAAGATCTGGCTTGGGATATGTGGCATAGGTTTTACACCTAGTAAAGACCAACCTTTACCATTTGATAATGATGATCATCTTATGACTTATGCTGAATATATGGATTATCAAAAGTCAGGAGTGGGTGATGAGGATGGTGGTCCCCTTTATTCTTCTAATATATTATTTTATAATATGATTGTTTCTATATGTTCTAAAAATAATATTTTTGTTTTATAAGAGGACCCTACTTCGTTGTCCTATAGTGATCTTGCAAAATTAGGAATTGCTTGTATTTATGTTAAAAATAATGGTTTTGTTCAAAAATGCATTGATTATCATGCCATGGCTTCCAAATAAAGAGCTATAAAGGAGTATCTTCGTAAATTTAACTATCAATATGACTTGCCTTTTAGATATTTCTTTGATAAAATAGTTCATGGTACGCTTGTTTCTTGTATCAAGAAAGGCGACACACTTAGATTTTGTGTTGACTATCATCCTACTTGTTCTACATATAATAATAATAATAATAATAATAATAATAATAATAATAATAATAATATGTATATATGAATAAAAAATTTCATAAAAACACTCATTTATCATTTAGATATGCATTTGCATTTCCATTGCATCAACTTGTTTGATCATATTGTATTGTTGCTTGTCATATTTTGCATTAATTGCTTGACATTTAACACAACCTACATGCTTGCGTGTCATATTTTGCATGATTACTTGTTCATGACAGCTTGATCATATAGATTTGTTTTGGTATCTTGCAATAATGACATGTGATTATACCTAGTTAGGTCGTAGCTCACATGCATTGCAATTTCACTAGGGTTCTGATACCTAGAAAAATCCCCACCTAGGGATTCTTCTTCAATATTCTTTATTGCTTCTCTTTGCTTCTTTTGTTCTTTTTATGTATTAGAAGCATTTATTTATCATATTTCTTAGATAAAGGATGATATTTTGTCAATATATCCTGATCACTTTTTGATATTCTCAAAATTTTCTTGTATTTTTATCTCGATAAGGATATATGTATGTTTGTTTCCTACTTTGCATTTTAAAAAATTCATCTTCTTTGCACATTTGCACACACTCACCAAGTGTTTTTCATCCTTTGAAACACCCCTATCAGGGGTATCACTCACCTAATAATTTCTATCCCCTTATATTACACCCCACATGGGATAATCATACATCATAGTAGGTATATTATTGTATATGATCTTATATCAGGTTATACTCCCTTTGGACTCAATGGGCTCAACACCCCATTACAAGATAAGCTCCTTGGCTATTTTTAGTAGACCTCAACATACATCCTAGCTGGTAATCACCCCACAATAGTCAATTAGCGAGTAACCATCCATAGTGGGTCATATTCCAACACTTCATCTCTCACGATAAGTACTACACCATAGAGGGTTTAGATCCCTATTTTTGATACCATTCATAGTGTTTAATCACATTGGTCCATTACGACCTATGCTGGTTTAAATACTGTGTTTCACCTACCCTTCTCTATTTTATATGGTTGAACTTTGGATCTTCTTCTTCTTCCTCTTCTTCTTCTTCTTCTTCTTCCTTCTTATTTCCTCTTTTCATGTGTCTTTCCTTCTTTCTTCCTTTCATCCATGTATTTCATGTAATCTTGCATTAAGATATTTTTCATGCATAAAACATAAATCCAAAAACATTTAATTAAATCATATCACATGCACACACATTAAAACATAAAATATAAATAAGCAACTTTTCATTACTTGGTAAGAGAGAGATTCATTAGTGTCTGGTTTGTGTACCATAGTCCAGTCTCGATACACTCAACCAATCCCTAGGGATGCATACCATAATCAAAAGTGGTATGTCATATCGATCCTTAGATATAGCTTTGAAAGCCCATCTCCTCTGCTTTACTCGAAGGAGGAGATGGTCCAGAAAAACACATGCCTATGGATGACAAAGTTGAGACTGTTCATGACTGAGATTGTGACCTGCTACTAATTTTAGGGATGGAATATCACCCTCTTTACCTTTGGTACCACCTAGAAGTACATGGTATCATAGAAAGTATCATGTCGAATGGACACCTTCAACCTCTCCCTTATCCTTCGTAGTTTCACCTATAGGAGGCAGATCCTATTGCTAGCCTGGTTGCTCCTAATGATAGCCATACCTTCTACCTAAACCCTTTGGAGCTCTGTATCTAGAAAACTCACCTCCCCTCAGAGATGATAAACCTTTGATCAAGCCACATCCCTATATGTATCTACAGTACCCAAAGATCTATGTAATCCCTCAATCCTCTTAGACCTATCATCTTGGAGCAGGTCCACCTATCTTTGCAGAGTCACCACCTAAGATCGTAGCACCTCTACCTCCTTTGTCAGGTCCCCTTATCCTAAGGCATGGCCTTAACTAGATTTTGATGATGTAGAGGATTCTTCGATCCTCTACATGGTGGTACCTCGACCTCTATGGGGGCAACTCCAAATGGCCCTACCTCCCTGGTCTCTATAGTTTTGGAGACCTCTATCACCAAATCATCTACGCATATGCCTATCTCTATCTCAAAGTTTTTAGGCCCTACTACTCCCTCTTTGTGGCCCTATAAGCTACCTTCCAAAAGGCTCACTACATGCCTGGGTCCATCACCTAGTAGCTTTGTATCAAAAATATAAGGGAGAACCTTCGGGGCATGACTCTATACCACCACTTCTATCCAAAGGCTACTCCTTCATTTTCCATCCTTAGATCCATGTAAAGAGGATCATCCAAATGCTCCTCTACCCACCTAGCCAAATATGGTTCATATATGATCCCTACTGGATCCTGGTATACTCTCTAATACCAGTAATCCTCTAGGTAAGATATTCTTTGCAAGATCCCAAACTACCTCAGGAATCCATATAATTAGATTACCTATGGCTCTCCTCTCTCTATGGTTAGCCATATGATCCTCCTAAAACTAGCCAACTTTATCCTATCCTTAGAACATACTTGGTGTAGAGGCCAGGTTCAACATACAATCTTGGTCTCCATCAACTAATCTAGTACCCGCATAACTAGTGGTAGGTTCCTAGCGTATGTCTTTGTAACCCGCTCTAGGGATCTAGACCATCTATATGTTGTTGGTAGCTCTGGGTTGGGAAATGGTCCTAGTAGTGCATCCAGTCTCTAAATCTCTATGTGGTCCTAGTTCCATACCTACAATAATGTCATATACACTATCCCTGTATACTGCTTGTACACAATATTGTAAAACATCTTTTATAAATGGACTAGCACATATGGATCCCATGAGAACTAAACACTCTAGTGCCACATGTCTACCACTACACCCACCATCATCCATGGAAAACATTTCCTACTAGTGTGGCACATCGATAAGCCTACAACCACCCCGTAGAGCATGGTCATCAATGGATCTATCCTATAATGTCCCACTAGGTCATCTATGAGTATGGTACTCTCCTACACTCGGTGGGTCCAACCTCTTGAAAAATTACTATAAGGTTATTGGTGGCTATCGCACTCTATAAATCACCATCCCCCTAATGAGGATGCACAATATGTACCACACATCCTCCAGTGTGATGGTCATCTCCCCTCCAAGTAATAGAAAGCTAAACGACTCCAAATACCATCTCTCTACCAAAGTCATTAGCAGTACCCTATTCACCTCAATCCGAGGTATCCTAGCTAGGTGGTCTAGTCCCACCACTCTTAATGTATCCCTCTATGCCTATCTAATTTCATACAAATCCACCTATAAGGAGCCTACCCACCACTCATGACTCTCAAAAAATCTAAGCTGCATTTACAAAAATCACAAATTTTTCATTAGTTTCATTAATTAAAAATTAATTAAATTAAAATTAAAAAACTTAAAAATTTATTGCTAAATATCATATTTTGCAATTTTGTGATGTATCTTGCTTCATTCTTTATTTCTTCTCTCATTTTCTCTTTTTTTTTTTCTCCTTGTTCCTTTATTTTTTTTTTCTTTCCTCTTTGGCAAAATTGCGCTTTGTTTTCCAGGAGCATGATTTTACCGAGTCAAAATCACACCCCATCCTTGTGAGGTACGATTTCATGAAATCATGCCCAATCCTATTCTTCAAGTGTGATTTTTTGTTACTATCTAGGTTGAAATCGTGACCAATCCACAAAATCATGCGTGGGTCTTACACATAAAAACCACCAATCTTGCTGAAAAACCATCCAAAAGCATGAAAAAAATTTAAAAATTTTGAAAATTTTAGGAGGGTTTTTTATCTTACCTCTGCTCACTCTGCTTCCATGTCAGTCTTGCCCATCGTGATCATTGAATGATGCACCGATAATGCCATCTCTAGTTTTTCCTAGAGCTCTTTTCTCCTCTTTTGTGCAGTAAAATTGAATTTGGGTTTTACCCCTTTTTCACTTGTCTATTTTTATTTTTTGTCTCTTTTTCATCTCTCTTCTTCTTCTTCTAAGTTTATCTTTTAAATTTTTTATGAGGGATGTGTCCTCCCTCATGAAACTCGAGGAGGCATCCTAGCCTAAAAGGTATTAAGGTCCCTAATGCCTCGATTTGCGTGCAAAACAAGAAAGTATTTGGAATAACACCGCTTTCACACCACTTCTTTCTTCTAAACTAGCCACCCCATTTTTGCTTGCCATATTTTTCTTATGAGTGTTTACATATTTCTTTGACACATTTATCAGGTCATAAATGCATCAAAGAGGGGGTATAATGTAGACATAGAATATTGATCCACTTTAGTAAGCAATCTTCCCTGAGCCCTCTAGGAGACCCCCTAGACTTGCCTAGGGCAAGGATAAGGCTTATCCTCCCCCCATTTCTCTATTTTTTCCTCCATGCAAAATCATGCTCACCCTTGATGTGGCTCGATTTCACATAGGGTAAAATAATGGTCGACCTTAACTGGATGTGATTTCACCTTTTAGAGTTTTTCTCTAAGGAAAGCCTAATTATTTGAAGTTGGAATGTTTTACGTTGGCCCTCCTCGGTTTTCCCACCCATTTCACCTTTAAATCCACTATATAAGGAGGGTTTGAAATCATTTATAGAGCACAAAAATGAATGATAATGACATAATCATGATTATTATTATAAGTGTTTTTAAGTGCTTGTTAAGTGGTTTTCATTCTTCTTCTTCTCTTGCAAGCAAGTTAACTTGCAAGTGTGAAGTGTGATTTGTTCTCTAATGCATTGGATTGTTGATTGTTGTGGCTCACTTTGTGTATTTGTGTTGAATTCCTAAGGAGAGATCAACCATTCGGGAGGTCTCAAACCGTTATGCTTGCTTATGCATTGTTTGTTAGGTTATTTCACTCTTATGTATGCATGTTTTGGTTTTCTATATCATGCATTAATCATTTTATATTGATTTAAGTTTTTTCACCTAGCTTCTATGAAATCATACCCAGGTCTCTACGGGGCATGATTTCATTGGTGCGATATCATGTTCACCTGTTACAAGGCATAATTTCCAATGGACTGTGTTTGGGAGTAAACTATTGTTCCAAACCCTAGATATGCATCGTAGGTTGCATATAGGTCATAGTGCTACATTCTAGTTTTTGGTTCTATCATTTTATTCTACTATATCTTGATATGTTTGATTTATTCCAAAGATAAATACTTGCTTTTGCTTTCAAAGGTAAGCTAAAAGGACCTAGGAGGATTGACTATTGTGCATCAAATCATTGTTGTACAGTGGCCTAAGTAGGCCCCCTAATGTTGATTATATTTTTCCAAGTGTCTCTTAATTTATATTATAGGAACAAGAATTGTTGATATCATTGGACAAAGGATAAAATCTTGGATCAACCACCAAATAAGATAAATGCCCTAAGTTAATATTTAGGATGTTTGTTGAGTGTCTTCTATTTTTGTTATAAAATACTAGATCTAATTTAAAATAAATTTATTCAATTGATTTCTAGTAATTTGAAGGATAAACAACATATAGTGTGTACTTAGGGTTAATTTTGTTTGTGCATATTCTCTTGAGCCCTTGCTTAAATGTTTTCTATCTTAAAACATTAGGGTTAGAAAGCATTCAAAGAAAGAATCATTCTAGGGTTAGCTCTTGTATTCTTGCATTGTCCTTTATCTTTCATAGCATAGATCTAGAAAGGCCAAACACATGTGATTATCTTGAAATGAATACATCAAGAATTCCTAAAAATCCAGAGGACTTGGAGTGAGTCCTTAAACCGTTCTTGGTGAACCATTCCTGCCTTCTTATACTGAGTGTAGATAAAAACATACCCCCACGGTTCATCTAAAGGCTTTATCTTATGAATATAGCCTTGAGAATCAGACGTGGTATGTAAGTTTTACCCCTCTACAATTACCTCATTCTCAAAAGGAATATCTAAATGGAATAGTGGATATTATCAAGTATGTAGAAAGAAAGTATAGAGTACAAATTATTGTAGATTCAATCTAAGAAATCAATTTCAAGGAAATCAAACAAATGTTGGAAGCCAATCAAGTAGACCATTCCAACCAAGACAATATTAGAACCAATATAATCTACATCAATAATAGTTTCAACATCCATATACCTCTCAGAATAAATATAATCTTTCTCAACTACAATACAAAGAAGGAAAATAAAAAGGACACCTAGCTCAAGAAATTCAAGAAATTTAGGAACTAGAGGAACCTACAGATGAACATGAAGTCAAAGCTAATTTTTTATAATTAGTATTTCATGAAGATACTAATTATTTACTTGATCATGATACAAACATGGAGCAAAATGAAGAAAGCAAAAAAAAAGAGTTCCAATTCTAGAATTAGGATGAAGATCATATTGAAGACTAAAGTATTCAATATCCAAATAATGTAATATAGGGGGATGTTGGAATATATTACATTATTTTGTACATGCCAATGTACCACCTTGGGCACATCATTAGATTAGGAATTTGTCTTAGATTAAAGTTTGAGTAGTTACTTCATGCAATGTAATAAATGCACAAGTGTTAGAATGTGTAATGATGTAAATGTGCATGTAGTCCACATGTACATGAGTCATAAAATAAGAATATGAAGAGTCATAGGTAGGTGAAAGGCCAAGGTTCATATATCTATATATATAGGCCTTTGATAGAATTCAAAGAAGAAGCATATAGAATAGTAGAGCATAGTGATGAGAAGAGAAGGTAGATACAATGTAGATAATGCAAGAAATTTTGGAGTGTTTAAAAACTCCATTATATTACATTGTACTATTTTCATGAGCTTTCATTAATGGCTATTTTATGAGTTATTGCAGAATTTTCTCTTATAGTTTTCCTATATGTTATATTTCCATTATCATATAGTTAACATTGCTTGCTCATTTTAGATCTTGTGGTTGCATTTAATTTAATATATATCATCAAAATATAACAAATAGGAGAGGACAAAAGACACCATGGTAGCTTTCTCACATGCCTAATGTTAGAAAATGTTTGCCTAGCAACACAACCACTACAATTTGTCAAAATAGCCCAGCAGGGTTATGCATAAGGGGTCAGCCCCGAAATATATTTATAAAATCAAGGCAAATTGTCTTGGAATCCAAGAAAAAATTGTAGAAGTATACATGGCAAATTGCATTTATTTATCTCCAAAAATTTTCAAACGTGGCAAATTTCATTAATTTATCTCCAAAAAATTTCAAACCATGGTGAATTTTTCTATTTTGGGGGCTATGAATATCGGTTTGCAAAATCTAAAAATGTATGATATACTTAAAAGCTTTAGGCTGATATGAAATAATTTAGGCTGACATGACGACCGATAGTATGATGATTGACTATAGGCATGATGATCGGCTGTAGGAATGCTGATCGGTTGTAGGTATGATGATCGACTAAAGACATGACGATCGACTACAAGAATACTGATCGGTTGTAGGCATGACGATCTACTATAGGCATGACAATCGATTGTTGGAATACCAATCGGTTGTAAACATAATGATTGGCTGTAGGCATGATGATCAGTTGTAGGCATGACGATTGACTACAGGCATGATGATTGACTTCAGGAATGCCGGTCGACTTTAGGCATAACGATTGGTTGTAGGAATATCGATCAGTTTTAGGAATGATAATTGGCTGCAGGCATGATGATCTACTACAAGAATACCGATCGATTGTAGGAATTTTGATCGACTAAAGGCATGATAATTGGTTGTAGGAATACCAATTAGTTGTAGGTATGATGATCGACTATAGACATGATGATCAGCTATAGGAATACCGATTGGCTACAAACATGATGATCAATTGTAGGCATGACGATCGATTGTAGGCATGATGATCGGCTACAGGAATGACGATTGAATTTAGGAATATTGATTGGCTACATGCATGATGATCTATTGTAGGTATGATGATTAGTTGTAGGAATATCAATCGGTTGCAAGCATGATAATCAACTGCAGACATGACTGTCTGTTGTAGGAATGTTGATCAACTGTAGGTATGACAATCAGTTGTAGGTAGGACGATCAACTGCATGCCTCTACAATTGATCGAATTATGCTGATAGAAATACCTCTGCAACTGATCAGCTTATGCCGATAGACATGACTATGCAACCAATCGGCTTATGCTAACAGACACGTTTCTACAACCGATTGGCTTACATCGACATACATGAATCTGCAATCGATCGACTTATGCTAAAATATACAGCTCTACAACCGATCGGCTTATACCGATTATCTTGCACCAATAGACACTCCTTTGCAATTGATCGACTTATTTCGACAGACACTCCTCTGCAACCTTCTCAAGTTTTTCATTGTTTCAAAGCTATTTTTGAGTTAGAGTATTTTTGATGTATGTTTATCGGTACCTAGTACAATATATATACGGGTAGTATATGAGGCGATTTGGGCAAGAAAAATAAAATCATTTATAATTTGAAGGCGATTTGGGTAGGAAATATAAAATCATTTATAATTTGAAGGTGAATTGGGCAGGAAAATCAAAATCATATGTAATTTGAGGTCAGCGAGTTTCTATAAAATTAGGTTCATGATTATCAACGACGGGCAAATTTACCCCAAAAAAACTTCCACCTCGTAAATTTTGGGCGAATGGGCCCCAGTGAAAGATCCTAAATAGAGCCAATTTAAAATCTTGAAAATCCTAAATAGAGCCAATTTATGATATTTTGCATTTATGCATAACCCTGTAGCCCAGTAAATAGCTCTACTAGAGACCAAGGATTAACTTAGGAAAAACAAACAAGCTTACATAAAATAGGCAATGGAAAACTCAGAGTGTAAATACCACAGTGCAGTCCTTGACTACATAATGAGCCAAAACTAATGTGACTGTAATGCCACTGACTGGCTAACAAGGACTCAATATTAAGCTCATAAGCAAAATAAGGGACAACATTGACGTTAAACAATCTGAAAACTCATAAGAAAATAAAATAAACAAAAACATAACATTGCCAAGGAGGTAAGGCAATGCCTACCTCTTAACACCAAGCTTCCAAAACCAGTCCCTTGCATCCTCCAAGCTTCTTGATCTCCTCGACTTCATACTGACCTTTGAAATAGTCCCATCGAGCCTCTAAAATAGTAATATAAATCCTAATAGGTGGGAGTCCCTTCCCATTCCTTCTTGTATTTGGTGGCCTCCATTGCCAACATGATCTAAATCAATGGTACATTTCTAAATAGTGCCGCTACGATTCATCAAGGCCATGCAAAGGAGTTATGGACCATTTGCATCATGAGGCCCAAGCAAGTAGTAACATAAATAATTTCCAGCCTTAAAAACCTTGGATTAATTTTATTTTTTAATACCATACTCTTTAAATATTAAGCATGGTTTATAAAATTAAACCAATTAATTAATTTCAATAATTAATCCAAGATAAAATTTTACTTCAACATTGTGGAAGGACCAATTACTTGCTAATTAATATCACAAGTCAATATGAATTATCGACTCTAGTATTAATATTTAGCATTAATGACATTTCCTTTATTAATGCTTTTATTACTTAATTCATAAATCTTCAACACCATCAAGACAAGGATTTACCATTCCAAATTATACAATGTTGCTTTATCTTTTAATAGATGGCTTTTTAAGATAATTAAAACATTATCTCCATCATACTAAATATGAATCCTTCACTTAAAGTGATCTCCTAGCCCAATATTGTATTTTATCCAATCAAGCACAAATGCAATGCATCTACATGAAGGTAACCTTTTACCTTAGAGTTTTCGATGAACATGTCATCATAATAATTTTTTAAAATATCTCTCAATTCAGGTTATTCATTCATACGAATCCACTAGAGAGAGCACCTAGTCCTACACCCACAAATACATCAAAAATACCAAATTCCAAGCAAAAGTGCTATTATCCAATCATATTGATAATATAAAATAATTCTATGCATTTGACATCCACACTAATACATGATTCATTATCAATAATGAGTTCTACCAAGGAGGGTTGTTACATAGCCCCCCTAGGGATAAGCATAGTTCTTTATGTTTCCTAAAAGTTGAGTAGCTAAGTGTTTCATTCAAATAAATATGGGAATTTCTTCCTCATTACTTCAACATCTTCCCATGTTACACAATTTTCAAAATACTGGTCCCATTGGACCTTACATTGATCTAGGGTTTATTTGCTCAACATCTTGGAATGAAACCTTAAAATATTTACTGGTCTCACCTCAATGGTTGAGGTATTTGTCATCTACAATTTAGAAACATCCCAAATATAAATAGGATCAACAACATATTTTTTAATTAGGGACATGTGGAATGTATCGTGGATCTTTGATATGTTGGGTGACAAAGTGATCCTATAGGCTACTGGACTAATATTATCAATGATATCAAAGGGTCCAACATAGTGAGGATCCAACTTAGTTATCTTGATGGCACTTTTCATGGGTCTAACTATCAAGAAGATTTTATCTCCTATAGAGAATTCTCTTGGTTATTTTTTTAGATCAACATAGTTATTTTGGTGATTGACCGCTTCCTTAAGCTTATGCGAAATTGCTCTGAGCTGCTCCTCCATATATTTAACAGTGTTTGGTCCAATCATCACTTGATACTCTAGATTATCCCATGATAGAGGTGTTCTATATTTTCTACCATACAATGCTTAAAATGGGGCCATCCCTCTAGATGCATGGTGACCATTATTATATGCAAATTCTATAAGATTCAAAAAATCCTTCCACTTGGACTTTTGGTCCATGTAGTACATGTGAAGCATGTCCTTGTTTTACCCTCTCTATTTGACCATCTATATCTAGATGGTATGCAAAATTGATATTTAGCTTAATACCCAATACATAGTGAAGAGCCTACAAGAATTTTGATGTAAACCTCAAATACCTTCGAATATAATCACCTCAGAAAACCCATATAACCTAAAAATTTCTTTGGCAAACTTATTTTCCATAATCGATGTATCATCCTTGATGTTCCTCGAAATGAAATGTGCAACCTTGGTCAACTTATCAACTACTACCAATATGTCATCATGTTGGTATGTAGTCTTGGGTGAGCCCACTATAAAATCCATAGATATCACCTACCATTTCTATGTAGGTATATCATGTGGATATAGCTTCCCTACTAGGTGTCAATGTTCTATCATAACATTTTGACACTCTAAACATATTACAATAAAATCAATGATATCTTGCTTCATTCCTACACAATAGAAGGTTTTATTCATGTTTTCTCTTATTTTTGTCCCTCCTAGATAAGTAGAATAGGGAGAATTATGTGCCTTTTGCACAATTAATCTCCTTAGGTTACCAGTTTTGAGTATCACTACCCTATCCTTAAGGCATAAAATATCATATTTTATGTTGAAATCCCTATCTCCTCTAAATTTTGCTCAATTTTATCTTCGATTTCTATGCAATACAGATCTCGTAATTGTATTTCGTTGGCCTTATTCATCAAGTCTATATGATTTCAAGTCAGTTCTACTATGTGCCTTATTCTACTCAAAGCATCAAGAACCTTGTTTTCTTTCCCTTTGATATACTCAATACCAAAGTCATATTCTACCAAGAACTCTATCCATCTTCTCTATATTGCATTTAGCATAGGTTGAGTAAACATATACCTCAAAATTTGATGGTATATCCTTAGCTTGAACGGTTTTCCCAAAAAATAATGTCTCTAGATCTTTAGGGCATGCACCACTACTACCAACTCTAGGTCATGCATAACATAGTTTACCTCATGCTTCTTGAGTTTTCTAGACTCATAAGCTACTATAACCTCTTCCTGGGACAATACCCTACCCAAAAATTCTAGGGAAGCATTTGTACACATGATAAAATTCCCAAGAGGGTCTAGTATCTTGGGAATGGGTTCCATAATTAACTTATTCTTTAGAGTGTCAAAAGCAGCCTCACAGTTATTTGTCCATTTGAACTCCTTCCCTTTTCTTTGAAGGTTGGTGAATGAATATGCAACCTTAGAATACTATTTCACAAAATGCCTATAGTAACTATTGATTCCTATAAAATTTTAGAATTTTGACTCAAGTTTTGCATGTCAACTTAATATAGCCTTAATTTTATTTGAGTCTACAACTATTCCTTTTTTTCAAGATATGTCCCATATATTGCACTTGTGAAGTACAAAACACACACTTATCTGATTATTTCTCAACACCTTTAACACTAACCTTAAATGTTGGTCATGCTCTTATTTGGTACAAGATTATATCAAGATATCATCTAAAATTACCAAGACAAACCAATCCAAATATTTTTAGAACACATTATTCATCAAATTCATAAAATTTGCAAGTGCATTTGTCAGCCTAAATGGCAATATTGTGAACTCATAATGTACATATAGGGTCTTAAAGGTTGTCTTGTGAGTATCCTCTTCTTGAATCCTTAAATTATGATACCCAAAGCTTAGATCTATTTTAAAAAATATGGTAGCATCCTTTAGCTAATAAAAAAAGTTGTCAATCCTTGGAAGAGGGTACTTATTCTTAATGGTTACCTTGTTCAACATTCTATAATCTATGCATAACCTTAGGGAACCATTCTTATTTTTCAAAAATAATATTAGAGATCCCCAAGGCATCACACTAGGTTTGATCAGACCCTTTTCATTTAAGTCTTGAAGTTACACCTTCAATTCTTACAACTCAATTGGGATCATTCTATAAGGTATCATTGCAATAGGTTCATCCCCTAACACCAACTCAATAGTGAATTCAATCTCCCATCAAGGTGGTAAACCTAGGATATATTTAGGGAACACATCCCTAAAATCATGTAAAATTGGGTGTTTTTTAAATATTTCTTCATCTCCTTTGTCCCCAAATGTTCCATTAATCTTTACTACATACAACATACCACCTTTTTAATGGATTTCTTTAGTTGCATAACTGATAGAAAATGGATTTGAAAATACCCTTGCCTACTTTGAACTTTTACTCTCTTCTTATCCTTGTCAGTGTACTCTATCCATAATTCTTGGAAGTTGATTAAGGCTCCATGAGCCGTCAACCAATCTATACCTCAGATAATATAAAAAACATGAAGTGATGCTACATACATGTTCCACTTGGTGGATCCATTGGGTAGAGTTATCTTATTTGAAGGTAAAAATTGATACACTAAGTAAGTCTATCCAAAATCATACTTGAATTTCCATCCTTGTGAAAAAACTCTAGGTATTTCTAACATATCCCCAATAATACTAGTGGAAATGAAACTATTTGTAGCTCCACTATGTATTAAAATTTTAACATCCCTATAAAATAACTTACCATTGAGTACCATTAATTTTGCTTAACCATCCATGTTTTGATTCCAAGTAGTGACATATATTTAGTGTGATGACTCCTCTGCTTTGTAGCTCGACTCTGATATTTGGGGACACTTAGAATAATATGGATCCTTGCATATGAAGTAAACTATCCTAGGTGCTTGGTATTTCTCCTACCTTTTATCCCCTATTTTCTCTCTCTATGCTAACTCATTCTATTTTGGAGGATGAGGGTTGGAACTATCCTTTTTCTAGAATTTCTTCATGTTTAGCCCTTAGTTCCTGGTACATAAATTTAGATTTCCTTTGCTCTATTTATTTTTTTCCTTATCCCATTTCATAAATCATGTACTCTATCTCTTCTTAAGCTCCTACCTTTTTGTCTCTGACAATATTGAATAGTTGAAGAAAGACTTTTTAGTTTGGAGATCAATCTCTTCTTATTTGGCCAAATCATATACCTTTTGTAGGGTTTTAGGTTTGAGTAGATTAATTACTATCCTAATATTAGGGTCTACCCCTAATATAAAATTATGCACCTTTAGTTATTCATTGTTCTCATACTCTATAATATACTTCAAAAGTTTCACATATCTATGAAAGTACACTTCTATCGATAACGTACCTTGTTGAAGTATAGAGAATTCCTTAATATTCTCTACATAAAATTGATTTGAAAGAAACCTTTTATTAAAATACTTGGTAAAATTATCCCACTTAAGATCTGTAGTTTGGATATTTTTTACAACTATAAATGTGTTCCACCATTCTAGAGCTGCATCCTAAATATGAAGGGTAGCCCACACTATTTGTATTTGAGTTTTAGAAGAGTAACTATTCATGGAGAAGAAAGTCTCTAACTAATTCAGCCATGACTCTACGATATCTCCTCCTTCCTTTCTAATAAATTTGGATACTCTAATTTTCTTAATATCTTTGTCCAACTTAGCCTTTATTTGGGCTTTGCCCTCATGGATTCTTTCAATAGGACTTTCTTCCTGTCTACCCTTTAGATTTCTAGTACTGGTTTCCTTATTGAGGAAGGTCTCAATTAACTTTTTTTGTTATTCCATCCATTATTGAAGTAATTTTACTATAAAAGAGATATATTCCCTGCTCTCGTTGGAACTTGCTAGATCTATGGTATCTTGGTTGGGGTTCATTGCTCTCTCGGTCTTCTTACTAGGATATACTATTCTTCCAATTTTATTGTTGGAGTCCATAGGCCATCTAGACTTATTTTTGGTATGCACTATAGTCTCCTCTTGTGCAATTGATCCTACTTTCTTGGATGATCCTCCCATTAAAGTAGGTTCCATCTCTTATCTACACAAAGGATTTGGGTAAGTCACAATTTACATTCAATTGTACTTATAAATAGTTTCATTATCTTAACAAACTAACATAGACCATTATCACTCAATTGATAAGGATTTATGTTGCACTTGCCTTCCTTGAATCCTAAAATATGTTTACTCATTGGTTTGAGTGGTCCTAATTACATGCAATACCTGTTGTATTCAAGATCACATTAAGGTCCTTAATAGAGTAAGTTTCTCCATAGTAGCACATCAAGTCAAGGCTCATCTTAGGTGCAGTCCATGGAATCTTCTAGGCCTATGACCTAGAGCTTTGATACCAATTATAAAAATCATCCAAAACAACCCAAGAAAGAGATACATTTTTCCAATAAAAGTTCACAAAGAAGACCCATATATATTCCACATTCTCAAGGTTTCACCATATTTGAGTTTCAAGTCAGTGTAGATGACACTCAATGAATAGAAGTGGAAAACATCCCATATTTTTTAGGGTTCACCTTACTAAACCTCATCATTTAGAAATATACCAAAGTGGTCCCCCCACCTTTCCTATACCCTCACTAACATAGGATAATATGCCCACAACATAAGGTTTATCCTTTAAGGCTCATAATAATTAAAGGGGGATGGCTATTTCCTAACCTTACACTAAATCCATTTGGTACGTTAATTAGGCATAAATCCTTGGTGGTTAGTTACCACTCCTTCATGGGCTAACTAAGGTCATTACCACTCCATTGGTAATGAACATGATTACCTAAACCTAAACATTCAAGGAATCACCACTATTATATTATGAATGAACATAACACTTACTAGTTATGAAACATTTGAACCTACACATTCAAGGTCTATCATTTCACAAGAATTTGGAAATTGCATTCATGTAACTCCTTCCAGAATTTGGCGAGTTTCCTAGCTATTGCATTCTTGAAACTCCTTCTAGGTCTCACATTCTCCTAGTTATTACATCAACATAACTCCTCCCAGTTTTTGGGCTATACTTCTTAACTTTGGTCCTACAGGAAGTTCTAAACCCAACCAAGAACTCCTTCCTAACCCAAAAGCATATAAACAATTCTCTCTAGAAATAAATGCTTCAATTTAAAACAACATGCTTAATATAAACCACCATATTAAACAATGCATCATAATTCTAGCATGAGCTTCTACACAAATACCATTATCACAAAGCATTAATAACCATCAAGAGCTAGAAAATACTAAGTAAAATAAGTATTCTTCTCCATCATTTACTATGCCAGTATCCTCTTAAGTACCAACCAAAAATATTAAAAAAAACACTTATTCTTTCTTCATGATAAGAGCATTAGTGCAAGACAAGATTGCAATCAAAACCTTCTCTTTTATAAAATCAAATCAATTCTCCATTGCAAAAGCTATCACATTATTTACATTTAGGAATATGTTATTTATAAAGTATTCTAAGGATTACATAGAACTTTCTTGTTTACATAATAGATTCTCAAACTAAGAAACATCAAGTCCATTCTTCCTAAATGTTTCCCACACCATATTATTTTTATGATAATCTTCATGACAAAGTCCTCCCATGAACTTTGATGAACATTAAGGGATCATGATAGCTCTTATGCAATGCATATATATATGCTCTAAGTATGATGGAAAAACTATGAAAGTAAACATTGGAAATAAGTAACAAGAAGAGAATTTCATACTTATCTCTATAGTGGCCCCCTTTACCCACTTCAGTCTTAAGAGTCCACTAAAAAATTTCCAATTAAAATAAAATATAAGCATCCAAAGAGTTTCCATATATCTCTCTTATAGTGCACCCCTTTACCTACTCAAGTCTCAGGAGTCCACTATAAAATTTCCAACTAAAACATGCAATAAGCATCCAAAGAGTATAAGGAGAGAATCCCACACTTATCTCTTATAGTGGTCCCATTTACCTACTCAAGTCTCAAGAGTCCATTATAGCCTTTTCAATCATGAACATACTATAATATTCCAAAGCATTCACACAAAGAACCCATTTAAATTTTCAAACAAATGTAACATCTAATAAGGATTTAAAAGCACTAGTTTATAAAACCAAACTAATCTTAGCAATTTACTTAAGTCATATATTTAATATTTTTATTGCAAAACCAAAGTAACCTCTAAAAAGCTTTACTAAGCATTTTTCAAAGCAATAATATTAATAATTCAAAAAATATACAGTAGCTTTAAAATTCTTCGCTTTTCATTAACCACAAAAAGTATTACATTCAAATATTCTTTAATTATTTAAAACCTCTTACAATAATAAAAAGGTACATAAAGGCATTAACTAAAGCTTTTCTATAATTTGTAAAAATCTAATCTTAAATCAAACATGAGATTAGAGAATAACATAAAGCACACCCTATGGAAATGCACTAGATGAACAAAGGAGAAAGGTAGAACCTTACCCAACCACTTCAATCGAGCGCTACACTTGAATAAATGCTAATAACCAAGCATAAGACTAAGTGAACATACCAATGCAAAGCAAACCAAATAAAAAAGAGCATCAATCAGATGCCAGTCTCTCAACAAGCCAACAAAGGAGAATGACACAACAAAAACCACTAAGCATGACAAAAAACATATAGAAAAACTCCAAAATTACCCGAGCAACTCAGAGCCTATGACACAAGGAAGAAATATGCACTACACTTGCAAATAAAAGAGGACAAAAGACACCAAGATGGCTTCCTCACACACTCGATGTTGGCCAATGTATTCCTAGCAAGATGGCCACTACAATCCATCATCAAAAGAGCCCAACCAATAGCTCTACTAGAGACCAAGGATTAACTTAGTCAAAAAAAACAAGCTTACATAAAATCCAAGTGATGAAAATCTTAGAGTACAAACACCACAATGCAGTCCTTGACTACATAATGAGCCACAACTAACATGGCTACAATACCACTAACTAGCTAAAAGGACCCAATGATAAGTTCACAAGAAAAATAAGGGACATCATTGAAATTCAACCAATTGAAAACTCAATAGCAAAGAAAACAAACAAAACTTAACACTTCCAAGGAGGTAAAATAGCACCTACCTCTTAACACCAATCTTCCAAAACTAGTCCCTTGCACTCTCCAAGCTCCTTGCTCTCCTTGGCAATATAAATCCTAATAGGTAGGATTCCCTTCCCATTCCTTATTGGATTTGGTGGCCTCCATTTCCAATGTGCTCTAGCTCGATGGTATGTTTTTGAAGAGTGCCACCAAGATTCATTGAAGTCGTGCAAAGGAGTTATGGATCATGCGCATCATGAGGCCCAAGCAAGAAATAACATAAATAATTTCCAACCTTACAAACCTTGGATTAATTTTATAAATACCATACTCTTTAGTTATTAAGCATAGCTTATAAAAGTAAACCAATTAATTAATTTTAATAATTAATCCAAGATAAAATTATCCTTCAACATTGTGGAAGGACCAATTAATTTCTAATTAATATCATAAGTCAATATGAATTATCGACTCTAGTATTAATATTTAGTGTTAATGACATTCCCCTTATTAATGCTTCTATTACTTAATTTGCAAATATTCAACACCATCAAGACAAGGATTTACCATTTCAAATTATACATTGCTTTATATTTTAATAGATGTTTTTTAACATAATTAAAAACATTATCCCCATCATACTAAAGATGACTCCTCTTAAAGCGATCTCTTGGTTGAACATTGAATTTGTTAGAATATATTTCAATATTTCTTCTTTTTAATTAATTCGATCCTAACAATCTTATATTGTTGGATTTGATTTAATTTAGGCTAGTTGTTATTTGTTGCAACTGCACCTATTTTAGTCTCGGGTGGTTCCACAACCTCCAGACTAATCTTGGCTCGAATGTATTATTTATACTTCATCACATTAATGAGAATTAGTTCCGCTTCTCACATGGTATCAGAGCGATATCTCCACCCTCTCCGCCACTCTCATTTTTAATGATCTTGTAGTAGCGGTTAGAGAGCGAAGCTTTGGAGGCGAAGCTACGAATTAATTTGGTTTTTTTTTGTGAATTTTTAAATTCCTATTGGAATTCATGCCAGCATAATCCCAAAAATTTGGGATCGACCAACCGGTCGAAAGGTGGAACCCAGATCGACCAACCGATCGAAAGAGAGGTCGAAGGTCGAAAGTCGAGAGAAAGGTCGAAAGTCATAGAATCGAACGAAAGCAAGCAAGGGGAAGATCAATAGAAGCGAGCCACGTGGTAGCCAACACTGAGGCCACCAGCACCGCATGGGAGGAAATCCCGTGCCCTCTCGGGAGAGCCTCTCCCCGAGAGGAGATACTCCTTTATGGAGTATAAAGTGTTTTAAACACTTTAATATCTCGCAGTCCCGTCGATGTGGGACAATTGCTCACCAAAAAATGAAATCTGTCACCTGCACTCTACGACCAAACCGTCAACGACGTCACCTAAACACACCACCTCCTATTTTTTGTTATGTCTGTGAGTGCTCTATCCAGATTCTGAGAGTTTTAAAGGATTCAGGAGGCAAAACCGACACGATTTGCTGGATTGGTTTTTTGATTTTATTCTCAGATCTCATCGAGGAAGAGAATTTTTCTCCCGGAGGACGTCAAACTCACTTTGAAAAGCTATTTGTTCAGGGTGTTTACTGAGTTTTTTAGCTACAATATTTGTGGGAATCAATTGCTGAGAGCATTTCATGCATCGAGCGAGCAGTTTGAGTAAAAAAATATGTTTTTTTTTTTTGCACTGTTGAATCGCCACCCCATAGCCACTCTGCTTCTGCCCATGCACCACTTTGTTGCACCCCCACACCACCCTACTGCCACCCCGAACTGCCGCTCGAGCCGCGACCGAGGTGGAAGAGCCACCGCGAGTTTTCTTTTCGCTCGTGGCTACGCTATTTGAGGGAGGGCACCGAGATCAAATCTCGGATCAGCCCACTGGCTCACTGGTTGTGAGCCGAGTGGTAAGGGCTCCGGGAGCCCTGAGGTCGCGGGGTCAAAACCCATCGACCCCCCCCCCAAAGCAAAGGTAAAATTTTTATTTTTTTAAAGTTATTTTTTTTCATATTTTTTTTCTAAAGTTAAAAAAAATTAAATTATTTTTTTTATAGGTTTAAAGTTATTTTTTTTATAAAATAATTTTTTGCTATATGAGATAATTTATTTTTTTTTAACTTTAGTTATAAAAAAAATGTTTTAAAAATGCTTTAAAAAGAGAAATTTTTAAGGGGGGAGTATTTTTTTCAAAAATCAAAGGGGGATAGAGAGTAATTTTTTGAGAAAAAGCAAATTTTGGCATTATTGTAAAGGTGCATTTTTGGCAGTGCCCGACACCTAGTGGTTTATTTCTGTGGGCACTTTTATGTTGTATGTTGCATTTTTTCTTATTTTGCACTACATCATTAAAAGTTAAAATCAAATTCACTCCCTAAGTCCCCGAAATAAATAAAACCCATCCATGCAATTTATTGCACTGCAACGTTCGGTATTTGTGATACCTCTGGCCAACACTTACAGGTAAAGCTGTCATGATTGCGCTACTGTATCCACCGCCTAATATAGCTACCAAAATGACGTCTGAGCTAGTTCTCTATTAATCGTCGGGGAGAGATAAGTTTACCATTTTGCTATTTTTTTACTCCATCCACTACCCCAATCGCTCTCGTGTTTAGGCTTAAATCCAGATGAACGTTCGGATATCCAAAGTGTTTAGGGGAAGTTACGCCCCACGCATGAGGATTGAAGACTTTCTAAGGTCGGTGCCATCAACGAGGTGATTCCCTTTCAGTACCGCCTAAGTACCACGTATCGTATAATCATTAAAATTACCTATAGTCTCCCTCACGTAAGGGCGGGTAATTTTTTTGGTTTTTCAAAATACCTATAGTCTCCCTCACGTAAGGGTGGGTATTTTGTATGGTATAATGGCCTGGAATTAAGGTATATCGAAAGGGGGACCATTTGGTGTTATAAGGAACCTTCACAATGTCTACAAAATTAATGACTGATGCTCATCAGTTGTTGAAAGGTCCAAACTATACACCATGGAAAAACAAAATGAAGGCAATCCTAGAGATGGATGATCTTTGGGATGTTGTTTCTGGAACAATAGTAAGACCTTCATCTGTATCTGGAGCCACAACTCTCACTACTGATCAGAAAGACTTTGATAAGATAGATAGCAAGGCAAAAGTGCTCATTTTGCTTGTTGTCTCTGATGAAGTTCAACCCCATATTGTTGATTGTAAAAATAGTAAAGAGGCATGGGATGCTCTTAAAACTATTTATGAAGGAAATAATGATTCCACCATTCTATTTCTTCAATCTCAATTACACAATCTAAGCATGAAACAGGGAGAAATAGTTGAACTCTTTCTCTATAGAGTGTCTGAGTTGAAAGGAAAGTTGAATTCTTTGGTAGCACCAGTTGATGATAAGCTCCTTACCTCAGTGGTATTGAGAGCATTACCTGATTCTTTTTGAGTGTTGATCACCTCACTTTAGGTATCACAAAGGAAAGTTACCTTTGTTGAGTTGGTAAATTTACTCCAAGAAGAGGAAGCACGCCAACTATAGTGAGATGATTCTTCTAACACCGCCCTCTACACCAACAGGAAGGGCCCCAAGAAGAAGGGTAATTTTTAGAAGGGAGGGAATTCTCAAAAGGATTCAAAATGGAAACACACTCAACAACCTCAACAAACTAAGAGATATTGCAAAATCTGTGACAAGGAAGGTCATGATACAAACAGATGTTGGCATAAGAATAAGCAACAAAAATAGAAAGGCCAGAACAAACCACACAAGAACAAGCAACCCAAAGTGAATGTTGCTATTGAGGAATCTGACATAGATTCTGAGCGAGCACACAAAGTGCTCATGACTACCATAGTATCCAAGCAGATGGATCCTGTATGGTATGTCGATTTTGGAGCCAGTAAGCACATGACTGGCGACAAATCATGGTTTGAGTCTTTTGAGGCCAAAGAGGGCAAACCTATCACTATTGTCGATGATAAAACCTACAAGGTTCAGGGAGAAGGTACAGTTTTTGTTACTCTTCCTGATGGCAAGTGCCAGATTGAAAAGGTTCTCTATGTTCCAGGATTGGCGAACAACTTGTTGTCAGTCACACAAATTCTGGACAAGGATATGGTTGTAAACTTTAGTGTTGAGGGGGGCAAGAAGTGTTGTTCTATTACCAGGAGGGGTAAGAACATAGCAACCGCTTCATATAAGCATGGCTTATTTGCCCTAGATGCTATCTCTACTCCAAATGTTGCCATGACTGTCTCTACAAGGGAGGCAACTTCCCTATGGCACAAGAGATATGGACATATGAGTTCTGGTTACTTACTTGAGTTGAGTAAGTATGAGATGGTAAAGGGTCTTCCTTCCCTTTCTACCACATTGCCAGTTTGCTCTGACTGCTTGGCAGGAAAGCAACATAGAGTACCTTTCGAGAGAAGCTCTACAAGAGAAAAGAAACCTCTGGAGTTGGTTCACACCGATATGTGCGGTCCTTTATCACCCAAAAGTTATGGGGGAAAGAGGTATTTTCAGTTATTCATGGATGATTACTCATGCAAGATGTGGGTATTCTTTCTTCAACTGAAATCTAAAGCATTTGGCTTCTTTCAACAATTCAAGAAATCTGTTGAAAAGGAGTCAGGGACTTCTATAAAGACCCTCCGCTCAGATCGAGGGGGGAGTACACCTCTAAATAATTTTTTGCATTCTTGACTAAAAATGGGATCACACGATAGTTAACCACTGCTTATACTCCTCAGCAAAATGGAGTTGCTGAAAGGAGGAACCGTTCCATCATGGAAATGGTTCGTTGCATGCTCACAGGAGCTAGAATTGGGCAACAATATTGGGTAGAAGCTGTCACCACAATAGTATATCTATTGAATAGGGCACCCACTAAGGCCCTACAAGGAATGACTCCACAGGAAGCATGGAGTGGCAGGAAACCCTCCATCTCTCATCTACGCATTTTTGGTTGTAAAGCATTCATGCACATACCGAAAGAAAAGAGGAAGAAGCTAGATGAGAAAACATTGAAGTGCATTCTTCTTGGGTATGATGAGCACTCTAAGGGTTATTGATTGATTGATCCCTTGACCAAGAAGATTCACATCAGTAGAGATGTAGTTTTTGATGAGGCTTTCACATCAGAAAACACATCAGATGTATACCTAGAACTTGTGGAATCCAAAGTTGAGAAGTCTCCTTCATCATCAAAGGTTGGAGGTCCTTCTTCATCTTCTTCAAACCCATAGAAGAAGAATCCAAAGTGGTATACAAATACAATCAGAGACTCTAAGCTATCCACTCCACCAGATTTGACTTTGGATAGGCCTCGTACTCGTAGCATGGCTCGATAGGAGAAAGCTACAATAGAGATTACTGGGGTTGATGATCTTTGTCAATATTTTGAGGAACTTTCTGTAGATCCAGAGAGAGATACAGAAGATATGGATATTGATGATGACAGGGTGTTTATGTCTTCAATAGATGAACTTGAACCTACTTCAGTGCAATATGCCCTTAGTGAGCCTCAGTGGAAGGCCGCTATGGATGCAGAGTATAAGTCTCTGATGAAAAACAAAACTTGGAAGCTTATCGATCTGCCATACGAAAAGAAGCCCATAGGTTGCAAATGGGTGTACAAAGTCAAGTACAAGGCATATGGGATGATAGATAAGCATAAGGTCCAACTTGTTGCAAAGGGCTATGCTCAAAGAGAAGGCATTGACTATGAGGAAACTTTCACACCTACTGCTCGGATGACAACCATTCGAGTTCTTTGTGCTATGGCAGCACAATATGGGTGGAAAGTGCACCAAATGGATGTCAAGAGTGCCTTTCTAAATGGTGATCTCCAAGAGGAAGTCTACATGACTCAACCGGAAGGATTTGAAGTGGAAGGCCAACAGCAGAAAGTTTGCAAATTGGTCAAATCCTTATATGGTTTGAAACAGGCCCCTCGGGCTTGGTATATAAAAATGGATAATCACCTACTGCAGCATGGATTCAAGAGATGTCCATCGGATGCAAACCTCTATTTCAAGAATCAAGGCTCCAAAATAGTGTTGCTTGTACTCTATGTTGATGATCTGCTCATTACAGGGAGTTCAGAAACAATGATCTCTTCTATCAAATAGGATTTGAGCAAATATTTTGAAATGATAGATCTCGGACTTCTCCATTATTGTCTTGGTCTAGAAGTGAACCAGAAGGAGCACTACATCAAAGTGTCCCAAAAAAATATGCCAAGACACTACTAGAAAAATATCGCATGATTGATTGCAAGCCGATGGCAACACCAATGGAATCAGGACTTCAGTTATCATGATATGACAAATCACCTCAGGTAGATGCTACTCTCTATCATCAGCTGATTGGGAGTCTCATATATCTGACCAACACTAGGCCAGATATCGTATTTGTTGTCAACTATCTTTTGAGGTTCATGCAGGAACCTAAGACTACACATTGGAAAGTAGCAAAGCGAGTTCTTCACTATGTCCATGGCACAATGGAATATGGCCTAGAATACAAGAGGAACAACAAATTCTTCTTACATGGATACACGGACTCCGACTATGTCGGGTCATATGATGATCATAAATCAACTTCAGGATATTTGTTTCATCTTGGATCTGGTCCTGTCTCTTGGCACAACAAGAAGCAACAGGTGGTTGCTATCTCATCAACAGAGGCAGAATATCGCACCGCACGTGAAGCTGTGTGCGAAGTGATATGGTTGCATCGCATCTTGACAAGTATGGGTCTTCCATCAAAATCTCCAATACACTTGTTCTACGACAACATGGGTGTTTTGAACCTTGTTAAGAATCCAGTGCATCATGAAAAAACCAAGCACATTGATACACAATGCCACTTTATTCGAGATGAAGTACCAAGGCACCGAATTCAACTTCAGTACATCTCCACCAATGCTCAAGTTGTAGACATATTCACTAAGGCACTTGCACATGTCAAATTTGAATTGTTTCGTAGCTCTCTATGTATTTCAAAATAATGGGGGGATGCTAGTATAGCTAGTAGTTATAAGTTTCCTCAAATATTGTAATAAGGGGGGATGTTAGAATATATTTCAATATTTCTTCTTTTTAATTAATTCGATCCTAACAATCTTATATTGTTGGATTTGATTTAATTTAGGCTAGTTGTTATTTGTTGCAACTGTGCCTATTTTAGTCTCGAGTGGTTCCACAACCTCCGGACTAATCTTGGCTCGAATGTATTATTTATACTTCATCACATTAATGAGAATTAGTTCTGCTTCTCACAAAATTATATCTAGTCAAGCATAAATGCAATGCATCTACATGAATGTAACCTTTTATCTTAGAATTGTCGATGACCAAGTCATCACCATCATTTCCTAAAATATCTCTCAATTCAGGTGATTCATCCATACAAATCCATCAGAGAGAGTACCTAGTCCTACAACCACAAATAAATCAATAGTACCAAATTAAAAGCAAAAAGTGCTATTATCCAATTATATTGACATTATAAAATAAATATATGCATTAGATATTCACACCAATACATAATTCATTGTCAATAACGAGTTCTATCTAGGAGGATTGTTATAGCCAATGAGGGTCATTACATACTCCCCCCTTGAACAAAACATGGTCCCTCAAGTTTCTTATAAACAAAGTGATACATTTTATTCAAATAAATATGGAAACTGATTCCTCATTTCATCAACATATTTCCAAGTTACACAATTTTTAGACTAATGGTCCCACTAGACCTTACATTAATATAGGGTTCATTTTCTCAACATCTTGTAATGAAACCCTAAAATCTTGATAGGTCACAACTCAATGGTTGTGGGATCTACCATTTGTGATTTTTATACATTGCAAACATGATAAGGATAAAAAACATACTTCCTAAGTAGGGATATGTGGAAATTATCATGGATCTTTGATAGGTTGGGTGACAAAGCAAGCTTATAAGCTATGAGACTAATCTTATCAATAATCTCATAAGGCTCAACATAACAAGGATCCAACTTAGTTGACTTGATGACACTTTTCATGGATCTTACCCTTAAGAAAACTCTATCTTCCATAGAGAATTCTCCTAGTGATATCTTCAGATCAACATAGTTCTTTTGGCAATTGACTACTTCCTCGAGCCTTATTTGAATCGCTCTAAGTTACTCCATATCTCTAATAATGTCTAGTATGATCATAACCTAATATTTCAAATTATCCTATGATAGAGGTGTTCTATATCGTCTGCCATATAAGGCTTAAAATGGAGCCATCTATAAGGATGTTTGGTATCCATTCTTATAAGCAAATTCAACCAGTTGTAAAAAATCTTCCTATTTGGACTTTTAATCCATGCAATATATGTGAAGCATGTCTTATAGAACTTACTTAACCCTCTATGTTTTCCCATCTGATGTTCAACTTAGTGCCCACCACATAATGAAGAACCTGCTAAAATTTTGATGTAAACTTAGGATATTTGTCTAATATAATCACCTCAAGAAACCATGTAACCTAAAAATTTCCTTGGTAAACGTATTTGCCACAAATAGTGCATCATCCTTCATGTTTCCTAGTATAAAATGTGTAACCTTTGTCATCTTGTCAACCATGACAAGTATTGTATAATCTTGGTACCTAGTCTTATGTAAACCCACAATAAAATCTATAGATATAACCTACCACTTCTAAGTAGGTATATTTTCCCTTCTGGATGTTGTTGTTCTTCCTTCACCTTTTGACACTCCAAATATCTAGTAATAAAACTAGTGATATCATATTTTATTGTTGCCCAACAGGTCTTTTTCATGTTTTATCTCATTGGAGAACTATGCACCTCTTGCATAATTATCTTCCTTAAATTACCAGTTTTGGGTATGATAAATCTATACTTGAAGCATAAAAATCCATATTTTATGTTAAAATTCTTATTTTTCTTAGGATTTCTCTCAATTTTAGCTTGGATTTCAATGCAATACTGATCCTATAGTTACATTTCCCTAACTTTATTCATCAAGTCTATATGATTTTAGGTCAATGTGGCTATGTAATTTATTCTACTCAAGGCACCTACAACTTTATTTTCTTTTCCTTTAATATACTCAATACCAAAGTCATATTATGCTAAGAACTTTATCCACCTTCTTTGTCTCACATTTAGCATAGGTTGGGTAAATATATGCCTTACACTTTGGTGGTTTGTCCTTAGCTCAAATGGTTTTTCGAATAAAGTATCTCTATATATTTAGTGCATGCACAACCACTACCAACTCTAGGTCATATGTAGCATAATTCAACTCATACTTCTTGAGTTTATTAGACTCATATACTATTGCAAATTCATTCTAGGACAACACTCCACCCAAACCTTCTAAGGAAGCATTTTTACACATTATAGAATTTCTAAGAGGGTCTGATATATTGAGAATTGGTGTTGTAGTTACCTTATTATTTAGAATTTCAAAGGTGACCTCACACTTATCTATCCATTTGAGCTCCTTTCCTTTTCTCTAAAGGTTGATGATAGAGTAGGCAATTTTTGAATAATCCTTCATGAAACACATATAATAACCAATGAGCCCCATGAAGCTTCTCACTTAAAACACAATTGTCAATGTGAGCCAACTCAAAATAACCTCAATTTTTTAAATATCTATAACAATTCCTTTTGCAGATATGATGTGGCCTTAAGAAAGGGGCGACTCTTGTTAAGAAAGAATTATTTTGGATTTATCTCAATTGCTCGAAGTCTCTTTTCTAGCATGATTCTTGGGATGGTTTCCCCACAATTTTATCTATGTTTCCTCATTTTTAGGAGCTATGTAATTATTTCTTGGTTGCTAGTTGGTACAAGAAAATGGATTATAAAGTTGCAAAAATATCTGGGCAAGTGGAGGTAGTTTAGTGGAAATATCCTAGAGATTGGTTGGTAGGTGGCTTTATTTAGGATAGAGAAGAGTTGGCTCGTATTTTGGCTACTAGGGAGTGCTCTTCTTTACAGGATGATGATGTTTTGGCTTGGAGTCCGGATCCTAGAGGGGTTTTCTCGGTGGCTTTTGGTTACCATATTTTAGATAGGCAATATTTTGGAGATGAGGAGGTTCCTTGGTGGAAACAGGTTTGGCATAAGTTTTCCTAGCCCCAAATGTAATTTCCATTTGTGGTTGGCTACTAGGAACAAAGGTCTTACCTGGGATAATATCCAAAAGAGATATTTTTAGGGTCCTTCATTTTGTTTCCTTTGTGAAAATAGTGACGAATCTTTAGGGCATTTTCTCTTACAGTGTTCGTTTGCACGAGAAATTTGACATCTTTAGTGGAGGGTGTGAAAATAGTCTTGTTCTCATGCTTCTTCTCTTGTTGAGTTCTAGAGGAGTTTAGAAAGACCTCCTAATAAGGATTTTTTCTTCAAGTTGCATGGAGTATTGGGCCCTCATGTATTATATGGTAGATTTGGCTTATCGAAGAATTTTTTAAGGTAGAAAGTTAACTGTTTATCAAATTTGGTAGAGGATTATTGGTATGATCCAAGAAACTATTTCTTATAAATGTCAGATCAGTATTCCTCTAGAGCAACATGAGATTTTTATGATGCAGGACCTGGGTTTAGTGGAGAATTGCCCTTGTCCTTCTTTATCGATGGATATGACAAGTCTCAATAAAAAAGTGCAGGGAGATGGAAGATGTCATCATCCACCTCGGGGGGTGTTTAAGATTAATACCGATGGCTCTTACAGAGGGAATCATAGGTATGAAAATATTGGTGGTGTTGGGAGAGATATTAGTGGTGCAAATCTTTTCATTTTCTCTTGTTATAAGGGGAAGAAAACTAATAATTATATGGAGGCCCTTGCTATTCATTTTGCTTTGGAAAAAGACTATGCTCTGGGATGGAGAAAGATAATCTATGAGTCAATATCTTAGATTATTATTAATTTGTTGAAGACTTATAATATTTCTAATGTTCATTGGTAGGTGGCATTAGTGGCTCGGAAAATCATTCAAATTTGTCAGTATCTAGAGTTTATTTCCTTTGTTCATATTCCCAGGGAATAGAATAGTGTGGCTGATTGCTTGGCAAAATGGGCTTTTGAGTTTTAGGAAGACTAGAATGTTAGGGAATGGGATCAACTCCCATTGGATTATTCTCATCATCTTGCTAATTTGCTTGTTGCGAATATGCCTGGTTGTGGTTGTTGTTTGTTGGGTGTCTTTTGGTCGGGTGCTCGGTGGTTTTGGTGGTCTCTTTATTTTGGCCCTTGTAAGGGTTATTGTTTTGGTATTATTTGTTTCTTGAATGGTTTTATTGATTCAATAAATTTTTACCAACAAAAAAAATACTCACAAATCCATAGCAAGTAAGAAGAATACAAAAAATGAGACAACAACCAAACAAAATCAAACATTATTTAAAAAAAATAATTTTAAAAATCAATTTGAAAACACAAACTAGTAGAAAATGCAGACCCAAAGCAAAAATTATTTTAAAAATAATAATTTAAAACCTATTTTGAAAAAAATATACCAACAACAAGCATTATTTATAAAAATAAATTAAACTCATTCTCAAAACATAGATTAGAAGACCCACAACAATCATTATTTATTATAAAAAAATAATCTTTGAAGTATTTTTTTGTTCAGGCCAACAATTCAAATATTCTATTAAAAACCTTTTTGGACAGCCAGCAATCAAGCAATCTAAAATAATATTTTAAAAATCTTTTTTTATAGACTAGCAGTCAAGTAATCTAAAAATAAGAAAACATAGGCCAACAATCAAGTAATAAAAATAATCTTTTAAAAACTTTTTCAGATAGACAATTCAACCAATTTAAAATATTTTTTTTAAAATCTTTTCCAAACAGGCCAACAATCAAGAAATCTAAAAATAATCTTTTAAAAATATTTTCGAGATAGGTTAGCAATCAAGCAATAAAAAATAATCTTTTAAAGACTTTTTGGACAGGCCAACAATTCTACCAATTTAAAATATTCTTTTAAAAATCTTTTTAGGATAAGCCAACAATCAAGCAATCTAAAAATAATCTTTTCAAAATATTTTCTAGACAAGCCAACAATCAAACAATAAAAAAAAAAATCTTTTAAAAAACTAGCCAACAATTCAACCAATCTAAAATACTCTTTTAAAAAATATTTTCAGATAGGTCAACAAAAGCAATCTAAAATAATCTTTTAAAATATTTTCCAGATAGGTTATCAATCAAACAATCTAAAAATAATCTTCAAAAAATATTTTTTGAACAGGCCAGGAATCAAGCAATAGAAAATAATATTTTAAGAACCTTTTCCAACAGGCCAACAATTCAACCAATCTAGAATATTGTTTTAAAAATCTTTTCAAGACAAGCCAGTAATTCAACCAATATAAAATATTCTTTTAAAATTTTTTTTCAACATGCCAGCAATCAAGCAATTAAAAATAATCTTTTAAAAGAGACAACAATTCAACCAATCTAAAATTTTCTTTATTAAATGTAAAATCAAGGTATTTTGCTTGACACCCATTTTCAAGAACTTGCATAAGATACAACAAAAATTATTGTAATAAACAAATTTAGAAATTGACCTAGTTTCCAAGAAAAAATCCATAGTTTTATCCTTTGAAATTTCCTTCTATTCTTCCTTTTGAATGCTCTCCAAAAAAAAAAAATCCAAAAAAATTCCCCTCAACCCTTGGCAGCCAACCATACATATAGTGTTTCCAAGCAAGAGGGGATTAAAGGGATAAGTTCTTCCATTTCTATATATTAAAAATATATGTAGAATAAGAGTCTCATTCTTAACACCTCTTGAATTCTCACTATATTAAAATTGTTAATAATAAATCTCTTTCTTATTAAAATTAAATGATGTGACCTGGGTTCAATCCCACGGCGGATATGTATATGTATAAAAAGTATTTACTCAAAAAAAAAAAAAATTAATTAAATTTCTAATAATAGAACATTTTCTTTTTAATATTGAAATTATTTAAATTGTTAATATTATATTAGAACTCTTTAATACTATTATTAATTAAATATACATTTCTTTAAGACATTATCTTAATAAAATATAAATAATTTATTTTTTTTTTACAAGAAAAAAAATCATAATTTTATTTACACTTCTCAGGTGCCTTAGCACAAACAGAAACCCAGATAAAAGTAGATTATTAGGATTCAAGATATAATTACAGTTGGGCAAATCAGATAGGAAAAATGCCCATCTTCTAAATAACATGGGGATAATAAGGATAAATATCATTATATATGAATACTTTTTGATTTAATTTCTTATAAACATGTGTAAAAGAGATATTTTCAAAAATGGAAATCACCTCTAGTAGTTCATCTCCCACTGGTCTAAGCAAATTATTATTTTTTTGAGTGGAACTATTCATCCAATTGATGACTAGAGTGGAATCTCCAAAAAATTGTAGTTTTTTTATATTTCTCTCCACAACACACTTCATTAGCAATCTCAACACCTAAAACTTAGTAAAATTATTGGAACCTTTCTCAAGACCTACTTTAAATTTGATATAGTGGGTACTAGTGCCTTTCTATTTTTAAATTTCTTAAATTTGAATGGAAATATTTTTAATGCTTTTCTATGGACTTCTGATCCAATCCATAAAGGTCCCTAGACAAATATACTTTTGTTCAATAATCTTCTTCCATAATCCTTATCTAATCAAAATCCTCCATAAAATTTTTGCTGCCAAAGAAGAACAAAAAATATGAATATTTTTAAGGCCCCAACCACCTTCCTCCTTTAGCCTAGTAATACTCTACCACTTAACTAAACAAATTCCTTCATGTTCCTTGCATCCAATCCAAAGAAATTTGAAGTAGAGTTTTCTTATTTTCTCTAGAACTTATTTGGGAATGAAGGTCAAGGTGTGCCAAAACATAGGAATTGCCTCAAGAACCGACTTTACAAGTGTTAATATTTCATCAATAGACAACCATTTATTACACCAATGGTTAATCCTAAATTCAATCTTCTCTAAAAGCCATTCCCAATATCTCTTCCTATAAGTATTTTGCGTCAATACAAACCCCAAGTACTTAAAGCCTTCATGGAATTCGAAGAGATTAAAAGCAAAATTTTTTATTAGATCCCGTTTAGTCTCCTGCTCTAGACCATTAAAGCAAATAGAGGATTTTTAAAAATTTATCTCAATGCTAGTAGCAATACTATAATTGTTCAATATTTCCTTCAAATTTCTAGATTCCCTTAAATATTGCCATTTGTGAATAACAATACATCATTAGTAAATAATAAATGATATAAATAAAGGACCCCCACTTTGATCTCGGACAAGGATCTTGCCCTCTTTGCATCCAAAATAACTCTACTCAATCCTTCAACAACCAACAAAAAAATAGAGATAAAGGACATCCTTGTCTTAGTCCTCTCGAAGATCTAACGAATTTGAAAGTTGATCCATTGATAAGAAAAACAAAAAGGTACATAATAAGTACATCCCATAATCCATTTTACTACTGGATAGCTAAAAACCACATGTAAGAGCATCAATATGAGATACAACTAGCTAGTTCTATCATAAGCTTTAGATAGATCTAGTTTAAGGACCATTGTAGGAAGATTTTTGGTTTTAATAGAGTGAAGGCCCTCTTGTACAACTCCTATGGCTTCAAAAATATTTCTACTTGCTAAAAACCCAATCTGCTCCTGGGAAATAACTTTAGAGAAAATATTCTTCAATCAAACAACCAGAATCTTTGCAATGATTTTATAGATACATTTACACAATGAAATAGGTCTAAATTCATCAAACATTTTAGTCTTCTCCTTTTTTGGTATCAAAGCTAAAAAAAGTAGAGTTAAAAGCACCCAAAACCTAACCACCTTTCTCTATTACTCTGAGAAGATCCTCCTCAACTAGATCATAGAAACCTAGGAAAAATTCCACGGGCCATCCATCAAGCCCTAGAATTTTATCCGTTTTGAAAGAAGTCAAGTATCAATTTTAGTTCTTCCTTTGTGACCTCCTTCATAATTAACTGATTGTACTCCTCTATCACAAAATTAGGGAATAAAGTAGTTAACTTTAAAATTTCCTGAATATTGACTCTATCAGGTTCTTTATAGATAGATTAAAAATGTTTTACTCCCAAATTTGCTAACTCATAAAAAATCCTAACGAGGACCCCTTCTTCATTCTACATCTCCCAGATAGTGTCAACCTTCTTCCTGTGATTAGAAATTTTTTGAAAAAACTTAGTATTTTCATCCCATATTTTTAACCATATAACTCTACTTTTCATTCTTCATTCAAGTTCCCTCCACTCCAAGAATTTGTTCTTCTTAATTTCTAGTTCAACTAGTATTTTTTTCTCCTCCTCTTTAAACAAACTAGTCTCATTATTTCGATGAATTTATGAAATTTTCTTCTTCACCAACTTAAGATCTCTATCCATACTATCCTTTTTAACTGCAATCCAAGATGACACAACTTCATTTAATTTTTTTAGAGCAGCAATAAATTGAAAATTTTCTTGTGACCTAGAACTTTGGTCATAACCATTCCATTATTTTTAATTAGTTTTGAAAATCTTCTTCCTCCAACCAAATTATATTGAGCTTAAAAGGACTGGAAGGTTTTGCCTCTTGATTTTTTAATTGAAAAAAATGGGAGAATGATCTGAGCCACCTCCAGTCTCAACCCATGACCTTTTTCTATCTATTTCATTGTATAATATCTCTATAATCAAAAATTTGTCCAACCTCTTTGAGATCCCAACTTCCCCAACTCTATTATTTCTCCATGTAAGTATTAATTTTATTGGTTCCAAATCAATTAAACGAGCTTCTTCAATCTTATGCTTGATGTAATCTGTAAGTATAACAAGTCTTGCAGATTCTCCCTAGACCTCACTTCTATTCATAGTAAAATTTAAGTCCCCACCAATGATAACTCTTTCATCCCTAGCACACCTTTGGGAGAAAAATCATCCTAGAAGACATGCCTATATTCATAGGGACTATAACAATTAATAATTGATAAACTCAAACCCAAGTCTTTAAAAAAGAATTCTATGCACAAGCCTAAAATCATAAAGGATGAATTAATTAAGGATACTGAGTTCTTCCATCTAGTCAAAACACCCCCTGAATTTTTGGTAGCATATAGAGCTAAGAACTCCTAGTACCTAAGTAATTTACTTAACCCTTCAATGACTTTTATAATTGCCCCCATGGTTTTTTGTAGAAGGATAACATCTGGATTATGAATTTCCACCATCTTGGTTAAGGCAAGTGTTTTATAGCGACTACCAAGACCTCGAATATTAAAGGATAACAAGATAATTTAAACATATTAGAGGGGTTTTATCTCTCTCTAAGGACCCCTTTGATAGAATTTTATTTACCTTGCTAAATTTCCCTCAAAGCCTTCTCTTGTGCATGAAATAAAATGATTTTTTACCTGTTGAAGTAGTGGAAGATTCGTTTATATGGTCTAGACCTAACCCTAACCTTCCAACAACTGCAAGTTCTCAACTCAGATTCTATTCTCCTAGAACATAACAAATATCAGCAAGAGGAACCTATCTCCAAACCATTCCATGAAATAGATACATCTCTAGAAGATTCACCTAATAGGCCACAAAGACTTCCTCCAATAGTAGAAATATTTGGATCACAATCCCTATTCAATGCATTTGAGGTTGTCGGTCCATTGTTCAAAATCTTATAAAATTATTTGTCCTTGGAACTTCTCTTCAAACATTCATAAGGAGTTGTACAAAATTCTTTATTACCTAAGTCCATTTTATTCTCATGTATTGGAGAATAATCATCATAAGGCTTAGATTTCTGACCAATAAAAGTAATAGTGTCTGGTTCCAATCCTTTCATAGTTTTCTTTATAACTCCATCTCCTTCTTTAAAAACTTGTGAATAGTTAAATGAAGATAGCTAGGCCCAAAATTTCTTCCTCGTTATCCAAATTTTTGGTTCTAGGTTCAACAACATTCTTTCTTCTTGTTTGTGCTAAATTAGGGAACACTATTGAGCTCTAAAAATATGTATCTCTTGATTGTTGTTAGTTGACTTGAAATCCCCACTAGTCATTTATTTTCTCCTCCATAATTTCCGTGTGAAAGCTTGAGAACATTCCTTAGAAATATATCCATAAACATGACAACAAACACATTTAAAATAAATCTTCAAATAATTCAAGAGTTGAGTGTGAATTGTATTCCCCATAACTATCTCCATATAGTCTGGTAAGCCTTCACCGATATCCATCTCAACCAAAACTTGAGCTATAGACCAAAAAACACTAGATTTGAAAGAAATATCTATATCCAAGGTTTTACCTAATGAATCTCCAATTGCTTTCAAAGCTCTTTCTGACCATAACTCCATTGGTAGTCTTGGAAGTTTTACCCAGATCAATATTCTCCAAGAAAATTTAGTCCTAGGATCAAAGCAAATTGTCCAAGACTTCAAAGCAAAAAAAGAAGACCCCCAATACCAATGACCTCCTAGATCTTTTTTGCATCTTCCTCAGATCGAAAAAGGAAACCTATACATCCTCTAGAAAGTAAGTGAAAAATTGGCCCATATCCTAAGATTGGGATCTATATCTTATGCAACCACTCATTTAGTGTATTATCAGCTATTTGACGTCCATGAAACTTCCCAATAAGGGCCTTTCTCAAAAATTCCAAAACTTGTTCCATCCTCAAGTCTTTCCCAAGTACCATTCTGATCTTTGACCTTGTCTTTTTAACCACTTTATGTGTCTTACACACTTTAGTAACCAAAGTTGTAGATTGTGTTGATTGCAAGTTTGGACCCACTCCATGTAGGGCCTTTAAATCAAGAATTTTACCAATAAAACTAGAACAAAATAAAGGAAACTTTGTTAGACAAAGTGAATTTGGATTATTTAGAGCTTGCTCAAGTTTTTATTCCCCGCAATAAAATGCTTGCTCATTCATTAGACCCATCACTTGAGTAGAGTGTTATGATAAACTTGAGAGTGAGCAGTCAATAGGACAACTAGATTAATAAAAACCTTTTGATATAGACTCTCCTCTATCCACTAAATTCTGATAACCTGCAATATTATTTTGGTCACTCAAAAAATCCAAGGACCCCTAGTTCTCAACTTCTAAATCTTATCCAGAAATGGGACCCTTGGCCCTTGGAGTTGAAAAGATGCATTACCCCTCAAAGGGGTCCTCTGAGAATTCCAAATGTTTCTCTTCATTCTCCATAAAAAACACAAAATAAATTTATCAAATTATACTACCATAAAAAAATACCAAATAAAAATATTTATACTTTGCTATCCTAGCACTATTGTACTAGTCTTCGTTGCCCTAGCACTATTGTGACACTGTTAAAATATTTTTACTTTGCTTCCCTAGAAATACTACACTTGCCTTCATTTCCATAGCAATACTATGGCACTAATAAAATGTTTTTACTTCACTTTCCTAGCACTTCTCCACTTGCCTTCGTTGCCTTAGCACTGTTGTGACACTATTAAATTTTTTCTACTCCACTGCACTAGCACTGTTGTAGGACTGTTCAAATATTTTTACTTTGCTTCCCTAGAACTTTTGCACTTGCATTCGCTGCCCTAGCACTACCGTGGCACTATTAAAATATTTTACTTCACTTCCCTAGCATTGATGCACTCGTCTTTGTTGCCCTAGCATTGTTGTGGCACTGTAAAAATATTTTTACTTCACTATCCTAGCACTACTGCACTCACCTTCGTTGCCCTAGAACTACTATGGTATTGTTAAAATATCTTTACTTCACTACCATAGCACTTCTGCCTTTGTTACCGTCGACGAAGAATCTTTGCATATTAAAGAATACTATTCCGTGTATTTTTCTCTTTAAGTGAAGTGATATTTTATTTCCACTAAAATATATACACATAACATGCACCAAAAGCTACTCAACATCACCCAAAGAACTAAAATGCATTCAAAAAAAGTATACTCGTAAAATTTTCATCTTGGAATAATTCTTTTCCAGCTAATCCAATGTACTCTCGCTCTCTAGACTCCTTTTCGTTCTCTTCTTTCTTCCCCATTGGCTCTCAAATAATTTATCTACTCCTTCATAGTATTAAATAAATTAATACTATTATTAATTTTCTTGCCTAATGTTAATATTATCTATTAACATTGATATATATTATTTTTAAGTATTAATAATACTAACATTATTATTATTACCCTACTTTAAGAAACATAAGTATTAATGCTTCCAAAAATAAATTAGGAGTCTTAGCACACAAGGGATCTTGCTTAGGGTAGTCCTTGCCCAAATTAAGAATAAATCAATACTAATCAAAGATGCATAATCATAGCCATTCCTTAAGAAAAAGGATTTATGATAACTTCTAGGTTATCAACCACCTATGAAGGGATCCCCTAAATTTAAGATAAGGACTCTTTTACCTTCATAGCAACCTCGTCACCCATTTATGCATAATAATCACACATACACACATGAAAATGCTTCTACATGATAGACTTGCATATTACCCCTATGACTATTAGTTTATTATAATCCATCATTTCCCATTTATCCTTTCTCACTTTGGTGGTTGTCCCATACCAATCCACCCACGATAGTACCTGATATTACAACCACAAAATTCATCAACAATACTATATTCTAAAAATAGCATATTCATATTTAACAAGCATTCAACCCATATTTATAGAATAATATGAAATCATGCATCAAATATCCGCAATACATAAATCAAGTGTCAAGATCAAGTCCTGCCAAGGAGGGTCATTACAAAGAAATATTACTAAGTTTATTATTTGTCATCCATTATAGACTCATAGAGAATTTCCATTTGTGTTTTAAATTTTTGAGCCATAAGCATTACAAATGCTCATAAAACTAATTTTTTTTACATACCAATCCATGTTTTGTGTCATGTGGCATAGAACTCATTCATTATGAAGATCTATCAAGATAATAAATATAATTTTTATTCTCCTTATTAATACACAACTAAAACAACACTTTGATTTGGTCAAATAATTTTTAGGATCTAATACATAATGAATGTACTTGAAATAAAACATATAGATTATAGCACTTTACATTAATTTGGAAGACCTTATTTATTGGTTATCTATTGATATGATTTTTCATACAATATAGAAATGAGGTTCAAAACTTGGAAGATGGTAAATTGAAATTTTTGGCCAAGTTCTATAGATGATGATATGATCCTATAGGAAACCTTGATGTAAGCTTACAAATATTATTTAAAAGAATATAGGCATTCTATATATAAGCCTACAAATAATCTTGATGTATTCATCCCTAGAGTGATTGGTTAAACCACTTGTGTGCTTAACCTTGACTAAAAATGTATTAAGGATTTAGTAACTTATGGTTGGAAACCTTGAGTATCATGTCATCCACAGTTAATGATATGTAGTTATTATTTGAGGATTATGTATCTACTATAAATTACCCAACCATTGATCCATTGTATCAATGTGTATTGTGATATATTTAAGTGATCTATTGTTAGTTGTGCCCCCTTAGGAACACCCCCTCTTGTTTTGTCTACCTGATCTTTCTATTTTGCTTCTCTATTCTCTTGCATGTGATTTGTGGTGAATGGCATGCTTCATTTTTTTGGAAAAGTAGTATAAAATATGATATGGTATTAGTGTGGATATGGAGAGGCTTCACTTAATTATGAGAAGAGACTATTTTTGAAGTAAAATTGAGGAAGATATTATTATGATAATTCTTAGGATTTTACTAAAAATTCCTTGTGGGAACTTGGTTGCAAGATGTTGTGGAATAGTGACTTGTTGGATCATACAAAATATGGGAAGCAAATAACCATAGACTTGAGTGGGTAAAATCCCATTAAAAGAAGTAAAAAATGAAATTCATGTAATGTAATGTTAGGGTGTAATTTCCCTAACAAATATAGATTGGTGAGATATATGATGAAGGACCACCAACCTAAAATAATATTATTGCAAGAAACTAAATTTTCTTGTGCAATATGAAAAAGTGTTCAGTGTGGAATATGGAAGAAGGGTAAGAGTTGTCAGGTGGGAGCCTAGGGATATTTAGGAGGATTGTTAACTTAGAGGGATAAGTCATCTCTATAAGTAAAAATTAGTTGATTGTTCTTATCTCAAACAAGTCTTCAAAGTTAAATTTCCTTGTTACAAATGTCTATGCTCCAAATGTAAGTATATTGAGAAAGGAGTTTTAGAAAGAGTTAGAATAGATGGTAGAATAGGTTAAGGGGATAATATAGATAGTGGTAGGAGACTTCAATACTCCATTAATACCAAGTGTAAATAAATGGGTGATGGCTTTTGAAGCCTTAATGTTAATATAAAATTCACAGGATAAATTCCATATGATCAAATATTAGATAGGAACAATATAGTAAGATCAAGATAATGATATAAGAAAAATAATATGACCAAACTAATATGTAGATCAAGGCTTATAATATATCAACTAACATTCATTAATATGTAGAAATATGAATGTAATAGCCTAAATCATACATGTATAAAGCATGTAGGAAAAACATGCAATATTAGGTGCTCAAATGTATGCAATATTTATTATTTCTCTTTATCTTACATATGTATCATAAACTTTGTTACAATAATGATAGCTTGCTATGCTCACTATACTCGTTCTGCTCACTATGCTAGATATGGATCTCCATGGATTAATATATAGTCATAGTAGAATGACTCTTTGTATACTTGACTATTCATTTCCTTATGCCAAGTCTCAACTTGACACTTGCATACACATGAATCTATCTTGTATGCACACCTAGACATGACTATTCACATAGCATACTTTAATATAAAGACACCTGTCCACACTTACATATAATATACTTATGCACATTTACTCACATTACACTTGCACACTTATTTACACAACACTTGTGCATTTTTTGCATTACATAAAATATTTACTCACACTCTAATCCAAGACTTGACCCTAGTATAATATTTACAAGATGTACCATGAAGGTACCATGGGGGTACATTAGCATGTACCAAATCTAATATACTCCATCACCCCCTATATTACATTATGTGGTTATTGAAGACTTTAGTATTAAATTATAGGTCATTGTCCTTCAAGTGATCATCGATCTACAAGTATCCTTGTGATACATGTGATCTAATTATTTCATAAGGTAGAGTTGGACCATGCTTGATCCATTTTCTTTTTCCTTATTCTCTGAATGGTTCCTCTTCATGTATTTTAGAAATTCCACACTTGAATCCATTGTTAGATGATGCATTATAAATGAGTATCTAAAAAAGATAATCTAATATGAATATTAATGCTATTTCAAATATTCTACATTAGTTCTTGTTGTAGTAGTAGGAAGTAGATGAATGAGATTTTCTTCCAATATATTTACATGGATGAAGACTCCAACAATTTACTTTTTCAAGTCCAATTCTATTGCAATAAACACATCTTGAAGATATTTTTATTGCTTTATTCATCCTTCTTAAAATTTAAGTTCATTTGTTTTCTTGAAAAAAATATCACTTCTGTACAACCAAATCTACTCTATCTTTATTTTCCATGTAAATAAATTGTATATGATGAATATCTTCAACTTTTTTAGTAGATTCTATTTTTGAGATTAATGAATTACTAGAGTAAGGTTTCGTAGTAACAAGATCCAATGGTGTATTCTCTTGACTATTATGTAATCTTGTTGATTTCTTCTTCTTATAAAAAATATCTATCATTCTTAGAAAATATCTTTTAAGTTTGTTTACTATATCTTCATTAAATGTATTCTTAACAATTTATTCCATGATATGTAATCAATGTCAAGAATATATTTCATTTAATGTAGGTTGCATTATGTATCCCTAGGTTTTTAAAATATTCAAATTTTATAAATTTAATTCCTATGAATTAGTAATCCTTATGTCTCCTAAATGTTTTGTTTTGTTTTTTTGAATTTACATGGTGGAATTGGTACCCACAACAAATCCGAGAAGGTTGTTCAACTTTTATGGTTACCATAGTATTATGTGTTGTCCATCCTAAAAGCTGCCACATAGTTCTTCATGTAGTACACCCCTATAAACACTATGCCACAATCATTTTAAACCTTTTATACCTCTTAAAGCACTAGGAAAAGGGACAAGTGTTCAGTTTTACGATGTCTCCCAAATGTTAGAAAATATGAATTTTACAAATTTAATTTTTCCTAAATTTGAAGTTGTAATCCTTTTGACTCCCAAATAATTAATTTGCAAAAATTCAATAATCTATTATTTCAAAAATCTAATAAATCAAATTAATTAAAGAACTGTTACGAAACTATATCTCTAATTATCTCTCCATTAAATGATAAACTCATTACTTATTTCACTTATCACTCAACTTAGTAAATTAAATATAAGCCTCCAACTTAATAACTCTAATAATTTAAAAACTTATTTCTCCTAAAGTCTTAATAACTAAAAAAAATCACTAAACCTTATTGATCTGAAAAGTAAAGTTTGCAAGCCCTAATTCAAAATTCAAATTTACATCCACTCTTTGTGCTCGTACCTTTTTTTCACGTGCTACTAGACTGCATCAAATACATCCAATGATGCCTGAGCAACCTCTTTAACTTGCACACTTCAATGCTGCATGGATCCTAGGAAGATTTCTATCTTTTTATGGTTGGTTGTTCACTTCTAAACCAAGTGTTTGCATTTTCAAGTGTTATTCTATATCCTTGTTGTTTATGTTACTTTTTATGTAACATTGTTAATGCTCCAATGTGTCTATACTTCTAACATTTATATATGCATGACCACCACTTACTTCCTCAAGTAAATATTTAGCTTATCACCTCACCACCTATTAACTATCTACTAGTAATCCTCTTGGGTGACATTCAAAGTCTCCTTTGGCTTGCTAGATGTGCACTTTGTTTGTGCTCTCCTTTGGCTTGTTGGATATGGACTTATGCTTACTGCCTAGTGATTTAATGGATGTGCACTCTCTTGATATCTTGTTGATAGCTTATTTCTATCTACCTAGTGGTTTAACAAATGTGCACTCTTTATAGCTTGTTATGTCCTTTTGTTCATAACTTATAAAATAGTGCTTTGTATATGCTTTCATTGATAGAGCTCTTGCTTAATAATAGTGTCTTTTTTCTCTATGACCATATTGTATATCTTTTATATAGCGCTCTGGTATGATGACGTACTAGTTAATATATTTTACCTCTCCTAGTGCTAGAAAACCCCTATTCTATTTAAAATATGGTACCATTCCTAGCATTGAAATATTCACTATTATACTTGGAAGATGGCACCTCTCCTAGCACTGTAATGCACTCAGTATTATTTGATGTTGGATCTTACACCATTGCTTTATTTTAGGAAAATATCTTATAGTATTGCTCTATATGTCTACTTTGTAGTTTAGATTTCTTTTTTCTAGTTGGTTGCTTTGTTTCTCCTGTGCTACCCACATAGAGTGTTGTCTTCTTCTATATATAGCCACTTGAGTGTTGGTCTCTTCTTCTACATTGGCTACTTAGATGTTGGTCTCTACATTGGTCACTTAGATGATAGCTTCTTCCTTTAACATTCTATCATTATGAGCCTTTCTCTTTTATCATGGGCTTCTATTTATTAGGCCTCTTTTCTAAAAAGAGTCTTTCTCTCCTCAAACATCTTTTCTTAAAGGGTATCTTCCTTTAATATTGACCTCCTGGGCCTATGTATTCTATATTGGTTTTTTGAACCATTGTCAAGATCAATATGACTTAAATCTTCTTAATACCTCTAAAACTTATTCATTGAAACTTTATTTTATTAAGGTATTTCTTCAAGACCTATATATCCACTATGTTAAGGCATATCTTTAAGACTTCAATTAATAATAGTATACAAATTAAATCAATATCTACTTGATGAAATCCTTCTACCTATTTCTTGAACTTAGAAGATGAAATTTTTATCTATTTATTTGAGGAAGCTTCTCACTCTTCTGATGACCAATCTCTACTGCAAAAATATATTAGGTCACACCTAAGAACTCAATCCTTCAATGTCAAGATGACCATGAACTTACTTGATGCTTCAATCAAGATAAATATGGCTTGATTATATTGAATCCTTAAATTTTCTCCTGAGTTGATAGAAATCAATGTCAAGTATTTTCTATGTCCCTAAAATAATGTCAAGGTTTGGCTAATTCTCTATAATGATCAACTGTATTAAATTTTATTTACCCCAATAGTTAAGTCCTTGTCTTCACTAGTTATTCTGCAACCATGAAAAGACTCTATTGTTGATTCCTAATATTCACTAGTTGTTTCTACAATTGTTTAAAGACTCTAGCTTTTTGCTTACTTTGATATTACAATAAAGTCTAGGTCTAAATCCATTTAAATTAGACAAAATCTAAACCAATTTTTTTAAGCTAGAAAAAATCAATTTTATATGCAGCTAAATAAATATAACCTGTGCAAGAAACTAATTGTAATAGCTCTGATACGACTGATGGATTTTGAAGCCTTAATGTTAATATAAAACTCATAGGATAAATTCTATAGGATCAAATATTAGATAACTATAATATAGTAAGTTCAATATAATTATGTAATAAAAATAATATGAGCAAACCAATATGTAAATCAAGGCTTATAATATATCAACTAACATTCATTAATATGTAGAAATATGAATGTAATAGCCTAAATCATATTATACAAAGCATGTAGCAAAAAATTACAAGATTAGTTGCTCAATTGTATGTAATATTTATTACTTCTCTTTCTCTTACAAATGTATCATAAACTCTGTTACAATAATGACAACTTGTTATGTTCACTATACTCACTGTTCTCACTATGCTAGATATATTTGCTATGCTAGATATGGATCTCCATGTATATAGCCATAGTAGAATGAATATTTGTATGCTTGACTATTCCTTTCCTTATGCCAAGTCTAATGACTCCTCGCTTCTCTATTTGACACTTGCATCCACATGACTCTATCTTGTATGCACACCTATATATGACTCTTCACATAGCATACTCTAATCTAAATACTGTTGTGACACACTTACATATAAAACACTTGTGTACATTTACTCACATTACACTTGCACACTTATTTACATGATACTTGTGCATTTCCTACACATTATTATATTACATACAATATTTACTCAGACTCTAATCTAAGAATTGACCCTAGTATAATATTTATAAGATGTACCATGAAGGTACCATAGGGGTGTATTAGCATGTACCAAATAATGTGATATACTCCAATAAGGGGATCCTAGGGATTCACTAAGAGTATGGATGATCTTAGCAATTTTATATCAAGTTTTTATGATGTTTATTTGAGTGGCAATGCATTCACATGGACTGACAAGATGTTAGGGGAGGACTTGATCTAGGTGAGATTGGATAGGGTTCTACTATCCTTGGAGTGGTTTGAGAAAAATTATCAGCATACATTGGTATCATTACCAATAATACAATTAGACCATAACCCTCTTGTATTTTGGTGTAGTTTGGAGCATAGAAAGAAACATATCCCCTTAAAATTTGAATCCATGTGGCTATAACACCCAAGAAATCAAAAAATGAAAAGATGGTAGAAGCATCCAATCCAAGGATCTAAGATAATTTTGGTTATTGGGAAATTAAAATATGTGTAGGGGGAATTCAAAATGTGGAACAAGGAGGTCCAACCAAGATAAGAATTGAGTCAACTTGAAAAGGAAATAAATAGAAATAGGATGGACCATGTCTTGTTAGCTTTTGAAGCTAAATACTTAAGATAAAATAACCACAAGATCTAAAATAAATTTGCAATATGAAATATATGATAATGGAAAAATACTAAACATATAAAAATCATAAATAACTTCATAAATAACTCATAGAAATTCCATTGAAAAATGCTCAAAAAAATTGTATCTCAATTGAATAAAGATGTCAAATACTTCATACTTCTCCACACTCTCATTGTATAAAATATATTTACTACACACACACACACACACACACACACACACACACACACACACACACATATATATATATATATATATAATGGATTGTGACTCTTCATATAGAGCACTCTTGGCCTTAAATCTTTTATATACTCTTCATCTTACTATTGTATGGACTCATGTGCACATGGACTACTATGCACATTTACATTACCAAAATACTTTGCACAGTTGTGCATTTATTACATTGCATATTGTAAATACTCACACTCTGATCTAGGACTCTCTTTCCTAATCTAAATATGTACCCAAGGTGGTACATTACCATGTGCTAAATAATGTAATATATTCCAACATCCCTGTGTATTACATTATTTGGTTATTGAAGACTTTAGTCTTCAATATGGTCTTCATCCTTTTTTTGGAACTTGTGCTCTTCTTTTCTATTTTCTTCATTATGCTTCTTGTTTGTATCCTAATCAAGTAAATGATTAGTATCTTCATAAAATACTATATTTGCTAAAAGTGCTTTAGCTTCATGTTCTTCTATAGTTTATTTTAGTTCTTGAATTCTTGTATCTTTTGAACAAAGTGTCCCTTTTGAATTCCTTCTTTATATTGTAGCCGAGGTTGATTGTACTAATGCTGAAATAATTGCTGATGTGGTCTATATTGATTCTAATATTTTCTTGGTTTAAATAACCTATTTTATTGGTTTTCTAATTTTTTTTTATTCCCTTGATATTGATTTCTTGGATTGAATCTACAATAATTTGTACTATGTCCTATTTTCTTGCAAACTTGACAATATCTATCATTCCATTTTGTTTTTTCCTTGAGAAAGAAACAATATTTCCTTGTGGATTATATTTTGAGACTAATGCATTGTTAGTCATTATATATTTTATTGAATTTTACACTTCATATTCTTGTAGCATATTGAATAACTCATAAAATGATGTATCTTTACTTAGAATTTGTAAATATGTGACTAGATGCTTGTAGCTTTCTAGAAGTGCTCTCAAAATTACTTGAACAAGAAACTTGTATTCTATCTTCTCTTCTAAGGTTAATAACTTTCATTTTATATATACCACTTTTCTTAGAAATAATTCTATACTTTCACCACTATTGACTTTTAGAGAATGCAATTGGGTTTGAAGATTCAAGATAGTGGCTTTATTATTTCCTTCAAATATCTTGGCTAAAGTATTCCATGCTTATGTAGAAATTACTGCTAAACTAATGTATGGTTGTATATCATATGTAATTGCAAAAGTTATTATCATGAGTTATTTTTCTTCATCTTCCTCATATTTTTGATTTTCGCTATCATCTTCCGTAGGTTTATCTTTTGCTCCTTTAACAAAATTCCAAAGCTTTTCTACTATCAATACTGGTATCACTTTCTTTTTCTTTGAGGTGTAATTAGGACCTTTGAGTAGTTGAGATTATAAAGGAAATAATTTATTTATTGTCATGATTTGACTACCTTATATCTCCCTAGTTTCAATATAATTCTTCAATGTTATGTTTTGTAGAATACCTTGTATCTCCCTATAATTTTTCAACTTCTATTCTTCAAAAATAACTACTTTATTTTTCTCTTGTCAATCAATAAATTGAATTCAATTTCAATATTTCAAGTCTTCAAACTTATGTCTCTTTCAATTTTTAATTAGAGACTAAATTATGAAAGCAATTTTCCTTTGTCAAAAAATTCTATGTTAAATTCCTTTTATCTCCCAAATCTCAAAAATATAATTCCCAATTCTAAATTTCATAAATCTATGTTGATGTTGAATTCCTTGTAACTACAAATTTAGAAATCTAAAAATTATATAAAAGAATATTTACAAGTTTTGTATTTCTAATTTGATGTAGGATACCTTATTTCTCCAAACATGTTAAATTGCAAATATTTAAAATTATTTTGTAACCTCCAATGTTCAAATTACAAAACTTCAAAATAATTACTTAAATATTTAAATCAATATTCAAATCTTCATAAAATCTTTCAAATTTCAATAATAATATTTATAAAGTTTCAAATAATACTTCAAAGTCTTATCTCTCCAATAAAATAATTTTAACTTAATCTTAGACAATAATAATCTCTTCTAACCTTATAAATCCTATATTGGCATATAATTAATTTTAAATGAAATGTATTACCTCTAATGGGTGCTCCTATAACGTGCTATGCTCCTAATTTGTTTCCATATTCTAGCTTGCTTTGGAAAATGGGTGCTCTCTCTCCTCCTTGATTGGTCAACTATTCTCCAAGCTATTCCAAGGCACTTGAAACTTTAACATACATCCTCCTTGTTGTAGTAAATGTGGCTATGCAAGTGTATTTTTGTCTTATGTGATAAATGGATGCTTCAAGATGTTATATATTCCATTGGCTTATTGAATACCAAATGGTGCCAAAACTCTTTCTTGCACTTTTCAATATATTCTGAAACATTTTTCTTGCTTCAAATGACTTATGGTGCTTCTCCTTCCTTGTGAAAAGTGACATGAATAGTTTTATAATGTAAATAAACCTTGAAAATGAATTTTCTCCTTGGATTGGAGACACTTAACTTATACTTCCTTTTGCTGACTATTAACAACTCTAATATGGTGCTTTCAAAAACTTGAAATAACTAATTTTAATGTTAGAAATAGAGTCTATTCCATCATTTGGGTTATGTAAATGTATCTTCCAAGGTACATACTTAGATTACTTTAGGGGCAAGTTATCTAGTTACTTCATGCAATGTAATAAGTGCACAAGTGTCAATGTGCAAGTTGTACATGTGCAAGTTGTCCCTTGCACAACTAGATAGAGTGTTGGCCAAGTATCCTATTTTACCTATATAAGGATGGCCTCATAGATAGATAGATATAGAGTGATAGATAGAATCATAGATAGAGAGTCAGGGGACATAGTGTAGCATAGTGTGTGACACCATCCATTGGTGATGGATGCAATGTAGTTCAGTAGCTTTATATTGGAGTGTTCATTTCCTCCATAGCTACATTGTAATATTTTATATTTTAGTCATATAGCAGATTTACTTTCTTTCATATTATTTTGCATCTCGTGATTGCTATCTCTCCATGCTTGCTACATCAAAAGCTAATAGTGGTATCAAAGCTATGGTAGATCTAGTTTGTGTAGGTCTATAGGAAAGCCACCATTATCATTGAGCCTGAGCGTTTTGACAAATTGACGCACCATTGGACCAACCACTATCAAAAGCCCTCAGAAGAATCTAGGTGGTAGAATAAGGGAGAGTCACGAGTGAGGACTGAAAGAAGTCTCAGTTCTAGGAAATACTGAGATTGCAATTGACCAGAGTCTTTCCACAAGAGTTTCAGGAAAAACTCGTGAAGACCAGGACTCAGGATTCAAGCCACTGGATTGACAGATCATTCAGTGAGGATTATCTAGGATATCTGGAAATTTTCTAACTAGTGCCTAAAGTTTCTTTTGTTTGCAGAAAACTATTTCTTAGAGGATTGGGACTCCTCCTACGATAGAAATCTAGGAGACTCCAACTTCATTGCCCGAAGGTCGGTGTGCCCTCATAGTGCAGATATTGGTTCTTTGTGCAAGAGAAGAATACTGTGGAAGAAGACTTCTTGTGAAGAGTTGTGGTGAATTCAGGAGACTGAAGATCTCCATTGTTGAATCAAAGAACTTCACAAGTTGAAGAATAGGCCATAAAATCCTTGACATAAAAATGCCATAGAAGCCTTGGAGAAGAGGCCACAGGAGCCTTGAAGGAGAAGCCACAAAAGTCTTAATACCAAAAGGCCACAGGAGCCTTGGTACTGAAAAAGGCCATAGAAGCCTTGATACTAAAAAAGGCCATAGTAGCCTTGACACTAAAAAAGGCCATAGTAGCCTTGGTACTGAAAAAAGGCCATAGAAGCCTTGATCCTAAATTTGAAGAGAATATCTGATTCAAAAGCAGACTAAAGATTTTAGTACTAATACTTTGTTGTAGGGAAAGAAGATTCAGTGAGTTGGGAAACTTCCTACAAGAAAGTTAGGAAGGGTATCTTCTTCAGAATCAATTCAACACCTGAAGCAAAATCAAAGAGATCAGGAGAAGATCTCATTGCAAAACTTCTAGTCAAGGAAGGAGAAGGAGAATAAGGACTAGGTGAGTCCTGCTCGAATCCAAAAGTAGCAAAATCAGAGATCCAGAGGAAGATCTCATCACCAACACTTCCAGGAGCAGAAGGTTGAAGAAAAGGTCTCAAGGAAGACCATCAGAAGCTGACAGATCAGAGACCTTGAGAAGGTCTTATCGAGCATCCAAAAAAAGGCTAGGAGAGCCTTACTGAAGATATTCTCAAAGGAGAACTCATTGGAGAAATCCACTATCAAGGAGAAGCCTCTGATAGTGAAGGACTTGGGACAATTATCGCCATCCAACAACAAGCCCAAGAGAAGAAGAATTTGGCAAGGAGTGCCAAATCCAAGAAGAAGAATTTGGCAAGGAGTGCCAAATCCATGAAGAAGAATTTGGAAAGGAGTGCCAAATATGAGAAGAAGAATTTGGCAAGGAGTGTCAAATCATGAAGAAGAATTTGGCAAGGAGTGCCAAATCTCAGAAGAAGATCCTGCTTGAAGTCAGAAATCGACAAGATGACTTGAAGACAGAAGAAGCTCACCAAATCTTGAAGATTTGAAGATTACCTCTCACAGAAAGAAGGCATCACTTCAGAGACAAAGACTTCTCCAAATCTGCATCAGAAGGAGAAGAACAAAAGAGGAGAACAAGCCATCAAATCCTAGGCTCGTAAAAGAAAGGTCGAGACCATCATTTGGTGAAGAAGGAGCTATTCAAGATAGTCTACAAAGAGCAGCAAGGACATTCTCGTAGCAGCAACTTGGTGATTCTAGACACCAAGATCTACATCCTCTACAAAAGTGATAAAAGAGCTACAACAAAAAGGTATGCAACTTTCTGGTGCAAATAGGTTTATTAATTCATCTACCTATTAGATTTGTTAGATGCACCTGCATTTGGATTAAAGTTGCAAATAGAAAATTGGATTACAGTCTTCAAAAGTGCAAAAAGAAAAAGTTCTTTTTAAGGTTCATTTGCACTTTTATTAGGAGTTGATTAGATTTCAAAAATAGTTTCTATCAACTACCTATTATCTATTTTGAAAAAGAAAAAGAAGACTAAGCTCTACAATATTAGTTGTAGTGAAATTTTAGAATAACTCTTAAAGATTCATTTTAGGTTATTCTTGATTAGTTGTAGTAAATTCTTAGTGCATTAATTTGAGAGTTGATCAGAGTGATAAGGTGTAATCTTAGTGCATTAAAAGTGAAAAAACTTGTACTATTACACTACTCTCAAAAGAAATTAGTTTTGTGTTCTTGAAGGGCACAAAATCTGATTTGTATCAAGTGTCTAAAGACACTATTGAAGCACAGAAATCTGCAACTCGTAGTGGCCTAAAGAAGCCACCCAAAAAGGTTAGAATCCTCCAAAACCTGGAGAAGAACATAACTAACCAAAAACAGAAATAGAAGCTTTAAAGGATGAGACTTGGTGAGTCTCAAATCCAAAAGCATTAAAGGATTGAATGCAAGAAAAGAATTGCAAAAAATAAAAAGCTTCTATCTACTATTATATAAGCTTGGAATTGTTATCTAAGTGTCCAAGCAAAAAGGGGGAAGGTGTCTACTTATAAAAGACAACCTCAAAACCCTTGTATTGCAGGAGAAAAATCTGCCATAAAATTAGAGTTTCTGATCTGAAATAAGAGTGCAAAAGAAGGTGCATCAAAGGAAATTTATGTACACACTATAGTACATCTTATAGCACCATTTCAATATGGTTTTTTATAGTCTAAAAATAGATTTGAATCTGCCCCAAAAAGGGACAATAAACACAGGAAAAATAGCCAAGAAAGGGCTGAACGTAAGCACTCTTCCCAAGCTATAGAAGCCACTCAAAGGGGCTCATCATGGATGCTTGAACCTATAGAAGACACAACATAAGAGAAGATCAAGCAGTGTACAAAGCAGAAGATACAACATAGGAGAAGATCAAGCAGTGTACAAAGTAGAAGACAAAGCAAATAGATATCAAAGGAAAGGAGCATTCGTATCAAAGCATTTCTACCATTAGTAAATGCTAACAATGGAGTAAAGCATCAAGGAGTCTTCATCCAAGCACTGCCATTCAGACTCCATTCAAGGGCCACCAAAGCTACTCCATATCTCCACCAAAGCTCCACCATATCTCCACCACAACTCAACCATTAGCTGGAGATACTTGAGCATCTATGTAAAACAACAAGGATTAAGGTGGAAAATGCATTGGAGAGTCTTCATATAAGCGTTGATAGAAAGAAAGGCATGCAACTGCCACTTGTCATATTTTGAAAGATACTCTATAACGCTCACAAAGAAGACGTTACACTTCTTGGTGCCCATACTCCAAACAGTGGAGTTACATACAACTTGACATACATTACAGGAAAGATAGCTTGGAGATGTTGAGGAAGGAGCATTACTTGGACAACGCTCAAGAAAGAATAAAATAAATATTTTCAACTCAATAGTGACACTTTTCATGAGTAGTGGAGTGAGTTCGGCACCTCCACCAACCAAATGAGAGCTTCCATGAGTGTTTAGAAACTCATACAGTGACACTTGTCACTCCTATATCGTATTAAAGATGGGTTGGACTTTGGAAAGGAAGCACAATAGTTGGAAACATCACGAGCAACAGTGGAAGCTACTCGATAGATCGACGATAGATGCTGGATAGTGAATCAACATGTTTGGGTGCGATTCGATAGAGTGATGATGGATGTTCGACACCAGTTTGGGTGCGATTCGGTAGGGATCCAAAGCAAGATGGGTATAATTTGAAAACTCTTGGTCAACCAACATTCATGGAGTGCATTAAAGCCTTGGGAATCCATGCTCAAGAAGGAGAGTTTATAGCCACATTCACCCGACATCATAAAGGTACAAAGCCTTAATTTCTTATTCAATTTGCTTTCAATTTCAAAAAGGGAGTTATAAGGTTATAAGATAAGGTTGATATATTATTTAAAATCAATCTTTGTTTGAAAGCAAAACTTAGGGAATTAATATAATATTTGCAAAAATATAACTTAGGAGCAATAAGGGATTCTACTTGGAATTAATCCATTTAAAGTTTGCAAATATTAATGTGTTCTAGTTTTCCAAATTTGGGAGTGATAAGGGTTACAACTTCAAACTAGTCTTTTGGAAATTAGAAACACTTGAATAAAATTCCTAAGGGTTTCAAAAAGGGGTTATTAAAAACTTTTATCAAAGTTGGAAATTTATGTTCTTGTCTCAAAAAATTTCTCCTTAGGGACAAAAGAAATCCAACATTAAAACCTCTTCAAAATTGAAAAGTGCTTAGTTCAATAGGAGTATTAAGAAGATTAAGAAGTTGATTTTTGATCCTTACAAAATTTGTACAAAATCAACCAAAAATTGAACTATATCTTGCAAAAGCACTATAGAATACTCCAAAATATATCTAGGGAGTCATAAGGAATTCTACAAAACTTGATAATAATATTCTTCAAAAATTGTCAAGTTGTGAAGATATAAGCTTTCTTCAAAAACCTAAAATTAGGCATTCATAACTAGGGAGATATAAGGAAGCCTACAAGACTAATAAAGGTTTTATCAAATCAAGCTTATATACTTCAATTAGGAAATTTGTAAGATAAACTACGAAGATTCTATCAATTCTAAGAATCACTATTCTTGTATGGATGAAATTTTGAGAAAAGCTTTCAATAATGAAGAACTATTCCATGAAGTAGAATTCTACTCTCAAAACCTAATAGATACTCTAGATGGATATGAGTATCTACCATCTAATGAGAAAGTAAAATTCTCCTTATTTCTTAAGGAAGCGAAAGAAGGTAGCTTTACAATATTGATTAACTATCTTCATGAAATTCTCTTCACAACATGGTGGAACTCCCAAAGACTAGTTATATTTTCACCAGAAGAATATCTGATGATTTATCTATCATTAATTGTGTTTGTACTTACTCAACACAAGAAACAAGTTGATAATAAAGAACAATATTATTGTGATGATAGACTAACTTGTTATAAAGCAGATATTTCACCCACATCAAAGAAAAATCATAGGAAGAGAAGAAGAAAAAGGAAGAAAAGGACAAGAGGGCTTGACATGAAGACTAAAGCAGCAGAAGAGGAACCAAATCAAGACTGCTCTAAACAAGCAGATAAAGGAGGAATACAATGCAAAGTCATTTGAAAGAAGAAGCCTTAGCTCCAGCTTACTCTACATCATATGAAGACACATATTACCTATTGAACCTGAACATAAAGAATGCAGAGATAGAAGACAAAGTTCAAGAAGAAGAAGAAGATGTTAGAATTATTGAGTTGTCATTGATGCCAAATTCAAATTTGGTTACTAGCAAATAGTGGTGTGCTTGGAAAATTATTCAAGGTAGATATATCTTTCAAGGGTGATAAGCTTGTTTATAAGTTGTGCAATATAAAAGGGTTTATTTGTTACTAGCAAATAGTGGTGTGCTTGGCAAATTATTCAAGGCAGATATATCTTTCAAGGGTGATAAGCTTGTTTATAAGTTGTGCAATATAAAAGGGTTTATTTTATTAAATATTTGAATATTTAAATCCACCAAAGGTGTTTAAATATTTAAATATTATAATCAAGTGGGCCAACTAGGGCGCCAAAAGTAAGATGTGATAATGTTTTGCATATAAATAAGAAGTCAAAATTCATTTCAAGGAATGAGCTTCGATTGAATATCTTTGGAAAGGGCTTCATTGTCAACGCAGAAGTGAGAGGAAACAATGAACAACTCTGGAGTTCATCCGCAGCATAGAGGAATCAGGTTGAGGAGCAAACGAGCATGGAGCAACAAAGGATATTGGTGTGTATCTTCGATATCAATGTGGAGCAGTGAAGGATATTAGTGTGCATATTAGATATCGATGTGGAGCAACGAAGTATATTGGTGTACATATTCGATATCGATGTGGAGCAATGAAGCCTTGGATGGTGTGTTGCAGGTCAAAGAAAAAGCATGTTGTGAAGCCAAGCATTGAGGAGCAAATGAGCATGGATGGTAAGAGGTCTATAAGCATGGATGGTGAAGGAAACCTGAGAAGTTTTAATTCCTTTTAAATATTGGAAGATGAGTCGTAGAGCTGTAGTAGAGGGATCTCAGCTACATAACATTCGAAGCATCGATGATTGGAAGGATACAACAATCTAAAGCACCCAAGTGAGCTAAAGTTTCAAAGGTCACATTGCATTTAGACAATGTTCAAAGGTGGGCCCATTGGGCACAATTCTTGGAGACTGCAGAGTGAAGAAAGTATTCAAGCATTCTTTGGATGCCACAGGTGAGAAACCCAACTGAAACTAGCCATTGGAAGACACTCACAATACACAGATGTGAAGGAAGAAGCACACAACGTGGAAGCATTGATATACAATGAAGTCTAAGGCACATTGAAAGAGGGAATAGAATCGACATAAGCAATGTCCATTTTGTTGCCATACACAGAAGGAAAACAAGAGCACATATTAAAAGGTACAAATTATTATTGAACTTTATAAAATTTTGAAGACATAAGGATTTAGTTTAAAAGTTTGAAAAGGAGATATAAGAAAAGTGAGTTGCTATTTTTGAGATAAGGTGATTTTATTATTTGAGGTAAATATTTGGTTTTATAAAGTGAGGAGAAATAAGGAGAATTAATATTTATTTTAAAGGGTTTGATTTAATTAATCTAAAGCATTATAGATTAATTAATAGCAACAAATCTTGGATATCATTCATGTATTATTTGGCAAGGGCCTGGCAAGCATAGAAGGTGAAAATTTAGAATTTGAAGAGCTTGAGAAGTGCTTCATAACATGGAAGTATAACAGAGTAAAAGCAAGGTATAAGCATCTCCAATTCAACACACAAGTAAGTTATCTAGTGCTAGACTTGGGCTACCTTTAAAATGTAATAAATGTGAGACATGTGGAAGCAATAGACTTAATAAGTGTGAAGGATATCTTGGCCATTTGATGCTTCCAACACCAGTATATCATTCTCTATATGTTCAAGAGGTTAAACGAATTTTGGGTAGAATATGTTTGAATTGCTTTAGCTGAAGAAAGCAAACTCAAGATTAGAGAGCAGATTTGAGCAGTGTTTGTGAGCATATTGGGGAGCAGATTTGAGTAGTATTTATGAGCATATTTGGGAACAAATTTGAGTAGTGGTTGTGATCAATTTTGGAATAAATTTGAGCAGTGGTTGTGATGATTTTTGGAGTATAACTCAGTGGATTGGTGTCCACGAACTTGCATAGGGGATTGGTGTCTCCTGTGGGTTGGTGTCCACGAACTTGCACAAGGGGATTGGTGTCTCCTATGGATTGGTGTCCATGAACTTGCATAGGGGATTGGTGTCTCCTATGGATTGGTGTCCATGAACTTGCACTAGGGGATTGGTGTCTCCTGTGGATTGGTATCCATGAACTTGCATAGGGGATTGGTGTCTCTTGTGGATTGGTGTCCACGAACTTGCATAGGGGATTGGTGTCTCCTGTGGATTGGTGCCCATGAACTTGTATAGGGGATTGGTGTCTCCTATGGATTGGTGTCCACAAACTTGTATAGGGGATTGGTGTCTCCTGTGGGTTGGTGCCCATGAACTTGTATAGGGGATTGGTGTCTCCTATGGGTTGGTGCCCATGAAATTTATTGAAGAAAAATATAAGCAATATTTTTTCATGGTTTTCTCCCGAGAGGGTGTTTCCACGTAAAAGCATTGTCTCTTATGTGTATGGAAATTGTGCATTGATTTATTATTGCTTTCATATTATTGTTGTTATCATTTGGAAAGAAAATTTTTATCTTATATTGTTCACCCCCCTCTCAGTATAAGCTTGTGTTCTTCAATTGGTATCAGAGCAGGTTCCTTCGTGAAAGCCTAACAGCTTGAAGGAAGATCTTACAAGAACACACATGGCTTGCCAAGAATATTTTTCATCAAATAGGGCTCCATTGTTTTATGGGACTAACTATGCTTTTTGGAGTGTGAGGATGTAAACCTATTTGATGGCACATGGCTACGATATATGGCAATCCATTAAGGATGGGTTCACACCACCTACAACTCCTCCCACGGATCGAGATGGCAAGAAACCATTTGAAAATAATGCCAGGGTAATGAATGCAATATTAAGTGGGTTATGTGAATCAGATTTTGTGAAAGTCATGCAATGCACCTCAACAAAAGAAATATGGGACAAGTTACAAAGAACATATGAAGGAGACGACAAGGTTAAAATGGCAAAACTTCAAACCCACAGGAGGAAGTTTGAATATTTGAAGATGAAAGATGAGGAAGATATTGCTAAATATCTACTCCACATTGATGAAGTTGTCAACACCATTCGTGGACTTGGAGAAAGTATTGAAGACTCTAAGATTGTTCAAAAAATCTTAAGGTCACTTCCCATGAGGTTTGATGCAAAGGTCTCAACGATTGAAGAAATGAAGGATCTTAAAACCTTAAGCATGGATGAGCTACATGGAATTCTTACATCCTATGAGATGAGGACTGAAAAATATCAAACATCCAAATGGGAGGCCACGTTTAAAGCTTCAAAGAAGACAAAGAATAAAGAACCAGAATCAAGTGAAGAATCAAGCAATGAAGAAGAAGCTAACTTTGTGCGAAGAAATAAGAAGGGTCCAAGAAAACACAAAGGTATGCATTCTATGAAATGTTTTAATTGTGGTAACATTGGTCACTATGCATCTAATTGCCCACAAGATAGAAGTAGTAGCAATGAAGAAGAAAAGGAATACAAGAAAAAGAAAGAAAGAAAATTTTATCATGAAAAGAAAAATAGGCATGGTCAAAGCAAGCATGAGAAGAATATCTTTCAAAGGCACAAGAAGAGTCTTTATGTTGAGGAAGCAAGTAGTTCTTCCAATAGCAATGATGAAAGTCTCTCCGATAGTGAAAGAGAAGAAATCCTATTTTTGGCCATAGAGGAGAAAGAAGAAGCTCCTATTATCAAAAACCAAGAAAAAGAGGATGATCCAGAGGATGAAGAGGAAGCCATAGTTGACATAGAAGAGGAACTTGTTTTTTCTCTTGAAGAATTGAAAAGGCTTAGAAATAAGAACTCAAGATTGAAGACTCAAGTACAAGAGGATGAGAAGACAAAGGCAAAGCTTTCACAAGATCTCACCAACTTAAAAGTGAAAATTGAAGAGGCAAAGTGAATTGAAGAAGGTATGGTTGAGCAGTTAAAGGCAAAAGAGTTGGAATGTGAAAAACTGGAACATGAGGTTGTCTCTCTGAGGAAGGAAGTGGAAGAATATAATGATAAGCTACATAAGTTTGAGAAAAGCACAAAAATAATGGATGATATTATCAAAGCATAAAGATCTTCGATTATAAATACTGGACTTGGTTTTGAAGAAAGTCAAAAGAAACAAAATATGGAATCAATCTCAAAAGGAACAGAGGCATCAAAGAAAATAATTAAAGAAGAGCCTAAGACCTATGCCGATGTGTTGAGAAGTGGAAGCATAAAGAAGGAAGAAAACAAAGCATCATCATGGACCAAGGTCCATCACAGAAACAACAATGAGAGAACCATGTGGTCATATCCTCCAAGGCAATCATACAGGTTTCAATATTTCTTTCATGGTTATTGCTTTTCATGTCACAAATTTGGTCATAAAGCTACACATTACAGGAGGAATGATTTTGGTTTCACCAAGAGGAATTTCAATTCATTTGCACCTCTCATGGACTACAACATCATATGCTACAAATATAATAATTTTAGGAATTATTAAAAAATTTCTTCGCCTCTTCCTTCACACCTGTAGTTCCTTTTATATTTGAACTTACACATTGAACTTCCTCATCTCCTATATCATTTTTTCCTTATAATGACTAATTCGAGTGAACTATAATGGCCTTCACCATATGATGATGTAAAGGGATTTTTCTAGTCACTTTCTTAGGAGTGGAAAATCCTTTATTTGACCTAGCTTCTCTTCAAATTCACACAAAATAACCTAAGAATTTTCTAAATCAGGAAAATCTATGCAAAGATATAGCTCTTGAAAGATGAGTTTTTTTTTTTTAAATATTCCCTATAGCCTTAAAGAGGTTAATAAAATATATGGTTTCATTTTTGTAGGACAATATTAGAGGTTTATAATTCTAAAGCTTTTAAGATATACTAGTTTCACTATTACTATAATGATCCTCCTCTCATAGATATGTGTAGATAAGCAAATTGGTAATAACCCCACCTTTTCTTGTGAATTGTGGTACTACTGATAGCTATTGTGAATGCAGGACCAGGTTCAAAGTCATTGAGGATGGGAAGTTAGTCGACCAAAAAGGTAATAAGGGAAGTGATGATTCAACTTGTGAGTACATGGACGCTCACATACTTGCATATCATGTAGATTCCATGTTTGATTGAGTTTTGTGTTTGGTTTGAGTGGCGATGATGATGGGAGCCACTGATTATTTCAATATGCATATAGTTTTAATTAAAAGAAAATAGATATAAAATAGGAATGCAAATAAGTGGATGTATGCATGGTTTAAAAAAGTCCAAATGCAAGTGTATTATTTTGGATGTTAATTACTTAAAAAAGTAGGTAGATATTATATTTGAAATATATTTTATATAAAATATGTAAAATTAAAGTACTTGTTTTTCTTCATCGTGGTATGGAGTAGCATTCAGTCTAACTACATTAGAACAACGTGTTAGATGCAATAATGATTTTAACCCTCTCCATAATCAAAAACCAAGAAGGGAGGAAAATGAATTATTAAAAAAAATAAATCTGTTGAATGTAGTGGTAGAAGGAGTTGGAAGAAAATCGGATGGAAGGAGAAAAGCAAAAAAAGAAAAAAAGAGGAACATCGTGAACATATTGGGGGAAAGATCTGGAAGTGTCAAAAAACTTTTGGAAGGGATAAGCACTACAAAGGAATCCAAGTAGATTGTTTATAGTGATTTACTCTTGATTGCTTTTGTTTTAAAAAGAGAGGATTATGTTTGAACTAGGATGTAATTGTTTTCCTGTGTGAAAATGAAACGAGAAGAGCTATGTTGAATGTGCATCTATTTTATGTTATTTTTTTCTTGTGTAAAAATAAAATGGGAAGATCTATGTTGAATGTGCACTTGTTTGAAGTTATTGTTGGCTTGTGTGAATGATTCATAATTTTATAATTAGATATAGATTATGAATATTATTGTTATCCGAAAATGAGATAATTTTTAAGGTGAACCACATGCATTAGTATCACAGTATGCAGTGTGATTTCTAGTAAACATCTGCGAGTATGCATGTTGTATGTAGTAGAAATGCATTCATGTAGTGAAGAGCCATAATTTGAACCCCTCATCCCTAAACCTCAAACCATCATGGAAGAGAGTGAAGTTTCAACGATAGTGTGGAAATAATCAACGAGGGTGACAACAACCGAGTGGAGGACTAAAGCCACCAAGTTGCATGATTAAAATATGATAGCACATTAAACTTCTTGCAATTGTACTCTAGCAAAAGTTTATGGCACACATGTATGTACAAGACGTGCCTGTGTTATGTGGGAAAAGTGTTGGAGTAACACCCTGTCCGGTGTTAGAGTTTCTCCTTGTATATGTTAGAACCCAAAATCCTAATGTTATACCTAAGAGTGATGCCCATTTTTAATGCAACAAATGGATTTTGATAGGTTTGATGAACTAGCAAAACTATGTTGTGTCTTTCCATATCTATGAGTAGTGTATCCAAGTAAAGGTTATGAGTTTGAGTTCGGATTAGAATATCTCAAATCTATTATACAAGTTCCAGTAGAGGCTAGTGAAAGCATGTACTATGTCCTATGTGAATTTTGTGCAAGGGAATTAATATAATGTTGATAAAATTTATTCCAATGGTTTAATTACTATGTATGGTGGTTTAAGCAATGGGAATTATTTTGTATTAATTAGTAATTTATGCATTCAATACTTGTAAAACAAAGTTAAATTATACTTTAGGTGTTGGTGTAAATTATTCTGGCAAAACATCTCAAACCTGGGTTGCCATGCTCCCAAAATATGTTAAAGAGAATTGTTCATAGTATAAGTGGAGCTAGGAAAGCATCATACACCTTGTTATCTTTTAAATAAGACTTTTGTGTATTTTGTATGCTAAGTGGCTAAACTAGAATAGTAAAAAGTGTGAAAAAACTATACCAAACTTGTAAGCACATATTCTAAGGCTTTGTTGTGTTACCCAGTTTGTTTTCAAGATGTTATGAGTAGCTGACGTGAAGGAAAAATGGTTATTGGGTTTCTTGTTTGGTTAATGTCTTTTAAATACTACTATAGAAATGTGTAGTGTTGGGGCTATCACTCCTTTATTGGGATGCTTATTATCTTGAGCTATGTTATATTTCTTAAGTGGAAAGTATACCAAATTCCATGAAAAGAATAAATAACATTGGTTAAACTTGAATTTTATATTAAACCCTTATTGCGATGGGGGGTAGCTTTGTTGGCAGCAAAGATGGAAATGAATACATGGGTATGCTTTTACTTAGCAAATTGTATTAAAGTCTATGTTGTATTGCTTTTATGGAAAGAATGCTTAATACAAATTCTTTAAGTTAGTAAAATATGAGAAATGAGATAGGATTATTTGTTAGATGAAAAGTTTATTATTATGCTTATACTTTTGATTGAAAGAAATCAAGATAGATAGATAGGGTATTATGTTAAAAACTTGTTTATTCCCTTTAAACTTTGGAGCTAGTAATATCCATAGGATGAAAGAATTTTCTCATGTCATTTATTTTAATTAAAGCAAATATGTGAGTAATCCTGTGGTATCTCCCAAAGCTTAGAGCTATTTATAGGTTTCCTTGAGAAGTTTTTGACTATGTGGAAACTTAAACTTATAAGGATGGATTGGAAAACTCTTGTTAGAAATATTAGGAAGGCATGAAAACAAAACATTTAAAAATAGTTGAGGAGCCCTAAAAAAACCATGAAATTGAGCATTGAGTGTAAAGAATGCTCAAAATTCACCCAAAGACTGTTGAGGTGCGGGTAGGTGCACAACAGTATCTAGAGCAATTATAGACTGACAATAATGGTCGATTATAAACAGCCAGGTCAGGTCTAGTAATGAGGGGTGGTATGGTACGCCTTCTCCAGGTTGCTTCTGGAATAGTACTGTGATAGATCCTGTGCATCTTTGACCTAGTTGGTTAAGCTTCGTTGTATGGTATGGGACATACAAATGTGGATCATAAAGAGCATGTGAGATTAAGTCCAAGGCCAGTGTATTGGCATGGCTCTAACTGAATTCGAGAAGAGGATAATCGGTTAGACACTAGGCATAAGTACGCTATTTCCATTTCATTCGATATAGGAACATGAACGATGAAAATTTAAAGGTTTGAAATGGTAAGGGGTAGAGAAGCAAGCATCTACCCTCTCGGTGTTATGAGCCCTAGAGGATAACGCCTACCATGGATTGACCCTCATGCCAGAACACAAGGACGTAAATGAGATAAGCCAATTCCACTAATGACACATTTATGGGATATGGCCTATCTCATCCACTTGGGTGACTTTCTGTAGCTGACTTGAACCCAAATGTGATGTAATATGCTTGTACTAAGTTAAGCTTATACTAATAAATAATTGGGTGAAGAAAGTTTGCTAAGAACTTGAAGGTAAACTTATAAGTGAAATTGTAGTATTAAAACAAAAAAAATATTACAGTGATTTGTTTATAAATTATTGAATAGTATAACCAAGTGATTTGATTTAGGTTGTTGCAATTACAGTCCTTTTAATACTAATCTAAAGCATTGATACATGTAATTTTGAGTGACTTACCAATTCAAACAAAATATTATATTAAATTTTAGATTATTAATATGGACAAATATAATTGGTTAATTGAAAGGTTATTCTTGTGAGATTGTATATGCTCTAAGTATGTTATTAGGTGGATAAGTATTCCTTTAGTTCATAAATGTATTTGTTTTTCAACTATATCATTGAAATTGGTTCCACCAATATTACATCGTGACCACATAAAAATATTATAATATTTTTTTTGGTTACATAGGGAAGTTGGTTACAACCACTATTTTTAGTAACTGGCAAGTGCAGGGTTCAAACCACAGGGACCACTTCCAATAGCCTATTCGTCTCGTTGTTATTAATCTGACGTGATATGGAGACCACCGATCGCTCGAGGTTTGTACCATCAACGTTGATCTAGCGTGCACTCAGAGAATTCAGCATGGACTACTACCTTTGCTATTTGAACCTAGGTCTCTTCTTGGCAAGTACTTGGTCAGTGAAGCCTTTACAAATCCACCTAGCCCTTGGGGACCAAACCTTATGTTAAGGAAAACTGTTCCTCGTATCCCCTGGGGGCTAAGACTTTCCATTCCACAAGGCCTGTCCCATACGGATATACCCCTCAAGTTAGCCGGGGGATTTTTTGTATCTGGCGTAGGTCATTAAACTTGAACCCCGACCCCCTTTCGAGGATTGAAAGAACTTGCCAATAAGATACCTCATGTGAATAACTTACAACATATTACAACATGCATACATAACTTACCAAAATTCAAATATAAATTTATTTCTTACAATTCCAATAATTTAATCAATTAAACTAATATAATTTAATTTTTAATTATTTATTTGATTATCTAATAAATTACTACCAATTTATTTGATATACATCTAATAACTTAACTAAATAATGGCCTTACCCATGGATTCAATAACTTCATTTAATTAGTTATAATGGCCTTACCCATGGATTCAATAGCTTCATTTAATTAGTTATAAGTTAAAATTGTCTCACTCCGACATACCTAAAAGACGATCTTACCCATAAACTAAATAATTTCCCAATGCTGAAATTATCCCGTTTCTAGCACAATTATTTAACCAATTATAATTAATATCTTTTAAATACTTAAAATATTTTTAAATAATCACATTCATAAGTTTGATTACCTTAGAAAGTTTAAATTTGAATTTGGTTAAATAATATGTTATAGTTGATAAAATTTTATAATATTTTTATATAAATTAAACATTCCTCAATTTTATAATTTTTTAAAAATATATATTTTAACTAAATCTTAATATTTAAAATAATTATAATAAACATTAACTAAAAACACACTATTAATACAAATAAATTGTTGTTTTTATAACTATGGAACAAACGAAAGGGAATAATTTTTTATATCTAAAGATTCCACACAAGTAACATCATCTACAATAGCAAAAGACATTAATTAAAAACACATCATTGATACAAATAAAATCTTGCTCTATAAGCATGGAATAAAAGGAGGAAACAATTATTTATATCTAAAGATTTCATACAAGTAACATTATTTATAATGATTGGTAAGTGTTAGTTTGGTTGAACATTTAACAAGAAGAAATTCAAGTTTAAATCTTGGGAGAAGCGTGTTGCAAAGGTAGTAGTGTGATCCACTCTATGCCACATTGATGATGATGATACAAAACCAAACAGGAGCACCACGTGGTCCACTTCACATTAGACTATAAAACAAGGAGATGAGAAATAGGTTTGATGGTTGCAACCCATGTGATTTGAACCCTGCAATTGCTTGCCAACTAGTTAATAGTAGTAACCTATCAAGCAAAAAATAAAAATAAAAATAACAAAACAAAACATCTATCATGGGAAAATGTTGAACTTTGCTAAAGGAGACCAAGGTGTCGCCCTAATATGTCCCCAACTTTTTAACCTATTCAAAAAAATTAGTGTTTTTACTATTTGTTCCATGTTTTATCCTATTGTGCAAGAAAGAATATGAGAAAACATTGAATTTTACTATAGGAGACCAGGGTGTGGCTCTAATATGTCCCCAACTTTTTAACCTATTTAAAAAAATTAGTGTTTTTACTTTTTGTTCCATGTTTTATCCTATTGTGGAAGAAAGAATAAATAGGTTCTAGCAGCCGAAAACTTACTATTTAATTATACCCATTACCTCAATTTCTTAAAAAAAAATTAGATTCAATTAACTTTACCTTTACTCATGAAACTAAAGATTATAAAAATTCAATTTAAAAAACGAAAATCGTTTTGTCATCATGTGAACTAGCCAGATAGCATATCAGAGAAGGGCATCCATCTAGATCTTCATATTTATCGTTTTGTCAGCAAGGGAACTATCCAGACAGCATATCAGAGAACGGCATCCATCTAGATCTTCACATATATTGTTTTGTCAGCATGCGAACTATCCAGACGGCATATCAGATAACGGCATCCTCTCCGGTTAAAAAAAGACAAGTCTTCCATGAAAGTTGGGTGAATAACGGCATCCATCTAGATCTTCACATATATTGTTTTGTCAGCATGCGAACTATCCAGACGGCATATCAGATAACGGCATCCTCTCCGGTTAAAAAAAGACAAGTCTTCCATGAAAGTTGGGTGAGTTCTCTAGTCAGGAATTCTCATTGATAGTTAAGACAAATGGTTTGCAAGAAAAAATAAAAGTTCTATGAATTTACAGTTGGAACTATCAAGAGATTATATATAAATTCAGAGTCAAAAATATTGAAAAACTCTTAGACAAATGGTTTCCAAAGAAAAATAAATTATATATATATATATATATATATATATATATATATATATATATATATATTACTGTGACAGTTGAAGTATTCTATCCAGTGCGGAGACGGGAAAAGCTATACACGATGGTTTCAACTGAACCATGACAAATAAAGAGAACTAAAATATATTCTCCCGGATGCCCCAGACAAAGCCGAATCTAAATTCAGAAGGAGACAAATTGCATCCCGTTTTATAAATCCAAGAGAAGTGAAAGATAATCATCAACATAGCTAATTTTCTCTTAGTCCAGACCTAACAATACTGCTCAGAGAACAGGGTCAATGTGGACTGTAGGACTTGTAGTAGGGGTGCTCCCACTGCTGATATGGGTGCTAAGATCCTTCAACGAGTGGAGGTTCTGTCACCCATATTTGAAATCCAACAGAGGAGGAAAGCTTCCTCCTGGTCATATGGGGTGGCCTATTATAGGAGAGCAGCTGGATTTTCTATGGTGTTTCAAGTTCACTGCCAGGCCTGACGATTTCATATGGAAGAGAAAGGCCAAGTAACTGCTCACTCATCCACCTGATTGAAGTCTTTGAAATATATCAAGAAGATAAAGGGATTTAAGAACATTAAAACATACTCACCCACTTCTTTTTTTTAATTCTTTTAGGTGGCCCTTAATTTTTTTTTTATCAGCATGTTTTGCAAATATGGGGTTTAAGAACATATCATCTTCAGAACACACCCATTTCTCTTTTCTGTTCTTTTGGATGACCTTACAAATTTTTATTTTTATTTTTATTAAATGAATGTCCTTATTTGTGTATACATGCTTTGCAGATATGGGGACACTGGGATTTACAGGACTTATATGTTTGGCTATCCTAGTGTGGTAACGTGTTCTCCAGAGGCCAATAGATTTGCGACAGGAAGAGCAACAGAGGAGGGCAGTTTCACTCCCGGGTGGCCTTCTCCTCAGCTTATGGGCCAAAATGGAATGGGCGTGGTATCAGGTGTGAAGCACAAACGTATGAGGCGGTATGTCATGGAAGCCATCAATAGTCCACGGTCACTGAAGAGCATATTCATCAAAACACTGCCCTCGTTCAGAGCAGCCTTTGAAAAGTGGACTCAGAAAGGCACAATCACTGCTGCCGATGAAGTCAATGAGGTATAATAACTCATCCTATTCCGAACGTTTTTCCTTTTTTCCAACATTGGATGGTATAGTGGCGGGGCAATTGTGATGTACACAAGTCTATTTTGGGTTGAGCTTATACCCTAGAAATTTCAATTTTTTTTCTTCTTTGGACTGGCCTCTAAGCCCACACATGATTTATATAGTAATTTCAAAGGTTTTTCAAAATATACATAAATTCTTTTCTAAAATTTTTTTTTGGGTATTCTCCGTCCAAATCTACCGGTCTGCAGAAAAGAATAAACCCCACACAGAGTGGCCATTATTTTTTTTACGATGGTATCTTGAATTTGAGTGGTCTATCGGTCTGTCTGTATATTAGCCTCCAGCTTGGTTTGTTCTAGCAATCTGGTTTTGAAATTCATATATTTATTATTGTTCTAGTTGTTTGCATTGCTATTGAATTGTAAGATTTCTTTGATTGCTGAAACTGGTATTACCATACAGGCGGTTTGATTGAGCGAGTTTGATTCAGAAAATTTTGATATTTTAAGTAGGAGGATCAAGGGGATAATGTTGTATACTTAGGTTTATTTTTTATAGCTAAATAAGTTTTTTTATAATTTAATATTTTTAAAATTATTTATTTTTTAATCAACCATTTGTTTTGATGTTTAAAATAATATTTAAATTTATGTTTGATATAATATTTACGTTACACATATTATAAAATTACTTTCTTTTCCTTTATGATCCGGCAAGGATGGCATTTATGGGTGATGTGACCAAGTTCAATCCCCACGATGGATGTATATAAAAAGTATTATCAAACAAAAAAAATACTTATCACTTAATTTGGTATGGGGTTATCAACATAGACTAAGTATTATTTAAAGATTTTAAATCCAGAATATATCACCACTTCATCAGATATCCAGTAAAAGTTGAGGAGAGGAGGAATGTTAAATTGATTTCCTTGAAGTAAATCAGATTTCAGTATAAATTCAATAAGTTGAACGTGTTATTCGGTTTCCATATTGCAGGTGACATTTAGCATCATATGTGGTATCCTTTTTAGCTTTCAGAAAGCCTCAATTTTAGAAAATATGATGAGGATATACAAAGGACTTATAGGTGGAATAAGAGCACAGCCCATTAACTTGCCAGGCACTGCATTCAGCATTGCTCTTAAGGTATTATCAAAACATTCAAAATTAGGATCTTAGATATAAAGTGATTTGAAAGAAATGTTGGCAATTTTAGTGCTCTATTGTATTTGTCATTTCACATATATATAACTTACTAATGTGGCTGTGAAAACTAACATGTGCAGTGTAGAAAGCAGCTATCAGATATAATATCTTCTGAGATACAAGATAGAAATGTAAATAAGGGCAACAATAGCAATAAGGAGGATTTCCTGCAGAGTTTGATGGATACAGTGGACTCCAATGGTGACAAACTAAGCAAGGAAGAAATTGTGGACAACATGGTGAATCTAATCTTGGCCGGATATATGTCCACAGCTGGCATACTCACTTGGGCGCTTTATTACTTGGCCAAGTACCCCAGAGTTCTCCAAAAACTTAAGGTTATATAACTACGTGGCATATATATTTCTTCCTTTTCTTCCCATTCAGTTTCCATAAGTGTGGACGTTGCTCATAAGCTTTTTTCTTGTATTTCAGGAGGAAATTACTTCCATTAGGGAGAAGAAAGGAGGAGAAGATCTTCTGACATATGAGGATGTTAAAAGCATGACTTACACTTCAAAGGTTGTAGTCAAGGAGTTTATCTTTTAGAAAGAAGATGAAATGTATGTGGCTTCTAATCCAGATTTTATCATCATTGATGCAGGTGATTGATGAAGTAATTAGGCTTTCCAATGCATCAGCCTTTACTTTCAGGACTGTGGAAAAAGAGGAAGCATTCAATGGTAATAAATTATTGTTATATTGTCCATAGTATGCACTTTGTGTATAACTTCTCTGAGAGTATTACATTATTATAATAATATATAACTACTTATGCAAGAACAAAGTTTTGCATGGTACCAGGTTACATAATTCCTAAGGGCTGGAAGGTCATCATCTGGTTGCGAACTAATCATGTTGATTCTCAGTATTATAATGACCCATTGGAGTTTAGACCTGAGAGATGGGATGTAAGCATCTAAGTTTTCCCTTGTAACCTTGAAATGAAATTTGTATTCCATGTAGAATTGAAATGAAAAATAAAAATTGTTCTTATAGGAAATAATAGTTTCCTTTAAGTTTTTTTTTTTTTTTTTTCATATTTTTAACAAGATTATATCTATTATCTTAGTCTTGGTGAGAATCCTGAATAAACATTTTACTGTCTCTTATACTGAGGAACTTGCAAAACATCCTAGCTCTGTATAGAGAGGTATAGTTGATCTTTTTACCAAGTGACCCTTTTGATATGGTTTTGATGCAGGCATATAAACCTAGTCCAGGAGTGTATCATGTCTTTGGTTCTGGTCCTAGACAATGCCCTGGAAGCAATCTTGCAAGACTTGAGCTTTTAATGTTTTTGTACCAACTTTGCCTTGACTACAAGTAAGTTTCCAACTCCCCTGTCGTTAAACATATACCTTGGGATTTTGATATCACTGTAAGTTTAGTTATTATGAACTGCTTCATGATCTAATTTTTTAGATATTTTTCTAATTTATTTGTTTTGGAACTCTATTTGCATGGGTTACAATGCTTTTTCCACATTGAGGTTGATATTGATTCCTATTTTGAAAAATCAGATGGGAACTTGAAAATCCACATGCAAGCATAAAGTATCTACCACATCCAAGTGTTGCAGACGGTGTGAAAATGAAATTCAGCCATATTTGAGAAATAAATTTCATATACACTTGTATTCAGATAAATGTATGCAAACAGTTTGTAGCTGAATTATAACTTCTACATCCATCATAAATATTGTTGCAGAATTGAGAAACAAGATAGTAAATTGTTGATGATTTAGGCCCATAAACCCCAACTAATCCAAGTCACTTAGTTGTTTTTCATTGTGGTAAAAAGATTGATATGTCACTCTCTAATGGGAATGCTGAGGGTTGGATATTGTAATGTCACTTAGTTGCTTTATTGTGGTAAAACAAGTGTCAAAGTCATTTTCTAATGTGAATGTTGAGGGTTTGATATTGTAATGTTTACTTTATGATAATAAAGTTAGATGATTAAGTTTGATATTGTAATGTTTACTTTACTTTATGATAAAGTTAGATGTGTTGGTAGAGGCTGAAAAGGCTCCATTCCCCTATACCCACCCTATCTATATCCAAATGGTTATATGTTATTCTCCTATTGACAAGTGTAACTCTCAGCCTTGCGAGAGGTCATGGTTGGGAGGGGACTGCTCAACCCTATGTGTTGGTCACAGGGGTTTATCACATTAACCACAAAAAATATTTACCCCCAAGGGCTAGGTGGATTGGTAAGTGCTAGTCCGATTGGGGACTTACCAAGAAGAGACCCAGGTTCAAACCTTGAGGGAAGCTTGTTGCAAAGGTAGTAGTTTGATTCGAATCCTCTAAGTGCATGCCAAACCAATGACGATGGTACAAATCACGATGGTCCATTTCACTCAAGGAAATCCATATGGTTTGAATCCTATGCTTGTCAACTACTATTTTTGTGTGGTTGTAACCAACTCTCCTCTCTCTCTATATTCTTAAAAACTGTAGGTAACAATTTCCTTGTAGTAACTATCATGTTATGTATTGTTGTATGTCTTAAAGTAATATAAATGTAATTTGCATCTACTATTTTAATGTGGTTGTAACCAAATCTCCTCTCTCTATATATTTAAAAACTATTTTAGTGTGGTTGTAACCAACTCTCTTCTCTCTCTATATAGTTAAAAACTGCAGGTAACAATTACCTTGTAGTAACTATCATGTCATGTATTGTTGTATGTCTTAAAGTAATATAAATGTAATTTGCATCTACTATTTTAATGTGGTTGTAACCAACTCTCCTCTCTCTATATATTTAAAAACTGAATGGAACAATTACCTTGTAGTAACTATCATGCTATGTATTGTTGTATCTCAAGTAATATAAATTTAATTTACATTTTATGATAATAAAATTTGGAAACAAATACTTGGATTGAGTGAACTTTAAAAGACCACAACCATGTGGTTATTGAAATCTTAAATATTAAGAATATGAAAGGAAAATAAAATTTGGAAACAAAATACTTGGATTGAGTGAACTTTAAATGATCATACCCATGTGGTTATTGAAATCTTAAATATTAAGAATATTTAAGTTTGAAAGGATGATTTCGGACAATTAGGTATCAAATTTATAATAATGGGATATTTTTAAACCAAAAAATATAAGATTTCAACCAGATTTTAAAATTATTATCAAAATCCTAATTAAGGTTTAAGTGGGACACCCTAATAGTTAACACTTTGGGCTCTCTTTTGGGAGACCCAAGTTCAAACCATGGTGGGGAGTGGCGTGGGTGAGTTTTTGTTTAAAAAGATATCCTAATTGATAAAAATATAGTTAAATATTTAACTTGATGGGAGAAGAAGAAGAGGTATTAAAGTGGAACACAATTCCAACATAGGAAAAGATATAAGATTGAATAGTCCAAGTAATGGCTATCTTTATTCAACTCTTAAATTTACATAAGAAGTATTATTTTTAAGTAATCAAATATTTGTAACTAAACAACACTTATTTCAGTTAAGAAATAAATTTTGTGTATTTCTAAATTTAACAATATAATCTATATATGCTACAAATTTTAAAATCCATATAGTTCAAAAAAAAATCATGGTGTTAAGGCCAAATATTGGGGTTGAATTGTTGGATAAAATAAAATTTAATTTTATGGATATTTTTGTTGCAACCAAACTTCAAACAATGTGAATGAACATGAAGATTTTAGCATAAAAGAAAGAACCGTATTTTTACATTATTATTTCAACATTGCATATATAACTATAACATGTCCATTATCAAGATGATATAACAAATGCAACTTTCATGTAACTTCTATCAGGTGTAATAACCTTAAATAATATAATAATTTATATAACATCTCCCATTATTATATTATTGGTATATAAGAGAACTACAAAATAATTCAAATTTAACAAGTGCAAGTACATTTGTAAATATATCTGCAAGCTGATTTCTAATAGAAATGTACTAGAGTTGAATCTGGTGATTCTAAACTTGTTCTCAAATGAAATGACATTGAGATTCAATGTGCTTTGTTATTTCATGAAATATTGGATTTTTAATCAATTTCAAAACATATTGATTGTCACAATTCAATAGTTTTGGTTGATTTTTACGCACACCCTTATCTAAAAGTATGCTTTGTAATCATATTGCTTCACATGCAGCTCCTCATGCAATGCGATATTATTACTTTATTAACAATGCCTCTACATATTGTTTTTTGTTGTGCCATGAGATAAATTTAGATCCTGGATGAAATACATATTCAAATGTTGACTTCTTGTCATCCATAGATATGACAAAAGGTGAGTTCATGTATCCTTGCAAAAAGAATTCTTTTTGTCATCCATGCCATATTCCACTATACCATAGAAATAATGCAATATCCTCTTTGCTTCTTTCCAATGACTTAACTTAGGTTCCTATATGAACCTTGAAGGATATATGATAGCAAAAATGATGTTAGACTTGGTATTTTTCAGGTATATGAGACTTCCAATCAACTAAGAATAAAGAGTACTAGATACATGAGGTGACTTGTTATGTCTAGATAGTTCTAACCCTTGCTCCATTAGTGTTTCCTTAGGTTTACAATTTTTCATCCTATATTTTTTTGGTATTGTCTTGGCATACATTGTTTGTGTGACCATGGTGTGATTATTTCATTTCCAAACTTTCGAGCCAAGAAAATAGTGTAAAAATCCTAGATCTATCATATCAAATAAACTTTTAAATTCATTATTCACACTATCCACTAATTTATTTGACCTACCAATGATGACTAGATCATAAACATATAGCACAAGGATCATTATCTTAGATGCAACTTTCTTAATATAGATGTTTGCATTAGAGGGACTTCTAGTAAAACAATGCTACTATAGGTTAAAATTAATTTTGATGTACCGGTATCTAGGAGCATGCTTCAACCTATACAATGACTTTTTTTAGTCTGTAGACCTTTTAATGTTACCCATTGACAACAAAGCCTTTAGGTCATGTCATATACACCTCTTTTTTGAGATCACCATTGAGGAAGGCACTATTGACATCCATTTGCTAAAGTTTACAACCAAACTGTGCTACCAGTGCAAAAAGTGCATAGATGGTGGTCATATTTGTTGTAGGTGCAAATATCTCTACATAGTCAATTCCTTTGTGCATAGCCCTTTGTAATGCATTGTGATTTATAGTTTTCAATGAATGTATCTACCTTATATTTGATTTTTAAGACCCACTTGTAGCCTATGGGCTTCTTTCCTTTTGGCATATTAACAAGATACCATGCTTTGTTCTTCATCAAAGGTGTATATTTTATTTTCATAGTTACCTTCCATTAAACTAAGTGCATCCTTCACTAATGCTAGTTTTGAAATTTCCTTTACTAAATTCATCAAGCCTAGATTTACGTCCTTTCATATACTACTACGAGTACAAGTTTATATTGAAGTTAGGTCAAGTGATGCATCAAGTTTAGCATGTTTGATAGTACTAGTGAGCCATTTTGGAATATTTTTTTAATGTGATGGAGCAACTACTATAGGTCCATGAATAACTTTTGGAACTTCTTCATGAACTTTCTCATCTGAATCCATGCTCATAACTAGATATGTGGCATATTCAAACTTCTTAGTCTTTAGTGTTTATCTTGGTTTTAATTCTTCATCAAACACCACATCTCTAACTATATGTAATTTATTGGTGATTGGATCCATTAGTCAATAATATTTTAACACGCTATCATATCCAAGGAATATGCATGATAGAATATTTGCATCTAACTTGGTCCTCTTTTGAATTGGTACATGTATGTATGCCTTACTTCTAAAGAATATGAGATGTGCAATTGAAGGATTTATTCCAGAATAAGCTTCTTTAGGTGTAACCCCTTGAAGTATCTTTGTAGGAAATATATTTTAAATATAAACCATAGTGAAGACAACTTTAGCCAAATATTTTTTTCTAAATTGGCTCTTGTGAGCATGCAGTGGATCATTTCCATTATGGAATGGTTTCTTCTCTCAGTAACTCCATTCTATTATGGAGTGTATGCGATAGTGTGTTATTAATTGATCCAATTTTACATGATAAACCTTAAAAAAATATTGGATGTATATTCCCCCTCAATCTAAGCAAAGGACTTGAATAGAATACCCTATTTCCTATCCTACCTACTTATTGAAGTGTTGGAAATTCTTTAGCACTTCATACTTTAGTTGCAAAAAATACACCCACATATCTCATGAGTAGTCATCTACAAGTAGTTAAAAGTACCTATGGCAATCAAAACTTGTTGGCATGAGACCACACAAATCAGATCCAATGGTCTTTTGGCTTTATGATTTCTTAGCTCATAAGGGACTTGGTATTTTTTACATGCTAAACAATCTAAGCATACTGGCAATGTGAGGGTCAGGTAGGCCTATCACCATCTGATGCTTACTTAGATAGAGTAAGGATGACCATATCTTCTATGCCAAACAAAAGTATCATCTGTCATGGTTGGAGATATTTGTCATGGTTGTAGATTGTGCAACATTAGAATATGATATGACATCAAGTGTAAACAAGTCAATCTTGTAGAAAACTATTACCATAAAATTACCATGTTTTGTGATGAAACAATTATTTTGCCATCAACAACTCAAAATTTGATTACCCTGTCTCAATAAAAAAATTATGATAGAAATAACAAGTTGTTTGGTAATATTGGTACATATGGTACCTTTTCAATCATGTATTGTTCATTAGTAAAACGGGAGGAAATATTACCATGCATTTAACATGATAGGTCTTATGAATAGTAATGGTGACTAGTTTCCTAGTTTGAGCCTGGAAGAAATCAAACCATACTTTATCCCTAGTGATGTGCTTGCTAGCACCTGAATCAATGTATCAAATATCATCCTTTGTGTTTTTCATCACCTTGGACATTAGGACCTTGTGCACTAGTTCAAAGTCATACTTGCAATTTAAATTTGGATCTTCATGTGCAACATGCATATGTTGCTTCTACTTGGTATGAGGTTTGGACTATGTCTTTCTTTGATGAGGTTTATAGACTTGATTTCTTTGGTTCCTAGAGATATACCAAAAGTACCTTGTATCATATCCTCTTTAATAGAAAGGTAAATACCATGAATGCTTTAAATTCTTACCATGAATGAGACAAAGATTGTTTTCAAAAAATTGCTGAAGTAAAAGAATGTCAAGAGAATGAAGAGACAAGAGTGACTATGAGCTAGGAGGGAGTGCAAGCTAGGAGGGAGTGTGAGCCCGGAGTGAGTGCAATATAAGAGGAAGTGCAAGCCAATCTTGAGATCTTCAAATATGGTGGAAGAGCAATTAATTTGTTTGGATTATATAAATTCTTCAAACCCTTACCATGAATGCGATAAGTATTATTTCCAAAAAATTTCCAACGCAAAGGAATATTGGGAGAAAGAAGAGATAGGAGCAAGTGTGATCTAAGAGGGAGTGCAAGCTAAGAGGGAGTGCGAGCTAGGAGGAAGTGTGATTAGAGAGTGAGTGTAAGCTGAGAGGGAGTGTGAGCCAAGAGGAAGTGCAAGCTAGGAGAAATCCCAACCAAAACCCCACTAGTTAGTTTGGAATAAAATCCATATTTTATATAGAAATTGAGGATTCACTAGATAGAAGTATGGTTTCCTAAGTTGAATATAAGTGGAAAGTAAAATATATGGAAAGTTTGATCTAAGTATCAGATGTTGCACCATAAGTGACCATCAAGGATGATATGATTGAGCATGATATAATGGTTTTGAAAAGCGAGGGAATCATATGTAAGTTTCATAGATACTACTCAAGGTTTTTGCATATTCAAGATTGGATCAAGTGGAAGTGGGGATTCAATTCAAAATACTCTATAAGTTTTCTTCCTAGAGGTTTTTTGTCATATTTTCTAATTCAAAAATAAAGGATAATATATTGAATAGTGGCCCATGGTTTAGAGGGAGAGATACCATTTATTTAAGACCATAAAATTAATATTTTTTTCTATTGAGACAAACTATTAAGAAGCTTCTGATTTGGGTTAGGCTTTTGGACTTCCATATTAACTTATCAGTAAGCATATTTTGAAGAATATTGCAAATACCCTAGGAGAATTCATAAACTAAGGGTAAAATATTAATGATAAAAAATATGGTATATACCAGAATGTGTTGCTATCAATATTTCGAAGCCTTTGCCACAATCCATTAAGATTAAATCTGAATCAAGAGAATGTGATCAAAAAGTGGATTATGAAAACATTACATTTTGTTTCCACAATTGTTATGAGACTGGCCACTTGGCAAGAGTTTGCAAAGTGAAAACTATGAAAAAAGAGACAAAATAAAATTATCATAAGAAAAAATTCAAGGGAAAGCAATAAAACCATACACTAATAGAAGGTATATCAGATCAAATATATTCCACTCCTAAAGAAGGGATAAAGAAATCCTATCTACAACATATTATGGAAAATGCCACCATAACTCACTTGGATCAACAATTAGAAGAAACACAGAAGGATAAAAGGGATGAGAAAGCATAACATGTAAGTTCAAGTTCAATAGGAATTAAAGGTGCAAACTTAAATGTGGAGAAAAATATAAACATAAAGATAACATAAGAGGTCAAGATCTTTCTAGGTAATTCTTCTTCATTTTTCTCTAGTATAGAATCCTCTCCTGGTAATAAAAGTGAAAGTGATATAGAGGTTATCCTTTGCACTTTAGAGTTTTAAAAGTAACATAATAAAGAAATGAAGATGAAGGAAGTTTGTAACATTTTAGGGTTTGTAATGAAAAATACGAAGGTAATTGCTTTGGAAGAGCATCCTTGCACTTTAGGATTTCCATGGAAATATGAAGAAAAAAATGCTTTTGAGGTTTTTCCTTACTCTAAAAATATTGCACAACAAGAAAAACCTATAAATGATAAGTATTACTTTGATTAGTGTGAAAATATTGAAGATATGGATGAAGATGAAAGTATTGGTGGAAATGAAAAAAGAGGAATATCCAAGAACCAAAAACAAAGAGAAAAATAAACTGAGAGGGATATTGATATGGGAAAACAAAAACAAAAATTGCAAGTGTTAATAGGAAGTGGAGCTAAACCCACAAATAAAAATAAATATAATAATGAAAATAATATCTTGGAATATTAGGGGTATGAATAAGAACACTAAAAAATGTATTAAGAAACCCTTAGATAGTTATAGAAAAGATATGTATATATATATATATATATATATATATATGAAAATGTGAAAAAAATATATTATTATTTTGAATGTGTGACAAATGATAATGTGCAAATGTGATGAAGAGAACACTTATTATTGGTAGAGGTAGTTGTGATGCTATTTTCTCCTTCTCACGATTTTTGGATGTTTAGAAGAATTTCAAGAAAGTCAAACACCATAGTTTGAAAAATCAAACTCATCTAGTAGTCAATCAATATCCTATAGAAATATTGACTATCCTGACTAATATTAAGCCTATCATGGACCTGTGTGTGCACATGATGTTCATTTATCCATTTTGAGGGAGGTTGGACTAACCTAATATTAACGTAGCCTATTAATCTAGCTCATCCAAAAGCATGTGGTTTGTACAAAAGAAGGTTTCTAATATGACAGACATGCCACCACTCATAAGGTATATTGTATTGCTAGTCAGGGATTTATAACCCTGATGGAGATTAGCCCCATGATCTATGGACCTGAGGACCTTAAGGATTCAAAATTTTTAATAGTATATTTTTTTCATTTCTTTTGTGGTTCTCTTTTTGCTTTTGCTTTTATTTTCTTTATTTCTTACATTTTTTTGTATCTTGGAATTTTTTTGATCCCTATGTTTGGGTTATGCAAATAAAAAGATGGGTAAGGAAAAATGTTTACTTTATGATAAGGCTAACACAAGGTGTTTTTATCCCTATACTCAAAATTTTCTTAGTATGTGAGATGCGTTGGGAAAGCACTCAAGTCAACCAGGGTAAGATTTGAAATGCTTTTAAAATTTGATGGCATTCGATCAAAGGTTTATTGGACTCAATATGAATGGTAATTGAAAATTTTTTCATTACTATGCAACTAAGAATAAGATTATACATCATTACAGACATGCTACCAAATGTATTTTTAACTCTTAAATGGTTTACTATGTGCAAATTAATGTGCAACCAACTTGTTATTGAGTAATAAAAAAAATGATATATGTGAATACAAATTCAAGAATCCAATGTTTGACCGAGCTACAAAAAAGTATCTTTTTGGTATGTACGGATGCATGTGAAGAGAGTGTTGATTGCTAATGTTTAGTAGTATCAACATGATTTATGAGTGTGGATTGTTACGGAAGAGCACCAAAATTTATTTTGTGATATGGATGGAAATTTATGGGAGAAGGAGAAAAGATAAGGAAAAATAAAATATAAAATATAAAATAAAAGAGAAAGAAATGTAACCAATCAAAGTTATGTAGTCGCTCAAAGCATGACCATACCACATTAACAAGAAAAAATAAAGAGGTAGAGAGAAGAAGGACAAGAATAAAATAGGGCCAAATAAAAGGTATGTAGCTACTCAAAGCATGACCATACAACATTGACAAAGAATGAAATAATATAGGAAGAAAGAAGAGAAGAAAGAGAACCAAATCAAAGGTATGTAGTCACTCGAAGCGTGACCATACAACATTGTTATAAACCTATATGAGGTAGATGTGGAGGAAAATGAAGTAGAAGATAGAGCGAAAAAAAGGAAAATGAAATGCAAGATACATTGTTGATGGATGATTTTGATTTTTTTTGTTTTTATTATTGTTGTTATTGTTATTTTTTTTTTTTGTATTTTTGTTATTTTTGATGTTGGATGTACAAGATCTACGCAAAGGTGATAAAGTCAATAAGAAATAGAAAATTGACCAAAGGGGTTTGAAGCCTTTGAAATGCAATTAAAATTTGATCAAAGGGGTTTGGTGCCCTTGCTAAGAGACTTTAAAAAATTATCCAGATGTTTTCAGATTTATGGCAAAACCTTTTTGCTAAGATTTAAAAATAATTGGCCAAATATCTTGAGGTTTATGGCAAAACCTTTTTTCTAAGAGATTTTAAAATGAATTGGCCAACTTTCTTGAGGTTTATAGAAAAACCATTGTGTTAAGAGATTCTAAAAATAACTGGCCAAATGTCTTGAGGGTTATCAAAAAACCTTTTTCTTAAGAGATTCTAAAAAGAATTAGCCAAATATCTCAAGGTTTATGGTGAAACCATTGTGTTAAGATATTTCAAAAAGAATTGGTCAAATATCTTGAGGTTTATGGTGAAACATTGTTTCTAAGATATTCTAAAAATAATTGGCCAAATATCTTGAGGTTTATGGTGAAATATTTTTTCTAAGAGATTCTAAAAGGAATTGGCCAAATATCTTGAGGTTTATGGCAAAAAAAAATTTCTAAGAGATTTTAAATATAATTGGCCAAATATATTGAGGTTTATGGAAAAACCTTTTTGCTAAGAAATAAAAACAAAAATGGCTTTATATCCTAAGGGTTTTGGCAAAACTATTTTGCTAAGAGATTCTAAAGAAGAATTGGCCAAATACCTTGAGGTTTTTGGAAAAACCTTTTTGCTAAGATATTATAAAAAGAATTGGCCAAATATCTTGAGGTTTTTAGCAAAACCTTTTTGTTAAGAGATTCTAAAAATAATTGGCCAAATATGTTGAGGTTCATAGCAAAAGATTCTTTTTTAAATGAATGAAAGTAAGGAATACAAAATTGCTATCTAAAGCAATAATTTGTGATGGTGAAGCAAAGGGTGTAACCTTTGACAAAAGGATGCAAATTTTTGAAATTACTGGTTGATTAATTAATGAAGGTAAGGCAAAGGATGTAACATTTAATAAAATGAGACACCCTTTTGAACTTGATATTTGATTTTTTTGATGAAGATAAGGCAAAGGGTGCAACCTTTGACAAAATGATGCAGCTTTTTGAACATAACACTTGATGGATTGATGATTGTAAGGTAAAGTTCATAATATTTGATAAAAGGATGCAACCTTTTAAATCTAGCAATTGATTGATCTGAGATGTGAATGGGAGGAAAAGAGAACAACCTTTAAACCTTGTGACTAATTTGGTGTGTTAGGAGGCATTAACATGAGTACATGATAAATTATAGGATATGAGATAAATGCCAATTTACCCAATTGCAAAATTGGTTAGAAGGGGTGTGGAATTACCTAGATAGAAATATGGTTTGAAAGAGGTTGAAGTCCCTTAATCATGGAAGTATTTGAGGGGGAAGAAACTCTCAATTATGAGAAATTGATTAAAAGGGGAGGAAATACCACAATTCTGTAAAATTTGTTAGAAGAGGAGGAAATACCCTAAATAGAAAATACAGTTTGAAAGAGGGTAAAGTTTCCCAATTGTAGAAGGATTTGAGGTAGAAGAAACTCCCAATTGTGAGAAATTGGTTAGAAAGAGAGGAACTTCCGTAGTTGTAAAAAAATTAATGGATGAGGAAGAACTCCCCCAGATAGAAGTATGTATTGAAAGAGGGTGAAGTTCCCAAATCATAGAAGGATTTGAGGGGGAAGAAACTCCCAGTCATGAGAAACTAATTACAAGGGGAGGAAATCCCCAAGTTGTAAAAAAATTATGGAAGAGGAAGAACACCCCCAAAAAGAAATATGGTTTAAAAGAGGGTTAAGTACCCAAACATAGAAGGATTTGAGGGGGAAGAAACTCCTAGTCATGAGAATTGATTAGAAGGGTAGGAACTTCCCTTGTTGTGAAATATTTGTCGAAAGAGGAGAAACCCTCTAGTCATGCGATTGATTTGAAGATGTAGAAATTATTATAAAAAGAAGGTGAATGGAGATAGAAGAGGGAAGAAAAAGGGATAAGAAGATTATGGAATAGAATAATGAGGGGAGAAGAGGACGAGATAAAGGAGAAAAATGACCAGTAATAGGTATGTACCCACTAATGCATGAGTGTACAACAATGACATGAAACTTTATGAAAGGAGTTGGAGGAGGTGAGGAAGAAGGAGGAACTAGAGCAGACTCAAGGAGAAGAAAGAGGAAGAAGGGTTTTTATTAGGAGATTATCAATTTGAATGACTCCTTGATCGATTAGATCTTGAACCTGATGCTTAAAGGTATGATAATGATTGATGTCATGCCCTCTCTGGTGATGGTAAGAGAAAACTTGTTATGCATACATTCTAGTTTTACATTATGTAAGGTGATGTGACCTACATCATATATCTTTTGAAGGACATCAGTGAATGACTCTGATATGGGAGTCCAATTATAGGGTGGTCGATAAAGTCATTGTAGGAAAGCAAAAGGTTGGGTTGGTGGTGATGGGGTGATTATTTTTTTAGATTATGAAGGACCCCACCATGGAGGGTGAGGAGTTTGTTGAATTGTAGGAATTGCAAAACCTCTCATGAAAATATTATAGGTGGGTGTATGACACCTAAAATCACTCAACCACAACTCAATATTTTTAAGGTACTCTAATATGTGTTGCATATCAATTGAAAGAAGGGTTGAGGTTGATTGGTGTGGGCAGGAATGTGAATATGAGTAATATGAAAGAGGAGGAAAAGGGGAACAAGGAGGTTGGGGCATACCCACCAGCTGGCCCGATTGGAATGGAAAATAAGGTGACAAAATAAGAGATAGATAAGGTGGAATAGAAAGAGGTAAGATGATGTGATGGACATTGACATAGAGAGGAAAGAGTGGTTATTGCATGAGAGATCAAGGGGAGTGATGCAAGTAGCCTGATACCTTACGTCATGATCATAGTATGAAATCCTATTACCTGACATACCAGGTGGAAATGAGTAATGCGAGGAACTGAATGGATTTCAATAATGGACAAAGGTGGTTTCCTTTGAATACCCTGACAAATTGGTTGGAGAATAAGGAATTATGGGAGAAACCTCTCAATATTAAACATTGGTTAAGGATAATTATTGAAGAGTGATAGGTTGAGATACCAAGTTTTTGATAAATTCAGGCCAAGATTGTAGTTGTATGAGTGTTTCTATTGTGTTTGATTTTGTCTATGAAACAGAGGTTTTAGTTGCAATTTAACCTATGATTGTTTTTGGTCATAACTTACCATGAAACTCTAATGAAAAATGGTTATAGAGACATAAGAGTTGCCTAGACTATTTTTGGGGCTGTTTGGAAACCTATTTTTGAGGTTTTGTAAATTTTTTTATAGCAAAAATTAACCTATTTAACAAGTAAAGTGATGAACATGTAATTTTTGTGAAAGTATGTTTAAGATGTTATAACAAACCCTAAAATAGGTGGATGTGACCTATGAAGGTATGCTTATGATCAGTTTCCCATTTTAATCAAATGTATGCAAGGGGTAACTGTACAAAAATGGGTTAATAGCTTCTAATGAATGTAATGGCTCAAAAACACTAAAGGGGAAATATATAAAACCTCTTAAGAATGAGGTGGCACTATATAACACTTGCTACTGACCTAGTTGAGCTTTTGCTTCACCCTCAGATATGCTTAGTCACAAAAAATAGTTGCACACTCACTATTTATATGAAGCCATGTGAGTAGGGGTGTCTAACCCTACCCTACCCTATGGATATCTCAAGAATAGGGGTTTCTCTAGTGATGAAGTCTAAAAAATATCTTGTAGAGGCTATTATGGTGTTTAGAGGACAAGTCAACATAAGGAGATATATTCTAATGTCCTTGGTCTCAATTTGGGGTTGGTGGTGAAATACAACCTTACTAATCTAAAAATATGTGAAGTGTGTGTGGATGCTACTTAGGAAAGCTAGAAATACTGAAAAGAAAACTAGACTAAGCAAAAGTAAAGCCTTTTTTTTTTTATAAAAATGAAACACCTTTTTAAAATGAAAGCAATGTTAGACAAGGAATGAAAATTAAATTTTGTAAAATAAAAGGGGAAATATTATGTTGAGATAAAAAAAGAAAAGTTGCATGAATTCAACAAACTATTTTAATATTGGCATAGACGCTAATCTATTTACACTAGCCATGATATGCCTATACGATTATGGCTATATGACTCTTAGAGATTTATATATGAGATAAAATAAGGATTTTATTCTCAAATCATGGTTATGAATAGGTTAAAAGGCCTCTTTGCACCTTATGCAAGTGTTTTAATTCTAACTGATGCAACTATTCAACAAGCTAACATATATGAAAATGAAGATTTTTATTTTGAAAATTTTGACCAAAGCAATTTTGGAGCCTTTGTAAGCAAGTAAAATGATAAATAAAATGTGACCAAATAGATTTGGGGTGTTTTGTAAAACTAAGAAGTAAAATAAATGAATTTCATAAATTACCCAAAGTGATTTAGGGGCTTTTATGAAAATGAAATATGTTAGAGATTCTAACTAAACTTGTTATTTTTGAATCATATAGACATGGTTTTTAGTCTTACCTATGGTATCTAGCTTCTAAAAGTGTTTGTGACTATATTTTTTAGGGTTGAAATGTGTCTCAGCTTTAGAATTACCTAATGTTATCTAGCTTCTACAAGTGTTTGTGACTATATTTTTTAGGGTTGAAATGTGTCTCAGCTTCAGTTGCAAGTTACCTTGCAATTGAAAATACTCACACCTTGCCTTGCGACAAAAAAAAACTTGAAATTTTACCAAATCTAGGCTTTCTGAAAGTCTCTATGGTATGGTAGCTAGTTTATGTATAGGTACCTACAATAATAGAAGACATACAATTATGTTTGGTGCTTAAAAAAGTCTTACACAATAGAAATAACAATAGAAAGAAATATTCTTTCAAGATGATGTGATACTGGAAAAAGGTGATAAATTACACTTGTGGAGATGCCATTGTCATTAGGTAGTTTGGCTTATGAATGCATGATGGAAAGGGAGATAGAAATATATTGTGAGGGTAAATTTATCCTCTAAATTTACCTGCAACTATGGATTTGTTGTTGGTTATGTATAAACTAGTTTCTGAACCAGTTTTAGGAGAACATTGTACAATCGTAGGGTACCTTCCAACTAAAAATAGTTACACCTTACCTTGCAACCCTAGCTTGTAGAATATAAAGAGCTTAATATTTCACTCGAGTTGTGTTTTCAAAATTTTTTAAGGTTTTTGGCTAGTTTTGTGGCACCTGGAGCACATAAAGACAACAAATATCAGTTAACTAGTTAAAAAGTTAACCTAAAAAAAATGACATGGTAGGGGGTCCCATTGAGCATGCTAGAATGAACTAATGGAAAATTGATATTTTTGAAATTGATGATTAAAGGGGGTTACAAGAAGAGCCCTTTCCACAAAAGAGCCTTTGGAGGCCATAAAATGGGATTTTGATAGGTGAAAACCTCTTCTTCAGTAAGGAGATCAACAATACCTTAAAAGTCTTCCAAGAGATTCTCAAATTGAGTGGACCTACTACTTGTGTGCCACCATCAATATAACCTATCCTCAAGATCTACAAGACCTACAAAAAGGAGTTAGAAGATTTGGGACTTGTCTTGATCATACCCATCATGTTTATAGATAACAAACACTAAATAAACTAATCTAATGTATTATTGAAGTTGCTAGACAATATTGCAAATTAGTAATACATTGATAGTTACATGTTTGAATGGTTTTGTAGTCTTATGATGTCTAAAATTGACCCTTAAAAAGGGTTGCACCTTAGGGTGCAACTATTCTGGGTCATAGGGTACGTTGTGACCCTAGCTTTTATACCTTGGTAGAATTTTAGGTGGTTCAAAATGATCTTGTGCTACTATTGGATCCATTGTCTTCACTAGGTCACCTTTAGAACCTATAAAATAGACCAATTTTGGAACACAAAAAGGGTGTAAAAAAATGTTTGATGTGGTTATTGATGGAGATTTATGGCAAAGTGGATGATGGAAGGCAGTGTAGTCTAGATGGAGGAAATGAACCTCTATTTATAGAATTTGGAGAGGTTATGAGGTTGAGATTTCCCATGAGGTGTCCCCTAATGTGAAATTCCTTATAAGTTTATTTGGGTGAGAGAATCCCTCACCCACATACATATCATAAATGAGAATGGGGATATGAAATGGAGTTGGGGTTAAATCTGAATTATAGTAGGATTAACCATGGATTAAGAGTTGACTTGGATGAGGGAGAAGATGACTGACACTTGGCCCATGCTTTGAAACCTAAAAGTCTTCAAATTTTATTTATGGAATTAAATGGACATGAGTATTTGAAATGGATTAAGAATTAAATTTAACCAAGATTAGGTTAAACCTAGGTTATATGTTGTCTTTTTTATGAGGTGGAAGGTGACTCACCATGTCTCCGATGCTTTGGGAAACAAAAGTCCTCAGATATCCTTTATGAACTTAAATGCACATGGGGATTTAAAATAAAGTAAGGGTTAACTATGACTAGTATTAGGTTGACGCTAGGTTAGCTGCTAATTTTTGGATGATATGGAGGGTGAATCATTATATCTTTCATGCCTTGGGAGGAAATTTTTATTCAAAATCCATTTAAGCCCTTAAATGCTCATGGGGAGATGTGTGGAGAAAGGGTTATGGTTAACCCCACTTAGATTGACCCTAGGTTAGACCAAGGCCAAATGGATGAGGTGGATCCTAGGCTAGTCAAAGAGTGGACTAGGTGAGGTGGCCAAGAATCAAATTGACCATGATTAAATTGACCTTGGAGTGGAATTTGACCATGAGGTGACTTTGACAAAGGTAGAGATTAATCAAGGTTAGGCACAAATAATGGTCGTATGAGGACCTAGAGTTAAGCATAGGAAAGAGCTTAAGTGGTCCAAGGAGCTTATGAATAGTGCATTAATGGTGTTTTGAGACGAACATATGCAAATTTTGTGGGTTTTACAAATTGATCAATCATGAAGATAGGATAAATAACAATGTGCAACTTTTGGGTGTCTACACCCTCATTTACGAGATAAGTCTTGGATAGAATTTAGTGCATGAGAATGGCCTTTGAATCACTTGATATTCTTGGAATGGTTCTATAAATTTTTATGCTACTTTGGCAAGAGAGGATTTCTTGAGAAATTATGTTCATGAAAAATGTTGTATCAAGAAATTCGTGGAATATATGGATAAAACATTTATTTTTTTGTGGTTTTTTATAAAACTGTAGGGGGTACTAGTTCAATAATTTACATCATATTGTCATTCAATATCTCCTTTTTGTGTCTAAATAATTTTCCTCTAAAATTTAAAATTAAAATTTATTTAAAGGTATAATATTTTAACCTTTAATGAAAAATGATAGATATATGAAGATGTGATTAGACTAGTTACGTTTAAAGTTCAATTTGGTAGAAAAATATATTAATTACCTAAGGTAGGCTATGACACAATGACATGCACCTTATGTACTAAGGTACTCGTGAAGGATATTGTATGCTCGTGTTGGACATTTTGAGTCAAAGTTGTCATTGATGTCAAGGAACAAAGTTGTCATTGATGTCAAGGAACGAAGTTGTCATTGATGTCAAGGAATAAACTACAGTTGATGTTAAAAGGTCAAAAGGAATAATGTAAAGGCTAATGGCAAAAGAGCTTCATAATATTTTAATATTATGTAGAAGCATAAGTAGAAGGGTTTTTATTAAAACCATGGATGAGCAAAAATAAAAGGTTTTTCATAAAAAACCAAGGAAGCTTTAAAATTCATGTTTAAAGCCCAACGAGGTTTTAATATTTATTTTATAAAATATTTAAATTCAAATTGAAGTTAAATTTTATAAATAACTATTATTTATACAAAGTGGTAAAAACTAAGAAGGCTTTAATTCTTAAAAAAGCCAAAAGGAGTTAAAAATTAATTTATAATATTTAAATTCTAAAGAATTTAAATAATTTATAAATTAATTATTTAAGGAACCGACATCTAAGAGAAAAAGGAATCCACTGACGTTTGAAAGTATGGTGGCATATTGGTATAAAAACCATATTCCAAAGTGGCAAATGATTCATCCATTGCTCGATTTAAAAAAGACTGCGAGTTGTGTGTTTCGTGCGATTTCATGCAAGGTAGAAGACAATTTTTTTTTGTCTTAAAGTGTTCCAACGAAGGAATAAGATGAAATATGCACTAAATTCTATAACCATCCAGTGTGGTGGTATGGTGGTAAGTTGGAGTGAGATAGGATGCTTGTAAGTAGGAGGACCCACGTTCGAATCATGTTAGGCAATGTTTTACACGGATTTGTTTAATCATCAAAGGAAGCGACACAATTTTTTTTGGGTGAGGTGCCGAGAGGGAGAAGATATATCACATGGTGCTCTTCCCTCCCAAGGTGAGCACCTAGCTCACATGGCGGTTGGAGCTGCAGAGAGGGCATTGGTGGAGGTGGCGTCGTGTGTTTGAGTCTCACCAAGGCAAAGGTAATTAAATTTTAAAATATTTTGTGATGTCTAAGGTTTTGACATGAGGTCCTAGGGAGTTAAAAGGGTAGATAAAACGTATTTAAATTAATCATCATTTTGGTTAATTTGAGGAATAAAGAGTTAGCTTTATTTTTAACTAAAGTATTTATGACATATTGGTTTATTGAATATTAACGTGTTGGTTAAATTTTGAGAGGACTTCTTACCATTGAGTTATTTTGAGAAGGTGATTTTATTGACATTATTTCTGGTAGTGGATATTATTTTAATTGGGATATTATAAGGTGTATTTGGTCAAATATTTTTGTATATGTTGATGGATGTTTTCTTAAATATGGAGTGATAAGGTGTATGTATGTTTTGATATTAACATTGTATTTTTGAGAGAGTTTATCATATTATAACTTCCTTGAGCTTGGAAAATAAGTGTTTGTGGTTGTGGTAGATTTTTGAGGTTCCTTCATCATCAAGAAAAGGTATGGGCACATTATTCTATAGTTGAGTTGATTGGTTGGTTTTTTGGAAAAACAATTTTGGAGTGAAAAAGACTTAATTAGGTTTCCTTATTGAGTGTGTTGATTTAGTGCTTCAAGGTTTTATGGAATAGAGAGTTGATGTAAAAAACTTGTTTGCTAAGCATTGTTGTTTAGGCCATTGGTTAGGTGAAGAACTTGAACTAGGGTTTGAAAAGAACATGAGTATCATTGTTATGTGAGATTGATTGATAAGAATTGTTGAAAACATTTTGAGTGAGTGTTTATATGCTTGGACTAGGGTTTGTAAGCAAGGATTGTTTCATTGAGTGATTGGTTGAGTAGAGTTGGTTGAGCCTAGTCAAGTGGATGTGTGAAGTGATTTTTCAAGTTCTATAAAACAAAATATTCTATATTCTAAATTGATTTGAGAAAGTGATGGAACATTGAGGTAAATGTGAAGCATATTGAGTCTTTAACAATTCTTTGTATATTTCTAAAAGAGTAATTAAAAGTGATGGAGCATTATGATGAGTATAGATCATATTGAGTCTCTAACAATTATCTTTATGTTTATATGATATTGAACAAGTTCTAGTGTGGATTTATTGAGTATATTTGAGGCAAATATTTAAGAATACTTGTGGAAAAATTTAGGTAAGCTTTTATGGAAGCTTACAATACATATTGAGAGCAGATTTGGATAAGTTCTTGTGAGAACTTATTGAGCATATTTGGACAAGTTCTAGAGAGGACTTGTGGATAGATTAGTGTGAGATTTTATGGAAGCTTTCAAGGTAGATTTAAGATAAGTATTTGAGAAGACTAGAGAGCAAAATTGATTGATTTGTTCAAACCTTGAGTTAATGTTTGGGACAGATCTAACAGATTTGATTTGAGATTGAGTCAAGTTTTGAGTTAAGGCTTGAGGATATTGATCATATTTGTGCTAGACCTGAGGACTGTGTTTAGTACAGATTTGAGGATAGAGTTTGATACATATTTGAGGATAGGTTTGTACCAGACCAGAGATAGATATTGAGGATAAATTTATGCTAGATCGAAGGACTATGTTTAGTGCAGATTTAAGATAGAGCATTGGAGGTGATAAAGTTGAGGACAAAGGTATCTACCCAAAGTAGGGAGGACATGTGTCTTCTGTGGATAGAGTTCCATTTTCTAAGGGTAATGGAGGCAAAGGTCTTCTAGAGGATCACCAAATAGAGTAGAGCTAAGGAGAAAGGAGTTCTATTGTGGATAGAGATACATGAAATTGATTAGGGGATTGGTGTCTCCTTTGGATAGAGGTCCATAAAAATTGTAATAGGGAAAGGATTCCCAAGATATTTATTGAGAAAATATTAGTGAAATATTTTCTTCATGGAGTATCCCACATTGGGTGAACCACATTAAATTGGTGTCTCTATTGTATGTGATGATTTATGCATTGCTTTGGTTATTACTATTAATATTACCATTGATTATATTGGATAATACTATTTGGGAAAGAAAAGTAAAAAATGGTCTTATATTGTTCAACCCCCCCTCTCAGTATAAGCTTGTGTTATTCAATTGGTATCAGAGCCAGGTTCCTTCGAAAGAGTTTAAAATCTTGAAGGAAAAGCTTACAATAACACAATGGATACTAAGAATGGATCATCAAATAATTCAGCACCAATATTTGATAGAAGTGATTATATATATTGGAGTATGAGAATGAATATTTACCTGATGGCACTTGGCAATGAAATTTGGGAAGCAGTTGAAAATGTATGTATACTACCATTTGATCCACATACAGATAAGGAAGGTAATCTTCTATAGCATTACAATTTAAAAGCAATGAATGCAATTTTGAGAGGTTTGCATAGAACAAAGTCCATAAAAGTTATGCATTGTCAAGATGCAAAAGGAATGTGGAATAAGTTGCAAAGTATATAGGGATGAGATAAAGGTTTCAAGAAAGTATAGATATGAAATATCAAAGGATAACTTGAAGAGTTAAGAATGAAGGATGATGAAAACATTAGTATTTATCTACTTAGAGTTGATGAGGTTGTTAATGCTATGCAAGAACTTGGACTTAAGATTGAAGAATAAGATGTTTGTGATAATATCTTAAGATCTCTTCCAAAAAGATTTAGTGAAAATATTTATGCTATAGAAGAATCAAAGTATGGTGATTATTTGACAAGAAATATGTTGCTTGGTATTCTTACAACTTTTGAGTTATGAAAAAAAGAACCTAATCCCCAGGAGAAAGCAACCTTCAAAGCAATTAAGAATACAAAGGTTAAGAAGTTAGAATCAAGCAATGAGTCATCCAATTATGAAGAAGAAAATTATGGCAGAAGGAACAAGGATTCAAGAATATTTAAAGATACAAAATTTGTTAAATGCTTCAATTGTGGAAAGTATGGTCACTATGCAACTGAATGTCAAGAAGGAAAAGATAACAATGATGAAGAGAAGGATCACAGGAGCATGGAATAAGAAAGATACCGAAACCAAAATAAAAGAAAGCATGGACAAAGAAGACAAGGAAATAAGTTCTTTTAAAGTTAAAATAGGAGCTACTATGCAGATAAGATAAGTAAGTGCTCAAGTGATAGTGATAATAGTTTCTCAGAAAATGATAAATATGAAGTCCTATTTATGATTGAAGAAAAAGAGGTCAAGAAAAGATCACCAATTATTCTCAAGTATTTTAGATGTGGTAACTTTGGAGATCTTGAAGATAGTTGTACAAGGAATGGTTATAGTTTCAGTGATGATGAATATGAGGATGCACTTGAAGGACTAGAAGAAAATATTCTAACGACACTAGAAGAAGAAATAGGATATCTTATAGAAGACAAGCCAAAAGAAAATAAATATGTAGACAAAGGTAAACAAATAGATGAAGAATAATATAAAGAAGGATATGATCTCAGGAGATAACTTATTTATGCTCTTGACACAGTAAAAATGGTAAGAAAGTAAAACTCTAAATTAGAATCTCAGTTTCAAGAATGTGATGAAGAGAGAAGAATGCTTATAGAGGATCTGGACAAATCAAAGGCTAAGAAAAAGAATTTCAAGGAGAAGTTAGAAGCTAAGGTTATAGAATGTAAGAAACTAGAACAAGAGGTAGCTTCATTAGAGATGGAAGTCAAAAACTCCAAAGTCAAGCTACAAGGGTTCAAAAATAGCTCAAAGAACTTATATAAGTTCATCAAGATACAAAAGCCTACATCAAGCAAGATAGGTCTTGGATTTGAACAGGAAAAAAAAAAATGGAAAGGGAAGTCAACCTCAATTTTTGAAGGAGAAGAAACTTTAGAAGAAGATAGTTTAATAGAAAGTGAGACATCTGAGGATGAGTTTGACAACAAAAATTTCAACAAGAATATGAACAATGCACCAAGGAGAAATATATGGAACAACAATCATAATAGGTTAAGAGATACTTGTTGGAGCCAAATTTGACTCAACTTTGAAACCCCCAAATTTAAATTTTTTGGTTTCAATCAAAGTAACTCAAAGTGGATAGGGTATAAAATTTAAAATTAAATCCCTAAGACAAAGTTTGACCTTCATAAATAATAAGTTGCGTTGGGCCTAAAATAACTTAAAAGTCATAAAGTCCTAAGGTATGCTAAAGATAAGAGAATAATTAATCATCGTGGTCTAAAAATCCAAAAAAACTAAGTTTGAAGAAAACATTAATTAAAACCTAAGGGTAGGCACCCCACTAAGCTAAAAAGCAAGCATTTCAGGGTTAATCCAATGGCCATGCTGAATCCAAAAAAAAATTGGATGACAACAAATTAATCAAATCGAACAAGGGATAAGCCAAATGTCAAAGCCTTGGTAAAAATTAAAGAGTTTGCATCTTAATTTTAATCAGACAGTTGCGCTTTAATCAGGATAAATCTAATGGAGCGCATTTAAAATAAATACAAAAGATAATTCAAAGGGTCAATGAGGTTTAACCTAAAGTTTAAAAATCAAGCATCTTCAATTAATCTAACATACATGCTTGATTAAAAATAGATCCGATGGATGCACAATTTACAAAAAGTCAAAGGTTTAAAGAAATTTGGCATAGGTCAAATAGTCAAGTTAAAATCTAAGCAAGTTCAATAGATCAGATGATCGTGCCCATGCAATGTTTAGATCAACGATCGCGCATGATACGGGTTAATCACCAGTTAAGACCATTATTAAAAGAATGTGCCCCCCATTGGATTAATCATCGGGCTAATTAAGAGGATAGGATGACTACACTCAATCAATATTTGATCTAGCGGTGGCACGTTCACTAAATATGCATTGAAGTTTTTTAGACCTCATAAAATTAATTAAAATGGTTAAACAAATTAACGAGGGTCTAAAAACGTTATTTAATCATTCCCATTTTGGCTTAATCAGGATTAATATTATGCACCTTTAGGTAAACTAACTCGTAGGTTGACTAAATCTGATGACGGTGCTTATCTCCACTCAGATCCAACGATTACATCGAAATCATGAACGGTAAGATGTCAATGAAGGTAAAGTTATTTACATGATTATAAAGGGTCTAATACGTTGCATAATTACCCCCATTTTCATCTCAATCATGATTAATAAAAATCAAAGAGTTTATGTTTTCGGCTATGTAGCATGCATCTTACAAGAGATCCAATGATAGCACCCGAACAAGCCCAAAGATCAATGGATGCAAAATTCAATGGTGGTGACAAATGATCCAAAGCAAAACAAAAGAATTAAATAATGTATGGATCTAATGGTGGCATTCATTCTCTCCCCGGATCCAATGGTGCGCATGCGTAAAAATGAGCGGAGGTTAGTCTAAACAATCGATTAATCAATCCAAGGTACGTGTGTTTTCCCCTTTCTTAAGAATTACGTGCATGTGTATGATCCAACTATCACATCCTATCACGGTAAGATCTAACGGTGATCGCAAAAGGATAGTAAACATATTATATGGTACTATCGCCTAATACAAGTTATTAAGGTTTAAAAATATGAATATTAACAATGGATAATCATGATTAAACAAGGACCAATAAACTATGTCACTTCAAATGTTTATATGTATCAATGTATACTAACTATCGTGCAGATCCCCGAGACATCAACGGTCGTGCTAATACCTTTCAAGAAATTCGACGGTAGTGCACACCCTAAAGATAACTCAAAAAGGTCTAAGAACATCAGAAGTAGCCATGATAGAGCTTGAGAAGATTGTAAACTGGCAAAATCTGCATACTCATTTGTAAGGAAGATTCGATGGACCGAGCTCCTAAGAGAAGGATGATCACTGTGAAGAAATGCCCTCAACATATACCAAGGTAGAAATCAAATAAGTGATCCACTCATAGCAAGGTACACTGAAAGACGATTATGAAGATCGATAGCCAATATGGAGTCAAAATAGTACTCATAGAAGCTATGAATCTAGAAGAATACTCATGGAAGAAAATATTCAAAGAAATCAGAGAAAATATCATGTAAAGTACTTGGGAAAGGACAAAGCAAACCAAATAAAAGATAAATCCTAACGCTCAAGCATGCCACCAGATCATGTGTTATCTCACTAGAATAATGGTGTACCACAAAATGAGACTATAAAGCATAGTCACAAGATTATAAATAAGAGATAGTAAGGAAGAGTTAAAGCATAAACAAAAGAAAATAATGAAGCATAAAGAATTCAAATACTATAATTTTCTATTCTTCAAATACTTAAGGTGAAGTTTGAAGAAAAAAACATGGCTTCAATTTTCAGAAAGTCATTCAATCTGCACTTCGACGAAATATAGTTACCAGGGGAGTACTTCGATGGAGTATAGTTATGGAAGTAAATTATAGGTGATTCCATATCTTGTTGTCCATTCCCACATTCTTCCTATTTACCCCTGCCCTCATCCTCCTGGGCATTCCTCCTTTACCATCTTGACATTTTTCCTAGTATACCACCTTCACTCACTATTGCATCCTACCATTTACCCCCATTATTCCATCCATCAGACCCTCACCATCCTTACATCTTCACTCTATCTCATGATCAGTGCAACTCCATATGTTTGCCACTACCACGCCACCTCTTGTCTTCACAATCACGTCGGGTCCCCCTCCATTCCTCGTCTAGAATTCATGATGATAGACTGGCTAGTCCCTAACAACCAAGCATAGTGGTTAGGACAAGCAGAATAAAAAGGAAAAATATAATGTTGAATCCTTATTTTCTAGGGAAAACCAAAGAGAGAAAAAAGGTCAAATTAAAAAAACAAAGAGCACCCCTCAGTCCAGAGAAGAACCTTAATAGTCAGTTCAGAGCTGCACCAACTGGACAACATATATAACAGGTTAAATCAAATGCTGACAAGTGTACAGTTAGAAGTAAACAAAAAATAACAGAATCAAGAACCTGAGACTATAAAAGAAAGCAGTAGTGTTCAGATTCTGCATCAAGCAATTAGAGAGAATAACATTTTTTCTAAGAGGTATACTTGAGTGCCTAGTTAGTTGTGTTGTTGTATTCCCTTCTTTGTCTATTTTCTTTTCTCATTTATTTTTATTCCCTTTGCTTTGCAAGATTGTGATAGGAAAGCATTCAAGAAGCTAAGATAATTTCCTACCTTCTTGAGCCTAGGATTTAGAGACTCTACTGTTACCAGATTGGAACAAGGAGAGTTGGAGAGACATGTTACATTATTTGAATAGAGTCCTATTCATTGTATTGATGTATTTATTTAAGAAAAATAGAGTTAAAAGGCATCCTGCCCACTTTGCATTTAATATTTTATGAAATCAATACAATTCTAGGTTTTATTCATGTCATATCTTTGTCATTGTATTGTGTGTCACTATGTAATGGGTTACATTATTTGAATGCATTATATATGTTTCTTTAATTGGTTAAATCTTGATTTTATTGTGACATTCGAATGAGATTAAGAACACCAATTTTCTTCTCCCCTTCCCTCTGTTTCATATTAAAATTGTTGTTAAATTGCTATAATAGCCTAATTAATCTAGGTACTGTTCTACATAAGGCATAACGAATGGTTTTTTTCATGCTTGGCCACTTTAATACATATAGTATAATATAAATCTGGAGCGTGCAAATTAGAAGTTTAATTAAAGAATTGCCATTGGGGTTTCCTTACCCGTTTTGTAGTCTTCTTTAGAAATATTTGTGTTTAGAAGAACATGAGGTAGGTCAACCAGAGCCTGTAATAGCTCGTTGGTTTCAAATGGATTCTTGTAGCATGACAATCAAAATCCTACGGATGCAAGAATTGGTTCCAACAATTTTCTGGTGCCGTTGCTGGGGATAAACTTATATGTTAAGATCATACCATCTTAAGTTTGTTTACCGAATGACATTATTTTTAAACAATGGGTGACCAGTTCGAATAAATAACATTTGTTTTAATTTTCATTATTTTTATGTTCTTTATTTTGCCCACTTCCCGTTTCTTGATTTTCTTGAATTCTCTTTTTTTCTTGAATTTCCCCAAGAACCCACTCCTGTGAGGATGAGAGATAATATAAAGTATTCTTGATAAGAGTGTACGTTGTTCTTTCTACACTCTAGTGCTGGCGAATCTGTTGGATGAAGCCAGAAGAAAAATATAAAAAAGGAGAGAACATAACGTGCTGGTGAACACCAAGAGAAGCGGTAAGGAGCTATTCCCGAAACTTGAAAATCCAAAGGTATTTATACATACCCAAAAATCACCATTTTTTTAAGAATTCTACATATTATAGTATATCTAATTCTAGCGGTAGAAAGTACGTAAAGAAAAATCAGAATATTATTACTACTGATATTATTGTTGATGAACATGTAAATCCTGCTATAGAAGATATATGCAATTATTCTCATCATACAATAAATAGTAATACTACAGTAGATAATCAATCTGATTACATTTAGGCTACTCAGAACCATATCCCTGTAGGTAGCTCTCCTGTGAAATTAAATTCTATAGTAGCAATGGCTCAGGGTAATGTTCATTTATGGAGAACTAATAGATATAGGCCTTTTGTATTACCAGTAAATTTAAATGCCTTACCCAGTAAAGCTCACATATACCTCCCTAAGTTTTTAGGAAATAGTGCAGTAACTAGAGAGGATCATATAAAAAGTTTCTTATATGCAATGGACAGTCTGGAAGTTGAACATGAATATGTAGTATTAAGACTATTTCTACAGAATTTAGAAAAATATGCTAGAGAATGGTTTAGTTCCCTTCCTAAAAATGATATCCCAAATTCCACCAAAATGGAAGAGGTGCTCCTAAAAAATTATGGTGAAAGGAAAAATTCACAATCATTGTTAACTGAGCTAGCCACTATGAAGAAGAAAGAAAATGAAGTTGTTAGTGATTTTAACAGAAGATTTTCAAAAAAAAGAAACAAAATCCCTACCAACCTCAGGCCTAGTGATATTCAGTCTATTTTTTTTTATAAGAATGCTTTTCAAGGAGAGTTTAACTATGAATTAAGGAAAGAAAAAGCCACTACCATTGGTGGTTTCATGGAAAAAACAATGGATATAGAAAGAAATATGCTTGACAGTGGTAAGATGAAGACTTATTCTTTAGAGGTTAACATGCTTGAGAGAAAACCTAAGAGAATGGATTTTGATATACAAAGAAGAACTTAAATTGATCCTATGGAGAAGTTGACCAGTCAAATGATAGAAATGTTCAACAACATGAGTAACAGGTTAGCAAAAATTGAAAGAAATGGAAATAATGGTGAATTCTCACAAATAGAGCGACCACATGTTGACAACCATCCCCCCTTTAAGAAAAATTACAACAAGAATTGGGTAAACAACAATGGTTTTAAATAAGGGAATACGAATAGGGGTAATGAGAATAATAACTAGAAAAATATTTTAACAATGGAGTAGCAATCATAGTTACTTGGGAGGAGCAGGCAGGAGCGGAGGCAGGAATGGAGCAAAGCGGGAGCAGAGGCAGGTGCAATTTTTGCAAACATGTTTTTCATTCTGTTGGAGGTGGGAAACAGGGTTTCCAAACCCCTGGAAGCTGTGAGGCTCAAGGAGGGAACAAGCAAGGTTCAGGTGGAAAGTGACAAGGACACTGAGGGTTTTAAAAAATTAGAGGGACACGAACCCCCTGATATTATTTTTGATAAGAATGCCCACATCAAGAATTCTGAGGGCAATAAGTCTTTTGCACAGGCCCTTAAAGGTGGCAATAGGGTTTCCTTACATTCTTTACCACCTCTCACTCCCAATGGGCAGAAGGTATCCGTGCCCGAAAGCGTAATGGCGGACTTTATATCGATGGAAAATTTTTCTCCGGTAGGCAAATTCATAGGGGGCGGGCCGGATATTGAAACGATTCGACGATGGGCATCCTTGAAGTGGAAGACTTCGGACACATGGAGATTATTGCATTATCAAGGGGGTTTTTGCGGTACGCCTTAACAATAGTGAAGATGCTAGTCGTATTCTAACAGGAGGACCTTGGTTCTTGGGCCGAAGAAGTCTTTTTCTTAGGAGATGGGCTGAGGATTTTGACCCAGAAAAGCAGAGCATAAACTTTGCCCCCATTTGGGTCCGTCTCCCAAATCTCCCGTTTCATTGGTGGCATGAGTATTTTCTTCAGGGTATTGCCAAGACCATGGGGGAATTGGTGGCCATTGATAATCCAACCCTTGCACGCACCGGAATGACGCATGCTAGGATTTGTGTAAATGCAAACCTAGAATCTGAGCTTCCTACTCATGTGGAGTTAGAATATGGAAATATAACAAGATTACGAGGTCATCGAATATGAAAATAGACCAGCATTTTGCTCTGATTGTAATATTCAAGGCCATCTCAAAGGACAATGCTCTTTTTTGAGAAGCCAACAAACCCTTCCTAGGAATAATGATTCCAAGCGGCAGTCTTTCGGAAATAATGGCAAATACACAGGAATGTACGGGGTTAAAGATCCAAATGTTGAAAAGGCAAAGGCCTCTGGTTTGGGACAAATGGAGAATGAGGTTGAGCTTCACATGGACAATGGTAAGGACAAGCAAATTGCTACATCACAAACTGACCAACAAAAGGTATGCTCTCCTTTCGAGAATCTAAATAAATTTAACATTTTGGCTGAAAACCAAATAATTACAAGAGGAAAATCGGAATGAAGGGTCTAATGTTGAGGATACAATTCTTGGTCTCCTGCTTACCTTGACTCCCCAACCAAATCTGGACCTTCCAATCCTCCTCCTGTTGGCCATAAAGAATGCCCTAATGATGAGTCCTTTTCTGTCCGAGAAAGAGAAAAAGTGCTTTCAGAGTTAATCAGCCCTTCCAAGCGACATTTTTCACCTTTGTCTTTGTCCCAATCCGAGAGAAGGGGTTTCCGATCTTGTTATCCAACGGGTCACCCAAACCAAATTTAGCCCGAAACGGACTAGAAGCTCAATGAAATCCCCCATGATTGACCGTGGAGGTGAGAAAAAAAAGGGAAGAAAGTCAAATGCCCAGCAATGGAAAGAAGAGGTCCAAGATGAGATAGCTAATGGAATTCAGACTACTCTGTTTCCACCAACTGGAAATCTTCCCTTTGAAGAAAACAAAATTCTTAAGCCCCCTCAAGTCCAAGGCAGGGGAAGAGGAAAAAAACTTTAAAAGTTCCAAATGAAGATCATATCCTGGAATGTAAGGGGGCTCAATGGCCTTCCTAAACAGCGGTTAGTCAAATATTTAAGAAGAGATTTTGATCCCACTATTCTTATTTTGCAAGAAACTAAAGTCGATGAAGTTTTGTCTAGAAAAATTGCCCTCAATATCTGGAAAAATGGAGAAGCAATTTTTTGCAAAGCCAATGGAACCTCAGGTGGTCTTCTTTGTATCTGGAATCTGGGGAAGGTGGAAGGCAAGGTTATTCAATTGGGGGAAAGGGTAATGAGCATTATTTTTAAGGATAAGGTTAATGACCTTTCTTGGATATTAACAAATGTGTACGCCCCTAATTCTATATCTGGGAGAGCTGATATATGGAATTTACTCAGTCATTTCAAGGAAGCTTTTCGGGATATCCCATGGATAGTGGCGGGGGACTTTAATACCCCTCTTTACCCCTCTGATAAAAAAGGGGGAGTAGGAATTCCAACAAGAAGTATGGAGGACTTTCAAGATTTCATCAACAACAACAATTTATTGGATGTCAAATTAAAAAATGCTAAATTTACTTGGAGCAATAGGAGGTTTGGAAATCAACTTATAATGGAAAAGCTTGATAGGTTTTTTTTGTCACGGGAAGCAATACAATCTTTTGGGGATGCAAATCTGTTGTCCTTGCCTCGCATTGGGTCTGACCACAACCCGATTTTACTTGAAATTGAAGAGACTCCAAAATTCAAAAGGCCTTTTAGGTTTGAATCTATGTGGATGCACCACCCTGATCTCAGAGACAGAATTTCTCAATGGTGGCAGCATTCTTGTCAGGGCAGGCCTTCATTCAGATTAGCACAGAAACTTAAAGTGGTGAAAGAAAATCTAAGGATCTGGAATAAGGAAATTTTTGGAAATATTTTTGAAAACAAGAAAGCCATCTCTGAAAGGTTATCAACCATTGAGAAAAAACTTGAAGAGGGATTGCCAGACCCTTCCCTACAGGCAGATGAAAAGAAATCCCTTGCTGAGTACCATAATGTTCTAGCCTGCGAGGAGACTTTTTGGCGGCAAAAGTCTAGAGCTACCTGGCTAAAAGAAGGTGATGCCAATACCAGTGATCATAACAATGTCCCTAATGCAATGCCATCTGCCAATGTAGCTAAAGGTTTTCCTTATTTTTTCTCTACTTGTGATGCACCCCATAACCTTGATGCATGTGGAATACACCTGAGTGATAAATGTAATGTGGATATGCATGCAGATTCAGAAGAGGATATAAGAATCAATGCATGTTCGTCTATTGAAGATGAATTTAGAGAAAGGCTATTTGAAGAAGACATGGATAAATATGCTTCAAATCATCATCCTCAGATACTAGTAACTGAAGGAACTAAAATCTTGTAGAAATCACGTGAGTCAAGATATGATAAGATGAAGCAAGGGAAATTGATTCCCACTACTCAAGAGGTTGAAGAATTAGAGGAAACCCACGTTTTAAATTTGAGTAATAGAATAGTCTCTAAAAGAACAGAGAAATTATCTACAAATGAAACAAGGAGACAAAATTTCACCAATAAAAATATCATTAAAGAGAAAACTGATAGGAACCCTAACAAAATTACTCCTGAGGTAATAGAATCAATAGAAGAAGTTCCCAAAGAAGAAAGTAACAAACCATTGGATATAAAAAATATAGAATTTGATGCTGGGTCAAAACTTAGTAAGAAAAAAGTAAATATCACATCTGGTGAACTTATGAAAGTTCAAATATATAGAGAACAAGCATGCAGAGTTTTTGGATTAGTAGAGCAGGAAGAAGACTCTACTTGTCATGCTGCTAGAAAAATTCAACATGATACAAGATCACCATCTTCTGTCAGACCCTTCTACGTGTCATTAAGATATAATTCAGATGAAGGGGAAAGATATGTGATTCATAATTGCATGCTTGACAGTGGAGGTTCACATAATATCATGCCTAAGCTAATAGCTGACCAAATGGGATTAATCTGTACTAGAGATTCTACTCCTATTTTTTTAATGGACAATAGACAAATTCCTTGTGTAGGGGTGATAACTGGATTATTAGTTTTCCTAGACCAACACCTCAAAAAGGGCATTTTCATGGATGTAGCAATAGTTGATGTTGACCCATTCTTTTCACTATTAGTCAATAGGCATTGGGCAGAACAACTAGGGGGATTAATACAACTAGATTGGTCTTATGCTATCATCCCCATATCAGATAAGGAGAATATAATTTTGAGAAGGGAACCATTCAGAAAATACTCCATAGAGTTAATTCAAATAGATGAAACCATGATTAACCTAGTTAACTCTATGGAAGAAAAAATGGGATTCTATTCAATATGGCACAAACAATTCCTGATGGAAGTACCAGATGCAAAAAACATGGATCCAAAAGATATGAGAATAACTGATGTTGAATCAAATCGAGTATTAAACCAAGAAATGTGAACCATGTCATTTAATGGGGCTAAATCCCAATCTAGAGCTGGTGCATGTGTAAATTTGACTGATATTAAAGGAAACTACCTTGGTATCCCTGATAGATTATAGTGTTCTTGCACAAACAATGTAGCTGAGTACGAAGCTTTACTATTAGGGCTAAGGAAAGAAAAATATTTGGGTATTAACTACTTAACTATAATAGGAGATGCATAACTTATTATACTACAAATAAAAGGTAAATATCAGACCAAGCATCCTAGACTTAAGAAATATAGAAATGCAGTACTAGAATAAATTGATAAATTTTTGGCTTTCAATATTTCATATATTCCTAGAGAACAAAATCATGTTGCGGATCTCTTAGCTGTGAATGCCTCAAGTCTAGATTACCCAAAGATAACTACAGAATATATGGATAGGTTTCCAACTATCTCAGTCTATAAACCTTTTGTGCCAAATCACATATTCTATCTTCAGGTCTTTCAAGATGATATAGATATTAAGAATTTTATGACTTTGCAAAATCAGTATGCAGATGTCATCTGTGATGAAAAAGCTGAATAAAACCTAAAAGATCAAATAGGAGAACTAGTAGAAGTAATCCAATTGAAAACTAATAGAATACCCAAAGGATTAGTGTCTCTTGAAATCTTGTTTGATGATTTTGACAAAGCCTATAAACCTATACGCAGAGAAGTGATATATGAGGATATTAATATTGTCTCAATTAAAGAACCCAGAATAGTGAAAGTAGACATGGCACTACCTGCTATAGAAAAAGTTGGATATATCAATTTCCTATAAAAAAACAAAGAATATTTTTCTTGGACCTATGAAGATCTCAAAACTTTCAAAATGGATGTGATGACACATATAATACCCTTGAAAGAAGAGGCCAAGCCATTTAGACAAAAATAGAGAAAGTACATTCCAACTCTGCACCCAGTAATGCAAAAAGAGGTACAAAAATTGTTGGACTCCAAGATAATAAGAAAAGTCAGATTTTCCTCTTGGATATCCAACTTAGTACCAGTTAGGAAAAAAAATGGGGACATTAGACTATGCATGGATTTTATAAATTTAAACAAAATCTCACTAAAATACAATTACCCGTTTTCTAACATTGAACAACTGCTTCAAGCAGTAGTAGGTTTAACTAGATTGTCCTTGTTGGATGGATTTTTAGGGTATAATCAAATTCTGATAAATCCAAAACAAGGAAACATTCACCACACCTTGGGGCATATTTGAATATTTAAGAATACCTTTTGGATTGATGAATGCAGGTGCTACTTTCCAAAGAGCGCTGGACTTTGCTTTCAAAGGACTAATGTTCAAAATTGTAGTAGTGTACTTAGATTATATCACAGTTTTTTTCTAAAAATCTAGAAGATCATCTAGAACATTTGACTATAGTTTTTTTCCCGATGCAAGGAATTTGGAATCTCTCTAAATCCAAAAAAATACATATTTGGAACTACATAAGGTAAATTGCTAGGTCATATAGTTTCATAAAATGGGATAAGCATTGATCCAAAAAGGATAGAAGCCATTTCTAAAATTTTCCCACCCAAGAATCTAAAAGGGGTAAGGTCATTCTTTGGCAAAATAAATTTTATTAGAAGATTTGTCCCAAATTTTGCAGAAACGACCAAACCCACAAATGATATGGTGAAGAAAAATGGAGAAATAAAATGGACATTAGAAAATATAGAAACATTTAACGAGATTAAAGAATCCATATCAACCACTCCAGCTTTAAGTTGCCCTGATTATGTAAAGGATTTTAATATCTATTCATATGCTTCTGAACACTCTATTACTACAATACTTTTACAGAAGGATAATGAAAATAATGAAATTCCAATAGCATTTATGAGATTAGGACTAAAAGGAGCAAATATTAAATACACCCTACTGGAAAAATATGCCTATGCAGTCATCCAACAAATTTTACTACTGTATTCCATTTATAGCAATAAAATATATCTTTTCTCAATCAGAGCCATTAGGAAGACCAACAAGATGGATGGTAAAAATTTTGCAATATGATGTTGAATTCAAAATAGTTAAAACGGTCAAAGGGCAGGATTTAGCTAGGCTGTTGGCTAACAAAGAATAAGCAAGATCTAAAAATATTCTTACCATAGATCAGACATATTATGACAGAAGAATAAAAAACAAAGAATGTAAATGTTATGAAGAAATTTTGTCATACTTAAAAATGGTATATTTTTTCGGAGATATCACAATAAACAAAATGAGGTCAATCAAACTTCAAGCTCAAAAGTATTACATACAAAAAGGATTATTATATTGGAAATATCATGAAGGAGTGTTATTAGTCTGCTTATATGAAAGAGAAGTCCCAAAAATAATTAATGAATTTCATAATGGTTTTTGTGGAGGACACTTTTCTCCAATAGCTACAACAAATAAAATCACGAGAGCAGGATATTATTGGCCATACCTTTTTAAGGATGTATATAAATATGTTAGGAATTGTCATAACTACCAAGTTTTTATAGGGAAAAATCATCTACTAGCCATGCCCCTCAAGCCATTAATCATCGAAGCACCTTTTGCTCAATGGGGTATTGACCTGATTGGAGAGATCAAGCCTGATTCATCTAGCCAACATAAGTGGATTATAACTTCAATAGATTACTTCACGAAGTGCGTGGAAGCTGCACCTTTGAGAACATCTACAACTTATGTAGTTATCATATTCATAAAATAAAACATCTTGACAAGGTATGGAGTTCCAAAAAATCTTGTAACTGATAATGCTCAATATTTTGTGTCATAAGAAAGTGTAGAATTCTGTGCTAAATATGGAATTGAATTATCTCATTCTGCTAATTATTATCCCCAAGGAAATGGTTTAGCTAAGTCATAAAAAAAAATGTAATAACAAGAATAAAAATATCATTAGGCAAAAATAAAATGGGATGGGACAGTGAAATTAAATTAATTTATGGGCTGATAGATTGTCTGTTAAAAGAAATACAGGAAGAACCCCCTATGAGATGGTTTATGGAGAAAAAATCCCTATTGCCCCCAAAAATGGAAAAAATGGTACTTTTCCTCTTATTGCAAGATCATGAAAACCTTGATCCCATTCAGAGAAGGCTTGACCAAATTGTCTTGTTAGAAGAAAAAAGAAGAGAGACCCTCAATAGAATGATGGAACAAACCCAAAAAATTGTAAAATTGTTTAATAAGAAAGCCAAGGGTACTCCTTTTTCTCAAGGAGATATATCCATCTATTAGGATCCTAAAAATGATAAGCATGGTGAAAAGGGTAAGTTTGAACCTAAATGGATTGGCCCATACCAAATTGCCCATGTTATCAGTCAGAATACTTACAAGCTACAAAATTTTTAGGGAGAAATAATGGCTATCCCTATTAATGGCCAACACATCAAAATGTACAATCCTTGTTGAAGGTGTATTTACAAAAAAACATTACACAATATATATATATATATATAGAAACAAAAATCCAAAAATAGAGTGCTGTATTTTTTTTATTAGTTAAGCTTCCTTTTTGTTCTTGAATAATTTTGAGCTTACTGTACACATGATATCTTAGTTTTATGAGTATATCTAACTGTTTATTCCACCAAAGACAATATAAGAAAAAGGGAGATTTATTTTAGATTTTGATGAGCTTTACAATTCTGTCAAAAAATGAGTGTTTATGCAATAGTTGTTTGATATGAGATAAACCAGAATATAAAACCAAGTTGATTGAAACATCATGTCAAGCCTCAAATTACAAATGATACTTAAAGTGACTTCAAAGGTCCAAAGAACTGAGTTATCTTTAAGAGGGTATTTGAGCCAAAAATTATTACACTCATATTTTATAGCCAGAAACTAATCATCAACTCAGGTATACTTATTGCACAATTTGCTTATATATCCAAAACACTTCTCTCATAAGAAAGAAAAATAAAAAATAAAGTAAAAACTAATTCACTGCTTGATATATCTTGGAAAACCTCTACCAGAGATATAGACGCTTGACTGGTAGTAGGGTAAAACTAAGATGGGATTAGAAGCAACTCCACTAAGGCTATAGACGCCCGACTGGCAGTGGAGCCCTACAGAATGGTGAAAATTTTTAAAGAGTGAAACCACATATTAGGCTTGGCTATTTTGCTCAGATATGGTAAAGTTTTGAAAGATTTATAAATCCAAAAAATAATGCACAAACACATACATGGGAAAAAATATGATGAAACAAATGGTTGTGACAAAATCATATCTTATGACTTAGCTAAAACAAGCATTGCAATATTTCAAAATAAAAATCATTGATTTCTAAAATTCCTAACATTTGTTTCCAAATTTAATAAAAAGGGATCTACAGTTTTTCATACTCTACTTGCTTTGATATCATGTTATTCATACAGTTTTTCAGTATATAAAAAAAAAAAATGACGAAGAAAAGAAAGAAAAAGAGAAAGGAATTTTTTCTGCTATACATTTCAAGTTTTGCGTAGCAATCAAAATTTTGTTGTTTTTTTTGTTAAAAATTTTGCAAAATAAAACCAGGAGATTTTGTGGTTCTCAAGTGCTTCATGTTTTCAACACATTGTCCTAGTCAGAGCCTATGTTGGAGCCAAATTTGATTCAACTTTGAAACCCCAAAATTTAAATTTTTTGGTTTCAATCAAAGTACCTCAAAGTGGATAAGGCAAAAAATTTCAAATTAGATCCCTAAGCTAAAGTTCGACCTTCATAAACAATAAGTTTCCTTAGGCCTAAGCTAACTTTAAAATCATAAAGTCCTAAGGTATGCTAAAGATAAGGGAATAATTAGTCATCATGGTCCAAAAATCTGAAAAACAAAATTCTGAAGCAAACATTAATTAAAACCTAAGGGTAGGCGCACCACCAAGCTAAAAAGCAAGCATTTCAGGGTTAATCCAAGGGCCGCGCTTGATCTAAAAAAAAATTGGAAGACACCACATTAATCAAATCGAATAAGGGATAATCCAAAGGTCAAAACCTTGGTAAAAGTTAAAGAGTCTACATCTTAATTTTAATCAGACGGTTGCGCTTTCATCAGGATAAATCTAATGGGCACACATTTAAAATAAATCTGAAAGATAAGTCAAAGGGTCAATGAGGTGTAACCTAAAGTTTAAAAATTGAGCATCTCTGATTAATCTAACATACACGCTTGATTCAAAATAGATTCGACGGCTGCACAATCTCCAAAAAATCAAAGGTTTAAAGAAAGTCAACATGGTCAAGTAGTCAAGTTAAAATCTGAGCAAGTTCGACAGATCGGATGATCACACCCATGCAACGTCTAGACCAACGGTCGCACATGATTTGAGTTAATCAGCAGTTAAAAACCATTATTAAAAGAATGTGCCCCCCATTGGATTAATCATCGGGTTAATTAAGAGGATCGAATGAATGCGCTTAATAAATATTTGATCTAATGGTGGCGCATTCACTAAACATGCATTAAAGTTTTTTAGACCTCGTAAGATTAATTAAAATGGTTAAAACAAATTAACGAGGGTCTAAACACATTATTTAATCATTCCACTTTTGACTTAATCAGGATTAATATTATGCACCTTTGGGTAAACTAACTCGCAGGTTGACTAAATCTGATGGTGACGCTTATCTCCACTCAGATCCAACAACTACACCGAAATCATGAATGGTAAGATGTCAATGAAGGTAAAGTTAATTACATGATTAGCAAGGGTCTAATACATTGCATAATTACCCCCATTTTTGGCTTAATCATGATTAATAAAAATCAAAGAGTTTATGTTTTTGGCTATGTAGCATGCATCTTACAAGAGATCTAACGTTAGCTCTCAAACAAGCCCAAAGATCAATGGATGTGAAAGTCAATGGTGGAAACAAATGATCCAAATAAAAACAAAATAATTAAATAATGTATGGATATAACGACGACGTTCATTCTCTCCCCAGATCCAACAGTGCACATGCGTAAAAATGAGTGGATATTTGTCTAAACAATTGATTAATCAATCCAAGGTACATTTGTTTTTCCCATTTTTTAAGAATTACATGCATGTGTATGATCTAATGGTCACGTCCTATCACGGTAAGATCTAACGGTGATCTCAAAAGGATAGTAAACATATTATATGGTACCATCACTTAAGATGAGTTGTTAAAGTTTAAAAATATGAAGATTAACAATGGATAATCATGATTAAACAAGGACCAATAAACTGCGTCTCTTCAAATATTTATATGCAGCCAGGTATACTAACTATCGTGTAGATCCCTAGGACATCAACGGTCACACTAATACCTTTCAAGAAATTCGACGATAGCGCACGCCCTAAAGATAACTCAAAAAGGTCTAAGAACATCAGAAGTAGCCATGATAGAGCTTGAGAAGATTGTAAACTAGAAAAATTTGCATACTCATTTGTAAGGAATATTCGATGGACCAAGATCCTAAGAGAAGGACAATCACTGCAAAGAAACACCCTCAACATATACCAAGGTAGAAATCAAATAAGTGATCCACTCACAACAAGGTACACTAAAAGATGATTATGAAGATCGATAACCAAGATAGGGTCAAAATAGTACGCATGGATGCTATGAATCCAGAAGAATACTCATGGAAGGAAAGATTCGAAGAAATCAAAGAAAATCTCGTGTATAGTACCTGGGAAAGTACAAAGTAAACCAAATAAAATATAAATCTTGACGCTCAAGCATGACATCAGATCATGTGTTATCTCACTAGAATAATGGCGTACCACAAAATGAGACTACAAAGCATTTTCATAGGATTATAAATAAGAGACAGTAAGGAAGAGTTAAAGCATCAACAAAAGAAAACAATGAAGCATAAAGGATTCAAATACTATCATTTTCTATTCTGCAAATACTTAAGGTGAAGGAAGTACGTGAAGAAAAAATCATGGCTTCAATTTTTAGAAAGTCATTCAATCCGTGCTTTGATGAAATATAGTTACCAAGGGAGCACTTCGACGGAGTATAGTTATGGAAGTAAATTATAGGTGCTTCCAGATCTTGTTTTCCATTCCCACCTTCTTCCTATTTATCCCTGCCCTCCTCCTCCTAGGTATTCCTCCTTTACCATCCTTAAATTTTTCCTAGTATGCCACCCTTGCTCACTACCACCTCCTACCATTTAACCCATGTCATTCCATCCATTATATCCTTAACATCCTTACATCTTCACTCTATCTCATGATCAGTGCAACTCCATTTTTTTGCCACTGGCACCCCACCCCTTATCTTCACCATCACATCGAGTCCCCATCTGTTCCTCATCTATAATTCACGATGACATCCTGGATGGTCCCTAACAACCAAGCATAGTGGCCAAGACAAGCAGAAAAAAAAGTAAAAATATAATATTGAATCCTTAGTTTCTAGGGCCAACCAAAGAGAGCAAAAAGGAAAAATTAAAATAACAAATAGCTCCCTTCAGTCCAGAGAAGAACCTTAACAGTCAGTTCAGAGCCGCACCAACTGGATAGCATATATAATGGGTTAAATTAGATGTTGACAAGTGTACAATCAGAAGTAAATAAAAAATAACAAAATCAAGAACCTGAGGCTATAAAAGAAAGCAGCGATGTTTAGATTCCGCATCAAGCAATTAGAGATAACAACATTTTTTCTAAGAGGTATACTTGAGTGCCTGGTTAGTTGTGCTGTTGTAATTCCTTCTGTGTCTATTTTCCTTTCTCATTTTTTTTCTTCCCTTTGCTTTGCATAATTGTGATAGGAAAGCATTCAAGAAGCTGAGATCATTTCCTACCTTCTTGGGCCTAGGATTCAGAGACTCTATTGTTACCAGATTAGAACAAGGAAAGTTGGAGAGACCTGTTACATTATTTTAACAAAGTCCTCTTCATTGTATTGATGTATTTATTTAAGAAAAATATAGTTAAAAGGCATCCCACCCACTCTACATGTAAAATTTTATGAAATCAATACAATTCTAGGTTTTATTCATGTCATATCTTTGTCATTGTACTGTGTGTCACTTTGTAATGGGTTATATTATTTGAACGCATTATATACGTTTCTTTCGTTGGTTAAATCTTGATTTTATTGTGATATTCAAATGAGATTAAGAACATCAATTTTCTTCTCCCCTTCCCTCTATTTCATATTAATTTTTTTTGTTAAATTTCTATAACAGCCCAATCAATCTAGGCACCGGTCTACATAAGGCATAACGAATGGTTGTTTTCGTGCTTGGTCACTTTAATACATATAGTATAATATAAATCTGGAGCGTGCAAAATAGAAGTTTAATTAAAGAATTTCCACTAGGGTTTCCTTACCCATTCTGTAGTCTTCTTTAGCAATATTTGTGTTTAGCAGAACATGAGGCAGGTCAACCAGAGCCTGTAATAGCTAGTTGGTTTCAAACAGATTCTTGTAGCATGACAATCGAAATCCTACGGATGCAAGAATCAGTTCCAGTAGAGACTAAGAGACCAATGAGGTCAAGGAAAGGAATATTCAATGGAATACGTTTTTCATATCACATATTTGGGCATATGGCTTCACAGTGCAGGACACATGAAAGATAAGAAAATGGAAATTTGAAAAATAGGCAGTTTTTTATGGGTATTGCTACTCATGTAATAAGTTTGGTCATAAGGCAATGGATTGGAGGGTTAATGATAGAAGAGGATATGACTTCACTAGGATAAATTCTAAGACATATGCACCTCCAAAAAATAATAAAATTGTGTTACAACTGCAATAATGATGGACATACAACAAAGTGGTGTAGAGAATATTTTCCAAAACCAAGCAGGAACATGAATAGGAACAAGAACATAGATATGAACATGAAAAGGACAAGAACAAGAAAAATAATATGGATGTGGACATGAACATGAACAAGAATAGAAACAAGAATATGGACATGGAAAGGAACAATCAAAGGAATCAAAATGATCAAATAAGAATAAAAGAATACATAGGTAAAGATCAATGCTTGCTGGGAGTAGAGATACTCCCACTCTAAAATTAACCACCTCAAGAGGAGGTGGGAGAGGGGCTAAGCTAAGAAACTCATTCTTAGCCCCAAGCCCCAAAGGTGACCCTTTGCCATTGATGTCAAAGTGGGAGAGATTTGAGTAAGGGGTAGAGATTTGGTATTTGACAAAGAGGAGAGATTTGAAGAAAGCATTGAGCCAGGGGGAGCAGAACAAAGAAAAGGTTAATTTTTTGGTAAAAATAATTTGGGTTTCCATTAATAAAAAAGGGGGATATTGTTGGATATTTTGATTCAAAGTTTTCATTGATGTCAAGGAACGAAGTTGTCATTGATGTCAAGGAATAAGCTACAGTTGATGTCAAAAGGTCAAAATAAATAATGCAAAGGTTAATGGGAAAAGATCTTCATAATATTTTAATATTATGTGGAAGAATAAGTAAAAGGCTTTTTATTAAAACCATGGATGAGCAAAATAAAAGGTTTTTCATAAAAACCCAAGGAAGCTTTTAAATTCATGTTAAAAAGCCCAAGGAGGTTTTAATATTTATTTTATAAAATATTTAAATTCAAATTGAATTTAAATTTTATAAATAAATATTATTTATACAAAGTGGTAAAACCTAAGAAGGCTTTAATTCTTAATAAAGCCAAAAGGAGTTAAAAATTAATTTATAATATTTAAATTCCAAAGAATTTAAATAATTTATAAATTAATTATTTAAGGCATCGACATCTAAGAGAAAAAGGAATCCATAAATTTTTGAAAGTATGGTGGCATATTGGTATAAAAACCATATGCCAAAGTGGAAAATGATTCATCCCTTGCTCGATTTAAAAAGGATTGTGAGTTGTGTGTTTCATGCAATTTTGTGCAAGGTAGAAGATAAATTTTTTTGTCTTATAGTGCGCCAATGAAGGAATAAGATGAAAGATGCCCTAACCCCTATAACCATTCAGTGTGGTGGTCTGGTTGAAGAACATGTGCTTATACTGAGAGGGGGTGAATAGTATAATATAAAAAATTTCCCCAAATAGTAGCATCAGCATTAATAAAACAATTAACATCACACAAGCATCACACACATGAAAGACATCGTTTTTAATGTAGTTCACCCAATGTGGGCTACCTCCACAAAAAATATTTCTTCTAAATATTTCTCAAATAATATCTTGGGAATCCTTCCAAATTATAATATTTATGGACTTCTGTCCAAAGGAGATGCTGATCCACTAAATCTCAATTTTTTGGATCTCTTCCATAGGAGAAATATTTCCCCTTTTGCTCTGGCTAGTGATTTTCTAGAAGACTCTTTCTCTCTACTGTAATGGCTGTTGGATCTCTATCCACTGAGACTTTGTCCTCTATACTCTATCACCTCTAAATCTATATCAATAGGTTCACTCAAAACCTCTTCAAATCTGCTCAATAGGCTCACTCAAAACCTTCTCAAATCTGCTCAATAGGCTCACTTAGAACTTGCTCAAATCTGCTCAATAGGCTCACTCAAAACCTACTCAAATATGCTCAAAAAGCTCACTCAGAACCTGCTCAAGTCTGCTCAATAATATCACTCATAACTTGTCTAAATCTGCTCAACAAGCTCACTCATAACTTGTCTAAATCTGCTCAACAAGCTCACTCAGAACTTGTCCAAATTTTCTCAATAAGTCCTCTCTAGGACTTGCTCAAATCTGCACAACAAGCTCACTCAGAACTTGTCCAAATTTTCTCAACAAGCTCACTCAGAACTTGTCCAAATCTGCTCAATAAGTCCTCTCTAGGACTTGCTCAAATATGCATAGCAAGCCTTCACAAAAGCTTACTCAAAATAAGTCCACAAGCCTTCTCAAAGACTTGCCTCAAATCAGCTCAACAAAATCTCAACTCAATCTCATAGAAGCATAAAGAGAATTGTTAGAGAATCAATATGTTCTATACTCAAATCCCAATCTCAACTCAAATCAATCTTAACTCAGCAATCTCGTAGAAGCATAAAGAGAATTGTTAGAGACTCAAAATGTTCTATACTCAAAGCCTAATCTCAAATCTAATCAATATTAACTCAGCAATCTCATAGAAGCATAAAGAGAATTGTTAGAGACTCAATATGTTCTATAATCAAATCCAATTTCTTTCTCAACTCAACTCAAATCAGAATATAGAATAGTTTATTTTATGGAACTTGAACAACCACTTCACACAATTACTTGACTAGGCTCAAACAACTCTACTCAACCAATCACCACAAGGAATAACTTTTTCTCACAAACCCTAGTCCAAGCATGAATCAACCAACTCAAAATATCTTCAACAATACTCAACAACAACTCTACATAACAATGATACTCATGTTCTTTTTAGCTCAAGTTCAAGTTCTTTGCACAACAACTCACTCCAACAACAATGCTTATAAAACAAGGTTTTAATCACAACTTTCAAACAAAAAACTTTGAAACATTAAACCAACCATTTTTGAATAGGAAACCACAGTAAATCCTTTTTACCTCAATGATATTTCAGAAGTCAACCACCCAAATAAAATTAATGGAGAATGTTACTCATACCTTTTTGATGCCTTATGAGTTTTCCACTAAATCTGTCACACTCAACACTTTTCTTTTTCCAATCTCAATAAGGGTTAGAGATCTTGAGTAATAACACAACAATAAAATAATGTCCAGATAACACCTTATTACTCCTACTTTATTTTAACATCCACCAAAGTTATTTTTAAAGAAAACCCTTACTTCAAAAATAACTTTCACTAAAAGAAATTTATAAAAAACCATTATTACTCCTAATAATTTCAAAAATCATAATTAAAAATTTAACTCCATAAATCAAACAACTACTATAACCTTATTCCTAAGGTTATTTAATACATCAACTATCAAATCACCTTTACCCCTTATCACTCCACCTTAGGCAATAACAAAATTAATAAAAACCTCAATACCTGCCTCAAGGGGAATCAAACCCCCGTCCTATCCAACACGAATGCCCTAGCCGAGGCCAAGTTGCCACATGAGCTATGAGCTAATTATGAATAAATAAGCGCCACTCGCTTCTTGTTCTTCACTCCTTTCGCCAAGCTAAAAAGAAATGCGCCTTGAGCACCTCAACAAAGCCAAAATGATGCTGTAATCAAACACTTAATCTTCCTGCCATCAACACCTTAGCAGAAACCAAGCTGCCACTAGGCCACAATACCCAACACACTTTGGAAAATGGACCTGGTTTGATTTCAATATTCACTGCTTCACAAAAAAAAAATAACATGAGCTCTTCCTTCACAAAATCAAATCGTAAATCTCAATCGAGCAAGGATGATTTATTTCAAAAAATTTAATGGCATATATATATATGCCTTCCCTTAGCTTGGAAACATCGGTATTTTTTAACCTTCCTTTATGACATTGACGAATATTCTTTTAATTTAATTTTAAAATTTAAATTTAAATTTTAAATAAACTAAAATTTAAACTAAATATTTAAAATTAAATATCCCCATCACCAGGGCACCTTTTTCGATGAAACAAAAATCCAACTTAGGTTTTACAAAGACCCCAATTCAAATATGCCATTCATGGTTTTAAATAAAACCTTTGAAATTAAATTTCTTCATCACCGGGGCACATTTTTCAATGAAACGTAAAACCAACTTGGGTTTTAAGAAAAACCCATTTCATATTTGTCATCCATGGTTTTAAATAAAAACATTTTGCTAAGCTTACCTTGAAGCTCCTTTTAGAACCAAATGCCATGCATCTCTTCTTGAACATTTGATAAAAACCATTGCTTCTACACAAACATAGTGTTATCTTACATAGATTCTTTCGACATCAATGACAACTCTTAGCTTAGGAACTCAAAATGTCCAAAAATATCCCCCTTTGTCATTTATGGCAACCCATATCCTTTTACTGAAATTTGACCTTATTTTTTGCTCTCCCTGGGACTTTGCTCCCCCTGGCTCAAAGATTTATCAAATATCAAATCTCTACCCATATAAAAAATTTCCTAAATATACACAAATATCTTCCCCTTTGTCATCAATGGCAAAGGGTCACCTTTAAGGCTTAGGTATAAGAATGAGCCTCTTAGCTTAGCCTCTCCCCCACCTCCACATGCAGTGGTTAATTATGGGTGGGAATATTTCTACTTCCCGAAAGCACTCCTCTTTACCTTTGTATTTCTTTCTTCCTTTATGAGTTTTCTAAACCCTCTCACTGTTTCTTTCCAAGACATCATCCCTATTTTTGTTATCATTTCTATTTCTGTTCCTGTTCCTATTATTGTTCTCATCGATGTTCCTGTTATTGTTCATGTTCCTGTTCATACCTGCTTCTGGAATATTTGCTCTATACCATATTGTTGTGTGTCCATGATTATTGCACTTATAACACTTAATTTTATTATTCCTTGGAGGTGCAAATATCTTAGGATACCTCCTAGTGAAGCCAAATCCCCTTCTGCCATGAACCCTACAATTCATTACTTTATGACCATACTCATTGCATGAGTAGCAATACCCATGGAAAGGCTGTCCTTTCCCATATTATTGTATTTCATATGACCTGCACTATGAAGCTATGTGCCCAAACCCGTGACATGAGAAGCATATCCCATTGAAGCATCCTTGCCTAGACCTCATTGGTATCCTATTCTGATTGATTTTCCATATGTATCTTCTTTGTGCATTGTTCCTATATTTTTTTTAACTCTCAGTTGTCCAATTCATCCTCTAATGTCTCATTCCTACTTACACTGTCATCTTCTAAAGTATCTTCTTTCGAAGTTCCTTCTTATTCAAGACTTGAAGTAGAATTTTCTTCCCATTTATTTTGAACCTGTTTGAAACCAAGACCTGTCTTGTTTGTTGCTCCTCTTTGTATCTTAATTATTTTATCTACACTCTTTGCACTGTTTACATACTTGTACAATTTTTTTTTGGAATCCTCTAAATCTTCCTTTAGTAGTGCCACTTATTGTGTTAATTTTTAACACTCCAAAATCTTTGCTTCTAACTTGTCCTTGAACTTACTTGCCTTAGCATTTGACTTCTCTAAGTCCTCTATGAACAATAATCTTTCTTCATCACATTCTTGAAATTGACTTTCAAGTTTAGAGTGTTGCTTTCTTGCCTTATATACTGTGTCAAGGGCATAGATAAGTTCTCCCTTGAGATCATAACCATTCTCTATTGAGTAATCCTCTATTTTTTTGCCTTTGTCCTTATCATTACTTCCTTTTGGCTTGTCTTCTATAGGATCACTTACTTCACCTTCCAAGGCCATTAGAAGATTTTCATTTGACCCCAATATTATATGTTGAAAATGGATCTCATTTTCTTTGGATAAGAAACATTTCTCCTTTTTGATTTCATTGAGTACATAAAGATTTCTTTCTCTTATAGCACTAGCTACAAGTTTTCCAGATTCATATTTTCTTACTTCACATCTATCTTGATGAAAAGTTACTATATGACCTTGATCACAAAGTTGACTAATGCTCAAGAGATTATGTTTCAGACCTTCCACATATAGAATATTTTTAGCTTTTTATTTCCCATTGCCTATACTTAGAGTTCCTTTTCCACAAATATTTGCTGAACCATTGTCCCCAAAGTTTAATGACCCTCTATTTCCTTATTTCAAAGCTATGAACTTGTCATTTTCTCTTGTCATGTGTCTAGAGCATCCGCTGTCCAGAAACCATTTTTATTCTCTATCCTGTGCATGCAATGCTATTTGAACCAGCAAGGATTTTAATTTTCCTTTCCCTTTTTCTTCCTTTCTAGTGCTAGACTTAAAGGTTTCTAGTTTACACCTTCTAGTTGTATGCTCAAAACTATTGCATTTGTAACACTTAACATCATTATCCATATGATGTGCAAGAGAATATGTACTACTACTATCATTGTCTTTGCTAGTACATTGCATAGCTCTATGACTATATTTATTGCAAGAAAAATAATGTCCATGGAAGGAATTTTGTAACCAATATTGCTGAGGACTCGATCTGATATTATTTCTTTTACGGTCTTCTTTCCTTGATATATGGTAAGATACCTCCCTTTTGCTTGATGTTCCTGCCTCTTGCTAACATGCTTATTTCTCTAGCTTACTTGATAATTTTTTAGTTCTGCATTTTAACTTCACAATATCTATTGCCACTCTTTCAAGTCTTGCTTCTTTTGTTTCCAAAATATCTCTCAACTTATGTTCAATATCTCTTATTTATTTAACTTTTATTTCGAGTTCTATTAGCCTTTGTAGAAGCTCAATTCTTTCCAATTCATCATTTTGGATTTGTTCTTTTAGTTGTGCCCTCTCTTCTTGAATCCTTTCAATATCTTAGAGATAATTGAAGAGTGCTTCCTCATAGTCTATACTTTATTCACTCTTTGAGAACATGTGTGTTACTAATGGATCCTCTTCCAAGTTTTTAGACTCTTCACGAAGAGACCGGCTCTGATACCAATTGAAGAACATGTGCTTATATTGAGAGGGGGGTGAACAATATAATAAAAAACTTTTCCCCAAATAGTATCATCAGCATTAATAAAGCAGTAAACATCACACAAAGCATCACACACATGAGAGACATCATTTTTAATGTGGTTCACCCAATGTGGGCTACCTCCACAGAAAATATTTATTCTAAATATTTCTCAAATAATCTCTTGGGCATCCTTCCCAATTACAATGTTTATGGACCTTTATCCAAAGGAGATACTGATCCCCTAAATCTCAAGTTCATGGATCTCTTCCATAGGATAATTCTTACCTCTTCTGCTCTGGCTAGTGATATTCTAGAAGACTCTGTATCTCTACTGCACTAGCTTCTGGATCTCTATCCACTAATACTCTATCCTCTATACTCTGTCACCTCCAAAGCTCTATCAATGAAGAACATGAACTTATACTGAGAGGGGGGGTGAACAATATAAGACTTAACCATTTAATAATTTTAATTTTAGATAGCAGTGGCATCAACACAATATTAAACAAGACAGAAAACATCACACATAGAAGACTCATTTTTAACGTGGTTCACCCAATGCGGGCTACTCCACGGATAAAATTTCTCTCTAAATTTTATCAACCAAATCTGGGAAAACCTTTCTCTATTACAATGTTTATGGGTACCAACCCAAAGGAGACACCAATCCCCTAACTCTGCTCTGTCTGGTGATATTCTAGAAGACCTCTGCCTCTACTACCCTTAGCAGTGGGACTCTATCCACAGAAGACACCTGTCTTCCCTGCTCTGGCTGGAGACCTCTGTCCTCAACTCTTTCACCTCAAAGCTGGTCCTCGAATATGCACCAAACACAATCCTTTGGTCTAGTACAAGTCTGTCCTCTTCCTCTTTCTTTGGTCTGCACCAAACACAGTCCTTCGGTCTGGCACAAGTCTATCCTCAAATCTCTTTCTGTTCTGTTACAACCGCACTTGGTCGAAACCAACTTTTGCACTGAATGCGCAAACATAGCAACACTCGATCAAATATCAACTTATGCACCTCTACGCAAACACAACAACACAGTCTTTGCACACTCTGCGCAATCACAGTAGCACAATCTTTGCACACTCTGCTTCTCAATGATCGAACTTCTCCCCCGCACTCTATCTATGAATATTGCACTTCAAACACACACATCGATCGATACTTGATCTCTTCAAACAACCCTCCTTTCTATCGGTTGTTACCCTTAAACTATGTCAGCTGCAAAAACCTTAGCTGCGTCGGCCCAGATTTAACTCTGTCGGCTTCAACCACCTTTGTGCTATAGTAGCTTTGTTGCAAAACCACATGTCATGATATCATGACATTTTTGTAGCCGTACTCTTTCGTTTGGCTATTGTCACGATATCGCAACACTTTTGCTTTTGTCTGCCTTGACTACGTCCTTGTCATGAAATTGTGACACTTCTGTCTTTGCTGATGTTATCTTCACTCCTATCCTAAAATCATGACCCTTTTGACTTCATGTACTTCTTCTCTACTTGCACTAGCAAAAATGAAACATGTCATGAAATCGTGACACTTTCGATGCCTTGAGCTTCTCTCTGCCTTATACCCGTGAAACTAGAACATGTCACAAAATCGTGACACTATCTCCAACTGAATGCTGCCATCTTAACCTATCGCAAAATCGCAACACTTTCTACAATCACAAGCTTTCTCTTCAACCTATCATGAAATTGTGACACTTTTTGCATCCGTACGACTTCTTTGTAGCCTGTCGTGAAATCACGACGCTTCTCATACCAGACTCTTCCCTTAGCTGCATGTCATGAAATCGTGACAGTTCTCACTTCGAGCTTCTGTAGCATGTCACAAAATCATGACAGTCCTCACTTGGAACTTTGCATCATGTCACGAAATCATGACAGTTCTTGAATAACTTTCTCTTTCTTTGAATTTGTCGCAAAATCGCGACAGTTCACATTGCAAACTTTCTCTTCAGCATCATGTCACAAAATTGCGACACTTTTTCGTTCATATAGCCTTCTTTGCAGAATGTCGCGAAATCGTGACATTTTTCCTTCTCTGCCTTCCTGCACTTTTCGAGTCACAAAAATGCGACATGTCATGAAATCGTGACACTTTCCATCTTGCTCTTCTTCTCTGCCAACATGTCGCAAAATCATGACATTTTTGCCAGCTTCGTCTCTATCTTCCAGCATGTCGCGAAATCACGATAGTTTTGCCAGAACTTTCTCTCTCCTCAAACATATCGCGAAATCGCAACAGTTTTGCCAACACTTTCTCTCTCCTCAAACATGTCATGAAATCACGACAATTTTTCTAGCTGCCTACATACTTTTTCTTACTTGTCTTTTTCTTTATCTTTTGCAACTAGGCTACTCTGATCTTCTTGGAAACTCACTGTCCATGCTGCAACCTTCATCAAAAAAAATTATTTGACATCAAATCAAATTGCTTTAAGAACTTCTTGACATCAATGACAACATCTACACTTGAGCAAAGGCAATGTACCGAAGGTACCCAAAATTGCCAACAATCTCCCCCTTTGTCATTAATGGCAAACCTTTAGCAAACCTTTACTGAAACATATCTTAAGAGCCAAAACTGAACCCAACTGTTCTATCAACTGAGAATCTGCCTTTGAAGTTTTGCTCCCCCTGACTTGAAGCTCTCTTCTTCACTCATATCTCCCCCTTACTCATATCTCTCCCCCTTTGTCATCAATGGCAAAGGGCCACCTTTGGGACTCGGGACTAAGAAAGAGCCTCTTGGCTTGGTCCCTCCCCCACCTCCTGATGAGGTGATTAATTTTGAGGTGACAATACAACTCCCAATTTATCCCTTAGATACTCAAACATATCTCTTGGAAGAGGTTTGGTGAAGATATCCACAATATGCTCTTTAGTAGGCACATACTCTAGCTTGACCTGCTTCTCTTGCACTTTCTCCCTTAGAAAATGATATTTGATGGAAATGTGCTTTGTCCTTAAGTGCATTACCAGATTTTTAGAAATACTTATGGCACTTGTATTATCACAAAGAATGGAGATGGGTTGTTCATGCTTGATTTTGAAATCCTCCAAGGTGGTTTTCATCCATAAAACCTGTGTGCACCTAGCCACTGCTGCTATGTATTCAGCTTCTATTGTAGATAAGGAAACAGAAGGTTATTTTTTACTTAGCCAAGAAACCAAACTCTTTCCTAGAAAGAATGCTCCACCACTAGTGCTTTTCCTATCATCAATACTGCCTGCCCAATCTGCATTTGTATAGGCTGTGAGGGTGAAATCATCACCTTTGGGATACCAAAGCCCAAAGTCCATAGTGACCTTCAAATATCTGAATATCCTCTTAATTGCTATAACATGAGATTCTTTTGGAGCTACCTGAAATATTGCTACCAATCCAATGGCCTGCATGATATCTGGTCTAGTAGTTGTACTGTATAGTAAACTGCCAATCATAGATCTATACAACTTCTGATCTGCCACTGGAGATTCATCATCTTTACTCAGATTGCACCCTGTAATCATTGGAGTACACACGAGTTTATTGTCCATCATCCCAAATTTCTTCAACATTTCTTTGATATACTTTTCTTGAGAGAGAAATATACCATCTTTTGATTGCGTAATCTATAGTCCTAAAAAGAATGACAGCTCTCCAATCATAGACATCTCGAATTCCTTTTGCATGGTGTTAGCAAAAACTTTGTACATCTGAGCATTATTTCCCCCAAAAATAATATCATCAACATAGACAACTATAATCAAAATATCATCATCTTCATTTTTAATATATAGGTTGCTATCTGCCACACCTTTCCTGAAGCCTTGCTCATGAAGATAACTGTCAATTCTTGAGTACCACGCCCTTGGTGATTGCTTTAAACCATATAAGGCCTTTTTCAATTTACACACATAGTCGGATTGTTCTGCGAGGGACACTCCTTTTGGCTGTTCTATGTAAACTTCTTCTACCAGCACCCCATTTAGAAAAGCTTATTTTACATCCATTTGATATACCTTGAATGATTTGAAGCTTGAAAGGGCCAAAAAAAAATTGATAGCTTCAAGACGGGCAATAGGTGCAAATGTCTCTTCGAAATCAACACCTTTTACTTGAGCATACCCTTTACAGACTAACCTATCTTTGTTTCTGACAATCTTTCCATCCTCATTGAGTTTATTTCTGAATATTCATTTTGTGCCAATGACATTCTTGTCCTTAGGTCTTGGAACCAAATCCCAGGTTTCACTTTTCTCTATTTGATTTAGCTCTTCATCCATTGCTTTTACCCAAAACTCATATGTACATGCTTCACTAAATTTTTTTGGCTCAATCTAAGATAATAATGAAACATTCGCAAAATCATGTGAAGGAATGACTCTTCTTCTTGTTTGCCTACCATTTGGATCACCAATAATCAAGTCTTTGGGATGATGTTTCTGAACATATCATGAAGGAGTTTTGGGAAGTAGTTGTTGTCTTTCCTCTTCTTCATCTGAAACCTCTCTAAATTCTTCTTGACAGATTTCATCACTGAGTTCCTTGACTGGTTCTCTTATCCCTGTCTTTTCATCTACTATTACATTTATGCTCTCTACAACTGTATGAGTTCTTTTGTTGAAGCATCTGTAGGCCTTGCTTCTGCTAGAATATCCAAGAAAAATTCCCTCATCACACCTAGGATCAAACTTACCCAAATTTTGATCCTCCCTTCTGATGAAGCACTTACTCCCGAACACTTTGAAGTATTTTACTGTAGCTGGTCTTCCTTTCCACAACTCATAGGGAGTTTTATGATGATTGAATTTGAGTTGAGCCCTAGTGATGATGTAAATTGTTGTATTGACTGCTTCTCTCCAAAAGCCATCTAAATTTTTTGACTCATTTAACATTGCTCTAGCCATATTTTCGACAGTTCTATTTTTCTTTTCAACTACTCCATTTTGTTGAGGAGTTCTTGCTGCTGAATATTCTCTTTTGATTTCGTGTTGCTCACAGTATTCCACAAATTCATTTGAAGTGAACTATCATCCTATATCTAATCTTAAGCATTTGATTCTCTTGTCAGTCTCATTTTCAACCATTTCTTTAAAAGCTTTAAATTTTTCAAAAGATTCAGATTTTTTTTTGAGAAAAGTAACCCAAGTCATTCTAGAATAATCATCTATAAACAACATGAAGTAGCTTTCTCCCTGAATTCTTTGAGTTTTGGTAGGGCCACACAAATCAGTATGAATAAGATCCAATGGTTTTGAAGATGTATACCCTTTTGATTTGAAACTGGTTTTGGTCTATTTACCATGTTGACAAGGACCGCAAATGATGTTATGGGGTCTTTTTATTTTGGGCAAGTCTCTAACTACTTCCTTGTTACTAATACTGACAAGATTATCAAAACTCAAATGTCCCAATCTTTTATGCCATAACCAACTCTCATCTTCTTGAGTTAGAAAACACTTTTCCCTTTTTATCTCACTCAGCATGTAAAGATTGTTTGGAGTCCTTGTAGCCCTAGCAATAAGTTTTCCATTTTTTTCTTTACTTATCTCACATCTATCTAAAAATAAGGATACTATGTGCCCTTGATCACAAAGTTGACTCACACTAAGAAGATTGTGTCTTAGGCCTTCTACAAAGAGCACATTTTCTGTTTTGGATTTCCCATCCAAACTAAGAGTCCCTTTACCACAAATTTTTGCGGACCTGTTATCTCCAAAATTGATTGTTCCTCTGTTTGTTTCTTTTAAAACCAAAAAATTTTCCTTTTCACCAGTCATATGTTTTGAACAACCACTATCAAGATACCATTTTCCAACTTTGTCTTGAGCATGAAAAGCAGTTTGAACTATCATTGACTTAGATTTGATTTCATTCCTCTTTTTAGTGAACTCAAGGCTAAATCTATCCAAAATGCACATCCTTGCTATATGCCCAAAATTCTTGCACTTGTAACACATGATATTTTTATTCATAAGAGGTGCAAATGAGTTAACATTTTTCTTACTATGGCTATTCAGAGACTTATTGCAATGCATAGCTATGTGACCAAATTTCTTACAAAAAAAACAATAGCCATGGAAGGTATTATGTAATCTATTTTGATGCCTTGGATGATTGTTCTTCTTGCGATCAACTGGAATCCACTGCTCTTCAGGATGAAGATTGATCTTGCTTGAAGACCTTGTTTTATGAATGGTGATACCATCCTTATTTTTCTTTTCACACAGAATATTCTATCTGAGTGTCGACTGATCCAACTTCACTCTAAGATACATAATATCTTCTTCTAGTTTGTCACAATCAGCTCCCTTTCCTTTTAGAGTCTCTATTAGAACCTGTTCAACATTCTTCCCTTCTTCAGCTAGAATTTTGAAATCTATAACACTTTGAGACAATTCTGATCTTGCTATCTTTTCTTCCCGACATTGATGCTTGAGAACATAATTCTCTTCCTTGAGTTTCTCAAGCTTTATCAAAGCCAAGAAGAATTCACTTTTGAGATCGAACTCAACTTCTTTATTTCTTTCTGAATTTATATGTTCTTCTGATAGATCCTTCTCTAAGCTGTTAGGCTCTTTCTAGAGAGACCAGCTCTGATACCAATTGAAAAACATGAACTTATACTAAGAGGGGGTGAACAGTATAAGACTTAACCATTTAATAATTTTAATTTCAGATAGCAGTGGCATCAACACAATATTAAACAAGATAGAAAACATGACACATAGAAGACTCATTTTTAATGTGGTTCACCCAATGCGGGCTACTCCATAGATAGAATTTCTCTCTAAATTTTATCAACCAAATCTGGGAAAACCTTTCCCGATTACAATGTTTATGGGTTCCAACCCAAAGGAGACACCAATCCCCTAACTTTTCTTTGTCTGGTGATCTTCTATAAGACCTCTGCCTCTGCTGCCCTTAGCAAGTGGAACTCTATCCATAGAAGACACCTGTCTTCCCTACTCTGGCTAGAGACCTCTGTCCTCAACTCTTTCACCTCAAAACTGGTCCTCGAATATGCACCAAACATAGTCCTTCGGTTTGCTACAAGTCTGTCCTCTTCCTCTTTCTTTGGTCTACACCAAACACAGTCCTTCGATCTAGCACAAGTCTGTCCTCAAATCTCTTTCTGTTCTTCTACAATTGCACTTGGTCAAAACCAAATTTTGCACTGAACGAGCAAACACAGCAGCACTCGATCGAATATCAACTTATGCACCTCTATGCAAACATAGCAGAATAGTCTTCGCACACTCTGTGCAATCACAATAGCACAATCTTCGCACACTTTTCTTCTCAATGATCGAACTTCTCTCTCGCACTCTATCTATGAATATCGCACTTCAAACACACACATCGATCGATACTTGATCTCTTCAAATAGCCCTCCTTTTATACTAACAAAATCAAGATCTAAACCTTGGTCTTAGTCGGCTGTTACCCTTAAAATACGTCGACTGCAAAACCCTTAGCTGCGTCGGCCCAGATTTAACTCTGTCGACCTCAACCGCCTCTGTGCTATAGTATCTTCTACCCCAAAACCACATGTCGTGATATCGTGACATTTTTACAGCCGTACACTTTCATTTGGATATTGTCGCAATATTGCAACACTTTTGCTTTTGTCTGCCTTGACTACGTCTTTGTTGCGAAATCATGACACTTCTGTCTTTACTGACGTCATCTTTACTCCTATCGTGAAATCACGACCCTTTTGACTTCATGGCCTTCTTCTTTGCTTGCACTAGCAAAAATAGAACATGTCACGAAATCGTGACACTTTCGCTGCCTTGAGCTTCTCTCTGCCTTATACCCACGAAATTGGAACATGTCGCAAAATCATGACACTTTCTCCAACTGAATGCTGCCATCTTAACCTGTCATGAAATCGTGACACTTTCTGCAATCGCAAGATTTCTCTTCAACCTGTCATGAAATTGTGACACTTTTTGCATTCGTATGACTTCTTTGTAGCCTGTCACAAAATCGCGACGCTTCTCATACCAGACTCTTCCCTTAGCTACATGTCGTGAAATCACGATAGTTCTCACTTCGAGCTTCTGTAGCATGTCATGAAATCATGACAGTCCTCACTTGGAACTTTGCATCATGTCGTGAAATCACGACAGTTCCTGAATAACTTTCTCTTTCTTTGAACTTGTCATGAAATCATGATAGTTCACACTACAGACTTTCTCTTCAGCATCATGTCATAAAATCATGGCACCTTTTTTTCTATACAACCTTCTTTGCAGAATGTCGCGAAATCACGACATTTTTCCTTCTCTGCCTTCCTACACTTTTCGAGTCGCAAAAATGCGACATGTCATGAAATCACGACACTTTCCATCTTGCTCTTCTTCTCTGCCAACATGTTGCAAAATCGTGACATTTTTGCCAGCTTCGTCTCTGTCTTCCAACATGTCACGAAATCATGACAATTTTGCCAGAACTTTCTCTCTCCTCAAACATGTCACAAAATCACGACAATTTTGCCAGCACTTTCTCTCTCCTCAAACATGTCACGAAATCGTGACAGTTTTTCCAGTCGCCTGCATACTTTTTCTTACTTATCTTTTTCTTTGACCTTTTGCAAATGGGCTACTCTGATATTCTTGGAAACTCACTATCCATGCTGCAACCTTCATCAAAAAAAATTCTTTGACATCAAATCAAATTGCTTCAAGAACTTCTTGACATCAATGACAACATCTACACTTGAGCAAATGCAATGTACCCAAGGTACCCAAAATTGCCAACAATCAATAGGTTCACTCAGAACCTTCTCAAATTTTCTCAATAGGCTCACTTAGAACCCGATCAAATATGCTCAATAGACTCACTCAAAACCTGCTAAAATATGCTCAAAAAGCTCAATCAAAACCTTCTCAAATATGCTCAACAAACTCACTCAGAACTTGTCCAAATATGCTCAACAAGCTCACTCAGAACTTGTCCAAATATGCTCAATAATTCCTCTCTAGGACTTGCTCAAATCTGCACAACAAGCTCACTCATAACTTGTCCAAATCTACTCAACAAGCTCACTCAGAACTTGTCCAAATCTTCTCAATAAGTCCTCTCTAGGACTTGCTCAAATCTGCATAGCAATCCTTCACAAAATCTTACTTAAAATTAGTCCACAAGCCTTCTCAAAGACTTACCTCAAATCAACTCAACAAAATCTCAACACAATCTCATATAAGCATAAGAGAATTGTTAGAGACTCAATATGTTCTATACTCAAATCCCAATCTCAACTCAAATCAATCTCAACTCAACAATCTCATAGAAGCATAAAAAGAATTTTTAGAGACTCAAAATTTTCTATACTCAAATCCCAATCTCAACTCAAATCAAACTCAACTCAGCTATCTCATAGAAGCATAAATAGAATTGTTAGAGACTCAATATGTTCTATACTCAAATCCAATTTCTTTCTCAACTCAACTCAAATAAGAATATAGAATAGTTTGTTTTATGGAACTTGAACAACCACTTCACACAATCACTTGACTAGGCTCAAACAACTCTACTCAACCAATCACCACAAGGAATATTTCTTTCTCACAAACCCTAGTCCAAGCATGAATCAACCAACTCAAAACGTCTTCAACAATACTCAACAATAACTCTACATAACAATGATACTCATGTTCTTTTGATCTCAAGTTCAATTTCTTTGCACAACAACTCACTCCAACAACAATACTTATAAAACAAGGTTTTAATCACAAATTTCAAACTAGAAATATTGAAGCATTAAACCAACCATTTTTGAATAGGAAACCACAATCAATCCTTTTTACTCCAATGATATTTCAGAAATCAACCACCCAAATAAAATCAATTGAGAATGCTAATCATACCTTTTCGATGACTTATGAGTTGTCCACTAAATATGTCACACTCAAAACTTTTCTTTTTTCAATCTCAACAAGGGTTAGAGATCTTGAGTAATAACACAATAATAAAATAATGTCCAAATAACACCTTATTTCTCCTACTTTATTTTAACATCCACCAAAGTTCTTTTTAAAGAAAACCCTTCAAAAATAACTTTCACTAAAAGAACTTTATTAGAAACCCTTATCACTCCTAATTTTTTCAAAAATCACAATTAAAAATTGAACTCCATAACTCAAACAACCACTATAACCTTATTCCTAAGGTTATTCAATACATCAACTATCAAATCACCTTTACCTCTTATCACTCCACCTTAGATAATAACAAAATTAATAAAAACCTCAATACCTACCTCAAGGGGAATCAAACCCCAATTTTGTCCAACGCGAATGCCCTAGCCATGGACAAGCTGTCGCATGAGCTATGAGCTCTTTGTGAAGAAAGAAGCACCACTCGCTTCTTGTTCTTCACTCCTTCCACCAAGTGAAAAAGAAATACGCCTTGAGTGCCTCAACAAAGCCAAAATGATGCTTGTGGGAATCAAACACTTAATCTTCTTGCCACCAACACCTTTGCACAAACCAAGCTGCCACTAGGCCATAGTACCCAACATGCTTTGGAAAATTGACGTGGTTCACTTTCAATATTCGCTGCTTCACAAAATAAAAATAACACGAGCTCTTCCTTTGAAAAAGCAAATCATAAATCTCAATCGGGCAAGGATGATTTATTTCAAAAAATTTAATGGCATATATATATGCCTTCCCTTAGCTTGAAAATTTCAGCGTTTTTGAACCTTACTTTATGACGTCGGTGAATATTCTTTTAATTTAATTTTAAAATTTAAATTTAAATTTTAAATAAATTAAAATTTAAACTAAATCTTTAAAATTAAATATCTCCATCACCGAGGCACCTTTTTCAATGAAACGAAAACCCAACTTCGGTTTTACGAAAATCCCATTTCAAGTATGTCATCCATGGTTTTAAATAAAACCTTTTAAATTAAATTATTTCATCACCAGGGCACATTTTTCAATGAAATGAAAAGTCAACTTGGGTTTTAAGAAAAACCCATTTCAAATTTACCATCCATGGTTTTAAATAAAAACCTTTTGCTAAGCTTCCCTTGAAGCTCCTTTTAGAACCAAATGCCATTCATCCCTTCTTGAACCTTTGATCAAAACCTTTGCTTCTACACAAACATAGTGTTAGCTTACATAGATCCTTTTGACATCAATGACAACTCTTAGCTTAGGAACTCAAAATGTCCAACACTGGTGGTAAGTTGGAGTGATATAGGGTGCTTGTGTGTGGGAGGACCTACATTTGAATTACGACAGACAACATTTTGCATGAATTTTTTTAAGCGCCAAAGGAAGCGGTGCGAATATTTTTTTGGGTGAGGCGCAAAGATGGAGAAGATAGAGCACGTGGTGTTCTTCCCTCCCAATTTGAGTGCCTTGCTCACGCGGTGGTTGGAGTCATGGCTAGGGTACCGGTAGAGGTGACATCATGTGTTCGAGTCTCACCAAGGCAAAGGTAATAAATTTATTAAAATATTTTATGATGCCTAAGGTTTTGACATGAGGTCCTAGGGAGTTAAAAGGGTAGATAAAAAGTATTTTAATTAATCATCATTTTGGTTAATTGGAGGAATAAGGAGTTAGATTTATTTTTAAATAAAGTATTTATGACATATTGGTTTATTGAAGATTAAAGTGTTGGTTAAATTTTGAGAGGACTTCTTGCCATTGAGTTATTTTGAGAAGGTGATTTTATTGACATTATTTTTGGTAGTGGATATTATTTTAATTGGGAGATTATAAGGTGTATTTGGTCAAATAATTTTGTATATGTTGATGGATATTTTCTTAAAGATGGAGTGATAAGGTGTATGTATGTTTTGATATTAAAATTGTATTTTTGAGAGAGTTTATCATCTTCTAACTTCCTTGAGCTTGAAAAATAAGTGTTAGTGGTTGTGGTAGATTTTTGAGGTTCCTTCATCATCAAGAAAAAGGTATGGGCACATTCTTCCATAGTTGAGTTGATTGGTTGATTTCTTGGAAAAACAAGTTTGGAGTGAAAAGGATTTAATTAGGTTTCCTTATTGAGTGTGTTGAGTTAATGCTTCAAGGTTTTCTAGAATAAATATTTGATGTTAAAAACTTGTTTGATAAGCATCATTGTTGAAGCCATTGGTTAGGTGAAGAACTTGAACTAGGATTTGAAAAGAATATGAGTATCATTGTTATGTGATATTGATTGATAGGCATTGTTGGAAATATTTTGAGTGAGTTTTCATATGCTTGGACTAGGTTTTGTAAGCAAGGATTGTTTCATTGAGTGATTGGTTGAGTAGAGTTTGTTGAGCCTAGTCAAGTGGATGTGTGAAGTGATTTTTCAAGTTCTATAAAATAAACTATTCTATACTCTAAATTTATTTGAGAAAGTAATTGAACATTGAGGTGAATGTGAAGCATATTGAGTCTCTAAAAATTCTCTGTATGTTTCTAAAAGAGCAATTAAAAGTGATTGAGCATTGTGATGAGTATAGAGCATATTGAGTCTCTAACAATTCTCTTTATGTTTCTATGAGATTGGACAAGTTCTAGTGTGGACTTGTTGAGTAGATTTGAGGTAAGTATTTAAGAAGACTTGTGGACAAATTTGGGTAAGCTTTTGTGGAAGCTTACAATACAGATTGATAGCAGATTTGGATAAGTTCTTGTGAGAACTTATTGAGTAGATTTGGATAAGTTCTAGAGAGAACTTGTGATAGATTAGTGTGAGCTTTTGTGGAAGCTTGCAAGGCATATTTGAGATAAGTCTTTGAGAAGGCTTGAGAGAAAAAAATATTGATTTGTTCAAACCTTGAGTTAAGGTTTGGGACATATCCAACAAAGTTGATTTGAGATTAAGTCAAGCTTTGAGTTAACGCTTGAGGAAATATATTGATAAGATTTTTGCTAGACTAAAGGACTATGTTTAGTACAAATTCGAGGATAGATTTTGGTGCATATTCGAGGATAGGTTTGTGCCAGACCAGATATAGATATTGAGGACATATTTATGGTAGACCGAAGGACTATATTTAGTGCATATTTGAGACAAATCTTTAGAGGTGACAGAGTTGATGATAGAGATCTCCAGCTAGAGTAGGGAGGATATATGTCTTTAGTGGATAGATTTCCATTTGATAAGGGCAGTGGAGGTAGAGGTCTTCTGAAGGATCACCAACCAGAGTATAGCTAAGGATAAAGGAGTTCTCCTATGGATAGAGATCCATGAACTTGATTAGGGGATTGGTGTCTCCTTTGGACAAATGTCCATAAATATTTTAATAGGAAAAGGATTACCAAGATGTTTATTGAGAAAATATTAGTAAAATAATTTCTCCATGGAGTAGCACACATTGGGTGAACCATGTTAAATTGGTTTCTCTATTGTGTGTGATTAGTTATGCATTGCTTTGGTTATTGATATTGATATTTCCATTGATTATATTGGATAATACTATTTGAGAAAGAAAAGTAAAAAGTGGTCTTATACTGTTCACCCCCCTCTCAATATAAGCTTGTGTTCTTCAGTTCAACCTATGACAATTTTCACTTCTCTTTTGTTGTGCATAGATATAAATCCATGATGTTTGGATGTGGTTTTCTTGGTTTTGGGATTATCTTTAGAATGTCCCAACCTTAATATCATTGGAAGATATGGTTTGATGGATATCCTTTGCTTTTCTAAGGTGTTGGTACCTCTTGATCATGGAATTAGGTCCTTGATTGGATGCCTTTGTGAGGGAAATGGATAGGGTTTTGTAGAGTGCATGTGATCATCCCTTTGACTAGCAAAAATAGGTCAAAATTATTTCTTTTTATGGCTAAGCTTGATGCACTTTGTAGTGTGATAGTTTGGAAGCCTTGCATTCCTACAATAAAGCTCTAAACTCTTCAACTTGTTAGTCATTTCCAAATATTCTTTGGATTCTAATATAAAACCTCTTTAAATATCTCCTTCCATATTTTAAATACTACAATGATGCTAGCATATATCAAGGAAGTAGACAAGGTTGAGAAGTTTGTAAAATAAGTGTAAAAAAAAATATTTATGTCTAAGAGATCCTTCAAGTCCAACTACAAAAGTACAAGGAGTGTCATGATGAACATATGAATCCATATATATTTTAGAAAGGTTTTATTCTATTTAAAGAATAAATGCTTCTCTAGTCTATAGTAAAAGATCACACCTTTACATTATAGTCCATGCACCATATAGAAGTAGGTAGGTGAGAAAAACTATATTTTACATGCATAATATTTGACGTCACACCATCGTCTTCTAGAGCCTATGATGATGTGAGATCTAATATATTTATGCCCATCTTAGTTGGAATCCATAAAAAAAGACTTAGATTATCACTATCACTAGTAAAAGTATTTGCCAATGGATACACAACCTATTGAAGGTTGTAAAACCCGGTTAGTTTCTTTTATAAGCCTAATGGTACACATTTTATTAACTTAGATGCTCCTTCAATGGTTGGAGGCTAATGTAATGGGTACCGCTTCTTCCTAAAGATACATAAATGATCAAAGTAAAACAAGGTTGCTTAGAGTCCCAAGGTCTATATTACTATCAACTTATAGGCCTTAGCACATACATGGGCTCTTTGGTAGATAGGTTAGTGCCAAGTCAGCTTATGGAATTATGGCTTATATAACATCAATTTTTATTTGTCTCTGACCATAGAGGCATCAACACTAAAATTTGGAAAGACCCATGGTACCAACTCCTTGTATCACCATTTAATATTGTACTACATAAAGGAGCTTGCAACACTAGATGCCTCACACATAATTTTGCAAGACTAGTTCATCCATTTGATATTCCATAGACTAGAACTAACTACAAAATAAGTATAATGGATAATTCTTCAACTATTTATCAAATCAGTTCTTGGATAGTTGGAAGTTAAACTACTTCACTTTCCAACTAATCCATAATTTGTGTAAACAATATGCACGCACATAAAATATTATACATGTAACTTTTAAAAAAAATATTAATTAATACTTTAATAATTAAAATTTTTCATATCTGTTTTAAAGTAATTTTAACTAATATTAAGATATTTACAACATTTTATATTCTAAAGTATTTATTTATTTATTTTAATTTACATGCTGGAATCGGTAGCCGCCATGAATCCAGGAAGACTGTCCAGCTTTTATGGTAGCCACAACGTTTTGCGTTGTCCACCCCGAAAGCCGCCACATAGATCTTCGCGCAGTCCACCCCTATAACCACCATGCCACAATCATTTTAAACATTTTACATCACTGAAAGCACCAGGAAAGGGACAAGCGTTCAGTTCGGCGAGGCCCGAGATTTGAACCTTGGACCTCCGCCCCCTTATGGGGTTTGGATGAATCAATTGGTCTACACCTTGGACCTATATTCTAAATTATTTTAAACACAAGAAAAAAAATTATTTCTAAAAGTTGTTTATTCATATAACAAATAACATTTTTAAATATATTTGTTTTAATAAAATTTTGAATATTTTATATCTTATAATTTAGATTAAAAGTTTTATTCAATTAGATTTAAAAATAAAAATAAATTTGTTAATTTAATCATATTAACAAATATAATTTAAATAATTTTCATATAAAAAAATTAGGAACCATTTTCACACCTACCCATTCCCCTCCCCAAGAGGTACCATGTTTATTCAAATTCTTATTTCTTTAAATATTTTTCTTGATTTATTAAAGGAAACACTCGAGGGTTATACAACCGGAATGAAGAGGCGTGTGCAACATTAGAAGCCACGAAATCTTATAAGTGAAACATCTTTACAAAATAATAAGTTTTGTGGCTATGGAAATTAATAGAAAGATATTTATTTTTAAAGGTTAATGACATGAGTTTCTAGATTATAGTCAAGAAATTCAATTATGAAGATACACCTTAAGCTAGAAGGAAATTCTACTAGAAAGGACATGGTATACACAGGATAACTCTTTGATAATGAGCTTTCACACCCTACAGGATAGGCTAGAGGCCCTTAAGTCTAAGAAAACTCTTTTTAATATGACTGATAAGATTTATCTTGACGAATATTTGATCAGATTGTAGTATGAAGAATTTAAATATAATAGAAAAATAATTATAGAAGCAAGGAAACAAGGTAAATGGTCTATTATCCAAAATGGAAAGTTTGGATTAGAGATACCCCTCCCAAAGGCTGGACCAATCCTTGGACAATCCGCTCAATATGACATTAGGTTGTGAGTCTTCGAACTAAATTATCAATCGCTGTTTGGAATTGTGGTGGTTCTCTTTTCTTTTCCCTAGGTTCAACATATAATGTGATTCAGAATAGAGATATTATATTCCTCACAGAAACACATGAGACTAGCATAAAAATCCTCCCCTCATATACAGGCTACTCATGGTTATTCGCACAAATATCGAAGACTCAGCATGGTTCTAAGGGTTCATGAGGTGTTGCTTGTTTGTTCTAGGATCGTCTTGCCTCTTCTATACATTTGGAATGCTTAGATTCTCATACCAGATTTATGTGGATCTCTCTGGATAGAAATCCACCACTTAGTCGGCTCTATATATCAGTGTGTTATTTTCCTCCAACCTACTCTTCATATGCAATGACATTAGATGGAGATTCACCATACTTAGATCTTTTTCCTAAAATTTCTAAATTCTCCTTCCTCGATGCTATTTTTCTAGTGGGTGATTTCAATGCACGTACAGGTACTACACAATGCTCTGTATATAATGTTTCTTCAGATCCACTGTGTCTAAAGGAGCTTCATCACGACAGGTTGAGAATTTTTTGTTGCTCAGTCGATGTGGACACTACCATCACACCCTATGGTAAGCACTTGATTAACCTTGGCAAGTCTCATGATTTACTAATTCTAAATGACATCAAGTAGTTCCCTCTTTTCAATAATTTTACATGTTTTCCACATGCTGGTGGAGTTAGTGTAGTTGACTATGTGATGGCTAACCCACATTTTGCCTTAACCATATCTGATATGTGCATCTCAAGTGTACCTAATTTAGCAGATCATGCCTTCCTCACCTTTAACATTCCATTTATTCCACAACCTGAAACTGCCCCTCCACCCCCTCCCAAAATAATTACCAAAATCCACTTTAACCACAATTATGATGATGTGTACACATAAAAAATTAAAACCTACCTTACCCATATTCACACAATTCAAGATCCCATTGATAAAATGAACTATTTTTCTAAAGCATTGTGGTTGGTAGTTGTTGAGTCTTTTCCCCATACCATCTGCTCTTTTCATCAGTCCTATGGCCATTGCCCTCGTAACTTGTGGTTTGACACAGAATGTAAAGCTTTACATAGGCTCACCTGGTCAGTAGGTCATATTTATCCCTTGAATTACAAGCTAACCCAAAACCACTACCATTATTTTCTTAGGAATAAAAAAAATCAATTCTTATCGATAAAAAGACAAGAAATTATAGTCATGCTCAAACTTAATCCTAGAAAATTTTGGCGTATTTTTCTACCTAAAAAGAAAACAATGTCATATTTCTAACCCTCACACTTGGTAAACCTATGCTGGCTCACTCTATGATATCCCAAACCATGCCCCAATTATCCCCAACCCATGACCATCACATTGTAACTTCTTTACTAATGAAATAATTTTTCATGCTATTCATAAACTACAGACTGGTAAAGCAGTTGATATTCAAAATTTGAAGGCATAATTTCTTAATCATAACCCTAGAGTTGTAGCGGTCCATATTGCCAAACTCTTCAATCATATAGTTACTCATGGTTTCCCACCCTCTTGGTATTCAAATATCATACATCCCATCCATAAATATGAAGATCCACTAAATCCAAACAATTACAGAACTATTATGGTTGGTCATATTCTTGCAAATTTTTTTGCAATAGTTCTTGATGTTTTTATCTCAAATTTTGTTGAGGCTAAGAACCTTCATGCAAAGGAGTAGGCAGGTTTCAGATTAAATCATTGTACCTGTGATCACATTCTAACTCTTAGAGCTTTCATTGAAGAAGCTAAAGCCAATAAACACAAAGTCTATTGTTGTTTTGTTGACTATAGGAAAGAATTTGATATTGTTCCCAGAAAATTCTACTTTAGAGGTTGAAGGATCTAGGAATTCCAGAGGAGGTTACTTTTTTGGTTATGACCTTATATGAAAAAGTCACTGGCTAGGTTAAAATTGGATCTCTTAGAACAAAATATGTTCATAGTACTATTGGGGTTAAATAGGGCTGCCCACTTTCACCTACACTCTTTGGATTGTATATTGATGAATTGGAGGTGCTCATTATGAACTCTCTGGCTAAGAGTACATGTTGCTTACTTTTTGATAGTGTTATTGCAATTTTGCTACTTGTTGATGACATTATCCTAATGTCACATACAACAAGAGGACTTCAACAACAACTGGACATACTTGGGACATCATATGACTTGCATGGATTATAAGTTAATCTCCAATAAACAAAAATCATGATATTCAACCTACCCAAGAAATATCTCTCCTTTGTTCACATCACATATAAAGGGAAGGTTGTTGATATTGTCACATCGTACACATACTTGGGAGTTGTTTTCATAGGACCCACCTTCAACTTGATCCCTACATATCAAGCAAGGTTAAACAAATTTTATGTTGCCTTAGCCTCTCTGGATAAGCAATGCTTTCAACTCCAGTTTTAGGACATCAGGAGGAAGATCAGACTCTTCCACACTCTTGTTACCCCTACACTGCTCTATGGCTGCGAAGTGTGGAGCCCTAGCCTCAAACAGTTGGGTTGGTCTTGTATTGAAAGGGTCCTCATCTCAATGTTTTCTAAGTTCATTTGTTTCAAAAGAACTGTTCCACATCCCATCATTCTAGTTGAGTTTGGTGCTCATCCATTGCTTACAACAATAATATTTTTTGTTGTCTCTTTATTGCGTAGATTTCATTGTATGTCGGACATGAGAAGATATCCATATTTAGCACTACAATCCCCAAGACAGTTGGTAAATAAAGGGGTTAGGAATTGCTGGTATGCTTAGACTACTACTCCACTTCAATCTCTTGGCCTAGACATCATGAGACCTCCTCCTACTAAAGCATCAATCAATGCACCATACTACAATAAAGATATTCGAGATGAGATTTACTCAACATATATAAAAACTACTTGGACTGATCCAAAGGAACCTCTTTCACCAAAATTGCTCCATTACTCTCACTTTTATCTCCAACTAGAGAATGGATTGATTACTACTCTAAAATATAACTTGATACAGATGTCACACATCCTTAGGTTTTCTCTAACTCAACTACGAGTTTACTCCCACCAACTGCGTATTGAGACAGATCATCACCTCCACAGAGATCAATGTATTTACAAATTGTGCAGTCTTGATGTAGAATCCGAGGAGCATTTCATTTTCACCTGTCGTTTCTACTACGAGATACGAGGTAGATATTATTACTTATTCAGAGACACCCATACACTAAAATCTTGGATTAATTATGAATATCAAATATGCATTGCCCTTTTCATCCGAGAATTATTCAATCTCAAGAAAAAACTACTTAGTAACAGCTTGCAAAAGATAACAGGATCCCGACTTATCACTTCATTCTTTCAGCCTCTAGAGGCCACGACCAGAGAGTGTCGGGTGATCACAGAGATACCAAAAGGTCAACTTGTTGTCGATTCCAACAAAGAACATCTAACATCCAACTCTTATATCACTCACTTCTCTTCAGCCTTGAATGTTGAGAGTAATCATTGATCCACAGATCTTGTATATCATATATGTCATTCTGTTTACTGTTTTTCTTATATGGAGCTGCATTAGGCACTCCCGTTGCTTTGTATATGTCTTAATTTACAGTCCTATTAACCTCTTTTAATTACCGATGAACATTAATACAAATTCAAATTAAAACTTATAAATTATAATTATATTATATATTTTTTATAATTAAAGAACTATTTAATAGTAAAAATATCTTATATAATCTCAAAGATCTTTACACTAACTTTTTCTTTAAACCTTTATAAAAGAAACCTAGGTTATGCATTAAACAGAAATGAGAGTTGAGAACGGAGAGTTGAGGGGAAACCTTTATTTTTTATAAAACATACATTGCAATTTTGCAATCTCCACCACCACCTACCTCCTGCATTTTTCAATTCTTTTAATTACCAAAATGTCAATTTTCAATCCCGCACCAGCTTCGAAGTCCAATATATTACCAGTTTCCCGTTCACAGACCTGAACTAGCACGCCGTTGCCTCCATATCAGAAAAAACTCACATCAACCGACTCTGAATCCACTTGGAATTCGAGCAAAACCCAAACTTGTTGTCGTTCAAATGCCGCGATCCTCGCAGCAACATCCCCGTCTCATAACTCCTCCTCCTGACCCGTCACCACTACATTTCTTCGATATCATCATCATTGTCGATGGCAATGGCAACTGCAGAGCGGATCAGCTGCCGCGATAGCTAAACTCCGCTGGAAAAAATGCCAAAATATTTTGACTCTCTCTTCTTGGAAATATGAGTAGTATTGATTTCATTTATTATAGCTTTCTTACCCCCTTCAACCTTAATTAATTAATTAATATATCACTATTCAATAGATCTAAAGAAAATTGCAATTTTATGGAATAAAAGTGTTTTTGGAAGGGAAAAATGTTTTATCTTCTTCATTAAGCTTTTATTTTGTAGTGGTGTGATAGTTGATGATATATTTTGAGGAAGTTTTTTCATAATTATCTTCTTTATAAAGTTTTTATTTTGTAGTTGTGTAATAATTGATGGAATATTTTGAAAAAGTTTATTTTGTGCTTTTTTGTTTTGCTTAGTCTCTTACAAAATATTTTTAAAATAATTAATTGCATATTTTCTTATATTTTTTTTTTTTGTTATTTCTTTCATTTGAAATTAAAATATTTTGATGTGACAAAGAAAACTTTATTTTTGTTGTAGCATTTTGTTTTTCGTATTTTTATGTCCTTATACCATTTCTTTTTATATTTTTGGAACCAACTTGACTCTTTTTTCAATGCATTATGATACTCATAAAGTAATTGTTTTTCTTTCACGTAAGAATATTGATCCATTCGATTAACTTCTACAATCTCTTGCAAAGTTTTGAAGCCGAATTAAATTTATTTATTTTTCTTAAAAATGTTACCAAAAGATTTGGTATTTCAATTCTTTATGTTCTTTTAAAAATTTATCATCTTTTGAACAAACTTATACATACATGATCCTTTAAAATTTGATTCATCTCACCATAACATAACCATCTAGAAAAATCAAGGTCTTGGATCCATATAAACTGGAAGCAAAATGATTTTTGATAACCATTATTAGGTAAATTACAAGTCAAAAGAATGGGTTTGTAATTTGATCTTGCTTGCAATACAATAACTAAAGATATTGCATACTTTGTTTGCAACCATATATTGGATAACATAAATCTATCCAATATTTTTGCTATATAAGTTTTCCAAATGCATCTATTATCCTGTGTATTGAAAACTTGAAGGACTAACATCCTAAAGGTCATCTAAATTGACAAATAAAGCAAAATATTGTATTGATTTAGACCATACTAGAATAACACTCTTCTTTTCTAAAGGAGATGGAATAGTGTTAAATTACTCCTAAGAACCCATACATCATAATGAATAATCATTGTATCTGAAAAAATATGTTAAGGTCCTTTCAATATCTTCCATGAGGAGTAACTATAGTTGGATCATATACATTTATAATACCAAATTTTATGTTTTCCTCTTTTCTATAAAATAATCAAGAAACCCAATTACTTTTTGCTTCTAATAATTATTCATCCCATTTGTATTTGTACCATATTAGTGGAATACCACTTAAAGCTCTTATAGAAAAAACTACTATACAATCACTCATCCTCCAAATATTCTTAAAATCATTCTTACATTAAAATAAACTTAGGACTATAACAACCTATCAATTTCTTAATAACTCTTTTTTAGGGGTCTTATTCATACCCCTAATATTCCATGATATCATTTTCATCATCAACACTTTTTATTTTTTTAGTGGTCTTAGCTCCAATTCTTGTTATCATTTGTGATATTTTTATTTGGGTTTCTAGATCAATATCTCTTGATTTTTTTTTCTCTTTGTTCCTACTTTGATGGTCTTCCTCTCATTTTTCCATTCCCATAAATACTCTCATCTTCATCCATCTCTTCTATTTTTTCATAATGTTCGTAATGATAATTATCTTCTAAAAATTTATGTTGCCCTAAAGAATCTAAAGTGCAAGGAATAGCCTCATCAACATTTTCTTCTTTATGTTGCCTTGAAAATGCTAAAGTGCATAGATGATCCTCCATAGTCATTACTTTCTTATGTTAGACTAACAACCCTAAATTTCCTTGGATATCCTCCATATGATTTTCTTTATTGTATTGCTCTTTAAACCCTAAAGTTAAATGAATACACTCTATACTACTTTCATTTTTATTGTAATGAGAAGATTTTATGCTACTAGAGAAAAATAGAGATGATTTACCTCAATTAAGCTTCACCTCATTTACTTTAAAATTCATCTCCTCATCTTTTGCTTTAAAATTTGCCTTTCCTTCTTCATTCGCACATTTAGCTCCTTCTATATTTGAACTTATGCATTGTACTTCCTCATACCTCATGCCATTATTTTCTTCTAATTTTTGTTATGAGTGAACTGCAATGGCCTTTGCCATGTGAAGATATAGAGGGCTTTTTCTTGCTATTTTCTTAGGAGTAGAAAATCCTTGATTTGACCTATATTATTCTATGATATGATATCCTTGTTTCATATTAAAGCTATCCTCATGTATAAAATATTCATCTCTTTCTCCATCATTTTACTTTGTAGTATCTTTCCATATCCCTAAATTTATGATATTTTGACATTGAAATACAATATTTTCATAATCCACTTGTTGATATTATTATCTTGATTTGGATTTAATCCTAATGGACTATGGTAAAGGTTTTGAAATATCTATGGAAACACATATTCAAGTATATACAACATGCCTTCTCTCCTTAGTGGTTGGTTACTGATATTCTTCAAAACCTCCTTATTTATGAGTTGATAAGGAAGTTCAAAAAGACTAATCCATGCCAAAATCATTTTAATAGTATTTGTCTCCACAAAAAAATTCTCACCCCAAGGTCTTAAATATAATACATCTTTGCACCTAAAACAATGACCTCCATCCATTATTTTATCCCTTATTTATGAATTGGAGAAAATAATGAGAAAATTATTTTTGGAACAAAAATCATGGAGTAATTTGAATTTTATCCCCACTTCCACTTGATCCAATTTTGAATCTCATAAATACCTAGCCAGTATCCATGGAACTCACATATAAACCCTCTTGTTTTAAGAACCAGCACATAATGCTCAATCATATCATCAGTGATAATCACTTATGATGTAGTATTTAGTACTTGGATAGAGTTTGTCATATATTATCTCATTTTATTATCATTAACTAGAGCATCCATACTTTCAACTAAGGTATCCTACTTCCCACTAGGCCTTCCTTAATTTTAGTAAGGAAATTCAACAATAACTTTATTTCCATGTTACCTAGATTTTCTTCACATTGATTCCTTTAAAGTTTCTCCTAAGATCTTAAACAAGAAGTGACACTTGTTCTTTGATCACACTTTGCTTTCTACTTATTGCTTCCTCATCACACTTTCTTCTACTTATTCGTGGCTTGCACTCACTCCTAGACAATATTTCTATGATTTTCAAAAGTAAACTATTTCATATTTCCTTTATTTATCATATAACTTAAATGATATGTTTTACATATAAAATAGTTACTTGGTAGTTCTTCATTATAGGTGATTTATTGTATTATGTGTTAGCATAGTGGAAACTTTAAAGTTCAGATATAGATGTAATTGCCAAATAATAATGCATACAATACCTATGCTTCACACATACTTGTAAATTTACATAATTAAGGTATTTTTCATTTATTTATATAATTTATTCTTTACTAAATTTTTCTCATTAAAACATTTTATTTTTATTTTTATGAGAATATGTCTATTGTTATTTGTTTTGTGTAATTTATATATCCATCACCATATGTGAAGTCATGACATAAATTAATTATAAATAAACATTCAAAATTTAATTTTTATTTTAATCTTATGGAATATATTAGATAATTGTACTAGTAATTTTTCTTATTAAACTTTTTTGTTATTAACTTGTAATTTGTAAACATTTTAGTGATTATTATTTATAACAATTTATCAAATGAAATTAGTTCAACTAGTGACATTCCTCAACATTCAAACAAGATACCAAGGTTTGAATATTGCCAAGCGATACATAGATAAT